>JAIOJX010000001.1:12890453-14318787 GCA_022376925.1 Tragulus kanchil
TCCCATAGGTCTCTGATGCTATCCTCAGTTCTTTGATTCTTTGTGCTTTGTTCTGTTCTTCAGCACCTATTTCCACCATTCTGTCTTCCAGCTCACTTATCTGGTCTTCTGCCTCTGATACTCTACTGTTGAGACCTTCTATAGTATTTGTGAGTTCAGCAATTGAGTTGTCTCTTTTTGCTTATTTTTCTTTTGTTGCATGTCTCTTCTCAGTACACTAATTTCCTCTAATATTCTGTTTTCAGTGTTTTGAATCCTCACTAGTATTGCTCTTCTGAATTCTCTTTCAGATAATTTGTCTATCTCCTCTTCTGTCATCTGTAGCTGTGTTTCTCTAGTTCCTTCATTTGTGCAGTGTTTCTCTGTCTTTTCATTATTATGTTAATTTTTGTTGCTTTGTGTGTGGGTCTGTGTGTGTGGAGTTGTTTTTCCCACCAGGGTTTGTGGTTGAATTCTCCCTTCCTTTGGGTTTCTGTCCTTCTAGAAGGGTTCAGTGGTTTGTGTCTTGGGTGGTGTTAGGTCTTGTTTGCAGGTGAATAATCTCTAGTGTTGTATGTTCTTTGATAGTGTGGGGTCTTGGAGTCAGGGCTTCCGCTCCGAGGATCCTTGGTTTGATGTCTGGTCAGGGGGTGTAGGCTCTATGTCTGCTTTGCTATGGTGTTCAGTGGTATTAGTTCGAATACTAGCATATGAGGAACAAGAGGTGGATCCCTGATGGATGACAGTCATAAAAGCATGCAGATATTTTCTAATATAGTGGAAAAATATACATACATACATACCTATCAGTAACCACAACTGAACAGTCTTACAGGGATAAAGCATAGGAAATATTTCTGGCAACTGGTGCAATCAAAGATGGTACCTGATCCTTAAGTTCTAAATTAATTAAAATACTGCCTGGAAAAATAGATCCAGGACAAGGTCCAGGCTTGGAATATTACAATGAAAGCAATTTTTAACTAAGACATGTGTTGGGGGTGAGGAGGAGGAGGAGGAGAGTGTATGGGTAATGAGAAGGAATAGATTCGTCTTGCAAGGATTTTGTAGGGTTAGGTAACAAAAATTAGTGTGTTGTAGAGTTTGGTGCATCTGGAAGAGAATAATAAGAGACAGGAAGATAGGAAATATTTATATAGAGGATAGTAGTAGATAGGAAAAGATTTTACATTTAGAACATAGTGGGAGGAAGCAGTGGCAAAAAGGAAAGAAAATTAAGTTTGAAAAAATTAAAATTAAAAAAATTAAAAATTAAAAAAGAGAAAAAATAAACAAGAGGAGACCAAACCAAACCAAACCAAACAAACAAACAAACAAACAAAAGGGTAAATACTGTCCCTGGTTTTTATCTTCTTATCTGCGTGCGGACCTTCCACCAGTCTACTCTTTTTTTTTTTTTAAAGATTTATTTATTTATTTATTTTGGGCGGGGGTCGGGTTGGGGAGGGAGGGGAGCGGGCGGGCCATTTCTATTGGTCTTTCATTTCTCTATTTTCATTCGTCTTCGTTCTTTGGCTCCTGTGGGCCTCCCATCGCGGTGGCGTCTGTTGTTGCAGAGCGCTGGCTCTGGGCGCATGCGCTCCAGAGCTTCGGCTGGGTGATTGGACACATCGGTCCAGCCGCTCCGCGGCACGTGGGATCTTCCCAGGCCAGGGATCCAACCGGCGCCCCTTGCACTGCAAGGCGGTGTCCTTACCCACTGGACCACCAGGGGGCGCCCCCACCAGTCTACTCTTGATGAGGTTGTCTTGATGACGTAATCTTGTAGAGCCGGTTGCTATGGTTTCTGTTTTTGTTTTCAGCAAAACAAAGGCTTTGCCGGGAGCTCAGGTGCTGGCCAGGGCACGTTCCCGGGGGCAAGAGGTGGATCCCTGAGATGCAAAAAGTGAATTTTATTAGTGGAAAATACATACATACATACCTATCAGTAACCACAACTGAACAGTCTTACAGGGATAAAGCATAGGAAATATTTCTGGCAACTGGTGCAATCAAAGATGGTACCTGATCCTTAAGTTCTAAATTAATTAAAATACTGCCTGGAAAAATAGATCCAGGACAAGGTCCAGGCTTGGAATATTACAATGAAAGCAATTTTTAACTAAGACATGTGTTGGGGGTGAGGAGGAGGAGGAGGAGAGTGTATGGGTAATGAGAAGGAATAGATTCGTCTTGCAAGGATTTTGTAGGGTTAGGTAACAAAAATTAGTGTGTTGTAGAGTTTGGTGCATCTGGAAGAGAATAATAAGAGACAGGAAGATAGGAAATATTTATATAGAGGATAGTAGTAGATAGGAAAAGATTTTACATTTAGAACATAGTGGGAGGAAGCAGTGGCAAAAAGGAAAGAAAATTAAGTTTGAAAAAATTAAAATTAAAAAAATTAAAAATTAAAAAAGAGAAAAAATAAACAAGAGGAGACCAAACCAAACCAAACCAAACAAACAAACAAACAAACAAAAGGGTAAATACTGTCCCTGGTTTTTATCTTCTTATCTGCGTGCGGACCTTCCACCAGTCTACTCTTTTTTTTTTTTTAAAGATTTATTTATTTATTTATTTTGGGCGGGGGTCGGGTTGGGGAGGGAGGGGAGCGGGCGGGCCATTTCTATTGGTCTTTCATTTCTCTATTTTCATTCGTCTTCGTTCTTTGGCTCCTGTGGGCCTCCCATCGCGGTGGCGTCTGTTGTTGCAGAGCGCTGGCTCTGGGCGCATGCGCTCCAGAGCTTCGGCTGGGTGATTGGACACATCGGTCCAGCCGCTCCGCGGCACGTGGGATCTTCCCAGGCCAGGGATCCAACCGGCGCCCCTTGCACTGCAAGGCGGTGTCCTTACCCACTGGACCACCAGGGGGCGCCCCCACCAGTCTACTCTTGATGAGGTTGTCTTGATGACGTAATCTTGTAGAGCCGGTTGCTATGGTTTCTGTTTTTGTTTTCAGCAAAACAAAGGCTTTGCCGGGAGCTCAGGTGCTGGCCAGGGCAGCGGGCTGTTCTCAGTCTGTCGGGCGGGGGCCGTGCAGGCGATCCCGTGCTCGAGGGGGCCCCGGTTCCACTGCGTACCCACCGGCAGCCTCCAGTCCCTGTTCTGCTTCCGGTTTCCTGGGCTGCAGCTCTCCGCTGCCTGCGGGTCGGCGGCTTCCCTGCTGCAGCTCTGGAGCTGTACGGACTCTACAGGCTGCTGGCGCACACGCACTGCCAGGTATGGGACCAAGCCCCAAACGTGGGCACAAGCTTCCCTGTCCGGCTCAAGCCAGGTCCCTGGGCAGCAACCCACAGGGGATTTCCCGGTTCAGTTCCAAACGCTCCCGCTAGCAGTGTCTCAGCTCGCCCCGCGACCTAGTGGAGTTTTCGCGCTGAGCGCTGCCTTCTGTCCTTCCGGCGCGCTTCCCGGGCTCTCTCCGCCCGGTCCAGTATGGGGGTTGGGGTACAGGGCTCTCAGAACAGGGGCTCTGGGAAAGCTCTGGCTGTTCGCTGTCAGACCCTCATAGACCTGAGGAGTTCTTTTTTTATCTAGTGGCTGGTTTGTTGGTGGTGTTTAATTTCTTGATTAGTTCTGGTGGTTCTGTTGGGGAGCTAGTGAAATCCTCCCCTCATTCCTCCGCCATCTTGGCCCCCCTCAGAAGCTCTACTCTTATTGCGAGACTATGGAGACTATGTCTTGTTAGAAATTGCTTGCCTTTTTTTTTTTTTTAAATAAAACAAGATTCAGTTTATAGTACGGAACTAAAAAATAAGATTTACTTTAATAATTCAGAAATACGAAAGGGTGATTTTTATCGGGAAGAAGAAAATTAAATTGACTTGTGTTAACTCATACACTATAAATATACTTTTAAATATTTTCTACCCTTTTAATTGTAGTGTGTATTATGTGTCATTAAAATAGAATTGGTGCCAACACATTTCAGTTTTAATAAATGCGGTTCCTGAGGACATTTGCATGGGAAGCACTTCAACACAGGATGGACTCGTAATGAATTAAAATTCATTATGAGGTGGTAGGAATCATACACTCCCACTCTAGATGAGGTTGTCTTGATGACGAGTCTTTTTCTGTTTTTGTTTTCAGCAAAACAAAGGCTTTGCGGGAGCTCAGGTGCTGGCCAGGGCAGCGGGCTGTTCTCAGTCTGTCGGGCGGGGGCCGTGCAGGCGATCCCGTGCTCGAGGGGGCCCCGGTTCCACTGCGTACCCACCGGCAGCCTCCAGTCCCTGTTCTGCTTCCGGTTTCCTGGGCTGCAGCTCTCCGCTGCCTGCGGGTCGGCGGCTTCCCTGCTGCAGCTCTGGAGCTGTACGGACTCTACAGGCTGCTGGCGCACACGCACTGCCAGGTATGGGACCAAGCCCCAAACGTGGGCACAAGCTTCCCTGTCCGGCTCAAGCCAGGTCCCTGGGCAGCAACCCACAGGGGATTTCCCGGTTCAGTTCCAAACGCTCCCGCTAGCAGTGTCTCAGCTCGCCCCGCGACCTAGTGGAGTTTTCGCGCTGAGCGCTGCCTTCTGTCCTTCCGGCGCGCTTCCCGGGCTCTCTCCGCCCGGTCCAGTATGGGGGTTGGGGTACAGGGCTCTCAGAACAGGGGCTCTGGGAAAGCTCTGGCTGTTCGCTGTCAGACCCTCATAGACCTGAGGAGTTCTTTTTTCATCTAGTGGCTGGTTTGTTGGTGGTGTTTAATTTCTTGATTAGTTCTGGTGGTTCTGTTGGGGAGCTAGTGAAATCCTCCCCTCATTCCTCCGCCATCTTGGCCCCCCTCAGAAGCTCTACTCTTATTGCGAGACTATGGAGACTATGTCTTGTTAGAAATTGCTTGCCTTTTTTTTTTTTTTAAATAAAACAAGATTCAGTTTATAGTACGGAACTAAAAAATAAGATTTACTTTAATAATTCAGAAATACGAAAGGGTGATTTTTATCGGGAAGAAGAAAATTAAATTGACTTGTGTTAACTCATACACTATAAATATACTTTTAAATATTTTCTACCCTTTTAATTGTAGTGTGTATTATGTGTCATTAAAATAGAATTGGTGCCAACACATTTCAGTTTTAATAAATGCGGTTCCTGAGGACATTTGCATGGGAAGCACTTCAACACAGGATGGACTCGTAATGAATTAAAATTCATTATGAGGTGGTAGGAATCATACACTCCCACTCTAGACTACATTGTGCACCATCCAAACAGGATTTTTTTTTTTTTTTAATAATTCCTACTTAGAGTTTCTCTCCCTTGTCTAAGGCACCTACATTATTCAAAATTACAGGAACTAAAACCACTGTTTTAACACTCTACATTGGCAGCAGGTGGAAAATTACAGTGAATTTACACATGCATTCAGTTTTGCCGTTTTTATGTGAACCAAACAATGTTAAGAGTTGCAGCAAATCCTATCAGAAATTGCAGGTTCACCAGATTTTTTTTAGGCTGTGAAACAGACATGGAACATTCATCTGTTTCACCCCACACCACCCCCAGTCCTCAGGCAGCTCCAAACTTCAACCTGCCTGAGCTGAGGAGATTCTGCCCTTATTTTGAAAAATTCTCAAGAGAGGACATTGTACAGCTTCTCAGGCTCTTACCTCCTAATCTAACAATGATCCCTGTCGGGATCTCCCATCCTCTCTCTCCCTCCCCAAACCTGCACAGCAATTTCAATCCATTCTTTAATGGAGATAGAGGTCACTCAGGCCTCACTTGAAAGAGATCAGAGATTAAGTATGGGGATATCTCTTAGCAAAACTGTAAATGCTGTGCAAATGTGGAATTCAAAAATACCATGTGCCTGAAAAATTGCTTTATCCTTATACCTTCCTTTCGTTCTTTAGAAAGTTTTCTGCCATGGGAGAAAGCTGAAGACAATTCAGAACTGGCATAGTGCTAGTTCAGTTTGGTTTTAGGTTAATCATTAGCCACTGTTGACTGAGGCAAACAATCTATACTGGGAGTGTAGCAAACCTGCGTCACTGGTCTTCTACCTCTTTTCTTCCCTCTTTGTGTTTGCTGAATGATCCGAAAACTGGCATGAAAAGTGGCTCTTCCTTATTACTCTGTAGCACTTCTTGTGTAAAAAACTAGACAGCCATGTGACTATTAAATGAAAGAATTTAAATTGTATTATGTGTGTGGACTTCACAATTTCTAGTCTGTTGTAGAGACTACAGTGGGACTGGAAGTTACAGCAGAAAGCTGGGGGAGGGCAAGGAGAGTAAACTACTTTTAAGGAGGTGTATTTACTTTTTTGCAAAAAGAAAATTATTGGAAATTAGTACTATTATCAATAAGCTAGTAAAGGTATTTATTGGTTTCTAGGAACTGTTTGAAAATTCCTGTTAATCAGTGACCCTTAGCATGAGAAGGACCTTGTCGTAGTCAGTTGTTCTAATGTCCTGTCTTGGGGCAGGCAGGTAAATAGCCAAGTTGTGAGGCACTGAGTACTTCTTTACTTTCTCCTGGTTGCCGTATATTGAATTCCCACAAGCTCCCTTATCCCATACCAGGGTAGATTTCCAGTAGTTACATTTATATACAGCCTGAATCTCTCCTACTTCAATTTATCTCAGTTGCTTTTCCATTGATTCCCTATTGATTTTGGAGGCAATACCCCACTAGATAATTATTTCATAAGCTTAAAATGAAAATAGTGAAGCAAGAGGTTTTATCCATAATTTACTGTAAATTTTGTTTTTTCAATCTGAAAAATTATTTTCCCGGGCTTCCCTTGTGGCTCAGTGGATAAGAACCCGTCTGCCAATGCGGGAGACCCAGGTTCGATCCCTGATTCGGGAAGATCCCACATACCGAAAGAGATCAGAGATTAAGTATGGGGATATCTCTTAGCAAAACTGTAAATGCTGTGCAAATGTGGAATTCAAAAATACCATGTGCCTGAAAAATTGCTTTATCCTTATACCTTCCTTTCGTTCTTTAGAAAGTTTTCTGCCATGGGAGAAAGCTGAAGACAATTCAGAACTGGCATAGTGCTAGTTCAGTTTGGTTTTAGGTTAATCATTAGCCACTGTTGACTGAGGCAAACAATCTATACTGGGAGTGTAGCAAACCTGCGTCACTGGTCTTCTACCTCTTTTCTTCCCTCTTTGTGTTTGCTGAATGATCCGAAAACTGGCATGAAAAGTGGCTCTTCCTTATTACTCTGTAGCACTTCTTGTGTAAAAAACTAGACAGCCATGTGACTATTAAATGAAAGAATTTAAATTGTATTATGTGTGTGGACTTCACAATTTCTAGTCTGTTGTAGAGACTACAGTGGGACTGGAAGTTACAGCAGAAAGCTGGGGGAGGGCAAGGAGAGTAAACTACTTTTAAGGAGGTGTATTTACTTTTTTGCAAAAAGAAAATTATTGGAAATTAGTACTATTATCAATAAGCTAGTAAAGGTATTTATTGGTTTCTAGGAACTGTTTGAAAATTCCTGTTAATCAGTGACCCTTAGCATGAGAAGGACCTTGTCGTAGTCAGTTGTTCTAATGTCCTGTCTTGGGGCAGGCAGGTAAATAGCCAAGTTGTGAGGCACTGAGTACTTCTTTACTTTCTCCTGGTTGCCGTATATTGAATTCCCACAAGCTCCCTTATCCCATACCAGGGTAGATTTCCAGTAGTTACATTTATATACAGCCTGAATCTCTCCTACTTCAATTTATCTCAGTTGCTTTTCCATTGATTCCCTATTGATTTTGGAGGCAATACCCCACTAGATAATTATTTCATAAGCTTAAAATGAAAATAGTGAAGCAAGAGGTTTTATCCATAATTTACTGTAAATTTTGTTTTTTCAATCTGAAAAATTATTTTCCCGGGCTTCCCTTGTGGCTCAGTGGATAAGAACCCGTCTGCCAATGCGGGAGACCCAGGTTCGATCCCTGATTCGGGAAGATCCCACATACCACAGAGCAGTTAAACCCACACAACAACAAAGACCCAGCACAGCCAAAAATAAATAAATAAAAGGTTTTTTAAAAAAAAAAAAATTATTTTCCCTATATCTATTTGAGATACAGAAATTCAGACTGGAATCATAGATATTTGGAGAACTTTGCAACCTCTAAGTAATCTTGCTTAAAATGATTATTTCAGGAGTAGAGAGTTATATCTTTGATCTTTAAATAGATTATTGAAGGAAAATCTTTGTGGTTACATACTTTAAAACATACTAGATTGTGGAATTATACTTTTTTAAAAAAATAAGGAAATAAATAAGTGGATATTGGTTTCTGTCATACTTCCTTTGACTTAAATAAATGGTTGTTTCAAACATGTAAAAATAGTGTCATCAAAAGAGACTATTCCAGATTTATATTAAAAAGTTTATTATCCGGATTAAAGATGAGAAAATAGACTGAAACCTCAGTGAAATAAAAGGATGAGGTGAAAATGGAGCTCAATCTTGTGACTTCTGGATTCAGCAAATCTACTTTTAAAAAATACAGAAAGGGCAGTAGAACTATATTGTGTGAAATGGAACTTTTTGACAATAAGTTCTGAGAGATCCCAAAAGAATATCTTTCCTTGTACAGCCAAAGAATTGCAGCTTTTCTTCGTAGAAATACTTGATCACTGCATTAATAAAGGCATGCATTCTATATTCCTATGTATTTATAAGCAATTATTTTCTGTTTATAAGGAATTTGCATTCTGATGCCAGATAATGAAATTGACAGGGTTTTCCTCAACAATTGTTGTGTAACAAATTAAATATTCCCATTCTTATCTTTTCCGAATCAATGTGTTTCTGTGATGGTGTGGTCGAGATCCTGTGGATGCAAGAAGAATGATTGGCAGTAAAAATACTGTTTCCCTAGGAGACTTCAATTTAAACATTTAGAATCACAATGTTGGCCTCAGAGAAGTTTGCTCAAACCAAATTTTTACTAACAGTCTTCACTAAATCAGCAACTAAGAGCTTAGTAGAAGAGTTTAAATTTCCTAACAAGGTTTCTCCTCTGCCTACTAATCTCTCTCTAGATAATAGCCAAACATGCTTAGACACTTCGACAAGAATTCTGTGCTCAGTAGAAGCTTGGAGAAATGTGATGAAAAACTCATTTGTTTTCCTCTTTCTCTTGGTCAGTTTGCCGAAGAAAAACGAGTTGGTACGCGCACAGTATTTGTTGGCAATCATCCAGTTTCGGAGACTGAAGCATACATTGCACAAAAATTTTGTGATAATAGAATAGTCTCATCTAAGGTAAGTGGTTTTTGTGTTCAATAGGTGTTCATTTAGTAAGCGAGATAATATAGTTTTTATTTATGCAGTAAGCTGAGACATTTATATATATATTCCTGGGTGTGCATTTGTACCAATCATGGACCAACTGTGGTAATTATTTCACCAAAAGGCAGTTTATTTTAAAGCCTCACTTTGTCTTGTTAATAGCTAAACAGCTATAACAAGAGCTATTATGATTCACCATGCCTGTTGATTACATATGACTTTAAACCTTAAAGTGTTCTAAAAGTGGGATTATTTACTTGCCCAAAGCTTCCTGAATTGGCCGTATGTGGATGGACTGGGTTGTAAATAATTTACATTCTTCTAGAGGGTGTTATCTTAGGGTGACATTTGTATCTTTCTATTCCATTGCAGAGCTTCTCAAATACGCTTCTGAGTACTAAAGGAGCAGAATGTACCCTTGAACAGTTAAGGGTTCAGTCACTGTAGCTGTGTTACCATTTCAACAATCATCTTACTTTAGTTTTGTGTAATACTAAAAGGAGTAGCCTGAAACTCTGAAGACCCGTTTAAATCCTGGCCTGATCATTTATTAGCCGTGCGACTTTGGGCAAATTCATCTCAGTCTGAATATCCTCTCATTAGTGAAACGTAGCTCATGTTCCACACATGAAAGCATTCTTTTATAACTCTTAGTACCCGGTAGTCATCATTCTGCAAGTATTAGTTTGTTAGTCTTTCCCTTTGACTGCTGAGGGCAGGTGCTAGTTGCTAGATGGCTGGGCCACTGCTGTCTTACAACGTGGCTCATATCTTGATCATTTTCCTCGCTCCCTCAGGCAGCTCAGTAAGGTAGATCTAATGTTGATGACAATTGGTTCACTGCATGTTGGTAAATACCGAGGAAATGAAACACAAAATTATGCCCTTCCTTTGCAAATGTGACATTTTGATTTTCAAACATGTGATTTCTCTTTGGGTAGTGATGTAATGCAGGTAGATTGTGCTTAGCTGGGAGAGTTAACGTGTAAAATATGGACAGAATGCATGAAAACTATGTTGCCTAATGAACAGATCTATTGACCTATAGAACGCTCTGAATTTAAATATGTGGTTCCTGTTAATCTTTAACCTTATGGCAGAAATTTATTGTCACCCAGAAGTTTCTGTACCAGTGCCTGAGATAGTGAATAGTTCTTGCACTGAAAATTGTGACCCAACCTGTAGTATTCAAGAAAACAGTCAATAGTAGCCCTTTGGCTCAGAATCATAGACTTAATGTAGAACTGAAACATCCTGAGAGATCCTGACTTTACAGATGGAGAAAGCAAACCCAGAGAACTTAAGTTAGTGCCATGGTCATGAAGCAGAATTAGTGATAAAGCTAGGAGCAGGTATAAGATGTGAGATATAGTGGCTTTGAATAAAGAGCTGTTTTTATCTTAGGGTGACATTTGTATCTTTCTATTCCATTGCAGAGCTTCTCAAATACGCTTCTGAGTACTAAAGGAGCAGAATGTACCCTTGAACAGTTAAGGGTTCAGTCACTGTAGCTGTGTTACCATTTCAACAATCATCTTACTTTAGTTTTGTGTAATACTAAAAGGAGTAGCCTGAAACTCTGAAGACCCGTTTAAATCCTGGCCTGATCATTTATTAGCCGTGCGACTTTGGGCAAATTCATCTCAGTCTGAATATCCTCTCATTAGTGAAACGTAGCTCATGTTCCACACATGAAAGCATTCTTTTATAACTCTTAGTACCCGGTAGTCATCATTCTGCAAGTATTAGTTTGTTAGTCTTTCCCTTTGACTGCTGAGGGCAGGTGCTAGTTGCTAGATGGCTGGGCCACTGCTGTCTTACAACGTGGCTCATATCTTGATCATTTTCCTCGCTCCCTCAGGCAGCTCAGTAAGGTAGATCTAATGTTGATGACAATTGGTTCACTGCATGTTGGTAAATACCGAGGAAATGAAACACAAAATTATGCCCTTCCTTTGCAAATGTGACATTTTGATTTTCAAACATGTGATTTCTCTTTGGGTAGTGATGTAATGCAGGTAGATTGTGCTTAGCTGGGAGAGTTAACGTGTAAAATATGGACAGAATGCATGAAAACTATGTTGCCTAATGAACAGATCTATTGACCTATAGAACGCTCTGAATTTAAATATGTGGTTCCTGTTAATCTTTAACCTTATGGCAGAAATTTATTGTCACCCAGAAGTTTCTGTACCAGTGCCTGAGATAGTGAATAGTTCTTGCACTGAAAATTGTGACCCAACCTGTAGTATTCAAGAAAACAGTCAATAGTAGCCCTTTGGCTCAGAATCATAGACTTAATGTAGAACTGAAACATCCTGAGAGATCCTGACTTTACAGATGGAGAAAGCAAACCCAGAGAACTTAAGTTAGTGCCATGGTCATGAAGCAGAATTAGTGATAAAGCTAGGAGCAGGTATAAGATGTGAGATATAGTGGCTTTGAATAAAGAGCTGTTTTCATATCATTGTGCTAGTCAGGCTCCTCCCTCAGTTTACTCTCCTTTACTTTCCAGGGAATTATTGTCTCCCATAGTGCTTTATGTGGAAAATAGTGAAGTGACACACTGATAGTCCAGTGACTTTTCACTGAACTAGTGAAAATCCATTTGTTGTAATATACCATGTGTTTTTACATATCAAAAGAACATACGAAACTCATTCTCAACTCTTTTTGTATTTAATAGAATATTTTTCATATTTTAATTTTAGTTTCACCAATAGTCAAAACAATGCAATAGGATATTTTTTAAATAATTGGGAATTCATGGGCAAATAGAAACTGTTTCTAAACATATTAGCATATACAGTATATATGTATGTGTTTTAGAAACCAGAGTAAAGAAGTGAACATGTCTACACTGATAGACTAACATGTGTTTTTGGTTTGTAAATATTTTATTTTTACAGTTTGTCTAGTTAACTGCTTATTTAACAGATCTATTTCTCATAACAGCTTTAGAGCAGAAAAGGAGAAAGTGACAGTATACTACCTTCACAGAAAGAATGAATTTTAGTGCAATAAATAATTATAAGAGGGCTTCCCTGGTAGCTCAGTGGTAAAGAGTTCACCTGCCAGTGCAGGAGACACAGGTTCAATCCCTGATCCCGGAAGATCCCACATTCTGTGGAGCACCTAAGCCCGTGAGCCACAACTATGGAGCCTGTCCCCTAGAGCCTCAGAGCCACAACTCTGGAGCCCATGAGCCCTGAAGCCTGAGTTCCCCAACCTATAGAACGCTCTGAATTTAAATATGTGGTTCCTGTTAATCTTTAACCTTATGGCAGAAATTTATTGTCACCCAGAAGTTTCTGTACCAGTGCCTGAGATAGTGAATAGTTCTTGCACTGAAAATTGTGACCCAACCTGTAGTATTCAAGAAAACAGTCAATAGTAGCCCTTTGGCTCAGAATCATAGACTTAATGTAGAACTGAAACATCCTGAGAGATCCTGACTTTACAGATGGAGAAAGCAAACCCAGAGAACTTAAGTTAGTGCCATGGTCATGAAGCAGAATTAGTGATAAAGCTAGGAGCAGGTATAAGATGTGAGATATAGTGGCTTTGAATAAAGAGCTGTTTTCATATCATTGTGCTAGTCAGGCTCCTCCCTCAGTTTACTCTCCTTTACTTTCCAGGGAATTATTGTCTCCCATAGTGCTTTATGTGGAAAATAGTGAAGTGACACACTGATAGTCCAGTGACTTTTCACTGAACTAGTGAAAATCCATTTGTTGTAATATACCATGTGTTTTTACATATCAAAAGAACATACGAAACTCATTCTCAACTCTTTTTGTATTTAATAGAATATTTTTCATATTTTAATTTTAGTTTCACCAATAGTCAAAACAATGCAATAGGATATTTTTTAAATAATTGGGAATTCATGGGCAAATAGAAACTGTTTCTAAACATATTAGCATATACAGTATATATGTATGTGTTTTAGAAACCAGAGTAAAGAAGTGAACATGTCTACACTGATAGACTAACATGTGTTTTTGGTTTGTAAATATTTTATTTTTACAGTTTGTCTAGTTAACTGCTTATTTAACAGATCTATTTCTCATAACAGCTTTAGAGCAGAAAAGGAGAAAGTGACAGTATACTACCTTCACAGAAAGAATGAATTTTAGTGCAATAAATAATTATAAGAGGGCTTCCCTGGTAGCTCAGTGGTAAAGAGTTCACCTGCCAGTGCAGGAGACACAGGTTCAATCCCTGATCCCGGAAGATCCCACATTCTGTGGAGCACCTAAGCCCGTGAGCCACAACTATGGAGCCTGTCCCCTAGAGCCTCAGAGCCACAACTCTGGAGCCCATGAGCCCTGAAGCCTGAGTTCCCCAACAAGAGAAGTCACTGCCACAAGAAGCCTGCTCACCTCAGCTAGAGAGTAGCCCCCACTCCCTGCCACTAGAGAAGAGCCTGTGGCAGCAGTGAAAACCCAAAATAGCCAAAAGTAAATAAATACTAAATAAATTAAAATTTTAAAAAGTAGTTATAAGAAAACAGCATATAGTGTAGTGGTGAAGAGTCACTCATATAAACAAAAGACTTGTGTCTGAAAAGTAAGTTATATAACCTTCCTGTAATTTTCTTATCTATAAAATAGGAGTATTAACTACTTACGTCATAGGATTGTGATGTGGATAAAGTAATTCACAGAAAGCCTTGAAGCACTGTGCTTGGCATGTAGCAACAACTCAATAGATGGTAGCTCCTTTTGCTATTTATGTTTTTGTGATTATGATTATTATTATTACTGCACACCTGAGCCATAGTGTTGATTTCCTCAGTCTCCTGTGATTCAATGTGTAGAGTGATTGTTTTTAAAAACGAACGCTTGGGCTTCTCTGGTGGTCCAGTGGGTAAAGAGTCCACCTTGCAGTGCAGGGGGCATTGGTTCGATCCCTGGCCGGGGAAGATCCCACGTGCCGGAGCAGCTGGACTGGTGTGTACGATTGCAAGTCAGTGCTCTGGAGCACGTGTGCCTGGGACCAGTGCTCTGTAACGGGAGAGGCCACTGCGATGGGAGGCCCACACATGCCAAAGAATAAAGATGGATGAAAATAATAAATAAGAAAAAGCTCGTGGCATGAAGTTTCAAAACAATTTTTTTTTTTTAAACAACTCTTTAGGTCCAGTTTGGAGAGAAAAACTTTCATAATTTGACTTCCTCTTCCTCACATTCCCCTTTGGCTGATGGTATTTGCACCAGAATCTTTTAAGTGAAGAAGTGTACAATTTATAGAATATATTAGCTACCTTTCAACTCTGTAGCAAGTGTTGATTTCCTCTCTCAACCATTCAATAATAAAAATAGCTTTCTCTTAATTGGGTGCTTTTTCTTTGTTTACGGATGCCGTCAGTCATGTGATATCACTGGGAATAAGTCCTGTTAATGTTGGAACACTGAAGGTAAACACTTCAATAAAAAAAAGTTTTATTTACTTATAAAATTAGCATCCCTTTCTTCTTTTGGAAGCACAGATACTTTCTTTAGAAAAACTTGCTGTCTTTGGCCTTCCTACTTCAGTGTAGAAAGCCTGTGGCAGCAGTGATAGCTAAATAAATTAAAATTTTAAAAAGTAGTTATAAGAAAACAGCATATAGTGTAGTGGTGAAGAGTCACTCATATAAACAAAAGACTTGTGTCTGAAAAGTAAGTTATATAACCTTCCTGTAATTTTCTTATCTATAAAATAGGAGTATTAACTACTTACGTCATAGGATTGTGATGTGGATAAAGTAATTCACAGAAAGCCTTGAAGCACTGTGCTTGGCATGTAGCAACAACTCAATAGATGGTAGCTCCTTTTGCTATTTATGTTTTTGTGATTATGATTATTATTATTACTGCACACCTGAGCCATAGTGTTGATTTCCTCAGTCTCCTGTGATTCAATGTGTAGAGTGATTGTTTTTAAAAACGAACGCTTGGGCTTCTCTGGTGGTCCAGTGGGTAAAGAGTCCACCTTGCAGTGCAGGGGGCATTGGTTCGATCCCTGGCCGGGGAAGATCCCACGTGCCGGAGCAGCTGGACTGGTGTGTACGATTGCAAGTCAGTGCTCTGGAGCACGTGTGCCTGGGACCAGTGCTCTGTAACGGGAGAGGCCACTGCGATGGGAGGCCCACACATGCCAAAGAATAAAGATGGATGAAAATAATAAATAAGAAAAAGCTCGTGGCATGAAGTTTCAAAACAATTTTTTTTTTTTAAACAACTCTTTAGGTCCAGTTTGGAGAGAAAAACTTTCATAATTTGACTTCCTCTTCCTCACATTCCCCTTTGGCTGATGGTATTTGCACCAGAATCTTTTAAGTGAAGAAGTGTACAATTTATAGAATATATTAGCTACCTTTCAACTCTGTAGCAAGTGTTGATTTCCTCTCTCAACCATTCAATAATAAAAATAGCTTTCTCTTAATTGGGTGCTTTTTCTTTGTTTACGGATGCCGTCAGTCATGTGATATCACTGGGAATAAGTCCTGTTAATGTTGGAACACTGAAGGTAAACACTTCAATAAAAAAAAGTTTTATTTACTTATAAAATTAGCATCCCTTTCTTCTTTTGGAAGCACAGATACTTTCTTTAGAAAAACTTGCTGTCTTTGGCCTTCCTACTTCAGTGTACTCAGCAGGGACCTTTGGGAATCACTAGAATTCTGTAGCTGATACAAATCTTGGAAATTTCTTTCTGCAGTAAAAGGAAGTTTTACTAGATCTTTAAGATCTTAGGGTCCATCATATTTCTCTGTTCTGCCTTTTTCTACTTCTGAGCCTCATCTTGAAGGCCCTTCAGTAGGATAAGAATCAGGGAGCTCCACCTAATTCTTTGAAGGCTAATTAAACTTAATGACTCGTATGTGAAAGAATGCCTTAAAGTTTCAAGCCTAAAATTACACTAGCATTTTCCCTCATTTAAAAAATCAAAATCATCAGTAGAGTTTCTCAGTCATGTTTTTACATCTTATCTAACTTCCTGAAGGTGCTGAAGTTACTATATCCTCATGTAGTTCTGTCCTGGTAACGCCTTTTGCTGTTTTGAATTTCTGGTAGAAAGGGTGATACTTTGAAAAAAGAAAGTTCTGTTTGACATTGGTAATGAAAATGAAAGTAGGCTGCTATGATGCTTAAAACTGAATTTATGCCTACATCAAGGAGAGGAGATGATCATGTGGATACAGTCATTTAGCAAAGTGAACACTTATTCAGCCTAGAGCTCTGCTTATTTACAACTAATCTCCCAGTACAGTTATTTTGTTCTGTCGCATTCAGATCCCAGAAGTTAGAAAAGTCAGTGCTCCTTTACAACTGATTGTTGACTTTGTCACTTTACCTAGTTACTACTTGGTTTTGTTAGCTCTTCTCCCTTTGCTCGTGATGCACAGAAATAATTCTAAGTTATTTGGAGCTTTAGCTCCGCCATCAGCATTTTTAAGGTTAAACTGGAAAAATTTTGAGTTTCGGGTAAAAACGAGTAGTGTTCTAAAGTTTCCTTTTGTTTAAATTTTTCAATTTGATAGATTCAAAACTGAGACTTCCTTCATACTCTCTCCTTTAAATTAGGAAGGTTATTTACCAAAATTATAAGTTTTGATTTCAAATTAAATTAGGTGATAGATATGTGAGGGGGTGACCCACAGTTGTTTCACATTAAAGGCCACATTTGTGTACCAATTATTTAATTCACTATAGAGAAAATGAAAAATGCATTGCATGTACTTGGGAAGCTGGCATTTTTCTCCAGAAACTTTTAAAACATATTCTAAGTATCAGGGTTGCTTTTTTAGTTTAGGCTTGCATGTTAAGATGGTATAGAAGATCCACTTACTGACTTCTGAGCAAGAACTGACTTATGCCCCCCCCCCCCCCCCAAAAATGTCCATTTTCAACATCCTCTATGAAACAAATGTTCTAAACATTTTCTTCCTGTGAGTTAACATTGTTTATGGTTTGTAGCAACTAAGTCTGGGAGTGCACTTTTTAGATAAACAAGTCCATTTGAAGAACTTGGTATATGTAGTTTTCATTCCATTTCAGTTTTAATTAGAAAACTATTTAAAAGTAGACTTTTCTTAGTCTGCCCTGAAATAATGTATGCTATGTTGCATTCATATTATAACAAAGAGATGAGAAGCTTAATTTGCTTTTTAGTTAGCTTGAGCAGTGGAGGAAATGGCCAAAACAAAACACAAGTTTTAAACAAAATTTCTTATATGCGTTTTACATACTAAACACTGTTCTAGGCACGAAAGGGGAGGGATCTTATGTTTGTATGTTCCCTGACTGATCTCTTAGTAGTTCATGATCTGGTACAGGAAAGAAGAGAACATGTAGTAATAGTTCCCTATCAAGAGACTGACCAGAGTTCCTCAAGGAAGCAGTTCATTTAGGAAGTTAAAACAGAGGGAAACAAACAGTGGGGGCCTAGAAAGATCAACAAAGATGTTCCCTTCCTCATGTTAACACCCCACAGAGGACTCTCACAGTCCCAGTGTTTGGTTGTTTAGTTTAGAACACTTTGCTTAAGGAACAGAAGGTCAACGAGCCAGAAGCTCAGCTGACAGAAATAATTCTAAGTTATTTGGAGCTTTAGCTCCGCCATCAGCATTTTTAAGGTTAAACTGGAAAAATTTTGAGTTTCGGGTAAAAACGAGTAGTGTTCTAAAGTTTCCTTTTGTTTAAATTTTTCAATTTGATAGATTCAAAACTGAGACTTCCTTCATACTCTCTCCTTTAAATTAGGAAGGTTATTTACCAAAATTATAAGTTTTGATTTCAAATTAAATTAGGTGATAGATATGTGAGGGGGTGACCCACAGTTGTTTCACATTAAAGGCCACATTTGTGTACCAATTATTTAATTCACTATAGAGAAAATGAAAAATGCATTGCATGTACTTGGGAAGCTGGCATTTTTCTCCAGAAACTTTTAAAACATATTCTAAGTATCAGGGTTGCTTTTTTAGTTTAGGCTTGCATGTTAAGATGGTATAGAAGATCCACTTACTGACTTCTGAGCAAGAACTGACTTATGACACCCCCCCCCCCCCAAAAATGTCCATTTTCAACATCCTCTATGAAACAAATGTTCTAAACATTTTCTTCCTGTGAGTTAACATTGTTTATGGTTTGTAGCAACTAAGTCTGGGAGTGCACTTTTTAGATAAACAAGTCCATTTGAAGAACTTGGTATATGTAGTTTTCATTCCATTTCAGTTTTAATTAGAAAACTATTTAAAAGTAGACTTTTCTTAGTCTGCCCTGAAATAATGTATGCTATGTTGCATTCATATTATAACAAAGAGATGAGAAGCTTAATTTGCTTTTTAGTTAGCTTGAGCAGTGGAGGAAATGGCCAAAACAAAACACAAGTTTTAAACAAAATTTCTTATATGCGTTTTACATACTAAACACTGTTCTAGGCACGAAAGGGGAGGGATCTTATGTTTGTATGTTCCCTGACTGATCTCTTAGTAGTTCATGATCTGGTACAGGAAAGAAGAGAACATGTAGTAATAGTTCCCTATCAAGAGACTGACCAGAGTTCCTCAAGGAAGCAGTTCATTTAGGAAGTTAAAACAGAGGGAAACAAACAGTGGGGGCCTAGAAAGATCAACAAAGATGTTCCCTTCCTCATGTTAACACCCCACAGAGGACTCTCACAGTCCCAGTGTTTGGTTGTTTAGTTTAGAACACTTTGCTTAAGGAACAGAAGGTCAACGAGCCAGAAGCTCAGCTGTTCACCTGTTGGAGTTTAGTTTGTTGTTTTAGAAAATTGACCTTCAGTCATCCGGACAGTTAAGTGCTGGTCTGGACTACAGCAGCTTCAAAGTGACTGGGCCTTTAGTTATGATCCCTTTTCTTCTTGGTCACAAGCTGCCTTGGGAATCTGATAACTGGACTGTCTTCTCCCAAGTGATACAATCCACACACAAGTATGCTCTTCATACGGAACGGACTTCCCTAGGGCGCTTTTGTGAACCCTGGGGGAAGAACCTCCTAGGTTGGCTGTTGGTTGTAAAACAGCTGCTTCACTGAATATATTTGCCTCTATTCATCTTTTTTTTTCTTTCATTTCTTAAAATTTATTTGTTTATGTAGACTCCTGGGTCTTTATTGCTGCTCAGGCTTTTCTCTAGTTGTAGTGAATGGGAGCTTCTTATTGCAGTGGCTTTTCTTGTTGCAGAGCATAGGCTCTAGGTGCAAGCAGTCCTCAGTAATTGTAATATGTGGGCTCAGTAGTTGCTGCTCCCAGGCACAGGCTCCATTGCTGTGGTATATGGGCTTAGGTGCTCTGAGGCGTGTGGGATCTTCCTGAACCAGGGATTGAACCTGTATCCCAAGCATTTTTAGGCAGATTCTTCACCACTGAGCCACCAGGGAAGTCTGCCTCCATTCATCTTTATATTCTTGGGATTCCCTGAACTTTGGGCCTGTTCACCTTTTAAAGGGAAGTTAGTAGTAAATTCCCGTGTATTTTATCATGCTCTGCAACTTGGGCTTTTTCAATCACCTTACACAATATAATGAACATTTTCTCACAAAGCGGAGACCGTGCTAGTATAAACATAGATCTTTAGGTTAGGAAGCATTTCTTTCTGGTTTCGTATTAAGACATTTAGAAAACCCAGCTTCTGGTGATTTTCAAATGAATCCTTTAAAGGTTAGGAAGCATTTCTTTCTGGTTTCTGTCGTATTAAGACATTATCAGGACTGTTCCCTTCCTCATGTTAACACCCCACAGAGGACTCTCACAGTCCCAGTGTTTGGTTGTTTAGTTTAGAACACTTTGCTTAAGGAACAGAAGGTCAACGAGCCAGAAGCTCAGCTGTTCACCTGTTGGAGTTTAGTTTGTTGTTTTAGAAAATTGACCTTCAGTCATCCGGACAGTTAAGTGCTGGTCTGGACTACAGCAGCTTCAAAGTGACTGGGCCTTTAGTTATGATCCCTTTTCTTCTTGGTCACAAGCTGCCTTGGGAATCTGATAACTGGACTGTCTTCTCCCAAGTGATACAATCCACACACAAGTATGCTCTTCATACGGAACGGACTTCCCTAGGGCGCTTTTGTGAACCCTGGGGGAAGAACCTCCTAGGTTGGCTGTTGGTTGTAAAACAGCTGCTTCACTGAATATATTTGCCTCTATTCATCTTTTTTTTTCTTTCATTTCTTAAAATTTATTTGTTTATGTAGACTCCTGGGTCTTTATTGCTGCTCAGGCTTTTCTCTAGTTGTAGTGAATGGGAGCTTCTTATTGCAGTGGCTTTTCTTGTTGCAGAGCATAGGCTCTAGGTGCAAGCAGTCCTCAGTAATTGTAATATGTGGGCTCAGTAGTTGCTGCTCCCAGGCACAGGCTCCATTGCTGTGGTATATGGGCTTAGGTGCTCTGAGGCGTGTGGGATCTTCCTGAACCAGGGATTGAACCTGTATCCCAAGCATTTTTAGGCAGATTCTTCACCACTGAGCCACCAGGGAAGTCTGCCTCCATTCATCTTTATATTCTTGGGATTCCCTGAACTTTGGGCCTGTTCACCTTTTAAAGGGAAGTTAGTAGTAAATTCCCGTGTATTTTATCATGCTCTGCAACTTGGGCTTTTTCAATCACCTTACACAATATAATGAACATTTTCTCACAAACGGAGACCGTGCTAGTATAAACATAGATCTTTAGGTTAGGAAGCATTTCTTTCTGGTTTCTGGTCGTATTAAGACATTTAGAAAACCCAGCTTCTGGTGATTTTCAAATGACCTAGTCCTTGAAGCATAAGGTATCAGTAAGAAGGTCTTTGTGCTTTGACAGTTGGCCCAAGAGTTTTCTGCTCCTGCCCATGTACAGTTTACCAAAGCAGAGTGGTAGGTTGTTAATTAAAATGAAAGCTGTCTGTGACCTAAAGTTAGGTGTACAGCAAGGCTATCATGGAGGTAGAAAGCAGTGACAGGGACAGAATTAAATACGTGATGATGATCAAGATTCCAGAGCTTAACACAACCAAAGAAATTAATTAAATTAGTTCATTCATTCATCCAGCTAATTTATTGAGTGTCTAATTTATGTCAAGCACTGTTCTAGGTGTTGGAGAAAAAGTAATAGAAAGACAGATGAATAATCTGCCCTTTTGGATGTCATTGCTTCTTGAGGGAGAAACTTTGATTGAAATATGTACACATATAATTATTCACTGAAATGCATGTTACCAGGGAAGTATAGGGAATAAAAACAGAGAACCTCATTTAGGTTGGGTCAGAGAAAACAAGCTGTGGGATGGATGGCCCCATTAGAATGCTCCAAGTGAAAACTTCACCCTGCAAAGTGTTTATATGCTATTCCTCTCAGTGCATGCTTATTCATTTGCGAGGTTTGGGTTTTGACATGCTTCCAGAGTGAGAAGGGGATGACAGAGGACAAGATGATTGGATGGCATCACGGAGTCAATGGACATGAGTTAGCCTGGCAGGCTGCAGTTCATGGGGTCACAAAAGAGGCAGACACGACTGAGCAACTGAACTGAATTGAGAGTATTGTGATAATCTGGAATCATAAGTCATTAGGATTTTTCAAGTTTCTTTTCTAATAATCTTTTTTTTCCTTCCCGTACAGTATACACTTTGGAATTTCCTCCCGAAGAATCTGTTTGAACAGTTTAGAAGAATTGCAAATTTCTATTTTCTTATAATTTTCCTTGTTCAGGTAAGAGCTCCATTAGAGACTTAATTTCTTCAAGCAAATTTTTGATTCATTTCTAACCTTAAAATGCTGTGATTAAAAAGTTGTTTCAGGACTTATTATAATAAGACTTTTTAAAGTACTAGTATTTTAAGCTATACATGGTTTTATGTATTGTTTCTAAAGTAGCTCTTTTGCTAGAAAATTTATTGAAACTTTATTACTTTTTTAAAACTTTCATGGATTTCATATCTTTGTTCATCCTAGAAGGACATGCATTGCATATATGTTACATATAGTGGTATGTATTAAAATTGAAAATAGTTCAAATTAATAATCAACTTTGTTCAACACCAGTTTCAGTTTAATTGAAAATTTGTCACTTATCTTCCTCATTAGCAGTTTTGCTTTTCCTTGTTCATTTACTTTAAGAATGAAATGCCCTTGTGTCACTTTGCTTCTCTGTGTTCCTCCTAACATTTTATATTTCAAATTTTAGACATTTAAAATTATATCTTCCATCTTTAAGTCTATAAACTATTAAAATCTTTCCCTTGCCAAAATTACTCTCTGAAAATTTTGGTACATTATTGGTACTTTTTTTCTCATTTCATTGTTTTAAAAGAAGCAAAAAATATCCCAATAAAATTGCTCAAATGCCTTGTAGATCTTAAGTGCTTCTGTTTATCCACTTTGAGGCTTTGAGTAAGTGGTACTGTAATTCAGTTTAGCCCTGCAACTTAAAACCAGTCTGGGTTGTGATGTGGGGAAGAACCAATTTCAGTCTTGAATAATGGGGCATTTGAAGCGGAGCTCCTCTAGATCGGTGGTAAGGTGTCTTACCAGAGCAGCATAGAATAAATAAGCTGTGTAGATTATGCCCACAAAAATAATTTCACTTGGCATGCGGTGCATTTCAGTTCACCTCAACAAGCACCTACTGCATTCCAGGCAGGCGTCCAGATAACAAAGATTTTAGCAGGTACAATAAAGATCAAGAGTGGCTTTCCTACCCAGAAAGAATTTTACGTTATAACCAAAAAGACAGTCATGTATTCACTCAATTTAATATGGTAAGTGCCATAAAACTAGTATGAGCAAAATGATGTGGGGACACAGTGGAAGTTGTGATTTTTTTTTTTCCTCCCCAAGCCTTCAAAGAATAGGTGACTCTGAACTGAGCCTTGAAGTACGAGTTCACGTTGTGAGGTAAGTCAGTCTGTGGCAGCAAAAAATGATTTGGTCACATGTTACTTATATAAGTGACTAGTATTTTAAGCTATCTTTTAATTTTTTAATACTTTTGCTAGAAAATTTATTGAAACTTTATTACTTTTTTAAAACTTTCATGGATTTCATATCTTTGTTCATCCTAGAAGGACATGCATTGCATATATGTTACATATAGTGGTATGTATTAAAATTGAAAATAGTTCAAATTAATAATCAACTTTGTTCAACACCAGTTTCAGTTTAATTGAAAATTTGTCACTTATCTTCCTCATTAGCAGTTTTGCTTTTCCTTGTTCATTTACTTTAAGAATGAAATGCCCTTGTGTCACTTTGCTTCTCTGTGTTCCTCCTAACATTTTATATTTCAAATTTTAGACATTTAAAATTATATCTTCCATCTTTAAGTCTATAAACTATTAAAATCTTTCCCTTGCCAAAATTACTCTCTGAAAATTTTGGTACATTATTGGTACTTTTTTTCTCATTTCATTGTTTTAAAAGAAGCAAAAAATATCCCAATAAAATTGCTCAAATGCCTTGTAGATCTTAAGTGCTTCTGTTTATCCACTTTGAGGCTTTGAGTAAGTGGTACTGTAATTCAGTTTAGCCCTGCAACTTAAAACCAGTCTGGGTTGTGATGTGGGGAAGAACCAATTTCAGTCTTGAATAATGGGGCATTTGAAGCGGAGCTCCTCTAGATCGGTGGTAAGGTGTCTTACCAGAGCAGCATAGAATAAATAAGCTGTGTAGATTATGCCCACAAAAATAATTTCACTTGGCATGCGGTGCATTTCAGTTCACCTCAACAAGCACCTACTGCATTCCAGGCAGGCGTCCAGATAACAAAGATTTTAGCAGGTACAATAAAGATCAAGAGTGGCTTTCCTACCCAGAAAGAATTTTACGTTATAACCAAAAAGACAGTCATGTATTCACTCAATTTAATATGGTAAGTGCCATAAAACTAGTATGAGCAAAATGATGTGGGGACACAGTGGAAGTTGTGATTTTTTTTTTTCCTCCCCAAGCCTTCAAAGAATAGGTGACTCTGAACTGAGCCTTGAAGTACGAGTTCACGTTGTGAGGAATCCAGACTGTCTCAGTCTGTGCAAGACGACACAGAACCATAAAAAAGGAGAGTGACCCCATGATCCTCTGTCCCTCAAATCTAGTTCTTTCAGGGTTTCTTATTTCAGTGAATGAAATAACTATTAACCCACCCAGCCACGTTAATCAGATACTTGGATGACATCTTGGTAACCACCCCTTACAAGAGATTCCTTACCAGTTTTCCTTCCTAAATGTCTCTGAAACTTCTGTTCGGATCTGCTGCTGCCTGGATGAGTGCACTAGCCTCGTAAATGAGCTCCTTTCCTCCACTTTTGTTCCTTCCATTCCATCTTCCACAGAGCAATGAGGAGGACCTTTTTGGAATGTGGCTCTGCTCCCATGACCACTCTCTGCCTAAAAGCTTCAGTTATTTCCCACTGTGAGATAAGGAGTGAACTTTCCTCTGGAGAGCCCTGCTAGGTCTAGCGCCTGTTCCCCTCCAGCACCTTCTCACGCCACATGCTTCCTTCGGCTAGCTGCCTTTATTTTCTCACAGATGCCACATGCCCTCCTCCCAGAGAAACTTTCTAGACTCATTGCACCTTGGAAGCCCTCCCTTCGATCTAGTTAGCTTCTATTTGCTCTTCAAATCTCAGCATCTCACTTGTTTTAATGTCTGGTTTTTGCTGTAAGCTGTCAGCTGTCATGAGGGCAGGAACTTCTCTCCATCTTGTTTAACATAAAGCTGCGTCTCTAGAGCCTGGCTGATGATAACACAAAGGCTGACAGAATGGTGCTCAACAAACAGACGGTAAATGAACGGATATGTTTCGATCCAGGGTTTCGTCCAAGCTGAGATGAAAACTAAGCCTAAATTTAGAACTATTTCCTCCAACTAACTGCTTTGTGGATCGGTTTTGTTTTAAGGAAAGTTAACATTCACCCTGCTTCTGGAGTATGTTTTGTCTACATTTTTTTTTTTTTTAATGTATGAGCGTTTGTTTTAGGTCCTCTCTTCTGTTGGTCTGTTTGTGCCAGTACTATACCATTGTGAGTACTGTTGCCTTAGAGTAAGTTTTTTTTTTTTTGGCCGCTTCTGTTGATCTTTCATTTATTTATCTTTGTTCTTTGTCCCATGCGGGCCTCCCATCGCGGTGGTGTCTGTCGTTGCAGAGCACTGGCTCTGGGCACATGCGCTCCAGAGCTCCGGCTCAGTAATTGGCCACATGGGTCCAGCCACTCCGCGGCACGTGGGATCTTCCCAGGCCAGGGATCGAACCGGCGCCCCTTGCACTGCAAGGCGGTGTCCTTACCCACTGGACCACCAGGGAAGCCCCTTGTCTACATTTTTGTCTGAAATGTTTGTAGCGTGTAAGTGCTGCATATGAGTTAATGGCTTCTTTTCATTTTACTCTCAATTTACTAGGTCACGGTAGACACACCAACTAGCCCAGTCACCAGTGGACTTCCACTTTTCTTTGTTATAACTGTTACAGCCATCAAGCAGGTAAATTTCTAATTTGTAATTATGCTTTCATTTCAGTCCTGTCTGATATGAAAATTTATGTTTTGGTTCTTATTGAAAACTCATTAAAATGACTGTAAGATGCATCTTTAATTTCTTTGTTCCCTTCTTCCTATTTTGGGGGGAGAAGAATATAACCCAGGAGAGTAGGTAGAAGGTACACCTCACTAAGGAAGTGGGAGGTAAATTGTCATGTGCATTGCATTTTTCAGTGTGCTGTATATGTCTGAAAAATTCCCATTCTTGTGGACTTTTTAAATTGCTGCCTATAGCAGAGAACTCAAGAGCATAAATAATTTTGTTGTCTTTCCTGATGCTGCTGAAGGGGCTGCCTTTGAAGAATTCTCAATGAAATTGAAAATAGGAACAAGAAACAAAGTGAAGGAGTGGGTTAGCAATGTTTTTCATGTACCGGAAGCTGACAGGTTACAAGGAGACTTTTACACAGTACTTACCAAAGTCCTTTGTAAAGTGTTCCAAAGAATTTCCAAGATAAAGGTTTGCTTAACAATATTGAGAACATGGTTACCTTTCCTCTTGGGGTTATCTGGTCTTCTGTCTTGCCCACCCAGAACTATAAGGATATTTTATCAATTGCTTGGTTGCTAAATAAAAAACTTTTGGAATGTTATTTCCCTTAGGCTGTTTTCTTTAACATCATAGAATTGCTGGTTCCAAGAATAGCCTGTATGGTTTTCAAAAGCTTTTTTTTTTTTTTTAAAGATTTATTTATTTATTTATTTTGGGCGGGGGTCGGGTTGGGGAGGGAGGAGAGCGGACGGGCCACTTCTATTGGTCTTTCATTTCTCCATTTTTATCCGTCTTTGTTCTTTGGCTCCTGTGGGCCTCCCATCGCGGTGGCGTCTGTCGCTGCAGAGCAAACGGCTCTGGGCGCATGCCCTCCAGAGCTCCGGCTCGGTAATTGGACACATGGGTCCAGCCGCTCCGCGGCACGTGGGATCTTCCCAGGCCAGGGATCGAACCGGCACGCCTTGCACTGCAAGGCGGTGTCCTTACCCACTGGACCACCAGGGGAAGCCCTCAAAAGCTTTTACTGATGCAGTTTGCTCCCAATACTAGTTCATGTTGGGACCTTTTGTTTCCTCATTGGCATCCCAGAAAGTTCCATATGAAGTGATAGCCTGGCATTGCCATAAGGAAGGACAGTATAGGAATCAATATATAGCACCTGAGGAAAAAGGGGAAGGCGATCAAGAGATTTTTCAGTTATATTTGAAAAGGTACAAACCCTATTATAAAGTAAAAAGGCAAAGTGATGTTAAAAAAAAAAATGGAGATGGTACTCAAACAAATGAACACCCTCCATCCTTAGTTCTTTTGGCTTAAACTACTCCAGACCAAAGAAAGCTCAAAGGAAAATGAACTCAGGACTTTTAACTCTAAGAAATGTACACCCGTTTATGTTTTCTTTTGTCACCAAGTCAGTGGAGACTTCTAACTGTTGATCTCTAAGCTTTATCATTGATACTGTTCCAAAATAATCCTGCTTGCTCTCTCTCCTCCCTGTCCCTGGGGAGGAATTATATTTCCTTAAGTGATCATTGCTCCAACAGTCTACTATGGAAGAACATATTTAAGTGATTTGGTCTATAGAAAATAAAACCTGAAAAAATTTTCTTTCAAATTAAAAATCGAGAATGTTAACATTAACTTAAGCAATTTGAAAATCAGTCATAGTCCTTCACGAAAACCTTTCCTCTTGGGGTTATCTGGTCTTCTGTCTTGCCCACCCAGAACTATAAGGATATTTTATCAATTGCTTGGTTGCTAAATAAAAAACTTTTGGAATGTTATTTCCCTTAGGCTGTTTTCTTTAACATCATAGAATTGCTGGTTCCAAGAATAGCCTGTATGGTTTTCAAAAGCTTTTTTTTTTTTTTTAAAGATTTATTTATTTATTTATTTTGGGCGGGGGTCGGGTTGGGGAGGGAGGAGAGCGGACGGGCCACTTCTATTGGTCTTTCATTTCTCCATTTTTATCCGTCTTTGTTCTTTGGCTCCTGTGGGCCTCCCATCGCGGTGGCGTCTGTCGCTGCAGAGCAAACGGCTCTGGGCGCATGCCCTCCAGAGCTCCGGCTCGGTAATTGGACACATGGGTCCAGCCGCTCCGCGGCACGTGGGATCTTCCCAGGCCAGGGATCGAACCGGCACGCCTTGCACTGCAAGGCGGTGTCCTTATCCACTGGAACACCAGGTGAAGCCCTCAAAAGCTTTTACTGATGCAGTTTGCTCCCAATACTAGTTCATGTTGGGACCTTTTGTTTCCTCATTGGCATCCCAGAAAGTTCCATATGAAGTGATAGCCTGGCATTGCCATAAGGAAGGACAGTATAGGAATCAATATATAGCACCTGAGGAAAAAGGGGAAGGCGATCAAGAGATTTTTCAGTTATATTTGAAAAGGTACAAACCCTATTATAAAGTAAAAAGGCAAAGTGATGTTAAAAAAAAAAAATGGAGATGGTACTCAAACAAATGAACACCCTCCATCCTTAGTTCTTTTGGCTTAAACTACTCCAGACCAAAGAAAGCTCAAAGGAAAATGAACTCAGGACTTTTAACTCTAAGAAATGTACACCCGTTTATGTTTTCTTTTGTCACCAAGTCAGTGGAGACTTCTAACTGTTGATCTCTAAGCTTTATCATTGATACTGTTCCAAAATAATCCTGCTTGCTCTCTCTCCTCCCTGTCCCTGGGGAGGAATTATATTTCCTTAAGTGATCATTGCTCCAACAGTCTACTATGGAAGAACATATTTAAGTGATTTGGTCTATAGAAAATAAAACCTGAAAAAATTTTCTTTCAAATTAAAAAATCGAGAATGTTAACATTAACTTCAATAAGAGCAGAATTAGAAAAATCAGTCATAGTCCTTCACAATTGAAGACATTATTAAGGCTCTGATGCCTGTGTTTTTGTTAATATTTATCTCTAGAATGGAAGGGACCTTTTAATGCAATAAAGCTGTTTACCTAAGGAGTACTTTAAAAGCATATCTTAGTTTTTGCTGCAAAAACTTACAGTCTTATCTCATTATTCTGCATTGAAATTAATACTGTGAGTATCTGCTGTGACTCATACAGGGTGTCATAGAAGTTGATTAGCTTTACTTCATTATGCAAGCTTGATTATGTCCTTATTTTTATCCTTCTAGGGCTATGAGGATTGGCTGAGACACAGAGCTGACAATGAAGTCAACAAGAGCACTGTTTTCATTATTGAAAGTGGAAAGCGAGTGAGAAAAGAGAGTGAAAAAATCAAGGTATTAGATTTTGTTGTACATTTTCTTTTAATTATAGTAAGTCCTTTTTCTTGGTTCTAAGGGTTTCTCAATTATGTTGACCATCCAAAATTGCTTATCAATTTTGTGTTGTTATTAAAAGAATGTTTCTATGTGAATGTGGATTAAAATATAAACACTAATGGAAACCAGATCCTTCAGAACGAGGGAAGATGTGTGGGACAAAATGATACTCTCCTTCCTGTCTTTTATCAAGTATTATCACTGTTGAATCATTTCTTAAATATCCAGAATTCCAGGCTTAAGTGCTCTATATGCCCAGCAGGAAGTAAACTGTATTGCATCTTCTTAATGATGGGAGGAAGGCTACAGACTGGAAGGGTTACCCAAGTTTGATATAAAATGTGTTTTTTTCCCACTATTTTTTTCTATTCTCTGCATCCCAGAAGGGAGGACCTTGGGATGAACTAGAAGTGATTAGGATCTGAAGTTGCCAGCCAGCTATAGAAACTCAGCTTTCTGTTCACATAGAACCAAAAGCAGCATAAATGATTCATAGCATTAAATCTGTTGTTCCCAGGGCATGAAGTCAAATTGCAAAGCAAGTAAAGTCTCCCACATCTTTCCTTTTCTCTCATTTCCTCTTTCTGTTTTTGCTGTCACCCCCACTGCCTTAGAAGGACCCCTATCTTCCACCTTTCCTTACTAGGCTACTTTTCGTTGAGGCCGACCTCAGCCGGGTATCATTTGAATTATATTAATTGATGCTGTTGTGTGAAATGCTGTTTGAGCCCTTTCCGGAGTATTTGTGGAAAGAGATGCCTGTAAACTAAAATGTCCAAGTGTTTGATTACGCATTGCTTGGTTGGGGAGTGTGGGGACTCTTGTTGAACAGGAGAGTGACTTGTTCTGTATCCTCAGTACACTGGAAAATTTTTAAAAGGTTGCAGAGTTGGAGAGTGACTTAATCTTAAAGACAGCTCTGAAGAGTAATCCAAGTAGAGGCAGGAACAAAAGTGGAACAAAGGAAACCTTTTAGGTGGGTTACTGCTGTAGCCCCCTAATGGCTTAGGTGATAGACTATTAGGATGATAGTAGAAGAGACAATAACAGTGAAAATGCTCGTTGGCGTTTCCATGTTACGTAAATATGATAGGCACTCCCTTTTACACTCTGTGAACTCATTAGCGCTTACTTTGCAACAGTCCTATGAAATAGGTACTTCTTTACAGATATGAGACTGAGGCCTAGAGAGGTTAAAAAATTTGTCTGCAACTAATAAGCAGGAAAGCCGGGATTTGAATTGAAGCAAGTCTGGGTGTGGCGTCCATCCTCATAAGCACAACTTTGTCCCTCCTATTACGTGATCAAGATAAATGGATATATTTAGGATATTTTTTTGAGATAAAGTGTGGACTTACTGGTGTAGTCCATGGAGGCTGTGAGAAAAAGAGCAAAAAGAATAAAGATAGCCTCCTTAATTTTGTCCTGAGAAACTAGTTGTGTCCAGTAACGCTATTAAACAAAATGCTGATGCTATTAAATAAGATGGAAAAGACCTGGAGAAGAACAAGTCTGAGGACAGAGGTAGGAGTGAAGGGAAGTCAGGAATTCCTTTTGGGCCATGTTACTTTTGAGATTCCTATTAGCCAGATGGAATTGTCAAGCCTGAAGCTCAGAGGAGGTGTTTTAGGTGGAACTAGAAATCTGATTGGAATCACATAAAACATAGTGAAGAGAAGCAGGCCTTGAGGAATTCCAATAGAAAAGTATTTATTTGTAAGGGAAAGAGTATGGGTTTTGCCATTAGAAACACTGGAAGAGTTCCTTCAGTTTTTATGATGATTTCTTTTGTCCTGTCCAGTCTGCTGATTAGCCCATGGAAGGAAATCTTTACCTCTGATACCATGCTTTTCTTTCTTACTTTTCTATTTGCCTTTTTTGTTTTTTCAGTTTCCAGGTTCTGCCCAAATTCCTCATCAGCACTTGTATGTTAGCTGCCTTTTCTAGTAAATACTTTTTTTGTTTTTGTTGTTGACGCATGAGGGATCTTAGTTCCCCAGTCAGGGGTCAGATCCACGCCCCCTGCTTTGGGAGTGCAGACTCTTAACCCCTGGACCAGCAGGAAAGTCCCTCCAATAAATACTTTCATATCTTAATCATAGCTGTTTTTCTATTCCTGTTTCTTAATTCTAAAATCCAAATATTTCTGAGACTTGGTCCTATTGACTCCTTTATCTTTTGATGATAGGTCATTTTTGTCTTGGTTTTGTGCATCTCATTTTTTAAATTGAACTTTCGATAGTGCACACAAAAGAATGCTAGAGGTTGAAACAGGGAACCCGTATTTCTGGTCTGCAGTGGGCGCACCTCTTCTGTCAGCCAGCCCATCGGTGTTGGGGGTTGAGTCAGTCTGGTCAGGAATTGGCTGGCTTTAGATTTCGCTGTGACTGTTAATGCCTTCAGTACACCCCTGGTGCACGGCTGGGCGGCCACGAGGGTTTTCTCAGTGTTCCTGTACCACTCTCTACTTTCAGCGGGTCTTGCATTCATTCCTGAGACACGGTAGATGCCTCTCTGTATGTCCTTTCTCCTCCCTCAGTGGTAAATGATGCTTTCTTCGTGTTGTTTGCAGGATTCCTGGTGGGAACAGAGTGGTTTCTTGGTTCTCCTACTCTGTCTCACTGTTGAACAGGCTTTATGCACCTTTACCTCAGGGTGGAGCTTTCTCAGCGCTCTCCCCTGGCCTCCACCCCAATCTCCCCTGGTGGCTGAACTTTGCCTTTTATTAGTGCTAAGTTCTCAATACCAGTGTGTTTCCTGTCCCTCCCCAGCTGTAGATGGTTTTGCTTCTGCTTCTCCACTAGCAGTCTTTGTATGTGTCCCTGAGACCTCGCCAGGGAGGGTTTCTTCCCCTGCTGTCACACACCAGACGGCTTTTGCCTCCTATGAGAGAAGGATCTGCGGTTTTATCATATTTTGTGTCTGTTCCTCCACAGCACTCAGTCAGACCTGTATGCCTGTACCTTTCTTAAGAGTACCCAGTGAATGTCTAGAGAGAACTGATGGGTGCTTATGATCTCCTCTTATCTTTCAGGCTTGCAGAGAATCGAAATGGCCACATTGGCCCCTAGCCAGCCTCTTACAGTTGGTTAAAAATCTAGTTATTTTCTTCTTATGCATTTTTCTGACAGCCATCTCTTCCTCCTGTGCTTTTTTTAATTATGAGAGTCAATTTCTCCTGCCTCTCCTCAGAGGGACTTTTCACTCTTTGAAATTCATTTGGCTTGCTTGCTCTACAACCTCAACTCTCTGAGGTTGTGAACTCCCGGAAAGTTACGATTCTGTTGATTATCTGGCTTTTCCTAATGTTAATGACAGTGGATAGAGATGTTCTCTTGTGACTTTGAAACAACTCTAGAGTTGATTGTCCAGCTGGACCACGTTGTTCCCTTTCTTTAAAAGTCCTTTCTGGATCCCCCGTTGGCTTCAGGGTGAGGCCATTTGTAGTCTGACCCCAGTTCATCTTACCCATCGTAGCTTGCACCCCAGGTGCAGAGACCTTCTCATCTCTGAGCTAATTGTCAGTGTTGCAGAAGAAATTGCGGTTTGTATTTATCCGTGCCTGGGAGTCATCTTGCGTGCATCCTTTAAGTGACTGCTTGCTTTTTCTGAGATGCTTTAGAATTTTATTATTTTTCTTCTGTGTATTTAAGCATAGATTGTGGTTTTGTATAAGCAATGTAAGTGTTTATGTACATGAATAAGGAAAGATCCAAGAGAATAAAATATTACTTACAAATTTGTTCCATTATTGGTGCTGTTGCTCCTGGCTACTGATTAAAATTGGCAAAGAAAATAAAATTGTTTTTGGATAAATCTTGAAATCGTAGTCTGCTAAATTGTGTAGTATTTGGAAGGCAGGTGTGTCATTTCTTAGATCCATGTTTTATAACCAGTGTGTCCAAGTTGGTAAGTCAGACATTGACTCCCTAAAGTGGGTTGTCTTCTATCACCAGCAGCCTCCTTCCTTTACGTAGGGGTACTGTAGAAAGGTGGTAGCGCTTTCTGTGTGTGCCACGGCATGGAAAATGTTGGAATGCACTGAACTAGGTAATTCTTACATCCTTCTAAAAACTTTATTACCGTTCATAAGTTGGAAGTAAGGTAGTTGCAGAATATTAGTAATAATTATAATGAATAACTGTCAGATGTTAAATATGTGCCAAGCACTTTGCGAACCATTTTACCTGTATCTGCATTTCGTACTCAAAACCAATCCTGGGCTTCCCCTGGTGGTCCAGTGGGTAAGGACACCGCCTTGCAGTGCAAGGGGCGCCTGTTCAATCCCTGGCCTGGGAAGATCCCACGTGCCGCGGAGCGGCTGGACCGATGTGTCCAATCACCGAGCCGGAGCTCTGGCATGCGTGCGCCCAGAGCCTGTGCCCTGCGACGACAGTGACCACCGCGATGGGAGGTCCACAGGAGCCAAAGAACAAAGACGGATGAAAATAGAGAAATGAAAGACCAATAGAAGTGGCCCGCCCGCTCCCCTCCCTCCCCAACCCGACCTCCGCCCAATAAATAAATAAATCTTTAAAAAAAAAAAAAAAACCAATCCTATGAGGTAGTTGTAATCATCAGAGACATTTAACCCAAGGGCATATAGTTAAGTGGCAGAGCTGGGACATAAAATCAAGTTGTGAAGATCTATGTTTTAATCATTATGATTGATTTTCATACATTATTAAATTATGCACTAAAGATGGTTCACGGTTTCTTCTCATGTTTTTTCTCTACTTGAGCTTTGGGCACTGCTTGCTGATAGCAGATGAATTGTTGGAAAAGGACCTATTTGAAAAAAGATTTTTTTCAAATGTTATGGGTAAAATAAATGCCTCCCTAATTAAGTGAGCTTTTCTGAGCACTGAAGAGAAAACTGTCACCCGGCACTAATAGCTGTTACCACATGCAAATATTTCAAAGCATTTTGAAATATTTATCCATGATGCAGAGTGAGAGTGTGGCAGCCCGGTGTTCATGAAGTGCCCAAGTGAAGATGTGTGGATTTTCTTGTGATCATTCTCTTATCAAACACCAATGCCGGAAACATCAGAGAGTCATAGGGTTCCTGGAAGTATCATAAGTCCTTGTGACCATAAAGAAGATTTTGAATGTTGAGTAATATTCTTTCGTCACCTTTCACATGGTATAGGATGGTGAGATGTTCTAAGCCCCAGAGGAAGGCAGATCTTTTGCTACTCTTTTTTTTTTTTTTTTTTAGTATTTTATTTATATTTATTTGGCTGCACTGGGTCTCAGTTGTAGCATGTGGGCTCTAGTTCCCTGACCAGGGATCAAACCCGGGCCCCCTGCATTGGGAGCACAGAGTCTTAGCCACTGGACCACCAGGGAATTCCCCTTTGCTACTCTTTTGACTTTGGTTGGAGGTATACTAAGTGATTTGTGTGTAATTAAGCATGTTCATACTTAATTTCTCTCTGTACTAGGTCGGTGATATAGTCGAAGTAAAGGCAGATGAAACCTTTCCCTGTGACCTTATTCTTCTATCATCCTGCTCAGCTGATGGAACCTGTTATGTTACTACAGCCAGTCTTGATGGGGAATCGAATTGCAAGGTAATGGGGACTAAATCTTGCCTAAACATTCTGCCCTCAGGATAAGTAATCATACAGTATTCCGTCCCATTGCCTCCTAATCTTTTACCTAATTTTTTTCTGTTTGTGGAAGTTTTGTATTTGAAGTCAGCATTTATGTAACTGTCTTTGAAGCTTCTAAGCAAATACTCAGCTTTGGAGGATAGGGTGGTGTTGGGTGAGGAAATACACACCCCAAATAAAAGCCACCACATTTTTATAGCACTGTTTGCATTTCGTATTGACGTTAACCCATTCCGTATTTTACTTAGGCTTTTAGAAATGAGAGTAGCCTAGGCTGAAAGTATATAGCTATGAAAATAACTGCATCAGAAGGTATTCTAACCTTACAGTCTCGTCTGTTTTTGTTTTAAAATGATGAATGTCTTTAAAAAATGTTTATTCCTGGCATATAGAAAATCTAAGCTGGAATGGTTTTATTACTTTAAAAAAATAACATTGGGGTGTAGTTTGGCAAATATTTGCTTTATTGCAATTAGGAAGAATTAAGAATGTGTGAGAGTAAATTTGTTGAAACTGGAGGATATCTTACTTCCCTGGTACTTTCTGACAACAGTCCTTGGCCGTCATCCCAAGCTCCACAGGGCAGGAAGATAGATCCTTCTGTGCTATCTTTAAGGAAGAGCACTGATGCACTCACCTCCTTGTGTTTCCTTGAGGGCTTTCCTCTGCTTGTTTATTCCACTGGAAGTTGAGGACCAGGACTCGGTGTGTTTCAGAGGAACTTAAATGCCTGTTAGAGAGCTAATTTTGTGGCCCCTTCAGGGTCATGGTGATGAACTGGTCCTATTTCACCTCTTTGAAAATAAAGTTATATTTGAGGGAATATCAAGATGAAAACTGAGAAATCTACCTACAGATTTCCTAATAGGGGAGAAAGTTGTTCAGCGGAAGAAAACTTTCAAGTGGTTTCATTTTCCAGTTAAGTTGATCTGATCAAATCAGCTAAAAGTACATAGGTTTACAGCGTCAGGAGATAGTTTTAAATATAGCTTAGGCAGATCCATAATATTCTCTGGAGACTGCAACAGCTTTCCTTCAGCGTAAGTGGTATAGTCTTTGAGCCTGTGTCAGCCCTTCTGTGATGATTTATAAATGGATTCATTGGAGCCTGCCTGGAGTTCTGGGTCAATCATACAGTATTCCGTCCCATTGCCTCCTAATCTTTTACCTAATTTTTTTCTGTTTGTGGAAGTTTTGTATTTGAAGTCAGCATTTATGTAACTGTCTTTGAAGCTTCTAAGCAAATACTCAGCTTTGGAGGATAGGGTGGTGTTGGGTGAGGAAATACACACCCCAAATAAAAGCCACCACATTTTTATAGCACTGTTTGCATTTCGTATTGACGTTAACCCATTCCGTATTTTACTTAGGCTTTTAGAAATGAGAGTAGCCTAGGCTGAAAGTATATAGCTATGAAAATAACTGCATCAGAAGGTATTCTAACCTTACAGTCTCGTCTGTTTTTGTTTTAAAATGATGAATGTCTTTAAAAAATGTTTATTCCTGGCATATAGAAAATCTAAGCTGGAATGGTTTTATTACTTTAAAAAAATAACATTGGGGTGTAGTTTGGCAAATATTTGCTTTATTGCAATTAGGAAGAATTAAGAATGTGTGAGAGTAAATTTGTTGAAACTGGAGGATATCTTACTTCCCTAGTACTTTCTTACAACAGTCCTTGGCGTCATCCCAAGCTCCACAGGGCAGGAAGATAGATCCTTCTGTGCTATCTTTAAGGAAGAGCACTGATGCACTCACCTCCTTGTGTTTCCTTGAGGGCTTTCCTCTGCTTGTTTATTCCACTGGAAGTTGAGGACCAGGACTCGGTGTGTTTCAGAGGAACTTAAATGCCTGTTAGAGAGCTAATTTTGTGGCCCCTTCAGGGTCATGGTGATGAACTGGTCCTATTTCACCTCTTTGAAAATAAAGTTATATTTGAGGGAATATCAAGATGAAAACTGAGAAATCTACCTACAGATTTCCTAATAGGGGAGAAAGTTGTTCAGCGGAAGAAAACTTTCAAGTGGTTTCATTTTCCAGTTAAGTTGATCTGATCAAATCAGCTAAAAGTACATAGGTTTACAGCGTCAGGAGATAGTTTTAAATATAGCTTAGGCAGATCCATAATATTCTCTGGAGACTGCAACAGCTTTCCTTCAGCGTAAGTGGTATAGTCTTTGAGCCTGTGTCAGCCCTTCTGTGATGATTTATAAATGGATTCATTGGAGCCTGCCTGGAGTTCTGGGTCAATCAAGTAAGTACATAATATATGCTAGTAGAATATTCTAACTGTCTGACTGAAGCAAGACACATCATCTCCCTGCTCCTCACATGAGTTGCAGCCACTTGAAGCATTTTCAAGATCATTAATTTTGCTGTTTGTGTAATGGGAACTATTGATGATTTTTTTTTCTTTCTGTTGACAAAAGGTTAGCATTCTTATGACCAAAAGGGTTATATTCAAATCTTACATGTGTGTTAACATCACCATATACTATGATAAGCAAAAAATAGGTTTCAGTTTTATAAATAGGAGGGGAAAAGTGCATTAAATTTTTCATGGGGTTTTCAGTTAATTATATGCATGCTGCAAATGGAATTCTCTCTGCTGTCAGTATCAAAAAAAGCTTTTAGTTTTTTCATTATCGTTGAAATCCCCTCACAGCAGAGTTCACTTTCTAATTATTTGTCATATATTTTAAGAATAATACCATAGAGCTTCCCCTGGTGGTCCAGTGGGTAAGGACACCGCCTTGCAGTGCAAGGGGCGCCGGTTCGACCCCTGGCCTGGGAAGATCCCACATGTCACGGAGCGGCTGGACCGATGTGTCCAATTGCCGAGCTGGAGCTCTGGAGCGCTTGCTCCCAGAGCCGGTGCTCTGCAGCGACAGACGCCACCGCGATGGGAGGCCCACAGGAGCCAAAGAACAAAGACGGATGAACATAGAGAAATGAAAGACCAATAGAAGTGGCCCGCCTGCTCTCCTCCCTCCCCAACCCGACCCCCGCCCAAAATAAATAAATAAATAAATCTTTTAAAAAAAAAAGAATAATACCATAAAGTTTATTTACTTAGAATGTGCATCAGTATTTGTATTATTCTGCCAAAGCCTCTTACTGAAAACATACAGTGTTCCTGAAATCAGGTAGGTGTATGATTACAATTTCTTTTGTGGCTATTTTAGTTTTTTCTTCTGCTTTCATCCAGACACATTATGCGGTACGTGATACCCTTGAACTGCGCACAGTCGAATCCATTGATAATCTCAGAGCGACTATTGAATGTGAACAGCCTCAACCTGACCTCTACAAGTAAGAATTACCTGGTTTCATTTTACTGCTATCTGATGGCTTTACTTCTCTTTGCCATCAGTATTGCCAAGAAATGCCCACACTTACCAGCCTCTTTTCATTTGTGTTTTTACGAGCTGTTCCTTCCTTCTGGCAGGCAAATGAATCAAATCAGCCATGTTCACTACCAGCCTAAGATAAATCATTGTGGGCTCAGGCATCTTACTTGTGGTTTTTCTTTTATTACTGTTATTTGTACACATGGTCATTCATCACATTTTAAGATTATAGAATCCCATAAGGCTGAGCAATCAAACTCATGCACTAGCCAGAGTTAATTAAAACAAAAATAAACCACTTTATGTATCATCCAGCAGTAAACAGAGAAGGAGATGTGAGGCCACGCAATTAGTAGGCAGTCAGTCCTTTTTTATGAGGATCATGATGAACCAGGTGCTGTGTATAGGCTGTTTCTTGTCCAGAATAAACAGTTGAGAAAGCAGTGGAATGGTGTGATTCCTCTGTTTTGCTACATCTAGACTTTCTGGAGTAAACTTACTAATTCACAGTCATGGTAGGTTGTCAAAATTTTGGCTTTTTTTTTTTTTTTAATTATTCATTTATTTGGCTGTGCTGTGACTTAGTTGCCGCATGGAGGATCTAAGTCTTCTGCCCAGGATCGAAGAGTGTAGAGTCTTAGCCACCGGACCCTCAAGGAAGTCTTGACTTCCACCATAACAGATGACATCTCTCACCCATGCCTGTCAACTTGTTAATGAACGCTCTTAGTGGTAATAGGGAACCAAATGGTGGGATGTGGCTTACGACAATGCCCAGTAGTGGGGAAAAAAAAGTACTCATCCTTCTACAAGAATAATATCCTCCCTCCTTCCCATCATTCCTTCTTTTTTCCCCCACTTCTTCTTCTGCATCCACCTTGATAGTAGGAACTTAGGATCACAAAGCAAAATAGCTTTTGAGAGAATAATATAGATCCTTACATATTCGGAGGGTAATCCTAAATTTTTAGTTACACATTATGCGACGTGATACCCTTGAACTGCGCACAGTCGAATCCATTGATAATCTCAGAGCGACTATTGAATGTGAACAGCCTCAACCTGACCTCTACAAGTAAGAATTACCTGGTTTCATTTTACTGCTATCTGATGGCTTTACTTCTCTTTGCCATCAGTATTGCCAAGAAATGCCCACACTTACCAGCCTCTTTTCATTTGTGTTTTACGAGCTGTTCCTTCCTTCTGGCAGGCAAATGAATCAAATCAGCCATGTTCACTACCAGCCTAAGATAAATCATTGTGGGCTCAGGCATCTTACTTGTGGTTTTTCTTTTATTACTGTTATTTGTACACATGGTCATTCATCACATTTTAAGATTATAGAATCCCATAAGGCTGAGCAATCAAACTCATGCACTAGCCAGAGTTAATTAAAACAAAAATAAACCACTTTATGTATCATCCAGCAGTAAACAGAGAAGGAGATGTGAGGCCACGCAATTAGTAGGCAGTCAGTCCTTTTTTATGAGGATCATGATGAACCAGGTGCTGTGTATAGGCTGTTTCTTGTCCAGAATAAACAGTTGAGAAAGCAGTGGAATGGTGTGATTCCTCTGTTTTGCTACATCTAGACTTTCTGGAGTAAACTTACTAATTCACAGTCATGGTAGGTTGTCAAAATTTTGGCTTTTTTTTTTTTTTTAATTATTCATTTATTTGGCTGTGCTGTGACTTAGTTGCCGCATGGAGGATCTAAGTCTTCTGCCCAGGATCGAAGAGTGTAGAGTCTTAGCCACCGGACCCTCAAGGAAGTCTTGACTTCCACCATAACAGATGACATCTCTCACCCATGCCTGTCAACTTGTTAATGAACGCTCTTAGTGGTAATAGGGAACCAAATGGTGGGATGTGGCTTACGACAATGCCCAGTAGTGGGGAAAAAAAAGTACTCATCCTTCTACAAGAATAATATCCTCCCTCCTTCCCATCATTCCTTCTTTTTTCCCCCACTTCTTCTTCTGCATCCACCTTGATAGTAGGAACTTAGGATCACAAAGCAAAATAGCTGTTCCTTTGTCTGAGAGAATAATATAGATCCTTACATATTCGGAGGGTAATCCTAAATTTTTTAGTTACCTTAAATATGAAGGTGATTTTTAGTGAGAGAAAGTTGTTCCTCATTTCTCTAGACGAGATTGAGTACCTTTGGTATGTGACTTCAGAATACCTTGGATAGGCCAAAAAGTTCGAGTTTTTCTATAACATCTTACAGATAAACCCAAACAAACTTTTTGGCCAACCTAATACTTCCACCACCCTAGTGGTCATCACTTACATTATAATTGCCTGATGTGTTTTGGGGCAAGGAACACATTTTTCTTGCTTATTCGCAAGCATAGTAATGGTGCAGTTAATACATGATGAATGAATGAGCCGACATTCATATTTTATTTAGTAATAATGATTCAATTTTTCTAAAAAATTATAATGTACATTATAAAATACTTTTAACATTCTTACTAAGGATTTAGAACTTTTTACCATATTTTTCAGAAAGGTAGATTACCATGAGCATAGCCGTCTATCTCATTGCTTGATCAGATCAATCTCAGAATTCAGCTCAGCTGCTAGACACAGCTTGGCAACTTCCAAGATGGTAGTCAAGGGTTCCCTAATTCATGGTTCTCAGAGGATGGTCTTGGGCCAAGAGGATCAGCATCACCAGCAACTTGTTGGAAATGCAGATTCAGATTTTTACCTAAACCATAAGCTTGGGGATGGGACCCACAAATCTCTTCAGTAATTCTGATGCATGCTGAAGTGAAAGAATTACTAAACTCATGGTTTTGAAACACATTTTAGCTCCAGAAATCTTTCTTCACATGAATATAAAATAGAAGCCAGTTATGTATATGAAGTATAAATGAGAGGGGTATTGTGTGCATATGTTGGGTCAAGTAGATCTTGAAGATCAATTTGGAATCTTTGTTTACGTTCTTATTTCCATAATTAAAAAATTGGATGAAAATGTTACATACCATATTGGTTCAACTTAGTCTTTTAAAATTAAGACAGTAGACTTTCATAGTTTACTGTCTTTTTTTTTTTTTTGGCATGATTTATATTTTGATTCATTGCCATATTTGGGGTAAATAGATTTTATCTAGATATAGAAGACACATGTGCTATTACATTCTTTTTGCAGGTTTGTTGGCCGAATCAATATCTATAATGATAGTCTTGAAGCTGTTGCCAGGTTAGTTTATAATTCCTTTAATGTGTCCTTTTGCGGGTAGGAATGTTTCTCTTTTAAGCCCATTAAAATAGATAAATACTTACCTTTACAGAAAAGGATAGAAAAAAGTGGATAAACCTGGAATAACTAAGTATTAATGAGTCTTAAGTAGCTGAGCTTTTGGTTGGTAGGGAAGTCGTGGCAGCGGCTCAGTGTGTGTGTGTCCTGGGAAGAGGGTGCTGTTGGAAGTGATGGTGAAAGTTTCTAAAATTATAGAGCTCCAAACAGTTTGACCAGTATTCCCAAATATGTTCTAAGCACTGTATTGATTGTCCTTGATTGTGCAGTATCTGACGATATTGGAAATATATCTGGGAAGCAGTGTTTTAAGGGAGCATAATTTTAGGGACTAGGCAGTAGACAAAATGTTGAGAGAATTAGCCAGACTTAAGTAAAATAAAAGGTTTAATTGTTGATAATGGAAAAGTTCATATAAAAAGGGATGTTTTCTTCCCTCTTCTATCACCCACTCAATTATCTTAACTTTTCCACTTGGCCTATATAGGCAATGCTCAGAAGGAAATTAAAGAAACACTGGGTGCCCAATTATGCTCCCAGAGGAGGGTTTGCTCTCTGTAAATATGGCAGTGTGCCTCTCCCACCTTGTCATTTGTTTTCCTAGTCTTCTACTGTCACTTTTTCTGTTTCTTGCTGTTTGATGTTCTGTCCCATTCTTGTCTTGCTGTTTATGATTAATAGTCCTTTCATCTCTGTGCATCTCTTTACTGGTGTTTGTTGCTGGCCACTTCTGTATTGGGTGTGCTTCTGTCTGTGCTCTACCCTAAGTAACTCCAAAGGGAAGGATCTCAGCTCTTCCTGCGTTAGTCAGCATATAAGTAGACATCCTGAACCTTTTGGAGATAGATCTGTACTATGGCAAAATAGGTCCCCAAAGTTGATGGTGCTATTAGTTGGGCTCTTTGATTTATATTTTGATTCATTGCCATATTTGGGGTAAATAGATTTTATCTAGATATAGAAGACACATGTGCTATTACATTCTTTGCAGGTTTGTTGGCGAATCAATATCTATAATGATAGTCTTGAAGCTGTTGCCAGGTTAGTTTATAATTCCTTTAATGTGTCCTTTTGCGGGTAGGAATGTTTCTCTTTTAAGCCCATTAAAATAGATAAATACTTACCTTTACAGAAAAGGATAGAAAAAAGTGGATAAACCTGGAATAACTAAGTATTAATGAGTCTTAAGTAGCTGAGCTTTTGGTTGGTAGGGAAGTCGTGGCAGCGGCTCAGTGTGTGTGTGTCCTGGGAAGAGGGTGCTGTTGGAAGTGATGGTGAAAGTTTCTAAAATTATAGAGCTCCAAACAGTTTGACCAGTATTCCCAAATATGTTCTAAGCACTGTATTGATTGTCCTTGATTGTGCAGTATCTGACGATATTGGAAATATATCTGGGAAGCAGTGTTTTAAGGGAGCATAATTTTAGGGACTAGGCAGTAGACAAAATGTTGAGAGAATTAGCCAGACTTAAGTAAAATAAAAGGTTTAATTGTTGATAATGGAAAAGTTCATATAAAAAGGGATGTTTTCTTCCCTCTTCTATCACCCACTCAATTATCTTAACTTTTCCACTTGGCCTATATAGGCAATGCTCAGAAGGAAATTAAAGAAACACTGGGTGCCCAATTATGCTCCCAGAGGAGGGTTTGCTCTCTGTAAATATGGCAGTGTGCCTCTCCCACCTTGTCATTTGTTTTCCTAGTCTTCTACTGTCACTTTTTCTGTTTCTTGCTGTTTGATGTTCTGTCCCATTCTTGTCTTGCTGTTTATGATTAATAGTCCTTTCATCTCTGTGCATCTCTTTACTGGTGTTTGTTGCTGGCCACTTCTGTATTGGGTGTGCTTCTGTCTGTGCTCTACCCTAAGTAACTCCAAAGGGAAGGATCTCAGCTCTTCCTGCGTTAGTCAGCATATAAGTAGACATCCTGAACCTTTTGGAGATAGATCTGTACTATGGCAAAATAGGTCCCCAAAGTTGATGGTGCTATTAGTTGGGCTCTTTGAATAAATCATGTTCATTTTTTGTTTAGATCTTTGGGACCTGAAAACCTCTTGTTGAAAGGAGCAACACTAAAAAATACCAAGAAGATATATGGTGAACTTTTTTTAAGATATACTTATTAGAAATCTAAAGCCTAAATGTGCATAAATAATGCAGTTAAAAATTGAACATGGCATTTAATCCATGTAATCTAAGTCTATTTTTAGGTGTTGGGAATTTATAAGAGAGTCAAACTGTAGAATTAAAATTATACTATAAATGTTATATCGAATGATGAATAGAAGAGAGTTTAAAATTCCTACTTTTATAGACTGAAAAAATTGGTAGATCCAGCTGGGTGGGGAATGGGGTTGGCAATCTCATCTGTAACCTAATTTTCATTGTATTGTTACTCCTTAGGAGTTGCTGTTTACACCGGAATGGAAACCAAAATGGCATTGAACTACCAAGGGAAATCTCAGAAACGTTCTGCTGTGGAAAAGTTAGTGTGCACCCCAACTTCTTTACTTGTTATTTAACTGAAATGGTTGCTTTTCAGTAATTCCAAATAATAGCCCTATGAAAAAAACAATATAAATGACAATAGTGTTAACATTTTGAGCACTTTTTATGTTCCAGAAACTGCGCTCATTGGTTTGTATGTCTGATTTGGTTTCATCCTCTGAGCAAGTAGGAGTAACTCCTGTTAGCCTGGCTGCTTTACAGATAGAGAGATCTTAGAGGCAACAAGTGATTTACCTAAGCTCACTTAGCTATGAAAGGACAGAGTTTAGTTGAAATGTATTCTCTTTCCCTGCTGGTTAATGGTTTAGGATCGTCTGGTTGCTATACATAAGGAGGTTGTGCAACACAGATAATAGTCTCCTGGCAAGTATTGTGTGGTACCTGACACACCTTCAGGCCAGTTGCACTGGCACAGACCTCACTCTCCTGGCATTGGATACCCAGTGTATCACTGACACCCTCTTCAAAGCTCTACTTTCAGACTAAAAGAATCCACACTAAGCTTGAATATTTCACATTTGCCCCTGTATCCTCTATTCCAAACCTTTAAGCTTGAGGGAAATATAAACAATCTACTCCTTCTAGAAGGTAACGGTGTGTGTGTGTGTTCTGTCACTTTATAGGATCCTTACTAAAGGCGTGTTGAGCTAATCAGCCAGTGTACTTTAGGTTAGGGTTAGGCCTGGCTTTTCCATCTTACCACTCAAGAGTAGTGCTTTAGCAGTGATCACTGAGGTTTACCCATACAAACTTGTGCTATGGTTATACATCATACACAGGAGAATCTTTAGAAAACTGAGCCATCTAGTTTATACCTGGTTGATATCTTAAGTAATTCAAGGGTTTTTAAATCCACAATATCTTATTTTTCAGATCCATTAATGCTTTCCTGATTGTATATTTATTTATTTTACTGACCAAAGCTGCAATATGCACTACAATGAAGTATGTTTGGCAAAGTAACCCACACAATGATGAACCTTGGTATAACCGTAAGACCCAGAAGGAGCGGGAAACTTGGAAGGTAATTTGCTTTATGCTGAAACTTGTACCCCTAGCATATTGTCACAGTGCCACCTTTTATTCAAATGCTGCTCAGATTATGATACCTTTGGTATTTGGGTTTTCTCTTGGTTGTATGGTAACCCCAAACCATTAATTGTTTAAGAAATTTTAGAATTTTTTTTCTTAACCCTAGTCATCTAGTCTTGTTTTTAACTCTTTAGCTAAGAGTTTTAAGCAATCGGACAAAAAGTCTGGCATGATAATGTATTATGAGCTTGTGATATGTCATGAGAGGAACATAGTAGATGCCTGGATGAAAGCTTTGATCCTACATTCATATCTGGGGGTGGGAGGAGCAGAGACCTTAAGGAAGTGAAAAGTGTTAAAGTCAAGGTACATTCACAGAAGAATGGTGCCAAAATTCAGGGTGTTTTAAATGTTGTGTTCATGTGCTATGAGAATAATTTTGACTAGTGATATAGTGTCATTGGGAAGTTTCTTTTTTATAGCAGGAACAGTAGTTTCAGCATTAAAACTAAAAGAAAGTTTATATTACACTTGCCTGATGGACTTGTACATTTAATTAGCATGAACTTTTTTTTCTCTTTTTTTAGGTTTTGAAAATGTTCACTGATTTCCTGTCATTTATGGTTCTATTCAACTTTATCATTCCTGTCTCCATGTATGTCACAGTAGAAATGCAGAAATTTTTGGGCTCCTTCTTCATTTCATGGGATATGGACTTCTATGATGAAGAAATGGATGAAGGAGCTCTGGTTAACACCTCGGATCTTAATGAAGAACTTGGTCAGGTTAGAACTTATTTTTTGTTAAAATAAGGTAACGTAGTAAAAAAAAATCTCTTCCTGTAGTCTGAATTAGCTGTGTATGTGACCATTTCACATTTAGAAATGTGATTCAATGAAAAGTTCTTTATGTAGGCCTGTAATGAAGGCAAGCAATGTTGTTATCATAACCATAGTGTCAGGTTTTTTGCTGGCATTTTTCAGAAGAACCCGCTTGTATGTGTTAAATTTGAATGTTACAGAAATTCTCTCTAAAACCAACCTGTGGTGATGTTGACTACAGGTTATTGTTTTGGAACAGAAAACAAGTAGTCTTCATCACCATCTGTAATCATTTAGGAATATGTGGGGTATTGGAAATAAAGCTATTTTATGAATGCATTTTATTCCATAAATAAAGTTGACAAGAGTTGTCCTATGAACATTTTCTTGGTACATTTCTTTTCAGATAGAAAGCCAAGTTGTTTATTCCGTGCAGGAATGTAAATGAAGGGAAAATGTGAGGGCATGCACTCCACTAAATGCTTTTTGCTTCACATACCAGTGTTGTTCAGACTTGACCTTCTCGCTAAACTGGGTTGTTTTCAAATGCAGTGCAGCCTAGCTATAATTCTTCAAGTGATGACTTCCTAGGTTCTTTCCTTATTAGTATTGGAAAAAGTGTTTGCCTTTGTCTGAATTTACAGTGTGTCACATAATGGTCTTCTCAAGCTGAGGGGAGTGTTTTGGCTTGCATTTACTTCTACTGTTTAGAATGTCAAGGGGTGGAAATGTCATTTCTGGGACTGGTAAATGCAGATTCAGTTAATAGAACTGCGTGGCTGAAACAGGGCCTCACATTCGTTTTGAATGGTGCTGATTTGCACCTTTACCTCAAACCTCTCCTCCTGAATTCATCCCCTTCGCCACCCCTACTCTCTATCTCTGTTCTTCACACAACTTCTGCCTAAACTAGCATATTCTCTTAACAGCTACAGTCACAAGGGTGAAAGGGCTCTCCAGATAGCATTATGTTGAGACCTGACTAGGCCTCCAGAATCCCAGAGCATGGCATCTGCTTCCCACAGAGACACTGAGTCACTGAAGATAGACAAAGCAATGAACAGACAAATGCTTTTCACTTAGATGTTGTTCTCAGAAGTTTCTTTTGTAGGTCACTCAGCGGCCACAGCTGACCTTAGCCCTTTTAAGCCGGAACTTTTCATCCAGGGATGGAGCCAAGTAGAACTGCTCTAGTCCCAACAAAAGGCATCAGTCTGCACCTTTTTTGCATGAGGAAAAAAAAAAAAAAGGAGTCATAAAGCCACCCCTGATGAACCTCCCCTGGCAGCTGATCTGCCTCTTGTAGCTCCAGTGCCTGACTGTGTGAATTAACCTACCTCAGGGTGGACATGGCTAGTCCCCGGCTACTACAACTAGAAAGGCCGTCATTCCACATGTGGCCCCTAATTCACCTGAGAGACAGGCAGGGTATCCAGACCAGATCGTCGCCTCAGCAGATTTCCTCTTACCTATGGGGACGTGGCTTTGTTTCTATCATCTAGACTTACTCACACTGCAGAAAGTAAAGTAGAGCCTTGGGTAACAATCTGTTAATAGTACATTTGATTAGTGAAAAGAAATTAGTTTTTATTTCAGTCACCATTTCTTTCTTCCACCCAAACCTGCTTTTCTGAGTATGACTGTCATTTAAATAACTAAGGTTGGGCTTCCCCCTGGTGGTCCAGTGGGTAAGGACACTGCCTTGCAGTGCAAGGGGCACCGGTTCGATCCCTGGCCCGGGAAGATCCCACGTGCCGCGGAGCGGCTGGACCGATGTGTCCAATTACCGAGCCAGAGCTCTGGAGCGCATGCGCCCAGAGCCGGCGCTCAGCAACGACAGACGCCACCGCGATGGGAGGCCCACAGGAGCCAAGGAACAAAGACGGATGAAAACAGACAAACGAAAGACCAATAGACGTGGCCCACCCGCTCCCCTCCCTCCCCAACCCGACCCTCGCCCCAAAATAAATAAATAAATAAATCTTTAAAAAAAAAAAAATAAATAAATAAATAACTAAGGTTAATAATCAGACCACCAGTTCCATTTGTAAAGTGTGAAAACAACTTGCCATAGTGATTAGCTTGCATGTGTAGAAACTACCTAGATGAAAATGCAAAGAAGTCTTAAAATGATTTCTTAGAGCATTTAGCATTTAGTGAACCAGTGAAGAATCTACCTGCAATGCAGGAGGCCTGGGTTTGATCCTTGGGGCGGAAAGATCCCCTTGGGAGAAGGAAATGGCAACCCACTACAGTATTCTTGCCTGGGGAATTCCGTGGACAGAGGAGCCTGGCAGGCTATAGTCCATGGGGTCGCAAAGAGTCAGACACGACTGAGCAACTAACACAACAACAACACACGAAATTAAATATAACCAGTTTCCTCCTTGATGAGTTAGTTTTAAAATCTGTAGGGCTTTTATTTGACTTAAGAGCAGTGTCAGTTTGCATCAGTACCATTGCAAACCCTTGGTAAGCCTCTTTCAAAGTGACCCACATTGGTATTTAAAAATAAATAGGAAGATATGTTTAGGACAGTGTTTGTCTTTGACTTGAGAAACAAAAAAAAAATGTAGACTGCTTAGTTCAATTGGAAAAGAATGGGGTCTTTTATGATTTGACATCTGTCTTTTAGACAACCAAATGGTTTCTACCTTGAAAAAGATCATGGGGATAGCCTCCGCTTTCATATCCCGTCTCAGTCTTGCAGCTATGCCCCGTGGTCTGTCAGAGGGTATACTCTGACTCCAGTAATTCAGTCCAGTGGTTGTGCACAAAACGTCTGTGTTATCTAAGATACATTCTTGGTACTGGGGGTTACTGTTACAGAGTAAATAAGAAACCCTTGAGTTGTTCACCATGTAGTTGGGGAAATACACATATTGTGCCCTAACCCAAGTAATAGGATAATAATCAGAAAAATTATAGGGAATGTGAAATGATACAAAGGGTCCAGTCCTGTGTGATTTTGATCAGGTCAGCAGCAATGACAGTCAACATCAATGTAATAACTTACAGCTTGCAAATGTATTTAGTAATCTTTACCGCCCTGTGTAGCAGCTTTGATTATTTAAGACTAATATTTAATGTTCAAAGTTACTATGGTGGAGCCATGACTCCAGTCCAAGGTCTTCACTAGGTTGAACGGTACAAAATGTTTTGACCTGTAAACTAGGTGATTTCATGTGTTTAGCCTTTATTTTAGGGCTCTTTCTATCCTTAAACAGCTGTCTCACTTTAGGTTTTCTACCCATAAGTTGATGGCTTTGAGCTTGCTGATAGAGACAGGCCTTTCCTGCAACGGGCTCAAACCTACCACTAAAGAGGAAGAGGTTGATGAGAATCAGAGGCAGCCAGTAGCCCCTTACTCGTCAGCCTTCTCTCTCCTTTTAAGTATGAGAATACTTTTTTTTTTATTTTACTTTTACAGAGTTTTGGTGTTTACTGCCACACATCAACCTGAATCAGCCGTAGATAGACATATGTCCCCTCCCTCTTGAACTTCCTACCCCTCTAGGTGGTTACAGAGCCCTTGTGTAAACAACCTAGATGTCCATCAACAGATGAATGGATAGAGAATACTTTTTTATAATAGCAACTTCTCTCCTCCTCTTGTCCTGAGTATAACGCATATATTAGATCATTGGTTCTCAAAGCATGATCTCAGGACCAGCAGCATCAGCATCACCTGGAAACTGATTAGAAACATAGCAAATACACATTATCTAGCCCCACTCCAGAGCTACGAACCATGAACTCTGGGAATAGATGCCAGTGATCTGTATTTCCAGTGGTTGTGCACAAAACGTCTGTGTTATCTAAGATACATTCTTGGTACTGGGGGTTACTGTTACAGAGTAAATAAGAAACCCTTGAGTTGTTCACCATGTAGTTGGGGAAATACATATTGTGCCCTAACCCAAGTAATAGGATAATAATCAGAAAAATTATAGGGAATGTGAAATGATACAAAGGGTCCAGTCCTGTGTGATTTTGATCAGGTCAGCAGCAATGACAGTCAACATCAATGTAATAACTTACAGCTTGCAAATGTATTTAGTAATCTTTACCGCCCTGTGTAGCAGCTTTGATTATTTAAGACTAATATTTAATGTTCAAAGTTACTATGGTGGAGCCATGACTCCAGTCCAAGGTCTTCACTAGGTTGAACGGTACAAAATGTTTTGACCTGTAAACTAGGTGATTTCATGTGTTTAGCCTTTATTTTAGGGCTCTTTCTATCCTTAAACAGCTGTCTCACTTTAGGTTTTCTACCCATAAGTTGATGGCTTTGAGCTTGCTGATAGAGACAGGCCTTTCCTGCAACGGGCTCAAACCTACCACTAAAGAGGAAGAGGTTGATGAGAATCAGAGGCAGCCAGTAGCCCCTTACTCGTCAGCCTTCTCTCTCCTTTTAAGTATGAGAATACTTTTTTTTTTATTTTACTTTTACAGAGTTTTGGTGTTTACTGCCACACATCAACCTGAATCAGCCGTAGATAGACATATGTCCCCTCCCTCTTGAACTTCCTACCCCTCTAGGTGGTTACAGAGCCCTTGTGTAAACAACCTAGATGTCCATCAACAGATGAATGGATAGAGAATACTTTTTTATAATAGCAACTTCTCTCCTCCTCTTGTCCTGAGTATAACGCATATATTAGATCATTGGTTCTCAAAGCATGATCTCAGGACCAGCAGCATCAGCATCACCTGGAAACTGATTAGAAACATAGCAAATACACATTATCTAGCCCCACTCCAGAGCTACCGAACCATGAACTCTGGGAATAGATGCCAGTGATCTGTATTTAACAAGCACCCTCCAAGTGACTGTGATGTGAGGCAGACTACACATCACAAATGTGCACTACAGTTTGTTACTCACTCTGTCAAAGTACAGTTTGTTGACCTATACCCATGAGATTAATTGTACACAGATCCATATGGTACAAACTATTACATATTGGCAAACAATTGCACTTTATATTTTTAAAGTACTACTTTTGTCCTCTATAAGAGATTTCAAAATGAGTTAATGCTCACCTCAGTGTAGGAGCTGCACCAACCCAGGGCAACCTTCGGGGGGAAATGAAGGTTAATAATTTTGATCACACAAAAAGCCCCAAACCATTTCATTTTAACTGGAAAATTCTAGATGATACAGGAATAATAGCACTTGGATTAATTTAAAGGGAGAATTCAAAGTTGGCTGGCTTACAGGAAAAAAAGAGAGAAGATTGGAATGCTATATTTGTGCCAGTGCTACTACCGTGAAAAGCTTTGAAAAATAATTAGAAAGCAACTACTGCTACAGTTCATCTCTTTCTCCCTTACATAATAAAAACCTTAATCTTGTACTTATGCTTGTTCCTGTCAGCCCATAATTTTAACTATTTAAGCATAAATTGCCAAAAAGGAGGATATAATTGTGGGTTTCCAAAAGCCAGATGTTATAAATAGAAGAGATAAAAACTGAGATTAAAATGGAAATGCTCACCATGGCTTATTTTACATGGAAAATTTATTTCATAGCCTATTTTCCCCATTATTTATGAAAGTATGCTTATACTTTAGCCTATCATTGTAAACTCTGCTTTTTTCTTAGAAAAATTTTTGAGGAGTATCTGAAAATATACATAGTATGTTTTTGATCAAACTGTTGTTATTATTTCCCCTATCTGTCTGTATTCTGTGACTCATATATGTTATAAGACATGATACATTTCACTTCAATCCAGTATATTTATAGAAAATTTTACTTTTCAAGGAAAACTTGTTATATCCTAATTAATTTGCTAAGCATTCTTCCATGCTTAGTCACTAAGTCCTGTCCTATTCTTTGCGAACCCATGGGCTATATCATCTGTCCATGGGATTTCTCAGGCGAGAATTCTGGAGTGGGTTGCCATTTTCTTCTCTAGGGCTAGTTCCTATCAAATATATTTTCTGTGTTTGTCAGTGTGTTAGAGAGATAGAGAAGTAAGTGGTCAATAAATTGTTTCCTGCTTGGAAAATTGACTTTTCTTATGTTAACTTCTTTATATCAAAACAAGTAGTTTTTAAGTTGGAGTCTTTGTTTGACAAAATAGCCACATTTTTCCTTCCTACTAATCTGTATTTGAGTGGGTCTACCAAAGAGTCAGACATCATTTAATGACTAAACAACAACCACCTTAGACATGTGATACTATTTAGGATCTTTAAAAAAATATGTGTTCCTTTCTCATTCGTTTGATAATATTACTTCTGTCATTATCTGACATTTGACAAGTCTTTAGAAAAGGTGACTTCTGTGGATATGAAAGTAGCCATGCCTTACAGCTAAGTAAAAATTAATCACATTGAAAAAAGTAAGAATGCATGTGTTTGTGTTCTTATTTTTAGGTGGATTATGTGTTTACTGATAAGACGGGAACACTCACTGAAAACAGCATGGAATTCATTGAATGCTGCATAGATGGGCATAGATATAAAGGTGTAACTCAGGAGACTGATGGACTCTCTCAAACTGATGGACCTCTACCGTATTTCGACAGAGCAGATAAGGTGTCATTTCTATTGTTTACCATTTGATCTTGAGAAATCAATTTAGAGAGGCATATGTTAACATAGTAGAAATGGAGGATTTGGGCACATGACATAAGACTTTAAAAATAGCCATTTATTTGCTGTTGAAAGTTCGCCTTATGTTATGGACATCTCTGGAATTTGTAAACAAGTAGAATTTATAAGAGAAAGTTGTGCGAAATGGCATTTGGGTAAGACTTTCACTTCTACTGTGTGATCATAATATTTGGTACTTTATCTTTAAAAACACGAGCTGCTCCAAGAATGATGTCTACTGAAATCATTCAAACCCCAGGAGAGTCTAGGCATTAAATGAACCAGAGTCTCCGTGCACCTGAGCTCTTGCCAGATTGCGAATTAGAATTCAGCGAACTCTTTTAGGTTATGGAGATGGATGCTTTGGGATTAGGTGGCACTGCAGTAGCGAATGAGTTAACTTAACCCCTAAGGTATGTTGGGACTAGGAGGGTATATAGTTCATTTGAATATTAGGAGTTTATAAATTTCTGCCGTGCAATTTGCTGGAGGTTATAACATTCTCTCACACTAATAACTTTTCTCTGTTCATTGACTAGTTACCAAGTCACAGTGAAAATAATAGTCATTTTTCTGTCACTGTTCGACAGAAACGAGAAGAGCTGTTTCTGCGTGCCTTGTGTTTATGTCATACTGTAGAAGTTAAAACAAATGATGCTGTTGATGGAATTACAGAGTCGGCTGAATTAACCTATATGGCCTCTTCACCAGATGAAATAGCTTTGGTCAAAGGAGCTAAAAAGTAAGCATATATGTTTTGCTAGATGAATAATTTTGAGATAATAATAATGCTCTACCTGTAGTTAACAAGACAGTAGCTTCACTTCAAAATTTCTTAAAAGAGTAGATCTCATATGTTAAATGTTCTTACCCCAAACAACAAAAAAGCAAAAGGACACAAACTGCGAGATGTTGGAAATATCTCTTACATTGATTGTGGTGATGATGTCACAGACGTATGCATGTGTCCAAAGTCATCCAGATGCCCACGTTAAATCTTTCCAGTTCTCCATCAGTTATGCTTTAGTAAGTGGCTCTATTTTAAATAAGTAAAGTAGAAAAATACATTAGCATTTGTGAAGAGTAAAACAAAATGACACATTTCTTGTACTTTTCCTAAAACAGTGAAATCACAGGAAAATGGGCGTTATTTTGTTTTTTCTTTTATTTGCTTCAATAACCTTATCTTCTAAGTATTCTTATTGTTTAATAAGGAGCCAAGCTACTTTATCTGAAAGTTGGGAAAATTCCCAAACCTAAGCAATTAAGACCAAAAAGAAAATAGCAATGCATAGCTGTAGCTTGCATCAGTGTTTATGCATTCCAGCCAGAACTCCAAATGTTCATATTATATTTTGGAAATCATCTAACAATGACCACTTTTCATACAGCACATGTTATTTCTGAAGTACTCCCAGCAATTTTGATATCATTTGGTTATTGAAAGTCCTGCTTTATCCATGGGACCCAAGATGATTAAGTAGGTGAAAGGTCACCCCATGTATTAGCTACAGAATTGAAAGTACAAATTGCCTCTTTTCTTGGCTATGATTTGTGACTGGTTTTTGACTTGGTCTGTGTATATCTCAGCAAGTAAAAGGAAGCACAGTTATAGATTAAGGTCATGTGAAAGAGAAGAAAACAATAAACAACTATGAATAACCCCAGTGCAAAGGGAAATTAGTCATTCTTTAAAAATACATAAAGGTCTTTTTTATTGTGTTTCACAGGTATGGGTTCACATTTGTAGGAGTTCGGAATGGCTGTATGAGAGTAGAGAACCAAAGAAAAGAAATAGAAGAGTAAGTAGTGCTGTATGTTTGACAATTCTCACTTCTTAACCCCACAGTCAGCCTTACATGGATTTAGGAAGGGCAGCAAAGGGAACTGATTGCATCTATAAATATAAGACTGCACTTCCAAGTCGGAGTTTTATGTAAATACAGTTGGAATAGGAGAAGGCATTTTTAATAGAGTGGCACAAACTAGCATTTGAGGTGTGCATGATTCCACTTTTGTTCCCATATGGGTCCAGCGGCCTGAATGAGTGTCTGTCTGGACTTCTCTGAATTTTAGATGCCATTTCAGGTCTCTAATACATGCTGCAGGAAACGCATGAAACCTGCTGTCGAGAACCTAACCGGTCACTGGAGATTACAAGCCCTGCCAGTCACGACTTTGGTGTCAGAACCTTTCTTCTGTTCTAGATACTTGGGTATGAGCCTCAGGGCGAGTACTCTGATGCACTAGTAGCTCCACATTTCCTTTTTTTTTTTTTTTTCCGCTATAGAGATGCCAATAAACAAAACCACCTTGGCTTAATAACAGGTTTTAATTAGGCCCCCCAATTAGTTTTATTTCCTTTATATGAACTTGAGTTATAATTATCTGACTTCTAGCATCTCCTGAGACCCATCTCAGAAACCTGTAGCATATGGAGATGTGCTTAGGGAATCTGCCTCTTTGGGAAGGCATGTTCAAGAGCCAGAGGACCCAGAGGAAGACTGGCCTGACTGCCAGGAAGGAGCCCAGAGTTATGGTCAAAGTCCAGATTCTAGCCACTTCACAACAGCGCCCCCATCTGGCCAACAGCAAATGAGACCCTATACTACAAGCAGATGTCTTCCACAGAGGTCACACATCCCCAAACCAGTGACCCCCTCATTCCCATCCAAGACAAGCTTTGTAGTAAATACTTTTAAATCAGATACTTGTGTATAAGTTATTTATTTTCAAGAAACTGTTTCCTTACATTTTCTCTTAATAATGCTTATTTTTCTTCCTCATCATTTCATCTAATATAAATATAGCTTAGTCAGTGCAGCAGAGAGCTGATCATGTCATTCCACTGTTTATACCCTTCAGTGGATTCCTGTTGCCATTAGGGTTAAATCCCAAGTATCTGCAATGGCCCACAGTGTTCTCAGGTCCCAGCCCCTGCCTGTCTCTCTTGCTGCTGCCCTATCAATTAGATCTCAGCCTTACGTGGACTGCTGTCAGCCCCACCATGGCCCGTGTGCTCTAGTGTTGCTGTGCCTTGGCACATGCTCTGCTCTTTACCCAGAGTGCCCTGGTATCCCTTCTCCATTATGTCACTGCTGCACAACACAGCTCAGACACAGCCTCCTCCAGGAGGACTTCCTTCAGATGCTTTGCTTCTGGGCTCCCACATCTCCCCTGTGTGTTCCTTTCCTACAGTATTTAGAAGACTAGGAGATGGTCAATTCATTACCATCTGCCTCCCTTATCATATGATAAGCCCCTTAAGGGAAGATTAACATCTGTTACTGTACCTGACATATAGTAGGCTAGGCACTCCATAGATGACTGAAATAATTGGCAGGGTGTGACTATTTCTAGATACCCTCCAGATAGGGCTTGGCAGGACAGCTCTTTGTACCTTGTCCCTATGCAGTCACTCTCTCCTTCTATTTCAAGTCATATAATGAGACGATATAGATACCCCTTAACGAACTTGAGTTATAATTATCTGACTTCTAGCATCTCCTGAGACCCATCTCAGAAACCTGTAGCATATGGAGATGTGCTTAGGGAATCTGCCTCTTTGGGAAGGCATGTTCAAGAGCCAGAGGACCCAGAGGAAGACTGGCCTGACTGCCAGGAAGGAGCCCAGAGTTATGGTCAAAGTCCAGATTCTAGCCACTTCACAACAGCGCCCCCATCTGGCCAACAGCAAATGAGACCCTATACTACAAGCAGATGTCTTCCACAGAGGTCACACATCCCCAAACCAGTGACCCCCTCATTCCCATCCAAGACAAGCTTTGTAGTAAATACTTTTAAATCAGATACTTGTGTATAAGTTATTTATTTTCAAGAAACTGTTTCCTTACATTTTCTCTTAATAATGCTTATTTTTCTTCCTCATCATTTCATCTAATATAAATATAGCTTAGTCAGTGCAGCAGAGAGCTGATCATGTCATTCCACTGTTTATACCCTTCAGTGGATTCCTGTTGCCATTAGGGTTAAATCCCAAGTATCTGCAATGGCCCACAGTGTTCTCAGGTCCCAGCCCCTGCCTGTCTCTCTTGCTGCTGCCCTATCAATTAGATCTCAGCCTTACGTGGACTGCTGTCAGCCCCACCATGGCCCGTGTGCTCTAGTGTTGCTGTGCCTTGGCACATGCTCTGCTCTTACCCAGAGTGCCCTGGTACCCCTTCCCCCCTATGTCCCTGCTGCACAACACAGCTCAGACACAGCCTCCTCCAGGAGGACTTCCTTCAGATGCTTTGCTTCTGGGCTCCCACATCTCCCCTGTGTGTTCCTTTCCTACAGTATTTAGAAGACTAGGAGATGGTCAATTCATTACCATCTGCCTCCCTTATCATATGATAAGCCCCTTAAGGGAAGATTAACATCTGTTACTGTACCTGACATATAGTAGGCTAGGCACTCCATAGATGACTGAAATAATTGGCAGGGTGTGACTATTTCTAGATACCCTCCAGATAGGGCTTGGCAGGACAGCTCTTTGTACCTTGTCCCTATGCAGTCACTCTCTCCTTCTATTTCAAGTCATATAATGAGACGATATAGATACCCCTTAACGATCACTGGTATCCTCTGACAGCATGTTGCAGTGCAGAGAAATTCCAAGGACACAATGGAAAGTACCTATTGTGCACACAAGCAGCAAAACCCTTACCCAAAGAGGAAAGCTCTGTTCATTTAAGATGTTTCTGTTGTGTTTTATTTTTCCCAGTGTAGTCTAGGTATTTCACTTTTCTCATTTTTTTTTTCTATTAAAGGTACGAACTTCTTCACACCTTAAATTTTGATTCTGTCCGCCGTCGTATGAGTGTAATTGTGAAGACTCGGTCAGGTATGCATATTTAAGTCTTGACTTTTTCTCTTTTTCCATCTGTGTATTTGTATGTTGATCAACTACTTCAGGAAACAAAAACATTTCATGTAGTGGTGTATAATTACTTAAACTCATGCAGAGCTCTTGTATATGCCTTAATGTATTTACATAAGCACATGTTCAGTTTGTCAAATTATCAGTGGCAGAACCCCTGGTATGACAATATATGCATTTTCTTGGAAGGTGAACTCTGCTTCTCAGTCTTGGATATCCAAACAGGAATCAAAAGGGTGACTTTGTCACAGTTCAGGGTACTGACCAATCACCAGTCTACCTGCAGGGGCCCACTGCAAATGCATGCTTTGAGATGACTAGCAGTAGAGTCTTTGAGGGTAAAGAGTTTCTGGTTTTCCCTCCCTAACTATCCTAACTCTCTGGTTCTTTACACTTCCTGGAAGCAAGTAACTGCTGGGGAAGGGCAGGTGATTTTACTGTAGCACCCTGGGCTCTTTGTTTCATACAATTAAGAAGCTTGCGCTTCGCAGGGGACCAGTGCCATGCTTTCAGGGTCCCCCATGTTCTTGGGAGAGACCATGGTCGCTGCAATGCCTCCTGCTCAGATTTAGGAAGACTCGTGGAGGGGTAGCATTGCTGCTTCATTTCTGGGTTCTCAGATTCCTCTGTGTGTATGTGTGTGTGTGTGTGTCTGTATGTCTCTGGGTGATTTTCAAAATATCCTTGATTTATTTCCTAGTAATTTACTTTTTAGGATAAAATCTGTTGAAATTGTTTTATTATACTCTCTCCTTCCTATTCCCCCAAGTCATATAATGAGACGATATAGATACCCCTTAACGATCACTGGTATCCTCTGACAGCATGTTGCAGTGCAGAGAAATTCCAAGGACACAATGGAAAGTACCTATTGTGCACACAAGCAGCAAAACCCTTACCCAAAGAGGAAAGCTCTGTTCATTTAAGATGTTTCTGTTGTGTTTTATTTTTCCCAGTGTAGTCTAGGTATTTCACTTTTCTCATTTTTTTTTTCTATTAAAGGTACGAACTTCTTCACACCTTAAATTTTGATTCTGTCCGCCGTCGTATGAGTGTAATTGTGAAGACTCGGTCAGGTATGCATATTTAAGTCTTGACTTTTTCTCTTTTTCCATCTGTGTATTTGTATGTTGATCAACTACTTCAGGAAACAAAAACATTTCATGTAGTGGTGTATAATTACTTAAACTCATGCAGAGCTCTTGTATATGCCTTAATGTATTTACATAAGCACATGTTCAGTTTGTCAAATTATCAGTGGCAGAACCCCTGGTATGACAATATATGCATTTTCTTGGAAGGTGAACTCTGCTTCTCAGTCTTGGATATCCAAACAGGAATCAAAAGGGTGACTTTGTCACAGTTCAGGGTACTGACCAATCACCAGTCTACCTGCAGGGGCCCACTGCAAATGCATGCTTTGAGATGACTAGCAGTAGAGTCTTTGAGGGTAAAGAGTTTCTGGTTTTCCCTCCCTAACTATCCTAACTCTCTGGTTCTTTACACTTCCTGGAAGCAAGTAACTGCTGGGGAAGGGCAGGTGATTTTACTGTAGCACCCTGGGCTCTTTGTTTCATACAATTAAGAAGCTTGCGCTTCGCAGGGGACCAGTGCCATGCTTTCAGGGTCCCCCATGTTCTTGGGAGAGACCATGGTCGCTGCAATGCCTCCTGCTCAGATTTAGGAAGACTCGTGGAGGGGTAGCATTGCTGCTTCATTTCTGGGTTCTCAGATTCCTCTGTGAGAGTGTGTGTGTGTGTGTGTGTCTGTATGTCTCTGGGTGATTTTCAAAATATCCTTGATTTATTTCCTAGTAATTTACTTTTTAGGATAAAATCTGTTGAAATTGTTTTATTATGAAAATGGGAAGATATAGACAGACCTTAAGGGAATATGTTCTTCCTTATTCACATTTTGTGGTGTGACTACAGAATCACAATATTGATTTCGTTGCGTGTGAATGTGGAATTTGTTTTAGACTTTTAGACACACCATGGATATGTGAGAGAACTGGGTTTTTTGTGTTGTGTTTTTGTTTTTTTAATTGTTGGCTATTCTGGGTTCTCACTGCTACCACAGGCTCTTCTCTAGTTGCATGGAGTAGGGGCTACTCTATAGTTGAGGTGAACAGGCTTCTTGTTGCAGTGACTTCTCTTGTGAAGCTTGGGCTGTAGGGCACACAGGCTTTAGTAATTGCGGCCCATGCGCTCTGTAGTTGCGTCTCTGAGGCTCTAGAACACAGGCTGTGTGTCTCACAGGCTTAGTTGCTCCACAGCATGTGGGATCTGCCCAGATCAAGGATCAAACCCATGTCTCCTGCATTGGCAGATGATATCTTCACCACTGAGCCACCAGGGAAGCTTTGAGAACTGGATTTTGATATTTATTTGTTTGGGTGCATCAGGTCTTAGTGGCAGTGCGTAGGCTCTTTGTTGTAGCACATATACTTCTCTCTAGTTGTGGCATGTGAGCTTAGTTGCTCCGCGGCATGTGGGATCTCACTTCCCAGACCAGGGACTGCATCCCCTGCATTGGAAGGCAGATTCTTAATCACCTGATTATCAGGGAAGTCTTGCGAGAGAGATTTTTTTAGGAGAACACCTAATGTTTGGAATACTGCTGTTCTTACCTGTATGCATGCAACATCTACATTCTGCTGCAGGCAGTGAGATGTCTGAGGAAGTGGTCTACCAAGGGCCTGGCCCTCGAAGCTATCCTTTTGTAACTTCTTGAACTTAGCACTTTGCCTTATAAGGTTGGACTCTCTTTCTTAACGGTCAGCTGTCTACTCTTCTGGGTGCGTGGATTGGTGTCAAGCTGTACTTGTACTAGCATTCTATTGAGCTGTTCTCCAGTTTCCAGTGAAAACCTTCAGGCTGCCATTAAAAGCTAATATATAGTCTTTCAAGATGAATTTATCTTATTTGAGCTGGAGTTTTATCTGATTTGAGCTTGAGATCCTTTACATCTATAGATGCTACATGTGAATTTAGGCCATGGTGGACAACATCATCAAAGAGAATTCTTTCATATGCAGCCCTGTGACACAAGTGAGTCACCGGGAGGATATCCGATATCTCTTTTAACAGAGGTGCATGTTTTAAACTGCATGTTGGTCCTAAGAGGTGGTGGATGTTATCCTGACAGAAGAAAGGTCAAGATGGCTGCTTCCATTTGGGTGAACATTCCAAGGCAGGCTCAGAATACAAAGGTGCTGGGTTGGGGAGGCCACCATAATAGTTATCTGTTATTGAAATCCCAATACCAGTCTTCAAATTCTAAGTCAAGTACTCTGATTCTTTATTTCAGGAGACATCCTTCTTTTTTGTAAAGGAGCTGACTCAGCAGTTTTCCCGAGGGTGCAAAATCATGAAATCGAGCCAACTAAAGTCCATGTGGAACGCAGTGCAATGGTGAGCCTATACCACTTCCCTCAGTAGATAGAAGGAGAAATGCTAGAGATGGCTACATCTATGAATTACTATTTAAAGGGCTATTTAAATCAATTGTAGCTTATTTTTATGGTCTATTTTTATATTGGGGGTTTTTGTAATATTATTTTTCTTATTTTAATATAAAACACCCTGGAGCAAGTTTCTGTTCAGAATTTGCAGCCTTTGAAGACTTTTCAAGAATCTTTGTTTTATGTTCTGCTTTTGTGTTTGTTTTTTTTTTAACCCAAGGGCTGTTATTTTGTTATTCTGAACCTAATTGAATGTTAAGCTAATGCAGTCTGTTGTTTCTTTTTTCCCCTTTTATAACTAAAAAGAACATTAGAATTTCTTTTTTGCATGATAAAGCAAGAGTATTTAAAGAACGTGTTTTGTTTTTATTTTTTATTTGGATAACTGGAGGTCTCCTACTTTGCTCCTAGGAGGGGTATCGAACGCTTTGCATAGCCTTCAAAGAAATTGGTCCAGATGATTATGAAAGAGTTAACAGACAGCTCGTTGAGGCGAAAATGGCTTTACAAGACAGAGAAGAAAAAATGGAAAAGGTTTTTGATGAGATTGAGACAAACATGCATTTAATTGGAGCCACTGCAGTCGAAGACAAGTAATTAGAAAATAATAATATTATTTTAATGACCAGTCATTTAGAGTGGTGTCTATCCAGATTAGTAACTTATTCTCAAACTTTGAAAGCTTTGATTTAGCTTGTTTGTACACTAGAATTTGAACTGTTTGTGGAAATAATTTTTAAGTTAAATATTTGTGACTTAGAATAGTATGAATCTGTCATCTTTAAGGTTTTTTGGGTACTTCCTCAGCCAGCCCTTCATTTATATGCCTTACTCTGTATTTCTGGTTTTCTGCTAGAGGCATCATTTCAGCTGGTGCTTGGTAGAATGGGTACAATTTTGACAGACATAAGAGCAGAAGGGAAATTCAAGGTAGAGCAAACAACATGAGAGCTCACTATAATCTGACTTAACAGGCTGGAGCACATTTTTAAAATAATTTTCCCTGAGTATACAAACTGAGCTCTGCTGGGTGTGATTATAGGACTCCAAAATTGATCTGCTTGAGAAAAAAGTTTTAGATTCTATTTGGGGAGTTTTCTAGAAGTAGTGTATGCAAATGATCAGGCTTAACCCAAACATGAAGTTATAAACATAGATTCAGCCATGTGGAAGGTATTAAAATTCTAATAGAATTCATGTAGCATAATTTCATTGGGCTTCCCTGGTGGTTCAGTGGTAAAGAATCTGCCTGCCAGCACAGGAGATGCAGATTCCATCCCTGGGTTGGGAAGATCCCCTGGAGGAGGGCATGGAACCCCACTCCAGTGCTCTTGCCTGGAGAATCCCATGGACAGAGGAGCCTGGTGGGCTACAGGCCATAGGGTTGCAAAGAGTCAGACATGACTTGCTGGCTAAACAACAATTTCATTGCCATTCTCTAACCAAAGGAATGCAAAGTTTCATTCTTCATCTGCCATTCCTTTTCAGAATTATACTTAAAAGTCTCTTTCAGAATGTTTGGCTTTCCTCCACTTCAAGCTCCTCAGGGATGGAAATTTGCTCACTTCTCTTAGTATCTTATTATGATGTGTCCAGCCCTTTTAGTCTTGAACCATGTTAAGTATTTGTAGAAAGCATAATAAAACATGCTAAAGTGACAATGAGTAAGAACATTTGGTGAGACTCTGACATTTTAGCTAAGACCAATGATTCTTATTTCTGTCATTAGATACCAGTTACCTCAAGAGAGATCATAAACTTTTGAAACCTCATTGTCTGAAATATACTTTAATCAAATTATGCTGACAAGAATACATTTAGAAAGGGTAGAGGATATATAAGAAAACCATCCATTAAAACACGTCAGAGGTGGGCTTCCCTGGTAGTCCAGTGGGTAAGGACACCGCCTTGCAGTGCAAGGCGCGCCGGGTGGATCCCTGGCCTGGGAAGATCCCACGTGCTGTGGAGCGGCTGGACCGATGTGTCCAATCGCCGAGCCAGAGCTCTGGAGCGCATGCGCCCAGAGCAGGCGCTCAGCAACGACACGCTACCGTGATGGGAGGCCCACAGGAGCCAAAGAACAAAGACAGATGAAAATAGAGAAATGAAAGACCAATAGAAGTGGCCCTCCCTCCCCAACCCTACCCCCACCCAAAATAAATAAAATAAATGAATCTTTAAAAAAAAAAAAATGAAAGACCAATAGAAGTGGCCCGCCTGCCCCCTCCCTCCCCAACCTCCTCTCCAAAAAAAAAAAAAAATTAAAAAAAAAATGTCAGAACTCCAAAATTGCCTTGAATTGCAAGAATATTCTCTTTAACAAGCCTTCTTGCAGAATCTGTGTCAGGAATTTTCAAAGATTTCAAGGTTTCTTTTGTATTCCCAGACTACAGGATCAAGCCGCTGAGACCATTGAAGCCTTACACACTGCTGGTATGAAAGTCTGGGTGCTTACTGGGGACAAGATGGAGACTGCCAAATCCACCTGTTATGCCTGCCGCCTTTTCCAAACCAGCACTGAAATCTTGGAACTGACCTCCAAAACCATCGAAGAAAGTGAAAGAAAAGAGGATCGATTACATGAGTTGTTGATTGAATATCGTAAGAAGCTGATGCATGAATTTCCTAAAAGTACTAGAAGCCTTAAAAAGTAAGAAAGTGCATCAGTTTGTCATGTTTAGATCTTGGTACAGATGTAAATCACTCTGCCGAAGGCTCTGTTTTCTATTATTTATCATTAGTTGTTTGTAGGTGTTTTATCCTTGTAAGTTAGAACCTTCCCTGAGGACTTGGCTAGTGGCCCATTTGAGATTATTTGACACTTTCCACCTCATCTTTCATTTAAAAACAAAACAAAAAACTCTGCACTTCTCAAGCTTTAGAAAAGTCAGTCATTTTCTAAATATATAGGATGTGGGTATTTAGCTCTGATATCCCAGCTTGGTCCATGTTAAGGAAAAAAAATATCCTTTTCCACAGTCTCTTAAATTGAATGTTATAAAGTCAGTCTCTATAACAGTTTCCATGCATGTTGTGGTCCTCGAGCCATTTTCTATGTGAATTTTCATGTTCCAAATACTTGATAGCGTGGCCACTTGACTGCTTTCAACAAGCTGCTTAGGAAGAGCCTGTAGAACCTAGGGTTCTCAAGAAAAGCTACTGATCCACAGTAATTCAATACCCAGAGATACACTGACCAAGGCTGGGGTTTGTCTAAACCAATTACTAGAATTTAAATTGGCCATAAGGAAGTCGATTGCCTCTTCTGGAATGCCATAGGATATGCCTGCACTAAATCCAAAGACCCCTGGGAAATCGATTTCACATTTCTTAAGCACACTTTGTTCCAGGAACAACATGAAACACTTTAAATTATTCTCATTTAATCTCTACAACAACCTAGTAACAACTTATTTTCTTCATGTTAGACATAGGGAAACTAAGGTTCAGAGAGATGAAGTGTCTTATTTGAGACAACACAGCTAATAAGGTGTAGAGCAGGTCTGTCCAATTCCAGAGCCTATGCTTTTAACATCTATCCTGTATCTGTGTCCTCATCTCTAGGGTTTAAACAGGCTTTAAAAATGAACAGCCCACATTCATGAGGCTGTGGCCAATTTTATAGCTGTTTTTCTTCTGTTACTTGGACACGAGTAAGAGTAAATGTTTCCCTCCTTTAGCCAAATGGTACTTGTAAAGGCAGCCCAGATTGCATGTGTTTTACTTGCACATTTATCTTAATCTGCTCAGGCCATCATAACAAAATACCACAGAGCAAGTGGCTTAAAAATAGAAACTTATTTCTCGCATTTCTGGAGGCCAGACGTCTGGGATCAGGGTGCCAACATGACTGACTTCTGGTGAGGTTCCGCTTTCTTGGCTTGTAGAAATCAGTCTTCTTCCTGTATCCTTACTTGGCAGAGAGAGAAACTCTGGTGTCTCTTCCCCTTCTTAGAAGGATATTAATCCCATTATCTCATCATAAGGGCCCTACACTTATAACTTCATCTAAATCTAACTATCTCTCCAATACTTCATTTACAAATATCATCACCCTGAGGGTTAGGGCTTCAACATGCAGCTTCAGAGGGCACACAGGTCAGGCCGCAGCACCATGCAGCAGCTCTTAGGCACTTATGTAAAAGCCAGGGCTTATGGAAAACCAAACTCATCATCTCAAAACATTTCCCTCTTCCTCATTCATCTGGAGGTAGCTAAAGTCTTTCCCCAAGTTACACAAGCATGAGACACAGGATGCCTTTGGCCAGCGTTTGCTCCTTTCTCTCTTCCACTGCAAATCCACCCCCAAGCCTTACCCACGTTCCTGCTCTCTCCACTGGCGCTGCATATTAGAGTCCTAGTAATTTGTGCCTCAAAGCACTTAAGCCTTTCTGCCCAGTCACTGGTTCTTAACTGTGAAGAACTGCCCATATCACATCCCTGCTCAGAAACCTTTAGTGGGTCTCCCATTACACACAGAATCAGGTCACACCAAAGACCTCAGGTGAGCTTTCCAACTTATTTTCCTAGTGCACCATACATCCATTCTCTCTTTCTTCACCTCTTTCTGTCCTACTTTCAAGTTGCATTTCAGGTGTCATAGCTCAGAAAGAAACCACTGTTCTTTCCTGGTGTGTATTCTCTCAATCACTGGATATTATTAACCTTTTAAAAAATTATTTTACTTTATGTTGGAGCACAGTTGATAAACAGTATTGTGTTAGTTTCAGGTGTAGAGCAAAGTGCTTCACTTATACACTTATACATGTATCTATTCTTTTCCGATGTTAACCATTTAAGATCATATTCTCTCATATGTGCCTCTTTCACCTCAAGGAAATTTTCTAGTCTTCAAAGAAGATTAGTTAATAATTCTTTCCATTCTTCCATATGGCCTAGTTAAGAGTTGATGTTTACAAATATTGCTTGATTGATTATTGAGCCACTGTTTTCTGAACATTTTCATCTCTGTGAATAGGGGAGCAAAGGAATGCCTGGTTGATATCTCTTGAATTAATAAATAAAACATGCTCATAATATTCTGAAGCAAAATATGGAAGGAAGGAGTGATGAGGCATATGAGGCTCCCTCTATGCATAACCCATAGAACAGCAGCTCTGTCATCACCAGAAGCTTGTTAGAAAAGCAGCTTCTCATGTCCCACCTCTAAAGCTCAAGAATCAGAGCGTGTGCTTTAACAAGATGCCCAGGAATTTTCATAAGATGCCTTTAAACGTTAAACTTTGAGGAGCATAACATTAGACGAATGCATCTGTAACGATGAGATCCTGCTGTGTCATTTCTGCAGCAATTCTCAGATGGCACCCAAGGTTCCCTGAGCAGAAATTGATTGATTGTTGTTTTTTTCATAATTGCAAAAAAATGAAATGTTAATTGGTAGCATTTTCTCAGTTGTAAGTTTTCCCTCCATGTGTTTTTCTTAAAATACTTGGCACCCATTATGTTTGTCTCTCCTGGCAACTAGTACAACTTAGTCCTGTCTGTGCTGGCAGGTCACCTATGGAGGCTTGTAGAACACAGCCTATATATTGGGCTGGCCAAAATGTTCCTTTGGGTTTTTCCATGATATGAATGAACTTATTCTGGGAAAACTTCAGCAAACTTTTTGGCCAACTGCATATAACCAGTTCTGTCCAAGATACTCGGATTTAATTTGTTGATAAACCTAAGACAGGCTTTTTATAAAGCTCTCCACATGATGCTAATGGGAAAGCTGTACACTAATCTAGTATAAAATGATGCTTAAAGAGCACATATCATTATTGTATGAAATTCTTTAATGAACACTGTGTCTTTTTGGTAGTCTCTCATATTTGAGAAGGCAGATCTATTGATAGGTTTGATCTTTCAGGCAAAGGTGGTAAGAATATATTCTGTGCTTTGTATACCCCAAAGCCATTTTGTCTTTCCCTGCATTGTTAAGGAGTTTTCAGATTGACTGATGATTTGTCTTCATATCAAGAGTCTGACTGATTGAACTGTAATTTTCAAAATTCACCTTGAGATTCTTATATGGAGACTGGCTGCTAGGTGGTCATTATTTTTATATTTAAAACTTTGTGCCATCTATATGGATAGCTTGAGTCTCAAAGATGTGATAGAAAGTCTCTGTTTGCCATTAATAGAGATGGTTGCTTCTTTAGAAGTCACAGGCCCCAGAACCAGATTGATGGTAACTCTGCTCTTTGTGGTTTTTGAAAGTTCCTAAATAGCAGTGTATAGTAGATTCAAATCTATTTGCATTGTTTTTCTTTTGCAGAGCATGGACCGAACATCAGGAATATGGATTAATCATTGACGGCTCCACGTTGTCTCTCATATTAAACTCTAGTCAAGACTCTGGTTCTAGCAATTACAAAAGCATTTTCCTACAGATTTGCATGAAGTGCACAGCCGTGCTTTGTTGTCGGATGGCACCTTTACAGAAAGCCCAGGTAACTGAATGTTGATGTTCCATTCTGGATACTTCTGCACACATGCATACAAATGGTCACTTTTAATTGTCTTCAAAAAGCCTTGAGTAACTTATTTTATTTTCCCTGGCCTCTTGCTCTGTGGTCCAATTCAGGAGCCTTCCCACCAGCTGGAATTAAACCTGTGCTTCGCCTGGCTGTCCCCCTCAAGCTGGCTCTCCAGTTGCTCTCCTTGCTGCCTCCATCCTTCTGCTCCTGGGGCCACTGTCCCATTAGCCTCCTCGTATTCTTTCTCACCATCTTCCTCTGTTGGGGCTCCTTGCCGAGGCCCTTGTGCTGTCCTCTGTTGTCTCCTCCTTTCTCCTTTGCAGTTGACACTGCCAGTTATTTCCCCCTTTAAACTCCTTCCTTGGTTTCTGTGGTAGCCCACAGTCCTCTTTTTTTTTTCCCTTCTTGGAAACTTTAATGGTCTTTCATTTTGTTTCATCCTCAGTCTTCTCTCTATCAGTTTTTTCTGGGTCTTCTGTCTGCTTCTCACTTACATCCTCTATTTTTGGATAACCACATCCATTTCTGTGACTCCCATTGATGATATGTCTTGTCCCAACTTGTCCTTTTTCTTAGTCACATATTTCTAGCTTCCTGCTAGACGGCTCTATGTGGACTCCCCGCTCTACCTTTAAATTCTAGTATCCAAGACACATATTACAATTTTCTCCTTCAGGCCAGTTTGGGTTATCCGTTGTCTTTAGTATTTCTGTCACCAGAGACATTTTTCTTTGCTCCCAAAGTCTACAAACTACCTTTGACCCTTTTCTTCTCACCACATGTGCTGTCGATCCTACCCTTTGTCATAACTCTCCTTTTTGGTGCCATTTTGTTGAATCTTTCATTGCCATCCTAGTGCAAGCAAGCCCTTACATACGGAGTGTCTCGTTTAATCTTACTGGTCCCCTTGCTTTTGCCCTTTCCACTTCCATCTCTTTCCTCGTACACCTAAATTAATCCTATTAAAACTGTCCTTCTCCTGTCATGTATTTTCTCTCAGAACCTTTCAGTAGTTTCCTAATCCCTTAGGACAAAGGGCAGGTAACTCAGTATGGCAGTCAGGGCCACCCTTCCATGTGTCTGTGCACACTTTGAGTCCACCGTCACTCCCATGTCCACTCCTATAGTTGTTCCCTCTTTCTGTCCCATCCATGTGCCAACTTCCAGGACTTCCCTCATATCGTTTCTTCATCTGGAACTCTCTGAATTCCTCTTGGCCTAACCAAAGTTCAACTAATAAAACCCTTTGCAGAGGCCACCTCCTGTGTGATGTCTTTCAGTTTCTCCTGCTCACATTGCCCTAGTTTACCTTGCCTTCTTGTACTCACTGCATCTCTGGAACCTTCCAGTGTCGGGTACACAGCTTTTCACTTTGGTGTACATTATATTCTTTTATATGTGTCCTTCAGCTACTTGGTCTGGACCCAGGGGCTAGCACTGTGTCTTTGGCTTCTCCTTCAGACACTCTGCCCCTTACCTTGCACGTGCATGTGCACACACACAGCCCATCCTAATTGAAGGCACTGTGTGTGTGTGTCTCTCTCATCTCATTTTCAGTTTTTATGGAGATTTTCTTCAAGCTTTAGAGCCTCAGTTAGCCCCACCTGGGGAAGCAGATCCTATCAGAACAGTATCCCTAGGAATCTCTCCCTCTAACCAAAGGCAATACCTCTTTCCTTTTAGTTTTCCCCCTACATTCATTATCTGCTGCTCAGATTGTTCACTTGGATTCTGATGGCTCTACTGCCCAGGCCAGTATGTGATTTCCTAAAACCATGCTGGCTTTCCCACCCAGAATAGGGCCTCCCTGTGATTCAGTCCCTAGTCTCTTATTTCTTTGTCATCACCTCCTCCAGAATATGACCTACTCGTCCATCATGTCCATATAGGTGTTTTTCGAATCACTTCTCCAATTCCAGTCTTTGGAGTTCTAGTTTATTTTTCCAATTGCTTAATGAATACACTTTCTTAGATGTTTCATCACCTTATTTCAATCCTCGAAAGCGCAGTTGTCATTTTCCTTGTCTTTTTTTTTTTTTTTTTAACATCTATTACTGAGCTCACTGTATTTCTAGCCTGGTAGATTTGAAACCTTCAAATCTATGTTGATGTCCCCCATGCTTTATCCTTCCATGTGGTCTCAGTGGCCAAATTTTGTCCATGTTCTAGTACACTGTGTTTTCCATCTCTTTCCATTACCTTCCAGCTTCAGGATTTCAAGAGCTTATTGAGCTCCATGTGGACTAACTTCTGTCTTAGCCCGCAGTCTGACCTTTTCTTCCCAATTCTCCTGCACCCTGTTGCCACTTTCACAATATAGCCTCATATCTACCGGCCCGTGCCCCCTGTATGGAAGCTCAACAGGTCTGGTCGAATCAGATCCATTTTCTGAGCATCTGCTGGACTTAACTGGCTATACGCCTTAGAAGATGCTCTTGCCTTTCCCTGGAATCCTCCTCCAACCCCTTTTCCCCATCCATGCACATCTTACCAATCTTCTATGGCTTAGACTAAACCACACTTCCTGCTGTAAAATCATTTCTGATCACTCTGGCCTGTAGTGTCCTCTCCCTTCTCTGACATCATAGGCCTTCTTATGTGGACCACATAGATGATAGTCTTTATATATTCTTGCATATGTTCTTAATCTGATTATCTGATGTTATTGTATCCATTCCCCATCATAGGCCTCCTGAGGTGTGTGACCAAGCCTTATATCCTTTTGGGTGTTTGCACTTCGGTTTTGCACATTGTGTTGCATGCAGTTATAATAGATCAAGAAATACTTTGGTAAATTGGTTTCTTTGTAGTTTGATTGAACAGTTCGAATCTAGGTGACCTGGACTCTGTTCTACACTCCCATATCCTCCTTTTCCCAAAGAATAGGGCCTCCTGTGATTCAGTCCCTAGTCTCTTATTTCTTTGTCATCACCTCCTCCAGAATATGACCTACTCGTCCATCATGTCCATATAGGTGTTTCGAATCACTTCTCCAATTCCAGTCTTTGGAGTTCTAGTTTATTTTTCCAATTGCTTAATGAATACACTTTCTTAGATGTTTCATCACCTTATTTCAATCCTCGAAAGCGCAGTTGTCATTTTCCTTGTCTTTTTTTTTTTTTTTTTAACATCTATTACTGAGCTCACTGTATTTCTAGCCTGGTAGATTTGAAACCTTCAAATCTATGTTGATGTCCCCCATGCTTTATCCTTCCATGTGGTCTCAGTGGCCAAATTTTGTCCATGTTCTAGTACACTGTGTTTTCCATCTCTTTCCATTACCTTCCAGCTTCAGGATTTCAAGAGCTTATTGAGCTCCATGTGGACTAACTTCTGTCTTAGCCCGCAGTCTGACCTTTTCTTCCCAATTCTCCTGCACCCTGTTGCCACTTTCACAATATAGCCTCATATCTACCGGCCCGTGCCCCCTGTATGGAAGCTCAACAGGTCTGGTCGAATCAGATCCATTTTCTGAGCATCTGCTGGACTTAACTGGCTATACGCCTTAGAAGATGCTCTTGCCTTTCCCTGGAATCCTCCTCCAACCCCTTTTCCCCATCCATGCACATCTTACCAATCTTCTATGGCTTAGACTAAACCACACTTCCTGCTGTAAAATCATTTCTGATCACTCTGGCCTGTAGTGTCCTCTCCCTTCTCTGACATCATAGGCCTTCTTATGTGGACCACATAGATGATAGTCTTTATATATTCTTGCATATGTTCTTAATCTGATTATCTGATGTTATTGTATCCATTCCCCATCATAGGCCTCCTGAGGTGTGTGACCAAGCCTTATATCCTTTTTGGGTGTTTGCACTTCGGTTTTGCACATTGTGTTGCATGCAGTTATAATAGATCAAGAAATACTTTTTGGTAAATTGGTTTCTTTTTTGTGAAGCTATTTAGAGATTGAACAGTTCGAATCTAGGTGACCTGGAACTCTGTTTAACAATAAAAAAAACAAAAACCTCAATGTTTATCTATGTAGATCTTTCATGGTTTTATGGTCCATAACAATATATCCTTGTATCTTTCCACAAGGACTGGCTTTCATCTTTTTAAATCTATATTTTCATGCAGAAGCTGTCACTTTCGATAATTTTATTGCCTTCCCTAGACCTTTCCTGACTGCATTTTTCTTCTTTGAGGTCATTACTACATACAGTATAATAGGTGCAATTAGTTTAACGAGTAATGTAGCCAATTAAAACCAAGTTTTACCTTTGTCTTTGACTCACACATAATTTCTGACACTCTTACAAAGTTTTTTTTAAAAAGAACCAACTTGAGGTGAAGGATTGGGAGAAAGCTGGCATTTCTTAGTAACATTATTTTTGTGTCAAATGGATTGGATGTCAGGTTTTTTTAATATGCTACTTAATATAACTAAAACCTGACTGGATTTTGTTTTAAAAAAAAGAGTGTGGGGTTGTTTCGCCTCGCATAAATTATTTTTAATCATTTCAGTTAACGTGGAAATGGGTTTTATTTATGTTGTGTGGTGAACACCATTGTGAGTACAAAATTTTTGCAAGGCATTATTTAACTACTGATTTATATAAGCTTTTAAAGCTGCTAGATTCCAAGGGGTTTGAGGGTTTACACATAAAGCAGTCAGTATCTAAAATATATCGTGGGAGGACAGTCGCTTACCTCAACCTCTTCCCACAGTAACTCTGCCAGAAGATTTCTTTTATGCAGTGCCTACTATGAGCACAGGGTTGCTGCTATCAGTACTGCAGTGTGCCATCAGCACATCTTTAAGAGACTCAGGGAATGGTGACGCTTTATACACGTATCTCAGGCATCTTTCTGCAAAGGTTAAAATGGTGCTACCTGTATGAGAGATTAGATCATATCGGGCACTGGGAGATTTGGTAAAGTTTAGTCAGCAGCTAGATGGGAATAAGGGTTGGGGTGCACCAAGGGAAGGTGGGAGTGTTAGCAGGGAGGAGAGAGGAAGAGGTCACCAAAACCATTGTCCTCTCACTGCCTGCTTTTGTCCTGGTAGCCCCATGCATATCACCCCAGATCAGCTCTCTGGTCTCCACTTCATCTCAGTCACTGCATGCTGAGTCACTTCAGTCATGTCTTTGCAAACCTATGGACTGTAGTCCACTAGGCTTCTCTGTCCATGGAACTCTCCAGGCAGGAATACTGGGTGCCATGCCCTCCTCAAGGGGATCTTTGCAACCCAGGGATCAAACCCACATCTTTTAAGTCTCCTGCATTGGCAGGTGGGTTCTCTACCGCTAGCGCCACCTGGGAAACCCTCTCTTTCACTACCTGATCTGAAAGGATACATGAAGCAGTAGCAAAAGAGGGGAGCGTACTGCCCTCTCATGTGGGTAGAAGGCGTGGTTTTGACAGTTCATCCATTTGCAGAACCAGAAACAACTGGACACTGGTGCTACATTTTGAAAAGCTGTGTTCTCCCCTGAGCATTGGACACAGTTGTATGCGCAGACCACCTTTCTGTTTGCAAAGCCTCCATTTACAAGTGTGAATGAGACACATACCCCTGATGGAGTAGAAGCTCACATTGTGTTCTGACCTTTTCTGTACCTCTTTTTTGTTTCACATTTAGATTGTGAGAATGGTGAAGAATTTAAAAGGCAGCCCAATCACACTGTCAGTAGGTGACGGTGCCAACGATGTTAGCATGATCTTGGAATCCCACGTCGGCATAGGTAAGAAACATCTAATGAGATGGCAGCTGTAAGGTATCAGTATTACTTTTAGGTAGCATGGTCTTCTTATTCTCAAGACTGTTTTGGTTTGGGAGTGATCGTTGTTAATCTAATAAAGGTCCTCATCTGATCATGGAATATGCCCCTGCTAGAGTCCTACCCCTCGTGGGTGGAGATGTAGCAATACCAAGCTGGAGGATATTATTATATTAACTGAGTAAAGCAACTTTCCCAAACCTCCTAGCCGTGTGATTGATCATGTAACTCCCACTTTTGCCAGCATGCAGGAAGTTTTATTGACCTTTCACCACTGGCCAGATCGCCTGCTTATGTTGCTGCATGGTATCTTTCAAGATCTTTTAACTGTTTGGAACTAAGAAATGATAACTGGCTGGCCCATTTTCCACATGGCAATAGCAGTGCATGGGGGTTTGGGCTGTAGTGGTGAATTTACATGTAGGCATGCAACAGTAGCTTCTCTACAACCTACACCACTTTCTCCCCACCCCTGTCGGATTGCTGGGAGGCAGCAATCCTAACACCCCAGCCTTTTTTTCGAGGAGGGAAATAATAGTATTAGTCTGTTGGTGATTATTGTACTGCAGTTTGGATTCCCAAACTCTCTTCATCTGACAGTAACCCTATTTTGTATGGAACTCTGTTTCAACTCATGGGCTACTGACCAGAAATGGGCTGAAGCCACTTGAGCTCATGGAATACTTGGGCTGCTACTCAGCCTTGTGGGACATTTGATCTTATCTAAAATGTCCATAGCAAGTAACATGAAGGCCTGTACTATCATAAGTGAAGAAAATAGTTATAGTCATTGCTCTGTGAGAAAAGGAGATCCTTCAGGGGTGCTGTGTGATGGTCGGGAGGGGTGGGAAGCGGGGGATGTACGTATGACTAATCTGGGAACATACATATCTGTAAACAACAAAACTCTGTAAAAGTTAAAAGTAAAATAAAAGTTTCTTTAAGAAATGCCCCAAAAAATAAAATAAAATAAACTGTCCATAGCACATTTCATCCATGCCAAAAGGTCCTTGAAATTTTGCTTACTTTGCAGTCACTAAGTCACGTCTGACTCTTTTGCAACTCCATGGACTGTAGCCCACCAGGCTCCTCTGTCCATGGGATTTCCCAGGCAAGAGTACTGGAGTGGGTTGCCACTTTAATCTAATAAAGGTCCTCATCTGATCATGGAATATGCCCTGCTAGAGTCCTACCCTCGGGTGGAGATGTAGCAATACCAAGCTGGAGGATATTATTATATTAACTGAGTAAAGCAACTTTCCCAAACCTCCTAGCTGTGATTGATCATGTAACTCCCACTTTTGCCAGCATGCAGGAAGTTTTATTGACCTTTCACCACTGGCCAGATCGCCTGCTTATGTTGCTGCATGGTATCTTTCAAGATCTTTTAACTGTTTGGAACTAAGAAATGATAACTGGCTGGCCCATTTTCCACATGGCAATAGCAGTGCATGGGGGTTTGGGCTGTAGTGGTGAATTTACATGTAGGCATGCAACAGTAGCTTCTCTACAACCTACACCACTTTCTCCCCACCCCTGTCGGATTGCTGGGAGGCAGCAATCCTAACACCCCAGCCTTTTTTTCGAGGAGGGAAATAATAGTATTAGTCTGTTGGTGATTATTGTACTGCAGTTTGGATTCCCAAACTCTCTTCATCTGACAGTAACCCTATTTTGTATGGAACTCTGTTTCAACTCATGGGCTACTGACCAGAAATGGGCTGAAGCCACTTGAGCTCATGGAATACTTGGGCTGCTACTCAGCCTTGTGGGACATTTGATCTTATCTAAAATGTCCATAGCAAGTAACATGAAGGCCTGTACTATCATAAGTGAAGAAAATAGTTATAGTCATTGCTCTGTGAGAAAAGGAGATCCTTCAGGGGTGCTGTGTGATGGTCGGGAGGGGTGGGAAGCGGGGGATGTACGTATGACTAATCTGGGAACATACATATCTGTAAACAACAAAACTCTGTAAAAGTTAAAAGTAAAATAAAAGTTTCTTTAAGAAATGCCCCAAAAAATAAAATAAAATAAACTGTCCATAGCACATTTCATCCATGCCAAAAGGTCCTTGAAATTTTGCTTACTTTGCAGTCACTAAGTCACGTCTGACTCTTTTGCAACTCCATGGACTGTAGCCCACCAGGCTCCTCTGTCCATGGGATTTCCCAGGCAAGAGTACTGGAGTGGGTTGCCACTTTCTATTTCAGGCGATCTTCCCTTGCCTCCAGGGGATGGAGGCTGTGTCTCCTGCATTGGCAGGTGGATTCTTCCCCACAGAGCCAGCTTTCCAGGATCTTTGGTGTGAACCAGCTGCCTTATGGACAGTTTGGACAGCACTGAGTATTTGCTGACCACTGCTTGGAGTATCGTTCAGTGTGAGGACTCAGCCATCTCACTGGAACTCTTCCATTTTGAGTTCTTAGACCTTAAACCCCAGGTGTCTGAGTTGCTTTAATGTAGCATGTCGTCTGGTGCCGTGCAGAATTAATCATTTACCAAGTACCTTCAAAATAATTTTCAGATTTAATTTTTTCCTCAGTATAATTTTTGCCTTATGATTATAATCTGTTAGCTGCTTCATATTTTGATATTAATAGTAACTGTCATTCAGAAAATTTTACTTTTTATTGATGTGTCACAAGCACTTTTTGCTTAAGAAAACAAAGCTGTTCAATTGAACTACACATGTAAGCAAGAAAAATACGGAAATAACAAATGAGGTGGTTACTTCTTCTATAAAAAAAAAAAAAGATACCCTATAAAGATTGTCTTTTTTTAGGTATTAAAGGCAAGGAAGGTCGCCAAGCATCCCGAAATAGCGATTATTCGGTCCCAAAGTTTAAGCATTTGAAGAAACTGCTGTTGGCTCATGGACATCTCTATTATGTGAGAATAGCGCATCTTGTACAGTATTTCTTTTATAAGGTATGTGGTGAAATATTTGTAATTTAGCTTAGGACTGTTTAACCCAGCATTGGCTCGGCTTGGTTGTCAGTTTTTTTCCTTCCTTTCTCATATTTCTTTTACTGTCTTAGCCTTAAAATTTGTGGTCAGCAAAACAGAGGCAGTTTATTTAATGAATCAGAAACCAGACATTCCTTTTAATGTGAGATTTGAGATGAAAAATTTTAAGTCAACTTTCTTAAAGTATAGTTTAAGTACAGTACAATGTACCCATTAAATTGTGTATAGTTTGATTTTGATAACTGCATGTGTCCTCGTGACTATCACTGGAATCAAATACCGACCTTTTCTAGCATCCCAGAGAGTTCTCGTGTCCTTTTCCAGCCATCTCCGCTCCTACACCAAACGATGACTAATCTGATGTACATTACTATATGATATATAATAATATAAATGGCATATAATATATACATTTAGATATAATTTATGTAACATACACATTGGACTTGCCTGTCGTTGCCATGTACCAGAATGTGATCTCCTAGCCTATGTTCTATTCTGTATAATTTTTTTAAGTTTTTTCACTTTTCATTTTGAGGTAATTTCATACTTTTTAAAAGCCCCCAAATTAGTGAAGTCTCATATACTATTTGTTCAGCTTTACCAACTGTTAGCACTTTAAATAACACACAACATAGTTACAAATATCAGTCAATTGATGGTAATTAACACATTGTTAATGTCTATCTACTGTGTTGGAATTTTGCTAATGACACCACAGATACTCCTTTTGTGGTCCATTTCAGGCTCATGCCTGCATTTAAGGATCCTGATCTCCTTAGTCTTCTTTATCCAGGGATAGTTCCTGTCTTTTTTTGTCTTTATGATTTTAACATGTTTGAAGAATGCTGGCAACTTAGTAGAATGTCCCTCAATTTGGATGTGTCTATTTACCTGTTATTACATTCAAGTTTTGTGTTTGGGCACAATTACCACAGGAGTGCTAATATAGCATGCTGAAGGCATCCTATCAGGAGGACAGATTGTCAGTTTGTCAACTTTGACATGTTTGTTTTTTTGTTGTTTTAATTTTTTTTTTTTTTTTTTTTTTGGCCACTTCTATTGCTCTTTCATTATTTCCATCTTTGTTCTTTGGCCTGTGTGGTCAGCAAAACAGAGGCAGTTTATTTAATGAATCAGAAACCAGACATTCCTTTTAATGTGAGATTTGAGATGAAAAATTTTAAGTCAACTTTCTTAAAGTATAGTTTAAGTACAGTACAATGTACCCATTAAATTGTGTATAGTTTGATTTTGATAACTGCATGTGTCCTCGTGACTATCACTGGAATCAAATACCGACCTTTTCTAGCATCCCAGAGAGTTCTCGTGTCCTTTTCCAGCCATCTCCGCTCCTACACCAAACGATGACTAATCTGATGTACATTACTATATGATATATAATAATATAAATGGCATATAATATATACATTTAGATATAATTTATGTAACATACACATTGGACTTGCCTGTCGTTGCCATGTACCAGAATGTGATCTCCTAGCCTATGTTCTATTCTGTATAATTTTTTTAAGTTTTTTCACTTTTCATTTTGAGGTAATTTCATACTTTTTAAAAGCCCCCAAATTAGTGAAGTCTCATATACTATTTGTTCAGCTTTACCAACTGTTAGCACTTTAAATAACACACAACATAGTTACAAATATCAGTCAATTGATGGTAATTAACACATTGTTAATGTCTATCTACTGTGTTGGAATTTTGCTAATGACACCACAGATACTCCTTTTGTGGTCCATTTCAGGCTCATGCCTGCATTTAAGGATCCTGATCTCCTTAGTCTTCTTTATCCAGGGATAGTTCCTGTCTTTTTTTGTCTTTATGATTTTAACATGTTTGAAGAATGCTGGCAACTTAGTAGAATGTCCCTCAATTTGGATGTGTCTATTTACCTGTTATTACATTCAAGTTTTGTGTTTGGGCACAATTACCACAGGAGTGCTAATATAGCATGCTGAAGGCATCCTATCAGGAGGACAGATTGTCAGTTTGTCAACTTTGACATGTTTGTTTTTTTGTTGTTTTAATTTTTTCTTTTTTTTTTTTTTTTTGGCCACTTCTATTGCTCTTTCATTATTTCCATCTTTGTTCTTTGGCCTGTGTGGGCCTCCCATTGCAATGGCATGCGCTCCAGAGCTCCGGCTCGGTAGTTGGACACATCGGTCCAGCCGCTCCATGGCAAGTGGGATCTTCCCAGGTCAGGGATTGAACAAGCACCCAAGGCAGTGTCCTTACCCACTGGACCACCAGGGAAGCCCAACTTTGATATGTTGATTCAGGGGTATTTTGAGGGTCTCAAGACACCTTAATTTTGCTAGTGCAATTTCATTTGAAAGGAACATTCTCCTACTAATCTAGATGTTATATTCTGTGTCGAAATTCACTACTGTCATTGTTGACTATTATTCAGATTGTCACAGACTTGGTGCCTGTGTCCTTTCACCAGGTCGCCATCATTTTAAAATTTTTATTTGCTCGTAATGACATTTAACAAGCGCTCTATCCCCTTAACAGATTAATAAGTGTAAGAATACAGTCCTGTTAAGTACAACAGATCTCTAGAACTTACTAAAACTTTATACCCATTGAATAGCAACTCCCCATCCCTGCCCCTCACCTTTTTTCAAGTCTTACTTGTTTTCTGGTACCACATGACGGAAGAGGAGTCTAGAACATAATGTGATACCAGAAAACAAATAGCTACCGGTATCCTTATAAATTCAATACCTAAGTTCAGTTTCCAAAGTTACTTTTTTTTTTTCCTTTTCCACCATTTCAGTGTGGTTATGTTATTTATATACTTAGGGCCTATAGAGTCTTGGACTCACTAACTTAACAGCCCACATGGGGATGGACGGATATCTCTTTACTCTCTTCCCTCAAAGGGAGCTCATGAAGATATTGCCATACAGATCCCGCAACCCTTAATTGCTCAATTCAGCCCACATGGGGCATGCAGGAGGGACTTAGAATGTCCCTCAATTTGGATGTGTCTATTTACCTGTTATTACATTCAAGTTTTGTGTTTGGGCACAATTACCACAGGAGTGCTAATATAGCATGCTGAAGGCATCCTATCAGGAGGACAGATTGTCAGTTTGTCAACTTTGACATTTTTTTTTAGTTTTTTAATTTTTTCTTTTTTTTTTTTTTTTTGGCCACTTCTATTGCTCTTTCATTATTTCCATCTTTGTTCTTTGGCCTGTGTGGGCCTCCCATTGCAATGGCATGCGCTCCAGAGCTCCGGCTCGGTAGTTGGACACATCGGTCCAGCCGCTCCATGGCAAGTGGGATCTTCCCAGGTCAGGGATTGAACAAGCACCCAAGGCAGTGTCCTTACCCACTGGACCACCAGGGAAGCCCAACTTTGATATGTTGATTCAGGGGTATTTTGAGGGTCTCAAGACACCTTAATTTTGCTAGTGCAATTTCATTTGAAAGGAACATTCTCCTACTAATCTAGATGTTATATTCTGTGTCGAAATTCACTACTGTCATTGTTGACTATTATTCAGATTGTCACAGACTTGGTGCCTGTGTCCTTTCACCAGGTCGCCATCATTTTAAAATTTTTATTTGCTCGTAATGACATTTAACAAGCGCTCTATCCCCTTAACAGATTAATAAGTGTAAGAATACAGTCCTGTTAAGTACAACAGATCTCTAGAACTTACTAAAACTTTATACCCATTGAATAGCAACTCCCCATCCCTGCCCCTCACCTTTTTTCAAGTCTTACTTGTTTTCTGGTACCACATGACGGAAGAGGAGTCTAGAACATAATGTGATACCAGAAAACAAATAGCTACCGGTATCCTTATAAATTCAATACCTAAGTTCAGTTTCCAAAGTTACTTTTTTTTTTTCCTTTTCCACCATTTCAGTGTGGTTATGTTATTTATATACTTAGGGCCTATAGAGTCTTGGACTCACTAACTTAACAGCCCCACATGGGGATGGACGGATATTCTCTCTTTACTCTCTTCCCTCAAAGGGGAGCTCATGAAGATATTGCCATACAGACTGCCTAGCAGAAGCTTTGGTTTGCTTCTTTAAGAGTTTGGCCTGCAATTCAAGCAACTGCCACCAGATGGAAGGAACATTCTGTTAAGAAAAATGAAACAAGTGTTAAAATGGCTAATGGTAATCAGTGATCAGCAATGTACCTATCTCTGTTCTCAGTTTTGGTCATTATTTATGCAGTTACCCTCTGTCTCCATTAGAATCTCTATGCTCATTTTCACCTTAGTTACTGAGTTAGCAGTATTCCTTTCTTAATGCTGCCTTTTGCCCCAAGATGCTCTCTAATACGTTTGCCCTACTTTGGCTGAGCTAAGATGCCTTCCTTCCACTTACCTTCCCGTTGCATCTTCTAGTTGTTATTGCGCTGCAGCGACAGGTCTTCCTGCTTTCTATTTCTCCATTCACTCCTCCTTGCATAATTCAGTCAGGTTAGAAAATGCCACTTTTCACCTTGTCCTCCAGGAATTTCACTCTCCATTTTCTAAGAGTTAGCCTGTCTTTTTTTTTTTTTTTTTTTTTTGAGGTGGGGATTGGGGAGTGAACAGGGCGGACGGGCCACTTCTATTGGCCTTTCATTTATCCATTTTCACCCATCTTTGTCCTTTGGCCCATTTGGGCCTCCCATCGCAGTGGCCTCTGTTGCCGCAGAGCACCGACTCTGGGAGCATGCACTCCAGAGCTCCAGCTCAGTAATTAGACACATCGGTCCAGCCCCTCTGCGGCACGTGGGATCTTCCCAGGCCAGGGATCGAACTGGCGCCCCTTGCACTGCAAGGCAGGACCACCAGGGAAGCCCTAGCCTGTCTTTTAAGGCACCCCGCACTCAGTCTGACCCTGTCCTTCCTGGCATGTTTAAAATACATATGGTCTTGCTTGTGTTCCTGCTATCACCATATCCCATTCATCTTTAACACCTAGGTTAAAGTCTAACTTCTCTTTTCATTCAGTCAACAAATATGCTTGAATGTGTTCCCATGTGCCAAGCATTGTTTCATGCCCTTGAGAATTCATAATGGAATAGGACAGGCAAAGTCACTGTTTTCATGAAACTATTACTCTAATGGGAGAGTCAGACCTCCCTTTCCTACAAAGCACCCCCATAATCTACACCTAGCACTGTCTCTTCCAGCCTCAGAACACTTAATAAAGTATGGCTGTAGAAAGGTGACCGACAGTGCATTCTGCCAAAATTGATCCATACAAATGAGTGTTGCCCTTCCAGGTGATGACCTTGGGTGCTCCAACACTCTGGTGCTGTAAGACTTATTCAGAACACGTGCAGTCGTTTTCTTTCACAGTGTCCTCCACAACCTGCAGCGTGTTCACCTAAATATCATCAGCTGCAGCAGAGGAGCCATTGGATTTTTAAAAACAGCCTCAAGTCTCCCGGCCTGGGAAATTAGCTAAGTGAGAATGTATGACAGAAGGGAAAAGACTGGGTTTTTGATGCGGCTCAAAAATGGGCTGTTGAAGAGAACTCCAGAGGCACTGTGAGCAAGTGACAGCAGTGTGCACACACAGCCAAAACCAATATTGAAGGATAGCACTCATTTGAAAACACGAGTTCTGGTAGTTTTGCCTGAAGATGTTAATTTCAGTATTTACTATCTAACCTGGTCTGCCTTATGAATTCTCAGCTCGTATGTTTTCAATCTGTTTGTTTTCCATATTCTCCCAGTTAAGTGATAACTCTCTTATAAATAAGAGGTTTTATTTTTGTATCACCTACAGTGTCATCTTTCCATATAGTAGGTGATCCATAATGATTGTTGGTTGGTTGATGAGGCAGTGACAAAGGCAATAAAGCATTAGTTGATACTTGTTCTTGTCAATATATATTATAATAGTTTCATGACTTTATTGGCATTAACTGACTTTAAAATATACACTTAGAGCTTTATGTCAGTCTGCTTTGTGATGATTTTACAAACCTACTTGGCATTTAAGGTGCATTACCATTAAATGTTCATATTATATGAGCTCATTTCTCCCCTAGAAGAATAGCAAAAGGATCTCATAAAGTAGTAAAATAAGGAGCTCATAAAGTAAGTGAGGTCATCTGCCTTGGAAGGGCAAAAATTGGTGTCAATATGAATGTGATGTTTTGAATTGTTTCCTTACAATCAGGGTGTAGAAGATTATTGCATTGTGACATTAGAAGCACTTAGGACTGCCTATACTGTTTGGAGTACAGTTTCCTGTTTTAGTTTCAAAAAATTGATTAAGTGAAAAGCATTAACCCTCTTCTTCATTTTTTTTTTCAGAATCCTTTGTTTTTGTACCAGTTCTTCTGTGGATTCTCACAACAGGGGTTGGTTTCTTTTACCTTAGTGAGTAAGATTCTCCCCCGGTGCTGTAAGACTTATTCAGAACACGTGCAGTCGTTTTCTTTCACAGTGTCCTCCACAACCTGCAGCGTGTTCACCTAAATATCATCAGCTGCAGCAGAGGAGCCATTGGATTTTTAAAACAGCCTCAAGTCACCGGCCTGGGAAATTAGCTAAGTGAGAATGTATGACAGAAGGGAAAAGACTGGGTTTTTGATGCGGCTCAAAAATGGGCTGTTGAAGAGAACTCCAGAGGCACTGTGAGCAAGTGACAGCAGTGTGCACACACAGCCAAAACCAATATTGAAGGATAGCACTCATTTGAAAACACGAGTTCTGGTAGTTTTGCCTGAAGATGTTAATTTCAGTATTTACTATCTAACCTGGTCTGCCTTATGAATTCTCAGCTCGTATGTTTTCAATCTGTTTGTTTTCCATATTCTCCCAGTTAAGTGATAACTCTCTTATAAATAAGAGGTTTTATTTTTGTATCACCTACAGTGTCATCTTTCCATATAGTAGGTGATCCATAATGATTGTTGGTTGGTTGATGAGGCAGTGACAAAGGCAATAAAGCATTAGTTGATACTTGTTCTTGTCAATATATATTATAATAGTTTCATGACTTTATTGGCATTAACTGACTTTAAAATATACACTTAGAGCTTTATGTCAGTCTGCTTTGTGATGATTTTACAAACCTACTTGGCATTTAAGGTGCATTACCATTAAATGTTCATATTATATGAGCTCATTTCTCCCCTAGAAGAATAGCAAAAGGATCTCATAAAGTAGTAAAATAAGGAGCTCATAAAGTAAGTGAGGTCATCTGCCTTGGAAGGGCAAAAATTGGTGTCAATATGAATGTGATGTTTTGAATTGTTTCCTTACAATCAGGGTGTAGAAGATTATTGCATTGTGACATTAGAAGCACTTAGGACTGCCTATACTGTTTGGAGTACAGTTTCCTGTTTTAGTTTCAAAAAATTGATTAAGTGAAAAGCATTAACCCTCTTCTTCATTTTTTTTTTTTTTTTTCAGAATCTTTGTTTCATTTTGCCACAGTTTTTGTACCAGTTCTTCTGTGGATTCTCACAACAGGTTGGTTTCCCTAGGTATTCGTTGTAATCATAGTTTATGCTCGCTGTTAATAAATGACCTTTTATGTATCAGATTGTAGAGATTAGACAGGTATGTCCAAAATAAAAGGATTTTCCCCCCCTTGGTTCAACAGTTGATCTTCTTGGCCTGGTTTTTGACCAATAGCAAAACTGTAATAGCTCCACTTTAGTCTTACTGCTATTTAAACTTTGAATGTTACTTGATACCGCCTATTGGAATTCACATACTTTTTAAAAGTATTATTTTTTATTTTTGTCACTGTATCAATGTCTTCCAATAATCCTAAAATGTTGCTCTATATTTATAATATTTTATCAAATAAAATCCTGTATCTTTGCAGCTTCTCAAGTTGATTTTCTAGAAAAACATTGATGTTTAAGCTAGCCAACTGTGATCACTGATAGAGCCTTGGATTAATTAAACAATTGTACTCTTATAGCCCTCTGTAGTTTTCTGAACATTTTTCACATACAGAATATCCTATGTGTTAACTTGATATATAAGTGGTTGAATGAGCAGGCGTGTTTGTAGGTTTGTTTTAACAACTGAAATGCATTTTGCATTGCTTCTAGTAGAAGTATAGTTAAATAAAGGAGCTATAATGCTCAATGACTCAGAAATTGTGTAGTTCATCTGTAAGAAATTCAGTGGTTTTTCCCAAGCTGAGCCGCCAGTAACATTATCACAGATATTAGAGACTGAGTATCTAAATTTCAAGGCCTGTTCCATTCCTCATGATAGGAAGTGATTTTTTTTCACCTAATTTCTTGGCAGTGTTTACAGAGAAGGTATTCTTTCCAATGGGAAATGACTGCTGTCGTTCTCTTAAACTTGCCTCTTTGCTATTTGGATGCTTTCTCTTACGTCACTAACACTATTGGTAACAGAGTTTTTAAGATTCTGATGATTATGCTTTTCTTGAATATTCAGACTACTGTTGATCAAAATGTTTATAATTCCTCAGTTCCTTGGATGATGAGTGCAAGTTTTCAAAAGACATTTGGAAATTTTGTAGCGAACGGATAAAGGAAAGCAGGCTTTTAAAACCATGCTTACCAAACACAAGCAGAATTAAGAAAGAAAGGCTTCAATCCTTTTGAAAACCCTGGTCTGTCCGGGGTCTGCTTAGGTTCTCACAGGAGTTGATGTTTGCCTTCCTCAGTTCCTCAACTGGTACATTCATTCATTTAACAAAGACTTCTCGAGTGCTTACTGTGTGCCCAACTAAGTGCTGTCGGATGAGGTGACATTTGGGCAGATATCTGGAGGAGATGAGGGAAGGAGCTAGGCAGACATCTCAGAAAAAGTGGACTGGGTAGAAGGAAGGTCTCCCTAAGGTATTGATGTGCATACATCTCTCATTTTCAGTTGAGCCTTGTGCTGCTGCTGAATGCAGAGGCCATTATTGCAGATAATAATACTGCCTGTGGAATACAGACAGATAGTCAGCCTTTTGCAGTTTAGGTCTACTTCAGGTATACTCTGCATCCTTGGAACTTGGAGAATGAGGTATGGGGAAGGTAGAAATGGCACCAGGATGCAGATTATTTAAACAAAAATCAACTCTTTGTTTAGCAAATCTAGGATGTACTAGTCTTTTTTGTTCATGAAAAGATGCCATTTATTAGCAGATTCAATAACAAAAAGAACAGTTTTATCAACTAAACCTGCTGTTTGTTTTGCAGACTTTTCTGTCTCCTGGTTATGCATCTAAGTATTACACTTATCTCTCATGTACACTCAAAGTACAGTAGTGGAACAAAAGTAGGTGGATGCATCTTTGTTTGTCAAGACTAAATTACACACCAGTCAATCTGTTTTCTTTTGTCCATTCAATTTCTCATCAGCAAAACAGTGTTTACAGAGAAGGTATTCTTTCCAATGGGAAATGACTGCTGTCGTTCTCTTAAACTTGCCTCTTTGCTATTTGGATGCTTTCTCTTACGTCACTAACACTATTGGTAACAGAGTTTTTAAGATTCTGATGATTATGCTTTTCTTGAATATTCAGACTACTGTTGATCAAAATGTTTATAATTCCTCAGTTCCTTGGATGATGAGTGCAAGTTTTCAAAAGACATTTGGAAATTTTGTAGCGAACGGATAAAGGAAAGCAGGCTTTTAAAACCATGCTTACCAAACACAAGCAGAATTAAGAAAGAAAGGCTTCAATCCTTTTGAAAACCCTGGTCTGTCCGGGGTCTGCTTAGGTTCTCACAGGAGTTGATGTTTGCCTTCCTCAGTTCCTCAACTGGTACATTCATTCATTTAACAAAGACTTCTCGAGTGCTTACTGTGTGCCCAACTAAGTGCTGTCGGATGAGGTGACATTTGGGCAGATATCTGGAGGAGATGAGGGAAGGAGCTAGGCAGACATCTCAGAAAAAGTGGACTGGGTAGAAGGAAGGTCTCCCTAAGGTATTGATGTGCATACATCTCTCATTTTCAGTTGAGCCTTGTGCTGCTGCTGAATGCAGAGGCCATTATTGCAGATAATAATACTGCCTGTGGAATACAGACAGATAGTCAGCCTTTTGCAGTTTAGGTCTACTTCAGGTATACTCTGCATCCTTGGAACTTGGAGAATGAGGTATGGGGAAGGTAGAAATGGCACCAGGATGCAGATTATTTAAACAAAAATCAACTCTTTGTTTAGCAAATCTAGGATGTACTAGTCTTTTTTGTTCATGAAAAGATGCCATTTATTAGCAGATTCAATAACAAAAAGAACAGTTTTATCAACTAAACCTGCTGTTTGTTTTGCAGACTTTTCTGTCTCCTGGTTATGCATCTAAGTATTACACTTATCTCTCATGTACACTCAAAGTACAGTAGTGGAACAAAAGTAGGTGGATGCATCTTTTGTTTGAATGAAATGCAAGACTAAATTACACACCAGTCAATCTGTTTTCTTTTGTCCATTCAATTTCTCATCAGCAAAAATGGTGGTTTCCAGCAAAAATGTAGTGTTATGTGCCAACAGACTAGTCCTCTCCCTTGAGAATTAAAAGAAATGCAACACCTTTTGGGGGGTACTTTTTAATTCAGTAACATGTTTTGCTAAACTTAAATCTTTGTGTATGCAGAGTACCTCCATGTTCTATGTAGAGCCGCATTTTTAAGCTCATTGAGAAGGTCGCATGCATTCTCTCTTGCTCTGTCTCGGCTGCAGGCCAGAGGTGTGGTCGCTTCCCCTGGGCTCTCCCAGGTCCTTGTGCAGTCACCACTCTGCCTCCCCCTCTACACTGGCTCTTAGCCCAAAGGCCGAGAAGCAGTTGCCTCCCCTGCTCTAGGATTTGAACTCCTTGGCAGACAGGACATGAATCAAAGTTTCTGTCCTTAGTGTTTCATACTTGGTAAACGCTCAGTAATTTTTTTTTCCTCAGCAAATGTTTTCGAAGTCAACTAGTGAATGAACTGATGCTCTATTCAAGCTGTTAACCAATCTTTTTACATCAGCCTCTATTATGATAGTAACCATTGATTGAGAAATGCATAATTCTGGTAATTTGTGTCATGTTTAAATTTAAATGCATTTTATTAATCAAAAACTTTATATATGTGAAAAATACACATGAACATGGGATATTATTTATTCAGGTCATAAGTTGTATGACATCTAGCACTGTGTAGAAAATACTGAACATAGTAAATATTTTCATCAAAACAAAATTCATTATAAATACCTTAACATTTTTTCAATAAAGAAATATTTATAATATCAGATCAATCCTATGCAAATACGTTATAAGCTTCCAAGCTCTAGTCATTCATCCAGTATTTGTTAAATGCTTTCTGCATGCCAAGTTCTGTTCTAGGAATTCAAGATTGTCAAAGTCAGGAGAACATTTGCAGTTCATCAAACTAGATTGATTACTCAGTGCAACAGGAGAGAATGTACACAATGAGGAATAATGGGGCCTCTTAGGAAGAGAGTGTTAGAAAAGCCTTGTAAGATTTAGGCTTCACTTAGGTGATTTGGGGAAGGGTTTAAGGAGTAGTAGGGCCTTTCTGGCTGCTGTTAGCAAATGGGGGTAATTTTATGACTGGTTATATTAGTAAATCTTGTCCAGGAAACTAACGTGTCAATGGTCAAGAAGAAGCAGTAGTCACCCAGATTAGCCACAACATAGATGTTGGTCATTATTGTGATTTGGACAGTATTTATATTGTGTCTGTATTCAAACTTGATTATGGAGTGGTCATGTTTTTGTCTCAATCCATCACAGTCACAATGGCCTTGTTTGATGTTGCTGTTCTGTTAAATCGTTTATGTTCTACAGAGCACCAGTGCCTAGCTGTGAATGCCAGGCCAGCTCTTGGATGTCAGGGGCTGCTTTGCCTTTTCTCAAGCTGCAGATAAAATAAGTAAAGATCCCTGCCCACACAGTGCTTAAATTCTAGTGTGAAGAGAAAAATAGTAAACATAATAAATATGTCATATAAATTAAAAGGTGATTGGTACTATTGGAGGTAAATGTGTTCAAGAGAGAGGACACGGCAAGGTAAATCAAGGTTGATCTGACTGACGAGGCAACAGGCAGGTCAGAGAAGTCAGATTGAGAGGGACTTTATAGCCCACCATAGTAGAAACTTCATTACTTTCAGAAATAAAGGAATCCACTGGAAATTTTGAACAAGACAGTGGTTTGTTTTCGCTTACTTTCTAGTAGAGCTACTTGGGCAGTTATGTTGAGAATAAGCTACAGGTCAAGGGGAAGAAGCAGGGAGATCACCTAAAGGTATGCATGGTGGTCACCAGTGGAGGGGCTGAGAAGTGATGTGGAGCATGACGTGATGTGATGTGTTTAAATACATTTACTGAGAGTTGAACGTATTTAACAGTGGAGCCAGTAAATGCTTTTTCAGTGGAGGGGCTTTCTGCATGCCAGTTCTGTTCTAGGAATTCAAGATTGTCAAAGTCAGGAGAACATTTGCAGTTCATCAAACTAGATTGATTACTCAGTGCAACAGGAGAGAATGTACACAATGAGGAATAATGGGGCCTCTTAGGAAGAGAGTGTTAGAAAAGCCTTGTAAGATTTAGGCTTCACTTAGGTGATTTGGGGAAGGGTTTAAGGAGTAGTAGGGCCTTTCTGGCTGCTGTTAGCAAATGGGGGTAATTTTATGACTGGTTATATTAGTAAATCTTGTCCAGGAAACTAACGTGTCAATGGTCAAGAAGAAGCAGTAGTCACCCAGATTAGCCACAACATAGATGTTGGTCATTATTGTGATTTGGACAGTATTTATATTGTGTCTGTATTCAAACTTGATTATGGAGTGGTCATGTTTTTGTCTCAATCCATCACAGTCACAATGGCCTTGTTTGATGTTGCTGTTCTGTTAAATCGTTTATGTTCTACAGAGCACCAGTGCCTAGCTGTGAATGCCAGGCCAGCTCTTGGATGTCAGGGGCTGCTTTGCCTTTTCTCAAGCTGCAGATAAAATAAGTAAAGATCCCTGCCCACACAGTGCTTAAATTCTAGTGTGAAGAGAAAAATAGTAAACATAATAAATATGTCATATAAATTAAAAGGTGATTGGTACTATTGGAGGTAAATGTGTTCAAGAGAGAGGACACGGCAAGGTAAATCAAGGTTGATCTGACTGACGAGGCAACAGGCAGGTCAGAGAAGTCAGATTGAGAGGGACTTTATAGCCCACCATAGTAGAAACTTCATTACTTTCAGAAATAAAGGAATCCACTGGAAATTTTGAACAAGACAGTGGTTTGTTTTCGCTTACTTTCTAGTAGAGCTACTTGGGCAGTTATGTTGAGAATAAGCTACAGGTCAAGGGGAGAAGAAGCAGGGAGATCACCTAAAGGTATGCATGGTGGTCACCAGTGGAGGGGCTGAGAAGTGATGTGGAGCATGACGTGATGTGATGTGTTTAAATACATTTACTGAGAGTTGAACGTATTTAACAGTGGAGCCAGTAAATGCTTCTTAGAAGATTAGATGGGAGTTGTAAAAAAAGAGAAGAGTCAAGGATGAATCCAAGATTTCATTTCTGGTTGATCAAAAAGATTTAGTTAAGCCCTTTCCAGAGACAAAGAAGACTTCAAGAGGAGCAGGTTTCAGATGAAGCAGGTCAAGAATTCAGTCCTGAACATAAGTTTGAAAGACACTATACAGGGCTTCCCTGGAGGTCCACTGGGTAAGGACACTGCCTTGCAGTGCTAGGGGTGCCAGTTCGATCCCTGGCCTGGGAAGATCCCACGTGCCGCGGAGCGGGTGGACCGATGTGTCCAATTACCGAGCCAGAGCTCTGGAGCGCATGCTCCCAGAGCCAGTGCTCTGCGACGACAGATGCCACCGCGATGGGAGGCCCACGGGAGCCAAAGAACAAAGACGGATGAAAATAGACAAATGATAGACCAATAGAAGTGGCCTGCCTGCCCACTTCCCTCCCCGCCCCTCCCCCCAAAATATATAAAATAAATAAATCTTTAAAAAAAAAAAAAACTTCTAGCCTTCAGAGAAGGCTAGAACAATGAATTAAAAAAGAAAGAAAGAAAGATACTAGACACCCAGGAGGAGGTAACAGTTTGAAAGATACTAAACAGACAGGAGGAGGTATCAAGGGGGCTGTTGGTTATATGAGACAGGTCTGGGCCACATACGGGAATTTTCAGTGAAGGGGCTATATTAAAACCACAGGACTGAATGAGATCAGCTGGAGAACTAGTAAAATGTTCCAGACACAGAATCCTGGGACACTGCAACACAGAATGCTCAGGGAGAAGAGGAGCCTGAGAAGGAATGGCTAATGAGGTAGAAAGAGAATCATTCATTTCAAAAGATTTTTTTAACCAAGGCACCAAGGTAGATACTAGGGTTATGAACATTGTGGGGCCACTTACTGAGGTAGGGAACATGGGAAGAAGCAGATTTAAAGGGAATGTTAATGAGTTTGCTTTTAGATATGAATTGCAGGTTGTCCTATGGGACAAAAACAGAAGTTGGAAATTTTGGTGTGGAGCCTAGGGAATTCAGGACCAGAAAGAATCATGACTGTGTGAATATATTTAGCTTTGATTTGGGGGGATATATTATTTAATCCTTAGTAAATGGCCACATTCAGTATCATAAATATAGTCTGCAGAAGGTCATAGTGGTATTTAAAACCATGTAAAATATTAACCCAAAAATCCATGACACAGGCTGGCCATTGCTTATATTTAGTTTTCCTAAGGAGATCCTGTCTTATACTTAAGTGGTCTTCATGAAAATGTTTTGAAAAGTTCATAGTTGATAGCTATTTGAAATAGAGTTTATAGTATGTAAACATTCTAAGTAAGATCCTATTTTTAAAGGGAGGGTATATTAATATGATGCATTACAATATCTTAAGTTTCTTTTATGTACTCATCAGAGTGAGCTTATTTACAAACCCTTTGCTGTCAGAAAAAGTGTGCGAGGAAACTGTCTTGTATTAGCTCGTGATTTTTCTAGACACTTAAATATCCTCTGGTAGATGATTGTTCCCGTACATTTCTTTCTTTTCTGTGGTTTGTCATTACAGCCACTGTATGATGCTGCTTACCTTACCATGTACAATATCTGCTTCACGTCCTTGCCCATCTTGGCGTACAGTCTTCTGGAACAGCACATCAACATTGACACTCTTATCTCAGATCCTCGATTGTACATGTAAGTTGAACATAAGTAAGTTAAAGCCCCCTCAGACATTCAGAGTTGTGGGTTTCCTTTTATCTGTAGGTCAGAAGGACACAGAAATGCCCTCCTGGTTTGATTACATGGTTATGTTCTGAATTTTTAGCTACTTTAAACCAGACCATCCAGCGTGTCCTAGGTATGTGTGTTATACTTGGATGGATGTTAATTATTTAGTTCAAAATTAGTAATTCCTGAAGCTTTTGCCTACATTGTCATAAAATTCTAGAGTCTTAGATGAATACCCAATAGTTTAACTGCCTGCTACCCCCTCATCAGCATGTAATTCAAGAGCTGATTCATTGGAAAAGACCTTAACACTGGGAAAGATCTAGGGCAGGAGGAGAAGAGAGAGACAGAGGATGAGATGGTTGGATGGCATCACCAACTCAATGAACATGAGTTTGAGCAAACTCTGGGAGATAGTGGAGAACGAGGAAGCCTGGCATGCTGCATCCATGGGGTCTCAAAGAGTTGGATACAACTTAGCAACTGAACAACCCCCTTGCCCAGAAAAGGGCCACACAAAGATGTGATGGGTTGAACTGATGATGTTCTGTTAGGCTTTCTTTTGTAAACTGCCCCTGAAACATAGCCTCCCTGCCTTGTTTAGCCCTCATTCTAAAATGACATTGTTGAAGAAAGCAATTAACTCATCAAGCCATTATATTCATTTTGTGTTCGTTAGAAATAGATGCTTTCCTCTTGGATGGGGACTTGGCACTAGCCCTGTTGCTTAACCTTTGATTAAATTGGACTTTTGTAAGTAAAGCCTACAGCTAAGGATAAAGATGTTCATCTACTAGAGACTCTTAAGTGTTGCTGAACAGTGGGTAGCAAATGCGATAGAGTTGGATGAGGTTCATTTGTGCAGAGTGAAGGTGTATGATTCATAAACCAGAATTTAGAAATTGTTAGACTTAACCAAATTTATAATTTGTTCTCATTTTAAAGGTATTTATTATGAAAAATGTAAAACATGCACAGAAGTAGCAACAGTACTGTTTATTATAGTGAACTTCCCGGCCCTCACCACTCAGTTTCAGCAATTAGCAACTCACAGCCAGTCCTGCTTTATTAATAACCTTGTCTTCTCTATCAAAGACTTACTTTGAAGCAAATATCGATCATTATATAAAATGGTTACTTTTATCTGTAGGTCAGAAGGACACAGAAATGCCCTCCTGGTTTGATTACATGGTTATGTTCTGAATTTTTAGCTACTTTAAACCAGACCATCCAGCGTGTCCTAGGTATGTGTGTTATACTTGGATGGATGTTAATTATTTAGTTCAAAATTAGTAATTCCTGAAGCTTTTGCCTACATTGTCATAAAATTCTAGAGTCTTAGATGAATACCCAATAGTTTAACTGCCTGCTACCCCCTCATCAGCATGTAATTCAAGAGCTGATTCATTGGAAAAGACCTTAACACTGGGAAAGATCTAGGGCAGGAGGAGAAGAGAGAGACAGAGGATGAGATGGTTGGATGGCATCACCAACTCAATGAACATGAGTTTGAGCAAACTCTGGGAGATAGTGGAGAACGAGGAAGCCTGGCATGCTGCATCCATGGGGTCTCAAAGAGTTGGATACAACTTAGCAACTGAACAACCCCCTTGCCCAGAAAAGGGCCACACAAAGATGTGATGGGTTGAACTGATGATGTTCTGTTAGGCTTTCTTTTGTAAACTGCCCCTGAAACATAGCCCCCCTGCCTTGTTTAGCCCTCATTCTAAAATGACATTGTTGAAGAAAGCAATTAACTCATCAAGCCATTATATTCATTTTGTGTTCGTTAGAAATAGATGCTTTCCTCTTGGATGGGGACTTGGCACTAGCCCTGTTGCTTAACCTTTGATTAAATTGGACTTTTGTAAGTAAAGCCTACAGCTAAGGATAAAGATGTTCATCTACTAGAGACTCTTAAGTGTTGCTGAACAGTGGGTAGCAAATGCGATAGAGTTGGATGAGGTTCATTTGTGCAGAGTGAAGGTGTATGATTCATAAACCAGAATTTAGAAATTGTTAGACTTAACCAAATTTATAATTTGTTCTCATTTTAAAGGTATTTATTATGAAAAATGTAAAACATGCACAGAAGTAGCAACAGTACTGTTTATTATAGTGAACTTCCCGGCCCTCACCACTCAGTTTCAGCAATTAGCAACTCACAGCCAGTCCTGCTTTATTAATAACCTTGTCTTCTCTATCAAAGACTTACTTTGAAGCAAATATCGATCATTATATAAAATGGTTACTTCAGTACACTATCATACCTAAAAATTTAACAAGTCCATGATATCATCAAATATCCAGTCAATGTTCCAGGTTGAGGACTCATTTCTTTTTACAGCATGCTTGTTTGAAACTGTATCTAGGGCCCATATATTATGGTTGGTTAATAGGCTTCTGAGACTCTCTTAATCTGTAGGTTAACTTAACAATTTATTTGTTACTGAAACCCCATCATTCAAACCTCATAGAGTTTCCCCTAATCTGGAGTTTGCTGATTGCTTCCTCATGGCATTAATGTGTTCTACTCTTACTTGTATTTCTTGCGAAGGATATAGTCTGGTCAACAGAAGAATCATAGAACCCTTGGTAGATATCTTCCAGAGCATGAGCTCTCACACCCTCTTTTTTAAATAACTGAGGACCCAAGGCCCAGAAATGACTTGTCTAAGGACAGAAGGTGTGATGAGAAGCCAGAACAAGATCAGATTTCTCTCCTCCTGATGACCAGCCCTGTGATCTTTTCCATAGGCTGTTGGTTTTCAAATCATGAGCCAACAGTGTTCTGTCCTTAGACAACTATAGTGAAGAGCAATATTGCAGTGACTCTGGTGGAAGAGAGGTTTAGGTAGCAGGGAGCAGAATGCCGCCACCAAGAGCTCTGGCTGTGCCTGTGCTCTGATCTCAGCTCAGCCCTTGCCCAGGTCACCTAAATGAGATGGGCCTCACTTTCCTCTTCAGTAGCAAGAGATCTAATCACAATGTTTGGAGAGTTAAATGAGTGAATACATGGGAAAACTTACATTGGTGCCTGCATGTGTGCTCAGTCACTTCAGTCGTGTCTGACTCTGTGTGATGGACTGTAGCCCGCCAGACTCCTCTGTCCATGGGATTCTCCAGGCAAGAACACTGGAGTGGGTTGCCATGCCCTCCTCCAGGGCATCTTCCCGAACCAGGGATCGAACCCAAGTCTCCTGAACTGCAGGCAAATTCTTTTCCCCTGAGCCAACAGGGAAGTCCATAGTGGTGCATAGCAAATAGCAAATTTTCAATAGACAGCAGCTATTGCTCTTATTGTTCTATTAATAACACCCTTCTCCACATAACTTCAGGAGTATGCTGAGCACTTTTGCACATTAAGAATGTCAAAAACTTGAAGCAAGCTGTTGAGTACAAATTACTGTTAAGCATTTCTATGAAGTTTTAGTTATCACACACAGGTGTCCATCATGATTGTTTTTTTACATAAAAATTAATTTTTGACTGCGCTAGGTGTTCATTGATACATATGCAACTTTCACTAGTGGCAAGCAGTGGTATGCATGGGCTTCTCATTGAGGTGCCTTCTCTTGTGGAACAGAGGCTCAATAGTTTTGGCAAATGGGCTTAGTTGCTACACGGCATGTGGGATCATCCTGAGTCAGGGATCGAACCCATGTCTCCCACATTGGCAGGTGGAATCTTTACCACTGAGCCATCAGGGAAGCCCCGTGTCAGTTTTGCATAGAGGGTATAGTTGCCACATCTGGCGGAGAAGTGAAAGCCAGAATATACCTACATCATGTAGGCCTAAAGGCAGCTTCCTGTTTGCCTGCTCTGATGAGACGCTGCTCTCAGCCTGTTCGTGTGATGGCGATTGCTCCATTACTCTGAGCATTCCTTTGTAAACAGGAAGCCCCAGTCTTCATATGTGGCTCTCTCTGAGTTTGTACCACTTAATGGGATTTGTGGCCTTATGTAGCATAGTATAGATGTCGCCTTCACAGACTTAGTGATGCAGGTGTCTACCAAAAGCTTTGAGGTGAATTGTGACATCATTTGAGATTCTTTACCATCTGAACCACCGGGGACACCATTATAAAGGTCTTCCTTATTCATTACAGCCCAATGAATTCCTCACAGTATTGGCAACAGGTGCTCTATTTGAGTGATTACATACTTTTTGATGAATGTTCAGAGGAATTTGAAATAGAAGCTAAAAGAATTCCATACACAGACCCATGTTCTTTCTGCAGCTCTGTCCCATTAGAATCGATAAGCTTATTCAAAATTCTGACTTGTACCCAGAAGACTGCTATTTTTGACAGATGTTAAACTTTTGATCCATCTACCTGCCATTTATCAAAGCCTGGCTGTACAGCTTCAGACATGTTATTTGAGTCTATTGTAAAAATATAAAGGGCACCACAAGACCTAAGAAAGGTTAAATTCCCAGAAAGAAATCTTGATTAAATAAAATATTTTTACAGTTATAGTTAAAAAGACACGGTAGCTTGCTTTCTTGAGAGCATGTGATTTCAAGTCAGGTCAGGCATACTGCAATACTAGTGGTTCCCAGACTTTAGTGCACAAGACTGCGCTTAGGTGTTCATTGATACATATGCAACTTTCACTAGTGGCAAGCAGTGGTATGCATGGGCTTCTCATTGAGGTGCCTTCTCTTGTGGAACAGAGGCTCAATAGTTTTGGCAAATGGGCTTAGTTGCTACACGGCATGTGGGATCATCCTGAGTCAGGGATCGAACCCATGTCTCCCACATTGGCAGGTGGAATCTTTACCACTGAGCCATCAGGGAAGCCCCGTGTCAGTTTTGCATAGAGGGTATAGTTGCCACATCTGGCGGAGAAGTGAAAGCCAGAATATACCTACATCATGTAGGCCTAAAGGCAGCTTCCTGTTTGCCTGCTCTGATGAGACGCTGCTCTCAGCCTGTTCGTGTGATGGCGATTGCTCCATTACTCTGAGCATTCCTTTGTAAACAGGAAGCCCCAGTCTTCATATGTGGCTCTCTCTGAGTTTGTACCACTTAATGGGATTTGTGGCCTTATGTAGCATAGTATAGATGTCGCCTTCACAGACTTAGTGATGCAGGTGTCTACCAAAAGCTTTGAGGTGAATTGTGACATCATTTGAGATTCTTTACCATCTGAACCACCGGGGACACCATTATAAAGGTCTTCCTTATTCATTACAGCCCAATGAATTCCTCACAGTATTGGCAACAGGTGCTCTATTTGAGTGATTACATACTTTTTGATGAATGTTCAGAGGAATTTGAAATAGAAGCTAAAAGAATTCCATACACAGACCCATGTTCTTTCTGCAGCTCTGTCCCATTAGAATCGATAAGCTTATTCAAAATTCTGACTTGTACCCAGAAGACTGCTATTTTTGACAGATGTTAAACTTTTGATCCATCTACCTGCCATTTATCAAAGCCTGGCTGTACAGCTTCAGACATGTTATTTGAGTCTATTGTAAAAATATAAAGGGCACCACAAGACCTAAGAAAGGTTAAATTCCCAGAAAGAAATCTTGATTAAATAAAATATTTTTACAGTTATAGTTAAAAAGACACGGTAGCTTGCTTTCTTGAGAGCATGTGATTTCAAGTCAGGTCAGGCATACTGCAATACTAGTGGTTCCCAGACTTTAGTGCACATTAGAATTACTGGGAAGTTGTGCTTTTAATTTGGCTGTGCTGGGTCTTAGTTGTGGCACATGGGATTGAACATCTTCATTCGAACTCTTGAGTTGCAGCATGCAGGATCTTTAATTGTGACATGTGGGATTCTAGTTCCCTGCCCAGGAATGGAACCCTGGCCACCTGCATTGGGAACGCAAGAGTTTTAGCCACTGGACCACCAGGAAAGTAGTCCTACCTGGGGAGTTTTAAAATTATCCTGGTTGGCCAGGTTGTACCTCGTGTCTGTTAAATCAGAGTGAGAGTGGGAACCAGGCATCAATGTTTTTAAAGAGTGATTACAGCGTGCATCAGAGCTTGGAAACCATTATGATACACCTTTTTGAGGCTCATTATTTGTAAATGGTAGTGATAAGAATTCCTATCTTGTGACTTTTATGTATACAAAAATGGGCAATATAGAACTCTTTACCCACTTTTATAAGCCTATGTTTTTGTTATTCAGTCACCAAGGCATGCCCAACTCTTTGTACCCCCATGGACTGCAGCATGCCAGACCTCCCTGTCCCTCACCGTCTCCTGGAGTCCACCCAGGTTCTTGCCATCCAGCCATCTCATCCTGTGTCATCCCCTTCTCCTCCTGCCCTCAATCTTTCCCAGCATCAAGGTCTTCTCCAATGAGTCAGCCCTTCGCATCAGGTGGCCAAAGTATTGGAGCTTCAGCCTCAGCATCAGTCGGTCCTTCCAATGAATATTCAGGGTTGATTTCCTTTAGGATGGACTGGTTGGATCTCCTTGCTGTCCAGGGGACGGACTCTCAAGAGTCTTCTCCGGCACCATAGCTCAAAAGCATCAATTCTTCAGTGCTCTGCCTTCTTTATGGTCCCACTCTCACATCCGTACATGACTGCTGGAAAGACCATAGCCTTAACTATGTGGACCTTTGTCCGCAAAGTGATGGCTTTTTAATACACTGTCTAGGTTTGTCATAGCTTTCCTTCAAGGAGAAAGTATTTTTGAATTTCATGGCTGCAGTTACCATCCGCAGTGATTTTGGAGCCCAAGAAAATAAAATCTGTTACTTTTTCCACTTTTTCCCCACCTGTTTCTATGATGTGATGGGACCAGATACCATGATCTTAAGTTTTAAGCCAGCTTTTTCACTCTCTTCACCCTCATTAAGAGGCTCTTTAGTTCCTCTTCACTTTCTGCCATTAAGGTGTTATCAGTGCAGATGATGATATAAGTGTATAGTAAATACTCAATAAATGAACTGATTGTTATTGATATTATTATTGTCAGTGGCCAGAAACACTTACAATTTCCTCCCAACACCTCAGAGAGGAGGTGATTAGACAAAGTCAAACCTGTGTCTCCGTTTGCCCTTTTACCAAAAGCCTACCTACCAGCTCCTCAGGGGGAGCTCCCTTCATTCTAAACAGGGTCAAATCCCATGCACACCTTCAGCATTTCACTGTATCTTTAAATAAATAGCCTACACTGATTCATTAACTTGTGTTTTTTTCCCATTTCTCAATAGGAAAATTTCTGGAAATGCTATGCTACAGTTGGGCCCCTTCTTATACTGGACGTTTCTGGCTACATTTGAAGGAACAGTGTTCTTCTTTGGAACTTACTTACTTTTTCAAGCTCCATCCTTAGATCAAGGTGGAAAGGTATTAAAAAAGCAAAAATTACATCTTTTGCTATTATAAGCATGGCTGAAGTTTCTTCCATAGGCATTGGATCTATCATATACATACTGTATCTGTAATCATTTTGCCAGTTATGTAGTTCTCACAGCATCCTTAGAACAATAGAAATGTCGAAGTAAAAAATCACTTCCTGCATGCACAGCTAACTAGAGATCTTATGTGCCAAGCTCTGGAAGCTTAACTTGGCTGTAATTTTTACTAGATGTACAGAGTTCTTGGGGCTTTAGACTTTGGACCCATATACTTTGATATGAGCAAGGCTTTTGCTGTTTCAAAACAAGGTCTATCCCCACTCAGTTCTTAGTCCGTGCTTAGAGTACAAGGGATAGCTGCCATATGTTTTCAGTATTTGCCCAATAATTAAGGCATTCCCTTCTCTTCCTCCTGTGGGTGCATAGTGTTTTCCAGAAAGGTTACACTGATCCTGCCAGTGTCTTCCCGGCAAGCGACTCCATAGGTCAGCACCTGCATTAGGCTGACTTTGCCCTGGCTCTGCTCTAGAACAGAACTGCTGATGGGGTGAGGTCTTCCGCAGCCACACAGTGGAAAATCAAACCCACCACCTTGCACGCCACTTCCACTAGGTTCTTTGCTATTTGTTGGCTTCCTCTTTTATGGGCATTCGTTGTTTATAATCATGTGAAGCAAAGCTGAGGTTCAAAGACCCTTTACTGAAGGACAATGACTGTGTCTAAAGCCATACCATCAGCATCCATTACAGAAGTCATAGGTTCAGCGCATTTGAATGATGCTTGGCCGTTAGGTCCTACAGTTCACACCTCTCTAATTTGGACTAACAGAAATCACTTGAATCACTGAGTAACTGGTGACGAAATACAGATCTAGTACTTTAGTGTAGGCACATATAGCATTTGCCAGGGAGAGTTCCCTAGCAAATCTGTGTGCGCCCTCAGGCCAGTCACTTCAGTCTTCACCTTTGCCCGGTGCTAAGAAGAGATTAGATTGTCTAATTTCTCAGGTCCCTTCAGGTTTCTGACTGATTCTGTAACTTCACCTTTTTATTTTGTGTTGATTTGGGCCGTAAGTGGTAGAGAGCTGACTGTACTCTCCCATAATCCTGTTGATACGGTTCATTTGCTCAGCAAACTCTATTGGTGGTGCATGGGGAACCTCAACCCACCCTGTGTTCAATTCATCATCCATTTTGAGTTCATGAAGTCCAGATGAATTAGATGTTATAGTATACGTTTGCCCAAATTGTAGTAAGTATAAGAACTACTATCAGCAATTAAACATAACACCATGTATGATTTAATCAAATCCTTTTTTTGCTATTAACCTTAATTCTTTTGTTTTTCTTTTTTTAAACCTTTTACATTTCATTTTCTGTTTTAATGTTATGCATTCAGATCTTGACAGCGTTTGGTAAGCATATGTGCCGTTCATTGCCATCATTTGGATTTATACATGGTATCTGCTTTTCTTTGATGTGGGCATCCTGACAGCTCTAATATTTGTAGTCACAAAATGAAACGATTTTGTTTGTTTTTTATGAGAATATAATTGACATATTAGTCTCAGTTGTATAACTTAATGGTTCGATATGTGTATGTACTGATTGATTACCACAGTAAGTCCAGTTGCCCTCTGTCACCATATACTCTATTTTTTAACTGTGAGTTCATTTGTCTGCCTATTAGTCCTTATTTGAGATCTTGAGAGCAACATTATAGGAAAAGCCCTTATCAAACTCTTTAGAGACATGAGTCATCCAAATGAGTTGTTTTTTATGAACATTACTGGTAGTCCCACTAGAGTTTTTCCTACCTGTGTCACATTAGTGTGCCCCCTGTTTTATGGCCCAGTAAAACGGGTCAGTTAACTTCAAGCCTTTGCCGAGATGATGCTTGGCGTTAGGTCCTACAGAAAAAAAGTCACTTGAATCACTGAGTAACTGGTGACGAAATACAGATCTAGTACTTTAGTGTAGGCACATATAGCATTTGCCAGGAGAGTTCCTAGCAAATCTGTGTGCGCCTCAGGCCAGTCACTTCAGTCTTCACCTTTGCCCGGTGCTAAGAAGAGATTAGATTGTCTAATTTCTCAGGTCCCTTCAGGTTTCTGACTGATTCTGTAACTTCACCTTTTTATTTTGTGTTGATTTGGGCCGTAAGTGGTAGAGAGCTGACTGTACTCTCCCATAATCCTGTTGATACGGTTCATTTGCTCAGCAAACTCTATTGGTGGTGCATGGGGAACCTCAACCCACCCTGTGTTCAATTCATCATCCATTTTGAGTTCATGAAGTCCAGATGAATTAGATGTTATAGTATACGTTTGCCCAAATTGTAGTAAGTATAAGAACTACTATCAGCAATTAAACATAACACCATGTATGATTTAATCAAATCCTTTTTTTGCTATTAACCTTAATTCTTTTGTTTTTCTTTTTTTAAACCTTTTACATTTCATTTTCTGTTTTAATGTTATGCATTCAGATCTTGACAGCGTTTGGTAAGCATATGTGCCGTTCATTGCCATCATTTGGATTTATACATGGTATCTGCTTTTCTTTGATGTGGGCATCCTGACAGCTCTAATATTTGTAGTCACAAAATGAAACGATTTTGTTTGTTTTTTATGAGAATATAATTGACATATTAGTCTCAGTTGTATAACTTAATGGTTCGATATGTGTATGTACTGATTGATTACCACAGTAAGTCCAGTTGCCCTCTGTCACCATATACTCTATTTTTTAACTGTGAGTTCATTTGTCTGCCTATTAGTCCTTATTTGAGATCTTGAGAGCAACATTATAGGAAAAGCCCTTATCAAACTCTTTAGAGACATGAGTCATCCAAATGAGTTGTTTTTTATGAACATTACTGGTAGTCCCACTAGAGTTTTTCCTACCTGTGTCACATTAGTGTGCCCCCTGTTTTATGCTACATGGCATCATGAAATAAACCCTCCCAACCACACATGTAGTGTACCTCTCCAAGGAAATTTAGGCTCTCAGTAAAAGCCAGCATACTGACCTGATCTTTTGAGCAGGTATTTCCCTAAACAATTTATACAGAAATTTTTGTTGATTACATACAAGATTAGACTGGCTGTTTATTATTTTAAGTGGGCTTGTATATTCATGGTACATGTAATCATTGAATGTTTTTCAGGTATATGGAAACTGGACTTTTGGAACCACTGTTTTTACAGTCTTGGTATTCACTGTAACTCTGAAGGTTAGATTTTAATTTATTCAAATACATTTACCACCATTTTTGTAATGCTTTCTGGTCTTACACTAATATGTCTTTTTTTGTCTTCGAATCTTTACTTCTACTGTGAATTGTTGACGTCTGAATGCTTGTTAAAATTATGTGTGGTATTAGCGATTTGGACATTTATATACTATTGTGATCCATTTTTTTCAGTATATTGTCTATCCTCTTTTTTTTTTTAATACACCATACTTTGGAAACCTCTTCCTTCTTTCCTGCTGTTTTTGAGATATTAATGATAAGTGGTATATGAATGATCTGTGAGTGTATATTAGAGTATCTCCATGTTAAATGCTTGAATATTTTTAAAAGTTATATATATGTTTATGAATGCAAGTCCTTAAAGGAGTTTGGGTACTACAACAGTTGGGCATAGGTGTCCGTGAGCAAGATATGTGTTCAAAAGAGCTTAGTAGTGTTGAGATTTTATATAATGTGCTCATCACTGAAATTCACCCATGTTAGTGATGAAATGCGTAAGAATATACAGCAGGTAACATACAAGGAAGGCAGTTTGGGCAAAAGCATTGGCATTAACATGCAACCATGTAATAATGCTTGAGGCTTATGAATTGGGCCACCATTACATTTGAAGGTATAATCAAATTATTTTGATCATTCCAGTAATAAACACCTCATGTGCAGTTCAAGAATGAGTACCTTTACATGAATTTTAGTCTGCTCATGGTTAGAACTAGATTCAGAAGTATCATTGACAAAAGACCTCTAAGCATTTCCCCTCTGTATTTTTATACCTGGCGCATTTGTTATACTGAATAGAACTAACATGTTACAATTCTTCCCATTTTAGCCACTTTCTAGCTAGGTGTCCTTGGGCAAGTGACCTCATTTCTCAGTTCTTCCATTTCCTCTTCTAGAAAATGGAGATAAAAGTACCACCTACCTCCCCTAGGATTTTTTGTGAGAAGTCAAATTAGTGAGTATATATAAAGCAGTTGAAGTGGTGTCTGGCAGACCAAATGTGCTTGATACAGTAGATGCTAAGTACTTTTATTTACTGTGTTTCATGGGATCATAGTTTGAAAGGAATTTTCCCCATCAGTATTTACCCCTGTCTTTGTATGTGGCCCTAGGGCCTCCAGGCACCCTTCATAGTTAAAGTTGGCCTCACTGCAGCATCTTTCACCTGTGTCTCAAAAGCCAACCACTCCCTCTTTGTGTGGATATTACTGTGACATGTTACCTAGCAGCTGGGGGGCTGAGGAGAAGTCAAAACTGGGCTACATTCACAATGTTATCTGTATCCTGTTTATGAATAAGTGACTGTTAACAGAGATCTGCGGAACAGGGTGTCACAGCAGCAAATAACAAAACAGATACCACTTCCTCTTCAAGAATGAAATGTCCTGGATAATAAGCCATTTGGCCCAGAAATTTTAGGGAAGCAGAGTGGACCATACTTTTCATTTTTCAGATTGCGTGTGAAATTCCCGGGTGCCACAATTGGAAGAAATGTGAAAGAATTAAAATCTCAGGGAACTGAAAAGATTATTCATTTAATGAAGTAGATATGGGTTTTGCATTTCAAAAGCATGCTACATAGACCCACAATCTGTGGTTCCATATTGCATCGTGTTTAGAACTGGTTGCCTATGCATTTAGTAGCCCCCCTCTGTTGTGTTTGACGTCTCATGACTTCTTTGTGTAGCTGGTCTTTTCTTCCTTGCTACCCTCACTCTTGTTCTGATCCTCGCTATACCTGCCTCCACCAGCTAGGCCTTCTCTTTTGCCATCAGCTCCCTGATTGCCACCACTTAAGGACATGGGGGCTCCAGTCTCCGGGATCTTGCCATGACCTCCTTCTTTGTCCTTCCTTCAGTAGTGAAGCATCTGCAGGAGGAACTTGCTTGTCCACACCTCCATGCCTGTACTCTGCAGTCTAGATACCATAGGGCCAAGCTCTTTGGAAAGTCTGGGTTCTGTCCTAGTACCGTTCTCTTCTGGTTGCCTGGCCCAAGATGGATCCTCCCACGGGTGTCATATTGTCTGTGAGCTATCGAGTGCCACCCGGGCACTGCCTGGTATGGTGTGTACACATCATGAAATCTCTTGTGTTGTGTCTTTTCAGCTCGCCTTGGATACTCATTTTTGGACATGGATCAACCATTTTGTGATTTGGGGTTCTTTAGCATTTTATGTATTTTTCTCATTCTTCTGGGGAGGAATTATATGGTAAGCAACTATACATGTGAGAGTGATACGTAAGTAATAAGAATACATATACATGTACCTTATATATGCCAACATTAATTATACTTCTAGAGTTTTGATTGTATAAGATGACAAGCCTTCAATAGTAATGGTTTAGGAGTTACTTCTAGCCAGTAATGCTGCTAATTTCAGGTAAGATCTCAAATGCAAGTATATAGACTACACAAATTACCCGAAAGACTTTTTTGACCTTCCTTCTGGTAGCCCCTATCCAGATCTTTCAATTTGAAGGTGTGTAAACATCTCTGTGAAGTGAAACTATTTTCTAGGAAAAAAAATACCACTTCCTCTTCAAGAATGAAATGTCCTGGATAATAAGCCATTTGGCCCAGAAATTTTAGGGAAGCAGAGTGGACCATACTTTTCATTTTTCAGATTGCGTGTGAAATTCCCGGGTGCCACAATTGGAAGAAATGTGAAAGAATTAAAATCTCAGGGAACTGAAAAGATTATTCATTTAATGAAGTAGATATGGGTTTTGCATTTCAAAAGCATGCTACATAGACCCACAATCTGTGGTTCCATATTGCATCGTGTTTAGAACTGGTTGCCTATGCATTTAGTAGCCCCCCTCTGTTGTGTTTGACGTCTCATGACTTCTTTGTGTAGCTGGTCTTTTCTTCCTTGCTACCCTCACTCTTGTTCTGATCCTCGCTATACCTGCCTCCACCAGCTAGGCCTTCTCTTTTGCCATCAGCTCCCTGATTGCCACCACTTAAGGACATGGGGGCTCCAGTCTCCGGGATCTTGCCATGACCTCCTTCTTTGTCCTTCCTTCAGTAGTGAAGCATCTGCAGGAGGAACTTGCTTGTCCACACCTCCATGCCTGTACTCTGCAGTCTAGATACCATAGGGCCAAGCTCTTTGGAAAGTCTGGGTTCTGTCCTAGTACCGTTCTCTTCTGGTTGCCTGGCCCAAGATGGATCCTCCCACGGGTGTCATATTGTCTGTGAGCTATCGAGTGCCACCGGACACTGCCTGGTATGGTGTGTACACATCATGAAATCTCTTGTGTTGTGTCTTTTCAGCTCGCCTTGGATACTCATTTTTGGACATGGATCAACCATTTTGTGATTTGGGGTTCTTTAGCATTTTATGTATTTTTCTCATTCTTCTGGGGAGGAATTATATGGTAAGCAACTATACATGTGAGAGTGATACGTAAGTAATAAGAATACATATACATGTACCTTATATATGCCAACATTAATTATACTTCTAGAGTTTTGATTGTATAAGATGACAAGCCTTCAATAGTAATGGTTTAGGAGTTACTTCTAGCCAGTAATGCTGCTAATTTCAGGTAAGATCTCAAATGCAAGTATATAGACTACACAAATTACCCGAAAGACTTTTTTGACCTTCCTTCTGGTAGCCCCTATCCAGATCTTTCAATTTGAAGGTGTGTAAACATCTCTCTGTGAAGTGAAACTATTTTCTAGCATGCCTCTTCCGTTTGATTGCCTGTGGAAATATTCATCCTATGGAATTTCTGCAAATGTACTGGCCAATAGATACAGTCTTATCCATGTGGACCCTGTTCTCCCTTTATGGTATATCACTCTCATTCTTACTACTACGGATGTGGTCAAGCTACAGAATATATATCACTTAATGCTCAGAGGGTTCTATCTTGAAGTCACCATCTCTTTGTTTGCGGGAAGGTAAAGGTAGACTCTGCAGCTTGAATTTAAAGTTTGTTCCATTCATCTTGGTTCAGTAGATGCTTATTCAGAATTTATTTTGCATGAGGCATTCTGTGGGTTACAGCAATGAACAGACTGTAACCCTGCCTCAGAGAGACCAGAGTCCAGTGAGGGTACATAAGCTGTGATGGGGAGAATCCTTAGGAATGAAAATAAGTTAGAGTTTCATCTCCTTTCCTTACTCCTAGAGGCCTATGTTGTTTAATTATGTTTGTTTTCAATTGATGATGATTGCTTTATCATATTGGCTTGACTGCTACCATAGATCAGTATGAATTAGCCATAGGTGTACGTATGGCCTCTCTCTCTTGAACCTCCCTCTCACCTCTCACCCTTTCCCATCCCTCTGGGTTGTTACATGCAGAGCACCAGGTTTGAGCTCCCTGAGTCATCAGCGAAATCCCCCTGGCTCTCTGTTTTTCCTTTGGTAGTGGATACGTTTCCATGCTACTCTCTCAATTCATCTCACCCTTTCCTTCTTAAATATCAGTTGTTTTCATTAATTAGTGACTTCCCCTGACAAGGAGACCAGCAGCAGAGAGCAGGGCTAAAACAAACCATAGGGTGATATTCCAGGCGTACATACTTTCAGCTGATTTGAGCAAAATCGTACATACAGAACATTCCATGTTATCACAGAGATGTGAGGACCATGTTTATGTCCTTTGAGACTTAGTTAGAAGAAACTCATACTGTTCTGAAAAGCTTTTCAAAAAAGCCTCAAAAATAATTAAAAAATGGAAAACCAGATCACGAAGTAGTAGCTCTAGAAAAGATAACAGCATTATTTGACACCTTTATTTGAAGCAGTGAAGCTGAAGGGAGTCCTTTTTTTCTTTAATAATCTACAAATGAATCAAAGTTGATTAACCAAATGTAGTATACAATTGTAACATCTGCCCACAGGCCCATAATTCTGTCTAGGAATCTTGTGTAGTCACCATCTGAACTAATTGTGCAAAATTTCCATGAGAATGAAATGTTTATAGAGAACTGAACAAATTTCTCACTCTTTCCAGACTATTTCATATTGATAAAAATAAATCCTTTACATGATTTAAAATATTGTCACACCTGTTTCTATTGATTAGAGATGTTTGCTAAAAATGAAATGTGAATAAATCTTGGTTTTACTTGGTTGCCCATAGTACTGTCCTTACGTAGACCTGTCTGAGTTGAGCCACTGCATGAATGTAAAATTTATATTAATTATGAAGCAACCAGCAAAATGTGACTAGAAACTAAAATTTCAGCTGAATGCTGATTGATTACAGCTCATCTCCAGACATGCTCAACCCTGAGGCATCCTGACTCACCCCTGTCTGAGGAGGGGCAGTGAAAATGATCATCTCTGAGCTCCAAACCCCATCTAGGAATAATATCTTTTGTTTTTTACTGTTCTCTTGCAAGACTCCGTAGGTGACATCAAAGTCAGAAAGAAAACTATGGAGCTTTTAATCAGAGTGTTGTGGATACTTTGCAAAGGAATCTCTAGTGACTAGCTGTCAGAGTTGTCTGCTGGACTCCTACTGTGCCACAGTTAGCTGCTTAGAACATTTTTCAGGGTGCTCTTCTGAATTTAGAGTGAGAATGGGCTCTGTGGAAATCTCTTCTTCATGCTACGAGCCCAAGAAAACTTGTTTAGCCCTAGAAAACTCCTAAGTTTCTCCACCTCACTGTTCTCACAAGCTGGTGAGTCCACATGTATTCCACAGTCTAGTCCTCATCTGTATAGACCCACGAGCTTGATTTGATCATGTTATGTTGCATGGCAGTGCACAAACATCAGTGTTTAAATGAGAAGCCAATGTATCTTCAGTGAGCACTATTTTGATGTACTGAATGGGATCAACCACTTACCTACCTAAGGCTCCTAATCCAAGGATGGTCTGGTACATATCCTGACCTTGAGCAACGACTTTCTACTTCCCTCCCCTCAGCTTCAGACGGCATTCATCCTTGCCTAGTGAGAGTCTCTGTGGTTCAGCTCAGACAGGGAAGGGCAACTGACTGGACCTCTCAGTGGCCACCTAATAGTTCAGTAGATGACTGAATCCCGCAGAATGAGGCATCCTCCTGAATTTCTGCACCCTAAGGGTTAATGTGTGATTAGCAGTATTCTTTGGCAACCTACTTTGCACATACTGGTACTCAGTATATGTATCTGAATAAGAATGGTAGATTCCTTCCATTTGAGAGAGAAAAACTCTACAGTTCTTGTTATGTTTACATAGGGGTAGGGGGCAGTAATAGAAATGTCTTTTACAGTCAAGGAAGTAAAACATTTGTTAGCATAAAAGTTAATCCTCATTTCCGTTGAATATCTCTGAAGCTCCAGCATTTTCTAATGCAAATACTCTCCAGTTGGCAGCTTTAAAATTGATTGCTTAGTTGTTTTCAAGTTAAGTGTGTTTTATTACCATTTTTTTCTCCTTTGATTATCATCTCTTTACCTTCGAATATTTAGTAAATGAAATCTGCTTACTCCTCTTGATCCTTCTAGAGAAAATTATTTTTATTAATGTGAATAATTAGGAATTTTTTTAAATGCAACAGATTCAGTAACACTTCTGTTTCATGCAACAGAACTGATTTGCTTTTCCATTGTGTATTTTCTGTCCAACTAGGCCATTTCTGAAACAACAGAAAATGTATTTCGTATTTGCTCAAATGCTGTCATCTATGTCCATGTGGTTGGTCATAGTTCTTCTAATATTTGTCAGCCTTTTCCCTGAGATGATCCTGATAGTATTAAAGAATGTGAAAAGAAGAACTTCCAGGGTAAGAACTAACTTGATATTATAACCTGATTTTTGTAAGGGGCTTCAATATCTGCCGTGAACTAAATCTTGATTTAGAGAATTGCATTAGTTACAGCATGTTAAACCCCTCCTTACAGGTTCATCACTTAATTTCCTCTTCTGCATAAAAAGTATAATAAAAAAACTTCGTTATCCAATGCAGGTGGTAAGTAGATTCCTTCATAGTGTTCTATGTGACCTTTAGCAGTCCATATGGAGTATCTCATATGCTCCATATGGAATTTTAAACAGAAAAAATGATTTTTTTTTTTTAATTTAGTGTAGAGTTTTCACACTGGGAATTTCCACACCAACATACCAGCTTTAACTTTAGAAATTTCCCGGTGGGTTATTTGTGGATTTTTTTTTTCAGTTGATGATCCCAATTTGTCTCTTTCAAACCTTTCCCCTTCCTTTAATTATAGTGCTGCTTAATCTCTGCGTTGCTTCGAGCCCTGTGTGTCCAGCAGGAGATTTGAACCAAAAAGAACTCCCTGGACGTAGTTTCTATAGTCCTTCCCTCTCAAATACACTTGTAAAAATTCAAAATGGTTTTATGAGTGTGTTTTGTTTTTGTTTTTTATTTGCTGCTTATGGTAAATTTCTTGCCGGAATGAGAAGTTATTACCTCTGTCAGCCTAATCACTTGGGCCTGCATTTTCTGATATCTTTTGAACCTTTATTAAAAAGCCTTTAAACTGAAAGAGGTAGGTTAGCCTAGAAAAATAAAACTTCTGGCAGATTTTGACCAACAGGTTAAGTAAATATGTCATCTTCCTGCCAACACTAGCTCATTTTACCAAACAAAACCCTGTTTCAATCATAGTGACATCAGTTAGATCATACAACCCCTCCAAGGCAATATTTTCAAGAAGTAGCTGTATTTGATTAAATTTGCCAATCAGTTTAGCCACAAAACTGGTTTGTCATGATTTTTTTTCCTATGGGTAGATCCAATGGTTGGCATCCTGCAGAATAGGGAACTACAGTGACTACAGTGGGAAAAGCTCCAGTGATTTGGTGTATAAGAGAGAAGCTTCATGATACAAGTCAGTATCAACCCCAGTCAAGAGCAGTAGATTATCAGTAGCATAAGCCACAGTGATTTATGGAATGTACGGCCAATCGCTATATAGTCAAGTGGTCAGAACTGGCCTTAATTCCTTGCTTCTGCATGCCTTGTGTGCAAAAGTGGACACAGCGACATTAGCCTAGCTAAGACCACCTTAATCTCTTTCTAATCCTCCCAGTAGACCCCCACAGACTCCCTTCAGCCTGGTGTTTAGTCTTAGAATGAGAACAGGGCATTTATTTGTCTGATTTTACCTTAAAACCAGTTGGACAGGGGTAAAGCAGGTTCCTCCTCAAATGGCTCACATGGCAATTTTCAGGAAACCAAATTTAAAAAATGTCACACTGCAAAATATTTTGGTACCTTGTCATAATAGAGATTCGTCTACTAAGGATCTCCTTATTTGGGAATACACTCTGAGGAGCTCCTTGGTATTTTCTTATTTGGGATAATGGAGCCAATGGCTCACACCCAGCTTCATCCTCTAAAGATGAGACCAAAATCTCAGAAATCAAAGCCTTCAAACATAATATCTTACCTCTTCCTTAACCGTTTTTAAAACTGACACTGGCTGGAAGTGACATATAAATTGAATGGCCATTAAATATTATGAATATATTAAATGTTTTTATATAAATTAAATGGCCATTAAATGGAGCGATACTACAAGGTAGTCACAAAGACCTAGAACATTTTCTTCCGATGCAAACAGCAGATGCCAAACTTCTGTTGAAAGAAAACATGGAGTTCTGGGACTTCAGCCCTTTTTAATTGGCAGTACAGAATGTTTTCAGGGTTCAGCATGAACTTTGTGTGGCATGAAGTATGCCCATGATAGGAGAAATCTAGTGTCTGTGCTATAGCTTGGCATGCTGACATGCTAGAACAACCAGGAGAATTTCCATAATCACTTTCATTCGTTCAGTCATCCATTCATTTATTCCTGTTGTCATTGAACCAATGAACATGTGCTGAACCACCTACTGATGAACATCTCTCTTCACATCCAAAGTCTGAAAGGCTAAATGGTTTTTCAGACTCTATGGGATTTTGAAACTTACCGATGAGACAGAACATTATGTGCACTCAGCAGCACTGCCTTTTCCTTTTTCCCCTTGTGAGAAAATGCAAGCGCAAAGTAGTGCATATCAATGCATAAAGGGCTACTGAAACATGGCAGCCATGATTACTCTGATAGGTCATATCTACTTATACAAGGTTCTGGTTGGCCACATCAAAGAGGCAGGGGCCCCTTCGAAGATAAAAAAGAGTATCTTAAAGGCTTCCCTGGTAGTTCAGACAATAAAGAATCTGTCTGCAATGCAGGAGAACTGGGTTCAATCCCTGGATTGGGAACATCTGGAGGAGGGCATGGCAACCCACTCCACTGTTCTTGCCTGAAGAATTCCATGAACAGAGGAGCCTGGCAGGTTGCAGTCCATGAGCTCTCAAAAAGTCGGACATGACTGAGCAACTAACACTTCCGTGTGCACCAGTCTTGCATCCTGGGTGAATTCCTACTTACTAAGTATCCCTTGCTAAGACGTTGGCCTCATTTTGAAGAAAAGCAAAAGATTCCTTTACACTGGTTCAGCCTCCTTCCTGACAGGCTCCCACCCAGGTAGAATGATGTGTCCCTAGCTAGAAGTAGATTCCTCTGACTTCAACTGGTAAGAGTCGGGGATGCTTTGCAGAGACAGCCAGAAGTGCCTGTGGCAAGTGGATTGACAGCGCTATCCTCCTGGGACTCTTGGCAGCTGCTCTAAGAGGAGAGCTCAACAATGCATAGAGAAAATGTCTTTGTGACCTTTGAGAAGGAAGCTAAGCTATTTACATGTACCTGTTGTAGATGCAGCCTTCTCCTGAATGCTCTTCAGTTCAGTACGCTTTGCCTGAAGAGTCCACTGTGAGGCAGCTATTGTGCTCGATGTGGAGCATTCAGGGGTGAATCCGATGTGGCTCCAGCTCAGAGGGAGCTTTCACTCGAGTTGAGTTATGAAGGGATTTATTTGGAACACTTCTGGAAGCAGGTGTAAACAGCATAGTAAATTCAGTAGTGTGGCTTTTAGCACAGCTGAGCTATTTCAGGATCCAAGTCACTACCTCCAGAAGCCTCCAGTAAAGAGGTCTGGCAGCCTCCACCACAGCCGAGTTCTGTTGTGATACTAGCCTTATAAAGAGTTCTGGTATCTTCAAAAATGGGTTCCCTCAGTCATTGAACCCAGGGCGTAAATACAATTTCATACCCTGATTTTCAGCAGTGTAGATAATGTCTGAGCTAAAATCCCATCATTAAGGACCAAAGGGCTTTTCTTTAGCTTATAAATTGACAAAGCCGCCTCACCATACTGCTGACAAGTATATGATGAAACTGAAATCGAGCATTGAACAGTGGGTACAGCAGATAACACCTCAAAGGAAATTTAAAGTTTAGGATTTGGAGAGCTGTCCCCTCTCAGCACTTTTGTTGGGCTGGCTCTTAATCAATGGAAAGCACCTGGACCTTCTAGCCAACTTGTAAATACCACTTTCCATTTCTGGCGGAGGAATCTTCCACATATCTTTATGTAATAAGGTTTTCCCATGGAAACCACCAGGATCAAAAGTGGGCTTGGGAAAAAAAAAAAAAATGTGGGCTTGGCTTTGCCTAGTAGACACAGAAGCATTGTAATGTAATGAGAATGGACACAGCAACATGGCTGCACCTTGCAGGCGATATCTGTACAAATGAGGGAACATTCAGTTACGTATGGAGCTCGTGCAGAAAAAGCTCTTGCCAGGAAAAGGAAGAATGTCAGATATCTGAGCAAAATTCTGGAGAATACAATTTCTCCTTTAGTAGCAGTGGTGACGATGATGGTGGCTGTTGGAATCCTGCGGGTGTCTCATACAACCATGAGTTCCCAGAGTAACAGCCCTGTGATCTAGGTTAGACAAAGATAAAGTTGAATCTTAGCATCGTGGCTATGGAAGTGGACCTTTATGCATTGGCCTCTTTGACAAACTGCTAATTGAGCCAGTGTCAAAGCCCTCTAGATGACTGCAGAGGAATGTGGAAATTTCCTACTGTTTTTTTTGTTCGTTCTCTCTCATCCTTCTCTCCCCCACCCCCGCCCCACCCCACCTCCAGCCAATTGCTTCCTGTATCAATTTCTTAGTGCTTTACTCTTTCCATGCCCTCTACTGCCTTCTGTCCTCTCAGATTTCTTTGGCTTTCCTTTATAAGTAGCCTATTAATCCCTACAATTTGTACTTCATAGAAATACCTTTATCTCATATAAGGTTTTGAGCACACCAAAATGTGTTTTAATTACACTCTTAAATAGATGGGCTTGTATTTTAACACAGGCTGGGGAATTTGGTATCATGTTAATCTTGTTGCAAGGTTTTAGCCTACAAAATAGAAGACAGAGCAATTAAAATTTTTTCCTCAGAAACTAAATATTAATCTTTCTAGCTTTATCAATTGGTAATTTTCATGTTACCAGTCTGTCACCAGTTTTATTTATTTAAGGTAAAATATGAATAAGAACAATATAGTTATGTTAAAACATGAATAAATAAAAATATTTGCCTTTAGAATGATAAATGTTTATTAGACTCTGTTAGATACATGTGCTACTTCAGCTGGTTTCTTTTTGTAAGCTTATTTCTGTTAGTCACTACGTAGATTTATGTGTAATCTTGATTAGTACTCGTTAAGCTCATCCCCATAGTTGACCACTCATCTGTTTTGCTTGAGCAATACTGTACCAAGTCTCTATATTAGCCCTACAGCTTCAGACACAGACAAAGGAAAAAAAGTGAACCTCTTAGGTTTTCTGATTAAAATTTAAGTTATTCATGTTTACTTTTTCTAAGTGTTTTAAAGGGAAAAATCATAGCTCTTCAGGCAATGCTTTTAAAGAGTCTCTGCAATGCAGGAGACCCGGGTTCGATCCCTGGGTGGGGAAGACCCCCAGGAGGAGGGCAGGGCATCCCGCTCCTCACAGTCTTGCCTGGAGGATCCCATGCACAGAGGAGCCTGGCGGGCTGCAGGCCATGGGGTTGCGAAGAGTCAGACATGACTGGGCGACTAAGAGTTTTCTTTCACAGGAAATAAAGGGGGAAACCCATCAAATTATGTTAGAATAAAGAAAGTTAAGCCTTGGTTTAAAGGTAAATGGCAGTAAAGTGTGATTTCACCAACAGTTTTTCCATTATTTAGTTTTGATTAGGTTTTTAACCTGAAACTGCCCAAGGGCAGTCAGCCCTTCATATTACATGTGTGCAATTGGACAAGGGGAAACAGACTGAAAATAGGTTGGTGATAGGTCCTGAGCATAGCTCTCTGACCAGTGAACTTTGAACAATGTAAATTAGTGAATTGATGATTACAGATGAGCTTTATTTCAATGAGAAACGTACTTTTAAATTATTTTATTCAAAATAGTCGAATCCCGTTAACCATTTTTTAATTAATATACAGAGAAATAGTAGTTTGCTCATATAATAGACTATTCCTAATTCTAATTCTACTTTTACTTCAGAAAGTAACATCTTCAAAACTAACGTCATTTCAACTTCTAATTCTCAGGGTTTCTTTTTAAATGCCTTACATTTCAGAGAATATTTACTTTTTCTTTCTTTTTGGTTTCTGCATTTCTCTTCTTTCTACTGCAATTTTCCACCTTTTGTGCAATTGTGAACAAGGTAACGAAACGCCTCCCTTCCTCAGGAACATCTACTATCTTCATGCTTTCTCAAACTTCCAGCAATCACAGTTTCTCTTGGAGTGAATAAGGTGATTTCCTTTCTTAATGTACCAACTTGCTTGCATTCTCATTTGCTTGACACCATTTTCTGATTCTTTATGAAAAATTCTTATGACTCATCTTTATATCTTCTATTTGATACTTAAGAATATTTTATCATTTTCCTTTAATCATTTGTTCACCTTCTCAAATTGTCAAACCAGAGAATGAAAAGCCTGGACTGTGGGTCTGTAGTCCCAGTTGGTTCCCAATGCAGGAGACCCGGGTTCGATCCCTGGGTGGGGAAGACCCCCAGGAGGAGGGCAGGGCATCCCGCTCCTCACAGTCTTGCCTGGAGAATCCCATGGACAGAGGAGCCTGGCGGGCTGCAGGCCATGGGGTTGCCAACAGTCAGACATGACTGGGCGACTAAGAGTTTTCTTTCACAGGAAATAAAGGGGGAAACCCATCAAATTATGTTAGAATAAAGAAAGTTAAGCCTTGGTTTAAAGGTAAATGGCAGTAAAGTGTGATTTCACCAACAGTTTTTCCATTATTTAGTTTTGATTGGGTTTTTTAACCTGAAACTGCCCAGGGGGAGTCAGCCCTTCATATTACATGTGTGCAATTGGACAAGGGGAAACAGACTGAAAATAGGTTGGTGATAGGTCCTGAGCATAGCTCTCTGACCAGTGAACTTTGAACAATGTAAATTAGTGAATTGATGATTACAGATGAGCTTTATTTCAATGAGAAACGTACTTTTAAATTATTTTATTCAAAATAGTCGAATCCCGTTAACCATTTTTTAATTAATATACAGAGAAATAGTAGTTTGCTCATATAATAGACTATTCCTAATTCTAATTCTACTTTTACTTCAGAAAGTAACATCTTCAAAACTAACGTCATTTCAACTTCTAATTCTCAGGGTTTCTTTTTAAATGCCTTACATTTCAGAGAATATTTACTTTTTCTTTCTTTTTGGTTTCTGCATTTCTCTTCTTTCTACTGCAATTTTCCACCTTTTGTGCAATTGTGAACAAGGTAACGAAACGCCTCCCTTCCTCAGGAACATCTACTATCTTCATGCTTTCTCAAACTTCCAGCAATCACAGTTTCTCTTGGAGTGAATAAGGTGATTTCCTTTCTTAATGTACCAACTTGCTTGCATTCTCATTTGCTTGACACCATTTTCTGATTCTTTATGAAAAATTCTTATGACTCATCTTTATATCTTCTATTTGATACTTAAGAATATTTTATCATTTTCCTTTAATCATTTGTTCACCTTCTCAAATTGTCAAACCAGAGAATGAAAAGCCTGGACTGTGGGTCTGTAGTCCCAGTTGGTTCCTGGTACACAGTAGAAGTCACAGTGTTAGAGATAGTCTGTTCAGTAAGACAAGGATGTTTTGCAAAATTTCCCTTTGTTCAGTATGCTCAGAGTACCGGCGCAACTCTCAGAGGTGTTCACCAAAAGGATGGTAAGGTTTACTAATCAAACCATGTTGCCTTCATCTACCACATAACTTCCCAGTGTCATTTCAGAAACCCAAGTATGCCACGTACTACTAATGTCTGTATTCTTCTACCATGAGAACAATTCAACGCAAGGTGGAGACTTTCTTAGGTCTTTAAATGTGTTCATTTAAATGTTATGCATTTGCTGTAGTGTAATCATGTGTACTTTTGGCTAGAAGGGTAGTCTATAGGAAATGTTTTTTTTTCCTTCCTACATGTTTATCACCAGGTAGGTTACCAATCTTCAAATGCTTTAAGTGTCTTTACCTCACTATTACAGAGTGATCTGACCTGTAGAAAGTCACCTGATTCATTATCCACCAGACCTTCAGTCAGACCTCTCCTTTTACGAACATTCTCAGACGAATCTAGTATGTTGTAACAGGTACCTAGTGTTAAAACAAGCGGGCTGGCTTTAAAGAAACAGATTAACAGCATTATAAAGAAAAAATGAAACTATCACTCTAAATTTTCTCTGCTGTTGGTGTGGTGAACTTTATACTATTCTTTGCAAGAATATAAAGATGCATTACTTGGAATATGGGGAAATACATATTTTAAATTTGCTAAGCCCCAAATAAAACTTTGGGCATTTTCCAGAACTGAAGGGTAATATATTTAATTTGTAAGGGCATGTTTTCATAGCATCATGTGGAAATGCTTGTTACCACTGATCAGGAGAAAAAAATTGACTTTAAAAGATTTGGAAAATTGAAAATAAATATTCCAAAATTGCATCTATATAATATCAAGTCAGTTTTAGTATTGCATGTCCTTTTGGGAATTATGTGGAAATAATTCAATGTGTTTGTACCTCCATGTGCTGTGTCTGTGTTTGAAGATATATATTTAATGTCCTTGTAGTTGTCTGATCCCCCAAAATATGCTAATAAGGCAATCTACTTTAATCACTTTTTGTAATGTCAAGTTTTATTCAAGCTAAGTGTTTCAACTTTTAGAGGTAAAAGCTTTCCTAGCCATTCAGGGGGATGCTAGCCTAATTATATATAGTGCTTGCTAATTAATTTTTCCAGAAGTGAGAAAATTCATTGTATAATGTGTTATTTCCTTTACAACCTCACTGCCCTGCACAAATATTTGGAAGGAATTGATACACCATGGGAGGAATCTTCTAAGTCAGAATGACTCCTCTCTGTGTATTCTGTTTCCCACTGCAGGGGCCTCTGTCACCCCAGAACTTTCAAGGCCCTTATCCAGCCATGGGCATTTAGAGTACTTCCTGAATGAGATTTACAAGTTTGTCAGCCTAGAAATAACTCCACGTGGCTTAGGGCAGGGTGTCTTTCATGCACACATGAAAATTAATAATCATCATGAATGACATTGCAGATCAGCTGTTGATGCTGACAGTTGTGAGACCCCTTCATGGGCCATTTTTCCATCAGCTGTCAGCTTCTCACCATCCAGCAATGAATAAAAATTGAGCTAAGAGACTGAATATACAGTTCATCACAGTCTGCATTTGCGATGTTATTTTGAAAGGCAACTCATTTTGTCTCATTATATCCTTTTACCCATTTGGAGTGATTTACCTGCTTATACTTTCCCTCAGTAATGAGTCTGCTTCCCAGTAGCCTTCAGAGTCTTTGGCCGTTTTGTCCCAGATAGCCTTGTCCTGAGCTGTGTGGTGTATTTTACCTGTGCCATTTCCAGTGAATGTTTTATCCCCCTGGATTGCTCTGGCTAGCTTGGTCTGTGGTTTGGGAGACTAGGCTGGGTAGCAGACGCTGCCACTGCTTTTGGTCTGTCCAGGGCCTTAACTCCTATGGTGTTAAAACTCAAAAACTCAAAAAAACTCAGTTTTTTGTTTTTATCCAATAAATGATTCTTTTATTTTTAAAGTGGTTATTTCTTCTAGGAATCTATTTTCATATGACATTTCTTCTCCAAGGAAAAGAAATTTGGCAATTAGTTTAGCCACCAAATTTGTCCCTTTTAGGAAATACTCCTTTTATAAATTCTCATGATGAATTTTTGCCTACTATGCTAATAAGGCAATCTACTTTAATCACTTTTTGTAATGTCAAGTTTTATTCAAGCTAAGTGTTTCAACTTTTAGAGGTAAAAGCTTTCCTAGCCATTCAGGGGGATGCTAGCCTAATTATATATAGTGCTTGCTAATTAATTTTTCCAGAAGTGAGAAAATTCATTGTATAATGTGTTATTTCCTTTACAACCTCACTGCCCTGCACAAATATTTGGAAGGAATTGATACACCATGGGAGGAATCTTCTAAGTCAGAATGACTCCTCTCTGTGTATTCTGTTTCCCACTGCAGGGGCCTCTGTCACCCCAGAACTTTCAAGGCCCTTATCCAGCCATGGGCATTTAGAGTACTTCCTGAATGAGATTTACAAGTTTGTCAGCCTAGAAATAACTCCACGTGGCTTAGGGCAGGGTGTCTTTCATGCACACATGAAAATTAATAATCATCATGAATGACATTGCAGATCAGCTGTTGATGCTGACAGTTGTGAGACCCCTTCATGGGCCATTTTTCCATCAGCTGTCAGCTTCTCACCATCCAGCAATGAATAAAAATTGAGCTAAGAGACTGAATATACAGTTCATCACAGTCTGCATTTGCGATGTTATTTTGAAAGGCAACTCATTTTGTCTCATTATATCCTTTTACCCATTTGGAGTGATTTACCTGCTTATACTTTCCCTCAGTAATGAGTCTGCTTCCCAGTAGCCTTCAGAGTCTTTGGCCGTTTTGTCCCAGATAGCCTTGTCCTGAGCTGTGTGGTGTATTTTACCTGTGCCATTTCCAGTGAATGTTTTATCCCCCTGGATTGCTCTGGCTAGCTTGGTCTGTGGTTTGGGAGACTAGGCTGGGTAGCAGACGCTGCCACTGCTTTTGGTCTGTCCAGGGCCTTAACTCCTATGGTGTTAAAACTCAAAAACTCAAAAAAACTCAGTTTTTTGTTTTTATCCAATAAATGATTCTTTTATTTTTAAAGTGGTTATTTCTTCTAGGAATCTATTTTCATATGACATTTCTTCTCCAAGGAAAAGAAATTTGGCAATTAGTTTAGCCACCAAATTTGTCCCTTGGTTGTTAAGGAAACCACCTGACTCCTTTTTATAAATTCTCATGTGAATGTCAGCCTTATTTTGGTTAGAGTCACCTTGCCCCTGGCTACCTGAAGAACTAATATGAGAATGTCCGTGCATTCTAAGTCGCTTCAGTCGTTTCCGACTCTTTGTGACCCTATGGATTATAGCCCGCCAGGCTCCTCTGTCCATGGATTCTCCAGGCAAGAAGACTGGAGTCGGTTGCCATTTCCTTCTCCAGGGGATCCTCCCAACTCAAGGATCGAACTTGTGTCTCTTACATCTCCTGTGTTGGCACACAGGTTCTTTACCACTCCTGCTACCTGGGAAGCCCCCAGTATGAGAATATGGAACATCAAAAGAAATTGGAAGAACTTCTAAGTCCAAGCATGGGAAAGAAGGTGCACCAAAGGGGGAAGAAAACAGTAAACCCCTTAAGGCCCTCCACTACTCAAGGTTTAAAAATTCAGATTTTTGAGTGGAGACTCAAGGTTAGGTTCACTTCCTTGACAGTAGGACCTGTATTTCTCCACATACCTGATTTACAGGCACCGATCAGTTGCCTTATCTCATACCCTATTGTAATCATAGCGTGTGGTAATGTTTAGAGAACAAAGCATCTACAGGTTTCTTAGGGAGGTTTCTGTGGTTTCTTACCTAAAAAGATGATGAATATGACATCTACAGGTTTCTTAGGGAGGTTTCTGTGGTTTCTTTTCTAAAAAGATGATGAATAAGACAAACAGAAGAGTCACTTGACTCAGATACATAATCTACCAAATAAAAGTTAACTAAAGCATTATAGATGGGAAACATGTTTCCTTAAGTAAAGGAAAGGGCTTTCTTAACAGCCTTTCAAAACAATACATCTTCAGACTTTGTCATAATTAACACAACCAAAAACCAGTCATTGATTCATTCCTTCAGCATGTCCTGCACCTGCTGCTGTGCACCAGACACTGGACTGGGTGCTAGAGATAGAGAGTTAACTAAAATGTCCCTGTTTTCATGGAGCTTGCAGCTAGAAGGGAACTTAGTCAGCCAAGATCAATTCTTAGGAGAACCCTGGAGCACTCCAAAAGCAAAAAGCAAGTCTGCAACTATTCAGCTGACAGATGAAGACAGGATTGAAAACTGGCTACTGTGTCACTTTCTTCCCCTGCATGTGAATAAAACTTGGCAGCCTTGTTAAGACAATTGGTTTACTCTCGTAACAAAATTTACTACATGATTTATTTCTTTAAATGCTAAACAGATGGTTTCACATTGTTATTAAAAGAAATGTTTTAACTCCATATATTTTACATCTTTCAGAATTCGAATCTTGAACTGCCTATGTTATTGTCCTACAAGCATGTTGACAGTGGTTACAGATAAAAGAGGAACCAAGAAGAAACAACTACAAAAAGTTTTCATCTCAGGATACTCGATATGCAACAAACTAAACCACTATATTATGTCTGAGATTCAAAATAAATGTCCACTAAAATACCAAATGACTCTCTTAAGCATTTACAATTATTGTAAGCAGCTGTAACGGCCAAAGCTCTAAATTATGAATAATATGAAAGTTGAAAGCAAGAATATATAGAATTTCTGGCTTTAGATAGAATAACTACTGAATGGGTGCTCTTTTAACCCATGAATTCTGTGAATGGATTTAAATACAATAGAATAAAGTAGAAGTTATGCAATGGGAATGAATAGATTTTACTCATGTTACTTTTTTGCCTTGCAAAAGAAATAGGCTTATTTGGATCACATTTCTTGTTCCTACTGAATGATAATCTGAAATTATTTTTTTCAATATATGAAAGGAATACTTGAAAATATTCTAAACTAAATCAGTGCATCAGGTAGTACATAATCCTTTCTGTTCACCCACATGCTGATTACTCTTACCAAAAATACGTTGAAAGGTGGAAAGAATGGTAACCCTGGGTATTTTTACAAAAATCAAAAAGAAATTATTTATTTTTGTTCTTCTGAATTACACTTAATGGGTGTAAGGGCTACTAGAATTGAAAAGAAAGCATTTCCAATCACTTTTAGTGACCCTCAAAATAGTTAAGACATAATAGATTTTTCCAATTAGTTTTACTGGGATCTGAGGCAAAATGGGCAAAACCACAGTTACATTAAAATAAAGACCATTCTAAAAAAAATAATAAAGACCATTCTGAACATCAGTCTTTTATAATTTCTTTGTGGAGAGGAAGGGAGAATAGCTTATTTCAAACTGTTAACGTTTTTTATTTGAAAGAGATCGCACCTGTGCACTTTATTTTAAACTTGGCGATTTGGGAAGAAGGAAGGCTCCATACATAGCACGACTCTGAACATGAATATTGTCTCTCTCAGTAAATTTGGCTAGGGTAATCGTCTAACTCTGGACCATTCACCTTGGTAAAGTCCTCCATCTACTGGAATAGAGGGAGGTTTTAGCCTCCTAAGGAGTTCACTGAAAACATGAAAATAAATGTGACATGTCTTTATTAAATGTCAGTTAAACATACTTTTTTGGGGGGATATGACTGACTACATTTGACTCCTAGATTGAAATGGTCTTTTAAAAGGTATTTTCGTTCTAGTTTCCATTTTTGGTTGTCTTTCTGGCATGCCTGAACTATTAGTGTTTATATTGTACCTTGATTTGGAAAAATACTAGATTCAGTCTATATTCATGTATTTATAAAGTCCATATGGCACATATGATTCTTCCACTTATATTTTGTGTTAATGTTTAGGTGTAATTTTTCTTAAATTCTAGAAGAGACATAATTTTAGTTATCAGAAACCATTTCATTGTTACTGACCTTTTTTCATTATTTCATTTGTTTTCATCTATCAGTATTATTTTTGAGTATTTTTTAGGTATCATCACACCTGCCTAAGTGTGCTGTATTTTAGTAGCTTAGTATTTGAAATAGTCTGCTGAGAACCAGGTCAATATATTCTCTATTCCAAAGAGCTAAAAATCAGAGCCAGGAAAGCTTTTGATGTTCTGTTGTTGTTGTTCTTGTTTTTATAATTGTTGCTGTATTGTTGTTGTTTCACATAATTCTAGGGACTGTGAATACGAAGAGCCCACCTTAGCTAGAGAGCCTTGTTGAAGGCAACCCATTGGAGATTTGACGTAATCAAAATGTCTAGGGGAGTAGAAATGTGTAACTGGTGGCATATAAAATTCCTTGCATCCTAGAAGAAAGATAAGGAAGGGAGAGGTAGAGTCATGTCTTAGGTACACATTCCATTGCAGCTCAAATTCACGATTACAGCGTAATAGCATGCCCTAGATTCTTGAGATGGACCTGACTTGATTTTTTGAAAGATATTTTATTAATGAGCTTAAAGAAAAAAGGGTTAGTGTGGGGCTAGCAGATGGAATAACTTGAAGTAAGCCATCCAATATTCCTAGCACTACAATCTGACCACTTTATTTTGTGCCGAGAAAGGGGTAAAATGTAATAAAAGGATCATATTCTCATCATTTGAATAATATTCAACTACAGATTGTCCTTACAGTTTTTACAACTGTTGTCCGTTGTTTGAGGATGTTACTACTAAACTGACAACAAATTCCATACCTACCACATTTACACCAGCAACAGTATAAAATGTAACCCTAAATTTGCAAACTTCATAATAATTTAGTGATGGAATTTTTTAATAACATGCAGTATATTAATGCAGATTTTATGCAAGTGTTGACAAAATCATTTTTTCAGCTTGCAAAATGGGACTGCAATATTACATTTTTCACTTCAGCAGTTTTTTACGTCGTTGTTGCTTTCTATACTGAATGTGAATGCCATCTTTTATGAATGCAACTTGCCTTTTTTCATTACAGAAGTTTTGTTTGATGTAATTTTTTCTTAATTCAGAAGAGACATAATTTTAGTTATCAGAAACCATTTCATTGTTACTGACCTTTTTTCATTATTTCATTTGTTTTCATCTATCAGTATTATTTTTGAGTATTTTTTAGGTATCATCACACCTGCCTAAGTGTGCTGTATTTTAGTAGCTTAGTATTTGAAATAGTCTGCTGAGAACCAGGTCAATATATTCTCTATTCCAAAGAGCTAAAAATCAGAGCCAGGAAAGCTTTTGATGTTCTGTTGTTGTTGTTCTTGTTTTTATAATTGTTGCTGTATTGTTGTTGTTTCACATAATTCTAGGGACTGTGAATACGAAGAGCCCACCTTAGCTAGAGAGCCTTGTTGAAGGCAACCCATTGGAGATTTGACGTAATCAAAATGTCTAGGGGAGTAGAAATGTGTAACTGGTGGCATATAAAATTCCTTGCATCCTAGAAGAAAGATAAGGAAGGGAGAGGTAGAGTCATGTCTTAGGTACACATTCCATTGCAGCTCAAATTCACGATTACAGCGTAATAGCATGCCCTAGATTCTTGAGATGGACCTGACTTGATTTTTTGAAAGATATTTTATTAATGAGCTTAAAGAAAAAAGGGTTAGTGTGGGGCTAGCAGATGGAATAACTTGAAGTAAGCCATCCAATATTCCTAGCACTACAATCTGACCACTTTATTTTGTGCCGAGAAAGGGGTAAAATGTAATAAAAGGATCATATTCTCATCATTTGAATAATATTCAACTACAGATTGTCCTTACAGTTTTTACAACTGTTGTCCGTTGTTTGAGGATGTTACTACTAAACTGACAACAAATTCCATACCTACCACATTTACACCAGCAACAGTATAAAATGTAACCCTAAATTTGCAAACTTCATAATAATTTAGTGATGGAATTTTTTAATAACATGCAGTATATTAATGCAGATTTTATGCAAGTGTTGACAAAATCATTTTTTCAGCTTGCAAAATGGGACTGCAATATTACATTTTTCACTTCAGCAGTTTTTTACGTCGTTGTTGCTTTCTATACTGAATGTGAATGCCATCTTTTATGAATGCAACTTGCCTTTTTTCATTACAGAAGTTTTGTTTGATGTAATCAATAAACTTTGGTATGGTATGATTGATATTTTTAGTCTCTTTTTTGTAAAAGGTCCGTTTGACATAAAAGTAATATGGAAGCGATTTGGTGATGGGAAATAAGTTTCTAATTTCCGCTTTGCCTGTACAGCTCACAAAAGATTGATCTTTTCTGCTTACATTCAATGGGCACTTGATGGCAGTACCTAATTTGGAGACATTCTGATATTTGGGAGTTTTGAGTAAAACTAGATCTGGTTGCTGCAGATGTAAAAGTCTAGCCAAATTGGCAAATATGTTTTGAGATTCTGCTGAGTGCTTGGTAGTGCCCACTTATTGGAGATTGTATGATATATGCTCCATGTGTGCATCCCATTGAAATCCTTTGATTCTTTTTTTTTTTAATTATTGCTTTATTTATCTTAATTTGGCTGCACTGAGTCTTAGTTGTGGCATGTGGAATCTAGTTCCCTGACCAAGGATCAGACCTGGACTTCCTGCATTAGAAGCACAGAGTCTTAACCACTGGACCACCAGGGAAGTCCCTGATTCCTTTTTTAAAATACCGATTTATGTATTTGACAGTGCTGGGTCTTCATTGTGGCATGCAGGATCTGATTCCCCAATCCATGATGGAACCCAGACTCCCTGCATTGGGAGTATAGAGTCTTAGCCCTGGCCCACCAGAGAAGTCCCTGAAATCATTTGATTCTTAAGTAGCCAAAGATGCAGGGATTTTATAATTGTGTGTGTACGTCTTTCTCCCCCAGCCCCACTCCCCCCTCCCGATCCCCTTTCCTTCCTTTTGTCATTGCTCAGCCTGCCTGTAAGGCCTTGCGAATGTCCCTTTCCTTGAAAAACCCTGCCCTCCTGACTCCTGAGAAACTAAAGTCTCCACTGTAGCTGGTTGCATTACATCTGTACACTTCTGTCTCTGTATTTTTGTTGTCTTCTAATCCTGTCAGCCTTTGACCTACATTGAGAGCATTTCCCCTTTTTGTTAAGTGAGAAATGAGCTTTATTTGGAGGTGAGACATGAGTTTCAGCTTTGCCACATGGAGCCATTTCCCTCTTGATCCTCTTCTCTCACCTGTAAAGTGATGTCTTGGAGGTGAGGGGTGACCACATGAGGTAAAAGATCATAACTGCTTTGTAAAATGGCATCTGCTAGTCAGACGCGTGCATTGCTATTTTTATATTAAGGGGTTTTGTTGCTGCTTTGACACTTCTAATAAATAGTTGTCATTTACCAAATATTCATAGATGTGTCTTAAATTCTTTCTACCTCTTGGAATTAGTGTGTTTAGGTTTCCTTTCCCGTGGTAAGGCGCTGCCTCACTGTGTAGTCTGCTCAGGATTGGCCGATGAAGTAAGTATTGTGACGGGCTGAGTGGTTTGGCCCTTCAGCGAGAAGCAATGCAAACTTTAGGGGCTGAGGTTATCACTGTGGTTATTCAGTGAATGTGTCCATGGCTGAAGTGCTGGGTGCATACTAATGAAGCTTTTGTCCGGAAAATGAGGGGTTTAATTATTTCACAACATTTTTTATTTAATTTGACACGTTTTTCTCAGCAACCGATGGGTAAGGAAATGTGGCCTCGGTTCTTAGTATATGGAGCTGCTGTGAAGGAGCGTTGCTGTGTGGAACAAGCTAGCTGAAGGAGCCGTCTCTTGGTGGGGTGGAATTCCTGCCGGCCGTGGGTCTTGGCCTTGGCTCTTTGTAGGGAAGGGCAATGGATGTTCATAGCTAAAAGGTCTGCTGCTTCTTTAATCTTCATCAGTTTGTTAGCACAGTTTTCCTACCTTAAAGCCACTAAAATCCCAACTCCTCATAAGAGGTTCACACTTAAATAGCATTTGCTTTGTGTCAGGCACTGTTTCAATGAAGTTCTGTGTATGACTGCCCTAAGTTATAACTATAAGAGACCGAACATTAAACGCTTTTGGCCTCTTTTAACCCACTGTGTTCCAAACAGTGGACCAAGGAACCCTTTTTGCATAGGCCATCTAACATGGTCATCATCAGACACCAGTTTTTCATGGAACACTCTTTTTTCCCCACTCAGTTGATGGAATTCATTTTCATGATCTCAGAGAGATGTAAATGAAGGTAGTTTTCCAGCCAAAAGACTCATCGAAGCTCCAAAGTAGAAAACAGGCCATTCCATATTGTAGAATGCAGGGAACATAAAAAGGGAATTGATTATAGATGTGATGGCATGGGGGGGGGGTGGTTTTCTTGCGCACAGACTGCAAGATGTGTGGGATCTTAGCTCGCTGACAGAGGATGAAATGTGGCACCCCTCCCTTTGGAAGGCAAAGTCTTAACCACTGGACCACCAGGGAAGTCCACAGCTGGGGCTGTTTGTAAAGCAGCCCAGATACTAGAAGTAGTAGGAGGCCAGAACCACTGAGGCTGAGGGAACAAAGAGAAAGTGGAGATCCTGGATCCTGCAGCCTGGTCAGCTTAGCAGAAACAGATCATGGTGGACCTACCTGGAGATGCAGCCTGAGGTACACACACCTTGGCTTCTCCCACCTGCCCCCCAGCCTCCACCCTGTGCCCGCCCCGAGCTGAACCCAGCTGGAAGCCAGCTACCTTGAGAAATGGCTGGGAGGAGTCACTCCCCATCATCACAGAGTAGCGCAGCAGGGAAATCCGAGGAATGCATCTAATCTGAACTCATTTCTATAGTGTATTTAATGTGATTCAGATGATTTTTATGGGTGCATAATAGAGTCGAAGGCCCTTGAATAATGCAGCCTTCTCAATTAGTAATTATAAAGGTGCTTTATCATAAATGCTAGAACTAAATGAAGGAGTTAGCATATCTAGATAGATTCACCCAGCTCTAAAAGAGAAATGTGGATTTGAAATTCACATACCAAATTCAAGAAAAATTTTCTAAATGAAAGGCTCCTATAAGAGGTTCACACTTAAATAGCATTTGCTTTGTGTCAGGCACTGTTTCAATGAAGTTCTGTGTATGACTGCCCTAAGTTATAACTATAAGAGACCGAACATTAAACGCTTTTGGCCTCTTTTAACCCACTGTGTTCCAAACAGTGGACCAAGGAACCCTTTTTGCATAGGCCATCTAACATGGTCATCATCAGACACCAGTTTTTCATGGAACACTCTTTTTTCCCCACTCAGTTGATGGAATTCATTTTCATGATCTCAGAGAGATGTAAATGAAGGTAGTTTTCCAGCCAAAAGACTCATCGAAGCTCCAAAGTAGAAAACAGGCCATTCCATATTGTAGAATGCAGGGAACATAAAAAGGGAATTGATTATAGATGTGATGGCATGGGGGGGGGGTGGTTTTCTTGCGCAGACTGCAAGATGTGTGGGATCTTAGCTCGCTGACAGAGGATGAAATGTGGCACCCCTCCCTTTGGAAGGCAAAGTCTTAACCACTGGACCACCAGGGAAGTCCACAGCTGGGGCTGTTTGTAAAGCAGCCCAGATACTAGAAGTAGTAGGAGGCCAGAACCACTGAGGCTGAGGGAACAAAGAGAAAGTGGAGATCCTGGATCCTGCAGCCTGGTCAGCTTAGCAGAAACAGATCATGGTGGACCTACCTGGAGATGCAGCCTGAGGTACACACACCTTGGCTTCTCCCACCTGCCCCCCAGCCTCCACCCTGTGCCCGCCCCGAGCTGAACCCAGCTGGAAGCCAGCTACCTTGAGAAATGGCTGGGAGGAGTCACTCCCCATCATCACAGAGTAGCGCAGCAGGGAAATCCGAGGAATGCATCTAATCTGAACTCATTTCTATAGTGTATTTAATGTGATTCAGATGATTTTTATGGGTGCATAATAGAGTCGAAGGCCCTTGAATAATGCAGCCTTCTCAATTAGTAATTATAAAGGTGCTTTATCATAAATGCTAGAACTAAATGAAGGAGTTAGCATATCTAGATAGATTCACCCAGCTCTAAAAGAGAAATGTGGATTTGAAATTCACATACCAAATTCAAGAAAAATTTACAGCGGTCTGGATAAAAAGCTGCCATCACAAAGGGGATAATTTTCCCTCTCAAGTTCCTGCCTCCACCCATAAAATACGAACTCTCACCCTCTGAAGCACGTGGAACAAGGCTTCTGCCCCTGTCAAGTACCAACTGGTGAGTCAGCGGAAGGGTTATTCCATGGTGTACACATAGGTGTATTTCAGTCGGCTTCCACTTTTAGAGCTAGCAGCTCTTTTCTGCTTTCTTCCGCGTTCTTTTCTGCATTCCTAGATCTTCCAGGCAATAAACTCACTGGGGACAGGAAAGCATATTGGAAGAGTGGCTTCAGTTTTTCAGCCGCTGAAGTCTCTTGACAAACAACATAGATAAATTCAAGTCAGGAATGTCATTTCCACCACAAGCTAAACCAAGTTTTAAAATGAAAACTTGCAAATAATAGATGGCTATTTTGTCTTCTTTAGGCACTTTTGTATTCCTAATGAATGCCTAGAGCAATTCTGGAACCAGAGATTGTATTTAATAAATATGTAACAAGTGAACCGATGAGTCTTATCACTGACTGATGCTTGAGCCTATTTCTCAAGATGATGGGAGAGGGGGAAAGTGTGCTTTACATTTCCCCTTTACCTTCTCCATATTCAAATTAATAGCCAACCCCAGCTCATGACCTTAGGAAGTATGTAGTACCAAAAGCTGCACAGATTTTGGCTTTTTTGTTTCAAAGGCTGATCTTTAAGAAGACTGCTGAAGGTTTGCAGAGGAGAGGGCAAAGGGGAGTCTTGAGGAGGGGACCTGAGGGGACCTTGAGTGCAAACAGCAGCCAAGACATACACTTTCCTGCAGAGCAGCAATAGCCGTGTGCTTCTAGGCAGGCCGAATCCTAGCCAGCCAGTCTTGAAAGACACTTGGAAGCCTCCACGTGGCAAGAGCCAGGAGAACTGCTGGCTATAGGAGATACCTTACAGATCGGAGTGACGGGCCTCTGCAGTGTAAGTGTGGACCAGATACGTGCCTTTGTTCGTCTCCAAAACCCTGACACAGCATTAGCTCCAAGAATCATAGAACAGCCCTTAGGAGGGGGACCCACAAAAAGGCACTTCATTCATTCATCCACTCATTCACTCACTCGTTCATTTAGGCAGCCTGGCAGGATGAGGGCTAGACAGGGTTAGAAATGGAATTGATTTTTTAAATATGTTCGTTGAGCACCTCCCCTTGAATTTGCTACATTTCCTTAACACCTGCCTTTCACATTATGTTTAAGTGTTCTTGTTCTTTCTCTCATCCTGCCCTGTCAATTTCTTCATAGTTGGATTTTCTAGATAACCATGATTTACTTATCTAAGCACCAACACATTAGTGGAAGTCTTTTTGCAATGTGCTGTGCTGTTCTGTGCCTCCATATGCAGAAGGCACCAAATACCACCACGGTTACCTTCTCTTGATGACACTGGTGACCGTTATGAAAACCCAGCACGGTGCCCTACCAGAGACAGTGGTTCTGTGGTGTGCTTCTGCTTTGCGTGGGTTTAGGAGAATATAGGATATTACCCTATAGTCCTGGCATCTCCCTTGCCCTCAGCTACAGCTATTTTTGCCATGCGTATAGGTCCATAACTGCTCTCTTCCTCTTAACTTCCCCCACCGATTTTAAAATATGTATGTATTTATGCTGGAGCTGGGTCTCCATTGCTGCGTGGGCTTTTCTCTAGTTGCAGGGAGCAGGTGCTACTCTTTCTTGCAGCGCGTGGTCTTCTCGCGGTGGTTTCTCTTGTTGCAGAGCACAGGCTCCAAGCACATGGGCTGCAGTAGTTGTGTCTCACGGGCTCTAGAACTCAGGCTCAGTAGTTGTGGAGCACTGGCTTAGTTGTTCTCACGCATGTAGGATCTTTACAGAGCAGGGATGCAACCCGTGTCACTGGCATTGGCAGGCAGATTCTTAACCACTGGACCACAAGGGAAGTGCCCCACTGATCACTTTTTTAAGTGATAACGTGTAACTGACTAGAAATGCAGATGAATAAGTGTGTCAGAACTGGGTGTGTGTGAATCTCAAGCTCTACTCAGCTCTCTGGGTTGGGGCCCACTCTCCATCCCAAGGCCTCTGGAATCATGTAAAATCTTGCTTCAAGACCTTACGCCAGACCTCTCCTACCTGTTTCTGCTCAGAGCCTCTCTTTTATGGAATTCTAAGGAACTGGAACTTGCCTTCCCAGTTGTGTTGCCTCTTTGTGCAAGTTCCACAGAACACGGCTACTCTTTTATTGCTTTCACCTCCATGATCCCCAGCCCGACCATGCTGGCTGTCCCAGGTTCCCAGGGGGCCACCCACCAGCCCTCTCTCTGGCCCTTCTCTTCAGAGAGGAAGATCAGACATTGCAGATGAAATGATGAGGGAAATGCCCTGTTTTTTTTCTCTTTTTTCTGAATTATGTTTGTGGACTTTTTAATGCATAGGCTTTGCTATACCTATTTGGATAGCTCAAGGGCATTCTTATTTTTGGTGTGTTTGAGATAATTGGTATTCCCTGATAAATGATTTCCAAGGAGTAATTTGATATTGAATTTGATGATTTGCTAAATTCACGTGGTGGCAAAGAGTCCATACAGTATAGAAAAGACAGCGTGATGTAGGGAAAGAGAACCAGAAACAGGAGGATCTGAGTTCAACTTTGAGCTCAAGTACATACAGCTTGTAGGACCTTATGCAAACCCCAGTCTCCCGTTGGTCTAATCTGTACAATGGGAGTCACACACCTCCCTTGCACCGTGAACCTGGTTTTGTGGATCATGTTAAAACACCTAGCCCAGATGCTAGCCTTAGCACAGGCTAGGTACTAAGAAATTAGAAATCATCTTAACATTTTGATTTAACCACAGGATGGGGAGTCAGTAAAAGCAAAGAAATTCTGGAGAAGGATCCGTTTTAACCCCTTATTTTTACATGGAAGGAAACAGGTTCAAATAAGAAATGATATGTCCAGAGTCATACAACCAATCAACTGCAGAGACAGAACAAGATGCCATATCTCTGGAATTAGAAAACCATTTCCTTTTTCCAATACTTCCAATGTTTTGAGTGTCTCTAATCAACAGAGTGCCAAAGAATTGATGCCTTTGAGCTGTCAGATACTGGGTGTGTGTGAATTTTTCTCAAGCTCTACTCATCCCATCCCAAGGCCTCTGGAATCATGTAAAATCTTGCTTCAAGACCTTACGCCAGACCTCTCCTACCTGTTTCTGCTCAGAGCCTCTCTTTTATGGAATTCTAAGGAACTGGAACTTGCCTTCCCAGTTGTGTTGCCTCTTTGTGCAAGTTCCACAGAACACGGCTACTCTTTTATTGCTTTCACCTCCATGATCCCCAGCCCGACCATGCTGGCTGTCCCAGGTTCCCAGGGGGCCACCCACCAGCCCTCTCTCTGGCCCTTCTCTTCAGAGAGGAAGATCAGACATTGCAGATGAAATGATGAGGGAAATGCCCTGTTTTTTTTCTCTTTTTTCTGAATTATGTTTGTGGACTTTTTAATGCATAGGCTTTGCTATACCTATTTGGATAGCTCAAGGGCATTCTTATTTTTGGTGTGTTTGAGATAATTGGTATTCCCTGATAAATGATTTCCAAGGAGTAATTTGATATTGAATTTGATGATTTGCTAAATTCACGTGGTGGCAAAGAGTCCATACAGTATAGAAAAGACAGCGTGATGTAGGGAAAGAGAACCAGAAACAGGAGGATCTGAGTTCAACTTTGAGCTCAAGTACATACAGCTTGTAGGACCTTATGCAAACCCCAGTCTCCCGTTGGTCTAATCTGTACAATGGGAGTCACACACCTCCCTTGCACCGTGAACCTGGTTTTGTGGATCATGTTAAAACACCTAGCCCAGATGCTAGCCTTAGCACAGGCTAGGTACTAAGAAATTAGAAATCATCTTAACATTTTGATTTAACCACAGGATGGGGAGTCAGTAAAAGCAAAGAAATTCTGGAGAAGGATCCGTTTTAACCCCTTATTTTTACATGGAAGGAAACAGGTTCAAATAAGAAATGATATGTCCAGAGTCATACAACCAATCAACTGCAGAGACAGAACAAGATGCCATATCTCTGGAATTAGAAAACCATTTCCTTTTTCCAATACTTCCAATGTTTTGAGTGTCTCTAATCAACAGAGTGCCAAAGAATTGATGCCTTTGAGCTGTGGTGTTGGAGAAGGCTCTTGAGAGTCCCTTGGACTGCAAGGAGAGCAAACTCGTCAATCCTAAAGGAAATCAATCCTGACTATTCGTTGGAAACACTGTTGCTGAGGGTGAAGCTCCAGTACGTTGGCCACCTGATGGGAAGAGATGACTCACTGGAATAAAAGCTGATGCTGGGAAAGATGGGGGGCATAAGGAGAAGGGGACAACAGAGGATAAGATGGTTGGATGGCGTCACTGATTGAATGGTCCTCAGTTTGAGCAAGCTCCAGGAGATAGTGAAGGCCAGGAGGGCCTGGTGTGCTGCAGTCCATGGGGTCACAAAGAGTCAAACTCAACATAGTAACTGAACAACAACAATGAACAATAATCAACGGTCATTAGATAACTTTTCTCCTGATTTTATGTTCCACCTGCTGACCCAGTTTTGCCTCCTGGAGCAACACAAAACAAGGTGACTCCCTCCTTGACAAGCCAGCCTGTCACATCTTTCAGTGCTGCTCTCATGTTCATCCACCCCTTTTCCAGGATACCCATCTCTAATGGTGTCGACTCATCCTCTGTATGAAAAGCTTTCCAGAGCCATCACCATCCTGCTTACTTGTCTCTGACTAGTCTTCCATTCATCCCTGAAAAGTGGCACTAAGCACAGAGTGCAATGGTGTGGCTATATGGTCGACAGTTACTTTTCTTGGTCTGTTAATTCTGGTTCTGCTACTGTGGCCCAGGGCGGCATTTGCGCTCTTTATCAGCTACATCAGGCTGTTGGCCCAAATATTTTCACATATACTGTTGCCAAGCCATGTGTCCCTGAATTAGTCTCCTAGGGCTGGCAGAACAAGTTACTACAGGCTTCATGGTTTAAAAATTGTATTCTCTTATAGTTCTGGAGGCTAGAAGTCTGAAATCAAGGTGTTGACATGACCGCAGTCACTCTAAGAGCTCTATAAGAATTCTTCCTTAGATATACAGGTAGCCAACAGGTAAGTGAGACATGAAAAGATTATTGAACATCACTACTTCCAATGTTTTGAGTGTCTCTAATCAACAGAGTGCCAAAGAATTGATGCCTTTGAGCTGTGGTGTTGGAGAAGGCTCTTGAGAGTCCCTTGGACTGCAAGGAGAGCAAACTCGTCAATCCTAAAGGAAATCAATCCTGACTATTCGTTGGAAACACTGTTGCTGAGGGTGAAGCTCCAGTACGTTGGCCACCTGATGGGAAGAGATGACTCACTGGAATAAAAGCTGATGCTGGGAAAGATGGGGGGCATAAGGAGAAGGGGACAACAGAGGATAAGATGGTTGGATGGCGTCACTGATTGAATGGTCCTCAGTTTGAGCAAGCTCCAGGAGATAGTGAAGGCCAGGAGGGCCTGGTGTGCTGCAGTCCATGGGGTCACAAAGAGTCAAACTCAACATAGTAACTGAACAACAACAATGAACAATAATCAACGGTCATTAGATAACTTTTCTCCTGATTTTATGTTCCACCTGCTGACCCAGTTTTGCCTCCTGGAGCAACACAAAACAAGGTGACTCCCTCCTTGACAAGCCAGCCTGTCACATCTTTCAGTGCTGCTCTCATGTTCATCCACCCCTTTTCCAGGATACCCATCTCTAATGGTGTCGACTCATCCTCTGTATGAAAAGCTTTCCAGAGCCATCACCATCCTGCTTACTTGTCTCTGACTAGTCTTCCATTCATCCCTGAAAAGTGGCACTAAGCACAGAGTGCAATGGTGTGGCTATATGGTCGACAGTTACTTTTCTTGGTCTGTTAATTCTGGTTCTGCTACTGTGGCCCAGGGCGGCATTTGCGCTCTTTATCAGCTACATCAGGCTGTTGGCCCAAATATTTTCACATATACTGTTGCCAAGCCATGTGTCCCTGAATTAGTCTCCTAGGGCTGGCAGAACAAGTTACTACAGGCTTCATGGTTTAAAAATTGTATTCTCTTATAGTTCTGGAGGCTAGAAGTCTGAAATCAAGGTGTTGACATGACCGCAGTCACTCTAAGAGCTCTATAAGAATTCTTCCTTAGATATACAGGTAGCCAACAGGTAAGTGAGACATGAAAAGATTATTGAACATCACTACTTATCGGGAACATTTAAATCAAACTCACAGTGAGACAGGATGACTGTTATCAAAACAGCAAAAAATAAGTGTTGGAAAGGATGTAGAGAAAGGGGAACCCTCCTACACTGTTGGTGGGAATGGAAATTGGTATCACCACTGTGGGAGACAGAATAGACATTCCTCCAAAAAAATAAGAATAGCATACCATACAACCCAGCAATCGCACTCCTGGGCATATATCCAGAAAAGACAAGTACGCTAACATGTACCCCTATGTTCGCATCAGCACTATTTACATTATTTACAGTAACCAAGCCACAGAAACAGCCTAGATGCCCATCGACAGATGAATTGATGAAGAAGATATGATATATATATTATATACCACAATATTGCACTGTGCTTAGTACCACATTTCAGGGATGAATGGGAGACTAGTCAGAGGCAAGTAACGAGGACCATGATTGTTCTGGAAAGCTTTTCATTCAAAAGATGAGTTGACACCATTAGAGATGGGTATCCTGGAAAAAAAGTGGATGAACACTTAACATACATATTGTAGTATTATATGTAACAGTATATATTATTAATGATGTAACATTATGCATAATATGCACATAAAGAACATATATATATAACATATCTATATAATATATATGCATATTATATGTATATAATTATATAATTGTGGTACAATATAAATGTATATATATTATATGAACACATATTATATAATGTATTACATTATGTATATAATATACATTCTATGTATATAATTATATGTATATGACTGTCTATATTAGATGCATATAATTATTATATTATTATATGCTTATAATTATATGCACATATAATAAATGTGTAATAATATAGATTATATATAATATAATGCATATTATATGTGTATGTGTGTGTACACTACAGCGTGCTCACGTCCAGAAATTAAGTTTTCATCCATCACCACACATACACATATATAGTAGTATATGTATGTAATATATGTATATAAAACATGTATATAATTATTACATGTATATAATTATATGTTATATGTTTATCATTATATAATTATATGTATAATTGTTATATGTATATGATATGTCTGCAATAATAAGACATTATATAATATGTATCATATCACATATGATATCATCCATATTATATTATATCATATATAATGGAATATTATTCCGGCATTAAAAAGATGAAATCTTGCCATTTTTGACAACATCGATGAACCTTGAGGGTTTAAGCTAAGTGAAGTAAGTCAGAGGGAGAAAGAGAAGTACTGTATGATTTCACTCATATACAGAGTATAAAAAACACAACAACAAAGCACAAAATAAATCAACCAAACCTTCAGGGAGCAGAGTAGTGGTTACCAGAGTGGCAGAAGTTGGGAGTGAGGGGGAAATGGGTCAGGTGGGTCAGCTGTATGGTGACAGATGAAAACTATGTTTTTGGTGGTGAGCACGCTGTAGTGTACACAGAAATAGAAACATAAGGTTGTACACGTGAAACATGTAACCACTGTTACCTCAATAAAGATAAAATTAAATTAAAAAACAGGTGGAGATGACCATTTAAGCAAGCTTGAAAAGAAGGAAATCATAAGAATACAGAAAAGTATCCTAGAAGCAACATCTGCTTTGTGACTCTATGGTAGGTGGGAGCTGACTGTAGTGTAGAAGGCAGCAGACATTAGTGATCTGCACTACTGAGAAATCATGAACTCAAGACTGTAATTTTCTTGTAGGATAAAAGTGTCAGAGTCAAATCTCATGTTTTCAGTACAGTTCAGCAGAATGCGTATTCATGGGAGAAATTCCGCTCAGACTTCTCCAATAATTAAACTCATGTGAGCCATCACAGGACAGATGGTTGTGCTATTTAAAACAAATTATAACCTTTAAGGATGAACATGTACTATTGAAATCTAAATATAAATTTGCCTTGCATTTTAATTGAACAGCACTATTGTTTAACAGGTAGCATTGATGTGAAGACTTCAGAAACTGATTTTTTTAATAAAGTAAGAATACCTCTTAAATGACAAAATTATTAGTCAAGCAAAAATTATTTGTGTAATTTGTCAATATTTCTGGAAGCTTTTGAAAAGCCTTCTTCTGACATTTAAATTATCTGTTTTGTTGAATAGTTTTGGAACTAGAAAGGGATGACAGATTTTTATCATGTTTTCTTTTCGTGCCTTTAATTGGGCCTGTATATAAAATTTAATTAGCAAGGTTAACCTTTTTGTCCCTCACTGAAGTGTCATCAAAGGTTGTGAGTAACCCTGACCCTCCTTCTGACCATTTGACTGAAAATGTTTAAATTTTAATGGTTGCTTTCCCACTTTGATTATCCTTGTGGTATTTCATATGCATTTTTGTCTATTTGGAATTGTTAATGATAGAACTGTGAAAGAACACATCATGCAAATGTAACCCATTACCCCTATTTCATGATTAGTTTGATATTCAAATCCAAGACATGTTTTTTCCCCCGCACTTATTAAAGAAATATTGCCAATGGGAAATGAGTACACTTTAATTCTTAGTAAAAAAAAAAAAAAAATCAAAATTGAAAATAGTATGATCTCAAAATGACTGGGGGGATGTCATAGTATGAATCATGGTGGCCAGACAGTGTAATTAAGGCTAGGCTTTGCTTTTCTGTTTTGTGTATGCTTTTCCAGAGTTTGCAGATCTTCCACAATGAGCATGTACAGCTCTTACAATAAAAGAAAATGCAAACACACAAAGCAATAGTTCTCCAAGAATAAAGGCATCCCATTTCTTAGGTAAGAACTTCAGTCTGAAGTCCTATTTTGTCGGTAGAGCCTTTCTATTTAAATACTGAAATATACGTTGTTGACCCATAGAAGCTGCTCTTTTGTGCAAAACATAGTACAAGTGAAGTGCTATGCAGAACACAAGGCTGTGATATTTCTATTCTTTTACACGTTCTTTTTTGAACACAGCATGCTTCCATGATACAGTAACTGAGGATGGCTTGTCTGCAATTTACAGAGTTATGTGCTGGGAGCACCTCTCACCACCGCCTTCTCTCTACCCTTCCACGCCCCCGGCTTCTGTACAGCAGACATCAGTGTGGGATGTTCTCCTTCCATTCTCTATGCCCTCGGTTGAGAATACGATGGGCTTACAATGTCAGTGATGTGAAGACTTCAGAAACTGATTTTTTAATAAAGTAAGAATACCTCTTAAATGACAAAATTATTAGTCAAGCAAAATTATTTGTGTAATTTGTCAATATTTCTGGAAGCTTTTGAAAAGCCTTCTTCTGACATTTAAATTATCTGTTTTGTTGAATAGTTTTGGAACTAGAAAGGGATGACAGATTTTTATCATGTTTTCTTTTCGTGCCTTTAATTGGGCCTGTATATAAAATTTAATTAGCAAGGTTAACCTTTTTGTCCCTCACTGAAGTGTCATCAAAGGTTGTGAGTAACCCTGACCCTCCTTCTGACCATTTGACTGAAAATGTTTAAATTTTAATGGTTGCTTTCCCACTTTGATTATCCTTGTGGTATTTCATATGCATTTTTGTCTATTTGGAATTGTTAATGATAGAACTGTGAAAGAACACATCATGCAAATGTAACCCATTACCCCTATTTCATGATTAGTTTGATATTCAAATCCAAGACATGTTTTTTCCCCCGCACTTATTAAAGAAATATTGCCAATGGGAAATGAGTACACTTTAATTCTTAGTAAAAAAAAAAAAAAAAATCAAAATTGAAAATAGTATGATCTCAAAATGACTGGGGGGATGTCATAGTATGAATCATGGTGGCCAGACAGTGTAATTAAGGCTAGGCTTTGCTTTTCTGTTTTGTGTATGCTTTTCCAGAGTTTGCAGATCTTCCACAATGAGCATGTACAGCTCTTACAATAAAAGAAAATGCAAACACACAAAGCAATAGTTCTCCAAGAATAAAGGCATCCCATTTCTTAGGTAAGAACTTCAGTCTGAAGTCCTATTTTGTCGGTAGAGCCTTTCTATTTAAATACTGAAATATACGTTGTTGACCCATAGAAGCTGCTCTTTTGTGCAAAACATAGTACAAGTGAAGTGCTATGCAGAACACAAGGCTGTGATATTTCTATTTTTTTACACGTTCTTTTTTGAACACAGCATGCTTCCATGATACAGTAACTGAGGATGGCTTGTCTGCAATTTACAGAGTTATGTGCTGGGAGCACCTCTCACCACCGCCTTCTCTCTACCCTTCCACGCCCCCGGCTTCTGTACAGCAGACATCAGTGTGGGATGTTCTCCTTCCATTCTCTATGCCCTCGGTTGAGAATACGATGGGCTTACAATGTCAGTGACTGTTCACACAGAGTTTGAGAAAAAGAAGTGACAAACATTAAAATGCATGATCCTAGATTTCCTAAAAGAATATTCATAACATGACAAGTTAACGAGTAACTTTGTACTTTCAGAACAACAACAAACCAAGAAGCCAGTAAAACTATTTGTTCAAATGGCAAAAAATATCTACCATGATCCTATCATAAGGATAATTTTGGAAGGATAATTCTAGAAAATTATCGCATTTCAGACAAAAATCCATTTTGGTTGACCTGATGTTTTCCTAATTTAATAAGAGCTTTATTTTTTCTGATTATAATGATGATACCTTCTCAAAATTAAGCAATACCTAATAATGAATCACTTAGCATCTTACACCACTCTTGTTAACTATATTCCTCAGACTTTTTATCTAAACATATATACATAATATGGATATACACACATATATATACATCTATATAATTTTGTATAAAACTGACCATGATATATACACCATTATATATATATATATATATATACACATAATATATATTTTTTTAACCAAAAAAGCTATTATGACCTTATTATGTTGATTCAGACATGTAGCATCATTTGAAATCACTGTGTAGTATTTTTTTTAATTTTTAAAAATTGAACAATAATAGCTTTCCAGAGTTTTGTTGTTTACTGCCAGACATCTATATTAATCGGCCATAGGCATATGTACATTCCCTCCCTCTTGGACTTCCCTCCCGTCTCCAACTGTATAGTATTTTGCTGATTTCATGCATGCGTGCATGTGTGCTAAGTCACTTCAGTCGTGTCCAACTCTGCAAGCCTATGGACTGTAGCCCTCCAGGCTCCTCTTTCACGGCATTCAGTACAAGTGAAGTGCTATGCAGAACACAAGGCTGTGATATTTCTATTCTTTTACACGTTCTTTTTTGAACACAGCATGCTTCCATGATACAGTAACTGAGGATGGCTTGTCTGCAATTTACAGAGTTATGTGCTGGGAGCACCTCTCACCACCGCCTTCTCTCTACCCTTCCACGCCCCCGGCTTCTGTACAGCAGACATCAGTGTGGGATGTTCTCCTTCCATTCTCTATGCCCTCGGTTGAGAATACGATGGGCTTACAATGTCAGTGACTGTTCACACAGAGTTTGAGAAAAAGAAGTGACAAACATTAAAATGCATGATCCTAGATTTCCTAAAAGAATATTCATAACATGACAAGTTAACGAGTAACTTTGTACTTTCAGAACAACAACAAACCAAGAAGCCAGTAAAACTATTTGTTCAAATGGCAAAAAATATCTACCATGATCCTATCATAAGGATAATTTTGGAAGGATAATTCTAGAAAATTATCGCATTTCAGACAAAAATCCATTTTGGTTGACCTGATGTTTTCCTAATTTAATAAGAGCTTTATTTTTTCTGATTATAATGATGATACCTTCTCAAAATTAAGCAATACCTAATAATGAATCACTTAGCATCTTACACCACTCTTGTTAACTATATTCCTCAGACTTTTTATCTAAACATATATACATAATATGGATATACACACATATATATACATCTATATAATTTTGTATAAAACTGACCATGATATATACACCATTATATATATATATATATATATACACATAATATATATTTTTTTAACCAAAAAAGCTATTATGACCTTATTATGTTGATTCAGACATGTAGCATCATTTGAAATCACTGTGTAGTATTTTTTTTAATTTTTAAAAATTGAACAATAATAGCTTTCCAGAGTTTTGTTGTTTACTGCCAGACATCTATATTAATCGGCCATAGGCATATGTACATTCCCTCCCTCTTGGACTTCCCTCCCGTCTCCAACTGTATAGTATTTTGCTGATTTCATGCATGCGTGCATGTGTGCTAAGTCACTTCAGTCGTGTCCAACTCTGCAAGCCTATGGACTGTAGCCCTCCAGGCTCCTCTGTCCACGGCATTCTCCAGGCAAGAATAGTGGAGTGGGCTGCTATGCCCTCCTCCAGAGGATCTTCCCGACCCAGGGATCGAACCTGTGTCTTGTGTCTCCTGCACTGGCAGGTGGGTTCTTTATGACTAGTGTCACCCATGGATTATTTTACCATTGCCTGCTTGATGGCTATTTACCTTTCTCCTTTTCCTCTTCCTGCCTGCTACTGTGAATGGCATAACAATGCACTCTCAACCTAAATATGTGCACACTTACTGGATTAATTTCTGATATAAAATCAAAGATCCTATGATCTTATAAAATCAGAAATCTCAAGAGCAGAGGATGTGCACATTTAAAATTCTGATGTGTGGGCTTCCCTGGTGGTCCAGTGGTTAGGACTCTGCACTCCCACTGCAGGGGGCAGGGATTCGATCCCTAGTGGGAGGAACTAAGATCCCACAAGCCATGCAGTGCAGGCCCCCTCGAAAAATAGATGATGAAGACTATGTGACAGAGACTGTGTATGACCCACAACATGGAAACTTCTACTATCTAGATCTTTAGAGAAAAAGTTTGTCAACCATAGGTTGGGGGGAAAATGGTTCTTTATTCTTCATGGTATTTGCTTTCCTTTGCTTTTCGTGAGTTTAAATATTTTAAACAGGTAGGTGCTTGTATGTCTTCTTTTGACGATTGCATTTCCTTTGACCATTGCTCTCTTTGGTTGCTCATCTTTTTTCCTTCCTTGTTTGAAAGAACTCTTTATATCAATATATTAGGGAAAAGTACATTTTGTCACATATTTTGCAGGTATTTTTTAAATTATGGCCTTTTTAATTAATTTTTTAATCCATTTATTTTGATCCATCTTCATTCTTTGGCCTGTGCGGGCCTCCCATTGCAGTGGCCTCTCTGGTTGCAGAGCACTGGCTCGGGTGCATGTGCTCCGGAGTGCTGGCTCACAATTGGACGCACTGGTCCAGCCTCTCTGGGGCACGTGGGATCCTCCCGGGCCAGGGATCGAACCGGTGCCTGTTGCATTGCAAGGCAGACTCTTTACCTACTGGGTCACTAGGGAATCCCTTTGCAAGTTTTTTTTATCTGTGTCCAATAGCCATTAATATGTCAGGCATTTTTTATATTACAAAGGAAGTTTAATGAGCATGTAATTAATGCAAGTGTTCAGAGAACGTTGTTTTAGTTATAATAGTGGAAGAAGTTCTCTCTGACCTAGCAACATTTGAGCAAAGAATTGAAATAAGCAAGAGGGGGATACATGGATGCACATATGACGGTTTTCCTGGCTGTTCCCACTGCCCAAACCCTAACATAGGAGCTTACATGGCATACTGGAGGTACTGCCAAGAGACTGGTGTGACCAAAATGGGGGGAGAGTGGTAAAATTGAAATCAGAGATGTAGCAAGGGAGGAGATGATTAGACAAGTGGGAGAAAATATTTCTAAATGATACGACTGACATGAGATTCATTTCCAAAATATACAGTTAACTCATTAACTCAACAACCTAAAAACAAACAATCCAATTGAAAAATGGGTAGAAAGCCTAAACAGACATTTCTCCAAAGAAGACATACACATGACCAATAAGCACATGAAAGGTGCTCAATGTCACTAGTTATCAGAGAAATGCAAATCAAAGTAGAGTGAGGTGTCCCCTCAGACCCCTCAGAAGGGCCATCATCAAAAACTACACTATGGCTGGTTCATTTGATGTTTGCTAGAAACCAACAAAATTCTGTAAAGTGATTATCCTTCAATTAAAAATTTAAGTAATTAAAAAAGAAAAAAAGACAGAAGTCTACAAATATTAAATACTGGAGAGGGTGTGGAGAAATGGGAGCCCTTCTATGAACAACAATACTACTCAGCGATTAAAAAAGAATGAAATACTACCTGCCATTTGCAGCAATATGGATGGACCCAGAGATTATCATGCTAAGTGAAGTCAGACAGAAAAAGACGAGACTCTATGATATCCCTTATACATGGAATCTTAAAAATGATGCAAATGAACTTATTTACAAAACGGAAATAGACTCACAGACATGGAAAACAAAATTATGTTTACCAAAGGGGAAAGGGGCACGGGATAAATTTGGAATTAGCAGATACACAGCATTATATATAAATTAGGTAAACAACAAGGACTTACTGTATACTGCAGGAAATGGTACTCAGTATGTTGTAATAAGCTATAGTACAAAAGAATATGAAAGAATATATATGTGTGCGTTTCTGTGTGTGTCTGCCTTTGTGTGTGAATCACTTCGCTGTCACCAGACACTAACACATTATAAATCAGCAACGCTTCAGTTTTTGAAGGAAATCCAATCAACACACATGTACACAAATATTTTGCTTACAATATGGCAGACTAATTCTTTCTGATGGAAGCTCCATTTTCCCAGCCTTGTCCTTGTAAATAAAACATTTGTAGGTCCCTGTTCCTTACGGTGATACAGTGTATTGCTTATAAAATTGTTTTCTGAGTTCCACTCCAGGTCAAGGTTTCTCTGCATTTATAGTTGCTCACAGTAGATGGGTTTTGAAACATTCTTCCAAATATTCACGTTTAATCTGAAATCAAGGGCAAGAACGAGTTTGCTCTCGGGCAGAGGGACAGGCTGTGATGAGTCAAGGTTCCTGTTGGCTGAGGAAACGGAGAATAAGCATCAGTGATCTTGAAGGGACCAACATCTGTGGTGAGGATTTGTCTGCCTTAGACTAATGCAAGAAACGGATTTAGGCATGAGTGAGTTCATCCTGGAATAGTCGTCTCAAAAGAGCACCCACCATAGCCAGTTACTCCCATTTCTTTCCCTAGAACCTCACAATTCTAGAGCAGGGCTTGTAAATTTGGACACTAAATGGTTCCTGTTCGGTCGAGACAACAGAGCCAATTGGACCAAAATGCCTGGAACCAGGCTACAAATATTAAATACTGGAGAGGGTGTGGAGAAATGGGAGCCCTTCTATGAACAACAATACTACTCAGCGATTAAAAAAGAATGAAATACTACCTGCCATTTGCAGCAATATGGATGGACCCAGAGATTATCATGCTAAGTGAAGTCAGACAGAAAAAGACGAGACTCTATGATATCCCTTATACATGGAATCTTAAAAATGATGCAAATGAACTTATTTACAAAACGGAAATAGACTCACAGACATGGAAAACAAAATTATGTTTACCAAAGGGAAAGGGGGCACGGATAAATTTGGAATTAGCAGATACACAGCATTATATATAAATTAGGTAAACAACAAGGACTTACTGTATACTGCAGGAAATGGTACTCAGTATGTTGTAATAAGCTATAGTACAAAAGAATATGAAAGAATATATATGTGTGCGTTTCTGTGTGTGTCTGCCTTTGTGTGTGAATCACTTCGCTGTCACCAGACACTAACACATTATAAATCAGCAACGCTTCAGTTTTTGAAGGAAATCCAATCAACACACATGTACACAAATATTTTGCTTACAATATGGCAGACTAATTCTTTCTGATGGAAGCTCCATTTTCCCAGCCTTGTCCTTGTAAATAAAACATTTGTAGGTCCCTGTTCCTTACGGTGATACAGTGTATTGCTTATAAAATTGTTTTCTGAGTTCCACTCCAGGTCAAGGTTTCTCTGCATTTATAGTTGCTCACAGTAGATGGGTTTTGAAACATTCTTCCAAATATTCACGTTTAATCTGAAATCAAGGGCAAGAACGAGTTTGCTCTCGGGCAGAGGGACAGGCTGTGATGAGTCAAGGTTCCTGTTGGCTGAGGAAACGGAGAATAAGCATCAGTGATCTTGAAGGGACCAACATCTGTGGTGAGGATTTGTCTGCCTTAGACTAATGCAAGAAACGGATTTAGGCATGAGTGAGTTCATCCTGGAATAGTCGTCTCAAAAGAGCACCCACCATAGCCAGTTACTCCCATTTCTTTCCCTAGAACCTCACAATTCTAGAGCAGGGCTTGTAAATTTGGACACTAAATGGTTCCTGTTCGGTCGAGACAACACCTTCCCACTATTTGTGTCCAGTTCATTTTAAGCATAATTTCCCAGGACCAAAATGCCTGGAAACCACTTTGGTTCTTAGAAGGTGGCTGAGAAGCATAGACTTGCAGAACCATTTCCTACAAGAATGTGATAACGTCACATGTTTAGAGAGTGCTATCTATTGAGGTAGAACCTGACATTTTATTCTTGCTCTTTAGTATTGATTTGTGGAGGAGGGAATTTGTGAAGAAGGAGCCTGGGGCCCTTCTAAGAGTGAAGTGTTGGAGACTCCAATTCTTCTTTCTCTGAAGTGCAGAGCTCTTTTCTTTTTCACTAGTGCTTTCTAGAGTCCAGTACTGTTACTGAGAAGTTCAATGCCATTTTATTTTCTTCCCCTCTGGAAATATTTGAATTCTTTTTCATATCCCTGGTGTCTTTTTTTTTTTTTTTTAAACCTTTATTTCACTTTTAACTTTTACAGAGTTTTGTTGTTTACAGATATGTATGTTCTCAGATTAGTCATATGTATATCCCCCCCTTCCCTCCCCTCCCTGGTGTCTTGAGAGATTCATAAAGGTGTGTTTCAGTGTACTTCTTGTTTTAAAAAAATCATCTCACTTTGCATCTGATGGGCCCTTTTCATACAAATAGTAGCACTTTTTGGTTCTAGAAAAAAATTTCTGCTATTTCTTTTCTGATGTCTTGAAATGCCCCTTGTCGTTTTCTCGCTTCTTTCTCTCTTGGACTTCTTTGGGATACTGGGCCTCCTGAATTCATTCTCTCTGTCTCTTCTCTCACTCAACACTGTCAAGCAAACCACACTAGACTTTCCTCTAAACCCAGTTTCCCACTCTAAAAATAGTAAGGAGGAGGAGGAGGAATTCCTATCCCCACTCTTCCTCCTTGCTATCATCTGTTGACTTCAACTCATGACTTCAGAAGGAAAATACAGGATTCTTCTTAAGATGTGTTACTGAGATGAACTCCTGCAGGGGTGTTGGGAAGAGAAGGAAGGTGGATTTGGCAGAAGTCGACTGGTGAAGCATCCTTAACAGAAGCCCCATCCAGCCCTCTGGTAAGTTCTGGAGATGCGATCATTTGTCAGAATAACTCCTGTTTGGAGCCAGAAAGCCGGCTCTTGACACCCTATACTGTTCAGTCATTGGATGTGAGTTGCCCTTGCCTTTGCTTAAGGGGTTCTTTTCAGTTTAGGCAATCCCTGTGGGGTGCTGACAGCAGAAGTCATTTATCTGGCAGCATTTTTCAACAAATGGAAGAATAAATCCTTCCCTCCTGAAGAGGAACCTGGGCCTAAAGCATCAGCCCCTCCCCATATCTCTGTTACCCCAAAACTGGCTCAGACCAGCCTGTCCAAACCAACTCTGTGCCTTTCTTCCCAACTTAGACTGATAATGATGCTCCAATATTTTGGCCACCTGATGTGAAGAGATGACTCATTGGAAAAGACCCTGATGCTGGGAAAAATAGAAGGCAGAAGGAGAAGGGGAAGACAGAGGATGAGATGGTTGGATGGCATCAAGGACTCAACAGACATGAATCTGAGCAAACTCCAGGAAATGGTGAAGGACAGGGAAGCCTGGTGTGCTGCAGTCCACAGGGTCACAAACAGATACAACTAAGCCACTGAACAACAGTTCTACAAACTTGACCCAGATTTTTCTCCTCCTCAGGGAAATCTCATTTTGCTGTTAAAGTGTTTCCATGCATTGGATAAAGCCATCCAAGTTTTCAAGGATAATTCAAGTCAGCAGATCGTAGATGTTAAGTACATCTACAAAACACCCTAGGAGATTAGTGTTTAATTGAATAACCATAGCCTAGCTAACTTAACATACAAAAGTGACCATAACAGTCATTAACCTCAAACACTTAGTAATTTTTGCCATCCCCTTTGTATTTAAAAACGAGGCCCAGGAAAGCTGATTGGGGAGTTAACAGGAGGGGCTGGTGGACTGCAAGCCTTTCTTTTTGGGTGAGAAAGGTGAGGAGACGGGGCTTCCCTGGTGGTCCAGTAATTAAGAATCTGCCTTGCAATGCAAGGGACATTGGTTCAATCCCTAGTACAGGAGCCCAGGCACTGCAAAGAGAATCTCATGGACCGTAACTAGAGAGTAGCCCCTGCTCTGCAACTGGAGAAACCCTGAGCAGCAACAAAGACCCCAGCACAGACAAAAATAAATAAGTAAATAGTCTTTCTTAAAAAAGAGTCATATGATGGGACACCCTTGAGTAGTAGAATCTGGATTTTTTACAAGGCCTTTCAATTCCACTGCAACATCTCTGCTCTTTCTAAGGAGCGAGCACTGTGCGTGGCTGGCTCTAAGATGTGAGGGGTGCAGCTGGGGAAATAATCGAGACTTGTCCCACACACAATTTTTTCACGAATCTTTCATGTTTTCATGAGTCTTTTCATGTTTTTAGGCCCAGGTCTCACTCCTGCCTTTCACAGTACCTGGTATCTCCAAATCCCCAGACTTTTCAGGATACTGCCATGCCAGCTAGCTCCCTTTGATCCACATCCAGTTTTGAGTCCCAGCCTTCCCCATTCAAGCTTTGGTGCTCTTATATCTAAACAGCCTTTATCCAGTTTTGACTTGACAGATTGTGGTGACATCTTCTCTTTCAGAGGCCCTTTCCCATTCTCTTCATCTTTGTGGATTTATAAATTAAAAAATAAAAATAGGTCTACGGCCATACCACCCTGAATGTGCCCGATCATGTCTGATCTCTGCAGGGTCAGGCCTGGTTAGTACTTGGATGGGAGAAAAATAAAAATACTGTGGTCTCAGAAACTAAATCAGTAGTGAATTTCATCTACAGCTTCAAGAGACTCAGACTCATTTTTCCACGGAATGCCCTTGGTTAAACAGTGGGAAGAAGCTGGGGGAAGGAGTGTTCTTCTTTGCATCTTAAGTATCACAGTGGCCCAGGAGGAGTCTGCAACAAAAACAGCTAGAAACAGAGGCAGAATGGTGGCTGAGACCCAGCCCAGCGTTCCAAACTATCCAGGTCTTAATTGACAGCTCAGGCTCAGTGACCTGGTAGTGGTGGTTGGAATTCTCTTCCAACTGCAAGGGTGCTTACTGCAAGTCACACCGAAGTATTGGCATTGTATTAAACACTAAGATAAGGCTTATCTTCTTCCAACTCTAACATGCTGTTCTTCCTGCGGGAGGCTCATATGAGGCTGTTCTGTCCTGATTTGAATGTATCCAGATAGGATGACTTGGGTAGAAAAAATTATCATAGAGGAAAAGGAATACAATCTTAAGAAATCTGGCTGGGATGAAAAAGAGGGAGGGAAACAGAAAACCTAAATAAGGGAAAAGGAGGTGGTCAAGATCAAGAGGAAGCCCTGGCTTCCTGGTGGTCCAGTGGGTAAGGACACCACCTTGCAGTGCAAGGGGCGCCGGTTCGAGGTTCGATCCCTGGCCTGGGAAGATCCCACGTGCCGCGGAGCGGCTGGACCGATGTGTCCAACTACCAAGCCAGAGCTCTGGGGCACATGCGCCCAGAGCCGGTGCTCTGCTACAGGAGAGGCCACTGCGATGGGAGGCCCACACAGGCCAAAGGACAAAGATGGATGAAAACAAATAAATGAAAAACCCAGAAAAGTGGCCCAAAAAAAAGGGAAAAAAAAAAGAGGAAGCCCTGAGACCTGGGTGTAAGACCCTCCCAGGTGCTCATTCTCCCCTCAGCAGCATCACCCTGTCATAGCTTTCTTCTCTCCCAGCAACCTTTTTTTTTTTTTTTTAACACTTAGACTTCATTCTAAGTCTACTCCACCTGGACCTGCAGAAACGAGAAAGCTACAGACAGACCCCAAGAGAACCAATAAATGACTTGCAAACAGAAAAAAAAGCTCAACCTCACAAGGAACCCATAGTCAATCAGCTGACCAACAGTAAGTGTCCTTGGAAAGGTTTTACACAGAAAAGGCGGGGAGGGGGAGGTTCTAATCATACTTTGAAAATGAGTGTAGCTCTGCTTTAAGATTTTAACTGTGCACATTCAAGATTAGACTTTTTAAATGACAGTGCTTAAGGAGAACAAAAATTTTGTTCAAAATTATCAAGGTTTTAATATTTATATATGAAAAAAGCATAGCATCCCCCACCAACCAATGAGTGGATAAACAAAAAGTGGTCTAATCATACAATGGAATATTAATTTTTAATGTTTATTTATTACTTATTTGGCTCCGGTGGGTCTTAGTTGCAGCATGTGGGATCTAGTTCCATGACCAGTTTCTTCGTGAATTGGGAGACTACACTTTGTAAGGATTATGATTCATTTAGGAAAGAGTAAGTCTGAGAACTGAAAAAAAAAAAAAACTGGTTTGGAAAAGCATTCAAGATCCAGATTTGAACATCACAATTCATGTGTGTCCTCACTTCAAAAATGCTAAAATTAGTTAACTGACTAGTTCTAGTTATGCTACAAACTAGGAGCATGAGCTCAGGCAATGCAGTCTCTCAAAACCTCAATTTCCTCCCCATGAATATGGGGATAAATAAAATGGGTCTTCCTCACAGGTTTATTAGGAGGATCAAATGAAATAAGAGATGAAAAGTACTTAAAAATGTAAATGAAGATGAAGTGTGAAAATGAGGTTGGGACACATTAATTTTAGTAACAAGGTAATAGTAACTCTGGCTTATAGCAAATTAGGATGATGACCTGCTAATGTTTTTAAAAATCTACTTTCTTTTTTAAAAAATTTATTTCATTTATGTATCTGGGTGTGCCAAGTTTTAGGCTGTGGCATAATGGGATCTTCCATGTAAATTTGTTTTGTTTTATTCTTTTTTTTTTCTTTTCTTTTATCATGTAAACTTTTATATGTGACTTGTAGGATCCAGTTTTCTGACCAGTGATGGAACTCAGCCCCCTGCATTGGCAGTGTGAAGTCTTAGCCATCAGGGATGACCCATTGTAGCCTTTTTTTTTCTTCCCTTCTTGTAGCTTATTTTATACTCAATAGTCGGTAGCATTGGTTTATTACCTTTATTTTGTTGAACTATAATTGTATCATAGAATATGATACTAACTTCAAGCATACATCACAGATTCGATCATTTATACACATTTTGAAGTGGTCACCACAGTAAGTCTAGTAACCATCTGTCACCATCAAGGTGATTGCAATATTATTGACTGTATTCTGTATACGCAAATTACATCCCCGTGGCTTACTTATTTTATAACTGGAAGTTCGTGCCTCTTCACCCCCATCACCTACATCACCCAACGTCCCCCACCCCAGCAATGGTTTATTCTCTCTCTATGTATGAGTCTATTTCTTAATTTTTAAATTTTATTTGTTTATATTTGATACTTTTACTTCTTTTATCTTCATGGGATTTCTATAATCACTCTGTTAAAAGAGATCTTTTTACTTAAGCTATTTAAATGAACAGTCTTTTCAGAGTTCCAATTCACCTTAATAACTACTTGTTTGGGTGATATACAAATTCAGCAGTGTAATCAATTTCCATTTCATTGTGTACGCCTGAACTCATTCATCAAGGCTAATGTGCAAAGAGGCAGTCCTAGTCCAAAATTTGACCTGGGGAGTAATGATTCCAGATTTCTATTTCTGACTCAGATTTTGCCCCAGATAGTTAACATTTACATTTCCAATATATTCTCATACTCTCAGTAAGTACCCAAAGCATTTCATAAAAGCCTGTCAACATGTATAGGAGCAGTTGTTTGCTCCACTACAAGTATAATTGCAAGGGAAATATTCTTAAAGCACTTTAAAAGCACTGTGTTTTTAAAAAAAATTCAATTATATCTCAAAGCTGAGGGAAAAAAAGAAAGAAAATGTGGGACTTTCCTGGTCGTCCAGTGGTTAAGACTCTTTGCTTCCAGTGCAGGGTTGTGGGTCTGAGCCTTGGTTGGAAACTAAATCTCACATGCATCGTGGCCAAAAAAAAATTTGGCCATCTGAACAGAGCAAAGTCTGAAGCAGTCCCCTCCTTTAACAAACAACAGAAATTGAAATAGTTCTCTCTGAGAGGCTTCCCTGGACCCATTGTAGCCTTTTTTTCTTCCCTTCTTGTAGCTTATTTTATACTCAATAGTCGGTAGCATTGGTTTATTACCTTTATTTTGTTGAACTATAATTGTATCATAGAATATGATACTAACTTCAAGCATACATCACAGATTCGATCATTTATACACATTTTGAAGTGGTCACCACAGTAAGTCTAGTAACCATCTGTCACCATCAAGGTGATTGCAATATTATTGACTGTATTCTGTATACGCAAATTACATCCCCGTGGCTTACTTATTTTATAACTGGAAGTTCGTGCCTCTTCACCCCCATCACCTACATCACCCAACGTCCCCCACCCCAGCAATGGTTTATTCTCTCTCTATGTATGAGTCTATTTCTTAATTTTTAAATTTTATTTGTTTATATTTGATACTTTTACTTCTTTTATCTTCATGGGATTTCTATAATCACTCTGTTAAAAGAGATCTTTTTACTTAAGCTATTTAAATGAACAGTCTTTTCAGAGTTCCAATTCACCTTAATAACTACTTGTTTGGGTGATATACAAATTCAGCAGTGTAATCAATTTCCATTTCATTGTGTACGCCTGAACTCATTCATCAAGGCTAATGTGCAAAGAGGCAGTCCTAGTCCAAAATTTGACCTGGGGAGTAATGATTCCAGATTTCTATTTCTGACTCAGATTTTGCCCCAGATAGTTAACATTTACATTTCCAATATATTCTCATACTCTCAGTAAGTACCCAAAGCATTTCATAAAAGCCTGTCAACATGTATAGGAGCAGTTGTTTGCTCCACTACAAGTATAATTGCAAGGGAAATATTCTTAAAGCACTTTAAAAGCACTGTGTTTTAAAAAAAATTCAATTATATCTCAAAGCTGAGGGAAAAAAAGAAAGAAAATGTGGGACTTTCCTGGTCGTCCAGTGGTTAAGACTCTTTGCTTCCAGTGCAGGGTTGTGGGTCTGAGCCTTGGTTGGAAACTAAATCTCACATGCATCGTGGCCAAAAAAAAATTTGGCCATCTGAACAGAGCAAAGTCTGAAGCAGTCCCCTCCTTTAACAAACAACAGAAATTGAAATAGTTCTCTCTGAGAGGCTTCCCTGGCAGCTCAGTGGTAAAGAATTCACCTGCCAGTGCAGGAGACAGGTCTGATCCCTGCTCCAGGAAGACGCCATAGGCTGCGGTCCAAAGCCTATGCACCACAACTACTGAAGCCTGAGCAGCCTAGAGCCTGTGCTCCACAAGACAAGCCACTGCTGTGAGAAGCCTGTGCAGCACAACTAGAGAGGAGCCTCTTCTCACTGCAACTACAGAGAAAGCCCTCATCATCAGCAATGAAGATCCACCACAGCCAAAAAATAAATGCACGGATAGATAAATAAATCTTTTTAAAAAATGATGACAAATGAAAAGACTTCTGTGGAATTTCCTGAGAAGGGATAAACTTTAAGTCAATGCTTGGCAGGGCCTGGGCTCAGATCAATTAGTTGATTAGCATCTTTGAGCTCTGAGTGTCAAAGGGACGCCTCTGTATTTAACGTGCTTTGGTGGGTGTATACATCCATACAGAAGTTTCATGAGGCCAACCCAGAATTAGTCAGATTATGTGAAGCCCCTGATGCTGGGAAAGACTGAGGGCAGGAGGAGGAGGGGGCAACAGAGGATGAGATGGTTGGGTGGCATCACCGACTCAATGAACATGAGTTTGAGCAGATTCAGGGAGATGGTGAAGGACAGGGAAGCCTGGCGTGCTGCCGGCCATGGGGCCACAGAGTCACACTGAGTGACTGAACAACAACATGTTAGGTTAATCAGGACATAGGAATTGGGGTTGTTTGATTGCAAATGGTAGAAATCCAATTACAAACAGGTTTAAGCACAGAAGAAAATGCATTGATCTGTGTAACTGCAGGCTCTCACTGCAACCCCAGGCTTACCTGACTCTTGTAACTAACAATTCCAGCCAAGAGTTACTCTCCTTTTCACTGGTTCCAGAAAGCTCTTTGGTTTACACCTATCACAGTGGCCAAGGAAACAATACACTGATCTACTAGGCCTGGATCACCTTCCCACCCTGGCATGGGGGGTTGGGGGTGGGGTGACTGGCAGTCTTACATGCACAGCATGGATTTAGAGTGGGGCAGGGATGGTTCTTCATAGAAATACTGAAGTACACAGGTGCTAAGTAGGCAAAAATGGCAGATAACCCCTACATACATGGCAAAAAACCTAGCACAGTGTGCAGCTTGCTATAGTCCTCTGTATGATATAATCTTTACTGTTGCCGTGGAGTCACTTCAGTCATGTCCGACTCGGTGTATACCTAATCTCTACAAGTTGCGAGGTTGCTATTATTCCTAGTTGACATGAGTTTTCATTTGGTAATCCTCACACATCAATAGATCTCCTGAATTTTGCAGAACCTCTCAAAATCAAAAGTTAAAAAATTTACTATGAATTGTATTGTCCTCTTCCACTTTCAGCATTTCAAAAGATTCTGGTTTCTCAAAACCTCTTCTTAATTTACTATAATAAAATAAACTTCTGTGGAATTTCCTGAGAAGGATAAACTTTAAGTCAATGCTTGGCAGGGCCTGGGCTCAGATCAATTAGTTGATTAGCATCTTTGAGCTCTGAGTGTCAAAGGGCGCCTCTGTATTTAACGTGCTTTGGTGGGTGTATACATCCATACAGAAGTTTCATGAGGCCAACCCAGAATTAGTCAGATTATGTGAAGCCCCTGATGCTGGGAAAGACTGAGGGCAGGAGGAGGAGGGGGCAACAGAGGATGAGATGGTTGGGTGGCATCACCGACTCAATGAACATGAGTTTGAGCAGATTCAGGGAGATGGTGAAGGACAGGGAAGCCTGGCGTGCTGCCGGCCATGGGGCCACAGAGTCACACTGAGTGACTGAACAACAACATGTTAGGTTAATCAGGACATAGGAATTGGGGTTGTTTGATTGCAAATGGTAGAAATCCAATTACAAACAGGTTTAAGCACAGAAGAAAATGCATTGATCTGTGTAACTGCAGGCTCTCACTGCAACCCCAGGCTTACCTGACTCTTGTAACTAACAATTCCAGCCAAGAGTTACTCTCCTTTTCACTGGTTCCAGAAAGCTCTTTGGTTTACACCTATCACAGTGGCCAAGGAAACAATACACTGATCTACTAGGCCTGGATCACCTTCCCACCCTGGCATGGGGGGTTGGGGGTGGGGTGACTGGCAGTCTTACATGCACAGCATGGATTTAGAGTGGGGCAGGGATGGTTCTTCATAGAAATACTGAAGTACACAGGTGCTAAGTAGGCAAAAATGGCAGATAACCCCTACATACATGGCAAAAAACCTAGCACAGTGTGCAGCTTGCTATAGTCCTCTGTATGATATAATCTTTACTGTTGCCGTGGAGTCACTTCAGTCATGTCCGACTCGGTGTATACCTAATCTCTACAAGTTGCGAGGTTGCTATTATTCCTAGTTGACATGAGTTTTCATTTGGTAATCCTCACACATCAATAGATCTCCTGAATTTTGCAGAACCTCTCAAAATCAAAAGTATTAAGGAGCAACTAAAGATAACTATGAATTGTATTGTCCTCTTCCACTTTCAGCATTTCAAAAGATTCTGGTTTCTCAAAACCTCTTCTTAATTTACTATAATAAAATAATATTTCCGTTACTCAAATTTCCTCTGTTCTCCCTGGGATAGATGAGATTTATGTGTTCAGGCAAATGGGATAAAACCTTGTCACATCAGTGTTACTAGAGAGAGGAATTTGTCAGAAGGCTTGTGCATCCTCAGACTTCATCCAAGGATATTAATGAAATACCATAGGACCTTATATATTCTATGACCTGTAGCAAGGACCCCAATGATTGCACATTAGAGCAGTTCCACGTAGATAGATCTGAATGTGCTATGTAAATTGGAGAAGACAGCCATCACGATGCATTTTTTCTTTTATTGAAGCATAGTTGATTTAGAATACCATGTTAGTTTCAGGTGAGCAGCATAATGATTCAGTATTTTTGCAAATTACACTCCATTATGGTTATTACAAGATACTGGGCATAATTCTCTATGCTATATGGTAGACTTTTGTTGCTTACCCATTTTATATATACTAGTATGTTGCATGTTCTTCTTCAGCCCTGAGAAACCCTGAAGTTAGTGTTCTTTCCAATAAGGGTCCACAGTAAATTAAAAGACTGTTATTCATTTATTATTCCTTTATTCACTCATTTAATTAACCAGTAAAGTGCCGGCTACATTCCAGGCCCCACAAGACAGGGCTTAAGAAGACATTTCTCTTGCCCTCGAGGACCTCAGAGCCTATCTAGATGGCAGGCCTGCAAGTAATTCCAGCACATGATGACAATCAGTATGAGAGAGGACGTCCTCACAGAAGGTGGGTGGCTCAGGAATGGTGGCCAAATCGAGGAAGTGATCGTTTCTTTAAGTAGGCAAAATGGCAGATAACCCTACATACATGGCAAAAAACCTAGCACAGTGTGCAGCTTGCTATAGTCCTCTGTATGATATAATCTTTACTGTTGCCGTGGAGTCACTTCAGTCATGTCCGACTCGGTGTATACCTAATCTCTACAAGTTGCGAGGTTGCTATTATTCCTAGTTGACATGAGTTTTCATTTGGTAATCCTCACACATCAATAGATCTCCTGAATTTTGCAGAACCTCTCAAAATCAAAAGTATTAAGGAGCAACTAAAGATAACTATGAATTGTATTGTCCTCTTCCACTTTCAGCATTTCAAAAGATTCTGGTTTCTCAAAACCTCTTCTTAATTTACTATAATAAAATAATATTTCCGTTACTCAAATTTCCTCTGTTCTCCCTGGGATAGATGAGATTTATGTGTTCAGGCAAATGGGATAAAACCTTGTCACATCAGTGTTACTAGAGAGAGGAATTTGTCAGAAGGCTTGTGCATCCTCAGACTTCATCCAAGGATATTAATGAAATACCATAGGACCTTATATATTCTATGACCTGTAGCAAGGACCCCAATGATTGCACATTAGAGCAGTTCCACGTAGATAGATCTGAATGTGCTATGTAAATTGGAGAAGACAGCCATCACGATGCATTTTTTCTTTTATTGAAGCATAGTTGATTTAGAATACCATGTTAGTTTCAGGTGAGCAGCATAATGATTCAGTTTTTTTGCAAATTACACCCCATTATGGTTATTACAAGATACTGGGCATAATTCTCTATGCTATATGGTAGACTTTTGTTGCTTACCCATTTTATATATACTAGTATGTTGCATGTTCTTCTTCAGCCCTGAGAAACCCTGAAGTTAGTGTTCTTTCCAATAAGGGTCCACAGTAAATTAAAAGACTGTTATTCATTTATTATTCCTTTATTCACTCATTTAATTAACCAGTAAAGTGCCGGCTACATTCCAGGCCCCACAAGACAGGGCTTAAGAAGACATTTCTCTTGCCCTCGAGGACCTCAGAGCCTATCTAGATGGCAGGGCTGCAAGTAATTCCAGCACATGATGACAATCAGTATGAGAGAGGGACGTCCTCACAGAAGGTGGGTGGCTCAGGAATGGTGGCCAAATCTCACAGAGGAAGTGATCGTTTCTAACGATTTCTAATGAATCCACCACCGTATGGGTGATGTAGAAGAAGTTCATGTAACCCCAGCCTTCTGTCACTTTTGTCAGTTTGCCTGGCTGGTTGTTTATCTTCCTATCATCCATCTATCTACCTATGTATCTACCTACTCAATGTTTCTTCCAACATTTTTTGTATGTTTATCGCTGGCATGCAGTTGAGATTACAGTGCATATTCATTTTGCTTACAGATGACTCAGTTACCATCAGACCGTGAATGTTTGTCTCATGATCTTAAAAAATTCTTCAAGAGGCTTCCCTGGTGGCCCAGTGGTTAAGAATCTGCCTGCCAATGCAGGGGATGTGGGTTCAATCCTTGGTCTGAGAAGATTTTACATGCTACGGAGCAACTAAGCCTGTGCACCCCAACTACTGAAGCCAGAGCTCCAGAGCCTGTGCTCTGCAACAAGAGAAGCAACTGCAATGAGAAACCAGAGAGTAGCCCCACTTGCTGTGACTAGAGAAAGCCTCAGCACAGCAACAAAGATGCAGGGCAGCCAAAAATAAAAATAAAATTTAAAAAACTCTTCAAGAATGCCACTTTGAAAAAAATAGAATTTTTATTTGAAGATGACTGCAGATTTATAAACAGTTGTAAGAAATAATATGGAGCAATCTCACATACTCTTCATCCAGTTTCCCCCAATGACAACATCTTGTCACATTATTGAACAATGTCACCATCAGCATATTGATATTAATGCAATCAAGATACAGAACAGTTCTATAACAAGGGAATGTCATTTTGATAACTGTATGATTTATTTTGAAACGTATCATCATTTATTAATTCTGCTATTGTTTGAAATGTAGGTTGCTTCCAATTTGGAATTATAATAAATAATGATGTAGACAATATCTTTATATATAAATCTTTGCCAAAATCTCTGATTAATTCTGTAAGGGAAACTCCTGGTAGATTTGCTGAGTCAAAGGATTTGTACATTTTTAGGTTCTCAATACTGATTGCCAAATTGCTTTCCAGAAAGACTGTGCCAACTTACACTCTTGCAGTGCATGAAAGTGCTTGATGGACCACATTAACTGATATTTGAGTATTTTAAAGGTCTTTGCCAAGTGAAAATGATATTTTAAGACTTTTGGGGTTTATTTTTATACATACTAATGAAAACATTTATATATACACATAGATGCATATGCATATGTTAGGTTTTAAAACCTTTTTAGAGTTATCTCTTCCTAGCTTTTGACCATTTCCATGGTACTTTTCTTATTAATTTATAAATACTCTTTACATGCTAAGGATATTATTTTTAACAGATTTATTGGGATAACATTAAAATACCATACATTTTGCTCATTTAAACTATACAATTCGAATTTCCCCGGCAGTCCTGTGGTTAAGATTTAACACTTCCACTTCAGAGGGTGCTGATTTGGTCCCTGATCAGGAAACAAAAATCTTGCAGGCCTATGGCTCAGCCAAACAAACCAAACAAACTAGACAATTCAAAGCCTTTTACAAGACACAGAAGCAGCCTAAGTGTCCATCAACAGAGGACTGGATAAAGAGGATGTGGTGTATGTATCCCATGGAATGCTTCTCACATAAAAAAGAATGAGATTTTGCGATTTGCAACAACATGAACGGACCTGGAGGGTATTATGCTTAGCGAAATAAGTCAGAGAGAGAAAGCTAAATGCTGTATGTGAAATCTAAAAAATAAAACAAACAAATATAATAAAGCTCACAGATATAAGAACATAGTTACGAGTAGGGAAAGGTAAGGGGGGAGGGAAAGATGGGGTAGGGGCATAAGAGGTAACAACTGTTATGTATAAAATAAATAAGCTACAAGGATGTATTGTACAACACAGGAATATAGCCAATATTTTATAATATAAAACAACTGTATGATTTATTTTGAAACGTATCATCATTTATTAATTCTGCTATTGTTTGAAATGTAGGTTGCTTCCAATTTGGAATTATAATAAATAATGATGTAGACAATATCTTTATATATAAATCTTTGCCAAAATCTCTGATTAATTCTGTAAGGGAAACTCCTGGTAGATTTGCTGAGTCAAAGGATTTGTACATTTTTAGGTTCTCAATACTGATTGCCAAATTGCTTTCCAGAAAGACTGTGCCAACTTACACTCTTGCAGTGCATGAAAGTGCTTGATGGACCACATTAACTGATATTTGAGTATTTTAAAGGTCTTTGCCAAGTGAAAATGATATTTTAAGACTTTTGGGGTTTATTTTTATACATACTAATGAAAACATTTATATATACACATAGATGCATATGCATATGTTAGGTTTTAAAACCTTTTTAGAGTTATCTCTTCCTAGCTTTTGACCATTTCCATGGTACTTTTCTTATTAATTTATAAATACTCTTTACATGCTAAGGATATTATTTTTAACAGATTTATTGGGATAACATTAAAATACCATACATTTTGCTCATTTAAACTATACAATTCGAATTTCCCCGGCAGTCCTGTGGTTAAGATTTAACACTTCCACTTCAGAGGGTGCTGATTTGGTCCCTGATCAGGAAACAAAAATCTTGCAGGCCTATGGCTCAGCCAAACAAACCAAACAAACTAGACAATTCAAAGCCTTTTACAAGACACAGAAGCAGCCTAAGTGTCCATCAACAGAGGACTGGATAAAGAGGATGTGGTGTATGTATCCCATGGAATGCTTCTCACATAAAAAAGAATGAGATTTTGCGATTTGCAACAACATGAACGGACCTGGAGGGTATTATGCTTAGCGAAATAAGTCAGAGAGAGAAAGCTAAATGCTGTATGTGAAATCTAAAAAATAAAACAAACAAATATAATAAAGCTCACAGATATAAGAACATAGTTACGAGTAGGGAAAGGTAAGGGGGGAGGGAAAGATGGGGTAGGGGGCTAAGAGGTAACAACTGTTATGTATAAAATAAATAAGCTACAAGGATGTATTGTACAACACAGGGAATATAGCCAATATTTTATAACTATAAATGACATATAGTTTATATGATTTTTGAATCACTATGGTGTATACCTAAAATGAATATAATGTTGTAAATCAACTATACCTCGATAAAAATAATTCAGTGGCTTTTAGCACATTCACATACTTGAGCATCCATCAGCACAATGAATTTTAAAACATTTTATCTCCCAAAAAAGGAACTCGAATTCCCTTAGTTGGTACCCATACTCCCTCCATCCTCCCCATTCCCTGGCAATCACTATTCTATTTTCTGTCCCTATATATTTGCCAATTCTGGACATTTCACATAAATGGGATTGTAAAACATGTGGTGTTTGTGACTGGCTTCTTGTACTTAAGCATCTTGTTTTCAAGGCTCTTCCTCATTGTAGCATGTACAAGAATTCCATTCCTTCTTAAAGGTAAATAATAATCCAGTGAACGGATATATCACATTTTGTTTAGCCGTTCATCTATTGATGGACATTTAAATTGTTTCAACCTTTGGGCTTTTCTGAATAATGCTGCTCTGAACATTCATGTTTTCATTCCTCCTGCCTAGATTCCCAGGGGTGGGAGGGTGAGCCTGCTGGGATGTACTCTGTATTTAACTTTTGGAGGAACTGCTAGGTTCTTTTCCACAGTGGCGGCAATATTTTACATTCTCATCAACAACGAATGAGGGTTCCATTTTCTCTACAGTTTTACCAATGCCTGTTATTGTCTGTCTTTTTTTTTATAATACAGTCATCCTAGTGGATGTGAAGTAATGTATCTCATTATGGTTTTGACTTGGATTTACCTGATGGCTAATGATGAATGCCTTTTCACCTCCTTTTTGACCATTTGTATATCTTCTTTGGAGAAATGCCTATTTAAATCCTTTATCCACTTTGAAACTGTTTGTCTATTTACCTTAAGAGTTGTAGAAATTGCTTATATATTCTGGACACTAGACTCTTGATAGATACATGATTTCCAAACATTTTCTCCCATTGTGGTGAGTAGTCTTTCCGTTTTCCTGATAGTATCTCTTTTTTTAAGTTGCACTACATGGCTTCTGGGATCTGAGTGCTCCAGCCAGAGTTTGAACCCACCCACAGCAGGGAAAGCCTGGAGTCCTAATCCCTGAACTCCCAGGGAAGTCTGCTTGATAGTGTCTTTGAAGGAAGAGTTTTAAAAATTATGATACCCAGTTTATCTCTTTTTTGTTGTTGTTGTGTTTTTTTGGTGTGATATCTAAGAATCGATTGCCTAATTCAAGATCATGGAGATAATGCCTCTGTTTTTTTCTAAAACTTTGTAGTTTTAACTTTTATATTTAGATCATTGATATACTTTAAAAACTCTTTGTATATGATGTAAACTACAAGTCCAAATTCATTCTTTTGCATATTGATATCAAGTTGTCTCAGTACCATTTGTTGAAAAAAATTAACAAAAACAAAAAAACATTGACTCTAGGTGTAAGGGTTTGCTGCTTCTGGACTCTCAATTATATTCCACTGATCTATATGTCTGTTCTGATGTTGCTATCACACTGTTTTTCTTTTTATTATTGAAGTTTTGTACCAAGATATGAAATTGGGAAGTGTGATTCCCCCAAGTACATTTTTTTCAAAACTGCTTTGGCTGTTTTGTGTCTCTTGAAGGATCTTACTGTTTTGGACGCTATATTTCTTTGCAAATGACTTCCCATCTATGGTGTGACTTTTTAATGAGTTTTAATTACACCAAAGTTTTAAATTTTATCAGTTTATTGATCATTTTTGATTTTTCTTTCCTTTACTTTTTATGATGATCAATTCCTTTATTCTTCCAGTTTTATTGAGATATAATTGGCATGCAGCACTATATGAGTTTAAGGTGTCAAGTGTAAAGATTTGACTTATATATATCATGAAATGATGACCATAATGAGTTTAGTGAATATCCATCTCATATAGATACAAAATTAAAAAAATAGAAAAAATATTTTTCCTTGTGATGAGAACTGTTAGGATTTACTCTCTTATCAACTTTTTATACAACATATAGCAGTGTATTGCCTATGTTTTCTTTAGGAGGTCAGGTCTTACATTTAAGTCTTTAGTGCCTTTTGAGTTGTTTTTGTATACGGTGTGTATACGGTGTGAGAAAGTGGTCCGGTATATATTCAAGAGAGGAGCTGGAAAACATTCTACCTGTTGACACATTCAAACAGAACTTAAACTGGCTAGAGGAAGAGGTGTGTGTCTGTGCGCCCTTCCGCGCACAAGTTAGGGTGTACGTATTTTCCTCCCCTACTTGCTCTTACCTTTTTTGGCTGTACCCATACTCAAGAGGTATAAATCAGTGATTCCTCATAAAGTGTTTAAAAGATGGACCTGGAGTAACTGGGCTATGTCACATCAGATCACTCTCTTGCCAGACAATTTTGAAAGGCTAACGATTCGGCCAGAAAGACATGGCAGTTGCCATTCCCATAAAGACTTAAAGCGCTGGAGCAAACTCGTGGCGAATATCCGATAGCACTGACTCAGTTTCAAACTTGCAGCTTTTATGCTTGTATCCCCCGGCCTCTCCTGCAGCGGTCGCAGCTTCCTGGGCAGCCCTTCTCTCCTCCCGGGCGGCTCGGAAGAGTCGCCGAGTTCCTCGGCCCCATCCCTGGGGGATTGGGGGCAAGGACAGAGCTGGACTCCTTTTCTTTCCCACTTCGGTTCTTATAGGGGTCACTTCCCCTTGCCTTACCGTTTTCTTCTGAGACCCCTGCGTTTGAGGGGCGAGGATGTAAGTGAGAGAGAGAGAGAGAGAGAGAGAGAGAGTGTGTGTGTGTTTGCGTTGGGGGTGGGGAGGGCAGATTCTGGCTTCAGCACAGACCCTTGCAGACTCTCCGGGGCTAGCGTCCTCTTGGCGCCGGCAAGGACAGCAGTCTTGCTAGGGCCACTTGCAAGCGTCCTCACTGCGCACCTCCCGCGCGTGGCCAACCTTTGCCTCGGTCGGGGCTCGCGGATGCTCAGGAACCGCCACGAGTTCCCAGGCGAGTGCGAGGCCGGGCCGTCTCCTCCCACCACGTGGGCCGCCGCGGCCGCCCTCCCCTCCCCCGACAATGGGCGTCTCCGCAGGGGTCCTCCCTCTCGGCCCCCGGAGGCCCTCCTCCCCATCCCCGCCTCCAGCCGCCAGGAAGCGGAGCGGGGGCGTGTGCGCGCTCCCCGGAGGAGTCGCTCTCTGCGCCTCGGCCAGAAGCGCTCCGCCGGAGCCCCCAACTCCCAGTAAGTTCGGGGCTCCGGGAGCGCCGCGCTCTGGGCCTCGGGAGCCCCCGTCCCCTCGAGCAGGCGCCTCGCGGGGTGGCGGCGGGCCCGAGCGGCCGGCCGGCACAAGCCCCCGGCGGCGGCGGCTCGGGCCAGCGGGCCCCGCTCGGGGCCCCGCGCGTGGATGGAGGCGGCCGGCTCCTCGCCCTGCGGGAGCGCGGCCGCCCGGCACGCGCTCTGGACCCTCGCGCCGGGCGGCAGGACCCGGGACCTGCCTCCGGGCCCGGACCGCGGCCCGAGGGGGGCGGCCACCCGGGACATCCTTCTGCAGGTGGACATGGCCATGGCTCTGCAGCGCGTGCGGATTTCCAATAAATACAGCAGGAGCTACTTCTGCCTGCTGCAAGCAGCCACCCTCGCAGGTAAGGTCACTCCCCCTGCGCTCCATCCCCCGCCCCCGGCGCCGAGCACACTTTGTTCTCCCTCCGCCGCACCAGCTCGCCCTCCTCGGCCGCCGGCGCCCTTGGCCATCCCGCCGCAGTGCTTCCTCCCCGGGCTGCGCTGCTGGGGGACCGTGAGGGCAGGAGAGTGGTGCGAGGACGTTCGGGTTTCTTCTCCGCTCTTCACTCGCGCCGGCGTGTCCTGGTGGGACTTGGCGGGATCTTCCAACTCCGCATCCCGCGGATCAGAACGACCCCTCCCGAAGGTGCACTTCCCTTGTGCGAAAGCCGGGAAAGCGGGGGTGCGAGGTGGAGCGCGGGGATTCTGAGACCCTGGGCTGCGCGGTGGGAGGGGGAGTTGTGGAGAAGGTGTGCCGCCGCCGCCGCTTTGAGCTCTCACCCACGGTAGTGCATCCTTCCAGCCCGATGCCGGGGTGCTCACTACAAAGGCAGAAGTTTTTGTCTGCCACTGCGGCGGTTTGGGTGAGGGATGCCGTGGACGCGGTCCCTTGGCAGTCGTGATGCACACGCCTTTACCCCGCTCGAGGCGCCGAGTTTCGCGGAGGGTGCAGCTCTGATATCTTAAGGTCAGCCAGGACTTTTCAGGTAAGTTTTCGAGATACTTACAGTTCCTGGACCTGTCTTCCTCGGATTCCGTGGTAGGTTTGCCTTAGCAGGTGCTCAGCCCTGCCATGGGAGTTTTGGCATTCCCAGAAGTAGACATGCGATGGCAATTTTCTGAAAATAAAGTAGCCATCACACATGTTCCAAATATTCTGCCTCCTGCTTCTGGGTCAGTCTCTGTAGTTAGATCACAGTAAGTCAAGGTGGCGACCCATGCATTTTTAGGTCCCTCGGGGTGGGTTTTGGGGGCGGGCACTACTGGTTTCCAGGTGCGATCAAGCAGGAAGGGGAGAGTGGTGATGAGGCTCCTCAGGTGTTGAGTGTCTGAAACGGATTGGGATGCTACACCAGACACTCTGTGGAGCTGCTTTGTGTCCTGTGTTTGCCTCCTGCGTCTTTCCTGAGTATGAGAAAAATGTTTCATCTTTGATACCTTTGAAGGCTCCTGCATGTTGGCAGGCTTCTGACCCTTCAGCATTATGACAAGTCACAGCACCTAAGTGACACCCGTTGCTGTGCTGTGTTATTACACAGCCAGGAGTGCTGTTTAGCAGTAACTGTCTACTGCCCGATGGACCAACGAAATGCCCTGGATGTAGGTCTACCTAGGCTGTTAGGACATGCACCCTGGAAGGATAGTTTTATGTGTGGAAAGGATTCCGTCTATTTTTGTTTTAAAATTCGTCTATTTAAAAAATACATTTACAAGGCTTTTCATCATGGTACAGAACTTTCGAGAGATCATTTCAGTGATGACTAGAGTTTGCTCTCTAGCAGGACATGGCGAGGTGGAATAAACAAATTACACCTGTTTCTGAGGAGCTGCTGTGGACCAGAAAAAAGGCACAGTTGACTCTGCTTAGGAAGTTAAGGGGCGGCTTCAGGGAGGGGGCAATGCAGGATTTGAACCTTTAAGGATGGATCCAAATTTCAGGGGGACTGGAGACTGGGGATGGGGTGGGGGCAGAGGGAAAGGTCCGGAGAGTTCATCCAGGCAGAGGAACCAAGTTGTGCCAAAATAAGCAGAAAGGGGATGGCATAGTAGGTTTGGGGGTTCTTTTTTAAATGGTTGGAGTGGAAAAGTGTGGAAAACACTGGAGAGATCAATTTGGAGGAGTAAGTAGAGGCTGGATCAGGCATATCAAAGGGCTGTATTTGTAGGGCAATGGGGGGCCACAGGAGTGTTGTGAGTCGGCGGATAGAGGGAGGCTGGGCTGTGTCAGTGCATGGTGGAACTTCTTGTTTTGCAGACAGGACTCTGGCCGCTGTGGGGAGGACTCAGTGTGTGGAGTATGGAGCAGAGAGGAGGAAGCAGGGTGGCCAGTTAGAGAGCAGTGGGACCGTGCTGGGCGAGCGTGGAGGAAGGCATGGACTGAGTCAGTCCTGGGAATGAGGAGAAGGGGAAAAGCTGGAGGAACTGAGAGGGTAGAATTGATTTGAGGTGGTAACTAGTCTGAGGTTTGAGGGCCAGCACGGGACTTAGTTCACCAGACACTCTGTGGACCCCCCCCGGGGGAAAATGTTTCATCTTTGATACCTTTGAAGGCTCCTGCATGTTGGCAGGCTTCTGACCCTTCAGCATTATGACAAGTCACAGCACCTAAGTGACACCCGTTGCTGTGCTGTGTTATTACACAGCCAGGAGTGCTGTTTAGCAGTAACTGTCTACTGCCCGATGGACCAACGAAATGCCCTGGATGTAGGTCTACCTAGGCTGTTAGGACATGCACCCTGGAAGGATAGTTTTATGTGTGGAAAGGATTCCGTCTATTTTTGTTTTAAAATTCGTCTATTTAAAAAATACATTTACAAGGCTTTTCATCATGGTACAGAACTTTCGAGAGATCATTTCAGTGATGACTAGAGTTTGCTCTCTAGCAGGACATGGCGAGGTGGAATAAACAAATTACACCTGTTTCTGAGGAGCTGCTGTGGACCAGAAAAAAGGCACAGTTGACTCTGCTTAGGAAGTTAAGGGGCGGCTTCAGGGAGGGGGCAATGCAGGATTTGAACCTTTAAGGATGGATCCAAATTTCAGGGGGACTGGAGACTGGGGATGGGGTGGGGGCAGAGGGAAAGGTCCGGAGAGTTCATCCAGGCAGAGGAACCAAGTTGTGCCAAAATAAGCAGAAAGGGGATGGCATAGTAGGTTTGGGGGTTCTTTTTTAAATGGTTGGAGTGGAAAAGTGTGGAAAACACTGGAGAGATCAATTTGGAGGAGTAAGTAGAGGCTGGATCAGGCATATCAAAGGGCTGTATTTGTAGGGCAATGGGGGGCCACAGGAGTGTTGTGAGTCGGCGGATAGAGGGAGGCTGGGCTGTGTCAGTGCATGGTGGAACTTCTTGTTTTGCAGACAGGACTCTGGCCGCTGTGGGGAGGACTCAGTGTGTGGAGTATGGAGCAGAGAGGAGGAAGCAGGGTGGCCAGTTAGAGAGCAGTGGGACCGTGCTGGGCGAGCGTGGAGGAAGGCATGGACTGAGTCAGTCCTGGGAATGAGGAGAAGGGGAAAAGCTGGAGGAACTGAGAGGGTAGAATTGATTTGAGGTGGTAACTAGTCTGAGGTTTGAGGGCCAGCACGGGACATTAGGTTAATTCCAGGTTTGTTGTTAAAGTGATGAAGTTGTTACCTTAAGTGACTTATATGGGTTATCTTGATAACTCAGAAAATCTAGCCTAGATGGAGTCCACGTTTATTATAAAATTGCCATTTGAAATTGTCCTTAAGTAGGGGCGTCCTCCCCATACACGCACTTTCCTTACCTGATGATGGAGAAAAAAAAGGAGGGGGGAAGTGTTTTGTGTTCCTTGCAGCACAAAAGAATAACAAACTGTACTGGTCTGAGGTAACCTCAGACAACCCAGAGAAGTAGTTGGGAAAACCTGTTGGCTGCACATTTGATTCTGTCAGAGTTTAGCTGTATAAATCACAACAACAAAACGATGTGTAAATCTCAACAAGAGTTAATTTAATATACATTGCAACGTGGTACACAGTGGATCCCAATGACAGTGGGTCACTTACAGGCTAACACTGATTTCTGAGTTATTCCGCATAAGTGATTCCCTGGTTAACTGAGGTTCAGCCCTTACAGTGCTGGATGTGTTTCCCCCTCTCCCCAGTGTAACCATTTTAGATGAAAAGCTTTTCAAAAAAGATCATTCACCTTCCTGATTCCTGAACCTGGAAGTAACTGCATCCTTTCTTGATGTTTCAAGATTATCCTTATAATAGCATTAGTTGTTTTAATTTGCTGTATATAGTGTTGCCTCAAGGGCTTCTCAAAACCGTGGTGGGTCTGTTTGTCCTTGTATTAAATTGGGCACCGATTGTTCTTCCTCTTAATTTGCAATGCCTGGGTTTCTGGTCTTTCCATATATCCCCTCTCTGGCAGCTGCCATGTCTTTTTCGTTTTCTCTTTTGTTCCTTTGAGGTCTAGTTGCTTTACACTGTTCTGTTAGTCTCTGCTGTACAGCAGGGGGAACCAGCTGTGCGGGGGCATGTACCCCTTCCTCTCGAGCTTCCCTCCCACCCTCTATAGCTTCCATTTCTTGTTGCTGTGATTTTTACCTGTTTCTACAGCCAGTGGTTTCCTGCCTAATCCTCTAAGCTCCCTCCTTCGCTGCCCATTCTGACGTGTTAAGGAGATGACCACACTTGCTCAAGTTTGCAAAATGGGAGTAAACAGACTATGAGTGGGGTCATGGGGATTCTGCTTCTGTAAATACTAATGTATGTGACCTTTAGTATGATAGCTCTTCCGGTTGGATAAAAGCTTTATTTTTTTTTAAGGTTTGAGGTATAATTGGCTTACAATAGTATATTAGTTTCAGGTGTATAACATAGTGATTCAGTATTTTTATAAATTATCCTCCATACAAAATTATTACAAAATACTGGCTTTGTTCCCTGTGCTATACTTACTTTGTGCCTGGTACCTCCTGATCCCCTTTCCAATCTTCCTCTTCCTGCCTTTCCACCCTCCTGGTGACCACTGGTTTACCCAGTATCTGCATCTGTGTGTCTGTTTCTGTTCCTAACAGCTTTTTGTTGTTTTCCTAGTTCTTTGTTGTGTCCTGGAGGGTTAAGGCTGTTAGATCAGTTGAGGCTGTTAGATCAGTGGCTGAAACCTGTGTTCTCTTACAAATTGAGCTGTTACAATATGCAAGATTGCCATAGTTTGCTTTCTTGTAAAGGAAACAAATGTGTTCAAAATCCATCAGCAAATTGAGATTCAAAGTCTCCACTGTGTTTTTCGGGTGTACCTGCAAGTGCTTGGCACTAGGAGGAACTTTAGTCTTAGGAGTTGCTCCCGAGGATTGAAAGCAGAAGTCCCTCTACAGCATCTTCTCAACCCAGCACCTCCAAAGGCTCAATAAAAAACCTGATCCTCACCTGGCCCAGCACAGAAGCAGAGGTCAGCCCCCTAAGAGAGATGCTTCCTATCTGATTGCCGCCAAGGTCTCATCTCGAACCTGGTAAGAGGTCTGCCTCTCATTTATCTTTCACCCAAGACCTCCCCTCATTGTATGCGCATGGCAGCGGTTAGGGTCCGACTGGCTTCTTGTTCATTTCAGCACTGGGAATGTGACACTGAAGAAAAGCCTGAAAGAGGGCAGGACGTCACCAGAGGGGTCTGAGGGAGTGTCCAGGCAGAGGGGACAGTCAGTGTAAGGACCTGGAGATGGCAAAGTACTGGCAAGTTCAAGGAATGGGAAGAGAACCAGTGTGGCTGAAATTGTGTGTGTGTATGAGAGCGAGCGAGAGCGCGAGAGATGAAGCCAGAGGGCTAATGGGGCTGGAGCATATGTGGGCTATGAGAGTAAGAGTGGTGAAGGACCCACCTGCCAATGCAGGAGACATAAGAGACGTGAGTTCAATCGCTAGGTCAGGAAGCTCCCCTGGAGGAGGGCAGGGCACCCCACTCCAGTATTCTTGCCTGGAGAATCCCATAGACAGAGGAGCCTGGCAGGCTACAGGCCATAGGGCCACATAGAGTCAGACATAACTGAAGCAACTTGGCACGTATGAGAGCAAGAGACATCGAAGGTGACTCTAAGAATTTTGGCCTGAGCAAGTGGATGGTGGAACTGTATGGATGGCGATGCGTGCGGGGGCAGCTGGGTGTGGTGAAATCCTGAGGATCAGAAGTTTGGTCTGAGGAGGAGCTCCCTGGCGGCCCAGTAGTTAGGACTCAGTGCTTTCACTGCTGGAGGTCCAAGTTCAATCCCTGGTCTGGGAACTTGAGGTCCTACAGGCCACATGGCATGGTAAAACAAATGTTTGGTTTGGGACCTGATAACTTTGATGTGTCTATTTGATGTCCACACAGAGGTGTTGGGTTGGCAAATGGACATGGGAATCTAGTCTTCAAGGAAGAGCTGTTGCTTGCGGCTATCAATTTGGGAGTTGTTGTAGGTGGTATTTAATGAGAGAGTCTAGAGAAGAGGTCAGTCAGAAGAGACAGTTGTTTGGATTCTCTTAGTGAAGACTTGGGGATAACTTCTTCCCCAGAGCACATTTAAGAGAGTGCAAGCAGAAGCTGTGCTCCAAAGAGACAAATCATTTCTGTGGTTTGTTGTTCAAATGTTTGCAATATCTGATTTGCTCACAGGTTGCTTTGACTAATATTCCTTTGCTCAGATTTGGAGTCAGTATAATCTATGCCCGGGGGTAAAGAAGAGGTCCAATTCAAGGCAAAGGGAGAAGGGAGTGACAGAGGACGAAATGGTTAGATTGCATCACAGACTCCGTGGACATGAGTTTGAGCTGACTCTGGGAGATGGTGAAGGGCGCAGAAGGCAGGTGTGCTGCGGTCCGTGGGCTTACATAGAGCCAGGCACGCCCAAGAGACTGAACAGCAAAGAAGAGGTCTAGGGAGAGAGCTCTCCAAAGAGAGAAAGGACAACTTCATTACTGAGTAAGCCTTAATCTTTATGGGTGTAAGAAATCTGCAGTTTAGGGCTTCCCTGGTGGTCCAGTGGGTAAGGACACCGCCTTGCAGTGCAAGGGGCACCGGTTGGATCCCTGGCCTGGGAAGATCCCACATGCCACCAAGCGGCTGGACCCATGTGTCCAATTACCAAGCTGGAGCTCTGGAGCGCATGCGCCCAGAGCCGGTGCTCTGCGACAACAGAGGCCACCGCGATGGGAGGCCCACACAGGCCAAAGAACAAAGATGGATGAAAATAGATAAAGACCAATAGAAGTGGTCCGCCCGCCCCCTCCCCCCTCCCCACAAAAAAATAAAATAAAGTACAGGCCTGAAAAAAAAAAAAAAAGAAATCTGCAGTTTAATCATTCACAGCTTAAGTTCATGCTGCAGATGTACTCCTTCCCATCTTATTCTTTCTCCAGTAGAAATCCTAAGTAGCCACTCTTGCTTTCCGATTGAGAACACCTTTATCAGTTACCTCAATCCTTTTCAATTCATGGTATAATTTTTCTTTAAAGCAATCATATGTTAATAGAAAAATCAAAAGCTGATGGCAAATTGGAAAGAAGGACCAATTTATACTCAGAGTAAAGCTTGGGGCTTTATAAAATAGTTTAATTAGCAAACATAGTGACATTTTTAATATGCTGAAATTTACTCTGAAAGGTCATTATCTCCTTTCTGACTTTCAAATATTTATCAGTGATATTGTCACCTTTGCTAGGAAGAAGTTAAGTTGGCTGGTTAACCCTTCAGATGCTGGAAAAGCAGACTTTTAAGCCGCATTTACAATTTACATTTGGGTATTTGTCTCTGGAAAATTATGAGCCAGCAACTTGATGGAGATATGTCTGCTCTGTTTTCAGATAATGTTTTGCATTAATTTGAAAAGGGAAGAAGGAGGAGAAAAGAGTTTTGTTAGCAAGAGGGCAAACGGGAAAAACAGGATCCCATTCTAATTTTTTTAACAGCTTTATTGCCATATAAGGCACATTGCATATAATTAACCCACTTAAAGTATACATTTCACTAGGTTTTAGTATAATCACAGTTGTACGTTGATTACCATAATCTTTATGGGTGTAAGAAATCTGCAGTTTAGGGCTTCCCTGGTGGTCCAGTGGGTAAGGACACCGCCTTGCAGTGCAAGGGGCACCGGTTGGATCCCTGGCCTGGGAAGATCCCACATGCCACCAAGCGGCTGGACCCATGTGTCCAATTACCAAGCTGGAGCTCTGGAGCGCATGCGCCCAGAGCCGGTGCTCTGCGACAACAGAGGCCACCGCGATGGGAGGCCCACACAGGCCAAAGAACAAAGATGGATGAAAATAGATAAAGACCAATAGAAGTGGTCCGCCCGCCCCCCCCCCCCCCCCCACAAAAAAATAAAATAAAGTACAGGCCTGAAAAAAAAAAAAAAAGAAATCTGCAGTTTAATCATTCACAGCTTAAGTTCATGCTGCAGATGTACTCCTTCCCATCTTATTCTTTCTCCAGTAGAAATCCTAAGTAGCCACTCTTGCTTTCCCGATTGAGAACACCTTTATCAGTTACCTCCAATCCTTTTCAATTCATGGTATAATTTTTCTTTAAAGCAATCATATGTTAATAGAAAAATCAAAAGCTGATGGCAAATTGGAAAGAAGGACCAATTTATACTCAGAGTAAAGCTTGGGGCTTTATAAAATAGTTTAATTAGCAAACATAGTGACATTTTTAATATGCTGAAATTTACTCTGAAAGGTCATTATCTCCTTTCTGACTTTCAAATATTTATCAGTGATATTGTCACCTTTGCTAGGAAGAAGTTAAGTTGGCTGGTTAACCCTTCAGATGCTGGAAAAGCAGACTTTTAAGCCGCATTTACAATTTACATTTGGGTATTTGTCTCTGGAAAATTATGAGCCAGCAACTTGATGGAGATATGTCTGCTCTGTTTTCAGATAATGTTTTGCATTAATTTGAAAAGGGAAGAAGGAGGAGAAAAGAGTTTTGTTAGCAAGAGGGCAAACGGGAAAAACAGGATCCCATTCTAATTTTTTTAACAGCTTTATTGCCATATAAGGCACATTGCATATAATTAACCCACTTAAAGTATACATTTCACTAGGTTTTAGTATAATCACAGTTGTACGTTGATTACCATAAGTTTAGAACACTCCCATTGCCCCCAAAGGAAACCCTCAGACCCGTCAGCCTTGACCCCTCATTTCCTCCCACCAGCCCCTGGCGGCCACTCATATCCTTTCTCTCTTTAAAGATGTGCATATTCTGGACATTTCAGATAAATAGAATCATAATGATCTTTTGTGTCTGGCTTCTTTCACTTAACATAATGTTCTCAAGTTTCATCCATATTGTAGCACTTTTCAGCACTCATTCTATCTGGCTGAATATTTTAATGATCAGTTGATGGACATTGGAATTATGTCCATCTTGCATCTATTGTGAATAATGTTACTATGAATATTCTTACACAGGTTTTTGTGTGGGCCTGTTTTCACTTCTCTTGAGTACATACGGGGTCGGGGCAGCGGGGATGGGTGGGCTGGGGGGGTTGGATGTGCTAGGTCATAGAGGCTCTGTATGTCTAATCCTTTGAGGAGCTCCCGGACTTCCAGAGCAGCTGTAATATTTCACATTCCTATGAGCATTTTAGGAGGGTTCCATTTTCTCCACATCCTTCTGAGGACTTGTTAATCTCTGTTTGATTCTAGCTATTCTAGTTGGTGTGAAGTGATTTTACTTTGTGGTTTTGACTGGCATTTCCCAAATGGCTAGTGATACTGAGGACCTTTTCATGTGCTTATTGGCCATTTGTATACGGTAACTTTTATGGATGAATGTCTATGCAGATTCTTTGCCCATTTTTAAATTGGGCTATTTCTCTTTTCACTACTTAGTTGTAAGAGATCTGCATTCAAGGATCCTTATCAGATATTAATTTTCAAATATTTTCTCCTATTCTGTAAATTATCTTTCATTCTATTGATGGTTTCATTTGAAGTAATTAAAAAGTAATAAGTAATTTTAAAAACAAACCAGACAAACTACCTGATTAAAATGGGCAGAAGCCTCAAATAGACATTTTCTTTAATATGCCATATAAGGCACATTGCATATAATTAACCCACTTAAAGTATACATTTCACTAGGTTTTAGTATAATCACAGTTGTACGTTGATTACCATAAGTTTAGAACACTCCCATTGCCCCCAAAGGAAACCCTCAGACCCGTCAGCCTTGACCCCTCATTTCCTCCCACCAGCCCCTGGCGGCCACTCATATCCTTTCTCTCTTTAAAGATGTGCATATTCTGGACATTTCAGATAAATAGAATCATAATGATCTTTTGTGTCTGGCTTCTTTCACTTAACATAATGTTCTCAAGTTTCATCCATATTGTAGCACTTTTCAGCACTCATTCTATCTGGCTGAATATTTTAATGATCAGTTGATGGACATTGGAATTATGTCCATCTTGCATCTATTGTGAATAATGTTACTATGAATATTCTTACACAGGTTTTTGTGTGGGCCTGTTTTCACTTCTCTTGAGTACATACGGGGTCGGGGCAGCGGGGGATGGGTGGGCTGGGGGGGTTGGATGTGCTAGGTCATAGAGGCTCTGTATGTCTAATCCTTTGAGGAGCTCCCGGACTTCCAGAGCAGCTGTAATATTTCACATTCCTATGAGCATTTTAGGAGGGTTCCATTTTCTCCACATCCTTCTGAGGACTTGTTAATCTCTGTTTGATTCTAGCTATTCTAGTTGGTGTGAAGTGATTTTACTTTGTGGTTTTGACTGGCATTTCCCAAATGGCTAGTGATACTGAGGACCTTTTCATGTGCTTATTGGCCATTTGTATACGGTAACTTTTATGGATGAATGTCTATGCAGATTCTTTGCCCATTTTTAAATTGGGCTATTTCTCTTTTCACTACTTAGTTGTAAGAGATCTGCATTCAAGGATCCTTATCAGATATTAATTTTCAAATATTTTCTCCTATTCTGTAAATTATCTTTCATTCTATTGATGGTTTCATTTGAAGTAATTAAAAAGTAATAAGTAATTTTTAAAAAACAAACCAGACAAACTACCTGATTAAAAAATGGGCAGAAGCCTCAAATAGACATTTTTACAAGAGGATATAGGGATGGCCAGCAGGAGCACAGAGATGCTCAGCGTTGCTACTCATCAGGGAAATGCAAATCACAGCCACAATGAGGCATCACCTCACACCTGTCAGAGTGGCTATTCTCAAAAAGACCACGAATAACAAATGTTAGTGAGGGTGTGGAGTCCTGTGGAAAACAGTATGGCGGTTTCTTGAAAAACTAAAAATTCAGGAAAAAAAAAAAAGGATTACCATATCCTACCATATGACCCAGCAATTTGATCCCTGTATATCCAAAGGAAACAAAAGCACTAATTAGAAAACGTACATGCACCCCAGTGTTCATAGCAACATTATTTACAATAGCCAAGACTTGGGAGCAGCCTAAGTGTCTGTCAGTGGATGAATGGATATGTCATTAACACACACAGGCACACACACACTGGAGTATGACTCAGTCATAAAAAAGAAGGAAATTTTGCTATTTGCAGCAAAGTGGATGGACCCAGAGGGTATTAAGCTAAATGAAATAAGAGAAAGACATTATCTTTTGTTTTTAAGTTGTTTATATGCCATCAGTTTGGATTTGTGGACCTTTTCTATGGATATAGATATATCAATTCAACATGTATTGATCACCTCCGGTGTGCTAGACACCATTGGGATATTTCAGTGAACACAAAAATCCCTGCCCACAAGGAACTCATTTCTAACTGGTGAGAACAACAATAAAGAATCCATGTATGGGACTTCCCTGTTGGCCCAGTGGATAAGACTCTACCCTCCCAATGCAGGGGGTGCAGGTTCGATCCCTAGTCAGGGAAGGAGAGCCTGCTTGCCACAACTAATAAAAGATCCCACATACCACAACAAAGACCTGGTGTAGTCAGATAAATAGTTTTTTTTTTTTTTTTTTAAAGAGCTAACTTAACAAAATAGAATCCATGTACATGAGTATTTTACCAAATTGGGGTTTTCCCCTTTATGTTGAACTGTGAGTTGCATTTGAATGGGTTTACTTAAAAATGATTTCACTATGAAGTGTGTGATACACTCAGGAGTATAGGAAATATAAAATACATAAAATCATGTTTTGGGCTTCCCTGGTGGTCCAGTGGGTAAGGACACCGCCTTGCAGTGCAAGGGGCACCGGTTCGAGCCCTGGCCTGGGAAGATCCCGCGTGCCGCGGAGTGGCTGGACCCATGTGTCCAATTACCGAGCCGGAGCTCTGGAGCGCAAGCGCCCAGAGCCGGTGCTTTGCGACAACAGAGGCTGCCGTGATGGGAGGCCCACACGGGCCAGAGAAAAAAGATGGATGAAAATGGACAAATGAAAGACCAATAGAAGTGGCCCGCCTGCTCCCCTCCCTCCCCACCCCCATCGCCACCAAAATAAATAAATAAATAAATCTTTTAAAAAATCATGTTTTATGTTATTTTTCCCTTTCATAGAGAACAAAGAGGCTACTGCACATTCTGGGACCCTGGGCTCTCTGTTCTTCACACCTCCACTTGCACTCCTGTGCCACTGTTAGTTGAAGAATTAGCTGTTCAGTATGCAGCCTGGTGACAGGAAAAACAATAGGAAGTTATATTCAATAATATTTCCCCTATTTAAACTAAAAATGGTGTGACTATGTTTTCTTAAGAACAGTGGAGCCATTGAATTCTATGGATATGCCATCAGTTTGGATTTGTGGACCTTTTCTATGGATATAGATATATCAATTCAACATGTATTGATCACCTCCGGTGTGCTAGACACCATTGGGATATTTCAGTGAACACAAAAATCCCTGCCCACAAGGAACTCATTTCTAACTGGTGAGAACAACAATAAAGAATCCATGTATGGGACTTCCCTGTTGGCCCAGTGGATAAGACTCTACCCTCCCAATGCAGGGGGTGCAGGTTCGATCCCTAGTCAGGGAAGGAGAGCCTGCTTGCCACAACTAATAAAAGATCCCACATACCACAACAAAGACCTGGTGTAGTCAGATAAATAGTTTTTTTTTTTTTTTTTTAAAGAGCTAACTTAACAAAATAGAATCCATGTACATGAGTATTTTACCAAATTGGGGTTTTCCCCTTTATGTTGAACTGTGAGTTGCATTTGAATGGGTTTACTTAAAAATGATTTCACTATGAAGTGTGTGATACACTCAGGAGTATAGGAAATATAAAATACATAAAATCATGTTTTGGGCTTCCCTGGTGGTCCAGTGGGTAAGGACACCGCCTTGCAGTGCAAGGGGCACCGGTTCGAGCCCTGGCCTGGGAAGATCCCGCGTGCCGCGGAGTGGCTGGACCCATGTGTCCAATTACCGAGCCGGAGCTCTGGAGCGCATGCGCCCAGAGCCGGTGCTTTGCGACAACAGAGGCTGCCGTGATGGGAGGCCCACACGGGCCAGAGAAAAAAGATGGATGAAAATGGACAAATGAAAGACCAATAGAAGTGGCCCGCCTGCTCCCCTCCCTCCCCACCCCCATCGCCACCAAAATAAATAAATAAATAAATCTTTTTAAAAAAATCATGTTTTATGTTATTTTTTCCCCCTTTCATAGAGAACAAAGAGGCTACTGCACATTCGGGGACCCTGGGCTCTCTGTTCTTCACACCTCCACTTGCACTCCTGTGCCACTGTTAGTTGAAGAATTAGCTGTTCAGTATGCAGCCTGGTGACAGGAAAAACAATAGGAAGTTATATTCAATAATATTTCCCCTATTTAAACTAAAAATGGTGTGACTATGTTTTCTTAGAATCTTTGATGACCCTGAAAAGTAATGTGCAGGACATCTTTGTGTTTGCATGTACCTGATCACGTGATTAGTCACAGAGTTTGAAAAAGTATCAGCCCTGTTTTTCTTTGCCATTTTGCACTCGTCAGTTTCCAAAAGAGATTCAGTTTTGCTTCCTTGGTTAACACATTCCCAGGACCAATGACAGATGCTGTGTGTTCTTTTGCATGCCCTATAAGCTAAAGTAAGTCATTCAAATCGGATTTACCATTGCAGATGCTGTATATTTCAAAATTAGATTTTCTGAACCTAAGAAGAGGTGAATAACCATGGAACAGGAGATTTGGCGTTTAGTCTTTCTTTATAGCTTGTACTTTAAATAGCTGCTTTCGAAAGGCCTGATGTTATAATAAAAATCTTAAAAAGAGGCTAATGTTAGTAGTTACCTATTACTAATAAGCCAGTGTGTTTAGAATTATCTGGTGGTGGTGGCTGTAGTGGTTGGGAACTATGATTTTGACTTTAAGCTTATTTTCTAACAGGTCGCTGCTCATCTGCACTATAGGTACTTGAATGAGTAAGATTTAGATGAATAAAGTGATGTCCCTTTGATTTACATACTTTTCCCCCCAAATTGCTGTTGCTAAGAAAGAATCTATAACATTCAAAATTGTGTGATGAAAAGTTTTTTTTTAATTGTGCTTTCAGAAGTGCACAGGGAAGCTAATTTGTAGACGTTTATTTTCGTAACAGTTTTGAAGATGATGCATAGTTGCTTTTAACATATAGAAAAATGTATATAATATATATACTCATGTTCAATTTAAAGAGCCCTTTATCAGAGTTCTGACATTTAGCAAAGATTTTGTCAATTTTTATGTAGTGTAAATTTTAAAAGGCTCATGATCAAGTCACAAAAGAGCTTTCACAGTGGAGAAAAGTAAATAAAGCCTCCACAGTTATTAACCTTTATTTTAGTTTTTATTAACCTTTGTTTGCAGTTTTTAACCTTTTTTTAAATCAGTGCAAGCCTCTTCATATTGCCTATCAACTTTACAGGTGATTTTTTTTTTTATGGGAATATAGTTGCTTTACAATGTTCTGTTGGTTTCTGCTGTACAACAAAGTGAATCAGCTATATATATATATATATATATATATGTACACACATATATTTCTCTCCCTCTTGAGCCTGCTTCCGTGATTTGAAAGATGGTAGAATGAACTTTTACTGTCAGTCATTTTAGTTACATACTTATTATTTCCAGTTCTCTGGACTAGATACAAGAGCAGGAACACAGAAACGCCAGTGTTGGCGAAAGTTACAGTAATGAATGGCTTCCTTTTGTTTATCTCATCCGCAGCAGGATGAGGGAGGCTTGCTACCCCTTACTCCCCTCCTTGGAATCAGGTCAGATACCACTGACCTTGGTATAATATTGAGTCATGATTGCAAACTGAAAATGCTGAGAAATGATTGCCAGGAGGTATTCAGCATAGGTTGGGCCACAAAAATTTGTTTTTTCCTCATTTTTTAGACATGATCTGTCTCATCCATATAGTGCTCTATGTCCTTTCTCTGTGTGCTCACAGTGTCCTGGGCTCAACACTATTGTAATGCTTAGTGCTCTGGGCTGTCACTGCCTCCTCCTAGATGGATGAAGAGGCCCCAAGGCCTGCACCAGTGTTTCTCTGGTTTTCTGTGTCCCCAGTGTTGTACAAGGCCTGGAAACTGATGGGAATCTAGCAAAAGTTTATTGAAAGGAGAAATACACAGATGATGAGAGTGGCTGGTAGGTAAATGAAGAAGACACTTCAAGGTGTTTTGTAATGTGGATTCTTCACTTGTATTCCTATTTTTTCCTTCCAGCCTCTCATTGCTTCCTTCCCTTTCCCGGCCTCCTGAGAATTCCACAATTTAAAGAGCCTTTTCAGAGTTCTGACATTTAGCAAAGATTTTGTCAATTTTATGTAGTGTAAATTTTAAAAGGCTCATGATCAAGTCACAAAAGAGCTTTCACAGTGGAGAAAAGTAAATAAAGCCTCCACAGTTATTAACCTTTATTTTAGTTTTTATTAACCTTTGTTTGCAGTTTTTAACCTTTTTTTAAATCAGTGCAAGCCTCTTCATATTGCCTATCAACTTTACAGGTGATTTTTTTTTTTATGGGAATATAGTTGCTTTACAATGTTCTGTTGGTTTCTGCTGTACAACAAAGTGAATCAGCTATATATATATATATATATATGTACACACATATATTTCTCTCCCTCTTGAGCCTGCTTCCGTGATTTGAAAGATGGTAGAATGAACTTTTACTGTCAGTCATTTTAGTTACATACTTATTATTTCCAGTTCTCTGGACTAGATACAAGAGCAGGAACACAGAAACGCCAGTGTTGGCGAAAGTTACAGTAATGAATGGCTTCCTTTTGTTTATCTCATCCGCAGCAGGATGAGGGAGGCTTGCTACCCCTTACTCCCCTCCTTGGAATCAGGTCAGATACCACTGACCTTGGTATAATATTGAGTCATGATTGCAAACTGAAAATGCTGAGAAATGATTGCCAGGAGGTATTCAGCATAGGTTGGGCCACAAAAATTTGTTTTTTCCTCATTTTTTAGACATGATCTGTCTCATCCATATAGTGCTCTATGTCCTTTCTCTGTGTGCTCACAGTGTCCTGGGCTCAACACTATTGTAATGCTTAGTGCTCTGGGCTGTCACTGCCTCCTCCTAGATGGATGAAGAGGCCCCAAGGCCTGCACCAGTGTTTCTCTGGTTTTCTGTGTCCCCAGTGTTGTACAAGGCCTGGAAACTGATGGGAATCTAGCAAAAGTTTATTGAAAGGAGAAATACACAGATGATGAGAGTGGCTGGTAGGTAAATGAAGAAGACACTTCAAGGTGTTTTGTAATGTGGATTCTTCACTTGTATTCCTATTTTTTCCTTCCAGCCTCTCATTGCTTCCTTCCCTTTCCCGGCCTCCCTGAGAATTCCACAAAGTACAGTTCAAGCATTGAGTGTCCGAGGATAGCCAGATCATAGCCAGATCAGTGGACATTCTTCTACGAATTGGAGCCTGTTCATTCTTAAATGCTTTCTAAGCAGGTGCTAACACGGTCCTGAATGCACAGTAGAGCCCAAGGCCGTACTTTCCAATGTTTGAGTTCACCTTATATGTGTCTTTAATGCCACTGCAGAGTTCCATTGCTCTTTTTGTCACATCAAACTGATTTTTTGTTTCTGCTTTAACCTGTGTCTAGTCGTGGGATTTACCCTCCCTGGTAGGCTTTCAGCGATCACTAAGAGGATTTTTAATGTGGTCTTTCAAAATGGAGGCTTCATGAGAAAAGGAATCTGTGGTTAAGAGCCGTGGCCAAAACCAAAGCATATCTATAGTGATTACGTTGTTGCGTGTATAGGTGCTTGCTAACGTTAGCTTTTAAAATTGTGGTCTGGATTTTAAAAAGGTGTTGGCGTATCCCAAGGATATGTGTTTTTCTGAATGTGATAGCTTAGGAGTAAGTATGATTTGAACTTAATACATTTTTAGAGGGTCTCAAATTCAGAACCAGGCAGATGCATCTCCCGACCCTAAATGTGCTTCTAAAATAAATTGCTTGAGGAAATTGGATCCCAGAGATGATAGATGGGGAAGGTTGAAGTATGTCCATTTCCACTGGAGATCAGAGAAGCCCATTTAAAACAATTGCGGACTGACATGACAGCTGTGGACTGAGCAAACCTTCTTTTTTGAAAAGGTGTCTTATCTTGAAGATTATGACTTTGGAGGAACTAAGGTGATTGGCAAGGGAACAAATGAGAACATGTGAAATTCCTTAAAAGTTTATTGACTTAAAAATTTTTGCCTATGTTACACAAAGTGCTAAAATAAAGTAAAATGATTCAGTGGTCAGTATAAAACTTTATCTTACTGTCCTTGAAATTGACATTTCATACTTTGTAAATGTCTTGGAAGATCTTTTCAAGTGTTTATTGACCATTCGTGGATTTCTTCACTTGTATTCCTATTTTTCCTTCCAGCCTCTCATTGCTTCCTTCCCTTTCCCGGCCTCCTGAGAATTCCACAAAGTACAGTTCAAGCATTGAGTGTCCGAGGATAGCCAGATCATAGCCAGATCAGTGGACATTCTTCTACGAATTGGAGCCTGTTCATTCTTAAATGCTTTCTAAGCAGGTGCTAACACGGTCCTGAATGCACAGTAGAGCCCAAGGCCGTACTTTCCAATGTTTGAGTTCACCTTATATGTGTCTTTAATGCCACTGCAGAGTTCCATTGCTCTTTTTGTCACATCAAACTGATTTTTTGTTTCTGCTTTAACCTGTGTCTAGTCGTGGGATTTACCCTCCCTGGTAGGCTTTCAGCGATCACTAAGAGGATTTTTAATGTGGTCTTTCAAAATGGAGGCTTCATGAGAAAAGGAATCTGTGGTTAAGAGCCGTGGCCAAAACCAAAGCATATCTATAGTGATTACGTTGTTGCGTGTATAGGTGCTTGCTAACGTTAGCTTTTAAAATTGTGGTCTGGATTTTAAAAAGGTGTTGGCGTATCCCAAGGATATGTGTTTTTCTGAATGTGATAGCTTAGGAGTAAGTATGATTTGAACTTAATACATTTTTAGAGGGTCTCAAATTCAGAACCAGGCAGATGCATCTCCCGACCCTAAATGTGCTTCTAAAATAAATTGCTTGAGGAAATTGGATCCCAGAGATGATAGATGGGGAAGGTTGAAGTATGTCCATTTCCACTGGAGATCAGAGAAGCCCATTTAAAACAATTGCGGACTGACATGACAGCTGTGGACTGAGCAAACCTTCTTTTTTGAAAAGGTGTCTTATCTTGAAGATTATGACTTTGGAGGAACTAAGGTGATTGGCAAGGGAACAAATGAGAACATGTGAAATTCCTTAAAAGTTTATTGACTTAAAAATTTTTGCCTATGTTACACAAAGTGCTAAAATAAAGTAAAATGATTCAGTGGTCAGTATAAAACTTTATCTTACTGTCCTTGAAATTGACATTTCATACTTTGTAAATGTCTTGGAAGATCTTTTCAAGTGTTTATTGACCATTCCTATTTCCTTTTCTGTGAAATGTGTGTTCTTTTTCCCATTTTTCTATCATGTGGTTTGCCTTTTTTTAAAATTGATTTACAGTCTTTTATATATTGTTGATACTATTTGTCACTTATATGTATTGCAGTATCTGCTTCTAATTTGTGTCTTGTCATCACTTTATGATGTCTTTTTTTTTTTTTTGGAATTAAAAAAAATTTTTGGCCTCTTTTATTGGTTATTTATTTATTTATTTTCATCCATCTTTATTCTCCAGCCTGTGTGGGCCTCCCATTGCAGTGGCCTCTCTTGCTCCAGAGCGCTGGCTCGTAATTGGAAATACTGGTCCAGCCTCTCCAAGCACATGGGATCTTCTCGGGCCAGGGATCGAACCAGGGCCCCTTGCACTGCAAGGAGGACTCTTCACCCACTGGACCACCAGGGAAGCCCTATGATGTCTTTTTTTTTTTTTTTTAAAGATTTTATTTATTTATTTACTTTGGGCGGGGGTTGGGTCGGGGAGGGAGGGGAGTGGGCGGGCCACTTCCACTGGTCTTTCACTTCTCTAGTTTCATCCATCTTTGTTCTTTGGCTCCTGTGGGCCTCCCATCGCGGTGGCCTCTGTCATCGCAGAGCACCGGCTCTGGGCGCATGCGCTCCAGAGCTCCGGCTCGGTGATTGGACACATCAGTCCAGCTGCTCCGCAGCATGTGGGATCTTCCCAGGCCAGGGCTCGAACCGGCGCCCCTTGCACTGCAAGGCGGTGTCCTTATCCACTGGACCACCAGGGGAAGCCCCCTATGATGTCTTTTGATGAAAGAAAATTTTAAATTTAGAATAGCATAAATTATCAGTCTTTTGCTTTAAGCTTTATACTTCTTGTATCCTATTTAAAAATACTCTATCCTACCCACAGATTATATATATAGTCACCTGAATTTTCTCTGATCTGATTCCAGCACTGAAGGCGCCACCAATGTATGACCATTAAAACCAGGTTCTCAGTCATCTGGGATTTGGCAGCCATCCTGGGGCAACTGCTATTCTCTGTTGGTTTCTCTCAGGATATTTGCCCTCGTAATGATTTGGCCTCTGAAGATTTCCTTGTCTTTCCTGCCAACTCAGCTGCGCATTAGAAAAAATTTTACTTTTTTTATACCATGTTTTTCTGTTTTGTAGCAGGAAGATTTTTTAGGATTTTTAGTCCCCCATGAGACCAATAAGGGAAAACTCCTCCCTGTTTCCCAAACTTCAAAGTTCTATTTTTATATTCAAAGATGATATCATCTCACTTTTCCCTGTATACAAGACTTTAGATATGGATAAGGAACCGTGACCTAGTGCCCTATTTGCAGATGAACTGAAAGATGAGAGTGGTATTCTGGTCTAGGAGTCGCTGTGGCTGTTTGGGGAGGGATAGGAATTTAAACTCTTTGCAGAATCATAATGCTAACTCAGTTATTATCTGCCACTGCCTCAGTGCTCATTTGTACACTAAACCTTTTAAATTGTAATGTTTTCTTCCCTCTATAACAATAGCCAACGTTTATTGAGCAATTACCATATATTAGACGCTGTTTCAAGTCTTAGCCTGTGAACAACTTTACTCATTAAAATAACCCTATGAAATAGGTTCTGTCGTTTTCCTCCATTTTACCAATAAAGGAAGTTAAGACTCAGAGAGCATAAACAGCTTGTCTAAGGCGATACAACTTGTAAGTGGTAGAGCTGGAATTGGAGTATAGGTAATCTGTCTTTGAAGCAGGCACTCAAAAGTACGATGCTATGTTAACTTTAATAAGTACGAAAAAGATGTGGGTTCTTCCCAGGCCAGGGCTCGAACCGGCGCCCCTTGCACTGCAAGGCGGTGTCCTTATCCACTGGACCACCAGGGGAAGCCCCCTATGATGTCTTTTGATGAAAGAAAATTTTAAATTTAGAATAGCATAAATTATCAGTCTTTTGCTTTAAGCTTTATACTTCTTGTATCCTATTTAAAAATACTCTATCCTACCCACAGATTATATATATAGTCACCTGAATTTTCTCTGATCTGATTCCAGCACTGAAGGCGCCACCAATGTATGACCATTAAAACCAGGTTCTCAGTCATCTGGGATTTGGCAGCCATCCTGGGGCAACTGCTATTCTCTGTTGGTTTCTCTCAGGATATTTGCCCTCGTAATGATTTGGCCTCTGAAGATTTCCTTGTCTTTCCTGCCAACTCAGCTGCGCATTAGAAAAAATTTTACTTTTTTTATACCATGTTTTTCTGTTTTGTAGCAGGAAGATTTTTTAGGATTTTTAGTCCCCCATGAGACCAATAAGGGAAAACTCCTCCCTGTTTCCCAAACTTCAAAGTTCTATTTTTATATTCAAAGATGATATCATCTCACTTTTCCCTGTATACAAGACTTTAGATATGGATAAGGAACCGTGACCTAGTGCCCTATTTGCAGATGAACTGAAAGATGAGAGTGGTATTCTGGTCTAGGAGTCGCTGTGGCTGTTTGGGGAGGGATAGGAATTTAAACTCTTTGCAGAATCATAATGCTAACTCAGTTATTATCTGCCACTGCCTCAGTGCTCATTTGTACACTAAACCTTTTAAATTGTAATGTTTTCTTCCCTCTATAACAATAGCCAACGTTTATTGAGCAATTACCATATATTAGACGCTGTTTCAAGTCTTAGCCTGTGAACAACTTTACTCATTAAAATAACCCTATGAAATAGGTTCTGTCGTTTTCCTCCATTTTACCAATAAAGGAAGTTAAGACTCAGAGAGCATAAACAGCTTGTCTAAGGCGATACAACTTGTAAGTGGTAGAGCTGGAATTGGAGTATAGGTAATCTGTCTTTGAAGCAGGCACTCAAAAGTACGATGCTATGTTAACTTTATAAGATATGTATGTGCATGAAAAAAAATCAGAATTTTATATTTATACATCATCCAAGATAACAACAAAATATAACCACTGTGTGAACTTACTGACTGTGGGATGTCCTTGTTGTTTACCCTTATGCGCAACCTGCATCTTTAAAAAAAAGTCCCCCTTTTCTTCTTCTTGTTATTGTATAGTCACTCAGTTGTGTCCGACTCTTTGTGACCCCATGGGCTGTAGCCCACCAGTCTCCTCTGCCTCTGGGATTCTCCAGGCAAGAACACTGGAGTGGGTTGCCATTGTCTTCTCCAGGGGATCTTCCCGGCCCAGGGATCAAGCCCATGCCTCCTGCAGCTCCTGCATTGCAGGCAGATTCTTTATTGTCTGAGCCACCAGGGACACCCCACAGCCTTCATCTTTTTTTCCTTAAAACACATTTCCAAAAGTTGAGCCCACTTCTGTTTGTTTTTCCATGTTATAAATTCCTTTGGAAGGAGCAGACAAATGCATCCTTTTCTCAGATGAACATTTTTCTTACAAACGATTCTTTCCTTGATTTGTTATTTCATAACAGCTTTATTACGATACATTTACCATACCATACATATAACGTGCCCGTTTAAAGTGTTCGTGTCTGACTCTTTGCAACCCCATGGACTGCAGCACACCAGGCCTCCTTGTCCTTCACCATCCCCCAGAGCTTGCTCAAACTCAAGTCCGTTGAATCAGGGATGCCATCCAACCTTCTCGTCCTCTGTCGTCCCCCTCTCTTCCTGCCCTCCATCTTTCCCAGCATCAGGGGCTTTTCCAAAGAGCTGTCTCTTCTCATCAGGTGGCCAAAGTACTAGAGCTTCAGCTTCATCATCAGTCCTTCCAATGAACACTCAGGGTTGACTTTCTTTAGGATTGACTTTGATCTCCTTGCAGTCCAAGGGACTCTCAAGAGCCTTCTCCAACACCACTGTTCAAAGACATCAATTCTTCAGTGCTCAGCCTTCTTTATGGTCCAACTCTCACCTCCCTACCTGACTACTGGGAAAACTCCCTCCATACATCTCACAGCCTTACATCTCACATCCATACCTGACTACTGGAATATACTATAATAATATACTATACCCTTGCTGAACTTGCTTATTAATGTTAAATGTTTTATCATTTTTGTGTCTCTGTGTATGAAGTCCTTATTATTTTCTACATGCAAGTAGAAGTAGTTTTATTTCTTCCTTTGGGGAAGTGACTGTGTGTTGGGGATCCCCAAGGCCACTCCAGATTTAATGACATTCTAGGCAGACTCACAAGACTCGGCTTATTATTGTACTCATAGTTTGTGTTTATTACAACAAATGGATATGAAGCAAAATCAGCACAAAGGAAAGGTACGTGATATAAAGTCTGGAGAAAAACGGGTACAAGCTTTCAAGGGTTCTCTCCCAAGTGAAGTCGCAAAGGCTGTGCTTATTAATTAATTCCCCCAGCAACAAGTTGTGACACACGTGGAGTTGACAGTCAAGGACTCTCTTGAGAGGCTCGTTGATCGTGGTGGGTAGTCACATAGGCACCCTGTCCCTGGCAGGTGCCAACATTTCCCTGCTCCAGGACAGCCTTGAGCCTCTGCTACGCCCAGTATTTTGGTCCTCCAGCCTCCCCACCTCGATATTGCCCCTCTCCCCCATAGCCGCTGGTTTGTTCTCTTTATCTGTATTTCTGCTGGTTTTTTGTTTTAGACACTAGTTCACTGTATGTTTAATTTTTTATTGTATTTTCTAGATTCCACATAAAAGTGATATCATAGAGCATGTCTTTCTCTGTCTGACTTATTTCACTCAGCATAATACCATCCATATCTATCCATGTTGCTGCAAATGGCAGAAATCTCATTGTTTAATGGCTGAGTAATATTACATTATATGTATCACATAATATATATAATGTAATATAATATATATTATGTAATATAATATATATTATAGGATATCATATATGTATAAAATTATGTAATATATAAACATGTATACTATATTATATAATATACATATACTATTACATACTGTATATACATTATACACATACACACACATATCGCATCTTCTTTGTCCATTCGTCTGTTGATGGACTCTTGGGTTGTTTCCGGGCCTTGACAAATGTAAATAATTGGGGCTTCCCTGGCGACGCTAGTGGTAAAGAACCTGTGTGCCACTTCAGGAGACAGAAGAGACTCGCGTTCAGTCCCTGAGGCAGGAAGATCCCATGGAGGAGGGCATGGCAACCCACACAGTACCCATGCCGGGAGAATCATGGACAGAGGCAGGCTACAATCCATGGGGTTGCAAAGAGTCAGGCACAACTGATGTGACTTAACACACACACACACACACACACACATAAACATTGGGATGCATGTATATTTTCTAATTAGCGTTTGTAATTCTTTTGGATATACACCTAGGAGTGGAATTGCCGGGTCACATGGCAGTTTTCGGCTTTTGAGAAACCTCCATACAGTTTTCTACAATGGCTGCTCCAGTTTACTTTCTTACCATTGGCAAGCGGATTCCTATGAACTGCACCACCAGGGAAGCCTGGGAATTAATGTTTTACATTTTCTGGTTTTCCGTTTTGACTTTAATTGATTTGTTCTAAGGTCCTTAAGATAGGATTTGGGCTAGAAGAATGAAAAACAGAATCAAATGTAAAATTTCAAAATGTTAACTTTTGAAAATAAATGGGCATCTTAGTAGTCAGGCCAAGTTTTATTTGGAGTTTATAACACAGGAAAGAGGGCCTTGAGCTACCTTTTTCCTTCCCACACGTTTTGTTGTATAACTGCTTATAAGCAGCCTGAGTCATGGGGCATTTTGAGGTTATACCCAAGTTGGTAGCTGGCTGGAGAGTCTACCCATTTCTGCAGCCCCACTGCTGTGTTGCCTACTTGGAAAATACCTTTGTTCTAAGGCAGTGATCCTGGATCAGAGGTGGTCCAGAAGCCTGCTCTCCTCTGGAGGCTTGCAAAATTCTCCACTTTTGTTTCTAGTCTTGGTCTCTGGCTTTAGTTAGACTATCCCATTGTCTGAATTCAACCCATATCAGGCGCATACTCTCCCTGATGCCTTCGCCTACTCCTGCATTGGTGCCTCCTTTCTTTTACTTGGAGTGGCCTTCCCCCCCCCCCCCGCCCCCCGTCTGTTTGAATCTTACCCAGTCAGATGTCACTTCATCTATGTAATCTTCCTTTTTCTTAATCTCTTAATTTCAATGCAATGCTTTCTCCCCTTCCTATACCCTATACTGTGTATTTCTATTATAGCACATATTGTACTATATATTATGACAATTTGTTTCGATATCCTATCTTCTGTTAATTTTTGAGCTGATGGTGAGAAAGTCTCTCATATTCCAATGGGCCGCAACCCCTAGCAGGAGGAACAAATAGAAACTCAGTAGATGTTTGGTGAGTTGAATTCCAATAGATTGGAGGATGGTGTCAGCAGAGGGGTTTAGCAAGAATCCTGGTTTTCTTTTGTTAGTGCACAATTATGCGAGTCTTTTATATTGTACCTTTATGGCAGAACAAAGTACTGTGTAGTTTGTTCTACTATAGTCTAATGGGAATTCATTTTGTGATGGTTTTGGAATTACCCTTTTATTTGTTCTACCTTTTAAAGCATAACACTTGTCAAGACAGCACTTGAATTTGTTGCATGTTCTAAGTCATTACTGTTTACAGATGGTATAGTGTATCTGATGTTCATATTGAAAGGAAAGAATTGCACTCCTAGAATCCCATCTGCCTCACAACAGAATTTAGGACTCGAAACAGAACCTAATTTTATTTGAGTCCTGAACATTCTTCATAAAGAATTTCAGGCTCTAAAAATAATGGCATTTCTGGCAAAAGATTTTTTTGTAAACATTCTTGTTATGGTTTGGGATGAAGCTCTTCCTGGAAGAAAATGTGAGGTTAATAAACCCTATCTAGTTAGTAATTTGCATTAGAGCTGATTGAGTGTATGCTTCTGCCTCTCTGAATGTTCAGTTCAGGGCGTTGTTCAGTCCTCTTCGACTCTTTGCGACCCCATGGACTGCAGCCCACCAGGCTTCTCTGTCCGTGTTATTCTCCAGGCAAGAAGACTGGAGCGGGTAGCCATTCCCTTCTTCAGGGGATCTTCCCTACTCAGCGGTCAAACCCGGATCTCCTATAATGCAGGCAGATTCTTTACCATCTGAGCCAGCACGGAAGCTTTCCTGCTCAGCAAATAGCAACTTTTAATCATTCGCTACAGTTTTCCCCTCTGTTTTCATATTGGCAGTGGATAGGTGGCCTTGAAAGAGATGGTAACCTTCTGGTTGACATTTCCTTTATTTCCCTTTCTATTTAATTTGTGCTCCATTTTAAAAAATGATTGCGTTATAGTGGCTTTACAGTGTAGTGTTTCTTTCTGCCTTAGAGCAAAGTGAACCAGCCATACACATACATATATGCCCTGGATTTTGGATCTTATTTTTCAGAAAAAGTGAGAATAGAGGTATTTGCTCTTTTAAGCAGTTAATATGTGCCCTGGTTCTCTGATGCTTGGACAGAAGGGCATGTGTGTGCAGCATGGCTCAGAACTCGTGTTCCTCTATAGGATATGAACAGAAAACCCAGGGAAGGGATAAATGTACACTAGAGTGTGTCACTGGGAAAGAAAGCTCATGGGCTGGAATTATTGCTGGTATACAACAGAATCTGGAGTAAAAACGCTTTCTATCAAATGAGAATGCTTGTAGATACCAATTTACTTAACTTTATAGACTATCATTTTCCCTATAGGAGTCATTAGTAAACTCAGTAGAATTTAAGAGCCTTGGAGTGGTAACACGTAGTAGAGTCTTAGAGAGGCAGGCCACGAAAGGTCATTGACTCCAGTCCAGCCGCACGCTTCACTGTTCTCTGTCGCCTCCTTGCTGCACAGTTGCTTGGCCTTTGTTTCAAGGTTCATGGGAAAGGGCTTGTCTAGCTACAATAGCAGGCATTTCCTCTATGGAGTGTTCTGACTTTTAAAACAACTGCTTCTTTACATGGAGTCGGTGTAGCTCTCTCTGTTGCTTTCTGTTTGTCTTCTCTCTTTCTCTGAGGGGAAAAACAAACCCACCCACCAACCAACCAACGATCCAACCAATCAACCAACTATCCTGTCAGCTAACTATCCAACCAGTCAACCAACCTACCAAAGAAATATCTGAACAAATAGGTTTGGGAAGCCCTGCATACATAGTCTGTAGACAAGGAGTTGCATGCAGTGTGTGTGTGTGTGGGGGGGGGTGTTCTGGGGAATGTTGCAGTATGCTTAATCCCCAATAGTTCAGAAAACTTTTTTGATTGTGAATCTTTACTTTTACCCAGAACATCTAGCCACAGTTTAGAACAGAATCTGGTATATAATAGGTGTTCAATAAATACTGGTTTGTAAAGAGTGACTGGATGCCAAATAGATCTTTAAAAACTGTAAAGGGCACCCTGTATTAAGGTGACAAATGGGTTGTTTTTTTCTGCAGGCAACACCACTAAAATGGATCAACTAATTGGACAGGCTTACTCCTCTACAGACGATCCTAAGTGTATTATTTATTTCCATAGCTTTTATGACTTCTAAAATTCTTCCTGTTTGGCTTCTGAGCTTGTATTCTCATTTGCACAGCTACCTTTTTGAAACTTTATTTTCATTTTACTTTTACAGAGTTTTGTTGTTTAGTGCCATACGTAAACCCAAATCAGCCATAGGTCTACACATGACTCCTCCCACCTGAACGTCCCTCCCCTCTCCCTCCCCATCCACAGCTTCCTCTTATGTAATAAAAGTAATATTAGTGATTGAGTTTGCAATTGATAGCCAAGACAATAAAAGCTTGTCTCTTGCTTCCTGATCAAGTGTATGGAATGAACGAGCTGACAGACACTCTGTCTTTTGTCTTCAATTTGTCCCTGATTGTGTTTGTACAATCACGTGGTTCTTCAGCAGAACTTTTCAATGAAGAGTGTTCCCTCAGGGTGCTTTTGACGGTGTTCATCAAATTACCTTCTGAGTTAGTGCCCTTTATAAAAACGTTTTCATTTGAGTGTGTTGCTTTAGAATGTTGTGTTGGTCTCTACGTACAGCAAAGTGAATCAGCTATAGGTATACATACATCTCCTCTTTTTTAGATTTCCTTCCCACTTAGGTCACCACAGAGCACTGAGTGGAGTTCCCTGAGCTATACAGTAGGTTCTCATTAGTTGCCTATTTATACATGTGCTAAGTCGCTTCAGTCGTGTCTGACTCTTTCCACAACCCTGTGGGCCATAGCCCACCAGACTCCTCTGTCCGTGGGATTCTCCAGGCAAGAATGCTGGAATGGTTGCCCTCCTCCAGGAGTTTATGCATAGTATATATATGTCAAGACCAATCTCCCTGTGTTTGCTGTTAGTGCCTCTTTTTTTTTGGCTTCTCCCCCAAAAAGGGTTTGATTTCTTTTTGGGGTTTCACAACTAGGGCAAATTGGTTGTATTAATATTCTTGGTTTGTAAAGAGTGACTGGATGCCAAATAGATCTTTAAAAACTGTAAAGGGCACCCTGTATTAAGGTGACAAATGGGTTGTTTTTTTCTGCAGGCAACACCACTAAAATGGATCAACTAATTGGACAGGCTTACTCCTCTACAGACGATCCTAAGTGTATTATTTATTTCCATAGCTTTTATGACTTCTAAAATTCTTCCTGTTTGGCTTCTGAGCTTGTATTCTCATTTGCACAGCTACCTTTTTGAAACTTTATTTTCATTTTACTTTTACAGAGTTTTGTTGTTTAGTGCCATACGTAAACCCAAATCAGCCATAGGTCTACACATGACTCCTCCCACCTGAACGTCCCTCCCCTCTCCCTCCCCATCCACAGCTTCCTCTTATGTAATAAAAGTAATATTAGTGATTGAGTTTGCAATTGATAGCCAAGACAATAAAAGCTTGTCTCTTGCTTCCTGATCAAGTGTATGGAATGAACGAGCTGACAGACACTCTGTCTTTTGTCTTCAATTTGTCCCTGATTGTGTTTGTACAATCACGTGGTTCTTCAGCAGAACTTTTCAATGAAGAGTGTTCCCTCAGGGTGCTTTTGACGGTGTTCATCAAATTACCTTCTGAGTTAGTGCCCTTTATAAAAACGTTTTCATTTGAGTGTGTTGCTTTAGAATGTTGTGTTGGTCTCTACGTACAGCAAAGTGAATCAGCTATAGGTATACATACATCTCCTCTTTTTTAGATTTCCTTCCCACTTAGGTCACCACAGAGCACTGAGTGGAGTTCCCTGAGCTATACAGTAGGTTCTCATTAGTTGCCTATTTATACATGTGCTAAGTCGCTTCAGTCGTGTCTGACTCTTTCCACAACCCTGTGGGCCATAGCCCACCAGACTCCTCTGTCCGTGGGATTCTCCAGGCAAGAATGCTGGAATGGTTGCCCTCCTCCAGGAGTTTATGCATAGTATATATATGTCAAGACCAATCTCCCTGTGTTTGCTGTTAGTGCCTCTTTTTTTTTGGCTTCTCCCCCAAAAAGGGTTTGATTTCTTTTTGGGGTTTCACAACTAGTCCAAAGGAAGGAAAATGCACACCTTTCATTTTTGAGCAATTGAACTTTTCCACATGGCGCAACTTTGCAAGTCTTGCGTCAAGTGTAAATCTGGTCAACAAAGCACACAGTATAATGTGAATGTGATCCAGCTCTGGTGACCTAGGCTTTTTATTTCTCACGTTATAGAGCAAAAGAGTTTAAAGGGTCATCAAGAGGAACATTCTAAACCATATATGTTCTCATTTTTACATTTCCGAAGGAAATCTGTATGAAAATTCAAGAGGGTTAGATGCAAAGCTGGGTTCAACTCAGTGTCAGCTTTCTCTGAATTCTGCACCTTTGTGGCTGCTCAGTCATAACCCTGTGCCTTCTGTTTCCCTTTCCTGCTGTCTCTTCTCCCTTCACCCTCTTTCCAACCCCAAATGAGGTCATTCCGTAAAGTATTAGGCTTGGCCAAAACGTCTGTTTGAGTTTTTCTATAAGATGCCATGGAAAAACCCGAATGAACTTTTGGGCCAACCCAATAGTATCATTTTCTCTTTTAACCATATTTTTTTATATTGCAGTGTAGTTGATTTATAAGTTTCAGGTGTACAACATACTGATTCACAAGTTTTAAAGGTTATACTGCATTTACAGTTATTATAAAACATTGGCTCTATTCCCTGTGCCATACAGTACATCCTTGCTGGTTCTATCCGTTCTGTAAACTGGTTTATACCTCTTAGTCCCCGCCCCCTGCACTGCCCCTCCCCCTTCCTCTCCCCATTGGTAGCAACAAGTTTGTTCTCTATCCCTGTGAGTCTGTTTCTTTTTTTTTCTTTTTTACTTTTTATTTTTACAGAGTTTTGTTGTTTACAGATATGTCTAATCCCAGATTAGTCAGATGTACATCAATATCCCTGGCCCCCTCCCTCCACCACCCTTAAGTCTGTTTCTTTAATCATTATTTTGTTCTTTTGTGCTAGGGTTGAAATGTGGTTTGGTTGGCACAGTTGTGGAAGACATTTTATGATAGAAACATCGGTGTGCTTTCCTTCTGTCTATGGATTTTCCCTGTTGTTGGCTCTCAGGGTTGTCAGGGGCCTTGGGACGTTTGCTGTGTTCCCTGTGGTGGATAATGAGTGAGGGGTGGCGGGCAAGGGGGTGGGGGGTGATCTGCCCCAGGTCGCAGAGCTGCTCGCTGGCCAAGCCAGCCTTGGGCCCAGTCCTCCCACTCACAACCCTTGGCCTTTTATTTTATGCCCCTATGCCTCTCTCACTACGTGAATAGATAAAAAAAAAATTGTAGAGTGAGTAGACATAGTTCCTGTAACTACGTGAGAGCCTGAATGGTATGAGAGGAATCAGGTTGTGAATATTAGGGCTTCCAGATCTGCCATCTGACATAAAATTTATCCATTTATCTTGATAGCTATTTCTACTGATCAGAGCGGAGAGAAAATTGAGTCTTCTTATGGGGGAATATTTTAATGCCTAATGCTGTCATCTAAACGGTAGAACGCATTCAGGCCATTGCCGCTTGCACAGGCGTCTGAGAGCAGAGGAGGTTCTGGTTCTCCTTCCAGTCTCCAGGCCTAAAAATGTCCATATGTGACACGTGTCTGCAACTGTCCTAAACCCATCCTTCCACCAGAGGAAACATGAGCATTGTCAAAATAACTGCATTTGGCAGCCTGGTTGTGAAGAAAGGGACATACCAGGAGCCTAATTTCTTGTAATTACAAGACATTTTTAGGAATTGATTTTTCTGTCCTGATAAATGGCAGATAACTAATGGCACGTACCTTATGAAAACAAATCGGTCAATGAATTTCTTTGTTTCAAATTGTGTGTGGGGGGGTGGGGCTCAGTTACAAAGTCCCTGTTACATTGTCTAGTGTGGGTCATTGAGAACTTGTGCAGTGCCCTTGAGCAGGATGGGCCCTGATCCAAGCCCTCCATATACTATGATCTGAAGCACACCAAGAATGGGGAACGTGACATCACCGGAGACCAGGTCTTTGAAGGCCCTGTGTATCAGAGGGCAATGGGAAAACATGGCTTCTCTGAGAGACATGGAGCTACAGGCATTAAAACCCATAATCCAAAATAGCTGAGTCTGATGGCACAGTTGTGGAAGACATTTTATGATAGAAACATCGGTGTGCTTTCCTTCTGTCTATGGATTTTCCCTGTTGTTGGCTCTCAGGGTTGTCAGGGGCCTTGGGACGTTTGCTGTGTTCCCTGTGGTGGATAATGAGTGAGGGGTGGCGGGCAAGGGGGTGGGGGGTGATCTGCCCCAGGTCGCAGAGCTGCTCGCTGGCCAAGCCAGCCTTGGGCCCAGTCCTCCCACTCACAACCCTTGGCCTTTTATTTTATGCCCCTATGCCTCCCCACTACGTGAATAGATAAAAAAAAAATTGTAGAGTGAGTAGACATAGTTCCTGTAACTACGTGAGAGCCTGAATGGTATGAGAGGAATCAGGTTGTGAATATTAGGGCTTCCAGATCTGCCATCTGACATAAAATTTATCCATTTATCTTGATAGCTATTTCTACTGATCAGAGCGGAGAGAAAATTGAGTCTTCTTATGGGGGAATATTTTAATGCCTAATGCTGTCATCTAAACGGTAGAACGCATTCAGGCCATTGCCGCTTGCACAGGCGTCTGAGAGCAGAGGAGGTTCTGGTTCTCCTTCCAGTCTCCAGGCCTAAAAATGTCCATATGTGACACGTGTCTGCAACTGTCCTAAACCCATCCTTCCACCAGAGGAAACATGAGCATTGTCAAAATAACTGCATTTGGCAGCCTGGTTGTGAAGAAAGGGACATACCAGGAGCCTAATTTCTTGTAATTACAAGACATTTTTAGGAATTGATTTTTCTGTCCTGATAAATGGCAGATAACTAATGGCACGTACCTTATGAAAACAAATCGGTCAATGAATTTCTTTGTTTCAAATTGTGTGTGGGGGGGTGGGGCTCAGTTACAAAGTCCCTGTTACATTGTCTAGTGTGGGTCATTGAGAACTTGTGCAGTGCCCTTGAGCAGGATGGGCCCTGATCCAAGCCCTCCATATACTATGATCTGAAGCACACCAAGAATGGGGAACGTGACATCACCGGAGACCAGGTCTTTGAAGGCCCTGTGTATCAGAGGGCAATGGGAAAACATGGCTTCTCTGAGAGACATGGAGCTACAGGCATTAAAACCCATAATCCAAAATAGCTGAGTCTGATGGCCCTTTTCTTTTTGAAAAAGTTATCCTGGGTCATGGACCAGAGGCTGGTCGTGGACTTTGATCTGGGGTCCCTGTAGAGTTCACTAGATTTGAACATTACAAATTAGCGCTTAAGATCTGGGACAACTAAAACACGACGTCCTGCCCTCAGTGGTCAAAGATGAGTTAATAGGGTGCTGTTCATGGGACATTGACTCTTATGCCAGTCACTTTGCATTGGGTTGGCACAACACCCTGTGAGGTAGATGTTATTATGGCCAGTTTATAGGTAAGGAAGCAAGTAACTTGTACATGTTTTTACAGCCAATATAGGCAGCAAGCTGGGATCAGGATCCTGGTCTCTTGAACTCAAAAGCCACTTTAACCACTGCTTTGTACTTACTCTCTGACACTTTTTCCTAATCTGCAAGATGGGCTTCCCTCATAGCTCAGTTGGTAAAGAATCTTCCTCCAGTGCAGGAGACCCAGATTCGATTCCTGGGTTTGAAAGATCCCCTGGAGGAGGGCATGGTAACCCACTCCAGTATTCTTGGCAGTAAAATCCCATGGACAGAGGAGCCTGGAAGGCTATAGTCCATGGTGTCACAAGAGTCGGAGATGACTAAGTGACTAAAACCAACAAGATGGAATAATAATAGCTTTCTCTGGGATATTTTCAGGATCCAGTGTGAGAAACAACCTGAAAAATGCTTTGTAATCGCTAATACAGCTTTGCAGAAAGAAGGGAAGAAGTAGAAGGCTACACTATGCTACATTGTGACTGTCTACCCTTCAGATAAATCCGGATGTCCTAGAGTTTGGACCTCTGCCCCTGGCATTCTGGCCAATGAGAGTAGTTTATGTCCCAGTGTAGACCCTGTTACACTGTCCAGAGTGTGAGTTCCTTCTTAAGTGGCTGAAAGGAATAAAGAGAAGGTTGGTGGTGAGTCCACTGAGGCAGATCTTCGGGACCCACTGAGTTCTCTTCTGCGCGCTGAGAAAACCCATCTGCATTTCCAGCTCTTCTCTAATGTGCCTGTTTCTCTCTCCCTTTCACATTTGTCATAGAAACCCAAGTGATCCTCCGTGTAAAGGACATCAGCCACTTCCTAATGCAGGACATCGCTTTCCTGTCTGGTAAGCAGACTTTTTCATATATGTAGACCAGATAAATGTTTGACTCTATTAGCAAAGTTAGTTTGGTCCTCCTTATATGTGCGTATATAATTTTTGTATTTTAGTAAACACTTATACGTTGTGCATGTTGTTGCTAAAGAAATGAACATTTAGGGGACAGAAGAGGTTTTAAATGTATTTAGATGTGTGATTAAAACCAGTTTACCAGACTTGTATGTAGGACATTTGGGCACATCTTCAGCAATTCATGAGGGGTGAAAGAAGAATCCATCTCTGAGGTGGGCACAGTCTGAGTGGGAGGGCAGCCACAGACTTCTTTGCGGTTTCCCCCACCATAACTCCGATGACTTAAATGTTCATTAAAAATGCTGCGAGTCACCCTAATTAAGCAGTACACACATGATAAAAAGTTGACTGTTCTAAAATATGTGTGTACATTTGTATAGTATTTCTCAAAATTATGAATGGTTTATGTATTGTGAAATACATACAGCATAAAACTTTCCATCCTAACTTTTTTTTTTTAAAGATTTTATTTATTTATTTTATTTTTGGGCGGGTGTCGGGTTGGGGAGGGAGGGGTGCAGGTGGGCCACTTCTATTGGTCTTTCGTTTCTCTCTGTTCATCCGTCTTTGTTCTTTGGCCCGTGTGGGCCTCCCATCGCGGTGGCCTCTGCTGTCGCAGAGCACCGGCTCTGGGCTCATGCGCTCCAGAGCTCCGGCTCGGTCATTGGACACATCAGTCCAGCTGCTCTGCGGCACGTGGGAACTTCCCAGGCCAGGGCTCGAACCGGTGCCCCTTGCACTGCAAGGCGGTGTCCTTACCCACTGGACCACCAGGGGACGCCCCATCCTAACTATTTTTAAGTGCATAGTTCAGTGGTACTAAATACATTCACATTGTGGTATAACCTTCACATCTGTCTCCAGAACTCTTTGTCTTATAAGCCCGAAACTCTGTACCTGTTAAAAAGTAACCCCTCATTCCCCACCTCCCTCTAGCCCCTGGCAACTACCATTCTATCCATACTATCTGTCTCTAGGTATTTGACTATTCTTGGTACCTCATCTGAGTGGAATCATGCTGTCTGTCTTTCTGTGACTGGCTTTCTTCACTTTGCATAAGGACCTCAAGGTCTTTCTGTGTTGTTACAGATATCAGAAGTTCCTTTTTAAAGCTGAATAATATTCAGGTGTATGGATGGCTCATATTTGTTTATCCATTCATCCATTGGTGGACATTTGGGTTGCTTGTACCTTTTGGTTATTGTGAATAAAGCTGCTCAATAACATTACATATTTTTAGAGATACAGCAATAGGAAACTACCCTTCTCTTTTTAATCTGGTCAGATATCTAGGGAAAGCTTTGCTTAAAGACAAGCGAATTCCTTTCAGTTGTTAGAGTAACTTGAACTATGCCATTAAGTATTATATTTATTGTATTACACGGATAAGAACAGTTTACAACTGTATGTATGGTTTGTATGAAAATCCTTCTTAGACATTGAGAGTACAAGACACCATCTTATTCCTTTTAAGTTGTTTAATTATTCCTCCTAAAATGATACCTACACGCTTGGTTTACTAAACAAGTATTTACTTTATAGATGGTCCTAATTGGACACTTCAATCTGGCCTCTGCTTTAAGTGATTGTAATTAGCAGTAATTTGAATTACTGGTGACTCAATTAATGTAGTTTTATATTTTTATTTTATAAGTGAGATTCAGGGATTTTACTGAAGCTCCTCAGTGTTTTTCAAATTATGTTCAAACAGAAACACCCTCAGGACCTATCTGATCTTTGTAGTTTCAAAATACTTCTTGCCTGTCATTTTTTTTTGAAGAAAGGGTTCCCAATGGTAAAAATAATGAGAACCTCCCTATTTAAGATATGAATATCTCCTTTCTATTCTCACTTGTTTACTACCTAGTACAGCACTTGTGCTTCCCTGGTGGCTCAGTGGTAAAAAATCCACCTGCCAGTGCAGGAGATGCGGGTTCGATCCCTGATCCGGGAAGATCCCCTGGAGGAGGAATTGGCAATCCACTCCAGTAGCCATGGAAATCCCACTACCTGGGAATTTCCAGTATCTGGGAAATCCCATGGACAGAGGAGCCTAGTGAACTACAGTCTGCGGTGTTGCAAAAGAGTCGAACATGACTTAGGGACTAAACAACAACAGCACTTGTAGGTACTCAGAGGTAATAAGAGTTTATTGATTAGTTGATGAGAATCTACCCTAAAAACTAACATTCTTTCCTTTGATAGGTGCTGCTGGGCAAGTCTAAGTTATATATAATATACATATATTCTGTTATATGTTGTATGTTACTTATATTCCTAGTTTTACACCATACCCTATCTACAGAGGCCCTTTGTTCCACGCTTGGCTAGATCTCTTGGTTCAGAGCTGTGCAGTTTCTACTTTGAGTTCCTTTAAAATTCTTGGGTCAATGCCATCATTTTCCGTGATTATCTTTCTTCATCTTGTTCTTTATGTCTAGAATGTTATTAAAGATTTATCATCATTTGATTTATTATTTCAGTCTAGTTTGATTCATTGCTTTGGTCTAGTCTGATTAAAAAAATACTATGGGAATGAGGACCCTCCCTTACGTTTCCGTTGAGAAAGATTAAGGCAAGGAATGAATTTGACCTTTTCCCAAGTGCTCTACTGGAGAATGTGTTTTCTGCTTTTGTTGGATAGACTGCTCTCAAAACATCACTTAAGTCATTGTGGTGAGATTGTTGTTCAGGTGTACTATTTCCTAGTGAATTTCCTGGCTACTTGTTCTATTTGTTATTGAGAGGGATGGTGAAATTTCTTACTAAAATTGTGGATTTTTTTGCTTCTCCTTATAGTTCTATCCATTTTTGTTTCATGTGTTTTACAGTTCTGTTTTCATATACATAAGCACTTAGGATTATTATGTCCTCTTGATGAATTTACTACTGTTTGATGATCAAATGATCTTAATCTTGACTGAAATCTGCTTTGTCGGAAATTAGGCAGCCTCCTTTGGACTAGTTATCTTGATATCTCTTTTCCATCTTTTTGCTTTGAATGCACTGTGCCTTTTATTTAAAGTTTGTTTCTCATAGGCAGTATATAACTGGGTTTTGATTGTTTTATCCAATTTGATGATCTCTAACTTTTAATTGGAGTGTCAAAATCATTTACATTTAATGTGGTTATTCATCTGGCTCAGTTTAAATCTGCCATCTTATTATTTGTTTTCTATTTGCCCTGTTATTCGTTTTTTCCTTCCATTTTTGCTTCTCTTTGGAATTTTGTTTTATCATTCTACTTTATCTCCTTTGCCTTTGTCATAGTTTTATTGCATATTGAGTTTTTTAGATGCTATATCTTTATTCACTTAAATTCAGCCGAATAAGAATTGCTACAAAATCTCTCAAAAATTTTCTTTTAGCAAGCCAAATTCAAAGATCACCCTACAACTTTCCTTCTAAAATAATCCTTCAACTTCCATTTAGCATTAAATATGTATTGGGCACCTACTCTGGGCCCAGGTGTTCGGCTGGCTCCAGAGTGGAGCCTTAGGCACATGGAAGGTTCACCCCTGCTCTTGATGGCTTTCCTTCTCCGTCCTCCAGGCTTTAGAGGGTTGTGGAGGGGGACAAACACTGAATTCTAACCCACAGAGAATTTGTGTGCCCTTTTTCTTTGCATTAGTAAGATTCCTGTACCATTGTTTTTATTGTCATTTATGTTGTTTCTTCCACCAGGCTGTTAGAACATCACTTATTTCCTGTAGTTGGTATCCTACACTCTTCCATGTTCACCGTGGCTCTAACTGGTCGATTTCTTTCAAGATTTCCACTTTCTATGAAGCTCTCAGTGACTCATTTTGAATTTAATCTTATCGTGTTGGTATAGAGACAATTATTTCCCAATACCCATGACTGTCCAGTAGGAGGGATCAACAATATTTTCAGCTACGTTTTTTATACATTTTCCGTGACGTTTTCCCCTCATTTTGCTCTCTCTTATCCCTTCCTCCATCCCCTCATTCCCTTCTTTCTTTCATCTTGCCCTCTCTCTTTTTCTTTCTTTCTGTTCTTTTATTTCAAAACCTGTCGCTTTTTTCTTTTTTTTTTTTTTTTTTTTTTTAATATTTTGGCCATGGCATGTGGGATATTTGTTCCCCAACAAGGGATCTAACCCGCACCCTCTGCATTGGAAGCATGGAGTCTTAATTGTTGCCCTCAACCCCTGGGTAAGTCCCACACCGTCCCACTTTTTATACTTACGCCAGAGCATGGTGCTGTTTGGTTTTTGTGGAGATCATCATCCTTGTAAAAGTTGCATTGACCCAAAACTGTCTTCTAATCACCCTTCTCAAATCTAAAATCCTCTTTTTTTGTATTGTTGTGACATAAATGTTAATTTGGTTTTCGATACTGTTTTAGGTGGCCGGGGAAAGGACAATGCTTGGATTATTACGTTTCCAGAAAATTGTAATTTTCGATGCTTACCGGAAGAAGTTATAACAAAAGTGCTGATGTACTTGACATCGATTGTAAGGTACAGCATTTCCTTACATTTTTTAAAATTTGATTTTTGTTGGATATATATTTGAATGTAATAACTGGAAGATGGTGTTTTACTGTGGCTGTTTTAAAAAAAGTAATTTAATAAAAAAGCTCAGAAGGGAAGCTGACATGGAAGGTTCACCCCTGCTCTTGATGGCTTTCCTTCTCCGTCCTCCAGGCTTTAGAGGGTTGTGGAGGGGGACAAACACTGAATTCTAACCCACAGAGAATTTGTGTGCCCTTTTTCTTTGCATTAGTAAGATTCCTGTACCATTGTTTTTATTGTCATTTATGTTGTTTCTTCCACCAGGCTGTTAGAACATCACTTATTTCCTGTAGTTGGTATCCTACACTCTTCCATGTTCACCGTGGCTCTAACTGGTCGATTTCTTTCAAGATTTCCACTTTCTATGAAGCTCTCAGTGACTCATTTTGAATTTAATCTTATCGTGTTGGTATAGAGACAATTATTTCCCAATACCCATGACTGTCCAGTAGGAGGGATCAACAATATTTTCAGCTACGTTTTTTATACATTTTCCGTGACGTTTTCCCCTCATTTTGCTCTCTCTTATCCCTTCCTCCATCCCCTCATTCCCTTCTTTCTTTCATCTTGCCCTCTCTCTTTTTCTTTCTTTCTGTTCTTTTATTTCAAAACCTGTCGCTTTTTTCTTTTTTTTTTTTTTTTTTTTTTTAATATTTTGGCCATGGCATGTGGGATATTTGTTCCCCAACAAGGGATCTAACCCGCACCCTCTGCATTGGAAGCATGGAGTCTTAATTGTTGCCCTCAACCCCTGGGTAAGTCCCACACCGTCCCACTTTTTATACTTACGCCAGAGCATGGTGCTGTTTGGTTTTTGTGGAGATCATCATCCTTGTAAAAGTTGCATTGACCCAAAACTGTCTTCTAATCACCCTTCTCAAATCTAAAATCCTCTTTTTTTGTATTGTTGTGACATAAATGTTAATTTGGTTTTCGATACTGTTTTAGGTGGCCGGGGAAAGGACAATGCTTGGATTATTACGTTTCCAGAAAATTGTAATTTTCGATGCTTACCGGAAGAAGTTATAACAAAAGTGCTGATGTACTTGACATCGATTGTAAGGTACAGCATTTCCTTACATTTTTTAAAATTTGATTTTTGTTGGATATATATTTGAATGTAATAACTGGAAGATGGTGTTTTACTGTGGCTGTTGTTATTAAAAACAATCATAAGACTAATCTTCAGGATAGAGAAGAAATAGCTCAGAAGGGGAAGCTGACAACTACCTAAACTGCTGTAAAAATTACACTGAAGGTTTATGAAAACAAAATTGGAGGCCTAGAAGTATTTATCCCCATGCAGAAGAACCCAGGCTGAAAATGAAGATCATACATAAAGCATAAAAGGACCTCTCACTAGGCAATAGCTAGGCAGCTAGTCTTCATTTCTTCTAAGGATGAAATAAGACTGAAAGTTAAATAGACTCAAAAGTGATACTGAAATTGATTGGGAGTAACTTCTTGAAATTAGAAATCATTTGAGATGAGAATGCTTTAAGGGGCTGGTTTCAGAAGCTCCCTTAAAGATTTGATTTGATTTGAAAACAAATTTTGTTTAAGGAAATGTTTTCTGGTTATTAATCTTGAAGACTAAGAAGGCACAAATCTAAAATGGTAATATTATAAAGAGTCTCATGAAGAAAAATCAAATCCCGGAAAATAATATTTACACTGTACCTTTTAAAGCTTGAAAGTGATCTCTTTAGGGAAAATAAAAGTTTTATTATCCATTACACTGCCTTCCCTCTAGGATCAGGCAAGAGATTTAATAGTGTTTTTCTGAATGAATGAATGGATCATTGACTTAGGATGGTTGCCATGAAGTGAACTCTGATGTCATGAAGGACAGCTGTCTGTAATGTTTCCCCATTCCCCAAATCACTGTGTTCCAAATCCATTTTAAGCCTACTCGCATTACACTTGCCTGTTTAATAAAAGATTGGCATTAGTGGCAAAAAGAAATTTTAAATCATGAATAGTAGAATATGGAATTAAATTGATTTACCATTGTAGGACTTAGTGATGTCTTTCCAAATCAGTCTTCAGGCAAGATAACACTTGTAAATGAAATAATCAGAAGTAAGGACATGTTTTGCAAAGCTGGGTTACTACTAAGAAAAACATATTGGTTCCTCTTATCTTTTAGGCAAAATGAATGTGACTCCCGATTTACCATTGTTCTTGATCGAAGACTGGATACCTGGTCTTCTCTCAAAGTGTCTCTCCAAAAAATCGCAGTAAGGAGCAATTTACTCTATAGTCACTTCTTTTTTTTTTGAATTATGCTTCCTGTTTGTGGGGATACAGATTATTTTGATACTGATGGAGGTGATAAAAATAGATGAGTTGGGGGAGAAACCCATAATGGCCGAGTGCTGCTCTGAGGAAAAAAAAAAAAAATCTGCCAGTGTATCTACCATCAACAAAAGGCACTGGTTATTGTTCATGGTGTGTTCTTCTTGAAATTCAGATGGCACATTCATGAAAGACAAACCTTAGCCCTGCTTGAAGTCCTTCTGCAGAATTCCCACTGAACTCAGCTGCACAAGTGAAACACAGCTGTCCCAGTGGGTACAGTTAACCCCATTTGCCTGGAACATGTTAAATGACATGAGACTTCCCAGGAACACAATGGCCATAGCACTGGGGAAAGACAAGGCTATTTATAATCTGATAAACAAGCACTGATTTATGTTTCTATCTACTATGTGGTCATTATCTTTGTATCTTTGAAATCCTTTATCTTTCTCTCCTGCACATGCCTATCTTTTCTTTCCTTGGTTTTTCCAAGAATTGATCAGCTTGCCCATTCTCCAAAGTCTGTTTTGGAGTCAGGGAACACATCTACAGAGGTTAAAAGTGTGCTAGCCATTAGCTACTTCCAAGACTACTGTTAAAATTACAACCTGTGGGCGTCCCCTGGTGGTCCAGTGGGTAAGGGCACCGCCTTGCAGTGCAAGGGGCGCCAGTTCGATCCCTGGCCTGGGAAGATCCCCATTCCCCAAATCACTGTGTTCCAAATCCATTTTAAGCCTACTCGCATTACACTTGCCTGTTTAATAAAAGATTGGCATTAGTGGCAAAAGAAATTTTAAATCATGAATAGTAGAATATGGAATTAAATTGATTTACCATTGTAGGACTTAGTGATGTCTTTCCAAATCAGTCTTCAGGCAAGATAACACTTGTAAATGAAATAATCAGAAGTAAGGACATGTTTTGCAAAGCTGGGTTACTACTAAGAAAAACATATTGGTTCCTCTTATCTTTTAGGCAAAATGAATGTGACTCCCGATTTACCATTGTTCTTGATCGAAGACTGGATACCTGGTCTTCTCTCAAAGTGTCTCTCCAAAAAATCGCAGTAAGGAGCAATTTACTCTATAGTCACTTCTTTTTCTTTTGAATTATGCTTCCTGTTTGTGGGGATACAGATTATTTTGATACTGATGGAGGTGATAAAAATAGATGAGTTGGGGGGGAGAAAACCCATAATGGCCGAGTGCTGCTCTGAGGAAAAAAAAAAAAAATCTGCCAGTGTATCTACCATCAACAAAAGGCACTGGTTATTGTTCATGGTGTGTTCTTCTTGAAATTCAGATGGCACATTCATGAAAGACAAACCTTAGCCCTGCTTGAAGTCCTTCTGCAGAATTCCCACTGAACTCAGCTGCACAAGTGAAACACAGCTGTCCCAGTGGGTACAGTTAACCCCATTTGCCTGGAACATGTTAAATGACATGAGACTTCCCAGGAACACAATGGCCATAGCACTGGGGAAAGACAAGGCTATTTATAATCTGATAAACAAGCACTGATTTATGTTTCTATCTACTATGTGGTCATTATCTTTGTATCTTTGAAATCCTTTATCTTTCTCTCCTGCACATGCCTATCTTTTCTTTCCTTGGTTTTTCCAAGAATTGATCAGCTTGCCCATTCTCCAAAGTCTGTTTTGGAGTCAGGGAACACATCTACAGAGGTCAAAAGTGTGCTAGCCATAAGCTACTTCCAAGACTACTGTTAAAATTACAACCTTTGGGCTTCCCCTGGTGGTCCAGTGGGTAAGGACACCGCCTTGCAGTGCAAGGGGCGCCGGTTCGATCCCTGGCCTGGGAAGATCCCACGTGCCGCAGAGCGGCTGGACCCATGTGTCCAATTACCGAGCCGGAGCTCTGGAGCGCATGCACCCAGAGCCGGCGCTCTGCGACAACAGAGGCCACCGCGATGGGAGGCCTACAGGAGCCAAAGAACAAAGACGGATGAAAATAGACAAATGAAAGACCAATAGAAGTGGCCCGCCTGCTCCCTTCCCTCCCCAACCCGACCCCTGCCCAAAATAAATAAAAAAATAAATCTTTTTTTAAAAAAAAAATAAAAAAAAAAAAAATAGATGAGTTGGAGAGGTGGGAAACTAGAGAGAAGAACTGGTAGAAGAGATTGAGCGAAACAACTCTACTTGAAATAAAACCTAGTAGCAAAGAGTAAGTAATTAATGGTTCAAATTGAGTAAGAGATTCATGGTCTCCTGTGCCTTTCAAAGCAAGGCAATTGTTTTGTGGGACTTTTTTAAAAAGTGGAAATAGCTTTGTCATTGTATATGCATTGTATATAGTAAAAGTATAAGGTTTAAAACAATAGTCAATAATCCAACCATCCAGAAATAAGCACTTTTTAACATTTTGGTGTGTGTCTTTATAGACTTTTCTTTCCCCTCAGATAGAGAGGAAAGGGAGTCACCTGCCAAATGACATCTCTCCGCTGTTTGAATCTAGTCCCCAGTTGCACAAGACCCAGAGAGAGAAAACAGTTTCCCTAAAGGAGTCAGTATGAGAGGTGTGATCCTGCCCCCAGCCAAGATGACCTTTTACATTATAGGCTCATTTGGATATTGTTTGATGCTTCTTTCATAGAAGAGGCAGGTGAGGAACCCATAGGCTCTTCCTGAGCCGGTCAGAGTGGGACTGTCTGCGGAAGTGCCATGTGATTGACTTCCTCTATCAGACCAGAGTAGCTGGGAATCAATACATGTGTTTCTTTGATAGTGTTCAGTATCATCAACGGACAACATTCTTCATTCCTCTCCCAACTGACATAGAGGCCACACCCACCAGAGGCAGTTGGTTTATTTGTGAAGGCAAGACAGAAATCTAAGCTGTCGACTTCTGAGCCAGTGTTCTCTTTTGCTCTGCTAACTTGCTGATGAGTATATGAAATACACCAACACTCACACGGTGACATGAATGAGATCATTATTCTTCACCTACCCACTAGGAATTAGTCCTCATCTTGGACAAAGTCAGTAAGGTAGTTTTTTTGTTTATTTCTTATAACAAAAGTGTTTAATCATAAGCAACGGAGAGAAGAATTAATACCAGATTCATAATGGTCACCAAAATAAAATAGTAAAACCTCGACTTTATTTAATACATTTTTGCTCTTTCACATTTATTAAGTAATGTTGATTCTCTTTGTTTCCTGATTAAGTCCTGTGGGCAGGTATCTTTATAATTGTCCTATAGATGGAATTTCATTGATATGGTGAGATGCATTTTGGAAAGGTTATGTGATGAATCCAAGACCAGATAGCTAAGCAACCAAAAGAACAGGAGCAAGAATTGAATTTTTATGAATTCCAGTTGATGAATTTTCTACTTGCAGCTTCCTATCATTTTCCAAAGGACTTGTGGGTAGAGAAATACATTATTATTTTTTTTTTTAGGAAAAGGTAAAATTTCTTTGGATAAAGTACATCTGCCTTCCATATAATATTGACCCTTATCAATGGGGCTGAATGATGTAAAAGGTATTTATCGTGCTCTGGCCATTAGGATGAGTCTTTGGGCTTGTTGAGCAGACCTTAGTTCATGACAATAATCTATTATTTAATATTAAATATAGCACTTGTCGTTATAACGTTATAACGTTATAATCATCCAGTTTTTTTTTTATTTTGGCCCAAACTACCTGTTTGATATAATTAATTTTCACTAAGTGACTGGTTGCCATATGGCATCCGTTTTTTGGAGAAGTTTTCTTTTTATTAACCAAATAGGCTGCTTAGAAGAGAGCTCTTGGTTTTCCTAAAAGAGAAATACAAATTTGGGTCTTGATACTGCTGATTTGGGGTCAACAAAGGAATAACGACTTGTTTCTTGGGAGGTGATGCTCCCCTTTCTGTTTCCCTAGGGATGCTCTCTGGGTGGGGAAGTGTAAAGTCTCCCCAGCAACAGCTCTGTGCCAAGGTCCCTTTATTTGCATAATAGGCAGGCAGGAGTGGGGGTGCCGGTGATGAGGATATCTAACTGGCTACAGATTAGTTTAACCAGTTTCTTTTTTTTTTTTTAATTTAGTTTATTTATTTATTTTTGGCTATTCTGGGTTCTCACCGCTGCCACGGGCTCTTCTCTAGTTGCAGGGAGTAGGGGCTACTCTCTACTTGAGGTGAGCAGGCTCCTTGTTGCAGGGACTTCTCTTGTGGAACTCGGGCTCCAGGGCACCCGGGCTTCAGTAGTTGCAGCACATGGGCTCCATAGTTGCAGCTCCAAGGCTCTAGAGCACAGGCTCCATAGTTGTGACTCCCGGGCTTAGTTGCTTTGCAGCATGTGGGATCCTCTCAGATCAGGGATCGAACCCGTGTCTCCTGCATTAGCAGGTGAACTCTTTACCACTGAGCTACCAGGGACGTCCCCATTGTTTCTTTTTAATATTCTAAATGTTTCTGCTTACCAACTAATCTCTATACCCATACTCAAAAGCACACTAATTACATCTCAACCATTGATAGCCCATTGGACACTTGTTTGCAATAGAGGTAAATACTGAATACACACTGATTTCAAGAGCAAAATTTGGCATTCAGAAAGAATTTCTGGTGAAAACAGCCATTGCATAGATATGTCCACCTGTTTTTGGTATATTATTTTAAACTAGTGTCTATAAAGTAATTCCATTTGAAGACCTTAATTTCTAGATTCTATCAGAAACTGCAGTTAGGCTATACTTCATTATGATAGGAGACGATTTTTGTTTGTTTGTTTTTTTAGTTATACATTTTGGGAAATATTCCTTTGGGGGAGAATCTTATCTATCTCAGAAAGTTTGCATGTTCTGTTCTTTCTAGATTATCATCAGGACAAAATTTCACAAATTATTAACCTTTTTCAAGGCTTAAGCCCAGAATAGAATTAAAAAAAAACAAAACCAGAATTGAATTTCAAGTTACAGAATGGAGTAGGACAAGAATAAAGATATCAGTTAGTACTACCTTCACAAAGATTCTTGGCATTCCACCTTAAAAATCAAATTGCGCATAGGAGAAAGCCAGTCCCATTTAGCCCCTAGGTGGAGAGTCTCTTTTTTTTTCCTTCCTCCACTCTCAGGATGAGCCTGATCATCTGGAGCAGTCCAGTACCAGCTAATCCGTGAGGTTCAATCAGGCTAAGTAATTGGGAGATGTGTGGACTCTGAATTACAATGAGCAGCTCGAAAGGATCTGTCAGCTGACTAATCAGGGATAGTGGTGTTTTTTTTTTTCCCCACCGTGCTGCTATGGTGGTAATGGAAGCGGCCGCGGTAGCTTTGTTTGATAGAGATTTTTGGCTGCCGCTTTTAAATACTACCTAAGAAGCAGCTCATATTTCATCAATGTTGCGTTGACAATTGGAAAAGAAGCGTGTTATTGTGTATAGGCGAAATGGCAGAAGCAGCTCCCCCGAGAGGCAAGCTGAGGTTCAGAAGGAATGCGGTAAGGGCTCTGCCTGCAGTCCTGGAAAGCCTATTCCCAAGTTCAAGTGCAGGGATGCTGCAGCACGGTGCTAGAGCACAAACTGCTGAATGGGGCTTTTAGGACAAGGGCGAGAATGGAGACTTGTATGGCATGGATGGATTGATGTGATTACTGTGATATGGACATAGGGGAATGGGAAGGCGTCCAGGTGATAGAATGTAATTTAAAAATCTAAATGTGATCAAGTTTATGAGGAAGCAGTGTTCGTCGTGGTATTTATTTAAGATTGAATGAACAGTATTGACTCATTTGGCAGAGTAGCTTAAAGTCACTAGTTATCAGTCACGTAATATCTAACAAAAGGGTTCATCCTTCCTTTCCCCATGGTCAAGTAGAGTATGATATCATGGACAGATCTGCAGATGACCTGATTGGTATTTAAAAAGGCTAGGTGTTACTGGACAAGTGAAAAAATCTTAAAGTCTAATGATTCAAATTCTTTCTGATTTCAGTTTTTCCCCAAATTAAAAAAAAATTTTCCCCAAATTCAAACGTTAAAGATACAGAATTCTAGCCTGTTGACTATCTTTTTTAAAGGAAAAAAAGTAACTCACTATTCTTTATAAGCTAGAATTTAGAAATCTCTTCTTTCAGATACATTTTCAAATTTTTCCACCATTGGTGCAGTCCTGTACTAAACTCCCAGCACATTTCTGAAGGGCTATTTAGATGTGGTTTGGAGAGAGGTGAAATGACACTAGCTAATTTAATAATTGGTCATCACATGGTTTTCAGCGCTACTCTTTCAAAACTTAAGGTAACATTATTGATGTTATAATTTAAAATAGAATACCTGCTTATTTAAATAATCACACACACACACACACACACACAGTGAAAATCAGTCATAGAAAAGAATGACACTTGGAGTCAAAACTAAGATCAGGGAAATAAGCCAGTAAGAATTTTGTTCTTGTTGAAGGACAGTGACCATGCATGGGTAAGGAACTGGTTTATTTTGTAAGAAAGCTCTTAGCACAAGATGGTATTTTAAAAATTATAGTTTAGGATATGAATCTTTGTATTTTGACAAAATTGTATCTCCAGCTCTACACGTGATTTTGTTTTATGGGAATAATAGCGTCAGACTTTAACAGACAATTTATGGTGCACAAGAGATGCTTGTTTATGTACTTGGCAATATTGGGTGTTACTGACATGAGTACTTTTATTCTCAAAAATAATTGACTTAAGTGTTAAGAAGATTCCTAATTCTTCTATATACATAAATGTTTTCTCAGTTCTAAACCTAGTTTCCTGTACATACTGTTGTTGTTCAGTCGCTCAGCCGTGTCTGACTCTTTGTGACCCCATGGATGGCAGCACACCAGACCTCCCTGTCCTGTATCTACACATACCTTAAAATCCACAGAAATTAATACAGTGCACAAGTACTTGGTGAACAGGTATATCTAGTACTGTGCTATACACAATATGGGTTATGCAGGTAAAGATAGAATGGCCACACAGCTGAAGGAGCTCTCTGTCTAGCAGACAAGGTAGGACATGTTTGTAAATAATTATTATGAAAGAACTTCTAGCCGGTGGAGAAGGCCTCATGAAGGAGATGACATTTGTTTGGACCTTAAGGAAGAGCATAGGCGTCTGTTATCTTTCTTGGTGTCTTTCCTTGCTTTTTCTCTCGAATGAATTCCTTTAAGTGGTCCATAGGAACAGCTAGCTTGAAATAACATTGATTGGATTAAGTCTGAAGCCAAGAACTATAGTGGAAGACACATTGCTTTTCTTGCATGGATAACTCTTGCCCAGAGTGAAAAATGTGCAACTCAGCTGGTGACACCATGGTTGGACTTGGAAGCACCTCTGGAGTTGGGCTGATTCTAGAGACGCCGATAGGTAGCACCTGAAAGGATGGAAAAGTGGCTTTAAAGTCCAGAGTGGCTTCAGCTGGCTACTTGATGGAAATTGTGATGACCGTGAACAAGTGGTGAGGGGGTATTGAGAATGGATATAGGACAAAAAGGGGGAACCACAAGGAAAGAGCGTTGCAAGGGACTTTCCCACTCTTGAGATCACTTAGCAAGGGATTTGTCGATCTGTGGAGAAACTCTTCCTTTGTGTACATTTTCGGGGTTGGGTACCTGGGAAGAGGACAGAAGTAGCTCACAGCATTGGAAACTCTAATCTATAGCTTGAGGTCATGAGATATTTCTCAGCGTATTCTAAAGTGATAGTTTGGACCTTATTGAGGTCAATCACATGCCAGCAACTCAGTATTAATATTTTGTAATGATATAAAATTGTAATCGTTTTGTTCAGTAGGCTCCATGATGCTAAATTGTTTCAAACATTTCTTTTCACTGTTTTTGTCCCACTTTATAGATGTCAAGGTGAAGTTATTCCTAAAGGCGAGGCAGTCAGTCTGAGCATGCATTCAGACTGTGGGTTGTTAAGGACGCGTCCTGGAAAGGGTTAAGTGTCCTGGAAAGAACTTGTCCCACTTTATGAGATGTACAAGGGTGAAGTTATTTGGAAATTGGGTTATGCAGGTAAAGATAGAATGGCCACACAGCTGAAGGAGCTCTCTGTCTAGCAGACAAGGTAGGACATGTTTGTAAATAATTATTATGAAAGAACTTCTAGCCGGTGGAGAAGGCCTCATGAAGGAGATGACATTTGTTTGGACCTTAAGGAAGAGCATAGGCGTCTGTTATCTTTCTTGGTGTCTTTCCTTGCTTTTTCTCTCGAATGAATTCCTTTAAGTGGTCCATAGGAACAGCTAGCTTGAAATAACATTGATTGGATTAAGTCTGAAGCCAAGAACTATAGTGGAAGACACATTGCTTTTCTTGCATGGATAATTCTTGCCCAGAGTGAAAAATGTGCAACTCAGCTGGTGACACCATGGTTGGACTTGGAAGCACCTCTGGAGTTGGGCTGATTCTAGAGACGCCGATAGGTAGCACCTGAAAGGATGGAAAAGTGGCTTTAAAGTCCAGAGTGGCTTCAGCTGGCTACTTGATGGAAATTGTGATGACCGTGAACAAGTGGTGAGGGGGTATTGAGAATGGATATAGGACAAAAAGGGGGAACCACAAGGAAAGAGCGTTGCAAGGGACTTTCCCACTCTTGAGATCACTTAGCAAGGGATTTGTCGATCTGTGGAGAAACTCTTCCTTTGTGTACATTTTCGGGGTTGGGTACCTGGGAAGAGGACAGAAGTAGCTCACAGCATTGGAAACTCTAATCTATAGCTTGAGGTCATGAGATATTTCTCAGCGTATTCTAAAGTGATAGTTTGGACCTTATTGAGGTCAATCACATGCCAGCAACTCAGTATTAATATTTTGTAATGATATAAAATTGTAATCGTTTTGTTCAGTAGGCTCCATGATGCTAAATTGTTTCAAACATTTCTTTTCACTGTTTTTGTCCCACTTTATAGATGTCAAGGTGAAGTTATTCCTAAAGGCGAGGCAGTCAGTCTGAGCATGCATTCAGACTGTGGGTTGTTAAGGACGCGTCCTGGAAAGGGTTAAGTGTCCTGGAAAGAACTTGCCCTCAGGGTTCAGGTTGGCTTGGGTACCCCCCTCTCCTTAGCAGCTAGCTGTAGCAAGCAGTTATTGTACCACGCAGTCCTTTGGTTGCCCAACTGTGAAAAGTCCTTAATACCTATTTCACTGCAATGTTACAAAGGCTACATAGGACAATAATATGTGTAACAAGCCTGGTGTGTGTGTCCTGGGCTTTCAGTAAAGGGTTCCCTCTTATTGTGACCACATTTCTTTGCCCTAAAGAAGAAAAGAAAAAGCTCTAGGAGTATATATTGTTTTTATAGTAAAATAATCAAACTTTTATGTGGTATCAGCCACTGTAAATATTTTTAAAGAAATAGCTAAGATAACTGAAAAGCGGGCAGAGGGTGTGTGAATTGCCTGTCATAGATGCCACACAAGATAATGTTGAAAAAGGTTAATTTTCAGACTATAGTAGTAAAATGTGTCAAGTGATGCATTTTGGCATTTTTATTGCTGTTCTAAGTGCCACGAGGCCGTATAATCAGATGATCTGAAGGTAGGCATGAGGAGAAGGGACTGAATGTCTTCTCTGGGAGAGGAAGGGGAGAGAAAGCGAATTCTGTGCCCTTGAGTTTGAAGAACCGGTAGGAACTGCTCCCCAGAGCTGGGGTGGGGCCAGGGTTAGGAACTGCTCCCCAGAGCTGGGGTGGGGCCAGGCTCAGAGACCGAGAAATGGCTCTGAGCCCTGTGAAGATGGGCAGCATGTTCATTTTAGTGAGGCGCCTTTAAGCAGTCACATGTTGGAACTACAAAAAAAAAAAAAAAATGCCTGCAACCAGTGCCTAAAACCAGTTCTCTCCACTCTCAGGCTTTTTCTGTAAAGAAAAAGCAATAAAAGAAAACAAGGCTGACCTTTGCTCACATCCTTTTGTCAAAAATGACAAGCTCTCAAAAACGATTTATAGTTTGAAAATCTAGGGTTTGATTTGGGAGAAAATAGAAACTGTGCCTTTTCATGTTTATATAACCAACCAGATTAGAGATCTTTAAGGCAGCATACTGGAGAATGCAGAAATGCCATTTCCCCAAACCCAATGGGAACTCTCAAAGCTCTAGAGCTACATTTGCTCCTAGGTAGGTGCATCTGATCCTGCGTATGACCCGTGATATGCTGTTCATTCGTTTCAGTACTACCTTTAAAATAGATTATCTTGGATTTTTTAGTTATATAAATATCTGTATATAAAGAATAGAATCTGTCTCTGTAACTATATATATGCTCACATGCAAACACACGGCAACTAATCAGAAGGCCAAATGGCCTTTGAGGTTACAGTTTCTCACGAGTGCCCTGTTGCCTCCAGATTCCCAGAGCCCGCGACTGTAGCCGGAGAAATGGCCACAGTATGGATACTGGCCCAGGCCGAGATATGAAGCTCTAGTTTCAAGGTTGCAAACTAGGCCACAGATGTGTATTGTTGAGACCATTCGGTAGATAGTATAAAATAATCAAACTTTTATGTGGTATCAGCCACTGTAAATATTTTTAAAGAAATAGCTAAGATAACTGAAAAGCGGGCAGAGGTGTGAATTGCCTGTCATAGATGCCACACAAGATAATGTTGAAAAAGGTTAATTTTCAGACTATAGTAGTAAAATGTGTCAAGTGATGCATTTTGGCATTTTTATTGCTGTTCTAAGTGCCACGAGGCCGTATAATCAGATGATCTGAAGGTAGGCATGAGGAGAAGGGACTGAATGTCTTCTCTGGGAGAGGAAGGGGAGAGAAAGCGAATTCTGTGCCCTTGAGTTTGAAGAACCGGTAGGAACTGCTCCCCAGAGCTGGGGTGGGGCCAGGGTTAGGAACTGCTCCCCAGAGCTGGGGTGGGGCCAGGCTCAGAGACCGAGAAATGGCTCTGAGCCCTGTGAAGATGGGCAGCATGTTCATTTTAGTGAGGCGCCTTTAAGCAGTCACATGTTGGAACTACAAAAAAAAAAAAAAAAATGCCTGCAACCAGTGCCTAAAACCAGTTCTCTCCACTCTCAGGCTTTTTCTGTAAAGAAAAAGCAATAAAAGAAAACAAGGCTGACCTTTGCTCACATCCTTTTGTCAAAAATGACAAGCTCTCAAAAACGATTTATAGTTTGAAAATCTAGGGTTTGATTTGGGAGAAAATAGAAACTGTGCCTTTTCATGTTTATATAACCAACCAGATTAGAGATCTTTAAGGCAGCATACTGGAGAATGCAGAAATGCCATTTCCCCAAACCCAATGGGAACTCTCAAAGCTCTAGAGCTACATTTGCTCCTAGGTAGGTGCATCTGATCCTGCGTATGACCCGTGATATGCTGTTCATTCGTTTCAGTACTACCTTTAAAATAGATTATCTTGGATTTTTTAGTTATATAAATATCTGTATATAAAGAATAGAATCTGTCTCTGTAACTATATATATGCTCACATGCAAACACACGGCAACTAATCAGAAGGCCAAATGGCCTTTGAGGTTACAGTTTCTCACGAGTGCCCTGTTGCCTCCAGATTCCCAGAGCCCGCGACTGTAGCCGGAGAAATGGCCACAGTATGGATACTGGCCCAGGCCGAGATATGAAGCTCTAGTTTCAAGGTTGCAAACTAGGCCACAGATGTGTATTGTTGAGACCATTCGGTGTTTTAACAAACTTTCAATTTGTTTTCCATCTTTAAAAAACTGTTTCCCACAGAAATCTAGATTCCTGGCTTCCGTTGAGAAATCACAGATTTGGCAGAGCTGAGCCCACCTTCCCACATGACAGCATTTAGCTGGAACTGACTATTGAGTCCCGTCCCGTGCCCACTCCTCCAACCCCCTCGCTTTCCACTCTGTCGCCCTCCCACCATTTCCTCTCGCTCTTCACCGCACAGAAAGAATGTGAGTTGCCATTTTCCATCTCATTCAGGCTGGGTTTCATTAAACCCTGCCTACCTCATTAAAAAAATCCTCTTAACACGTGGTGTGTGTCCTCAATTGCTCAGTCATGTCCGACTCTGTGCGACCCATGGACTGTAGCCCGCCAGGCTCCTCTGTCCATGGGATTCTCCAGGCAAGAAGACTGGAGTGGGGTTCCATTTCCTTCTTCAGGAGATCTTCCCCACCCAGGGAGCAAACTCCAGTTTCTTGGGTCTCCTGCATTGGCAGGCGGATTCTTTACCACTGAGTCACCTGGGAAACCCTTTTTTCACGCTTGGTAGGCATTCAAATTTGTTACTTTGGCTTTAGGTTTCAGGTTTAGACTACCGACCTTGCACCTGATCCTTGTACCATCTTTTCTGTGCTTCTCCAAATTCCTCCAGTTGATCCTTTTTCTTGTAGGAATTTCCCAGAGGAAGAAAAGCTGAAATGAAAAAAAGAACATATAGTCTTTTAATTTTTCAGTTATAGCTTGCTTAAGAGTCTGGCACTGCAGCCAGGTGAATCTGGATTGTAATTCTCCCACTTATAAGCTAGAATTTCTTGAAAAATTACTGAGCATCACAAAAGCTTAGTGTATTCGTTCCCTATTGCTGCTGTGACAAATTACTGCAAACTTAGTAGCTCAAAATAACCCAGATGTATTGTTATAGTTCCAGGGGTTAAAAGTCCAAATGCGTCTCACTGTGCTAAGACCAAGGTATCAACAAGGCTACTGAGGATTTAGAGGATGATCCGTTTCTTTGACGTTCTAGTTTCTAGAAGCTGCCCACGTCTCTTGGCTCATGGCCCAGTGTCACTCTGACCTCTGCTTCTGGGGTCACATCTTCTCTGACTCTCATGCCTCCGTCTAATAACTCTCCTTGTGATGACCTTGTTGCCACCCCGATAATCCAGGATCATCTCCCCATCTGAAGGTCCTTCACTTAATCACAGCTACAGAGTTCCTTCTGGCTTGTAACAGTATTCGCAGGTTCCAGGGATTAGGATGTAGCTCTCTTTGGGGAACCTTTATTATGCCGACCACACTCAGTGCCTTCAGTTGTGAAGTGAAGACGAAAACAGAATCCTCTGCATGTAAAATACTTAGCGTAATGTCATAGTAATGCTCACAATGAGGAAAATTCCCGTAGTAATCATTCAATAAAAAGCAATACTCCTGCCCATGGCCAGCTAGCCAACCTCCGGCCCCAACCTTAAGGCTTTGAGAGGTCCTGAAGACATATAAATACATGTACATGTATATATATGTGTGTGTATTTTTTATTTTTTTGGCTGGAGAGAAGCTATGAAAAGTCATTCATATGAGTTTGTGGATTTATTGTAGTTAGTTTGGCAAGCAGCTATTTAAATTTGGGATAAGTGAGTGAGACTGAGATTAACAAGTCAAGTATATCCCCTTCATACATACATGGAATCTAAATGGACATGAGTGATAGAAACAATATACGTGGTCTGACCTGTATAACTCAGTTTTCTGAAAAATGTAAGTCTGACCAGTCAAATGAATTGAGTGCCACCCACTTGTTTAGTAGTTTTGCTGACAAATAATACCTATCGCCGGGTTTCCCCAGGTGGTCCAGTGGGTAAGGACACCGCCTTGCAGTGCAAGGGGCGCCGGTTGGATCCCTGGCCTGGGAAGATCCCACGTGCCACGGAGCAGCTGGACCGATGTGTCCGATTACCGAGCCGGAGCTCTGGAGCGCATGCGCCCAGAGCCGGCGCTCTGCAACAACAGAGGCCACCGCGATGGGAGGCCCACAGGAGCCAAAGAACAAAGACGGATGAAAATGGAGAAATGAAAGACCAACAGAAGTGGCCCGCCCGCTCCCCTCCCTCCCCAACCCGACCCCCGCCCAAAATAAATAAATAAATAAATAAATATATAAATAAAAAAGAATGTTAAGCTTTAAAAAAAATAATAATAATACCTATTGCCTACAAGTTATTTATTCCTTCAAATGGCTTAGATTTGAGAGTAACTGTTGGGCTAACAGAATCCATGCATTCTAGGAAAACTTGCATGGTAGCTCAATAAAGATTCTAAAATTATCCTATAAGGAACAACATTGCAAATGTAATTATACAGGCAATAAATGAAGTGTTCATCCTTGAGAGTGCATTTTCTTTAGAAATGCAGATTTTGTAAGCTTTTTGTGATAAGCAAATCACTGAACATTTCGAAGGAATTGAGGGAGGAGGAGGTATGATAAAATAATCAGGAAGTTTTAGTTAAGAATGATCTGATTAGAATGTAGAGATATCTTTCCAGGCACTTTATTCAGCTTTCAGTGTTTGCAGTAAACGATTTTATCAAATAAATGGAATGTGCTCAGTTGCTCAGTCAAGTCGACTCTGTGACCCCATGGACTGCAGCCCATCAGGCTCCTTTGTCCATGGGATTCTCCAGGGAAGAATACTGGCGTGGGTTGTCATTTCCTACTCCAGGGGATCTGCCTAACCCAGGGATCGAACCGCGTCTCTGATTTAGTAAAACAGCCAACATGAAACCCCTGACTTAGGAGCAGCTGAATACCCGCACACCCTGCCTGAACTCTTCCTCCTGGATTCTGTGGACAGTGATTCTGGTCTCTGTCCTTTCTGCTTTGTCCCCTGGTGTGGGATCAGCTGTCCCAGGGCCTGGCGGTAGAAAGTACAAAATTCCCATATCCCCCTCCCCCAATAGTATCCTAGTAATTTTTTGTTTTATAGTTTCATTCAATCATTGATATTTCAGCATTCCTGAAAGATGACTGTATTTACAGCATTTTGAGCATATGTGGCTTTCTTAGGCTTTAATCTGCTCTTTTGAGCCTGATGACTCCCAACTCTATATTCCCAGTCTAGGCTTCTTTCCCTCCTTACTTGTACGTCCATTTGTCTGATGGACATCATCTCGTTGTTCTGCTGACCCTTCCAACCCAACAGGTCCAGGAATAAAAATCGGTACCTTATCCCGTTCCTGAAAACCTGCTTCTCTTGTGTTCCCATGTCAACAAAGGTTGTACCTTTACCCAGGTACTCAAGCCAGAAGTCTGGAAATTGACTGTCGTAGGCTTTCTTTTCTCATCAGACACATCGAGTTAACATTCATATCTGCACATTATACCTCCCAAATTCTACCCTCCTCCCTGCTACTGTCACTCCAGAGACTCATCATCCCTTGCTTGGATTAATATTCCAGCCTTCAAGCTCTTCTGTTTGCTCCCATTCTTGTCCAAATCCAGTCCATCCTTCTAAAATGCAGATCTAATTATGTTGCTCCATTGCTTTTAAAACCCTTTAATTCTCCCTTTGTATCCAGGGAAAAAAACCCAAGGTCTTTCCTGGTCTGGATTCTGCCTATCTTTCTAGCACTGTCTCCCGTGACTGCACCCCTCCATCCCGGCAGCATCTTCCTCTAGCTTTCCTGACGGGAACTTCTTGATATGAGACAGATTTGGGTGCCAATTCAGACTCACCAGTCGTACTACAGCTCTCTGAGCCTCCCTTTCTTTATTTGTACACGTGGATTGCCTGACTACTTGACAGGATTATTGTGAAGAGAAACTGTGATAAGGCTGACAAAATACTTGGCAAACACTGAGCATTTGAATGTGGTGCTTTATTGTTTATATCAGGCTATACTGTTCCAGCCCTTGTGAATTTTGCATAGTGTTCTCCTTGCCTTTTGCAATCTTTCATTTAACAATTACTCCTTGACCACCTACTATGCGCCAGTATTCTAAAAAATTGGAAAGCATGGGTGCCCAGAACAGTCTGATTGAATTTATTCCTCTTTAGGCGAGACCTTTTTGCCATTCCTAGGTCTAGGGTGCTCTGTGCTATCACTTTCTGTTGTATAATATTCTAATGTCCTTGTTTTGTTTATCAACTAATGTGCTATAGAGTAAATGATACTAATGGACTCTGGTATTAGACTGTCATTTGCTTGCAAGCTGGGTAGGGACTGTATTAATTTGTGTACACTGAATGCTAACTTTGCCTGATAATCATTCACTTAGATACATGGAGTAGACGTGTAGAAGATATTCTGTGACTGTCGCTTGAATGAAATAAAAACATGACTTCAGGCCTTCCCTGGTGGCCCAGTGGGTAGAGAGTCCGCCTTGCAGTGTAAGGGGCACTGGTTTGATCCCCGGCCCGGGAAGATCCCACATGCTGTGGAGTGGCTGGACCAGTGTGTCCATTTATGAGCCAGTGCTCTGGAGCTCATATGCCCAGAGTCGGCGCTCTGCAGTGAGACAGGCCACTGCAATGGGAGGCCCACATTGGCCAAAGAATAAAGATGGATGTAAATAAACAACAACAAATTTTTTTTTTGGCCACTTCTACTGAGCTTTCATTTATTTCCATCTTTGTGGGCCTCTGTGGGCCTCCCGTCTCAGTGGCCTCTCTCACTACAGAGCACCACCTCTGGGCGCATGTGCTCCAGAGCTCCGGCTCAGTTGTTGGACACGTTGATCCAGCCGCTCCGCGGCACGTGGAATCTTCCCAGGCCACGGATCGAACTGGCGCACCTTGCACTGCAAGGCGGTGTCCTTACCCACTGGACCACCAGGGAAGCCCACAAATTTTTTTTTAAAAATGAAAGAGATCAAAAAAAAGTTAAAATTAAAAAATATGAGTTCGTAGAATACTTTTCTTGTTGTTTACTATAGGTATTCAGTATTTCAGCTTCTTTGACTTTTACAGCTCTCCTAGAAAGCTGCCTCCTGATTCTGTTTTGCAGGGATTAAAAGTAATTTGAATACAAACAACTAAGTTTAAAATGAAGCTTGAGCATGCTTCATAACTTGGGGACACACTTTACTGTGAGAAAATTCCAGGCCACAAGCACTACAAGGATCTGACCTGATGACCTTGCATTTGTTTCGTTTCTATTTTCATGGTTTTAGATGTTATCAATATCCATTTTTTATGTTTTATCTTTTCAGTGGCTTTTAAGACTTTAGAATTTGTTTCCTTTGATTATATATTTTTTGCCATGTGCTCGGTTGAGCGCATGTTTGACAGTTTTTTCTTTCTTTCCTGTGCTGTTTTTTCCTCCACAGGCTTCGTTCCCTGGGAACTTGCACTTGCTTTTGGTTCTTCGTCCCACCAGTCTTCTCCAACGCACTTTCACAGACATTGGATTTCGATTTAGTCAGGAAAGTTTCATGGTAAAACTACCGGTAAGAATGTTTTCTTTAAATGTTTTGACCCATTCTCATGAAGACTTTGTATCATGTTGTTGATGTTTTACATGTGGTCACAAGCCCATGTAAAAGAAAAAAATAGAACTTGTCTTCCAAAAATATAAGTTGAAAATGCCTAAAAGTCTTCTGTCCCTACTATTAAAATAAATAAACAGATTTCTAACAAAGCAGTTCCTTTTGAAAAAATGTAGGTCCCATATGTTATATATGTGTGTGTGTGTGTGTGTATCTATATTTGTGCATGTGTTTGTGTATAGTCAGGACATTTTATTTTCAGAGGAAAAAATGAGTGTGTGTTTTATGTATTTGAACTCCCATGAACTTACATCCTGAACTAGTTAGAGTAACATTTTTTCTCCAAGAGATATTTTTATACTCTTTTAGTGTTGGGAATAAGAGTGCTCATAAATTGTGGTACTTTTGCAAAGATCAGACCCTGGAATCTTCCAGCCGATCGAACTGGCGCACCTTGCACTGCAAGGCGGTGTCCTTACCCACTGGACCACCAGGGAAGCCCACAAATTTTTTAAAAATGAAAGAGATCAAAAAAAAGTTAAAATTAAAAAATATGAGTTCGTAGAATACTTTTCTTGTTGTTTACTATAGGTATTCAGTATTTCAGCTTCTTTGACTTTTACAGCTCTCCTAGAAAGCTGCCTCCTGATTCTGTTTTGCAGGGATTAAAAGTAATTTGAATACAAACAACTAAGTTTAAAATGAAGCTTGAGCATGCTTCATAACTTGGGGACACACTTTACTGTGAGAAAATTCCAGGCCACAAGCACTACAAGGATCTGACCTGATGACCTTGCATTTGTTTCGTTTCTATTTTCATGGTTTTAGATGTTATCAATATCCATTTTTTATGTTTTATCTTTTCAGTGGCTTTTAAGACTTTAGAATTTGTTTCCTTTGATTATATATTTTTTGCCATGTGCTCGGTTGAGCGCATGTTTGACAGTTTTTTCTTTCTTTCCTGTGCTGTTTTTTCCTCCACAGGCTTCGTTCCCTGGGAACTTGCACTTGCTTTTGGTTCTTCGTCCCACCAGTCTTCTCCAACGCACTTTCACAGACATTGGATTTCGATTTAGTCAGGAAAGTTTCATGGTAAAACTACCGGTAAGAATGTTTTCTTTAAATGTTTTGACCCATTCTCATGAAGACTTTGTATCATGTTGTTGATGTTTTACATGTGGTCACAAGCCCATGTAAAAGAAAAAAATAGAACTTGTCTTCCAAAAATATAAGTTGAAAATGCCTAAAAGTCTTCTGTCCCTACTATTAAAATAAATAAACAGATTTCTAACAAAGCAGTTCCTTTTGAAAAAATGTAGGTCCCATATGTTATATATGTGTGTGTGTGTGTGTGTATCTATATTTGTGCATGTGTTTGTGTATAGTCAGGACATTTTATTTTCAGAGGAAAAAATGAGTGTGTGTTTTATGTATTTGAACTCCCATGAACTTACATCCTGAACTAGTTAGAGTAACATTTTTTCTCCAAGAGATATTTTTATACTCTTTTAGTGTTGGGAATAAGAGTGCTCATAAATTGTGGTACTTTTGCAAAGATCAGACCCTCCTGATAAATTATAGTTTACTGCAAAAAGCCCTTTTCCTTTGTCACGGGCTTAACATTCTTTCAGAAGGTTGACCATTAACAGTGCAAAAGTTTTAGGTCAGAGAGAATCAGGTGTTTGGGGTTCTATGGAGAGTACTTTAACTTTACAGAGAAATGTTTTGTAAATGAAAACTGTGATTCCCAGAGGGAAGGCAGCATATCCATGTATGCGGGGATATACAGGAGAGAATGAGAGAACCATGTGTAAACAAGAACTTTCTGCTGAATAAATGCTGGAGTTCATTGGACGGCTGGCTGTGTGGAGGGGTGCCGCGGAGTGCAGTTAACAGTGTCTTTCTTGCTTATTTATATAGGTTGTTATGCTGAACTCAGTTAGTGATTTGCTGGCTTACATTGATGGCAACCAGTTAACCCCTGAGTTAGGCGGCACCTTGCAGTACTGTCACAGTGAATGGATCATCTTCAGAAATGTATGTTTCTTTTGCCCTTACTGTTAGAGCCTGTAGTCGTGAAATCTACTTCTAGAGTTTTTTTCCTCCTTGGTAAAAAACAGATTTCTGGCGTGTAATTCAACATCTTGATTGTCTTCCTTAGGAAATATCTAGAAATGATGAAGAGTCACTGAGGATGACATTTAAATGAGAGACCTAGGGAATAAGGAGACCCTACTCTGCATACCCTCTGTTGTGACCATGTAGTAACTTGAAGAAACCAAGGGTTTGGGTTCAGATCCTTGCACTATTAATATTTATCAATATAACTTTGCACAAGTTGCGAAAGCTCAGCCAGTTTTTCCAACTGTAAAATGGGAACAATAAGACTTTACCTCATTGAGTTATTGGGAAGATGAGTGAAATGACAGACGTACCATGTTTGGCACTGTGACTGGCCTATGGCCTGCCCTCAGAAAATGGGAGTCATCTTGCTAATCTTATCAGCCTGCTGATTCTCCTGGGGACAGTTAGATTTGTAGCAAAGACGCCTTCTGTTCTGAAGTACAAATAGGCTTTCTCCAAGAGATATTTTTATACTCTTTTAGTGTTGGGAATAAGAGTGCTCATAAATTGTGGTACTTTTGCAAAGATCAGACCCTCCTGATAAATTATAGTTTACTGCAAAAAGCCCTTTTCCTTTGTCACGGGCTTAACATTCTTTCAGAAGGTTGACCATTAACAGTGCAAAAGTTTTAGGTCAGAGAGAATCAGGTGTTTGGGGTTCTATGGAGAGTACTTTAACTTTACAGAGAAATGTTTTGTAAATGAAAACTGTGATTCCCAGAGGGAAGGCAGCATATCCATGTATGCGGGGATATACAGGAGAGAATGAGAGAACCATGTGTAAACAAGAACTTTCTGCTGAATAAATGCTGGAGTTCATTGGACGGCTGGCTGTGTGGAGGGGTGCCGCAGTGCAGTTAACAGTGTCTTTCTTGCTTATTTATATAGGTTGTTATGCTGAACTCAGTTAGTGATTTGCTGGCTTACATTGATGGCAACCAGTTAACCCCTGAGTTAGGCGGCACCTTGCAGTACTGTCACAGTGAATGGATCATCTTCAGAAATGTATGTTTCTTTTGCCCTTACTGTTAGAGCCTGTAGTCGTGAAATCTACTTCTAGAGTTTTTTTCCTCCTTGGTAAAAAACAGATTTCTGGCGTGTAATTCAACATCTTGATTGTCTTCCTTAGGAAATATCTAGAAATGATGAAGAGTCACTGAGGATGACATTTAAATGAGAGACCTAGGGAATAAGGAGACCCTACTCTGCATACCCTCTGTTGTGACCATGTAGTAACTTGAAGAAACCAAGGGTTTGGGTTCAGATCCTTGCACTATTAATATTTATCAATATAACTTTGCACAAGTTGCGAAAGCTCAGCCAGTTTTTCCAACTGTAAAATGGGAAGAATAAGACTTTACCTCATTGAGTTATTGGGAAGATGAGTGAAATGACAGACGTACCATGTTTGGCACTGTGACTGGCCTATGGCCTGCCCTCAGAAAATGGGAGTCATCTTGCTAATCTTATCAGCCTGCTGATTCTCCTGGGGACAGTTAGATTTGTAGCAAAGACGCCTTCTGTTCTAGAAATGTACAAATAGGCAAGGGCTCTGTGCCTCACCAGAGTGAATTTGTTGTACAAGACTCTTTACTTCTCATCCCAGAGGTATGGGAACCCTTCTGAAGGAAACAATGATATTTACTTAAATCAGGATTCTGTTTCTGTCATCCTTAATTTCATTCAGCAGTCTTGTTCATTCGTATGAAAGTGTGTTGTCAAAATAAGCAGTGTCTTGCCTTTAATAATGCATAAAGCTAAAACTAAAAGGGAGACACCTTGAATTGCATGGTAAACATGCAATTTATATGGTCTCGACATGTTGTCCTTCTTTCTCTAAGTCATTGATTTTGGAAACAAAATGAACAATCCAGCCGTACTTGACATTTTAGGGCATCAGGGCCTCTGGGGTCCCAATTTCAAATCCTTTCCAGAACCTGAAATGAGTTGTTGTGACTAATGTTTCTGTAACATCTTGGTCCATCACCTAGTTTGAAATGCTAATACTTGGCTCATAAATGGTAATCCATATAAAATGGCTTTGATGCTCTCATGTATCTTCAGAAGTAGTTATTATGAAACAGTTGTGCAATCGCAAAATTTTATAGAATAAGGAAAACACAGTGTTTTGCCAGAGAATAAGACAAATTATTCAGTGCATGGCATATTTCAGGAAAAGGTTTTGTCGGTGTTTGAAAGAAAAGTACAGATGTTTAGGTAAAAGATATTCAAGAAGTCTCTTCACCTCACTTTAAGTTTCTTAGGGGCTTGGATGCAAAGTTAGGGTTGATTGTCAAGGCCATTGCCAATGTTTCTCAGCAGAGGAGAGTTCATAGTCTATGTCTTTGCTATCATAGCTAAATGAAAGTTAATCTAGTGGCTGGTCTAGATTTTGATATGCTAGCCAAGTTGCCACAGAATTAAATGAATGGTGCATGGGCTCTTTGCAGGCTATAGAAAATTTTGCCCTCACAGTGAAGGACATGGCTCAGGTGTTACAGTCCTTTGGAATTGAGCTGGCTGAGGCAGAGCTACCGGATGATGTTCCTGCAATAGAAGAAATTCTTGCAGTTCGTTCTGAAAGGTACCACCTGTTAAAGGTATGTCTGATAGAGGAAACAACCCAAGATTTCCAGGGTCTTTTTTTTTTTGATAGAGAGGTGTTCGTGTGTCTATTTCATACAGATTGCTGGCTAGGGAAAAAAGAGATATGTATATACTATAAAGCACAATATTAAAAAAGAAGAATAAGAGAGGAGGATGGCCTGGATATGTTGACTTGAAGTGGCCCTTTTTAAAAATGGTGCCCCTCCCCCTTCTCTGTCCCCACCTGTAACCACTGATTTGTTCTCTGTATCTGTCTCTTTTTCACTAGTTTGTTTGATTTTTTAGGTTCCACAGAGGTGAGATCAGAGAAAGACAAATACTATATGTTTTGTCTGACTTATTTCACTTAGCCTTATAAACTTCCAAGTCCACCCATGTTGTTACAAATGGCAAAATTCTGTTCTTTCTTAATGATTGAGTAGTATTCCATTGTCTGTGTATGTATACCATGTCTTCTTTATCCACTGATCTGTTGATGGACACTTAGGTTGCTTCCATGTTAAATTAGAACTTTCTACCAGTGAGAGGAAGCTACAAACCAAGCCTCGGGGTACTTCTGCCTATAAACTTGGTGATTGCAAATCTGTATCAATAGGCAGAGACTTCTTGGAGATCCTCACAGCTTTTGGATTCTGTGCTACTGAAGTATTTCTTGATTTTTCTGTGATAAAAGCAAAGGCCATGCCAGACCTGCAGTTTCTATTCTCTACTGTGCTGCTGTACAATTCCTTCTGCCTAGGTCATTCAGAATAGGTGCCAAACAGGCTGACGCATCCTATTTTGCCTTTGTTCAGAGGGATATCACAGCCGTAACCAAAGAAGGAAAAGTTCTGCTAACAAATCTGGAAGTGCCTGATGACGAGGATGCTGTGAGTTCAAGACTTGAACATCACCGGCAGATTACTGGTGACTGGGAAACTATTAACAAGTGAGTAGTACGCTTTGGAGTTCAGAGTTGCTTATCTTATACTTTTGAAAGGGAATAATACATTTTTGTGGCTACCTGTTAACCTGCAAACGTATTCCTGAACCTCTGGCTATGTGAGGACTTCTGCCTGGTTGTCCTACAGAGATTAGTTTGTTGACACTATTGGACACTATGGAGATTGATAGTCTCTACCAAATGTCATGGACTGTGACTTAGCATCCAGACCAGGTCTATCTATGTGCCTGCAATGCAAATCATTTTTTTATTGGGGTATATTTGTTTTACAGTGTTGCATTAGCTTTGGGTATACAGCAAAGTTCTTATTATATATTTTTACAGAGTTTTCTTGTTTACAGGTATACATTATCCCCAAATAGTCATAGGCATATCCCTGACCCCTCTCCCCTGAGCCCTCCCTCCCTTTTCCCCCTTCCCATCCCCCAAGTTGATGCTTAGTCCCCATGTAGGCTCCTTTAATCTTGCAGCTTAATCACCTTGGTAGTCTCTGTTACATATGATAGTGTAGGTTTCCTTGTTGCTCTTTCCACAGCTCTCGTCCGATCTTCCCTCCCCCCAATGTCCATAGGTCTGTTCTCTATGTCTGTTTCTCTGTCACTACTCTGTGTGTGCATTTATCAGTACCATCTTACTCAATTCCACATATATGCATTAGTATACTGTATTTGTCCTTTTCTTTTTCACTTACTTCACTTTGTATAATAGGTTCTAGATTCATCCACTTCTTCTGCATTTCTTTTTCCAGCTGAAAAGTATTCCATTGTATATATGTACCAGAGCTTCTTTATCCATTCATTTGTCAATGGACATCTAGGCTGCTTCCAGGTTCTAGCTATTGTATAGAGAGCTGCAATGGACATTGGGGTACAGGTGTCTCTTTCAATTTTGGTTTCATCAGGATATATGCCTAGTAGTGGGATTGCTGGGTCATATGATATATTTGTAGTTTTTTAAAAGGGATCTCCATACTGTCTCCCATAGTGGTTGTATCAGTTTACATTCCCACCAACAATGCAGGAGTGTTCCCTTATCTCTGCACCCTCTCCAACATTTATTGTCTGTAGATTTTTTAATGGTGGCCATTCTGACTGTTGTCAAATCATTGTTTTAATGATGACTTTGCTTTGTTAAGATTGCTGGCTCAAGTACATGAGATGGAAACAGCTTTTGATGGATTTTGGGAAAAACATCAGCTAAAATGGAGCAATATCTGCAACTCTGGAAGTTTGAGCAGAATTTTCAAGAGGTCAGTTAAAACTTGCCTTGGTACCATTTTTTCATTTTAGATGGAACAGTTTTTTTCCCCAAATTCATGTTACTTATAGGGTCATATTCCTGACCCAGTGTTGCATTAGCTTTGGGTATACAGCAAAGTTCTTATTATATATTTTTACAGAGTTTTCTTGTTTACAGGTATACATTATCCCCAAATAGTCATAGGCATATCCTGACCCCTCTCCCCTGAGCCCTCCTCCTTTCCCCCTTCCCATCCCCCAAGTTGATGCTTAGTCCCCATGTAGGCTCCTTTAATCTTGCAGCTTAATCACCTTGGTAGTCTCTGTTACATATGATAGTGTAGGTTTCCTTGTTGCTCTTTCCACAGCTCTCGTCCGATCTTCCCTCCCCCCAATGTCCATAGGTCTGTTCTCTATGTCTGTTTCTCTGTCACTACTCTGTGTGTGCATTTATCAGTACCATCTTACTCAATTCCACATATATGCATTAGTATACTGTATTTGTCCTTTTCTTTTTCACTTACTTCACTTTGTATAATAGGTTCTAGATTCATCCACTTCTTCTGCATTTCTTTTTCCAGCTGAAAAGTATTCCATTGTATATATGTACCAGAGCTTCTTTATCCATTCATTTGTCAATGGACATCTAGGCTGCTTCCAGGTTCTAGCTATTGTATAGAGAGCTGCAATGGACATTGGGGTACAGGTGTCTCTTTCAATTTTGGTTTCATCAGGATATATGCCTAGTAGTGGGATTGCTGGGTCATATGATATATTTGTAGTTTTTAAAGGTATCTCCATACTGTCTCCCATAGTGGTTGTATCAGTTTACATTCCCACCAACAATGCAGGAGTGTTCCCTTATCTCTGCACCCTCTCCAACATTTATTGTCTGTAGATTTTTTAATGGTGGCCATTCTGACTGTTGTCAAATCATTGTTTTAATGATGACTTTGCTTTATTAAGATTGCTGGCTCAAGTACATGAGATGGAAACAGCTTTTGATGGATTTTGGGAAAAACATCAGCTAAAAATGGAGCAATATCTGCAACTCTGGAAGTTTGAGCAGAATTTTCAAGAGGTCAGTTAAAACTTGCCTTGGTACCATTTTTTTCATTGTGCTGGAGGTTCTTGCTCCTTGATCATCAGAAGCACAGCCTCGTGAGATGCAGGATGTCCGTTTACATACTCAGAGAGGTGGAGAGGAGGCAGGTATGAGTGCAGTTTGATTTAGGATGAAGAAAACAGCTGTGAAAAAGCCAGTACTTGTCTTTCTCTGACTTAAGCTCATTCATTACTTTTGAGAAGGCACTTAAGGTGCTCACATAGATGACAGGATAAAGTTGCTGTCTACACTGATGTTTGATATTCAAACATATTTTAGATATGAAATATATTTGGACTATGGGAAATTTACGAAGGAAATAATACTAATAACTTCCTTCATGATTTTTTAACTACCATCTACCTATGCTGACCATATTCAATATGATCTAACAAAACATTTTCTTCTGATCCAGCAACTTATCTCTATGAAAAGCCTGATGGATGAAATTAAATCATGTTTAATTATACATGATTTAAAAGGTTATAAATATATTCTAGTTCTGTCCTTCTGGAAAATCCATCCTGTATGGTTAAGAGACATAGCTGTATGTTCTTCTTCCTTTATAGTCAGCCTTTAAGCATCTCCCAATCTTGGTCATAGTGTTTCCCCAGGGGTCCAGGGGAAAATTTACTTATCTCTCTTACATGTGGTCAGCTTGTTTCAGCCCAGGAGTGACTGACTTGCTTAGTATTCTATTTGTTCTAACCAAATCGGTTGGGGAGGCACTGCCTTCTGAACCCAAATGCCTTTTCCTCTGGTGAAATTTTCACATTGATATATTTGTAGTTTTAAAGGTATCTCCATACTGTCTCCCATAGTGGTTGTATCAGTTTACATTCCACCAACAATGCAGGAGTGTTCCTTATCTCTGCACCTCTCCAACATTTATTGTCTGTAGATTTTTTAATGGTGGCCATTCTGACTGTTGTCAAATCATTGTTTTAATGATGACTTTGCTTTGTTAAGATTGCTGGCTCAAGTACATGAGATGGAAACAGCTTTTGATGGATTTTGGGAAAAACATCAGCTAAAAATGGAGCAATATCTGCAACTCTGGAAGTTTGAGCAGAATTTTCAAGAGGTCAGTTAAAACTTGCCTTGGTACCATTTTTTTCATTGTGCTGGAGGTTCTTGCTCCTTGATCATCAGAAGCACAGCCTCGTGAGATGCAGGATGTCCGTTTACATACTCAGAGAGGTGGAGAGGAGGCAGGTATGAGTGCAGTTTGATTTAGGATGAAGAAAACAGCTGTGAAAAAGCCAGTACTTGTCTTTCTCTGACTTAAGCTCATTCATTACTTTTGAGAAGGCACTTAAGGTGCTCACATAGATGACAGGATAAAGTTGCTGTCTACACTGATGTTTGATATTCAAACATATTTTAGATATGAAATATATTTGGACTATGGGAAATTTACGAAGGAAATAATACTAATAACTTCCTTCATGATTTTTTAACTACCATCTACCTATGCTGACCATATTCAATATGATCTAACAAAACATTTTCTTCTGATCCAGCAACTTATCTCTATGAAAAGCCTGATGGATGAAATTAAATCATGTTTAATTATACATGATTTAAAAGGTTATAAATATATTCTAGTTCTGTCCTTCTGGAAAATCCATCCTGTATGGTTAAGAGACATAGCTGTATGTTCTTCTTCCTTTATAGTCAGCCTTTAAGCATCTCCCAATCTTGGTCATAGTGTTTCCCCAGGGGTCCAGGGAAATTCACTTATCTCTCTTACATGTGGTCAGCTTGTTTCAGCCCAGGAGTGACTGACTTGCTTAGTATTCTATTTGTTCTAACCAAATCGGTTGGGGGAGGGGCACTGCCTTCTGAACCCAAATGCCTTTTCCCTCTGGTGATTCACAATTTTGTAGCGCCAGACCCTCCATGAAACCTTTCTAAAAGAAAGAATAGGTCAAATTGCTCTTGGGCCTTCCAGATATTTCTGTCTGTGCCTCTTCCCCAACCGACACAGAGAGCAACAGTACTTTTCCTGAAGAGACCCTTTGTGCCTCTGCTTATATGTTAATTTACCTCCGGGTTACATTCTCCTCCTGTCGTTATAGTCTGTTTTGTTGTTGCTTCTGATCACTATTGTTGTTTGTCTGGAGATTTCCCTGACAGGATCTGTCTCTCAGAGTGACATGCAGTAAGGTTCTGAATATTTAGGCATTTAACTAAATGAGAGCTTATGTGGAAATTCAAACCTACAAGAAAAAATTGAGTATTTTCAAACTTGAGTTCCTCTTGAACACAGAGAATAGGAATATTTTCTTGCCTAATCACAGTACAGCAGTCACATTTTGTACAGTTATGAATAATGCAATACTTTTCTATTACTTGTCATCAGTATTCCAATTTTTGCAATTGACTCAAGTTATGCCCTTTATATTATTTTCTTTCCTCAACCCGGGATCCAGTCTAGAGGGTTGGGTATTGCCTTAAATTGTCATGTGTCTTTCTTTAGTCTCCTTTAATGCCTGATGTTTCCGTAGCCTTTCTTTGTCTTTTATGATGCTGGCATTTAGGAAAAATACAGTAATTTTTAACATAAAATATTTACAATTTTGAGTTTGTCTGACATTGTCTCATGATTGATCATATGATGCGTCCTGTGGAGTGTTTCCCATATGTTGCTAGGGGTTTTGGCTACCCTGTCAGGGTGCTGTTGAATTTCTCCACACTCCAGTCACTTTTCCTCTCTTGCAATGAGTAGGGAATATTGGATTGGCCAAAAATTGTATTCAGGTGTTCCCATAGGCCAATCCAATATGAGGGGAGAAAATTTTAAGGCCATGCAAATATCTCTGTCCTCATCAAAATTCTTTATCAGTTTATCACCAGTTGATGATTCTTGGTCCCACTAGTCTAGACTGTGATGGTTGTGAAATGCTGACTTTCCATGCAGGTGTGTCATGAGATTGTAGCTGTTTCAGGCCCACCAACAGGAACAAGGGCACAAATCATTTTGAAGATGCTAGAGAAATATCTGTCGAGAATGCTGTTTTGTACAATGTTTGCCTACTTATTGGGCTCAGGGCTCCCTAGTTTTTAATTCATTAATGGTCTTGACTGCTTTGGTGTTTCCACCTGGCTGTTGTGTACTTGTGACATGTCCAAACATTTTTTTTCCATACAAATTTTGTTTATTATTATTATTTTTCTTACAGGGTTTTGTTGTTTACTGCCACACATTGACCCAAATCCTCCATAGGTCTACACGCGTTCCCCCCCGCCCTCGCCAAACCTTCCCCTCATCCACCTCCCCAGCCCACCCCTCCAGGTCACCGCAGAGCCCCTGTTTGGGATCCTCTAGTTCCACAGCATATTCCCCTCCCTCACATCAGTGTCCATAAGACTGTTCTCATTGCTGCTCTGCATATTCATTTATCAGCACCATTTTTCTAGATTCCATACACACGTCAGTATACAATATTTATCTCTCTCTGACATACCTCACTCTGTATAATAGGTTCTAGATTCATCCACCTCATTAGAACTGATTCAAATGTGTTTTCTTTTTTATGGCTGAGTAGTATTCCATTGTATATATGTACAGCAGCTTTTTTCTCCATTCGTCTGTTGATGGACATCTAGGTTGCTTCCATGTTCTAGCTATTGTAAATAGTGCTGCAGTGAACAATGGGGTACCTGTATCTCTTTCAGTTTTGATTTTCTCAGGGTATATGCCTAGTAGTGGGATTGCTGGGTCATACGATGGCTCTGTTCCTAGCTTTTCTGAGGAATCTCCACACTGTCTTCCATAATGGCAGTATCAGTTCTTTACTTTCTGGCCTAAAGAGACGTTCCAAGCTCATCTTATTCCTATTCTGCTTCAGCCCTGGAACCAGCCAATTTTCTATGAAGCCCTGATCTTTATTCCTGGGAAATGATATTAAAGACCAAGATCTGGGTGCTAGGTGGACCATTGCTACTGAAGGGTTCTGCCTCTACCATAGAGCTAGGAATATACTGTGATGGTTGTGAAATGCTGACTTTCCATGCAGGTGTGTCATGAGATTGTAGCTGTTTCAGGCCCACCAACAGGAACAAGGGCACAAATCATTTTGAAGATGCTAGAGAAATATCTGTCGAGAATGCTGTTTTGTACAATGTTTGCCTACTTATTGGGCTCAGGGCTCCCTAGTTTTTAATTCATTAATGGTCTTGACTGCTTTGGTGTTTCCACCTGGCTGTTGTGTACTTGTGACATGTCCAAACATTTTTTTTCCATACAAATTTTATTTGTTATTATTATTGTATTTCTTACAGGGTTTTGTTGTTTACTGCCACACAATGACCCAAATCTGCCATAGGTCTACACGCGTTCCCCCCCGCCCTCGCCAAACCTTCCCCTCATCCACCTCCCCAGCCCACCCCTCCAGGTCACCGCAGAGCCCCTGTTTGGGATCCTCTAGTTCCACAGCATATTCCCCTCCCTCACATCAGTGTCCATAAGACTGTTCTCATTGCTGCTCTGCATATTCATTTATCAGCACCATTTTTCTAGATTCCATACACACGTCAGTATACAATATTTATCTCTCTCTGACATACCTCACTCTGTATAATAGGTTCTAGATTCATCCACCTCATTAGAACTGATTCAAATGTGTTTTCTTTTTTATGGCTGAGTAGTATTCCATTGTATATATGTACAGCAGCTTTTTTCTCCATTCGTCTGTTGATGGACATCTAGGTTGCTTCCATGTTCTAGCTATTGTAAATAGTGCTGCAGTGAACAATGGGGTACCTGTATCTCTTTCAGTTTTGATTTTCTCAGGGTATATGCCTAGTAGTGGGATTGCTGGGTCATACGATGGCTCTGTTCCTAGCTTTTCTGAGGAATCTCCACACTGTCTTCCATAATGGCAGTATCAGTTCTTTACTTTCTGGCCTAAAGAGACGTTCCAAGCTCATCTTATTCCTATTCTGCTTCAGCCCTGGAACCAGCCAATTTTCTATGAAGCCCTGATCTTTATTCCTGGGAAATGATATTAAAGACCAAGATCTGGGTGCTAGGTGGACCATTGCTACTGAAGGGTCTTTGTTTCTAGAGCCATCTACCATAGAGCTAGGGAATATATGTGTATGTATATATACATATGTACACCCCCATACATGTTCACACACACATGCCTTCACATGTAACAGTAATCTTTTATAAATCGTCAGTACGCACTGATGTCTAACAGGTTAAATGTTAACAGATTATATTGATTTCTGTTATATATAAAATAGCTAAAAACATTTTCCATATGTGCAGTTTTTCCATATTGAGGTTCTTAATAGCATTTACAACAAAGCTTGATTATTAAGGGAGAATGCTTAAATTTGCATGCATTTAAGACTTTTTCCTCCCCTGATTTTAGCTTGTGAATGAAATTGATCTTCTATTAAATGAACAAGCGAAGTTGGCAGATGTAACAGGGAATATAGACCAAGTGAAACAAAAAATTAAAAAGTTGGAAAGCGTGGATGAAAATTCTCAGGTAAGATTATGTTTTAGATGTTCATTCTATTTAAGAAGTATAATAGTTACATTTTGATGCCTTTTAGTAGTATAAACCCATGTTATGATTAGTTTCTCAAAGCAACAATCTATATAATTGGCTCAATAGTATTTGTTTGGTTTTCTGTTTAGTGTGGGCTTGAGGTGACCTTGCAGAAAGGTCATGCTTGTTTGCAGTTATACCTGTTTCAAGCCCACCAATAAGGAGCAACAGCATACGTCATTTTGAAGAAGCTAGAGAATGTCTATCAAGAATGCTATTTTGTAGTTGGAAATAATGGAAACATATAAGGAACATAATTCCTTAGATAACCATCATTCAATATATGCAGTTGAACCAAACATAGATTCATGCAAGTAGATCTGCTTGGCTTTACTAGCTGTGTGGCCTTGGGTGAAATGACTACGTTTTCTAAGCGTCTGTGTCCTCCTCATCTGTGAATTGGGAATGTAATGACTAATTCTGGAGAGTGATCGTGAGGATTTATTTAGATGCTGTAGGTCAGTCCCCAACCTTTTTTGTACCAGGGACCAGTTTCATGAAAGACAGTTTTTCCACGAACCAAAGCGGGAGGGGGATGGTTTCGGGGTGATTCAAACCCATTACAATAATTTTGCACTTTATTATTATTATTACATTGTGAGATATAATGAGATAATTGTATTATTCACCATAATGCAGAAGCAGATCATCAAGCATTAGCTTCTCATACGGAGTGTGCAACCTTGATCCCTTGGATGCACATTTCATACTGGGGTTCACCCTGGGGTTCATACTCTTGTGAGAATCTAATGCTGCTGCTGATGTGACAGGAGGTAGAGCTCAGGTAGTTATGTGAAAAATGGGGAGCGGCTGTAAATACAGACGAAGCTTCACTCGCTCGCCTGCCACTCACCTCCTGGTGTGCAGCCCGGTTCCTAGCGGGTACTGGTCCATGGCCTGGGGGCTGGGGACCCCTGCAATAGATAAAACACTTAGCAAAGTATCTAGGATATGTGGATATACAGTGCGTGCTCACAAGAGCCAGCTGTTGTTATTCTGCTGGTCTTAAAGCTTGGACTTGTTACACATTCTAGCTCTGCTCTCCTGTCTTGTATGTGAGAGCAAGGCCATTGTTTTTAAGGTGTATTCTTAGCAAATAAATAGATTTATGGATGTACCACATGCTTCTAACCAAAACCAAAACTGAGAGGCAGCAGTTAGGGTGCCAAATTGGCTCTTTGTGATCGTGGAGCAACTTCCAGATTGGTCTGGAAAAAAAAAGAGAGAAGGCAAACTGGCTTGGGAGCTTTGGATTTTCTGTCTGTTTTTGTTTTATTTTGTTTTGAACGATTTTTTAGTGTTAATTGCAGTAAAGGGCACTCGACAAAATTTACCATCTTAACCACTTTGAAGTGTAGAGGTCAACAGTATTGAGTGGATCCACATGGTTGTATAACACGTCTCCAGAATTTTTTCATCTTGCAAAACAATGTGAATGCACTCAATCCTGCTGAAGCTTACACTTCAAAATGGTTAAGATGGTCGAGTTTCTGTTTCAGTCAGTAGATTGGGGTGGGGCAGTCAGGAGTTAGAATGGAGACCAGACTGCCGAGATCGCTTTTGACAGGGAAACCCCTTGATGGTCACTTCAAGTGTGTAATATCCAAGGCTGAGGTGATAATGAAATCCCTTAGCTTTTACTTGGCTGGTTTGTGTCTCATTTATTTTATTCAGTTCTGTTCTAAATCTGTACATACCAGGAGGAGCAAATCTCATCCACATTCTGGGCGGGCTGGTTCACTGTCTGTTTCTGTGGATCAGAAGTGCGTGGGTTTCCACTAACACCTCTGCCATAGCTAATAACATTGGGCTTCCCGGGTGGCACTCGTGGTAAAGAATCTGCCTGAGATGCAGAAGCCACAGGAGATGCAGATTGGATCCTTGGGTCGGGAAGGTCCCCTGGAGGAGGGCATGGCACCCCACTCCAGTGTTCTTGCCTGGAGAATCCCACGGACCAAGGAGCCCAGCGGGCTACTGTCCGTGGGGTCACAAAAAGTCGGACACGCCTGAGGTGACTTAGCACGCACACACGCGTATAGCTAATGGCTGTAACTGGAAGCTTTTTCTCATAGGCATCAGTATGGCATGAAACCGTGTACTTGGCAATGTCTTTCTCTGGCTCAACCAATTTCCTCCTTAATTATGTTCTTCCCTACTCTGTTCAGACAGAAATCATGCAGTTATTGTTTCCCTTCTTTCTTAAAATCAGGACCTGTTAGCAAAGGCCCGGTTCATAATCATACATGGACACCGGCTCGCAGCAAGTCACCATTATGCCCTGGATTTGATCTGCCAGAGGTGCAATGAACTACGTTCCCTTTCTGATATTTTGGTGAATGAGATCAGAACCAAACGGACACATCTCAGCAAGACCTTTAAAATGCATAAACTCCTACAGCAGGTAGTGTCACGGGACATGGTACATTTCCGAAAGAAAAATTATGTTTCCCCTGGGGTCCTTTTTCGCAGCTGTAGGATGAATGTATAGCTTAGGACTTAAATTTGTAACAAGTCTGAAGGACTGAGTTTGATTATGCTTGTTTCATTCAGTCTCTTTGCAGTATTCACGGCAGGTTCAGGACTGTCGGGATTTTGCCCTCTGTTCTGAGTATGGACATGGTGGTGGCTTCCTCTATTTTAGGTTCAACTTCGAAGCCTCTGTTCTGGCAACAGTTTGCTATCAGAACACTTTGAAAAGCCATGGGGGTAATTTTGCTCAAACCTGATACGCATTGCACATTTCATAATTATAGCAATAACAAGTTAAACAGTGACTGGAAACTGTTCCTCCATGGAGTAGAGTCTGACCCCGTGGGTGATTAGGCGATGAAGAGGAGTTTTGATTGTATAGGCATTGGCTCTGGATGTGAGCAAAACCTGTCAAGGAAACTTTTGTCCTTGTCCTTGGCAATCATCACGTCTTTATATTACACTTGAGATTTTGCAAAGCGTTTTGTATTGCATTTATTGATTGTGGGGAAATAGCATGCAGCTTGTGTTGAGAGAATGGTCAGACTTCTGCTTCAGAATGAATTCCTTCTTATGAAATGAGCACAGTGCTTCCCAGCCTTGGCACTGCCTCAGAAATACCTGTGGAGACATAGAGAAGGGACTTACGATTGCCAAGGGGGAGGCAGGTGGGGGTGGGATGCAGTAGGAGCTTGGGGTTAGCAGAGGCAAACGATTACATATAGGATGATGAACAAGGTTGTACCCCATGGCACAGGGAACTCTATTCAATATCCTGTGATAAACCATAATGGAAAAGAATATATATGTATATATACAACAGAATCACTTGAATCACTTTATGCAGAAATTAGTACAACATTGTAAATCAAGATACGCTTCAAAAAAAAAAAAAAAAGAAAGAAAGAAAGAAATACCTGTGGAGCCTGGCTCACAGCCCAGAGCTACTGAATCAGAATTTCTGCGAGTAGAGCCCAGAAATCTTTTTTTTAACAGCTCTGAAAACAACTCTGATTCGTAGCAGCCAGGGCTGATAAACACTCTCCTAAGGGACAGATTTTTCATGTATTCATTGATGGTTTGTGCATGTGTGGGATTTGCTCACCAGGCTCTCCAGTGCTGTGATGAAGGAGAGTGCCTTCTGGCTCATCAAGAAATTACCAAGTTTCAGTCTAAAGAAGATGCTCAGAAAGCCCTCCAAGACATCAAAAATTTTCTTGAAATGGCTCTGCCCTTTATAAATTATGATCATGAAGGCCTGCAGTATGAATTTGATGTCACTTTATCTCCTGAACTCAAGGTGAGAGGCTTTGGGAGACAAGAAAACAATTTTTTTAAGCTATGATTGCATTAGTGTTGATAAGAGTTTTACTGCTTCACAGGTAACTTTTTTTTTTTTTATTTTTTAAAAAGATTTATTTGTTTATTTATTTATTTATGGGGGGTGGTGGGGTGGGGAGGGAGGGGAGCAGGCAGGCCACTTCTATTGGTCTTTCATTTCTCCATTTTCATCCGTCTTTGTTCTTTGGCCCGTGTGGGCCTCCCACCGCGGTGGCCTCTGTTGCCGCAGAGCACCGGCTCTGGGCGCACACGCCCCAGAGCTCCGGCTCGGTGATTGGACACATTGGTCCAGCCGCTCCGTGGCACGTGGGATCTTCCCAGGCCAGAGATCGAACCAGTGCCCCTTGCACTGCAAGGCGGTGTCCTTACCCACTAGACCACCAGGGAAGCCCTGCTTCACAGGTAACTTTAAATCACTTTGCAATTACAGAGTTCTCTTAAGGATTCAGGGTCATATCAGAGCCACTGTGAGGTGTCAAAGAATCCAAAGATTTATGTTTGCCTTTTAATGAAGAGTAATTTTCTTTTTGAGCTTTGACGGAATTATTTTCAATTAGAAATTTTTTTGTGGCTGCATGATATGTGGGATGTTAGTTCCTCCACCAGGGACTGGACCTATGCATCCTGCAGGGGGAGTGCGGAGTGTTAACCTGTGGAGGTCCCACGACTGCTTTTGAACTCTTCTCACATACCAGCAGTACTCATGTACATTTTCTTGTGCATCCTTGAAGAAAGGCCCACGTCAAGAGTACTATACCCCAAACATCTTTCCTTCGTGCTGCACTGAGCCCTAGCACATGCTCTGTGGACGCAGATCTGGCTTTCCCACTCAGTTGGAAGATGAAGAGATAAAAGATCTGGATCTTCTTGAAGAAGGGGGAGGAGCAGGAGCTGGTGTTGGCAGGGTAGAGAGTTTAGGTTAGCTCAGCCCCACTCCATTGCAGCTGCCATCAGGCTCTCTCCACATTATAGATAAGAGCATTCGTAATGCTGTGTTAGTTGCTCAGTCGTGTCTGGCTCTTGGCGACCCCGTGGACTGTAGCCCCCCAGGCTCCTCTGCGCATGGGATTCTCCAGGCAAGAAGACTGGAGTAGGTTGCCATGCCCTTCTCAATGTGTGATGCTATTTGCTGCTAAAGTGTCTCATTGACTCTTAAGTTTGAAATAGTATCTAAATCCATGTTTGGCCTCAGGTCTTAGGGAAGATCAGAAACATGGCCGTGGTAGTAACCAAGTGACTCTAGAAGCAAGGAGGCCTAACTCTTGCTGTCTCAGGTCACCTAGGATGGCCAGGAGGGTATATTATCTATCAGTGGCTCTGAGGAGTTTTTTATTGGGTTGGCCAAAAAGTTTGTTTCAATTTTTCCACACCATCTTACAGAAAAACTCAGTCGAACTTGTTGGCCAACCCAGTACAACATGGTGAACTACATAGAATGTCCTGCAGGCTAAAATTTAATGAACTACTGTGACAGCACCTCACTTGGTGGCTTTCTCATGCTCAACACGCCCCCCTTTTCAGTCATTATCCCCCTTCAGCCAATGAAGGGCACATCACTTTATACAGTGACTGATTTCATGACAGCTTGATCAATTTCTTCTTCAGGTGGTTTTGGTTGAGACCTTCTGGTTTTATAACCAGGAGAAATAATGCCTTAATCTGTTTCCCATTACTTTTCTAAATTTCTTCTAGTTCTATATTAAAGTCTAAATTAATTTTATATCTGTCTGAGACTGAGAAATGTAATAGGATTTGTAATGACCCCCATTACATTTCTTTTTCTTTTTTTAAAACATTTATTTATTTGGCTGTGCTGGGTCTCAGTCACAGTATGTGGGATCTAGCTCCCTGACCAGGGATCGAACCCAGGCCGCCTGCATTGGGAGCCTTGAGTCTTAGCCACTGGACCACCAGAGAAGCGCCTGTAATAACCCCCATTACAGAAAATATTTCATAGATTTCTTATGCAACCTCCAGGTTCAAATGCAGATGATTAAAAGCAAGCTTGAAAACATCCGAAGTATATTTGAAAACCAACAAGCTGGTTTCAGAAACCCGACAGACCCACCCAGGAGGCCGGTTCCCTTTGTAGTCCCGGATGCTGTCAGTCTGGTCAGATCAACAGAGCCTTTTCTCTCGCCTAAACCAGGTATAGAATCTTCCATTCTCCCTTTCTCTCTCTTCTTTTTTTGCTGTTGTCTATTTTGTTAATTTTAATGTAAATACTGAACTCATTCTTCAGTCCTGAGAGATGGAAAATGTTTTCAGCATCCTTGGTCCTGTGCAAATTGTATAGCAAAAGACAGGAGTCATGCTAGAGATTTCTCTATGATAATTGAACGTGGTAGTAATACAGTGTAGTACAGGATGATGAAAATTTGGACTGAATTGCCCAATTTTGCAGTAAATATGAACATTATACTAGCATAAAACTCACAAAAGCTCAACCTTCAGCAGGTGGAGGAAGGCATGCATTTACCATTTATTGGGATAAACTATTATTTGGTTCTTATAAGCTTCTTGTAATACTTGTACTTATAAGCTTCTAGATACTTGAATGGATTGCCTTTTCTAAATAGGTACATGTAAATCAAATAATTTTGTTAGTAGTTAACTGTTACAGAGTTGATTTACTCATTTTAATCTTTGTAGGCTAGTTTAAACATGTAATATCTATTTCTATTTTCTAAGTTCTGTGAGGTAAAATAATTATCCTCACTGTGATGTTGACCCACTCTGGAAATAAGATGACTATTGCCCCAAGGTTTTCCTTGAGCTGCCTCTGGGGCCCCTTTGGGTAAAGTAATTTGGTCTTTGGGGCCCCAAGTTAGTTAAGTGAGTGAACATGGGACTAAATTCGGTCTCTTTGATCTAAGAGAATCAGAGACTTCATTAATGTATGGGAACTGCTTTGAAAATCAGAGAAAGCCTGAGCCAGGCATAATGAATATAAAAATCCAGCTTGGCCCCCGCATAGATCAGATTAAAACAAAGTGATGAAAGCAGGTAACTGGGCTAAGACGATAAAAGTCATATAGCCAGTAGTTATTAAATCTGAAAATTTCTCACAAATAAACCTATGAGCAATGCCATAAATGAATAATACTAAGAAGATACTGGGAAAAAAGAATGAAAAGGACAAAAACCCAGTAGGGGATCAAAACCAACAGCGATGAGAATAAACATAGAATAGGTTCATATTTCTAAGCAGAAGACAGGGCTCAGTTAGATTTCTGGCTCCATTCACGGGATGGGTGACCTTGGGCAGTTCACTTAACCTCTTTTGTTGGTTTTTCCTTCTTTTGTCTATAAAATGGGAATAATAATACCTACTGATTTCAAAGTGTTGTTGTGCATACGAAGTAAAAAAAATCATAGAATATACAAGTAAACTTGATAAACTAGGCTATTCTTTCCTTCATGACTGAGGCCTCTTGCTTTAGGATCTTCTAAAAGCTTGACTCCTCTGAAGGGCTGAGAAACAGGGCTCTGACAAGGCTGCCTGAGAACCACTTGAGCCCTCACTCAGTAAAAGTACATTTTGTTTTGTGTTGTTTCATTTTTTTCCTTTCCGATATTCTTATTTAATGGCATTACACTTTCTTTCAGCAGTAGGAGCGGGACATTCTTTGTTTCAAGCATGTAAACTTTTTTCAGAAGGTACTTACTTTTATTACTTTTCATCAATACATTTTCTGAGTTTGCATATTTGTGAAAAACCAGTTTGGCATCTAAAAGCAGCAGCAGTTCCTTCTCACATTCAGTTTAGGATTAACGCTCTTCTTTTTTTTTTTTTTTCATAATAAGCATCCATTAGTCTCTTAGTGTTAGCCTTACCTTGGAAAATGATATGAAAAGTAGATTATTCTCTTTTATCAGATGACCACTCCAAAGACAAAAACAAGGAAAACAATTGGCCATGTTAAAGTAGCTTTCATTTTAGAGGGTGTGTCACCCATAATAAACCCCTTGGTGGGAAGTAGTTTGGATTTGCTTAATGTATTTACAAGGAAGAAGGCAGCTGACTGAATACATGGCGTGGATGGATAAATGATCATATCTGTTATCCATCATGGTTTCTAAATTAAATCAGAGCATCATCTATGCTGCAGACACTGTTTATTTTCCCTAATTGGTCTGTGAATAATGGAAATTATAGTAGTCAGTTCCAAATAGTACTTTAAGACTTTTAATTGCTAAGCCAAATATATAAGATTTGGTCAAATCAACACAGAAGTATTCATTTTTTATAAAATAAGTCAAACTGCTTTTTTGCTGTTGTTTTTGTTTGTTCACTTTTATTAATTTGCATCAAATAGACTCTTGTATCTAGCATCATGCCTGGCACCTAGCAAGATGTAATAAATATTTGCTGAATTAACATTTCCTATGGAGAGTTAAGGAAGGACATTGTGTGAGAGAGGTAAAATGTGGCTTGAGCTCCTACCTGTGGCTCAAGTCTGGATCTTTCTCATAAACTTCAGAGTCTGTGTTTACAATTTGCCTCCTTGAATTTCCTACTGGCAACTCCATCTCAGCATAGCCCCAAATGAAGCCATTTGTTTGGCTCCTCTTTCTCATTCATGCCCCACCTCTAATCAATCATTCTAAAAAATCTACTTCTCTCCATCCACCCTGCTAGCCCTCACTGCCTCTTTCCTAATCCAAGCTAACAACCTTCTGTTGCCTTGGCAACTATAGCAGCCTCCCTCTTTCTGACTTTCCCTTCTTAAATGTCCCTAATTGTCTTGCCTTTTGGACTTTACACCTGGCATTCTCTTCCTTAAGGTAAGTTCTTCCTTCCTGCCTCTCCTCTCCTGCAGCCCGGTTTGGTCAGGTGTTCGTGCTATGGGATAACAAGTCTTCTTCATGTCATCCCAGCTTTAGCATAATTGCCTGTTTTTTGTCTCTCTTGCTAGACTCTAAGTTCCCTAAGAGCAGGGACATGTTTGTAACTCCCAGTACCAGACACGGAGTTCAGCAGGTGCTCAAGAATGACGTATATATGTCCACTAAGACAAAAAATGTTACTTTTTTGGGCACCCATAATAAACCCTTGTGGGAAGTAGTTTGGATTTGCTTAATGTATTTACAAGGAAGAAGGCAGCTGACTGAATACATGGCGTGGATGGATAAATGATCATATCTGTTATCCATCATGGTTTCTAAATTAAATCAGAGCATCATCTATGCTGCAGACACTGTTTATTTTCCCTAATTGGTCTGTGAATAATGGAAATTATAGTAGTCAGTTCCAAATAGTACTTTAAGACTTTTAATTGCTAAGCCAAATATATAAGATTTGGTCAAATCAACACAGAAGTATTCATTTTTTATAAAATAAGTCAAACTGCTTTTTTGCTGTTGTTTTTGTTTGTTCACTTTTATTAATTTGCATCAAATAGACTCTTGTATCTAGCATCATGCCTGGCACCTAGCAAGATGTAATAAATATTTGCTGAATTAACATTTCCTATGGAGAGTTAAGGAAGGACATTGTGTGAGAGAGGTAAAATGTGGCTTGAGCTCCTACCTGTGGCTCAAGTCTGGATCTTTCTCATAAACTTCAGAGTCTGTGTTTACAATTTGCCTCCTTGAATTTCCTACTGGCAACTCCATCTCAGCATAGCCCCAAATGAAGCCATTTGTTTGGCTCCTCTTTCTCATTCATGCCCCACCTCTAATCAATCATTCTAAAAAATCTACTTCTCTCCATCCACCCTGCTAGCCCTCACTGCCTCTTTCCTAATCCAAGCTAACAACCTTCTGTTGCCTTGGCAACTATAGCAGCCTCCCTCTTTCTGACTTTCCCTTCTTAAATGTCCCTAATTGTCTTGCCTTTTGGACTTTACACCTGGCATTCTCTTCCTTAAGGTAAGTTCTTCCTTCCTGCCTCTCCTCTCCTGCAGCCCGGTTTGGTCAGGTGTTCGTGCTATGGGATAACAAGTCTTCTTCATGTCATCCCAGCTTTAGCATAATTGCCTGTTTTTTGTCTCTCTTGCTAGACTCTAAGTTCCCTAAGAGCAGGGACATGTTTGTAACTCCCAGTACCAGACACGGAGTTCAGCAGGTGCTCAAGAATGACGTATATATGTCACATTGTTAAAAGAATGAAGTCATCAGTTGGGTTGACCAAAAGTGAAAGGTTGGTTTAGGTTTTTCTGTCACATCTTACGGACACACCAGAACAAACCTTTTGGCCAACCCAATACCTTGCTTTTCAGAAAAAGGTACATTCCTGATAAGTTGTGTATGTATTCCTTTTTCATCTCTTAATATATTTGCAAAGAATTAATTCATAAAAGCTAGTTAGTAAAGCTCCCTATGCTTCCTTTAGAAGTAACTCTGGATCTCTGAATATCAAGTTTCTTTAAAGTGATGGACATCAGTATTTATTGAGAAATTTTATTATACAATAATTGCTACTGCCTACTTTATACTTATCTATTTACATATATATTATGTAAAGGTAAAACTTCCTGTATAGAATAGATTTTAAGTAAATGAGAGTGAAGGGTAAAATTTAGCGAACTCATTAACAGCAGAGTCTTTCCCTGAGTGGGTCTTTGCAGTGGCTCCTGGCTGAGGCGGAAACGATAAAAAAATCTGTTCCTTCCACGGAGAGAAGTGATGAACGCAGCCTGTGTGAGCAGGGTCTTTGTCAGCAGCCCTGAGACTTGGAGATTAAACAGCCTAGCTGTGGGCTGGACCATGCCCTGGGCTGTGGAGGAGCATCTGGGTTCACCCTTTCTAAACAGAACAGAAAGATTAAATAGAAAGAAAAAGAAAGATTACACAGGAAGAACAGAAAGATGGAAGCTTGAAATTTTGATAAAATTTGTTTTTTTGTTTTATTCGGTTTTGTTTCAGCATTTTAATGTGAATCAGAAATGTGGTTTTATATATAGTGGTTAGAAACATAAATTTTGACAGGAGCCTATACAGATTTCGGTACTACTTCTGTTTCCTGGACACCTTATACTTAACCTATACAATGGGGAGAAAAGTAGTACTTATCGCTTCAGGTCGATTTGAGAGTTAAAAAAGAAAATGCCCATGTAGGGCTTAGAATAGTGTCTGGCATGTAGTGAGTGCCAAGTAAATGTCAGATACTATAATTATTAGTTAAATTGAGATTTTTCTCCTGAAGCTCTTTTTGATTCAGTTAATCTGTGATCTACCATCTGTAATGGGAGAGCAGAGTCTGAGCCACTGGACAGCCAGGGAATTCCCTCATCTACGATCTGATTAAAGGCTTATGTATTAGAATGATGACTAAATCTGCAGCTAAGCATGGGTACTAACACCTAGCTTCGTGCTTGCTCAGCAATCCAGCGAATGTTCTGTGAATGAGAGGGGAAAAAGGGTTGAATGAAACGTGGAGATAAGTCAGTTTTCATCTCTTAATATTTTGCAAAGAATAACAAAACTGTTAGTAAAGCTCCCTATGCTTCCTTTAGAATACTCTGGAATATCAAGTTTCTTTAAAGTGATGGACATCAGTATTTATTGAGAAATTTTATTATACAATAATTGCTACTGCCTACTTTATACTTATCTATTTACATATATATTATGTAAAGGTAAAACTTCCTGTATAGAATAGATTTTAAGTAAATGAGAGTGAAGGGTAAAATTTAGCGAACTCATTAACAGCAGAGTCTTTCCCTGAGTGGGTCTTTGCAGTGGCTCCTGGCTGAGGCGGAAACGATAAAAAAATCTGTTCCTTCCACGGAGAGAAGTGATGAACGCAGCCTGTGTGAGCAGGGTCTTTGTCAGCAGCCCTGAGACTTGGAGATTAAACAGCCTAGCTGTGGGCTGGACCATGCCCTGGGCTGTGGAGGAGCATCTGGGTTCACCCTTTCTAAACAGAACAGAAAGATTAAATAGAAAGAAAAAGAAAGATTACACAGGAAGAACAGAAAGATGGAAGCTTGAAATTTTGATAAAATTTGTTTTTTTGTTTTATTCGGTTTTGTTTCAGCATTTTAATGTGAATCAGAAATGTGGTTTTATATATAGTGGTTAGAAACATAAATTTTGACAGGAGCCTATACAGATTTCGGTACTACTTCTGTTTCCTGGACACCTTATACTTAACCTATACAATGGGGAGAAAAGTAGTACTTATCGCTTCAGGTCGATTTGAGAGTTAAAAAAGAAAATGCCCATGTAGGGCTTAGAATAGTGTCTGGCATGTAGTGAGTGCCAAGTAAATGTCAGATACTATAATTATTAGTTAAATTGAGATTTTTCTCCTGAAGCTCTTTTTGATTCAGTTAATCTGTGATCTACCATCTGTAATGGGAGAGCAGAGTCTGAGCCACTGGACAGCCAGGGAATTCCCTCATCTACGATCTGATTAAAGGCTTATGTATTAGAATGATGACTAAATCTGCAGCTAAGCATGGGTACTAACACCTAGCTTCGTGCTTGCTCAGCAATCCAGCGAATGTTCTGTGAATGAGAGAATGGGTGAATACACAGCAAAATCGTGCTCTATGAGAAGTTGAAATCGTGGAGATAAGTCTAGCCAATCTTCTGTTATATATAGTCTGATTTTAAAATACTAATGTAAACATGTTGGCACATTATCTCTCTTTTTAATGCATATGCATGGATTTTAATGAAAAGTATTACTTTGAATTCTCATTTGACATTCTTTTCTCATATTCCACCAGGGAAGAAGACTTGGAGACAAAATCAGAGCGACCCAAATGTATGTATCATTAATTAATCCAAAATTGACTTTATTGCTGTAGTTGCAGAATCAGGATGGGGCTAAAACTATATTTTTCATTCACTGAACCAATATTGTACATTTGAAAGCCTATTTTATCTGGAAGAAAAAACTGCTGCTGCATTGTGTCTAATTACAGGACTGGCAGAGCCCCAGATGTAGGAGCAGCTCTTGGCTCCAGTTCAGCATCAATGCTGTAGAACATCTAAGTTCTAGTTTCTGTTTCCTGCCCTCAGCTTTTTTCACCTGAATATGTGCTTCACTTTTTTACAAAAGGAGATTTCTTTCATAAGTGGTTCCAGTCCTGCAAGTAGGAAGCATGGACAAGGGACAGGTTCCAATGGACCTTCTGCTGGACGCAAAGAACCCATCTGTTCATTTCTTTGTGTGTTCTTGATGGTAAATAAGGACAAGAACATATCTCTCAGAGGCAGGATAGCATGTGATACAGATTGTAGGGCTGGAATGCCTGACTTAAGCCCAGCTGCATTGCTTGCTGGTTGCATAACCTTGGGCAAGTTCTCCGAAAGTCAGCTTCCTTATCTATAAAATGGTAAGGTTCTTGAGTGCCAAGTAAATGTCAGATACTATAATTATTAGTTAAATTGAGATTTTTCTCCTGAAGCTCTTTTTGATTCAGTTAATCTGTGATCTACCATCTGTAATGGGAGAGCAGAGTCTGAGCCACTGGACAGCCAGGGAATTCCCTCATCTACGATCTGATTAAAGGCTTATGTATTAGAATGATGACTAAATCTGCAGCTAAGCATGGGTACTAACACCTAGCTTCGTGCTTGCTCAGCAATCCAGCGAATGTTCTGTGAATGAGAGAATGGGTGAATACACAGCAAAATCGTGCTCTATGAGAAGTTGAAATCGTGGAGATAAGTCTAGCCAATCTTCTGTTATATATAGTCTGATTTTAAAATACTAATGTAAACATGTTGGCACATTATCTCTCTTTTTAATGCATATGCATGGATTTTAATGAAAAGTATTACTTTGAATTCTCATTTGACATTCTTTTCTCATATTCCACCAGGGAAGAAGACTTGGAGACAAAATCAGAGCGACCCAAATGTATGTATCATTAATTAATCCAAAATTGACTTTATTGCTGTAGTTGCAGAATCAGGATGGGGCTAAAACTATATTTTTCATTCACTGAACCAATATTGTACATTTGAAAGCCTATTTTATCTGGAAGAAAAAACTGCTGCTGCATTGTGTCTAATTACAGGACTGGCAGAGCCCCAGATGTAGGAGCAGCTCTTGGCTCCAGTTCAGCATCAATGCTGTAGAACATCTAAGTTCTAATTTCTGTTTCCTGCCCTCAGCTTTTTTCACCTGAATATGTGCTTCACTTTTTTACAAAAGGAGATTTCTTTCATAAGTGGTTCCAGTCCTGCAAGTAGGAAGCATGGACAAGGGACAGGTTCCAATGGACCTTCTGCTGGACGCAAAGAACCCATCTGTTCATTTCTTTGTGTGTTCTTGATGGTAAATAAGGACAAGAACATATCTCTCAGAGGCAGGATAGCATGTGATACAGATTGTAGGGCTGGAATGCCTGACTTAAGCCCAGCTGCATTGCTTGCTGGTTGCATAACCTTGGGCAAGTTCTCCGAAAGTCAGCTTCCTTATCTATAAAATGAAGGTCATAAGAGAATACCTTCATTATGGAGTTAGTATAAAGGTAAAATAATCTAGTATATATGAAGTACTTCAAATATTGTGCAGTATATGGTAATGTTCTAGGTGTTTTATGGAGTTGTTAGCAGGCTAGTGAAGGACCTATACTGACAGACCATGTCTGATTATCATATTCTACAGCCAGAGTTTCTGGTTTCAAGAAGGAAACAGGCTGAATGCCAAATTCCTTAGTCTGGCCATGTCTTTTGGTTCTGGTTTCAAGTCGTGGCCACAGTTAATAGTCTGCTATGTAGTTTTATTCATTTGCATATCCTCAGGGTAAAAATAGAAGGCTGTGATTCTGTACTTTTCCTTGATGAGGTTTCTAGCTAGTCAATGCAGTTCCCAAATGCACATAATACTTCCAAGTCAAGTCAATTTGCACAGTCCTTAGGCATTTAAAAGTTGATGGTTCAAAACTTTCCAGCCTTGTATTTTGGAAACTGGTTAGGAGTAAATGCACATACCTATCTGAGAAGTGCAGTATGCAGTATTTACAATCTTAATTATACTATTTAAAATGATGATAACACTTGGTGCGTGGAGCAGACACAAATGAAATTACACTTTTAAAGAGGGAACATGAGAGACTTCCCTGGTTGTCCAGTGTTTAAGACTTTGTGCTTCCAATGCAGGGGGTGTGGGTTCAATCCCTGGTTGGAGAGCTAAATTCCCACATGCCTTATGACCAAAATAACCAAAGGATAAGACAGAAACAATATTGTAACAAATTCGATGAAGTCTTTAAAAAATGGTTCACAGAAAAAAAAAAAAAACGTAAAAAAAGAGAAAGCATGAAAATGGTGGCTGACCATGGGCTTAGCTGTTTTTTTCTCACTTACTAGGTGATCTTGGCCCTGTTATGAAACCTCTCTGAGCCCCAGTTTTCCCTCCTGTAAAATGGGTATGGGGATCAGTGTGCCATTGCTTGCTAAATTGCTGTGAGGATTATATATAATGATGTGTGTTAAGCATCTAGGCAGGATGCATTGCTTGTAGGGCTGGAATGCCTGACTTAAGCCCAGCTGCATTGCTTGCTGGTTGCATAACCTTGGGCAAGTTCTCCGAAAGTCAGCTTCCTTATCTATAAAATGAAGGTCATAAGAGAATACCTTCATTATGGAGTTAGTATAAAGGTAAAATAATCTAGTATATATGAAGTACTTCAAATATTGTGCAGTATATGGTAATGTTCTAGGTGTTTTATGGAGTTGTTAGCAGGCTAGTGAAGGACCTATACTGACAGACCATGTCTGATTATCATATTCTACAGCCAGAGTTTCTGGTTTCAAGAAGGAAACAGGCTGAATGCCAAATTCCTTAGTCTGGCCATGTCTTTTGGTTCTGGTTTCAAGTCGTGGCCACAGTTAATAGTCTGCTATGTAGTTTTATTCATTTGCATATCCTCAGGGTAAAAATAGAAGGCTGTGATTCTGTACTTTTCCTTGATGAGGTTTCTAGCTAGTCAATGCAGTTCCCAAATGCACATAATACTTCCAAGTCAAGTCAATTTGCACAGTCCTTAGGCATTTAAAAGTTGATGGTTCAAAACTTTCCAGCCTTGTATTTTGGAAACTGGTTAGGAGTAAATGCACATACCTATCTGAGAAGTGCAGTATGCAGTATTTACAATCTTAATTATACTATTTAAAATGATGATAACACTTGGTGCGTGGAGCAGACACAAATGAAATTACACTTTTAAAGAGGGAACATGAGAGACTTCCCTGGTTGTCCAGTGTTTAAGACTTTGTGCTTCCAATGCAGGGGGTGTGGGTTCAATCCCTGGTTGGAGAGCTAAATTCCCACATGCCTTATGACCAAAATAACCAAAGGATAAGACAGAAACAATATTGTAACAAATTCGATGAAGTCTTTAAAAAATGGTTCACAGAAAAAAAAAAAAAACCTAAAAAAAGAGAAAGCATGAAAATGGTGGCTGACCATGGGCTTAGCTGTTTTTTTCTCACTTACTAGGTGATCTTGGCCCTGTTATGAAACCTCTCTGAGCCCCAGTTTTCCCTCCTGTAAAATGGGTATGGGGATCAGTGTGCCATTGCTTGCTAAATTGCTGTGAGGATTATATATAATGATGTGTGTTAAGCATCTAGGACAGCACCTGTCCAGTATACACAGCAGAAAGCAGTCAATGAATGTTCCTTTCCACATGCATCAGTGATAAGTAGGTCATATTGTGTGGAGATGCTGTTCAGCTGATAGACCTCATACTTCATTTTCCGTTGTAGTTGTTACGAAGTAATCTACATTTCCTTGGAGGTTAGGTTTTCTGCAAGCTCAGCTGGTCAGTATGGCCAAGATCCCTAGAATATAGTTCCAAACAGTGAATTACCCTCACAGTTCTCAAGTGGTCAGCTCAGAGGGGCAGTCCAAGTCCTCTCGAGTCTGAAAAATAAGGCAGGGGGATCACTGACACGTGGCAGAGAGCAGAGAAAGATGAACAGGTCACAGCCATTTCAAGACACTTTGGACAGTTATGCGCATCTTGTTGGCTCTGGAGTGTGACATTAGGTTTTATCTATCATTCATGTTTATGATGGTGCCGCTGTGTCATTAGGAAAAGGGTCAGTGATACCGTGTGTTCTTCCTTAAAGAATTCAAGGATTCATATTCGTATTTGCTAGCCAAGTTTCCATTAAAAATCAGTAAGGTTAAAAGCCATGTTGGTTCTTCAGTAAATAAACTTTAGTTATCTGGACAGTCAGTTTTTTTTTTTTTTTCTCCTTTGGGTCCAGATCTTAGTTCCCCAACCAGGAATGAAACCTGTGCCCTCTGCAATAGAAGTGCAGAGTCTTAACCACTGGACCACCAGGGAAGTCCCAGGACAATCAACTTTTAATGAATTGACCTCATTTCCCCAAATTGCTGCAGAAATGAAACATTGCTTAACATATGAAATAAATTGTAATGAGTATCTTAAATTTGTCCTCTTAGACAGCTAAAATCATGTTTTAACTAGTATATATCAAATTTATTTCTGAAAAATCATAATTACAGTGTTACTTTTTAGTTTATCTATACAGTTAGAACATATAAAGAAGAAAACTTATTTTGGGCTAGATTTCCATGAAGAAAGACTATTTCTACATAGATGTTAATTTCACTTTTATTTTCATTTCAGACTGAAGCGGGGCCTGATTGTCAGGAGAAGAGAAGTTCAGCTCAGTCCCCCAGTTTGGAGAATGACAATAGAATGAATGTTATAAAGAAGTATGTTTTATTTATTAACATATACACATATAGACATCTACCAGTAGGAGGCTCTGATTCAGTGTTCAAGGCAAATGTGCTTAGACTTTTGAGTTCCCAGAATGGGATTCTACTGGGAGTGATGAAAAGGGCACTAGAGAAGGTGTTAGAAGCCCTGGCCACATGACTTCAAAAGTACCTAGATCTTTTCAGAATCTTAGTCTCCTCTTAGATATGAAAGAGGTGAGAGTGAATGGGTCAGTGTTTCGAAAACTACAAAAGATTATGTAGGGATTTCCCTGGTGGTCCAGTGGCTAAGACTCCACACTCCCAATGCAGGAGGCCTGGCTTAAATCCCTGGAAGGGAAACTAGATCCCACACGGTGCAGCTAAGATCCAAGGCAGCCAAAGAAACAAAGTAAAATAAACTAAAAAAGATTATGTAGATATACAATGTGATTTTATAGGTGTTAATAAAAATAATCATTTCATTCACTTATATTATTATGTTAATATTCCACACACATGAATAGTCACCTTTTAAATTTTATATCATAGAGTTTTGAGTAAGTAGTAGTTTGGAGCAAGTTATATGTGTGTGTGTGTGTGTGTGTCTGTGTGTGTCTGTGTGTGTATATATATCTCTTCAAAGATTATTAAATATAAATTCTTTAAAGTGTAAAAATCAGATTAAAAGAGACCAAGGATAGAAGTTAAATTAGGGACTTCCTTAGCAGTCTAGAAGCTGAGATTCTAAGCTTCCATCGTAGTAGGAGCTACTTCAGTCCTACATGCTGTGCACTGTGGCCAAAACACACAGAAAAAAACCAAAAAAGAAGTCAAATGGGTAACATTAGGAAGCAAGGAAATAAATTTTAAATACAGTTTCAATTGGAAATCACATTGGAAGGCAAATAAATTTTATTTTACAGACACAGTAAATACATTACTCCAGAAACTTAAGTATGATCTATATTTGGGAAAACTAGTATTATAAATTCATAACATGTCTTAGAAAACTTCACATTACAGGGTAAAAAGGAAGAATTGTGTCTAAAATACTAATATAATTTGTTTCTGAGACAGAGACGGGGGAAACAATAGCACAGAAATTGTGCGTCCAAGAAAGTATTCCCTTGATTTTTAGGAATAGACTTTGTGACTTTTTAGTAAATGATTTTTAAGCTTAGTGAGTTGGAAGTAAGATTTTCTTTTTCTCATTTAAAAATAACTCCTGTGACTTCCCTGGTGGCCCAGTGGGTAAAGAGTCTGCCTTACAGTGCAAGGGGCACCGGTTCGATCCCTGGCCTGAGAAGATCCCACCTGCCATGGAGCAGCTGGGTCGGTGTGTCCAATTAGGAGCCAGTGTTCTGGAACATGCACCCAGAGCCGGCACTATGCAGTGAGAGAGGCCACTGCAATGGAGGTCCACAGAGGCCAAAGAATAAAAAAGATGGGTGAAAATAAATATAAATTTTAGAAAAAGAGGCATGATGGGGAAAAGAAAAATAAAAAGAGAAAAAAAAAATAACTCCTGAGCCTGACTCCTCTTTTTTTTTTTTTCTTTAATACATTTTAAAGAGTCTTGTGGGGCTTCCCCTGGTGATCCAGTGGGTAAGGACACCGCCTTGCAGTGCAGGGGGCGCCGGTTCGATCCCTGGCCTGGGAAGATCCCACGTGCCGCGGTGCGGCTGGACCAATGTGTCCAATTACCGAGCCGGAGCTCTGGAGCGCATGCGCCCAGAGCCAGCGCTCTGCAACGACAGATGCCACCGCTATGGGATGCCCACAGGGGCCAAAGAACAAGACGGATGAAAATAGAGAAATGAAAGACCAATAGAAGTGGCCCGCCTGCTCCCCTCCCTCCCCAACCCGAACCCCACCCAAAATAAATAAATAAATAAATCTTAAAAAAAAATAAAATAAAGAGTCTTGTGGGTAGGTATGTATTCTAGAAACCATAGAATTAATGTTATATTCTGATGATAAAACCAAACAATTGGTAGTTGCTCTGTATTGCTAATTATCCTTTTAGACAGTTTATCATGACACCAAGGAAAATGTTGTGATGCAATTCTAAAGCCATAAAATAACTGCCAAATGCGATCCTTTCATTTTAGCTACATCCTGAATGAGCTGATACAGACCGAAAGGGTGTACGTTCGGGAACTGTTTACTGTTTTGTTGGTAAGTGACTCCATTGGTATTTTCCAGGCTTTTCCTGCTTTCCCTAGGAAGTGCTTTGGGCAGACTTCTCTTTTTGTCTCCTTCCTTGGTTGTTTGGTAAGTGTGCGCCTTCAGGTTCTCCTCAGCAGTGAGGATTGTGGATTCAGAATTTATTACAGCAGAGATAAGCTGTTCTCCTAGGAATACAGTGGATTGTTCTAATTATTCCCAGGGTGCTATTTAGAGATCATGATGTAAAGCCGTAAGTATGGGAGAAAAACATTCACTTGTTACAAATGTCATATTAGTAATATGAATTTGGTCGGAAAAAAAAAAAAAACCAACTACTTATCCCTGTTTAAGGAGAAGTTAATGACCTATAATAGCATTTTTCATACCTGATTTCTGTTGTTGGCTATTTTGTTTTCCTATTTGCTACCCTGAAGGCCAAAGTGCTATCACTTTATTGCATCCATTGCATAGAAAACCTGGACTTCTTGTCCTGCTATCCATTTAAAACAGTAACAATAATAATAGTGGATAACTTGGGGAACTAGATTTGAATGTTAAAATTACAAACAGCTTTACCCATGAATCCTATATACATTCTGCTATACCTGTATCTTTAATGGCCCAATCAAATGTCAATGTGACTGTTTTTTAAATGAATGAATGTATTTGTTTTGGGTAGGGCTATAGAGCGGAGATGGATAATCCAGAGATGTTTGTTCTTATGCCACCTCTTCTGAGAAATAAAAAGGATGTTCTTTTTGGAAACATGGCAGAAATATATGAATTCCATAACGAGTATGTAATTGCTGAATTTCTTTTTCGTGATTATTATGTAAAAGGCTATTGACCATTTAGCATAGTTTGCATAAAATCGTATTTTTTTTCTTTGAAATTTTTACAGCATTTTTATGAGCAGCCTGGAAGATTGCGCTGATGCTCCAGAAAGAGTGGGACTTTGTTTCCTGGAAAGGGTTAGTTCAATGATTACTTCAAAACATACAAATCTAGGCCACCCTATTAGCAGGTCTTTTTCCAGATTTGGAGACAAGGTAGGCATTATTTTTGATGTCTTTATGTTTTTGGAGGAGACATCACTCGAGCAAGTATTTAACGCTAAACCAAGTTAATTGGAGGATGCAAATGCCCGTTGTATTCTGTGGTGTCAAATGCTATGATGGCTCAGCTTGTGACCACTGAGCCCTGGGTGATCCCAGGAGTTCAGGGACCATCCTGGCTGCAAGAGGTGGGATCATCTTGGAACAGCCATTCTTGGCTTGGTTCATTTTTGGCCTGAGAGATGCCTTGATATTCCCCTCTAATACATGTGAAGTCTTCAAATCAAATGCAGTCTGGCTTTCAGAGACCAAGGCATCTATCACAGGAACTGTGAAACAGGGAGCTGTGTGGTTTTTGTATTCTTTAAGATCATTCAGGGATGCTCATGTCTCTGTCCCATGAGTGTACTTAGTATAATTGACTTCCCAGGCTCTGTAATCACAGTCTTCTACATCAGAGCTTCCTCTCACAGTGTTCTCTGCTTATCTAGTTCCTGACTTGAGAGTCAGTTTGATAGAGGTGATCATTGAAAGTGTCCAGGGAGATATCTTATCTCAGAAAGCATTTATGGAGTGAGTAGATAATAAGGATAAGGCAGAATCTTTCTCAACATATCCTAACTTTAAAGGCACTTATACCATGGCCAAATTCTTCTCTACTTCCCTAAGCGACACCAGCTTCTTTTGCCTTTAAACTCCTGTAGTACTTAATGTCTCTGCTACTCATTGGGAATTTTGCATTCACTATGCACTTTTACACGTGAATTTCATGCATTCTTTCTCCAACTAGATGGAAAACTGATTGAGGCAGGGTCTATATCCTGTATGTTTTGTATCTCTAATAAAGTCAGCAGAGTTCTCGGCAACCAGTAGTGGTTTAATAAATGCTTATTGATCTGTTCATTCATTCAGCAGTCATCTACTATTCAGTACCTACTCTGGGCCAAGCATTGAACTAGGAAATGTGAAATACCAAGAGTAGTCGCATAGTAAAACTGGGAATCCATCATGTGCAGTGTGAGTTGTGCTGTATTAGAGATGTACAAAGGGTCCTATAGGAGCCAAGAAGAGGTGCGTCTGTTATTGATTCGAAGCATAAGGGATGGCTGGATAGAGGAGATGACTCGTGAAATGAATGTTAACGAGTGAGTAGAGATACCCCATTAGATAAGGGTCCAATGTCCAGGGAGAGAGAAGAGCATGGGAAGGTACCTCGAAGGGTTCTGGTACAATGCTGATGCTCCAGTGAGGAGTGACTGCAAGTTCATTCACTGGGGAATGGAGAGACTGAGCGTGTAGAAAGAACATATTTCTTGAATACCCGGTTAGCTTATAGTAATAAAAAAAGTAGGCTGTTTTCATAGTTCATTCAAGGGAGGATTTTCCCCCTCTAACTCTTAAACTTGGTAAGTGGAAGTTATGAAATTACTTGGACAGTTATGTGTTCCACTCCCCGGTTTGCTTGGCATTCTGCTCTTGGAATAGGAAGAGCCCTCCCACCAGCTGCCTGGTGACAGGCCTTTAGGCCACGTTCCCTGTGATGCTTGGCCACACTCTCTCACGCTCAGCCTTTCTTGATAAGAAAAGCACACATTTACCAATCGCTAATACATTTGAGTTTTTTTAATCACAGAAAGATGATTTTCAAATGTATCATTCGTCCCAGCAACTTTTTAGAATAATCTTCATTTCCTAACAATCCTAACTTTAAAGGCACTTATACCATGAATTCTTCTCTACTTCCTAAGCGACACCAGTTTTTGTTAAACTCCTGTAGTACTTAATGTCTCTGCTACTCATTGGGAATTTTGCATTCACTATGCACTTTTACACGTGAATTTCATGCATTCTTTCTCCAACTAGATGGAAAACTGATTGAGGCAGGGTCTATATCCTGTATGTTTTGTATCTCTAATAAAGTCAGCAGAGTTCTCGGCAACCAGTAGTGGTTTAATAAATGCTTATTGATCTGTTCATTCATTCAGCAGTCATCTACTATTCAGTACCTACTCTGGGCCAAGCATTGAACTAGGAAATGTGAAATACCAAGAGTAGTCGCATAGTAAAACTGGGAATCCATCATGTGCAGTGTGAGTTGTGCTGTATTAGAGATGTACAAAGGGTCCTATAGGAGCCAAGAAGAGGTGCGTCTGTTATTGATTCGAAGCATAAGGGATGGCTGGATAGAGGAGATGACTCGTGAAATGAATGTTAACGAGTGAGTAGAGATACCCCATTAGATAAGGGTCCAATGTCCAGGGAGAGAGAAGAGCATGGGAAGGTACCTCGAAGGGTTCTGGTACAATGCTGATGCTCCAGTGAGGAGTGACTGCAAGTTCATTCACTGGGGAATGGAGAGACTGAGCGTGTAGAAAGAACATATTTCTTGAATACCCGGTTAGCTTATAGTAATAAAAAAAGTAGGCTGTTTTCATAGTTCATTCAAGGGAGGATTTTCCCCCTCTAACTCTTAAACTTGGTAAGTGGAAGTTATGAAATTACTTGGACAGTTATGTGTTCCACTCCCCGGTTTGCTGGGCATTCTGCTCTTGGAATAGGAAGAGCCCTCCCCACCAGCTGCCTGAGTGACAGGCCTTTAGGCCACGTTCCCTGTGATGCTTGGCCACACTCTCTCACGCTCAGCCTTTCTTGATAAGAAAAGCACACATTTACCAATCGCTAATACATTTGAGTTTTTTTTTTTAATCACAGAAAGATGATTTTCAAATGTATGCGAAGTATTGTCAGAATAAGCCCAGGTCAGAGGCAATTTGGAAGAAATATTCAGAATGCGCCTTTTTCCAGGTATAGTAATCATTCAGGTATTGGATAAACTTTCTGTGGAAGGTATTGGGGTATTTGTTATTTATAAATTCATTTTCTGCTTTCTGTAAGTTTTATGTGTGTGTGTGTGTGTGTGTTTGTGTGTGTGTGTTAGTCACTCAGTTGTGTCCAACTCTTTGTGACCCTATGGACTGTAGCCTGTCAGGCCCCTCTGTCCATGGGATTTCCCAGTCAAGGATACTGGAGTGGGTAGCCATTCCCTTTTCCTGGGGATCTTCCTGACCCAGGAGTTGAACCTGAGTCTCCTCCATTGTAGGCAGATTCTTTACCATCTAAAGAAGCCTCCAATAAATATATGCGTGTGTGTGTGTGTATATATATGTGATATATAATATGTACATTATATATTGTACATATCTAATATATTACATATGCAATACACTATATCATATGCACAACATACAATGTATCACATGCACATCACATATGTAACACATCACATAGGCAATATATTGTATATTGCATATGTATTATATATTACACAGATAAAGTATATAATATACTGTATATGTATTACATATTATATATCACATATATGTGGGGGGTGTACACACACACACACACACACACATATGATTTGACCCTCTGCAAAATATACATACATACATACAAACATATATGCCACTCCCAAGAGGCAACTTCTTTCTGCCTTTTTAGCTATTTCTTTCTATATTTACCTGCTTATCTCTAAATATCAAACTTACGTTGTTACTTCCAACAATAGAAGGTATTTAGCTTTCTTTCATTGTTCTTGCCTCCCTGCAGAGTTTCTGTTGTCCTCACATTGTTTATGGCCTGATAATATTCCATTTTATGGATATCCCATATTTTATTTACCCATTCATCAATTGATAGACATTTTGGTTGTCTCCACCTTTTGTGTACTAGTGTTTGTGTGGACATTATTTTCATTCTCTTTTGCATGGACCTGGGTGTGAAATTGCTGGGTCATGTGGTAATTCCATTTAAGTTTTTAAAGAACCATTGGATTGTTTTCCAAAATTGTTGCACCATTTTGCCTTCCTACCAGCAGTGTGTAAGCAGCCTGATTGCTCCACACTCCACACCCCACCAATGCTTTTAGGATCTAATTACTTTTTTTTTTTGCCTCTAAGGATCATGTTTTATGTGTGTGTGTGTGTGTGTTGTGTGTGTGTGTTAGTCACTCAGTTGTGTCCAACTCTTTGTGACCCTATGGACTGTAGCCTGTCAGGCCCCTCTGTCCATGGGATTTCCCAGTCAAGGATACTGGAGTGGGTAGCCATTCCCTTTTCCTGGGGATCTTCCTGACCCAGGAGTTGAACCTGAGTCTCCTCCATTGTAGGCAGATTCTTTACCATCTAAAGAAGCCTCCAATAAATATATGCGTGTGTGTGTGTGTATATATAGGGATATATAATATGTACAATATATATTGTACATATCTAATATATTACATATGCAATACACTATATCATATGCACAACATACAATGTATCACATGCACATCACATATGTAACACATCACATAGGCAATATATTGTATATTGCATATGTATTATATATTACACAGATAAAGTATATAATATACTGTATATGTATTACATATTATATATCACATATATGTGGGGGGTGTACACACACACACACACACACACATATGATTTGACCCTCTGCAAAATATACATACATACATACAAACATATATGCCACTCCCAAGAGGCAACTTCTTTCTGCCTTTTTAGCTATTTCTTTCTATATTTACCTGCTTATCTCTAAATATCAAACTTACGTTGTTACTTCCAACAATAGAAGGTATTTAGCTTTCTTTCATTGTTCTTGCCTCCCTGCAGAGTTTCTGTTGTCCTCACATTGTTTATGGCCTGATAATATTCCATTTTATGGATATCCCATATTTTATTTACCCATTCATCAATTGATAGACATTTTGGTTGTCTCCACCTTTTGTGTACTAGTGTTTGTGTGGACATTATTTTCATTCTCTTTTGCATGGACCTGGGTGTGAAATTGCTGGGTCATGTGGTAATTCCATTTAAGTTTTTAAAGAACCATTGGATTGTTTTCCAAAATTGTTGCACCATTTTGCCTTCCTACCAGCAGTGTGTAAGCAGCCTGATTGCTCCACACTCCACACCCCACCAATGCTTTTAGGATCTAATTACTTTTTTTTTTTTTTTTGCCTCTAAGTCATCATTTATTTTTCATCCATCTTTATTATTCTTTGACATGTGTGGGCCTCCCATCGCAGTGGCCTCTCTCACTGCAGAGCACTGGCTCCGGGCACATGTGCTCCAGAGCACCAGCTCGTAACTGGACACACCAGTCCAGCTGCTCTGCGGCATGTGGGATCTTCCTGGGCCAGGGATCGAACCGGTGCCCCTTGCACTGCAAGGCAGACTCTTTGCCCACTGGACCACCAGGGAAGACCTCTAATTACTTTTATTTTTTTATTATTTTTTTTTAAGATTTATTTATTTATTTATTTTGGGGCGGGGGTCAGGTTGGGGAGGGAGGGGAGCGGGCGGGCCACTTCTATTGGTCTTTCATTTCTCTATGTTCATCCATCTTTGTTCTTTGGCTCCTGTGGGCCTCCCATCGCGGTGGCGTCTGTCGTTGCTGAGCGCCGGCTCCGGGCGCATGCGCTCCAGAGCTCCGGCTCGGTAATTGGACACATCGGTCCAGCTGCTCCGTGGCACGTGGGATCTTCCCAGGCCAGGGATCGAACCGGCGCTCCTTGCACTGCAAGGCGGTGTCCTTACCCACTGGACCACCAGGGGAAGCCCTCTAATTACTTTTAAACAAACTTTTACAATTATTTCTTAAACAGCCATCTTTTTTTTCAAACCCTACCTCATCTACAACTTTCAGAGGTACTTGATTCTGGAGTCTTTGTGGAAGAGGGGGAAAGGTGTTCTTGAACATAAATTTAGTTGTTCCTTAGCTTTGCCCTTTGCCAATTTCCAAATTTTGTCAATATTTTCCCCTCTCTCATCTTTGTAAATTTAGGCTTTGCCTTGTAAAAATAGCATCTCCATCATATTAGTTGGATTTCATTAGTGAAGAGAGCCAAACACATGTATCTGTTCACCATTTTTAACCAGAGGTTGGTTGTTGAATTAGATAATGTATGGAATTTTATCCATATATAGAGGGTAGTCCTGGATCTTACATAGGTATCTCCTCTCCCATTCTCTTTCTGTTCTGTGCTTTCTGTATGCACATTTCATCCTAAGTAAGTCCATCTTGCCCTAAATATGGACTCTACAGTGTTCCCAGGACCCAAAGTCATGACTCTTATGTTTATAGTGGCAGCAAGCCAAGAACCAGATGAAATGTAGCACTAGTTGATAAGGGCCGTATTTTTCTTGTGACATTTAAAAAACTCTTCTTATATCTAGTCTGATTTATATCCAGTACAACCTATTTCTTTTCTGGGTCTTGGCCTACAGAGCTGAGCCTTTTGTTAATTTTATTGCATACTCTGAAGAACTTTCTGGTCATATTAACCTAGGATCACTCATCGCTTTCTAACTTTTAACACATTCCACATCATAGTAAAATTATACATAAAAGTTTTTAGTCTTTGCAGTTTGGGAATTTTCTACCTCTCCAATTCTTGAAATAATGTTTGCTGTAGTTTTCCAGATATACTGTCTTGTACAGTTTCCATATCACATAGAATAGTGATCTTCCTGGTAAATTTTCCTTGATATGTAGGAAATGTGCATGCATTTGGGTCTAATCGATGAATATTTGGCATTTTCATAGGTAAATATCTTAATTTAAACTTGCTGATAATTCTATTTTAATGACAGGAATGTCAAAGAAAATTAAAACACAAACTTGGTCTAGATTCCTATTTACTGAAACCAGTGCAACGGATCACTAAATATCAGTTACTGTTGAAGGTAATTACATGAAGCGTTTGTTTTTTCCTTTACTTACTTTTTTTTGGGTCAGATGTAGCAAAGCCATTAAAAAGGAAGCACTAGCAACAGGTAGGCTCCCTGACTGGGAAGGCTAAATTCAGCAGTGGAATCTATGCTTTTAGCTATTTAATTGTCCATACAAGTTACATTGATATACCATCAACATTGACTGCAGGACTTTTACTATTGTTAAGCAGAACTAAAAAAAATATTTTAGTTTTGAGACTATATTTCCTATGAGCCATTCAGTGAAAAATAAAGATAGCACACCCCTGAGTTATGTGAAAGGATTCCTAAAATGTGACGTTAGATATAAATACAGCATAGCTTGTTTTAAACTGTCTTTCCATAACATTCTGTGGTGCATGCATGATGAATAAAATGAATTGCTCTACATGGAGGACCAAAAAGGTGTGTAATTGTTTTAAAAATGAATCTCTAGTGTGTACTAATAGCTATTGGTCTCCAGCTCCAGAAGTAGTGAATGCCCTTTGCTTTCTACTGTTTAGTCACTATTCTATCTCTTCCCCAGTTTTGACATTGTTATTAAATACAGTATTAATATGACAAATCGCATGTGAAAGCAATTACTCTAAAAAGTGCCATTACCTTTGGATTCCTCCTTGAAAGCGTGTTAGACAAAAATATATTCATTTTCTCAAGCTATTAATATCTGCCTAATATTAAGTTTAATTCTCAACTTCTAATTACAGGAGCTATTAAAATATAGCAACAACTGTGTTGGATCCGCACAATTAAAGGAGGCACTTGACACAATACTGGATTTACTGAAGTCAGTTAATGACTCAATGCATCAGAATGCAATAAATGGCTATGTGGTAAGTAGATCTTAATGATTGCTGCATTTTTCCAGGGTAAGCATGTTAACACCTCTTTCTTCCTCCCCTGGAATAATTGAGAAATAAAATGTAAGCGGCAGACAAATGAACGATCTGAATGTCAGCAGTATTACTTACGACGCTAAGTGGAAAATTGGCTTCAGATCAGCAGCCAAATGGATTTATGACATTCCCCTTATCCCTAACAAGACCTACCCCCAAGTGCAGACCTTGGGAGATTCTGCATGACGAGATGTTTGGGTCTATTCTTAGGAGACGTATGGTCCCAGAAGTGCCCTTTGCCCAGGTCCAAGACAGAGATGGAAGGAGATCAAATCTTTAGAGTTAGCTCCTCCCCATGGGAAAACTTCCACTGGAAGAGGTCACTCGCCAGTCAGGACTGAGGAAGCCATGGGGAGAGTTAGCCCAGCTGAAATAACCTCCACATGGAGACGTGAAGCCAGGGAAACGACGGCTTCTTCTACCTTCCACTCCCACGGTCGTTTTGTAACTGGCTGACACATGGCATGTTTTCATGTGAAAAGTAATGTATAAATTCCTAAAATGTGACGTTAGATATAAATACAGCATAGCTTGTTTTAAACTGTCTTTCCATAACATTCTGTGGTGCATGCATGATGAATAAAATGAATTGCTCTACATGGAGGACCAAAAAGGTGTGTAATTGTTTTAAAAATGAATCTCTAGTGTGTACTAATAGCTATTGGTCTCCAGCTCCAGAAGTAGTGAATGCCCTTTGCTTTCTACTGTTTAGTCACTATTCTATCTCTTCCCCAGTTTTGACATTGTTATTAAATACAGTATTAATATGACAAATCGCATGTGAAAGCAATTACTCTAAAAAGTGCCATTACCTTTGGATTCCTCCTTGAAAGCGTGTTAGACAAAAATATATTCATTTTCTCAAGCTATTAATATCTGCCTAATATTAAGTTTAATTCTCAACTTCTAATTACAGGAGCTATTAAAATATAGCAACAACTGTGTTGGATCCGCACAATTAAAGGAGGCACTTGACACAATACTGGATTTACTGAAGTCAGTTAATGACTCAATGCATCAGAATGCAATAAATGGCTATGTGGTAAGTAGATCTTAATGATTGCTGCATTTTTCCAGGGTAAGCATGTTAACACCTCTTTCTTCCTCCCCTGGAATAATTGAGAAATAAAATGTAAGCGGCAGACAAATGAACGATCTGAATGTCAGCAGTATTACTTACGACGCTAAGTGGAAAATTGGCTTCAGATCAGCAGCCAAATGGATTTATGACATTCCCCTTATCCCTAACAAGACCTACCCCCAAGTGCAGACCTTGGGAGATTCTGCATGACGAGATGTTTGGGTCTATTCTTAGGAGACGTATGGTCCCAGAAGTGCCCTTTGCCCAGGTCCAAGACAGAGATGGAAGGAGATCAAATCTTTAGAGTTAGCTCCTCCCCATGGGAAAACTTCCACTGGAAGAGGTCACTCGCCAGTCAGGACTGAGGAAGCCATGGGGAGAGTTAGCCCAGCTGAAATAACCTCCACATGGAGACGTGAAGCCAGGGAAACGACGGCTTCTTCTACCTTCCACTCCCACGGTCGTTTTGTAACTGGCTGACACATGGCATGTTTTCATGTGAAAAGTAATGATGAATGAAACTTTAAAAACTATAAATTATGCTTCAGGGTTTTAGGAGCTCAAGCTAAACACTGTAATGATGCTGTCAGAGATCTAATGAGTTGAGGTTTTTCCATTCCAGGGAAACTTAAATGAGCTGGGCAAGATGAGAATGCACGGTGCATTCACTGTTTGGATCGGACACAAGAAAACTACTACAAAGATGAAGGATTTCGCTAGATTCAAACCAATGCGGCGGCACCTTTTCCTGTACGAAAAAGCCATTGTATTTTGTAAAAAGCGTGTTGAAACTGGAGAAGGCGCTGATCTATACCCATCATACAATTTCAAGCACTGTTTGAAAGTAAGACCATTTGAATTGTGTAAAGTAATAGTTTCTCCATGTATAGATACACTGTATTCACTGTTCAGATGACTGGCGTTTATACTTTAGTTGCACATGGTTTTTTTGTTTTGTTTTTTTTAACAAAATCTTCTGTTTTAAATGGAGGTGTAATTGACCTCTAACATGATACTCATTTCAAGTATACAGTGTAATGAGTCAGTATTTGTACCTATTGTGAAATCATCACCACAAATAACATCCATCACCACACATAGTTAAAAACATTTTTTTCACTTGTGATAGCCTTTAAGATCTACTCTCTTAGCAAGTTTCAAATATGAAGTACAGTATTATTCGTCATGGTCACTATAGTCGCCTTGCTATACATTACGTCCTTGAGGCTTCATTTTATAGCTGGAAGTTTGCACCCTTTGACCCCCTTCATGACCCATTTCCTATGTTCCCACCCATGAAATCTTAAGTAGGAGTGATACAGAGCAGTCAGGTGAAGCCGAACTTGTCTGCCTGAAAGGAGAACCAGGGAGGGCAGAGCGTGACCTTTTCCTCTCTCACTTCAGCCCCATGCGGTCCTCAGGGGAGCCCCCTAACGCCCTGCATGGTGCAGTTTGAAATTACAGGAAGAGACCCAGGCTCCCCCCCATTTGCACTGTCTTGCCAATGACACCAGGTGGAGTTCTTGGTCTTAGTAGCAAGGACTTTGTCACACAGGAGAGTCAAGGAGTTGTTTTCAATGTAATTAAAAAATGGATCACCTTTTTTTGGTTTGTTTTTCTTGGCCTCGCCGCTCAGCATGTGGGAGTCTTAGTTATCCAACCAGGGATCGAACCTGTGCCTGCCTTGCACTGGAAGCACAGAGTCTTAACCATGGGACCACTAGGGAAGTTCTGGGTCCCTTTGATGTCTAGCACATCGTGTCCCTCCTCCATCCCCTCGTTTTCTGGGTGTCCCAAAGCCACCTCCTGCGAAACCCGGCCCACACCTCTCCTGTCCCATCCTTAGAGATTACTTCCTTCTTTCACATAACCCAAACCACCATTCTGTCCTAAAGTTAGTTTGATATTCAGATGAGAGCAGTATTACATGAGGAAGTTACTGGCAATTTAGTGATATTCCCCCTGGTTTTGACATTTGATAAGAGGAACTTCCAATCCACATGAGTCTGTCATTGGCAAGTTTTTTCACACCTAATTAATTTTATCTTTCAAATTCTACATTGTAAAAGCAATATAGCATTTGTTAGAGAAAATTTGGGGACTTCCTTGGTGGTCCAGTGGTTAAGATTCAGAGCTCCCACTGCAAGGGGCGCAGGTTCCATGTCTGGTTGGGGAAGATACTGCTTGCTATGTGGTGTGGCCAAAAAAAGAAGAAAAAAAAAGAAAATTTGAAAAATGGAGAAAATTATTATCCTCAGCTTCCTAACTGCTATCATTTTGGTCATTTCTCACGAACCTGTTGTTTCTTGATTGTTAGCAAGTTGAGAACTGATGAGCTGTCCAGAAGTGGTATTAAAGAGGATGGGCCACATGTCCTGAGCAGGCATGAGGGCTTTGTGTCAGGAGGCCACCCGAGAAGCAGGCCCTACTTTTGATCATTCCCAGATGCCGAAAACCCCATGCTGTTCCTGACAGGCTTCATAACCACTGTTAGGTCTTCGACCTTTTCTTGCGGTCTACTTTCCCTGCTGAACCCACAGCAGTGGCTCTTCAAAACTCTCAGTGTTTTCATAACAAATGCTCTGTTACTCTTTTGATATTAGCCACCCACCTCCAAGCCCCTAAAGTCTCCAAGGTTCTTTTATGTGTCTAATAAACTTTGGTTGAGAATCAAGAGTTTGTAATCGACATCAGACAGAGTTCAGGGCTCCTGCTGTCTGTGTATCTATTCCCGGGGAAGATACTTTATCTTCATAGACTTGTTGAACCCAAATCCATTTGGTTCACTTTTTATTTGTAGAGTGACCTAGTTACTACCTAATGTACTATTTCTGGCTTGTATTGATTTTTCTTTTTTTACTTTTAATTTGTCACACATTGGGCCCACCGACAGAGAATTTTAGTATTTCTAAAGGACATCAAGAGTGAGGATGGATTGGTATGAAGTAACCGATTCATGACAATTCACATGACAGTGGTTACCATGGAAACAGAGGGTGGGATAGATGCAAGGAACATTTTCATGGCAGGTAAACAGGCAGGCTTGTTGACTTACCAGATACAGAAAATGAATAATACCTGACATTGGAAGGAAAGAAATCAGCCTGGTTTTCCTTTGATCCCACAATAAAGCCTAGTGTCCTGAATAAAAGACATGACTCACTGATGCCTGCAAGGATTTAGACCAGGAGTTTTAGGAGAATGGTGACGTCACTCATAGAGAAAGACGGAAATTAGGCCATTTCTTATAAGCCCCACTGTGCTTAACGTTCTCTTGCTTACATGGGATTCTGGGATTAAATAATTGCTAGTAGGACTAGTCACTGTGTTTGGATTCCTCAGTAGAGAGGAACAGTGAGGAAGCACCTTCACAGGACCGTTGCCTTAATGTCATCATGTCAAGCTGACATTTCATGGCCCGACAGCTGTATGATGCTGTATTTTAAGGCTACTGCTCCTGGGCAGAGGAAAACGCCTCAAGTCACAGTTAGTCTAATGGAGACATCCGGGTTTTTCAGATGCCTCATTCCATGCATTTATTATTGTCATCTGTAGTTTCAGGTTTAACAAATATGTGCATCATACTGACCACTGGCTAGGAGCTGCTTAAGTGTCCTCGATGTTAGTTCATTTAGTCCACATAGCCGCTTTATTTGAAGTATGAATGATTATAACCTCATCTTGAGGATAGGAAGCCTAGTTCCAAAAACATTGACTTTTTGTCTACTTTCCTGCTGAACCCACAGCAGTGGCTCTTCAAAACTCTCAGTGTTTTCATAACAAATGCTCTGTTACTCTTTTGATATTAGCCACCCACCTCCAAGCCCCTAAAGTCTCCAAGGTTCTTTTATGTGTCTAATAAACTTTGGTTGAGAATCAAGAGTTTGTAATCGACATCAGACAGAGTTCAGGGCTCCTGCTGTCTGTGTATCTATTCCCGGGGAAGATACTTTATCTTCATAGACTTGTTGAACCCAAATCCATTTGGTTCACTTTTTATTTGTAGAGTGACCTAGTTACTACCTAATGTACTATTTCTGGCTTGTATTGATTTTTCTTTTTTTACTTTTAATTTGTCACACATTGGGCCCACCGACAGAGAATTTTAGTATTTCTAAAGGACATCAAGAGTGAGGATGGATTGGTATGAAGTAACCGATTCATGACAATTCACATGACAGTGGTTACCATGGAAACAGAGGGTGGGATAGATGCAAGGAACATTTTCATGGCAGGTAAACAGGCAGGCTTGTTGACTTACCAGATACAGAAAATGAATAATACCTGACATTGGAAGGAAAGAAATCAGCCTGGTTTTCCTTTGATCCCACAATAAAGCCTAGTGTCCTGAATAAAAGACATGACTCACTGATGCCTGCAAGGATTTAGACCAGGAGTTTTAGGAGAATGGTGACGTCACTCATAGAGAAAGACGGAAATTAGGCCATTTCTTATAAGCCCCACTGTGCTTAACGTTCTCTTGCTTACATGGGATTCTGGGATTAAATAATTGCTAGTAGGACTAGTCACTGTGTTTGGATTCCTCAGTAGAGAGGAACAGTGAGGAAGCACCTTCACAGGACCGTTGCCTTAATGTCATCATGTCAAGCTGACATTTCATGGCCCGACAGCTGTATGATGCTGTATTTTAAGGCTACTGCTCCTGGGCAGAGGAAAACGCCTCAAGTCACAGTTAGTCTAATGGAGACATCCGGGTTTTTCAGATGCCTCATTCCATGCATTTATTATTGTCATCTGTAGTTTCAGGTTTAACAAATATGTGCATCATACTGACCACTGGCTAGGAGCTGCTTAAGTGTCCTCGATGTTAGTTCATTTAGTCCACATAGCCGCTTTATTTGAAGTATGAATGATTATAACCTCATCTTGAGGATAGGAAGCCTAGTTCCAGAGAGGTAAATAATCCATCCAAGGGCACAGCTCGTGAGTGCTGCAGCACAGATTCACAACCAGGCGGATGGCTTCAGACTCCATGATCGTATGCCCTGCGTCATGCTGGCAGGACTTGTTCTTGCTTGTTTATTTCATTCCCTCATTCATTCCTTTTTCTCTCCATTCTCCACACTTAATCTCCTCTCTATACCTGTAGCAAGCATCCTAATTTATTTGATTATACATCCTTAACTTTGTGTGCCCTTTGTAAATATATACTAATACCCTGTGTCTGTTTAGTTTTAATTTTTATAAATTGTATTCTATTCTAATTATCATTTTCTTTTTTTTGGCCACTTCTATTGATCTTTCACCCATTTATCTTTGTTCTTAGGCCTGTGTGGGCCTCCCATCACAGTGGCCTCTCTCATTGCAGAGCACCGGCTCTGGGTGCATGCACTCCAGAGCTCCGACTCGGTCATTGGACACATCAGTCCAGCTGCTCCGCGGCACGTGGGATCTTCCCAGGCCAGGGATCAAACTGGCGCCCCTTGCACTGCAAGGCGGTGTCCTTACCCACTGGACCACCAGGGAAGCCCTTTCTTTCTTTTTTGATCCCAGAAACTACTTTCAACATAGCTATCTTTATACCGAGCACATTGCAGTTCAGCCTTGCTGCATTTTTTGTTTTGTTAATATGAATCAAGATAAATTTTTAAATAATACTAACTCAAGCAGCAACTATTATGTATCCCAGATACATAAGTAGAAGTCTTAAAATAGGTAGATATTGGTTATAATCCTAGAGTTTTTGGGAGAACTGGAAGACATTCAACAAGGTAGCTGATATCATCATACTATCCTGAAGACAGAAAATTAGCTTAGAGGTTGGGGTCCTGAGCACATGATACAGCAAGAAATCTTCTGATAAAATGCTTTAAGATAAAGAAAATAAGTTCACAGCTCCCAGAAATCATCAATGAAAATGTGAAGGATCATCTGTAGTTTCAGGTTTAACAAATATGTGCATCATACTGACCACTGGCTAGGAGCTGCTTAAGTGTCCTCGATGTTAGTTCATTTAGTCCACATAGCCGCTTTATTTGAAGTATGAATGATTATAACCTCATCTTGAGGATAGGAAGCCTAGTTCCAGAGGTAAATAATCCATCCAAGGGCACAGCTCGTGAGTGCTGCAGCACAGATTCACAACCAGGCGGATGGCTTCAGACTCCATGATCGTATGCCCTGCGTCATGCTGGCAGGACTTGTTCTTGCTTGTTTATTTCATTCCCTCATTCATTCCTTTTTCTCTCCATTCTCCACACTTAATCTCCTCTCTATACCTGTAGCAAGCATCCTAATTTATTTGATTATACATCCTTAACTTTGTGTGCCCTTTGTAAATATATACTAATACCCTGTGTCTGTTTAGTTTTAATTTTTATAAATTGTATTCTATTCTAATTATCATTTTCTTTTTTTTGGCCACTTCTATTGATCTTTCACCCATTTATCTTTGTTCTTAGGCCTGTGTGGGCCTCCCATCACAGTGGCCTCTCTCATTGCAGAGCACCGGCTCTGGGTGCATGCACTCCAGAGCTCCGACTCGGTCATTGGACACATCAGTCCAGCTGCTCCGCGGCACGTGGGATCTTCCCAGGCCAGGGATCAAACTGGCGCCCCTTGCACTGCAAGGCGGTGTCCTTACCCACTGGACCACCAGGGAAGCCCTTTCTTTCTTTTTTGATCCCAGAAACTACTTTCAACATAGCTATCTTTATACCGAGCACATTGCAGTTCAGCCTTGCTGCATTTTTTGTTTTGTTAATATGAATCAAGATAAATTTTTAAATAATACTAACTCAAGCAGCAACTATTATGTATCCCAGATACATAAGTAGAAGTCTTAAAATAGGTAGATATTGGTTATAATCCTAGAGTTTTTGGGAGAACTGGAAGACATTCAACAAGGTAGCTGATATCATCATACTATCCTGAAGACAGAAAATTAGCTTAGAGGTTGGGGTCCTGAGCACATGATACAGCAAGAAATCTTCTGATAAAATGCTTTAAGATAAAGAAAATAAGTTCACAGCTCCCAGAAATCATCAATGAAAATGTGAAGGATGAGACAGAGATTATAGTTAAGGTATAATTGTAGAATCAGCTTCGTTCTTTTATTTTATGTATATTATATATTACATAGTATATTGTATAACTGTACTCATATAGTCAGAGATTTAACTCGGCCTCTAGACTCTTAAAAACCTTTCAACAAAACCTTTATATTCTGTTATTTAAGAAAATATCTACAATCCATGAATTACAAATGCATTGTATTACAGTAGATCATTTGTAGTGAACCATTTAGATCTAAGAACAATATTGGAGAAGGAAATGTCAACCCACTCCAGTGCTCTTGCCTGGGAAATCCCAATGACACAGGAGCCTGGTAGGCTACAGTCCATGGGGTCGCAAAAGAGTTGGGCACGAATAGTGACTAAACAACAAGAACAATATAGTTTGATAGATATAATCATTAGATTTCCAGAGTAACTCAAAAAAATTTATTTAGTCTATAATGCTGTATGCTATGTATGCAATGAAAAATAACAAAACTGTTGCTATTCAAATAAGGAAAAGTTGAGAAAGCAAACTCATACTTTCAAAAACTCATCTTGTTATCTAAGCCTTTAATGCATGCTATTTAATCATTCTATCAGCTCTGAAATAGGTACTCTTTCTATTTTATAGTCGAGTCAACGGAAGTTCAGAAAGATTAAGTAACTTGCAGGAAGACACTTAGCTAGCACAGGGGCTTTCCATCTCATCCTGCTCTTAGGACAAACCCATGTACTGAGCCAAAAACAATGTAAATAGAGCTTGATTATGAGATTATTATTTATCTTAAAACCTGATGTTTGAGCAAAAGTAGGTAAGAGTGGTCGAGTAGGAATATAAAGATTTTTCTGGACATCCTGCAAATTTCTGAGTACATTCAGGGTAGATGCCACCATCTCTTTCATTTCTAAGTGTAGTCTTTCTTTTCCTACTACTGTTAATGCTTATCAGCTCTAATTAGGGTCATTTGGGACACATTTAAATGGAACAGTGAGATATTCGTTTATATAATTAGGCAAGAATTTAAAGAAAAGAGAAGGCAGAAGGAAACTAAAAGAGAATGTGTACAAGGGAGTGACATTGCTCAAAATGGAATTAACCAAGCTATTAGTAGCATAGGATAAAAGAAAACAGAAGAGTTTGTGCTCTGCACAACCATATGAAAGAGGAAAAACTATGGTAAGGAAGAAATATAAAAGTTTCACTGGCTACAAGCAGACATCACTCTCCTATGACAGATTGTTTTCTAGAGAGGCCGAGAGATAGAAATAGAGGGGATTTTGTGTTCCTGGCTCGTTCTCCCTGACCTGTAAATTGGATGTCTATAACTTGTAGGACTTCTATAGACACAAGTAATCATTTATGAGTTAATTTATCTGGCATTATGATTATTAAAAATAAATGAGTTTTGGATGACTCTTCACTGATATTTTACTTCTGTGTTTGACACAATTATTTGCTTTTATAGTGTACTGTTAATTTATGACAGAATTCAGTCTTCAGTGGACTATTTGGATGTTTGGAATTTATAACATTTGTTTCAGCCAATGGAATGGAACTTGTGGTCTGTACTATAAATGCATAGTTCCGTGAAAACATGTAATTACTCAGGTCTATGGTTGCATTTATCATTTTATATTCTTTGCATATAGACGTATATTTTGTACAAATGAGAAATTCTGTTTCATTTGGAGTATGACAGAATAGATTTAATGTAATTTCATTTTCAGAATAAAATTCTCATGAAAATCATCATTTATATATTACAGATGGATGAAGTTGGAATCACTGAATATGTGAAAGGAGATAACCGCAAGTTTGAAATCTGGTATGCTGGAAGGGAAGAAGTTTATATTGTCCAGGTTGGTCATTTAAGAATTATTCTAGAAACTGTAACCTGCCTTAAGATACAAAAGCCTGAATTTGAAAACAAGAATAATTTTGGTTACATTACAAAAAATCTTAGTCCTGTCCTAAAGAATATTTGATGATTATTCTTTGTGATGCAGTTAAACATGTTTTCAGTTAGCAAATTTTCCTTTATTGTTTTATTGAAGTATAGTTGGTTATAATGCTATATGTTATAGGTGTACAAGATAGTGGTTCATAATTTTTAAAGGTTATTCTCCATTTATAGTTATTATAAAATATTGGCTGTATTTCCCAAATTGTTCAATATAGCCTTGTAGCTTCTTTTATACCTAATAGTTCATATCTCTTAATTCCCTACCCCCCTCTTGCCCCTCCCTACTTCCCTCTCCCAGCTGGTAACCACTTGTTCATTCTCTGTATCTGTGAGTCTATTTCTTTTTTTGTTATATTCACTAGATTGTTTCATTTTCTAAATTCTACATGTAAGTGATGTCGTACAGTATTTGTGTTTCTCTGACTGACTTATTTCACTTAGTATAATACCCTTCAAGTCCCTCCACAGTGCGGACAATGGCAAAATTTCATTCCTTTTTTTGACTGAGTAGTATTCCTGTGTGTGTGTGTGTCTCACACCTTTTGGTTTTCTGTTGATGGAAGCTTAGGTTGCTTCCATATCTTTTTTTTTCTTTGCCACTTCTATTGGTCTTTCATTTATTCATTTTCATTCATTTTTGTTCTTTGGCCTGTGTAGGTCTCCCATGGCAGTGGCCCCTCTCGCTGCAGTGCACCGGCTCTGGGCACATGCGCTCCAGAGTGCCAGCTCGGTAGTTGGACACATTGGTCCAGCCGCTCCGTGGCATGTGGTATCTTCTCAGGCCAGGGATTGAACCGCCACCCCTTGCACTGCAAGGTGGTGTCCTTACCCACTGGACCACCAGGGAAGCCCCTTGCTTCCATATCTTGACAAAAATTTTCTTTTAACTTGAGATACGTCTGTGATGCTTTCTGTGGCTTTAGGTTTTCACCTCTTACACTAGGACACTTATCAGTAAGAGTTGATAGCCAAGAACTTGACTGATGAATTTCTGTCTCCTTCAAGTTTCTAGAGCTGCAATTTTATAACAGTGCTGAGTTCATTTTGTGCTCAGCATTCAGAGAGGATCTGATTATGAGACAAGGCAATGTGATGATTCAGATCAGGTGGTTGTTTCTAAAGAATGTGGTTAAAGCCCAGGCCCGGCGTGCAAACATGTTTTCAGTTAGCAAATTTTCCTTTATTGTTTTATTGAAGTATAGTTGGTTATAATGCTATATGTTATAGGTGTACAAGATAGTGGTTCATAATTTTTAAAGGTTATTCTCCATTTATAGTTATTATAAAATATTGGCTGTATTTCCCAAATTGTTCAATATAGCCTTGTAGCTTCTTTTATACCTAATAGTTCATATCTCTTAATTCCCTACCCCCCTCTTGCCCCTCCCTACTTCCCTCTCCCAGCTGGTAACCACTTGTTCATTCTCTGTATCTGTGAGTCTATTTCTTTTTTTGTTATATTCACTAGATTGTTTCATTTTCTAAATTCTACATGTAAGTGATGTCGTACAGTATTTGTGTTTCTCTGACTGACTTATTTCACTTAGTATAATACCCTTCAAGTCCCTCCACAGTGCGGACAATGGCAAAATTTCATTCCTTTTTTTGACTGAGTAGTATTCCTGTGTGTGTGTGTGTCTCACACCTTTTGGTTTTCTGTTGATGGAAGCTTAGGTTGCTTCCATATCTTTTTTTTTCTTTGCCACTTCTATTGGTCTTTCATTTATTCATTTTCATTCATTTTTGTTCTTTGGCCTGTGTAGGTCTCCCATGGCAGTGGCCCCTCTCGCTGCAGTGCACCGGCTCTGGGCACATGCGCTCCAGAGTGCCAGCTCGGTAGTTGGACACATTGGTCCAGCCGCTCCGTGGCATGTGGTATCTTCTCAGGCCAGGGATTGAACCGCCACCCCTTGCACTGCAAGGTGGTGTCCTTACCCACTGGACCACCAGGGAAGCCCCTTGCTTCCATATCTTGACAAAAATTTTCTTTTAACTTGAGATACGTCTGTGATGCTTTCTGTGGCTTTAGGTTTTCACCTCTTACACTAGGACACTTATCAGTAAGAGTTGATAGCCAAGAACTTGACTGATGAATTTCTGTCTCCTTCAAGTTTCTAGAGCTGCAATTTTATAACAGTGCTGAGTTCATTTTGTGCTCAGCATTCAGAGAGGATCTGATTATGAGACAAGGCAATGTGATGATTCAGATCAGGTGGTTGTTTCTAAAGAATGTGGTTAAAGCCCAGGCCCGACGTGCTATAATGTTCAACCTGTGTCAGGGAAGAGGAGAGGAATTAGGACATTTCAAGAGTCATTTTAAAAAGTATTTGTATCGTGACTCCTTACCTGTTGAAAGAGCTCAGTGTTTCTTTAACTCTGTCCTAGGTAATTAAAATTCATAAAAACATGTGCTCTTGGCTTAATTTCGATGTAAGATATCTTGTTATCTATTAACAAACTTATCTTGTAAGTAATGGGAGGATATTTAAAGAAGCTTTCATGCTGTCATCAGTTATCAAGAGAATTCTGCAAGAAACTGTCTTGATTTTATCTTAATTGACTGCCCTGCAGCATGGCATGCCGTATCTTAGCTCCCCAACCAGGGATCGAACTTAGCCCACAACAGTGAAAGTGCGAAGTCCTAACCACTGGACCACAAGGGAATTCCCAGTTTTTTGTACTTATTTTAATTTTTTTTTTTTTTTTGCTGTGTCACACAGCCTATGGGATCTTAGTTCCCTGACCAGAGATCCAACCCAGGCCCTTAAGAGTCCTAACTACTGGACCACCAGGGAATTGTTTGCAATTAGATTGCCTTTTCAGAAACAGTAAAGCTCGTTTTGTTTTACTAAAAATTAAGCATGAAAGCATTCATATATTTTTTTTATAAAACCCTTCACAGAAAAAAATAAATGGGATTTATATTTCACATTTCTCTGACCACTACTATTGAAGAGCAGTTTTTTTTTTTTAGAAATCTGATACATATATTTTTTATTTATATTTGTTTGGCTGCATTGGGTCTCAGTTGCAGCATGTAGGCTCTAGTTCCCTGACCAGGGATCGAACCCGGGCCCCCTGCGTTGGGAGCACAGAGTTTTAGCCACTGGACCACCGGGGAATTCCCTGAAGAGCAGTTTTGAATTGGTTTTGACTATTATTTCATCTAATCTGATGACTATGTATTTGTTTCTTGGAAGTTTAGGAATCAAAATTTTGGAGTAAGAATATGATAGTTCAGGATATAGATCATGCTTGATATACATAGTGACATTTATTTTATTATAAAGCATCCTTTTAAAAAGGAAACCTGTCTTCTCCTCCCCTACTTTTTGAATCTTCAGGCTGTGAATGTGGATGTGAAGATGATGTGGTTAAAAGAAATCAGAAATATTCTGTTGAAGCAACAGGAACTCCTGACAGGTAAATTCAGGCATGCATTCTCCAGAACGGTAAGTACAAGAACAGCTCAGGGACTCTGACTTTGTGATAACTTTTACAAGGAACGGAGCCGATACTTTCTACTATCTATAATTAAGCTCATTAGTAGGAGATCAAGATGCAGGGGGTTGTTTCAATTATTGCAGAGAACGAATTTTAGTGGAAAATGAGCTCTGATGCCTGAGAAGCAGTTGTGCAGTGATAGAGCCATCTGAATGTGTTAATTCTAAGTTCTTCCCGTGAAGCAACTCTGCTTAGGGCCTCAGTAATCGTGCTTGGTTATATTGGCCTGAGAGTGGTGCTGGTTAAAACTTGAATGTCTCGAATAAAATATTACATGGTTTGATCCTTTTCTGTATTCCAAATTCACACTGGCTTTCCTTCTGGCTGTTTCAAGTCTGTTGAAGGTGAACTCAAATGGGGTTGGGGGTATGTGCGTATATGTACACACGTGAAGGTCCTCAAGGAATTAAGAAACCTGGCTTCCCAACGATGCTTATATAAGCTTTGTTTTATTTCAGTTAAAATGCAAGAACAACATAATCAGTTACCAGGACAGGGTCATCTTTCTTCTCAGCGGAATGATGAGTAAGTGATTGCTCTTTAAGAAATGTCACTCTTCCAATCTTCCATTTTCCGTGTGTAATGTGAAATAATGTAATTACATCATCAGGCCAAAATTACCCACCCTTTTAGCAGTATCTTATTAAATTCTATAAACACAGCATATTCTCAGTTCTGCCCTTAGACGTGGAGCTTGGTAGTCCTTCATAGTTATCCCACTGTTACTCTGATGTGAAAAGAATGCAATAGTCAGGGCTAATTTTTAAATAGAAGTATAAATGTTTTGTTCCGAGTAGCCCTGGGGAGAGTTGTGTGTAGGCTACTAGTGAAGGCGGCTACACTCATGGCTTTCTCTTTAAAATGTTGCTGGACACCTTCCATCTGATCGGAGAGAGAGAGAGATGTAAGAGCGATGAAGTACTGGCCGCTGATACTGATCTACAGCTTTGCGGTCCCTTGATGGAGACCGCTTGCGGGTGACTTGGCCTCTCTGTATAGTTAGGCAGAATGGATCCTGGGGGACAAGGAGGTGTGGGGACTGTGCCTGGGCACAGCCACAAAGTCTTTGAGGAAGGTAGCGTTCTAAATGATAGTTCTGCTGTTGGTTTAGAGGTGTGACCTTTGCCTTCTGCCTCTATGAGCTCTAAAAGACGGGAGTTTCCATAGAACATTTGCGTGTATGCCGACAGAATCCCCACACTGATTTCAAAGCCTTGGCACAGAAATTTGCCATGCAGCGTTTGCATGATGTAGGGATCATCAAAAAATCCTCTTTTTCAGTGGCACAGATGAACTTATTTACAAAGTGGAAATAGAGATCGTGCTTGGTTATATTGGCCTGAGAGTGGTGCTGGTAAAACTTGAATGTCTCGAATAAAATATTACATGGTTTGATCCTTTTCTGTATTCCAAATTCACACTGGCTTTCCTTCTGGCTGTTTCAAGTCTGTTGAAGGTGAACTCAAATGGGGTTGGGGGTATGTGCGTATATGTACACACGTGAAGGTCCTCAAGGAATTAAGAAACCTGGCTTCCCAACGATGCTTATATAAGCTTTGTTTTATTTCAGTTAAAATGCAAGAACAACATAATCAGTTACCAGGACAGGGTCATCTTTCTTCTCAGCGGAATGATGAGTAAGTGATTGCTCTTTAAGAAATGTCACTCTTCCAATCTTCCATTTTCCGTGTGTAATGTGAAATAATGTAATTACATCATCAGGCCAAAATTACCCACCCTTTTAGCAGTATCTTATTAAATTCTATAAACACAGCATATTCTCAGTTCTGCCCTTAGACGTGGAGCTTGGTAGTCCTTCATAGTTATCCCACTGTTACTCTGATGTGAAAAGAATGCAATAGTCAGGGCTAATTTTTAAATAGAAGTATAAATGTTTTGTTCCGAGTAGCCCTGGGGAGAGTTGTGTGTAGGCTACTAGTGAAGGCGGCTACACTCATGGCTTTCTCTTTAAAATGTTGCTGGACACCTTCCATCTGATCGGAGAGAGAGAGAGATGTAAGAGCGATGAAGTACTGGCCGCTGATACTGATCTACAGCTTTGCGGTCCCTTGATGGAGACCGCTTGCGGGTGACTTGGCCTCTCTGTATAGTTAGGCAGAATGGATCCTGGGGGACAAGGAGGTGTGGGGACTGTGCCTGGGCACAGCCACAAAGTCTTTGAGGAAGGTAGCGTTCTAAATGATAGTTCTGCTGTTGGTTTAGAGGTGTGACCTTTGCCTTCTGCCTCTATGAGCTCTAAAAGACGGGAGTTTCCATAGAACATTTGCGTGTATGCCGACAGAATCCCCACACTGATTTCAAAGCCTTGGCACAGAAATTTGCCATGCAGCGTTTGCATGATGTAGGGATCATCAAAAAATCCTCTTTTTCAGTGGCACAGATGAACTTATTTACAAAGTGGAAATAGAGTTAGAAATGTGGAAAACAATCCACCTGCAATACATTCTCTTTTTTTCCTTTTTTAAAGATTTATTTATTTGGTGGGAGGTGGGGTTGGGAGGGAAGGGAGCAGGTGGACCACTTCTATTGGTCTTTCATTTGTCCATTTTCATCTATCTTCATTCTTTGGCTCCTGTGGGCCTCCCATCGCGGTGGCCTCTGTTGTCGCAGAGCACCGGCTCTGGGAACATGCGCTCCGGAGCTCCGGCTCGGTCATTGGACACATCAGTCCAGCCGCTCCACGGCACGTGGGATCTTCCCAGGCCAGGGATTGAACCGGCGCCCCTTGCACTGCAAGGCGGTGTCCTTACCCACTGGACCACCAGGAAAGCCCCTGCAATGCATTCTTTACCACCTGAGTTAGGACTTTACTTCCAGAATATATGACAAAATATTGCCTATTGTGAATTCTGGAAAGTAAAACCTTCCACTGTGATTTTAAAATAGTTCTCCTAAAGCCTCAGATAAACCAACATACTTTGCACATGATCTTAGCTACCTGTGAAAAAGGATGTGCAACAAAGAGAAAAAGAGGGTTTTTAAATTTTCTTATTGAAGTATAGTGGTTTACTCAGCTGTGTTGCTTTCTGCTGTACGGCATGGTGAATCAGTCATATACATCTGTCCACTCTTTTTTAGACATCTATGCATTTAGACATTGTGTACATTTAAAGAGTACAATTTGATGATTTGATATTGTGTTGATTATGTGTGTGCTGAGCGTGTCCGACTCTTTGCCACCCCATAGACTGTTAGCCCACCATGGTTCTCTGTTCATGGGGCTCTCCAGGCAATAATACTGGAATGGAGTGCTGTGCCCTCTTCCAGGGGATATTCCCAACTCAGGGACTGAACCCATGTCTCCTGGGCCTCCCACGTTGGCACGTGGATTCTTTACCACAAACGCCACCTGGGAAGCCCATGATTTTGGGCTTCACACATTGTAAAATAATCACCACAATCAGATAAATAATTAACATATCCATCATTTCACATAGTTATCCATTTTTGTGTCTGTGGTAAGAATATTTAGTTAGGATTCACCTCCTAGCAAGTTTGAGGTATACAATATAATATACAACAGGAATTTTATACAGTATACCTGTCTTGGGTCCAGAAGGGAGTATTTTCTTCCATGCTGGCTTGGATCCTAGGATTTAAGCTTCTGTATATTAGGAACTGTTGTCACACAGACCTAAATACAGGGGAAAATCAGCTCTGCTTGAAGGATTCTTAGATTATGTTCTTTTTATATAACTTTATTCATTTAGTTATTTTCAGCTGTGCTGAGTCTTAGTTGCTACACAGGCTTTCTCCAGTTGCAGCGAGCGGGGGCTACTCTCTGGTTGCAGTGAGAGGGCTTCTTGTTGTGGTAGCTTCTCTTGTTGCAGAGCACAGGCTCTAGGGCATTGGGCTTCAGGAGTTGCAGCACGTGGGCTCAGGAGTTATGGTTCCTGGGCTCTAGAGAACAGGCTCAGTAGTTGTGGTGCATGGGCTTAGTTGCTCTGAGGCGTGTGAGGGCATGTGAAATCTTCTTGGACCAGGGATCTAACCCATGTCTCCTGCACTAGCAAGCCAATTCTTTACCACTGAGCCATTAACGAAGCCCCTAGATTATGTTCTTTACACATGGTATCCATGGAAGAAATACCATTTTAAATTTCTTACTACTCTTAGACTGTAAGAAAACTCACCAGTTTTTACATATTTACTCTTTCAGAAGGCAGCAGGGAGCCCTTATAGCCGCTGAGAAACCTGAGGTGGAACATATCAACACTGTGGTGGAGGTCGGTGGGGCCATCGCATCTGTTGGGGCAGAAGCAAATATAGGTATGTGCAATGGTCATGCAAAGGGAGGATTCATGGCTGTGCAGATTGTTTTCTTTCATTGTTAATTTGAGAAATCTACCCATCTATTCACTTTATGCTGGAGGAAACGGAGTTAACCCATTTTTAGAAGGTTGTTCTGTCTTGTATGTGTGCATGATTCTCTGGCGGACACTGCCAAGCAGAGTTTGTCCAATTGTGGTCCGTGGACCAGTCGCATCAGCATTATCTGAGAAATTGTCAGGAAGGCAGATGCTCTGGCTCCACCCTGGAGCTTCTGAATCAGAAACTCTGGGAGTGAGACCCAGCCAGTTGTGATGTCGCAAGTTCTCCATGTCATTCTTTCTGGTCCTGCTTAAGTTTGGAAACCTGTCCTACACAGGATACAGAGGTGAATAAAATGCATATATGGCATCAAGGGATGCATGCTTGACTCAGTATAGGCTTAGTGAATAGAGAAGAGTCATTTACAACTGGCATATTTCCTTTTCTTTTGCAGTTTGGGTCGTTTAAAGGGATTTAAAACAATTTGCTTAATTCAATGAACGTGACAGCCTGGTACAGAGGGTGACCATTATTCATTTAGTTATTTTCAGCTGTGCTGAGTCTTAGTTGCTACACAGGCTTTCTCCAGTTGCAGGGGCTACTCTCTGGTTGCAGTGAGAGGGCTTCTTGTTGTGGTAGCTTCTCTTGTTGCAGAGCACAGGCTCTAGGGCATTGGGCTTCAGGAGTTGCAGCACGTGGGCTCAGGAGTTATGGTTCCTGGGCTCTAGAGAACAGGCTCAGTAGTTGTGGTGCATGGGCTTAGTTGCTCTGAGGCGTGTGAGGGCATGTGAAATCTTCTTGGACCAGGGATCTAACCCATGTCTCCTGCACTAGCAAGCCAATTCTTTACCACTGAGCCATTAACGAAGCCCCTAGATTATGTTCTTTACACATGGTATCCATGGAAGAAATACCATTTTAAATTTCTTACTACTCTTAGACTGTAAGAAAACTCACCAGTTTTTACATATTTACTCTTTCAGAAGGCAGCAGGGAGCCCTTATAGCCGCTGAGAAACCTGAGGTGGAACATATCAACACTGTGGTGGAGGTCGGTGGGGCCATCGCATCTGTTGGGGCAGAAGCAAATATAGGTATGTGCAATGGTCATGCAAAGGGAGGATTCATGGCTGTGCAGATTGTTTTCTTTCATTGTTAATTTGAGAAATCTACCCATCTATTCACTTTATGCTGGAGGAAACGGAGTTAACCCATTTTTAGAAGGTTGTTCTGTCTTGTATGTGTGCATGATTCTCTGGCGGACACTGCCAAGCAGAGTTTGTCCAATTGTGGTCCGTGGACCAGTCGCATCAGCATTATCTGAGAAATTGTCAGGAAGGCAGATGCTCTGGCTCCACCCTGGAGCTTCTGAATCAGAAACTCTGGGAGTGAGACCCAGCCAGTTGTGATGTCGCAAGTTCTCCATGTCATTCTTTCTGGTCCTGCTTAAGTTTGGAAACCTGTCCTACACAGGATACAGAGGTGAATAAAATGCATATATGGCATCAAGGGATGCATGCTTGACTCAGTATAGGCTTAGTGAATAGAGAAGAGTCATTTACAACTGGCATATTTCCTTTTCTTTTGCAGTTTGGGTCGTTTAAAGGGATTTAAAACAATTTGCTTAATTCAATGAACGTGACAGCCTGGTTGCCAGGCATTGTGCAGTTCTCTGGGCACACAGTCTATTAGAGATACATTACATTGCCATCCCCATGAAGCTAGGAGGGTAGAAAGATAATGAGACAAACAGTTAAAATTCAGTTTGATCGTGTGATGACAGGGAAGTACAAAGTGCTTCAGGAGCACCCTTGAGGATCGCCTTAACAACTCTGGGATCAACATCATTGACTTGCCTGAAGAAAAGCCTAACACAGTGCCTGAGTCTCAGTGCTTCAACATGATGGTCCTTAATCTGGAAGACTTCCCTACTAGCTGAGGAGACACAGCAACAACCCCCTTGCTCAACCTCAGTTCTCCACTTACAAGTCACTTCCCTCAGGTCATCTAGACTGCGGCCCCCTGATCTGTCAAGAGAGAGCCTAGTACCACTGGTTTCATTTGACAGATGAGGAAAACCAAGTTAGAGAAAGTTGACAGGACTTTTTCAATGTTACACTCATAGTTTAATGTGGTCAAGATGACATTCTGTTACGTTTTTGCCCCCGTTCAGTGGCTTTCTCCCTATCAGTTCAATGCATTTTAATGATTAAGCATCTCTTACAGGTAGGTTTTTATAAGACACAGTATGTAGCACATGGTCCTTGCCTCATAAAAGAGATGAGTCTGAAATAACCATATTACCAGGTAGAATGTTATTATTCGGAGTTAACCCATTTTAGAAGGTTGTTCTGTCTTGTATGTGTGCATGATTCTCTGGCGGACACTGCCAAGCAGAGTTTGTCCAATTGTGGTCCGTGGACCAGTCGCATCAGCATTATCTGAGAAATTGTCAGGAAGGCAGATGCTCTGGCTCCACCCTGGAGCTTCTGAATCAGAAACTCTGGGAGTGAGACCCAGCCAGTTGTGATGTCGCAAGTTCTCCATGTCATTCTTTCTGGTCCTGCTTAAGTTTGGAAACCTGTCCTACACAGGATACAGAGGTGAATAAAATGCATATATGGCATCAAGGGATGCATGCTTGACTCAGTATAGGCTTAGTGAATAGAGAAGAGTCATTTACAACTGGCATATTTCCTTTTCTTTTGCAGTTTGGGTCGTTTAAAGGGATTTAAAACAATTTGCTTAATTCAATGAACGTGACAGCCTGGTTGCCAGGCATTGTGCAGTTCTCTGGGCACACAGTCTATTAGAGATACATTACATTGCCATCCCCATGAAGCTAGGAGGGTAGAAAGATAATGAGACAAACAGTTAAAATTCAGTTTGATCGTGTGATGACAGGGAAGTACAAAGTGCTTCAGGAGCACCCTTGAGGATCGCCTTAACAACTCTGGGATCAACATCATTGACTTGCCTGAAGAAAAGCCTAACACAGTGCCTGAGTCTCAGTGCTTCAACATGATGGTCCTTAATCTGGAAGACTTCCCTACTAGCTGAGGAGACACAGCAACAACCCCCTTGCTCAACCTCAGTTCTCCACTTACAAGTCACTTCCCTCAGGTCATCTAGACTGCGGCCCCCTGATCTGTCAAGAGAGAGCCTAGTACCACTGGTTTCATTTGACAGATGAGGAAAACCAAGTTAGAGAAAGTTGACAGGACTTTTTCAATGTTACACTCATAGTTTAATGTGGTCAAGATGACATTCTGTTACGTTTTTGCCCCCGTTCAGTGGCTTTCTCCCTATCAGTTCAATGCATTTTAATGATTAAGCATCTCTTACAGGTAGGTTTTTATAAGACACAGTATGTAGCACATGGTCCTTGCCTCATAAAAGAGATGAGTCTGAAATAACCATATTACCAGGTAGAATGTTATTATTCTTGGACCTTTAAGGTGAATAGCCTTGATTATTATAGTTTGTTTTCCTTCTCTCCTTGTGGTGGACCAGTAGCTACAGGCTCCTTGGTTTTCTTACAGGTTGGACCAAGGTGTCATCACCTGCGGAAATCTCTGGCGAGCCTGAGGAATGGTTCAGTACCTATTTCAGCTCCTCTGCTGATGACCAGGAAGAGGAAAGGCTTCTAATGGTGAGTAATGACATGTTAAGATAAATAATAAAACCACTTCAAGCACTTTTATTGATGAAATCGGTGAGGCACATAGGGACAGTCTTTTGTTTAGTATCCTTGAGGTGTTTAGGTGTGTTCCCAGGCCAAAGACTTGGAAAAAGTCTTGCTGCGAGCATTCAGGAAGCACTTCTCTCTGGAAGAACTTGTTTGAGGCATACACGGAGCTCCTACTAAAGTTAGAGAGATAGTTCATCAATCCAAATCCTATGCTTCACTTACTCGACTGCTCTGTTGTGTCTGACTCTCTGTGACCCCATGAACTGTGTTCTCCCCCGGCTCCTCTGTCCATGGGATTCTCCAGGCAAGAATACGGGAGTGGCTGCCATTCCCTTTTCCAGGGGATTTTCCAGACCCAGGGATCGAACCAGGGTTTCCTGCATTGCAGGTGGATTCCTTACTGTCTGAGCCACAGGGGAACCCCTATATAGTGACCAATTTTATCTTTGATTTTATTTTATTTTCAATCTGGCATGTGAGATAAAGGAGGTTCAGATATACTTAGAAATCAGTTTAGATTCCAGATTAGAAAATACAGGAAATAAACATTACACATTAAAAACTATTTCAGGGCTTTCCTGGTGGTCCAGTAGGTAAAGAGCCTGCCTTGCAGTGCAAGGGGCACCGGTTTGATCCCTGGCATGGGAAGATCCCACATGCCGCAGAACGGCTGGACCGGTGTGTCCAATTACGAGCCAGAGCTCTGGAGCACATGTGCCCAGAGCCGGTGCTCTGCAACGAGAGGGACTGCTGCAATGGGAGGCTCACACAGGCCAAAGAATTAAGATGGATGAAAATAAATAAATGAAGGACAAATAAAAGAGGCCAAAATTTACAAATATACATATTAATAATAATTTAAAAAACCTGTTTCATTTCACCTGGGGAATATATTTTAGTAGGCTATTGAAAGACATGCGAATGCTACCCATCTCAGCATATTAGAGCAAGGGGATGCCTCATAAAAATAAAGGCTGTTTTAGAGTAAAAATGAATGTTTTCTAGAAGAACTAGTTTTTGCTGTTATTAGGATCCTAGTGCATTATTCCATGGAGTTATGACTGTTTAGAATAAATCTCCGACTTTTTGAGTCACCAGCGTGGAGGGTGGGAATTTTGCTTTTGGAGTAGACTGTTCCTCGGTGCTCTTCAGAACAATCAGTTCTGTTTGGCAGTTGTGGTCTCTGGGTATGAGAGTAATGCCATGGATAATCTTAGAGCTGCATAGCATTAATGCTGGAATGCTTTCTTTAAAAAAGCAAAAGAGGGTTCCCCCAGTGGTCCAGTGGTTGGTTGGAGGGTCCGCCTTGCAGTGCAACGGGTGCTGGTTTGATCCTTGGCCAGGGAGGATCCCGTGTGCTGTGGAGCGGCTGGACCAGTGTGTCCGATTGCAGGCCGGCACTCTGGGACACGTGCACTGGGAGCCGATGCTCTGCAGTGAGAGAGGCCGCTGCAATGAGAGGCCCACACAGGCCAAAGAATAAAGATGGATGACAATAAATAGATAAAGGACCAATAAAGGAGGCCAAAATTAAAAAAAAAAAAAAGCAACAGAATATTCTTTCCATTAATAATACAGTGACCATAATTTATATCTATATGGTCATTTCCAGTTACAAAATGATTTCACACTGAATATTCATAGTCTTAGTGAGAAAAGGGGCAGGCCTTATTCCCTCTAATTGACAGAGGAGGAGACAGAGGCTCAGAGCTTGTAAGAGATTTGTCCAGAGTTCATTGTCTAGACTGGCAGTTCTCAAACATTTTAGTGAATTTACATTTTTCAAACCAAAAAGAATATACTGAAAAGGCTGGTACTTGAAATATTTTTGCAGCAAAAAAAAAAAGAAAAGAAAAAATTAGGGACTTCCCTGGGGGTCCAGTGGTTAGGACTTTGTGCTTCCACTGCAGCGGACATGGGTTCTATCCTTGGTTGGGGAACTAAGATCTTGCAAGCCAAAAAAAAAAAAAAGAAACTTTTTGGCAATTCTCTAGCATTTAACATCTGGCTTCAGAAAAGACAGCTGGATTCTCATATTGTCATTTACATTCAATCTGCTGTGCCATCACACATCTGTGACCTCTTGAAAACGCCTCTGTAGACTTGAGAGAGGATAAGAGTGAAAAAGGCAAATAATAAAACTTTGATCCTTGCAGGGCCTCAGAACCCCCAATGCTCCGCCTCCCCAGCTTTGAGAGTCACTGAAAAGAACTTTCATTTCCAAAGGTCACATTATCTGAGGGTGGGAGGGACCGTTGTTCAAATGGGAGCAACAGGTCAGGCGTTGCCAGGTGGGATTTCAACGTTTGTTGTAAATGATGCTCTACAAAGGGATGGTCAAGAACTGAGAAAGCCTTCAGTAAGCATTTTTTCAGCTATGGTGTTAAAAAATAAAGCAAATATGTAAAATTAAAGAATGCATTAATATTAGAGGATGGGAATGGAGAAAAACCTACTGGCTCTCCTCTGTTCTACCGTGAATTCCCTGACTTGTGCTACGTAGGAAAACAGACACAAGACAATACAGTGCATTCCACACCCCCAATAAAATAACCCCTTTTAAACAGCAAAACAGGTTGGAATGAGCTGCAATAAAAAATAAAGATGGATGACAATAAATAGATAAAGGACCAATAAAGGAGGCCAAAATTAAAAAAAAAAAAAAGCAACAGAATATTCTTTCCATTAATAATACAGTGACCATAATTTATATCTATATGGTCATTTCCAGTTACAAAATGATTTCACACTGAATATTCATAGTCTTAGTGAGAAAAGGGGCAGGCCTTATTCCCTCTAATTGACAGAGGAGGAGACAGAGGCTCAGAGCTTGTAAGAGATTTGTCCAGAGTTCATTGTCTAGACTGGCAGTTCTCAAACATTTTAGTGAATTTACATTTTTCAAACCAAAAAGAATATACTGAAAAGGCTGGTACTTGAAATATTTTTGCAGCAAAAAAAAAAAGAAAAGAAAAAATTAGGGACTTCCCTGGTGGTCCAGTGGTTAGGACTTTGTGCTTCCACTGCAGCGGACATGGGTTCTATCCTTGGTTGGGGAACTAAGATCTTGCAAGCCAAAAAAAAAAAAAAGAAACTTTTTGGCAATTCTCTAGCATTTAACATCTGGCTTCAGAAAAGACAGCTGGATTCTCATATTGTCATTTACATTCAATCTGCTGTGCCATCACACATCTGTGACCTCTTGAAAACGCCTCTGTAGACTTGAGAGAGGATAAGAGTGAAAAAGGCAAATAATAAAACTTTGATCCTTGCAGGGCCTCAGAACCCCCAATGCTCCGCCTCCCCAGCTTTGAGAGTCACTGAAAAGAACTTTCATTTCCAAAGGTCACATTATCTGAGGGTGGGAGGGACCGTTGTTCAAATGGGAGCAACAGGTCAGGCGTTGCCAGGTGGGATTTCAACGTTTGTTGTAAATGATGCTCTACAAAGGGATGGTCAAGAACTGAGAAAGCCTTCAGTAAGCATTTTTTCAGCTATGGTGTTAAAAAATAAAGCAAATATGTAAAATTAAAGAATGCATTAATATTAGAGGATGGGAATGGAGAAAAACCTACTGGCTCTCCTCTGTTCTCCCGTGAATTCCCTGACTTGTGCTACGTAGGAAAACAGACACAAGACAATACAGTGCATTCCACACACCCCCAATAAAATAACCCCCTTTTAAACAGCAAAACAGGTTGGAATGAGCTGATCTTCTAGCCTCACTTTATCAAGTCAAAACCAAGAAATAATGGTGCTGCTTTCCCTGTAGAGGCCCAAGTCGGAGATGTCTGTCCTGTTTTTATGAAGCTAATCTGTTAAATAGCAAGTAGCTCTTTCCTGCCGGCTCTGTGGCCCACTTGATAAAAATGCTGTTCAAAAGACATTCACCCCAGGTGATGAGGACAATATTTTCAGGTTAATTCCTTTGGACGTGCAGAGAATTGATACCACCTAATTCTTTCCTTTTTTTAAAACCTTTGAAATTGTTTTCTTTTTTTAAGTTGGAGAATAACTACAATATTGTGATGGTTTATGCCATATGTCAACAACTTTCCCTTTATTTAAAAAAAAATTTAATTATGGTACTCTTTTCCTTTAAAATTAGGTATCCGATGTGTAAGAAAAATGTGCTGGTAAAACTCACCTCAGAATACGTTTGGCCTTGAAGATGATTATTTCTTCTGTCTACCTTGTAACCAAATGCAATCCGTGTGCCTTGGATCATTTAGATTATTAATGAATCAAGTTAAAATGCTAGCTGCAAAAAGATTAAGGCCAAGTAAAGCACAACATTATGGTCTGACACGCTTTTATTGGACTAAAGCTTTTGCGCCCATGATTTTTACCTGTGCAAAACGATACAAAGCAAAGCAATCCTTTTGAGGACGTTTGTAAAACTTTGTTCAGGGCCATTGCCTTTCTTATGTGCCAAGATAATTTTTTTTTAATGAGAGTAGTTTACAAATCACAATTTTAAAATTATTTTCATGCTTTTGCTCTGGATTTATGTTTATTATTCATGCAACTTACATCAGTTAGGCTCTGTTATTTTCTGTGTGGTTCACGCTGTAATTCTCTTCTCACAAATAAAAATAAATTCTTCAGGTTAAATAAACACATGTTCTGCTTTTTTGGTTGTTTTTTTTTTTTTTTTTTTTGCCATCACAAACTGCTCTATGTTTGTTCTTACAAAGCTACTGCAGCTATCCATATTCACCACTGAGGAAAAAGAGCAAAGTCTTTATGTCATAGAACATGCATTTATACACGTAGTTTTGCACTCAGATTTGTAATGCCATTTTTCAAAACAACCTTACAGTCTCCAGGCAAATATAAAGCCCTAGCAGACTGCAGGAAGGGAGGCTCAGAAGACCTCCTGAATTAGAAATGGAGATGTCATTCAGGTTCTCCATGAGGATGCTGAGGGTCACTGGTAGGTGCATTCTGCATGACTCTGTTGACCTCCGCTCAGGGCACACGGATATCTAGGTGCTCTGCTTTGCTTGTATCTTTGTTACACAGTTTCAAGAAGCAGAAATACCACGTTTTTTATCTGTTTTTCATTTTCATTGCTTCAGCTATGCCTGTATAGCTCACTGAAAGGAATGTTGACCTTTGGTGAGTGAAGAATGCTTTGGAAGAGTGAAATTCTATGAGTCTGCATGCTCTTGGCCCATTGTTTCAGCTGATACATTTGGCTTTGGAACGGCTACAGATTACATTAACATTAGGTCGTTTAAGTCATGCATTAATTCATCACATGTTTCATGAATGCCCACTACATGCCAGGGATCTTATTGTTTCTGTCTTCATGCATCTGACTGTATACAGCACTGATTACAAAGATGCTTCTGCCAAATATCCTGTTATATAGGAACTTCAAACAGGAAGGAAATATTGTTTGGGAGAGGACTGAATGAAAGTTCCATAAAGCTTTTGGAAATTTTATATGAAATAATTCTGGCTTCAATGTATCAATAACTTTAACGGAAGTGCTACATTGCCTGTGTACTCTGACCCTAGAGGTGGAAGAGTATACACATAAGAGTGAATTTAATGATGGGTCATTAATGTAATAGCTGTTTTGGCTAGCGATCTAAGTCCTTTGATTACTCAGAAGACTCAAGCACAGTGTCCTGAAGATCTTTGAATGTGTGCAGTAGTTCCGTTAGAATTTGAGCTTCAATGCAATGTATATGTTAATTTTATTACCTTCTATTACCATTATTGAGTACTAATTCGTTATTTAAGTTGGTGAAAAACTGAAGAGAAGAAGGTCTGATTCCAGGGAACAATTTGCAGATTTTAATCAGGGACTATAGGTTTTGAAATACCAAAGTTACAGGTATAATATGAACTTGACTGTATGCTATTTGTTTGAAGATTAGAAGTGTTAAAGCTCTACCAGGTATGTAATCGGCATAGGGTAAGAACCTCTCTTCACTTTGAAATAAAGCTGCAAGCATATTATGGTAGCCAGGACTTCTTAATAATTTTTTCCTCAATTGTTTTAAATTAATGAATAGAGATGTTTTAAACATGTTGAATTTTCCCCTACAAGGTTTATAGGTTTGAAAGAAAGTTTCATATATGAGAAATATGTAAGAGATCCTTCAGAACTATAAATATTGATGATATGCTTTTAAGGAACCAGCCTTACTGTCCAAGAATGCTTTACCAGTGTGTTTTTACTCCGTTCTACGAGCGTGTAATTTCCTTAGGGTAGGTTTCTGCTACACTTGTGTTCACATGCACACATACACACAAACACACTCTGTGTCTGTTACCAAGACTTAATATGTGAAGACGCTAGGCAGTAATGGGAATGTTCCTTTATATTAACCATTATGTGTCAGTCACTCAGTTGTGTCTGACCCTTTGTGACCCCATGGACTATAGCCCACCAGGCTTCTCCATCCGTGGGATTTCCCAGGCAAGAATACTGGAGTGGGTTGCCATTTCCTTCTGCAAGTTACCGGTTAACAGTCATTGGTTAAGAGCTATTAGTACTTCAAATTTCTGTATACAAACTTATATTCTTATAAAATTTTCACCTGATACTGAGCTATTGATAAAAAGGAAGCACAAAAAATTAGATTTGTTTGTGAACAAGATTATTTTCATTATATGTACATATTTCCTTTGAATTCTTAGTTTTAGACTTATATTTTAATTTTAGGTAATGTTATCCTGTGTTTAAATGAATCTAATAGGCTAGGAGTAATTATTTGATTCCATATTTCATTTATGACATGAAACAAAATCTAAGTGTGATAGGTCTCAATATAAATATTGGGTCACATGGAAATGCCCAAAATGGAATTACTTCTTGTTTGTTTTTGGTTCTCTAAATCTGGACCACTTTTCAAAGATTTTGTTATCATTATTGAATTGCTGAATTTATGTAGATAAGTAGTAATCAGAAGAATCTGGTAGACCAACAACCTGATCCCCCTGGCATGTATTCAAAATCTACACCCAACACCTGCAGAATACACCATTATTTTTAAGTATACATGGAACATTCACCAAGATAGATCATATGTTGGATCACAAAAGAATTCTCAATAAATTTCAGAAGATAGGAATCATATAAAGTCTCAAAAGATATTATACTAGAAATAGATAATACCTAAATATTTGGTATTAAATGGTACACATGTAAACAACATATGGGACAAAGAAGAAATCACAAGAGTAATTATAATTATTTAAAACTGGGTGAAAATGAAATGTGACATATCAAAATTTGGGGATACAACTCAAGAGGGAGGGAAATGTAGGGGATTTTATAGCTTTAAATTGAGTGCTTATATTACACACATAAAAAGTCAGTATGATTATATCAAAATTTGGGGCTACAGCTCAAGAGGGAGGGAAATGTAGGGGATTTTATAGCTTTAAATTGAGTGCTTATATTACACACATAAAAAGTCAGTATGATTTGCCATGTTAACATAGGGAAACACTTATGTAATCATTTCAGTAGCTATAGGAAAGCACTTGACAAAACTCCATACCCATTCATGATAACAAGTCTCACCACACTAGGAATAAAAGGAATAATGTGTGCTTGTGAAAAACCACAGATAACCTCATACTTAACGATAAAATATTGGAAGCTTTTTCCCCTTAAGATTGGAAATAAAAAAAAAAAAGATTGGGAATAAGCCAAGGATATTCATTCTCACCATTTCTATTTAACCTTACATTGGAAGCGTTAGCAGTGCCATAACTCAAGCTAAAGAGATAAGAAACAAAAGAAAAGAGACAACACTCTCATGCTTAGCAGATCCTGTGTGTGTATAAAACCACTGGAAATCTATACACAAAATGATCCTACTAGAAATAACAAGTGAATTTTATAAGACTGTATGCAAACCCATTATACAAAAGTAAATTGTAATTCTATATCCTAGCAACAAACAATTGAAAAAATAAGAGATTAAAATACCATTAGTAATATAAAACATAAAATAAGCAGGAATACATCTAACAACAGATGTCCCAGCCTTCTAAACTGACAACAACAGATAATTGCTGGGATATATTTAAGATGACCAACTAAAAGGAGAGATGCACCATAGAGGCTTGGAAATTTTGTTAGGAAATTCATTGTCCCCAGACTGACAGTTGATGCAATCAAAAGTTTAGCAAGCCCTTTTAAAAAAAAAAAAAAGACAAGTTTATTCTAAAATGTGTATGGATGGTAAAAATAAAAACACCCAAAAAACCCTAGAACAGAAGAATCTCAAAAATCTTGAGGATTTACATATACCTGATTTCAAGACCTACTAAAAGTCTACACTAATCATTACAGTGGGCATTGGTTTAAGAATAGAAAAATGAAATTCAGAAATAGACCCACATATATTAATATATAAAAATTAATGGGCTTCCCAGGTGGTATTACCATAAAGAATCGCCTCCCAGTGCAGGAGACAGCAGATGAAAGTTCAGTCCCTGAGTCGGGAAGATCCCCTGGAGGAGGAAATGGCACCCCACTCAGTCTTCTTGCCTGGAGACTCCCGTGGACAGAGGAGCCTGGCGGGCTACTGGGCTCCATAGGGTTGCAAATGAGTCAGACGTGACTGAGTGGCTGAACCCACATGCAATGTTTAATCAAGGTGTCAACTGAATGGGGACAGAAAGGTTGTTTTAGCTAACAGTGCAGGAGTAACTATCCTATCTACATAAAAAGAAATGAACCTCCATCCCTACACATGACTCCATACACAAAAATTAATTTGAGTAACGTCACAGCCTTTAAACATAAAAGCTAGAAATGTAAATCTTCTAAGCGTGGGACACAAAGCACAGGGCAATATCTCCATGCCTGTTAACCGTTTCTTTCTTGTATTATATGGGGCAGAAAAAGTGCTAACCATAAAAAGAACAGTATCAGATAAACATTGCACATGCTGAACCAGGCACTCTACACATTAAAAATGTATATGCATTCCAATAAGGTAAAATTTAAGATAGTGACATTTTCAACACTTTCAAAAGCCAAATAGTTGTAATGAATCATATGTTCCCTCCAAATTAACTGATTCCATTTTACACATTAAAGAGTTAAGTTTGAAAATAAGTATGACCATCTTTCTGCCAACAGCTTTATGCTTATTTAAGCGCTTAATGAGAGAGAGACAGAAAAGAAACACATGAGTTTCTTAAAATACATGCTCGAAGAACTGTGTAAATTAACATATATAAATCATTTTAATGAGGCATATTTTAAAAGCCAATAAGGCCATGAAATAATAGTGCAGTGTATATCCAAGAAAACAATGTCCTTTCTTGTATTCATGTCTCCAAAATTCAAAATTGAAAACACCAAGTGCATTCATCCTACTCCCATATGATATTAGCATTTGTATTCAACGTTATGAACACCAGGTAGATTTTTTCCATAACTTTTATCATCATCATTTAAACATAGAGCCAGATGTCCTCATACTTAATTCAGGACTAAGTTAATTACGTTCAATTTTAGATAACTGTAATGCAGGACATGTAAAATTATATATTTGATTAGTTTTAATTTGAAATGATTCCATTACTGTAACTAATCACAGTAGATTTAGGGCATATTACCATTCTTTGAAAAATGTCAAGTTGTTCAGGTTTGTGACCAACTTTTTCGTGACTGAGTGGCTGAACCCACATGCAATGTTTAATCAAGGTGTCAACTGAATGGGGACAGAAAGGTTGTTTTAGCTAACAGTGCAGGAGTAACTATCCTATCTACATAAAAAGAAATGAACCTCCATCCCTACACATGACTCCATACACAAAAATTAATTTGAGTAACGTCACAGCCTTTAAACATAAAAGCTAGAAATGTAAATCTTCTAAGCGTGGGACACAAAGCACAGGGCAATATCTCCATGCCTGTTAACCGTTTCTTTCTTGTATTATATGGGGCAGAAAAAGTGCTAACCATAAAAAGAACAGTATCAGATAAACATTGCACATGCTGAACCAGGCACTCTACACATTAAAAATGTATATGCATTCCAATAAGGTAAAATTTAAGATAGTGACATTTTCAACACTTTCAAAAGCCAAATAGTTGTAATGAATCATATGTTCCCTCCAAATTAACTGATTCCATTTTACACATTAAAGAGTTAAGTTTGAAAATAAGTATGACCATCTTTCTGCCAACAGCTTTATGCTTATTTAAGCGCTTAATGAGAGAGAGACAGAAAAGAAACACATGAGTTTCTTAAAATACATGCTCGAAGAACTGTGTAAATTAACATATATAAATCATTTTAATGAGGCATATTTTAAAAGCCAATAAGGCCATGAAATAATAGTGCAGTGTATATCCAAGAAAACAATGTCCTTTCTTGTATTCATGTCTCCAAAATTCAAAATTGAAAACACCAAGTGCATTCATCCTACTCCCATATGATATTAGCATTTGTATTCAACGTTATGAACACCAGGTAGATTTTTTCCATAACTTTTATCATCATCATTTAAACATAGAGCCAGATGTCCTCATACTTAATTCAGGACTAAGTTAATTACGTTCAATTTTAGATAACTGTAATGCAGGACATGTAAAATTATATATTTGATTAGTTTTAATTTGAAATGATTCCATTACTGTAACTAATCACAGTAGATTTAGGGCATATTACCATTCTTTGAAAAAAATGTCAAGTTGTTCAGTCGTGACCAACTCTTCGTGACCCATGGATGAGCCATGGAATTCTCCAGGCAAGAATACTGGAGTGGGAGGCCTTTCCCTTCTCCAGGGGATCTTACCAACCCAGCGACAGAGTCCAGGTCTCCTACATTGCAGGCAGATTCTTTACCAGCTGAGCTACAAGGGAATCCCATCTTTGAAAACTACATGACAAAACAGCTTAAATCTACTTCGAGCCTGTGCTTATTTTTCAGGCAATAAAGGGGTTACTATACATTTGGTGATGTATGTACACTTTATTTGGAAAAAATTGCATTATTCTTTCCATTTTTATTTTATATCATCAGTACACTTTTTCAACATCCTTTTCTTTTTTTGCAATGTGACTGGGAGAGTTAAGTGTAATTGGATTGGTATATCATCAGTCTTTAAACCATGTATTACTCTTGGTGTGACATGCTACTAGGTAAGGTGACAAGGTTCCATAGGTCCCTGTTCTTGAGCAAGTTCTGGCTTCAGACATTTTAAAAATATACATTACTTTCAAGTAACATGCCCTCATGACAGTTTGAATTGACAAAGATTAATACTTACTGGTTCATGTGGTCTTTTTTTTTTTTTTCTTTGGCCACTTCTGTTGGTCTTTCATCCATTCATTTTCATCCATCTTCACCCCCTGGCCTGTGTGGGCCTCCCATCGTGGTGGCCTCTGTCACTGCAGAGCACCAGTTCTGGGTGCATGCGCTCCAGAGGTCTGGCTCGGTGGTTGGACACATCAGTCCAGCCGCTCTGCGGCACGTGGGATCTTCCCAGGCCAGGGATCAAACCGGCGCCCCTGGCACTGCAAGGCGGTGTCCTTACCCATTGGACCACCAGGGAAGCCCTCATGTGGTCTTGATTGGGATCTATCTTCACATTACACTGCACAGAACAAAATAGTATAATGTGCCCTACAAAAATAGATTATATTGCGTGTCCGTTAATGAAGAGAAAGTTGCTCAGTCCTGTCTGACTCTTTTCAACCCATGGATGAACCATGGAATTCTCCAGGCAAGAGTACTGGAGTGGGCAGCCATTCCCTTTTCCAGGGGATCTTCCCAACCCAGGGATCAAACCCAGGCCTCCCACGTTGCAGGAGGATTCTTTACCATCTGAACCACCAGGGAAGCTGATCAATGGATTAGGAAATGAAAATTGACCACATATGCAACTGTCAACAGCACTTAGGTTTCAAAATATATATTAGAGTATCTTATTTGAATTCTGGCAAATAGAATCCAGAGGTCTCCCTGTTAATTATGTGCTTAACATATTTCATCTGTATGCATGCAGCGTAATTCATACAATCTCCATGAAATCTGGTTGTGTGATTTATTTTGCTTCTAGTATGTTATGCCATTCATTAAATAGATGCTTTTAATGAATCACTATGTAAGAGAACAACTTTCACATTAAAATCAGTTCAGTTCAGTTCCGTAGCTCAGTCGTGTCTGACTTCCATCACCATATTCCAGAGCTTGCTCAAACTCATGTCCATTGACTCAGTGATGCCATCCAACCATCTCGTCCTCTCTCATCCCCTTCTCCTTTCGCCATTTTTCCCAGCCCCAGGGGCTTTTCCAATGGTCGTCTCTTCCCATCAGGTGGCCAAAGTATTGGAGCTTCAGCTCCAGCCTCATCAGTCCTTCCAATGAGTATTTCCGGGTTGATTTCCTTTAGGACTGACTGGATGTTTAGGACTGATTGGATATTTATTTTAATAAAAATTAATTTAAAATATATTTTTAATATTAAACATCCAAAGGATGTTTGAAAATTAGGATCACCTTTGAAATTAGGTTGGACCTTTTGAATTCTCACATTTAGTGTTAGAAGTCGTAGCACAGACAACATTCTTGGCCTTAAAAGTCACTCGAGTAGTAACATCATTATTTTGTAGATGCTACTCCAAGTGACACAGGAATTAAAGGAGAATGAATAGACTTAAAAATAAGGTTTCCTTTGGAGGTGTTCATGGCATGCATTCAGATTCCATTTTAAAACCATATATCAAATATTGTGAGCATTTACAGGCAAAAATTGTAGGGAGGGTAGCTTTTTAGTAACAAAACGAAATCCAAAGAGACTATCGGAGATTTTAAACCACTTTGGTAATTGATAGTTTATTATTTCATTGTGTTATCTTTGTGACTATACTAAACCAAAGGGATACGTTCTGAAGGACCTCTTTTGCATGTAGACTAGGAGGATTCTTTACCATCTGAACCACCAGGGAAGCTGATCAATGGATTAGGAAATGAAAATTGACCACATATGCAACTGTCAACAGCACTTAGGTTTCAAAATATATATTAGAGTATCTTATTTGAATTCTGGCAAATAGAATCCAGAGGTCTCCCTGTTAATTATGTGCTTAACATATTTCATCTGTATGCATGCAGCGTAATTCATACAATCTCCATGAAATCTGGTTGTGTGATTTATTTTGCTTCTAGTATGTTATGCCATTCATTAAATAGATGCTTTTAATGAATCACTATGTAAGAGAACAACTTTCACATTAAAATCAGTTCAGTTCAGTTCCGTAGCTCAGTCGTGTCTGACTTCCATCACCATATTCCAGAGCTTGCTCAAACTCATGTCCATTGACTCAGTGATGCCATCCAACCATCTCGTCCTCTCTCATCCCCTTCTCCTTTCGCCATTTTTCCCAGCCCCAGGGGCTTTTCCAATGGTCGTCTCTTCCCATCAGGTGGCCAAAGTATTGGAGCTTCAGCTCCAGCCTCATCAGTCCTTCCAATGAGTATTTCCGGGTTGATTTCCTTTAGGACTGACTGGATGTTTAGGACTGATTGGATATTTATTTTAATAAAAATTAATTTAAAATATATTTTTAATATTAAACATCCAAAGGATGTTTGAAAATTAGGATCACCTTTGAAATTAGGTTGGACCTTTTGAATTCTCACATTTAGTGTTAGAAGTCGTAGCACAGACAACATTCTTGGCCTTAAAAGTCACTCGAGTAGTAACATCATTATTTTGTAGATGCTACTCCAAGTGACACAGGAATTAAAGGAGAATGAATAGACTTAAAAATAAGGTTTCCTTTGGAGGTGTTCATGGCATGCATTCAGATTCCATTTTAAAACCATATATCAAATATTGTGAGCATTTACAGGCAAAAATTGTAGGGAGGGTAGCTTTTTAGTAACAAAACGAAATCCAAAGAGACTATCGGAGATTTTAAACCACTTTGGTAATTGATAGTTTATTATTTCATTGTGTTATCTTTGTGACTATACTAAACCAAAGGGATACGTTCTGAAGGACCTCTTTTGCATGTAGACTGGTACTTAGGGTTGTCAGAGCCATCTTAATGGAATAATTCCTGCACTTTGGATGTGAAATTTACATTTTATGCACTGAAATTTAAATCCGTCACAGCTTGAAGTTAAATATTTGTATTTGCACAGGAGGTGTTCCTATATCAAAACTCTGCTTCCAGGTGTCTTTACTTGTTTTTGAATTTTCTAGAGAAATCTATTCTAGTGCAGGATTTCATAAGTTATATTGTGTTTCTCTCTGTGTGTGTGTTTTTTTAAGGAATATATGTATTGACGTCCTTCTTTTAAATATGCAAACTGTGAAATTACTTGTTTTAAAGCACAGGCCCAATTGTTGCTTGCAGTGTTGAATTTAGGCTTGGAGTATTTTATACTATGGGCCACTGAAGTCAATGGCTTGAATTTGTTGCCTTTTGAATCTTGGATCATGAGTTTTACTTTCAAGTTGGTGTATTAGGCGCATGGTTTTTGATGACTGGTTTTATAAAAACTAGCACAACTGTATAATACACAAATTATACATTTTTTTAAAAGTAGTTTCGTATATCATGTCAAATCATAGTTTGTTTCCATGGTATCATTTGATTTAACCATTTATATGACAAATCAGTTGTATTTTATTCAAAGTCACCTGTAAATTATAAATCTTCTAATGTCTAATTGCTGTAATTTGTGATGGCTGATTTATAACTAAATGAAACCATCCATATGTTTGATATTTTACTTAATTAATATTCCTACAACAACAACAAAATGACATTAAACTACATTCATTTTGGGCTTCTCTGGTGGTCCAGTGGGTGAGGACACCACCTTACAGTGCAAGGGCCGCCGGTTTGATCCCTGGCCTGGGAAGATCCCACATGCTGCAGAGCAGCTGGACCGATGTGTCCAATCACCGAGCCGGAGCTCTGGCGCACATGCGCCCAGAGCCGTTGCTCTGTGACAACAGAGGCCACTGCGATGGGAGGCCCACACGGGCCAGAGAACAAGAATGGATGAAAATAGATAAATGAAAGACCAATAAGAAGTGATCCCCACCCCCCAAAAAATACACTTATTTTGTGTGCTGTTCCCGTGGTTAGAAGACAGAATTAGGAGATAAAATCTTCGAATAATGGTGACCCTCTTCACAAAACATTTGATTTTCAGGGTATTAAACTAGGGTTTTTAATCATTTTAACACAATACTGAGTTCTATAGATTCAAGCATACAGTAGAGTCTTTTAATGTTTTCCTCACTATACAATGCATGCTCTATTTGTACATGTATTTGTATAAGTAACTGTGCTGTATTGATTATATTGGGCTTATAAATGTGTGTTACTATGAAACATAGCAATTTCCCTTTACGTCTTCAAATTTTAATTACATTATAAATATACTTAAAATGTAAATGTACTTACATTAATCCCACATTAAAAATATCCCACCTTAAACTCACTCATATATTGTTTTTTGGTTTAGTATCATTGAAAAAGCTTTTCCTTCCTTTTTTTTTTTCAAATTTTCGTATAGTTGATCCACAGTATTGTTTTAATTACTGCTTTACGACAAAGTAATTCAGTTATACACACACACATACATACACACACACATATATATGTATATGCATTCTTTTATATATATATATACTTTTCCATTATGGTTTATCATAAGATATTGAATACAGTTCTCTGTGCTATACAGTAAGACCTTGTTTATACATTCTATATATAAAAGCTTATGTTGCTACCACCAACCTCCCACTCCATCCTTTCCCCAGCTCCCTCCCTCTTGGCAACCACCAGTCTCTTCTCTATTAGTCTGTTTCTATTTAGTACACAGGTTCATTTGTGTCATATTTTAGATTCCACATATAATTGATACCACATGGTATTTGTCTTTCTCTTTCTGACTTCACTTAGTATAGTAATCTCTAGTTGCATCCATGTTGCTGCAAATGACATTACCTCATTCTTTTTCATGGACGAGTAATATTCCATTGTTAATATGTACCACATCTTCTTTATCCAGTGATCTGTTTTGTTTTTTTTTTTATCCAGTCATCTGTTGATGGACATTTGGGTTGTTTCCATGTCTTGGCTATTGTGAATTTTTATGAAAATAGATAAATGAAAGACCAATAAGAGTGATCCCCACCCCCCAAAAAATACACTTATTTTGTGTGCTGTTCCCGTGGTTAGAAGACAGAATTAGGAGATAAAATCTTCGAATAATGGTGACCCTCTTCACAAAACATTTGATTTTCAGGGTATTAAACTAGGGTTTTAATCATTTTAACACAATACTGAGTTCTATAGATTCAAGCATACAGTAGAGTCTTTTAATGTTTTCCTCACTATACAATGCATGCTCTATTTGTACATGTATTTGTATAAGTAACTGTGCTGTATTGATTATATTGGGCTTATAAATGTGTGTTACTATGAAACATAGCAATTTCCCTTTACGTCTTCAAATTTTAATTACATTATAAATATACTTAAAATGTAAATGTACTTACATTAATCCCACATTAAAAATATCCCACCTTAAACTCACTCATATATTGTTTTTTGGTTTAGTATCATTGAAAAAGCTTTTCCTTCCTTTTTTTTTTTCAAATTTTCGTATAGTTGATCCACAGTATTGTTTTAATTACTGCTTTACGACAAAGTAATTCAGTTATACACACACACATACATACACACACACATATATATGTATATGCATTCTTTTATATATATATATACTTTTCCATTATGGTTTATCATAAGATATTGAATACAGTTCTCTGTGCTATACAGTAAGACCTTGTTTATACATTCTATATATAAAAGCTTATGTTGCTACCACCAACCTCCCACTCCATCCTTTCCCCAGCTCCCTCCCCTCTTGGCAACCACCAGTCTCTTCTCTATTAGTCTGTTTCTATTTAGTACACAGGTTCATTTGTGTCATATTTTAGATTCCACATATAATTGATACCACATGGTATTTGTCTTTCTCTTTCTGACTTCACTTAGTATAGTAATCTCTAGTTGCATCCATGTTGCTGCAAATGACATTACCTCATTCTTTTTCATGGACGAGTAATATTCCATTGTTAATATGTACCACATCTTCTTTATCCAGTGATCTGTTTTGTTTTTTTTTTTATCCAGTCATCTGTTGATGGACATTTGGGTTGTTTCCATGTCTTGGCTATTGTGAATAGTGTTGCTGTGAACATAGAGGTGCATTTATGGTTTTGAATTATGGTTTTGTCATGATATATGCTCAAGAGTGGGGTTGCTGGGTCATATGGTAAGCTGTTTTTGGAGGAACCTCCATACTGTCTTCCCAGTGGCTATACCAGCTTATGTTTACCTCAACAGTGTAGGAGGGTTCACTTTTCTCCATACCATCCCCACCATTTCTTATTTGTAGACTTTTAATGATAGCCATCCTGACTGGTGGTACCTCAATATAGTTTTGATTTGCACTTGTCTAATAATTAGTGATGTTGAGCATCTTTTCCTGTGCCTATTGGCCACCTGTATTTCTTCTTTGAGGAAAAGTCTGTTTAGGTCTTCTGCCCATTTTTGAATTGGGTTGTTTGTTTTTTGTTGTTGTTGAGTTGTATGAATTGTTTGTATATGTTGGATATCAAGCCCTTGTATGTCACATCGTTTGCAAATATTTCCCCCGATTCTATAGGTTGTGATTTTATTTATGATTTTCTTTGCTTTGCAAAAACTGGTGAGTTTGATTAGATCCCATTTGTTTAGGGGTTTTTTTTTTTTTTTTAACATTTCTATTGCTTGGAGAGAATGACCTAAGAAAACTTTGTATGATTTATGTCAGAGAATGGAAAACTCCTTTCCTTTCATTTATTAGTGATACACTAAAGATACCATAGTATTTTGAGTTACTTGCTTACCTTCAGATTTGTCATGAAGTTATATTAAATAAAACAAAAGGAATGAGCTCAATGATAGACAAAATACAACAGAACAAAGACAACCCAGAAACAGAGTGTTACATGCATGTAATTTGCTATATTGATGCATTGCATGTGGGGAAATGAGAGATAGTTTAATAAATAGTGCTAAGAAAATTGTAAAGACACAGCTACTTGTAGCTTTGCTTCTCTGAGTGAGACAGAGCCAGAGAGACACAGACAGAGAGATCTGACCAGAACTAGGGCAAAACATTTTGCTCAAAACATTTCTTTACCCAGTGATCTGTTTTGTTTTTTTTTATCCAGTCATTTGATGGTTGGGTGTTCCATGTCTTGGCTATTGTGAATAGTGTTGCTGTGAACATAGAGGTGCATTTATGGTTTTGAATTATGGTTTTGTCATGATATATGCTCAAGAGTGGGGTTGCTGGGTCATATGGTAAGCTGTTTTTGGAGGAACCTCCATACTGTCTTCCCAGTGGCTATACCAGCTTATGTTTACCTCAACAGTGTAGGAGGGTTCACTTTTCTCCATACCATCCCCACCATTTCTTATTTGTAGACTTTTAATGATAGCCATCCTGACTGGTGGTACCTCAATATAGTTTTGATTTGCACTTGTCTAATAATTAGTGATGTTGAGCATCTTTTCCTGTGCCTATTGGCCACCTGTATTTCTTCTTTGAGGAAAAGTCTGTTTAGGTCTTCTGCCCATTTTTGAATTGGGTTGTTTGTTTTTTGTTGTTGTTGAGTTGTATGAATTGTTTGTATATGTTGGATATCAAGCCCTTGTATGTCACATCGTTTGCAAATATTTCCCCCGATTCTATAGGTTGTGATTTTATTTATGATTTTCTTTGCTTTGCAAAAACTGGTGAGTTTGATTAGATCCCATTTGTTTAGGGGTTTTTTTTTTTTTTTTTAACATTTCTATTGCTTGGAGAGAATGACCTAAGAAAACTTTGTATGATTTATGTCAGAGAATGGAAAACTCCTTTCCTTTCATTTATTAGTGATACACTAAAGATACCATAGTATTTTGAGTTACTTGCTTACCTTCAGATTTGTCATGAAGTTATATTAAATAAAACAAAAGGAATGAGCTCAATGATAGACAAAATACAACAGAACAAAGACAACCCAGAAACAGAGTGTTACATGCATGTAATTTGCTATATTGATGCATTGCATGTGGGGAAATGAGAGATAGTTTAATAAATAGTGCTAAGAAAATTGTAAAGACACAGCTACTTGTAGCTTTGCTTCTCTGAGTGAGACAGAGCCAGAGAGACACAGACAGAGAGATCTGACCAGAACTAGGGCAAAACATTTTGCTCAAAACATTTCTTTACCCAAATCTGGAAGATAGCAGTCAATGAGGTTTCAGGGGTTATATAGCCATGTTTATGAGTGGATATTTCCACACACTGAAAAAAATTCTGCTTCCATTTGATGAAGCCCAAGGAAAGCTGGAAAACATCTAGATACCCACAGTTGTTTTCTGAACTGTTGCCTTTGCTAAGGCCTCTTGGTTGTGTTTGCTAGACTTAATCTCTTCCACAGCCCATTAGGGAACTAGAACTTATGCCTTACTATATAGAGAGAATCAAAACCTACAAATTGGTTTGGTTGAATCTTTCATTTCTCAAAAACTCAGATTGTTTCAGATGTCTTAATGAATATCCCATCACAGGATCAACTATTCCTTTTCACCTTTGAATTTATTTTAAGATTTTTTTTTTTGGAAGCACCACCAGTGAACTACTTAATCAAACATTTAATCCATCTTCAAGAACTCTCTGAAAATTAAAATGTGTATTCAAGTTTTTATTCCTGTGTTGGCTGAGGAGGAAGTATTGGACTGACTAGAAAGTTTATTCAGGTTTTTTTTCATAAGAACGTATGGAACTTCATGGCCAACCCAATGTTATTGTTGACATTTCCAAAATGACATATGCATCCCACAGTATAGAGTATGTGGTTGTTATACAAGCCTCCCCAACTTGTAGGCTACGGTATTCTCTTAAGAAGAGAGAAATTTTCAGAGTATATTTTTGAAAGTGTAAGGGAGTAGGAGAAATGCTCCACTTGAAGAGAAATTAGGTCAGTGATTTTGTTTGAGGTTGAGTCAGAAATCAATCCAGTTTCACTTAACAGACTTTCTCTGAGAAAAATGCTTGTTATTAGTAGGCATTAGAACACAGGAACGTGCTTCCCTTAGGAGCAGTAGACTCCGGAGTGCTCAGCGAAGCTAGTCTCAAACAATTAATTGTCAAAACAAGTCATTTTTATTACATTTCAGTACACTTCCCTTCACTGGTTTGGAATGATCGTTTGTAGTTGGTCTCATGGGACCTGCCCACCGACAGCAAACCAACCAACCAACTAGTATTACAGACAGAGAGATCTGACCAGAACTAGGGCAAAACATTTTGCTCAAAACATTTCTTTACCCAAATCTGGAAGATAGCAGTCAATGAGGTTTCAGGGGTTATATAGCCATGTTTATGAGTGGATATTTCCACACACTGAAAAAAATTCTGCTTCCATTTGATGAAGCCCAAGGAAAGCTGGAAAACATCTAGATACCCACAGTTGTTTTCTGAACTGTTGCCTTTGCTAAGGCCTCTTGGTTGTGTTTGCTAGACTTAATCTCTTCCACAGCCCATTAGGGAACTAGAACTTATGCCTTACTATATAGAGAGAATCAAAACCTACAAATTGGTTTGGTTGAATCTTTCATTTCTCAAAAACTCAGATTGTTTCAGATGTCTTAATGAATATCCCATCACAGGATCAACTATTCCTTTTCACCTTTGAATTTATTTTAAGATTTTTTTTTTTGGAAGCACCACCAGTGAACTACTTAATCAAACATTTAATCCATCTTCAAGAACTCTCTGAAAATTAAAATGTGTATTCAAGTTTTTATTCCTGTGTTGGCTGAGGAGGAAGTATTGGACTGACTAGAAAGTTTATTCAGGTTTTTTTTCATAAGAACGTATGGAACTTCATGGCCAACCCAATGTTATTGTTGACATTTCCAAAATGACATATGCATCCCACAGTATAGAGTATGTGGTTGTTATACAAGCCTCCCCAACTTGTAGGCTACGGTATTCTCTTAAGAAGAGAGAATTTTCAGAGTATATTTTTGAAAGTGTAAGGGAGTAGGAGAAATGCTCCACTTGAAGAGAAATTAGGTCAGTGATTTTGTTTGAGGTTGAGTCAGAAATCAATCCAGTTTCACTTAACAGACTTTCTCTGAGAAAAATGCTTGTTATTAGTAGGCATTAGAACACAGGAACGTGCTTCCCTTAGGAGCAGTAGACTCCGGAGTGCTCAGCGAAGCTAGTCTCAAACAATTAATTGTCAAAACAAGTCATTTTTATTACATTTCAGTACACTTCCCTTCACTGGTTTGGAATGATCGTTTGTAGTTGGTCTCATGGGACCTGCCCACCGACAGCAAACCAACCAACCAACTAGTATTACAGACAAAATCTAAACCCTGTATATCATTCAAAAGGAAATTAATAGAAGGGACAAAAGACTGTTTTTTTAAATTCTTTTTAGTTCCAACTGTATTTTATATGTTAAAGCTCAAGGCATACTCAAATCTAAAGTTTTCCCTTAATAGAGTCACAGATGTAGAGAAGAAATTTAGGATTACCAGGGACGGGGAGGAGGGAGTGAGAGATATACTACTATGTATAAAATAGGTAACTAATAAGAACTGACTGTGTAGCACATGGAACTCTGCTCAGTACTCTTTAATGGCCTATATGAGATATATGGGGATAGAACCTAAAAAAGGAGGGGATATATGTATATGGATAACTGATTCATTTCACTGTGCAGCAGAAACTAACAACATTGTAAAGCAAGTATACTCCAGTAAAAATTAATTAAAAATAAAGTTTTCCCTTGTATTCGATGAGGGACTACCTAATATCTGTTGATCACCTCATTTTCACATATGTGAATTCATCATTAAAATCTGAAGCAAATGAATGCCAAATAGGACTAATAATGTGTGTTGAGAACACCCAATGAAGCTGGACTTTGTGAAAAAGGTAAATGAAACTTTCCTTAAACCCAAATAAAATGGAAACTATTTCAAAGATACATTTCATCTAGGTACTTTTGAGATAGACTCACTAACAAGTTACTCTCAAAATAACCAAAGAAAAATTTATGGAAAATAAATGAAAACATCATGATTGAACAGAGGAGAAGAAAGAAGTCAAAAGTAGAAAGACCTGAAGCATGAAAATAACTTTATGTGCTGAGAATTATCTTAGTGACTGTTTTAAATCTCAGTTTGATAGTGAATGTGCTTTTCACATGGCAAGCTATGAGAACAAATAAAATGAGTAAGTGAACTGTAACTTCTCAGCTATAACAAAAATGACTTCAAATGGAAAAATCCTAGTGGATGTTTGAATCTAATATTAGAAGCTAAAGTGATTTTATTACATTTCAGTACACTTCCCTTCACTGGTTTGGAATGATCGTTTGTAGTTGGTCTCATGGGACCTGCCCACCGACAGCAAACCAACCAACCAACTAGTATTACAGACAAAATCTAAACCCTGTATATCATTCAAAAGGAAATTAATAGAAGGGACAAAAGACTGTTTTTTTAAATTCTTTTTAGTTCCAACTGTATTTTATATGTTAAAGCTCAAGGCATACTCAAATCTAAAGTTTTCCCTTAATAGAGTCACAGATGTAGAGAAGAAATTTAGGATTACCAGGGACGGGGAGGAGGGAGTGAGAGATATACTACTATGTATAAAATAGGTAACTAATAAGAACTGACTGTGTAGCACATGGAACTCTGCTCAGTACTCTTTAATGGCCTATATGAGATATATGGGGATAGAACCTAAAAAAGGAGGGGATATATGTATATGGATAACTGATTCATTTCACTGTGCAGCAGAAACTAACAACATTGTAAAGCAAGTATACTCCAGTAAAAATTAATTAAAAATAAAGTTTTCCCTTGTATTCGATGAGGGACTACCTAATATCTGTTGATCACCTCATTTTCACATATGTGAATTCATCATTAAAATCTGAAGCAAATGAATGCCAAATAGGACTAATAATGTGTGTTGAGAACACCCAATGAAGCTGGACTTTGTGAAAAAGGTAAATGAAACTTTCCTTAAACCCAAATAAAATGGAAACTATTTCAAAGATACATTTCATCTAGGTACTTTTGAGATAGACTCACTAACAAGTTACTCTCAAAATAACCAAAGAAAAATTTATGGAAAATAAATGAAAACATCATGATTGAACAGAGGAGAAGAAAGAAGTCAAAAGTAGAAAGACCTGAAGCATGAAAATAACTTTATGTGCTGAGAATTATCTTAGTGACTGTTTTAAATCTCAGTTTGATAGTGAATGTGCTTTTTCACATGGCAAGCTATGAGAACAAATAAAATGAGTAAGTGAACTGTAACTTCTCAGCTATAACAAAAATGACTTCAAATGGAAAAATCCTAGTGGATGTTTCGGAATCTAATATTAGAAGCTAAAGTGATCTCTTTACTGATCTTGGGGAAGACACAAAGCTATACCTTTACATTTGGAACTAGTTTCAAAATATATGAATTCAATGCAAAACAGCCATTTTACATCTGAGTATTTGTAGCTTTAAAATCTGCTTGTGTTCCTAAAAATACCAAATGCTGGAAAGGATTTGAAGCGAGAACTCTTACACGATGTTACTAGCACATAAACTGGTACAACCCTTTGACGAACAATTTGTTGGTGGTGGTTTGGCTGCTAAGTTGTGTCTGACTCTTTGTGACCCCCGTGGCTTGTAGCCTGCCAGGCTCCTCCGACCATGGGATTCTTTAGGCAAGAATATTGGGGTGGGTTGCCATTTCTTTCTCCAGGGGAGAACAATTTGCTAATACCAAACAGAGTTGAAGTAAATACTGTATAGCTTAGCAATTCCATTCCCAAGTGTCTACCCCAGGGAAACACTGACACATGTGCTCAAGAAGCTCAAAGTTATAACCTTGGTTTTATAGGCTAATCTTTTTTACATTTCCTAGAAATTAGTGATAACTCCTATCATAATCCTCAAAAGGCATGAATATAGGCATTCTCTCTGTATTTATCTGTTTCCTTCTCTATATGTTTGGGGTGACTATCTCATTCGTACCCTAGATGACGGTGTTTTGCTCTGATGTGGTCAGTAATAGGTTGTTTTTCTTCCATTTCATTTCCATTGGTTCATTCATTTAATCCTGGAGAAGAGCATGGCAACTCACTCCAGTATTCTTGCCTGGAGAATCCCATGGACAGAGAGAGGAGCCTGGAACGCTGCAGGCCATGGGGTCACAAAGAGTCAGCCGCGACTGAGTGACTGAGAGACTGAGCACATCTTTCATTTAATAAGCATGCAATGAGTTTCTTGGGGCTTCCCAGGTGGCAAGAATGGTAAAGAACCTGCCTGCCAGTGCAGGGGCCATAAGAGATGCAGGTTCCATTCCTGGGTCAGGAAGATCTCCTACAGGGGGGCATGGCAACTCACTCCAGTATTTTTGCCTGGAGAATCCCCAGACAGAGGAGCTTCCCAGGCTATGGTCCATAGGGGTGCAAAGAGTCAGACATGCGTGAAGCAACAGCATGCAGACACACACTGAGTTTCTCAGAGACCTGGTGCATTCTTAATTTGGCTACTTACTTTCAGAGCTGAGTTTTAATATGAAAATGCATGCTTTTTTTGGTCATATATTCCAGTCTTCACTAGAGCGTGTCATATGTAAGTCTCGGGACCCCTCTCACTTGATGAGGTCAGCACCTAAGCCACTACATGATTGTCGATTTGCAGAAGCTATCGACAACAGCATCCTGGAAGCATTCAGAGGTCTTTGTAGATTACGAGCTCATATTTAACATTGCAAAGAAGCAACCTTTTGAAAAGAAATCTTCAGAATCAGGAATATCCCTATTCGTAGTTTGATCATTCTCCAATCAAGACATAACTCTCTGGGATAGGGTGGGGGTGAGGAGGGGCCCGGGGAAAGAGGTCAGTCTTCTACAAGGGTGAAATGATCTGGCCAAGAGTTCAAAGTACTGCTCTCATTCTGTGACAGATACTCACCTCTGTTCTAGAAGCCGTTGTCTCATTATAAGAACGTATCTGCCTTCTGTTTCTCTCTTCTAATACCTTTATACCTACCAGAGGCTGAAATGAACTTTGGGAATCTCAAGGTAAGCCATAAACTCACAGACATGGTGGAAAGGGTCTGCCTTGAACGTACTCTTGGAGAAAGTGAGTAATCTGTGCACCTGGCTTGGTTGGAAAGCTCAGGGGTCCCAGTCCAATTCTTGTGCCTGCTGTGACTTTCAGCAGTCTCCATAGATACCAGAATATGATTTTTGTGGCCTTAACCATGATATTTTTCCCCCCCTCAAGTTCTTATTTTGTATTAATCCACTGACCCTCACCGTGAGATTTCTAAATGGCATCAGCCTCAGATTCAAAAAGAGCCCTGATTCCTGAGTGCTTTGCTCAGACAGGCCTGTCAGCCACTGAAGTCCGTTTCCCCATCACCCAGGGCTGTACGGCATTGTTAGCACCCCAGTTTCAGCTGGTCTTTGAAGCCTGCCTTCAACTTGCAAACAGAAGCTGCTGCAGGAGCCTGCTGTCTTGGCCTGCTGCCTATGTTTTTATCCCGCGCAGTTGTGATGAATCAAGTTGAAACATTTCCGGGATGACTGTGTGCCCCGTGACAGTGATGAACTTGCTCTGGAAATCAAATGTCACATGTAGAAGGCCCTGCGCTCACAGCTGGGCTAAAAGCCAGACAGCAGCACCACAGGTTCACTCCACATGTGCTGCTCCGAGCCCAGGTCCAGTTTGTTACTGGACCACCCCTCTACCTTCCCCATCTACCTGTCGATTTTGTTGATTTGGTTACCTGTTTGTCATTTAGAGTATCACTAGTAAGAATTTTAGGCAGTTTTCAGACCCAGGTTTGCTGAAAGGATTTCTACCAATGCAGAACCACCCTCACCCTCACGCTGTCCAAAAATATAGAGCTCTAATTAAATGCACCATGTGAGGTGGGAGACCTGGCCCTGGCCTTATTTTGACCTGTTTCCTCATCTGTTAAACGGGCAGAGTGATTTGGATGTGTCTAAGGGCCCTCCCAGCTCTGACATTCTTAGGTTGAACTGTCAGTCTTCAGAAGTGGTTTAGAAATTATAATTAAGCAACTTTGTGAACTGGAGTGTCACGATTCAGAAAAGTAGGGGAGAAAGCCTTTGTTTCTCCTTTGGCAGAGAAAGTTGGACATTTCGTTCCTGTCACCATTTAGCAACTAATATTCAAAAGAACCAAAAAATAATCATACTTAAACAGCAACTTGAAATGACCGCACTATATTAACACACTTTTCTTCACTCAGCAAGAGTTCTATTTTAGCCTATGATTTCCAATATTGTAGCAGCATGTTTCAGTCCATTTGGATTAAGTAGCTACAGCACTTTTGAAAGCATTAATGATTCTTATATGGCAACTGGAAATACTCTAGGTAGAATCTAGCGAGGACTTGGATCTGAAGCTCTTAGATAGGCTTAAAGGCCCCAGATGTTTACTGGTGGCAACAGGTCGCACGTGGCTCTTAATAAATGCAGTCATTTTTGAACTCACGGGGTAAACGGCTGGTGGGCCCAGGAGCTCCTCCCTCTGCCGCAGGGAAGACCAATCACAGGACCCCAAGCTGGTCTTTGAAGCCTGCCTTCAACTTGCAAACAGAAGCTGCTGCAGGAGCCTGCTGTCTTGGCCTGCTGCCTATGTTTTTATCCCGCGCAGTTGTGATGAATCAAGTTGAAACATTTCCGGGATGACTGTGTGCCCCGTGACAGTGATGAACTTGCTCTGGAAATCAAATGTCACATGTAGAAGGCCCTGCGCTCACAGCTGGGCTAAAAGCCAGACAGCAGCACCACAGGTTCACTCCACATGTGCTGCTCCGAGCCCAGGTCCAGTTTGTTACTGGACCACCCCTCTACCTTCCCCATCTACCTGTCGATTTTGTTGATTTGGTTACCTGTTTGTCATTTAGAGTATCACTAGTAAGAATTTTAGGCAGTTTTCAGACCCAGGTTTGCTGAAAGGATTTCTACCAATGCAGAACCACCCTCACCCTCACGCTGTCCAAAAATATAGAGCTCTAATTAAATGCACCATGTGAGGTGGGAGACCTGGCCCTGGCCTTATTTTGACCTGTTTCCTCATCTGTTAAACGGGCAGAGTGATTTGGATGTGTCTAAGGGCCCTCCCAGCTCTGACATTCTTAGGTTGAACTGTCAGTCTTCAGAAGTGGTTTAGAAATTATAATTAAGCAACTTTGTGAACTGGAGTGTCACGATTCAGAAAAGTAGGGGAGAAAGCCTTTGTTTCTCCTTTGGCAGAGAAAGTTGGACATTTCGTTCCTGTCACCATTTAGCAACTAATATTCAAAAGAACCAAAAAATAATCATACTTAAACAGCAACTTGAAATGACCGCACTATATTAACACACTTTTCTTCACTCAGCAAGAGTTCTATTTTAGCCTATGATTTCCAATATTGTAGCAGCATGTTTCAGTCCATTTGGATTAAGTAGCTACAGCACTTTTGAAAGCATTAATGATTCTTATATGGCAACTGGAAATACTCTAGGTAGAATCTAGCGAGGACTTGGATCTGAAGCTCTTAGATAGGCTTAAAGGCCCCAGATGTTTACTGGTGGCAACAGGTCGCACGTGGCTCTTAATAAATGCAGTCATTTTTGAACTCACGGGGTAAACGACTGGTGGGCCCAGGAGCTCCTCCCTCTGCCGCAGGGAAGACCAATCACAGGAGGTATAAGGCCACGCCCCTACGGCTCTCTTTGTGCAGGGTGGTCTCCATGGCAACAAGGCCAGTGTGGCTCCCCTTTACCAATTGCAGAGCGCTGGGGCTACAGACCTTTTCCTCGTTTAAATTTGAAGTAACGTGTTTTCATACATGAAACAGTGTCCTCCTTAAATCCAAGGCGGTTAATTACAGTGTCTCCTCTCTCCTTTAGCCAGCAATGGCCGAACTGATTTCTTTTGTTTGTTGATGAAACCTCATTCCTAGGCATTATTTTTACTTAAGTACGTCTTCTTCTCCTGATACTCGATACAAGAGTCATGGCTATTGTGGGATAAACATGGATTCAGATTCAGTTAACACTGACTGAGCAACTATTGTGTGGTAGCATAGTAGGCAACAGCAAGGCAATTCACATGCATTATTTAACTCACAAAATATATAAATGTGAACTCAAATGTAATAAACACTGTCAGCTGTTGGCATACAGCAATCACTTCTTGAATATCTTCTGAATAAAAGAATGGAAGAACATGAGCTAACCGACTATCACCAGGTCAATAAGGGCCTTTGGAGAGCATCCTGTCAAACTCTCTCATTATACCATGCAGGAGTCACAGTGCAAAATGTATTGTGATTTAGTGGCTAAGATTCTGCTCCCAATGCAGGAGTTGTGGGTTTGATCAGGGTGTAAGATCTCCTATGCTGCAACTAAGACCTGGTACAGCCAAGTAAATCAATATTTTTCAAAAAATGTGGAGTGACTTATCCAAGGCCATATTCATAGCTATTAAGACCCAATCCTGTCCCATGTGGATCCGGACCACTTGTCCTCACGAGGACACGGCACACGCTGCCTCCCATGAAGTCTGGGGGACAGCAGAGCAGCAAATTTCTGCTGTGTCACGCAGCATGTGGACACACTCTTCTGAGTGCCCCGCCGAATGTTGTACTGGGGAGCCCTCTCTGTGAGTGATTCAACAAGAAACACTTTATGAGAAATTGAAAACCACATTTATTGATACTTGTGTTGGAAAAGCTAAAGGAAAAAAAAAGGAATCCACTAGAGAAACTTGAAAGAAATCAGCAAGGGTGAGGCCTGGGTTGGGGGTGACCTGAGGGCAGGGGCAGCGGCAGCTTGGTGGGATCAAAGCAGTCAAAACTACAATGTTGCCAGTAGTTGCAGATGTAATCACATGCAGGGTAAATGATTCACATCAACCACCTTCATGAAAAGCCAAGGTATGAATCAGAACTCCAGTTTAATTCACAAAAGGATATAGTCGAACAGATCGAAGTGCTGATGTGATTGACTGATGTGTTGATTGGTTAGTAACCCTCTAGAAAATACAATATGAAAGGCCTAATTATAATTTAAAAAGTGGTTTGGCGAGCGTGGAACCATAAAAAGGGAATTCATTCGCTCATTGGAATCATCCATATCTGTAAGCCTGGTGCAGTCCTCTCTGCTGGGGCGATACACCAGTTGAAGAGGTATGATGTGCATGTTTTCTGGTCTTAAAAAGGTCTTCCTTAGCCCTGGATGACACTGGAGACACATCAAGGAATTCTTTCTTGAAGACATATTAGCTCTACTTGCAAACTGTTCTGACAGAGGACAACACACTTGGGTGGAGGTCAGCTTTCTTGGTTACAATGACATGCCAGTTGGCCTTCATGGAACCATGTTTAGTCAAACCTCCATAACAACACAATTACACACCCTTAGGAGACTATTCTGATGGCTCATTCCTTCCATGATGTATTATTTTAATAATGGGACTGTCTGAGAGGACCTTCTCCTCCAAGTGCTGGCACCTCACTTCATCTCTGTGTGATAAAAAGCAGGTCCAAGACCAACCGAGAGCTAGTCTGGGTTTGATGGGTGTGGATAATTGTGCACAGCAGTAAAACAGTCCAGTGCTTCCCCTCCCTCCTTTAATGCCTATGTGAGGAAAAGGGGAGAGAGGGAGAGAGAAAGGAAAAAAGTCATTTGGGCATTAGGAGTTGGAAAAGACAAAGGATATAGGAAGAAGTGCAGCGAAAAAGAAGTAGTGTTTGCCATGTGATTTAACCTGTTGGCTGCTCCTATGTTCTTCCTGGATGAGTATGGTGCTGGCCTTGTGATGGACTAGACCAGATATCCTGGATATGGGTCCCCGTAAATGTTAACTGAGTGGGAGAGGTAAGAACGATCTGGCATAGGGGTGCTGCCAAGGATGGAGAAGCAGGGAGCTGCCCCAGTGGAGAAATCTAACAGCCGATGGGCACGATGAAAAAGTTCACTTCACAATTTTGTCAAGGGCTGGACCTAGAGGAATGGCCACAGTGTCCCACCACAGTATATTTCTCTAGTGATTACATTTTCTAATCAACTTATTCTAGTAAAATATGAATTCTAGATAGACTGAGTATTCATAGACTGTATATACTCAAATCTAAAAAGATGGGGAAATGATTAGTCAGTAAAGGACCTTGTCCATCTTCAATTCCAAATATATCAACCTTGGAAATACATTTTTCTTTACGTGAGCTTTGTTTTCTCCTTAATCCAGTTGACATACCGGGACACCTTGGTATATATGCCGTATTTTCCTTTCACTGCACACTCTTCACCCCAGCTAATAATTCCAGTTAAGAAACTTACACCCTCCACTTCTGTCACGTGAGGTCCCCCACTGTCTCCTTGGCATGAATCTCTACCGCCCTCATGGTAGCCGGCACAGAACATGTGATTGTAGATGGTGAACTTCGTGGATCGAAGGCATGTAGCTCGATCAACAAGTGGAACTTTCAGGTACTGAAGAATGGAAGCCGACCGCCCTCTGTTGAAGACCCTGCCCCAGCCACTCACATAGCCGTATCCAAATTTGAGGAAGATGTTCGTGTATTCCCTGTCAGCAATGCAAATAGGGGTGACGTATTTATTTAGCTCTAAGGGTTCATCCAGCTCCAGGAGGGCAATGTCATGGCTGTACTTATTAATAGATGCATTGTAGCCGTGGTAAGGAATGGCACGGATCACATTTCGCTTTTGCTCTGTATCTTCTGGCTCCTCTGTGTTATGCTCACCTATGGAAAAGAAATTTCTTTTTTCAATCACAAACTCTGCCATAAAGAAACACGTTTTCTGAGTCTCCACCGAGCATCACTTCCTTGCGGTGGTTTAGTCACTAAGTTGTGTCTGACTCTTGTGACCCTATGGACTGTAGCCCACCAGGCTCCTCTGTCCATGGGATTTCCCAGGCAAGAATACTGGAGTGGGTTGCCATTTCCTTCTACAGGGGATCTTCCCGACCCAGGGATCGAACACCAGTCTTCTATGCTGCCAGGTGGTCTCCTGCATTTCAGGGGGATTCTTTATTGACCGAGCCACCTGGGAAACCCCTTGTCCTTAGTTGGCAGCTTATGTTCACCCACTGAAAATAAATTTCTCTTCCGTCACATATCATCTTTCACATAAAGAGACAGATTCTCCCAGTGTCCACTCAGCACCATTTCATTACCTGGCAGTCATGTGTCAAAGATCTTATTCTTGTATTGTTATAATTTGGGCAAAACTTAATTGAGGGCCAATGTAGGCTTTTCAGAGGTGAACCACACTGTTCACAGATGGTAATGAAGTGACTTGTTAGGAATTATCCTAGACGTTCTCAATTTCAAGGATTTAGGTCCCTTTTTTGAGCACAGATGATACATTCATTTGGCCATTCATTCAGATGGTAACTGAGGGTAGGTTACAGCTTGTGCCTGGGGTAAGGATACAAGGATTGGTGTTATGACACGACTTTTTGGAAGGCTTTGTCTGGTGGGGAAATGGACACATCAGTAGGTAAGTGTACCACACGGAGATAAACGCTAGTGAAGGTCTGCCAAACGAACGATGAAGAGGGATTTCCCTGGTGGTCCAGTGGTCAGGAGTCCACTGTCCAGTGCAGGGGACTGGAGTTTGATTCCTGGTTGGTGGTGTGGCCAAATAATCATCATAATAAATAAGGATGGAATAAATTGGATTTTGAAAAGGCAGCCCCTTTACCACTAGTTCAACTTATTTAGCAATGATCTTATTATATCTTAGTAAACTATGATCTGGCCTTCCTTGATGGCTCAGCAGTAAAGAATCTGCCTACAGTGCAGTAGACAGGGGTTTGATCCCTGGATCAAGAAGATCCAGAGAAGAAAATGGCAACCCATTCCAGTATTCTTACCGGGGAAATCCATGGACAGAGGAGCCAGCCTGACAGTCCACGGCGTTGCAAGAGTTGGACATGACTTGGCAACAAAACCACCACCCAAATGTATAGCAATCATACAGATCTAGAGTTGCTGCAAACAATTGTCATTCTTTGCTTATTTACCTGCGACAACCGTAATTTTAACATCAGGCTTGATACAGTGGGCTGCAGTTACAACCCATTTTTCATTAATGATGGAACCTCCACAGAACGCAGCAATTTCACCATGCAAAAGGACCTGTGGAGACAAAAATGATGATTCTTGCTACCTAATATATTTGATCCAGAACAACAACACAACAAAACATGCTTGCTGTTGAGAGGGGTGGGCAAAACGTTGGCTCCTAGGTGCTGGCAGAAGTGGAGTGTTTCTGGAAACTGTCAGCTTTGAAGATGACTTAGTGTTCCTGGAGCACAATCAAAAAAGCCATTTCTGAAAGTGTCTTGAAGAGAATGAGCAGTGATAGCAGGGACAGAGGCGGAGGGGCGGGCAGAGACCAAAGTAAGGCAACTATAAGGAAATGGCTTCTTTGGATGATTTGGGGCCCTTGGATTCCTTTTCCAGGTGAGTCAGGTTTTCTGAAAGCATGAATTGCTTCACAGGAATATGGCAGGTACTTTCAGAAACTGACTTGACTCCTGGAGATCAAGTTATTACTGAGTCTCCTGTCCCTTCCCGCGCGAGAAAATCTTGCCACAGAACATTTGAAAGAGAAAACCTACTGATTTTTCCAGATCTTCTCAAACCCTTTCTCAACAACAGTGATATGAAATGAGACCGATGGCCTCCTTAGGGGCGGGGCTATGACCATCCAAGGAGGGAGCAGCAGTAGTACTCCCAATCCTTCTGGTCTCCCCCGCACCATGTTTGTCTCCCCCACTGGATCTGTAAGCTGCCCCTGTCCTAAAAGATCTACTAAGCTATGTTTGATTTGGGGACAAAGATGTTTGGGCGCTACTTTGAACCTGGACATGATTAGATAAGAGGCCAATCCATTCTTTCATCTTTACATTCATGACCAGAGTCGACCATGAATATTTTTACCACCTCAATGCCTAGATCAACTCGGAGAATGTCACTTCCTGTGTTCCCAAGGGCCATGATTCACCTCTTCAGGGAGAATGCTGAGACGTGTGAACACTAGAGGGCACACTCAACATTTGGTAAAGCCTTTGTGGGCACTGACTAGCCCTCTTACTAAACTGCTGCCCTTTTACTGAAAGGCATATAGCCCCAGGCATAAACCCATTTGTAATAAACTAGGGAAAGGGGGTGGTCCCTCCTTTCCAGTGTGAGTTGGAGAAGGTCCTTGGGGAGCATATTCTAGTGAAGATTCTTTCTGTCCTGAACTCAATTTACGGAACACTGGCTAAATCCTAGACACTAAAGCACTAGCCTTCTATGTGGAGACTATGAGGCTGACTCACTACGAGGCTCTGATACTCTTTTCTAAACACAGGTTTTACTCCTATTCTAGCTGTCGCTTTTTATGTTGAAAAATAAAAATATAGAAAAACTCACACAGTAAACACCAGTGCATCCACTGCCCAGACTCAACATTGTTTTTTGAACCTGTATGATTGCATACTATGGACTAATTGTGCTAAATGTTTCCTGTGCATTTAATACTCACAACGCTTCGTGGAGTCATAATCACATATCCATATAGACGAGCAAACCGAGGTTTAGATATGCAGTTAGCTAAGCTTAGTCATGAGGCTGAGATACAAACCCTAGTCTGTCTGTCTTCAGAATCTAGGATTCTAAGCATCCACCCAGTATTCCACCAAGTGGGCTTGGTGGGCCAGTTCATACTTGTAAAATGCAGTTTTGAGAGACCACCCAGATGTCATCAGAAGACCTGGTGGGTGGGATGGGAGAAAATGCACATCTCCAGAACACCCTTATGCATAATTAAATTTGAGAGATTCTGTTTCAAACTTTCCAAGGCTTTAGTGACCTTTATGGTTTTTTTTATTCTTTATTTTAAAGGTTTTATAGAGTTTTGTTGTTCACAGACATGTATGTTCCCAGATCAGTCATATGCATATCCCTGGTCCCCACCCCCCCAGTTCCCCCCATCCCACCCCTCCGGACCATCGCCCCAAGCCATTGTAAGCACTCCTATTCCCTTGGCACAATGACAATAGCTATCTTTTCCACACATAACAGTATAGGTTTCCATGTTACTCCCTCCATGCCTCCCCCTCCCTGTTTCTTCCCCACAATGTCCCTATGTCTATGCTCTGTCTGTTTTTCCATGAGTTCCCTGCGTGTGATATCAAGACCGTCCTACTAGATTTCATATATGTGTGTTAGTATGCTGTATTTGTCTTTCTCTTTTTGACTTACTTCACTTTTTATGATAGGTTCTAGAGCCAGCCACTTCATTAGGACTGAGTCTTCTGCATTTCTTTTAACAGCTGAGTAGTTTTAAAAGTGCTTACTCCAGGCAGAGTTGGCTACATACTTTCAGGGGCTTGCTGCAAAATGAAAATGCAGGACCCCTTGTTCAAAAACTAGGAAACAGTGTCACAGAAGATGCTAAACTAAAAAACTTTTGCTTTCCTTCTGTGGTTTCTCACACCCTATCATGGTGCTGTGAATTTACTGTTTATCATTGGGTTCCCTCAGGTGTGGGGCATAGTCACTGGGTGAGCACAGGTGATTGTGGATGCCCAAGGGCACTGAGCACGCAAGGACAAGTGAAGCTCTCAGCTGTCGTCTCCCACCAGCCCTGTGCTGATGCCCTGGGCCCCAGAAGTGGGTAGGGTAAGTCCATCTTCCCTTCCCACTGGTCCACGGAAGCAATCAACGGCCAATGCTGACTCCTTGGGGACTTCAAATTCCCTGCCAGGATATGTTCGGTTCCTGGAATGAAGGTAGGCAAGAGGTTTGCCCTGTTATTCACCCTCCAAATGTGCTAGGATGCATATCTGGCCCTGAGATGCTTTATAGACATGCCGCCTCCCCAAATGGCATAGTCTGTGCACCCAGCCTCAACCCTCCATGTACCCATGCTGGAGGAGAATGACAATGGTAGATGTTGGTGGTGAGGAGGGGGCATATGCCAGTGTGCTAAGGGTCTGGAATGGCAGTGGTCACTGGGCAGTTGGGGAAAGGGGATACAGCTAGTCAAAGCACCAGGGGACAGGGGAGAGGGAGGTCAAGAATCCATCCCTTTGCTGAGAGGTGCTGAGAGGTGAGACTGTGATGACTTGAGACTACAGGTCTTCAGCACACACATGCTCCATTGTCTTACTGAACTTGAGTTACAAAACACAAATGCAAAGCTTTGAACAACAAATGCAGGACTCTTTTGAAGACAGGGCTCTGCAAGTGCACTGGTCACCAGCTCATGAAACTGGCCTAGATCTCAGGTGAGTTTCATCACCAGGCAATTTGTGCAACACTGTTCTTTACTGGGCCTAATGATGACAACCTGAATACACCTGCTCAAGTAACCAGTGTTAAGCACTCATATGCAATAGTATAATGGTGCTTCCCCTCTATATGAAAGGTGAATTGGACATCTCTCAACTTAATGGGCTGGTTAGGCCAGAGTGAATGATAGCCACAGTCTAGGGCACAGAGACTAGAAGCTAGGCTGATTCCTGCCAAAACTTGCTGCCTGGAGCTTCTACTGTAAGTCACCAATTTTGCTTTCCTTCTGTGGTTTCTCACACCTATCATGGTGCTGTGAATTTACTGTTTATCATTGGGTTCCCTCAGGTGTGGGGCATAGTCACTGGGTGAGCACAGGTGATTGTGGATGCCCAAGGGCACTGAGCACGCAAGGACAAGTGAAGCTCTCAGCTGTCGTCTCCCACCAGCCCTGTGCTGATGCCCTGGGCCCCAGAAGTGGGTAGGGTAAGTCCATCTTCCCTTCCCACTGGTCCACGGAAGCAATCAACGGCCAATGCTGACTCCTTGGGGACTTCAAATTCCCTGCCAGGATATGTTCGGTTCCTGGAATGAAGGTAGGCAAGAGGTTTGCCCTGTTATTCACCCTCCAAATGTGCTAGGATGCATATCTGGCCCTGAGATGCTTTATAGACATGCCGCCTCCCCAAATGGCATAGTCTGTGCACCCAGCCTCAACCCTCCATGTACCCATGCTGGAGGAGAATGACAATGGTAGATGTTGGTGGTGAGGAGGGGGCATATGCCAGTGTGCTAAGGGTCTGGAATGGCAGTGGTCACTGGGCAGTTGGGGAAAGGGGATACAGCTAGTCAAAGCACCAGGGGACAGGGGAGAGGGAGGTCAAGAATCCATCCCTTTGCTGAGAGGTGCTGAGAGGTGAGACTGTGATGACTTGAGACTACAGGTCTTCAGCACACACATGCTCCATTGTCTTACTGAACTTGAGTTACAAAACACAAATGCAAAGCTTTGAACAACAAATGCAGGACTCTTTTGAAGACAGGGCTCTGCAAGTGCACTGGTCACCAGCTCATGAAACTGGCCTAGATCTCAGGTGAGTTTCATCACCAGGCGAATTTGTGCAACACTGTTCTTTACTGGGCCTAATGATGACAACCTGAATACACCTGCTCAAGTAACCAGTGTTAAGCACTCATATGCAATAGTATAATGGTGCTTCCCCTCTATATGAAAGGTGAATTGGACATCTCTCAACTTAATGGGCTGGTTAGGCCAGAGTGAATGATAGCCACAGTCTAGGGCACAGAGACTAGAAGCTAGGCTGATTCCTGCCAAAGACTTGCTGCCTGGAGCTTCTACTGTTCTAGTAGATGACCGAGAAATACATTTGTGTTCTTTCAAACCCATAGAGTGGTTGTTTTTTGTTTTTTTTTTTCTTCCCATTCTTGATTGGTATTAGAAATTTTAGTAAACATCTTTGCTAAGAAAAAGCCCTGAAATACATTTGCATTTAAAGATCTTACAAGCGACTTGGCCTTGGAATATTTGCTTGGCTACTTCAGGATCACAACTATCTAAATATTAGCTGTTTGGGGATGAGCTGTCTGCGTGGCTAAGGACAAGTGCTTGTATGACCTCATTTTGAAGAATGGTGGGAAAAAATGGGAAAGCATCTGTTCTGAGCAAAGTATCCAATTTCTGATCTGTCAAACATTTTAATGTTTGTCATATTAACAGAAGCCAGTTTTCTCTTTCACATGCACACAAATACACACCAAACACACCCACATACATCTGCAGAATACACATTCACATATCTGTTTTGATGTTCTTCACTGACAATTGCCAGCCTAGAGTAACGGCCGCTCCCTGTTGTTCTTTTCCTAACCTTTTAACTGAAACCTGGCCTTTCCCTGTCATTTCAGTAAACCCTTACTCTCCCTACCATTTCAGTAAATCCTTTGTTTCCCTACCTCGTCACCTCCTAACAGTTTTGTTTTGCATTCTTGTTCTCTTACATATAAAGAACAAAACCATTTCTACATGATGAAAGCTTATTATGCCCACAGGTGTGATTGACCTAGCCCTTGACCCTACTTCATTTTTCTGGGCACAGAAAGGAGGATCACTTGGGCTTTTAATGGTTAACTAGTCACTGAAATTTGCATTACAGGCAGATGCTTTACCATCTGAGCCGCGAAGAAAGCCCAGTCATTGAAATAGACTTCATCCAACCATCCTAGAGAACAGTTCTCTAAATGTTCTGTCCAAAATAGGTTTGTGGGGCCAGATGCGATTACATATGTCATGTTTTCATTTCTGCTAATTGAACTGTATCATCTGAGCTAAGAAAAATAGAGGACTATCTTTTCAAGTGACGATATGTCTATAGTCTTTGGACCTTCATGTAACATCTTCCTCTCAACCGACCCCTGGCCCCCAGAAGAAAGAGGAAGTTCTGGTTCATACAGATGGTAATTACTTGTTGTCTGCCATGCGGGTGTGTCCTAATCAAGTGGAAAGGATTTGGTTTATATAGGGACAACCCATCCCAGTATCCTTGCCTGGAGAATCCTATGAACAGAGGAGCCTGGAGGGCTACAGCCCATGGGGGTTGCAAGAGTCAGACACAGCTGAGCAACTAAACAACAACAATATAAAGGAGTAAAGAAAAGTTTAACCACTTGGCTTCCATTTTATTCTGGTACAATGAAAAGAGAACGTGTGAGTTGCTCAGTCGTGTCCAACTCTGCGACCTCATAGACTGTAGCCTGCAAGGCTCCTCTGTCCACGGGATTCTCCAGGTAAGAATACTGGAGTGGATAGCCACTCCTTTCTCCAGGGGATCTTCCCGACCCAGAGATTGAGCCTGGAACTCCTGCACTGTGGGCAGATTCTTTACCATCTGAGCCACGCGGCTCAGAGTAAACGTACAATACTCATGGCTAATTAAGAACCTGAGACCTTTGATAAACCAAAAGGGGACGACCAGGCACTTTGCATTCAGGGTCAGACAGACCCTAACTCAAAGCAGAAGAGGAGGGCGGAGCTCTTGGGGGCAGGCTTGAGCATGCTCAGAATTGGCAGGATCAAATGCATAGGACCAAAAGCCAGTGACAGCGTAAGAATGAAGCTCAGTGCTGCTTCCTCTAATCTCTTGCCTTTTAAGCTGTCGATAAAGGTAGCCTCATAGTACAGGTGTTTCGATTTCCGTTTTCTCTAATGTTCCCATCTTTCATCGCTTCCCTTTGTAGCTGTATGAAATTGAGTTCGGTTTTAGTTGCCCACCCGCTAAGGATATACCCTCGGGAAAGTTTTCATTGAAATAGACTTCATCCAACCATCCTAGAGAACAGTTCTCTAAATGTTCTGTCCAAAATAGGTTTGTGGGGCCAGATGCGATTACATATGTCATGTTTTCATTTCTGCTAATTGAACTGTATCATCTGAGCTAAGAAAAATAGAGGACTATCTTTTCAAGTGACGATATGTCTATAGTCTTTGGACCTTCATGTAACATCTTCCTCTCAACCGACCCCTGGCCCCCAGAAGAAAGAGGAAGTTCTGGTTCATACAGATGGTAATTACTTGTTGTCTGCCATGGGGGTGTGTCCTAATCAAGTGGAAAGGATTTGGTTTATATAGGGACAACCCATCCCAGTATCCTTGCCTGGAGAATCCTATGAACAGAGGAGCCTGGAGGGCTACAGCCCATGGGGGTTGCAAGAGTCAGACACAGCTGAGCAACTAAACAACAACAATATAAAGGAGTAAAGAAAAGTTTAACCACTTGGCTTCCATTTTATTCTGGTACAATGAAAAGAGAACGTGTGAGTTGCTCAGTCGTGTCCAACTCTGCGACCTCATAGACTGTAGCCTGCAAGGCTCCTCTGTCCACGGGATTCTCCAGGTAAGAATACTGGAGTGGATAGCCACTCCTTTCTCCAGGGGATCTTCCCGACCCAGAGATTGAGCCTGGAACTCCTGCACTGTGGGCAGATTCTTTACCATCTGAGCCACGCGGCTCAGAGTAAACGTACAATACTCATGGCTAATTAAGAACCTGAGACCTTTGATAAACCAAAAGGGGACGACCAGGCACTTTGCATTCAGGGTCAGACAGACCCTAACTCAAAGCAGAAGAGGAGGGCGGAGCTCTTGGGGGCAGGCTTGAGCATGCTCAGAATTGGCAGGATCAAATGCATAGGACCAAAAGCCAGTGACAGCGTAAGAATGAAGCTCAGTGCTGCTTCCTCTAATCTCTTGCCTTTTAAGCTGTCGATAAAGGTAGCCTCATAGTACAGGTGTTTCGATTTCCGTTTTTTCTCTAATGTTCCCATCTTTCATCGCTTCCCTTTGTAGCTGTATGAAATTCGAGTTCGGTTTTAGTTGCCCACCCCGCTAAGGATATACCACCTCGAGGAAACAGCCTGTATAGTGCAGTGAACCCTCTAGCTTCCTCTCTCGCCTCCTGAGTGGCCCTGCCGGGTCCCCGAGGTCTCCAGGGGCCCTGAGCCCAGCGCTGGGCGTCTGGGAGGAAAATGCAGGCAACTGGCTTCCCGCCTCCCTCGGCTCCTCTCTCGCGCCTTCAGTCGCAGTGATGCGGGGTTAGAGGGCAGAGATCAGGCAAGCCTGCCTGCGCCTTTGACCTTAGGGGTCGGGGGTCAGGGCAGCCGGAAGCGCTGGGGGTTCTGGGAAGCGCCTGTGGCTAAGCTCGCGCGGCTTTGGCGGATGTGCCTCCAGCGGAGAGGTTGCACAGGAGCCCCGGGATAAGGTAAGAGGTGTACACCGCCGCTGCCAAGCTCGCCGGAAGTGCGGTTCGCTCCTTAGGGTCTCAGAGCCGGACGGGGCCGCGGTCCGAGCCTGCCCCGCCCCGTCTCCCACCGGGTGAGCCTGGGGCCCTCGACGGTCCGGGCTCGGGTTGTCCCGCCGCTGCGGCCCCAGGGACAGTTTCATGAGCTCTCCGCCCGCCGCTGCCCAGCCCCCGTGGCCCACCCAAGTGGCTGGAAAGGGCTTTCTTCTCCGGGGTCAGGGGCCGCCTGCCGGCCTGCCTGCCTAGAAGTTTCACCGGTAAATCCACTAAGAAGAAGTTTTCGCCCACTTGCTCTGGCGGCCCTTTAGTTCTTGCCAGGGGCTCACTTGAACAGATTAGATGTTTCCAGTTTGTTCAAATTATTCGTTACTCTGTGTGTGTGTGTTAGACGTTCTGTCGTGTCTGACTCTCTGCGACCCCGTTCACCATGATTCCACGGTCTCTCCGTGGAATTCTCCAGGCAGGAATACTGGAGTGGGTTGCCATTCCCTTCTCTAGGCGATTTTTTCTCCACCCAGGGATCGAGCCTGGGCCTTCTGCCCTGCAGGCAGATTCTTTACCATCTGAACTACCAGGGTTCTTGCGGTATTGTAGAGAAAGTGAACTTCATCTGTGCCTCTGTGAGATTGCTTCACCCCGGTTTGTGTGATCCCTCATCCCCTTTTAGTAACACATCAGCACTTTGAATCTTTTCTAGGTGGCTTGCTAAACAGTATTTCCTGTGTCAGAACCACAGATCTAGTTTGGCCATGGAAACCCCAGCCGTTGCTCACTTTCCTTTGATGCTTGGGCTGCAGCAGGTGTTTTTCAGGCAGGTCTGCAATCAAATCAAGTATTTCCACTTTGCAGAATAACCGTGAAATGGAGTTGACTCATCCATAAATGGAGAGAGATTCTGATAGGTTTTATTTCCTGATTTGTTTTTGTCTAAAAGTGCCTTTAAACTTTTTTTTTTTTTAATGTATCTATTTGGCTACACCGGGTCTTAGCTGCAGCATGCAGAATCTTTAGTTGTAGCATGTAGGACCTAGCTCCCTGACCATGGATGGAATTCCTGGCACCTGCATTGGGACCGTGAAGTCTTAACCACTGGACCACCAGGGAAGTCCCTAAAAGTGACTTTCTGTTTATTCGGTTTGTCTCTTGTTTGTGAGACCCAGTCACCTTTTGTGAGAAACTGGGTGGAGGTGGATGTGGAGAGAGAGTTGTCTGGTGAGGAAGGACTTAGTATGAAACTGTAACAGGGTCTTTCTCAAGTGTTCTAGAGAGTAACATGATTCTTCTTCACTTTTGGAAAAGACTAAAACCTAGTGCTTGGTACCTCTACAGTCAGTAATCTTCTTATGGATGCAATAGCAAGTAAATGTGGGTGGGAATGAGTGATCTTGAACAATCCAGATGATCTTAGCTAGGCTGGATAGGAGGGAGACAACAGGTGCACTCACTGTGAGGACATGAAAAGATTTGAAATGATGGGTCTCCAGTCTAGCTCTTGGTTGCCTCATAAACGTGCACAGGTGAGTCTCATGTGAATTGTCTACAGGTCACACCTGGAGAAATGCGGGACTAGGTGTCACGAGTCCACTGTTGCCTGTTTTGGAGGAATACTGGAGTGGGTTGCCATTCCCTTCTCTAGGCGATTTTTTCTCCACCCAGGGATCGAGCCTGGGCCTTCTGCCCTGCAGGCAGATTCTTTACCATCTGAACTACCAGGGTTCTTGCGGTATTGTAGAGAAAGTGAACTTCATCTGTGCCTCTGTGAGATTGCTTCACCCCGGTTTGTGTGATCCCTCATCCCCTTTTAGTAACACATCAGCACTTTGAATCTTTTCTAGGTGGCTTGCTAAACAGTATTTCCTGTGTCAGAACCACAGATCTAGTTTGGCCATGGAAACCCCAGCCGTTGCTCACTTTCCTTTGATGCTTGGGCTGCAGCAGGTGTTTTTCAGGCAGGTCTGCAATCAAATCAAGTATTTCCACTTTGCAGAATAACCGTGAAATGGAGTTGACTCATCCATAAATGGAGAGAGATTCTGATAGGTTTTATTTCCTGATTTGTTTTTGTCTAAAAGTGCCTTTAAACTTTTTTTTTTTTTAATGTATCTATTTGGCTACACCGGGTCTTAGCTGCAGCATGCAGAATCTTTAGTTGTAGCATGTAGGACCTAGCTCCCTGACCATGGATGGAATTCCTGGCACCTGCATTGGGACCGTGAAGTCTTAACCACTGGACCACCAGGGAAGTCCCTAAAAGTGACTTTCTGTTTATTCGGTTTGTCTCTTGTTTGTGAGACCCAGTCACCTTTTGTGAGAAACTGGGTGGAGGTGGATGTGGAGAGAGAGTTGTCTGGTGAGGAAGGACTTAGTATGAAACTGTAACAGGGTCTTTCTCAAGTGTTCTAGAGAGTAACATGATTCTTCTTCACTTTTGGAAAAGACTAAAACCTAGTGCTTGGTACCTCTACAGTCAGTAATCTTCTTATGGATGCAATAGCAAGTAAATGTGGGTGGGAATGAGTGATCTTGAACAATCCAGATGATCTTAGCTAGGCTGGATAGGAGGGAGACAACAGGTGCACTCACTGTGAGGACATGAAAAGATTTGAAATGATGGGTCTCCAGTCTAGCTCTTGGTTGCCTCATAAACGTGCACAGGTGAGTCTCATGTGAATTGTCTACAGGTCACACCTGGAGAAATGCGGGACTAGGTGTCACGAGTCCACTGTTGCCTGTTTTGGACCCTACCTGCTATAAGAAGTTTGTTTCCTTTGGACCAGTGAGTTTCCAATTGCAGAGTGTGTCAGAATCAGCCGAAGGGCTTATTCGTGCTCAGAATGCTGGGCCCCACCCCCAGAGATGCTGATTCAGTAGGTCTAGGGCATGGCATGAAAATTCACATCCCAGTAAGCTCCAAGGTGTATCTAATGCTACCAAGCCCCTAGCTCCGATGTCCCGCCTGGGTCCAGTCAACCAGTTCTTGCCTTAATCCTTCCTGAGTACTTTAGAAAATGCTTTTGTGGGCTTCCCTGGTGGTCCAGTGGGTAAAGACACCACCTTGCCATGCAAGGGGCGCTGGTTCGATTCCTGGCCTGGGAAGATCCCACATGCCGCGGAGTGGCTGGACCCATGTGTCCAATTACCAAACCGGAGCTCTGGAGCGCATGCGCCCAGAGCCGGTGCTCTGTGACAACAGAGGCCACCATGATGGGAGGCCCACAGGAGCCAAAGAACAAAGACGGATGAAAATAGAGAAATGAAAGACCAATAGAAGTGGCCCGCCCACCCCCCTCCCTCCCCAACCCGTCCCCGGCCCCCCAAAAATAAATAAAAATTAAAAAATGCTTTTGCAATAGTCCAGTTTTTCTGGACCTAGAGACTTTCTGACTCTCACCAGTTCTCCCAGGGGCTAAAGTTGAAGTAGTACCGAGAACCCCAGTGGTGGTGACCTCGCTTCCAGACCCCCTTGTTTGTTGGAAAGCCTCCTATGCTATTTCTTTGATGTTAAACTCTGCTTGGCCTTGTGTGGTAGCTGTTCCTGGATTTCTCTCTCAGCGGGGCCTCACCTGTGGGGATTTCCTCATTCTACTTCTTAGTGAAGCGTGCCTAAACACTCCCCTCTATCCAAAAGGTCTGACTGATGACTAGCCTTCGCCTCCCACCTGACCTGTCCCTTTTCCACTGGACTCCAGTTTTGACACAGCATCAATAGAGAGTACCTGCCAAGGGAATTGGCCTTTTGCAGCATCTTCTCCACCAACCACGCGTTTGAAGTCATCAAATGATTGGTTGCTTTGAGTGACGTTATCCCAAATTATTTCAGTTTCAGAAGAATTTTCATAGTTCATGTTGGAAAAGATCGTCTCAGCACGAGTGAGCTTCCCAGAAATATGTGAGACAGAAACTCTTCCACAGGGAAATGGCACTAGACAAATGGAAAAAGTAATTAGTATTCTGTTATTTCTTACTGGGAAGCAGAACGTGTATCACAAAAATCGAGAATGAGGCCCATCCCTGTCATGTCTGAGAAGCAAGCCCATTGATATTTTTAAAAAAATTGAATCAATGAATATAGTCTAAAGCTAAAAGGTTAATTGCATTGTTTTCATAGAGAGTTTTCTAACCCTTCATGAAAAGGACATTTGGCTCAGGAGTCCATCATCTTTTTGGAAACACAAGAGGTGTTCCTGAATCAGATTTCATAAGACTTTATATGAAGTCCAGTAACTTTCTGTTTAGTTTCTTTACTAAAAAGTCTTACTTCCAAGTACTGTCCTTGAATGGAAGTCTGTGGATTGGTGCCATATGACCTTGACTTTAAAATTAGGTAAATGGGATGTTGTTATTAACAGGATTTCATTTTTTATTTTTTTGGCCACACTGCGTGGCTTTTGGGATTTTAGTTCCTTAACTAGGGATGAGACCAGGGCCTTCAGCAGTGAGAATGCAGATTCTTAAGCACTGAACTGCCAGGGAATTCCCAGGATTTCTTTTGTAGGCCAGAATGCCTTCTAAATTCCAAGGTGGACTTTACATATCCATTGGGGAGAGGTCATTGTGATTTAATTACCTGACTGTTGAGTATTAACCAAATAAATTACTAATATGATTATAACCGCCACATCTACCTAGGCACTCTCTACCTTCTACCTTGGGTTGGCTTATTTTCTAAAGAGAAGAAACCATCTTTTGATACACTGGGGACAAGCAGAATGGAAATTTGTAGTCAAGCAAAGTCACCTCACATTTCATTTCTCACTTTCCTTCTATCCACATTCCTTATAACAGACATTTCTATAGCAACCAGCTGTGGCAAAGTATCATGAAGACAGTATGTGGTTGGAAAAACAGGAAATTAGTTCAAAATACTTATGTATAAATATAAATCATCAATATTGGCTAGAGAAAAGGGACCGTTACTATTGAAAGTCAGAAAAGCGTATTTTAGGTTTGGCCTATTTATTCTGCTAAAGCTAAGGCTATATTCAAAATAACACTGAATAGTTGGAGGTGGTGGTTCTGTTCATCTTTTTTTCACCTTTCTTATAACAGAAAAGGACTTAATAAGGGTTTAGCGACTATGCTGGAAGTTAGGTTTCGAAGATGAAAAGAGATACACACACCCACTCCTCTCTGGGCAGGGTAGTTTGAAGCTGTGTACGTCAAGAACCAGGTAGAAGGATGGGAGACAGGCAGGTCCTTGAAGCATTAGAGTCTTCATTTTAGTGTAGTAGGTATAGTCTTGGCTTCTGGTTCTTTCTTTAATTTCCTCTGTTAGGTGCATTGCAGAGATAGGTATCGAACCCAGTTACAGAGGAATGGTGTGTGATTTAATGTATCAATTTAATAAGCTATCAGGCTTTGGAAATGCAAGTGAAATTGTATCTGGTTTGGTTCGAAAAGGCCCCTATTTAATCAAATATAATTGATCCTGCAGAGCTTCCTTTTTTTTCTCTTAAATCCAAGTTTCTATTGCCTTCATCTTCAGAGAAGAACAGTGTGAGGAGGGGAGATGCTGTTCCTATACCAGTCAGCTGCCAGCCTGGTGTCGTGATTGACATGACTGGGAAACGGAGCTTTGTCCACGCGGTGTGGATGGACGGCGCTGATCAGCCCGACACAACTCAGAACTCATCAGAACTATCCTGATACCAAGTGTGTAAACTCAGACTGAGACCCAGGGATAGGAAACTTTCTCAGCGTAAACTAGCCACTCTTGAACAGATCACGCTTAAAATTCACCATCCTTGTATTTGAAGCCTATCAGTCAATCGTGTATGTATCTTTTTTTTGGTTATAGGATTACTACATTAATTTGACTTCACAAATGACAAATATGCATACGGAAATCACACAAATCAACTGCTTTGTTACATAAAGGTCCGAGGAGAAAATTTGCTACAGAAAAAAAATTGAGATGGAAGACAATTACAGAATTTCTACTTAAAATGATGATGCAACTTGGAAAATTAGCCTATGCTACCAGCCTTTTGTATGATTTCAAAAGGAAGTAGAAACAAGTAGGGAATAAAGTGATATAGGTTAGTTATAATGGTCAAAGTTAAAATATGTATTTGGAAAACATATCTGCCAAGCTTAAAAAAAAAAAAAATAGATTTTGACCTGTTGGTTTGCAGGACTTCTGGTCTTCTGCAAGTTGGTACCCGGCAGTACAAGAGCAAACCACCTTGTTATTTGCGCCCCTTTTACAAAACTGCTTGCACCTGCCATTCTTAATGCTGCATGTTGCATCTGAAAGAGAGCATAATCCACAGCAATAACATCATCTAACGTGCAATTCTAAACAGTACATGAAACCATTGGCTCCAGGATAGGTCAGATAGAAGCTGGGAGCATTCATGGAGAGAAATTAGTGAGGCTTGAGCTAAGAGTAGGAAAAAAAAGATAAATTCTTAATAAGGCATAAAAGTGGTAGATATGCTGTTTTCACACAGTTACAGACAGCAGTGGAAAAAGCTGCTTATTAAAGTATAATAGATTCCAGAAGTTACCTAGAACTTTGGTATGAGTTTTCACAAGGTGGCTGCACTTGTTTAAACAGTAAACGGATCAATCCAGAGGACCTCATCAACACCCCAGAAGCTCTCCTAATTCCCCCTTCTGGTCTCTACTTTCTTTCCCAAAGTTATCATTACCCTGATTTCTAATAAGGAATAAGTTTCACCTGTTCATGAACTCATATCTAAGTAGACACTCCCACTATGTACTCCTCTGTGTTTTTCAGTTACCATTTTGTCTGTGAGCTTCATCCATGTTGTTTTGTGTAGCCATGGTTCATCTGCATGCTGTGTAGTATACTCCATTGTGTGAATATTACTACCTCCGTGCATCCATTTTACTGTGGATGAATATTGGAGTTGAGTTTCCAGTTTGGGGCTCTTATATTTAATACTGTAATGAACATTCCTGTACATACCTTTTGGTAGCATATGTGTGCATATTTACTGGGTCTGTACTCATATGAGTGCAATGATTGGACCATGTGTTGAGGCTTAGTAGATATTGCCAAGTAGTTTTCTAAGATAATTGTACAAATTTAGATTCTCACCATCAGCCTACGAGAGTTCCAGTTGCTGAATACACACATTGTGGATACCTTCTCCTACTCTGAGATTTACCTTTTCACCCTAAATAGTGTATTTTGCTGAACTGAAATGCCTAATTTTAATATAATCCAGTTTTTCAAAGCCAACTTAAAGCTGGCCGAGGTGGGTATGTATCAACCCAAGAGAATGATATCAGGCTCTTTGAAGGAGCGAAATGCCAAAGACACTGTGTGGACAGTGATAAGCATTCCAGTGACCCATCTTTTCTTTCCTATGCGATCTGCCTTATTCATATAAAATATGTTTCTTTGTCTCTTGTAATGCTTTTTGTTGCATTTCTATTTTATCTGATATGAAGATGGCTTTGCAAGTTTCTTTGTGTTAGCATTTACCTGGCAAATGTTTTTACATCCCTTTATTTTATCCTTTTCGTATAGTTTTATTTTAGGTATCTCTTTGATCAGCAGCATATAATTAGATTTCAAATTCCAGATTGGGAATTGTCATTAACCCCGATTCACGTTAATTGTGATTCCTGATATATTTGGCTTTCTCCTGCCATCTTATATTGTATTTTCGAATTCCTGTGCTTTCCCTTTCTTTCTCCAGTACCGTCTCAATAACAGAAAGTAGTAGGGTTCAGGGCTTGCTAGCTGAGACCTGCTGAGTTAAGAGAAATAGGCTCTGCTCGGGCCCTATTTCTGTCTCGAGAGCAGCATAGGAGCGCAGTGAATGGAAGACGCCTTCCCTTTACCTGTAGGCTCAACAGCAGTCAGTGCAGCTTTCAAGAGAAGTGCTCGCTTGTCAGTGCAGTTGGAACATGAGCGACTGTGTTAGCCATCTGTTGTGGACCACCTTAGTTCCTGCCTCACCTACGTCTGCCCCAGCCCCATTGGTGATTAGCTCTGGGTGGACTTCCCTGGCTTCATCTAGGTACTGCCTTGAATGGCCTGGCTCGGAGCTGCATCATGAGCCTCTGGCCTCTTAGCTTGGCTTGGCGCTCTGGGGTTGATGCTGAGGCTTGGGATGCCACGTGACCTCTCGGGGCCCCAGCATCTGCAACATGGTGGTTGGGGAGTGTTACTGTCCCACAGTCTGAACTGTTGGGAAACGGATTGGGAAATGGATGCTCTTAGACAGATTTTTTCACCTCTTCTCCTCTCTAAGACTGAGTCTCCTGAGGCCAGCTCACGTGGCTTCTTGGAAAACGGTCCCCAGAGGTCACGCAGTCAGTTGTAGGTGAGGTGAGATGATGACTGCTACTCTCAGTTCTCCTTTTACTGCCTCACTCCGCAACCCTTATTCTTGCCCCCTCCCCCTCCCCGGCCCCGTAGCATTCCACACCTTAACACATTGTGTCACAGGCTCTTTTTCCCTGGAGGATTCCAGGCTAACAGAGTGACTGTATGGGCTGGGAGTATGTTATGGATTTTTGAGTGACAGATCTAAGTTTTCAAATTCCACTTCATGTAGGTAGCATGGGCTAGTATAATGATTAGCTCATGTTCCTTATTGATCTTCAGGAAATGAGGGGAGGCAAATCAACTGTTAGCAGATGGACTGTGAAATAAAGCTGAACCTACCTGGACTGTGAAAAAATAAACAACTTTATTTAACTTTATTTCAGAGTCCAAGTCCAGCCTGAGCTTTACCCTTTGCTACCAATAATCCACTAAGTGCTGAAACCAGAAAGATGGCACTTGGTCCTTTTTATTTATTTATTACCGTCTCAATAACAGAAAGTAGTAGGGTTCAGGGCTTGCTAGCTGAGACCTGCTGAGTTAAGAGAAATAGGCTCTGCTCGGGCCCTATTTCTGTCTCGAGAGCAGCATAGGAGCGCAGTGAATGGAAGACGCCTTCCCTTTACCTGTAGGCTCAACAGCAGTCAGTGCAGCTTTCAAGAGAAGTGCTCGCTTGTCAGTGCAGTTGGAACATGAGCGACTGTGTTAGCCATCTGTTGTGGACCACCTTAGTTCCTGCCTCACCTACGTCTGCCCCAGCCCCATTGGTGATTAGCTCTGGGTGGACTTCCCTGGCTTCATCTAGGTACTGCCTTGAATGGCCTGGCTCGGAGCTGCATCATGAGCCTCTGGCCTCTTAGCTTGGCTTGGCGCTCTGGGGTTGATGCTGAGGCTTGGGATGCCACGTGACCTCTCGGGGCCCCAGCATCTGCAACATGGTGGTTGGGGAGTGTTACTGTCCCACAGTCTGAACTGTTGGGAAACGGATTGGGAAATGGATGCTCTTAGACAGATTTTTTCACCTCTTCTCCTCTCTAAGACTGAGTCTCCTGAGGCCAGCTCACGTGGCTTCTTGGAAAACGGTCCCCAGAGGTCACGCAGTCAGTTGTAGGTGAGGTGAGATGATGACTGCTACTCTCAGTTCTCCTTTTACTGCCTCACTCCAACCCTTATTCTTGCCCCCTCCCCCTCCCCGGCCCCGTAGCATTCCACACCTTAACACATTGTGTCACAGGCTCTTTTTCCCTGGAGGATTCCAGGCTAACAGAGTGACTGTATGGGCTGGGAGTATGTTATGGATTTTTGAGTGACAGATCTAAGTTTTCAAATTCCACTTCATGTAGGTAGCATGGGCTAGTATAATGATTAGCTCATGTTCCTTATTGATCTTCAGGAAATGAGGGGAGGCAAATCAACTGTTAGCAGATGGACTGTGAAATAAAGCTGAACCTACCTGGACTGTGAAAAAATAAACAACTTTATTTAACTTTATTTCAGAGTCCAAGTCCAGCCTGAGCTTTACCCTTTGCTACCAATAATCCACTAAGTGCTGAAACCAGAAAGATGGCACTTGGTCCTTTTTATTTATTTATTAAAGACCTTTCTCCTCACTAACGGTAATTGCATCTCTGGCTCTTCTCATATTACTAGCAGTCATTTTTTTGCTGCAAAGCAATGCTAGAGTGTGCAGCCAAGTCAAATACCCCCACGTAGGGAGTGCTCAGTCAATATGAGATTGCACTGAGTTCACGGAGGTAGGTGGTAGGTGTGGACTAGTTTGGTCCAGGCCATGCACAATCAGAGTGGGTAAAGTTGGGGTGCCTGTGCTGATTCTGTATCCTTGGCTAAGTGACTAGACCTCTCTGTCCCTGTCCTCATTTGTCACTGTTCTTTGTGGATCAGTATGTTATTGCTGCTGCTGCCGTCCTGTGGCTTGGTTTGCACACACAGTGGGGAATGCTGCTGTCTGACCAGCAGGCTTTTCATCTCAGGTAAAGATTTCAAGAGTCTGGAAAGAAACAGCACGAGGCGTTCCAGCAGAGAGATCTGTAGCCCTGGACCTCAGGGACAGTCATTATGGGACTCAGTCATCAATCGTTTCTTGAGCATGTGGACATTAGGCGCCATGTTGGGTGTAGAGTCTCCCTGGTCTTTTGGTTGATTGGTTTAGTCACTAAGTCATGTTGGACTCTTTGTGACCCTATGGACTGTAGCCCGCCAGGCTCCTCTGTCCATGGGATTCTCTAGGCAAGAATACTGGAGTGGATTGCCATGCCCTCCTTCAGGGGATCTTCCCCACCCAAGGATCGAACTCAGGTCTCTTGCACTGTAGGCAGAGTCTTTATCAGTTGAGTCACCAAGGAAGCCCCTGGAAGATCTGTGGAAGGTCATCTCACAACATCTGTTCTTCTCTCTCCGTATTAGCACAAGCACCTCTTTCTTTCTACCTCCCCTCACGCCTACTACAAAAGTTTGCATGTTCTGCTTCATTTTACTCGATCTTCATCTTCCTGATACATTCATGGATGAAAAACCAAAACTGGGACAAAAGCTATTCGATTTAACAAGTTTATCACAGAATATGCTGTTATTCAAGCTAAACTCAAGGTATTTTCTTTTTCTACTCCACAGAAACCAGAAAGATGGCACTTGGTCCTTTTTATTTATTTATTAAAGACCTTTCTCCTCACTAACGGTAATTGCATCTCTGGCTCTTCTCATATTACTAGCAGTCATTTTTTTGCTGCAAAGCAATGCTAGAGTGTGCAGCCAAGTCAAATACCCCCACGTAGGGAGTGCTCAGTCAATATGAGATTGCACTGAGTTCACGGAGGTAGGTGGTAGGTGTGGACTAGTTTGGTCCAGGCCATGCACAATCAGAGTGGGTAAAGTTGGGGTGCCTGTGCTGATTCTGTATCCTTGGCTAAGTGACTAGACCTCTCTGTCCCTGTCCTCATTTGTCACTGTTCTTTGTGGATCAGTATGTTATTGCTGCTGCTGCCGTCCTGTGGCTTGGTTTGCACACACAGTGGGGAATGCTGCTGTCTGACCAGCAGGCTTTTCATCTCAGGTAAAGATTTCAAGAGTCTGGAAAGAAACAGCACGAGGCGTTCCAGCAGAGAGATCTGTAGCCCTGGACCTCAGGGACAGTCATTATGGGACTCAGTCATCAATCGTTTCTTGAGCATGTGGACATTAGGCGCCATGTTGGGTGTAGAGTCTCCCTGGTCTTTTGGTTGATTGGTTTAGTCACTAAGTCATGTTGGACTCTTTGTGACCCTATGGACTGTAGCCCGCCAGGCTCCTCTGTCCATGGGATTCTCTAGGCAAGAATACTGGAGTGGATTGCCATGCCCTCCTTCAGGGGATCTTCCCCACCCAAGGATCGAACTCAGGTCTCTTGCACTGTAGGCAGAGTCTTTATCAGTTGAGTCACCAAGGAAGCCCCTGGAAGATCTGTGGAAGGTCATCTCACAACATCTGTTCTTCTCTCTCCGTATTAGCACAAGCACCTCTTTCTTTCTACCTCCCCTCACGCCTACTACAAAAGTTTGCATGTTCTGCTTCATTTTACTCGATCTTCATCTTCCCTGATACATTCATGGATGAAAAAACCAAAACTGGGACAAAAGCTATTCGATTTAACAAGTTTATCACAGAATATGCTGTTATTCAAGCTAAACTCAAGGTATTTTCTTTTTTCTACTCCACAGAAATACACAGTAAATTGGTAGTGTCTGTGATTTAGCAAAAAGAAAATAAAAAAGTGTTTCTGTGCTTGTTTTTCTTTCCATTACTCTTACTGTGGGGCGATGTCTCTTGTACTCTTTAGAAGGGACAGGAATGGCCAAGTTCTGATAGATTTTGATTTATCTGAAAAGGACTCAGATGTGATGTGTAGCTGGGGATACACAATGGTCTTTATTCCAGCCAAAGGGACACAGTAGCCAGTTAATTGTTCCAGCTCTCTCCCCTGGAGAGCTGGATGAAGCCTGATGAACAAGAGGAAAAACAACAAGGTCTTAATAATGCAAATCTCCTTCCTTTTCTGAAACAGAGAGAGGCAAGGGACTTGGGGCACAGATACTCCATAAACTGTGCTGTTTTTCTAGCAGCTTTTGAGATCAGTCCTTAGTTCAGTTTGAAACAACAGCTTAAATGGAGTTTGCATATGCTTTTGCTTTCCTCTAGTGTCTGAGATAAAGAGCTTTTTGGAGAGAATTTCCCACTTTGTTTCTAAACCAAGCTGGGCGGATTTTGCTAAATCTTGATCAGCTGGTCTAGGGGAGCTGAAGACACCCTAGAGGCCAGGGTTGGCAGTGGCTACAGTGTCACTGCAGAGCCCTGACCAGAACATGGGGAACCTGAGAGGCCTGAGACGGTGCCCATTATAGACGTAGCCTTTTTGCTTTGTGGACCATAGCCTCATACACAGAGCACCCTCCTTCAGGGGATCTTCCCCACCCAAGGATCGAACTCAGGTCTCTTGCACTGTAGGCAGAGTCTTTATCAGTTGAGTCACCAAGGAAGCCCCTGGAAGATCTGTGGAAGGTCATCTCACAACATCTGTTCTTCTCTCTCCGTATTAGCACAAGCACCTCTTTCTTTCTACCTCCCCTCACGCCTACTACAAAAGTTTGCATGTTCTGCTTCATTTTACTCGATCTTCATTTTCCCCTGATACATTCATGGATGAAAAAACCAAAACTGGGACAAAAGCTATTCGATTTAACAAGTTTATCACAGAATATGCTGTTATTCAAGCTAAACTCAAGGTATTTTCTTTTTTCTACTCCACAGAAATACACAGTAAATTGGTAGTGTCTGTGATTTAGCAAAAAGAAAATAAAAAAGTGTTTCTGTGCTTGTTTTTCTTTCCATTACTCTTACTGTGGGGCGATGTCTCTTGTACTCTTTAGAAGGGACAGGAATGGCCAAGTTCTGATAGATTTTGATTTATCTGAAAAGGACTCAGATGTGATGTGTAGCTGGGGATACACAATGGTCTTTATTCCAGCCAAAGGGACACAGTAGCCAGTTAATTGTTCCAGCTCTCCCCTGGAGAGCTGGATGAAGCCTGATGAACAAGAGGAAAAACAACAAGGTCTTAATAATGCAAATCTCCTTCCTTTTCTGAAACAGAGAGAGGCAAGGGACTTGGGGCACAGATACTCCATAAACTGTGCTGTTTTTCTAGCAGCTTTTGAGATCAGTCCTTAGTTCAGTTTGAAACAACAGCTTAAATGGAGTTTGCATATGCTTTTGCTTTCCTCTAGTGTCTGAGATAAAGAGCTTTTTGGAGAGAATTTCCCACTTTGTTTCTAAACCAAGCTGGGCGGATTTTGCTAAATCTTGATCAGCTGGTCTAGGGGAGCTGAAGACACCCTAGAGGCCAGGGTTGGCAGTGGCTACAGTGTCACTGCAGAGCCCTGACCAGAACATGGGGAACCTGAGAGGCCTGAGACGGTGCCCATTATAGACGTAGCCTTTTTGCTTTGTGGACCATAGCCTCATACACAGAGCAGAACCGGTTATAGCAGTTTTGTGCTTATAGCTACATTCTTCAGGGCTCTCTGCCTCTTTTAAAGTATCTTTATTTTTAAACGTAAGACATTCCGTTGCTGTTCAGTCACTAAGTGTTGCCCAACTCTTTGCGACTCAACGCACCTCAGTGCACCAGGCTTCCCTGCCCTTCACTATCTCCTGGAGCTTGCTCAAACTCATGTCCACTGAGTCAGTGATGCCATCCAACCATCTCGTCCTCTGTTGCCCCTTTCTTTAGCCTTTGGTTTTTTTCCCAGCATTTTCTGAGTCATCTCTTCTCATCAGGTGGCCAAAGTATTGGAGCTTCAGGATCAGTCCTTCCAATGAATATTCAGGGTTGATTTCCTCTGGGATTGACTGGTTTGATCTCCTTGCTGTCCAAGGGACTCTCAAGTGTCTTCTCCAGCACCACAGTTTAAAAGCATCAGTTCCTCAGCGCTAAGGCTTCTTTATGATCCAACTCTCACATTTAGGAATATTTAATACTAAACACGGTTTTCAGTTGTATTTTGCTATGACTGTGTCCTTCATTCTTAATGGAGACCAACTGAGTCCTTCATTCCCTCAGCTCCAACAGTTGTGTTATTTAAGGTGATACTCCATCAGTTTCCATAGGCTTCTATAACAGCAGGATCAGATTTATCTAGGTCCACCTGAATTTGAAATTGTAACCTTTCAGATGTTAATAGCACATTAGAAGTATTGAACGGATAAACACACCCATAGGAAAGGGAACCCAGGCATCAGTTTGTTCCCACACTGGCGAGCCTGAGGCAGTGAGTCCAAGCTTGGAGGACCAGTTCATCCACCTGCATCTTCTTTTTTCTTTCTTCAGAGATGTTTTTGCCCTGCTATCTTTTCTTTTCTTTTTCCTATCTTCTATTCCTTGTAATCTTCTGAATCTCAAAGGAAGATGATCAATGGATTTCTCTTTAGCACTGAGAGGATTTCTGAGCAGCATCAGAGATGACATTTCCCCTTCTCAACAGGACAAATACAGCTTCTGTGCTTCATTTTGTCTTATGCCCTTCTTTTCTGTGTGTCAGGTGGCTTGCCATAATGCCTTAATGGAGTCCTGCCAATTTTCTACTCTTTGCCCTTAGTTATGTAGCGTGTGGTGGTGAATTCTTTCCCTAGGATTGCATCCCTGATCTTCCAGAGTTTCAGAGTAGAAAGAGAATCTGTCATTAGCACTGTGTGCTTTTCACAATCATAATATCAGTAATCCTGCATTCAGAGGTAATAAACAAGTAGGTAAAGGACTTTGGGGTTGACTGTTCCAACTGCCAAAATCTCAGGGAAAAAAAAAGCCTAGGCACTACAAAGAAAAGATGCACAATGATCCTAGATTTTCTATGGAACTCTTTTCAGGGTATCAATATAGTCAAATTCAGGAATGAGTTCTGATTTTTGTCAACAAATTTCACATGTCAAGTGATTCATATGGGTGGAGAAGTAAGTACCTATTCTATGGGAGAATTGGCCTTCTCCTACCCCACTTCTCTACTTCATTGACTTCTACCTCTTTTGCTGATAGCAGTTTAGTCATGAGTTCCAGTGGTTGTATGGGTCAGTTTTCTTTGAGTTTTGTAGCTAGCAGTTAGAAGCATGACTTTTGGTCAAATAAACTGGAGTTCAAGTCCTGGCTCAACTGTTTACTGCTTCTGTGAAGTTGAAATGTTGGAATTCCACTTTTGTCATCTGTGTAGAATGGGGAGAATAAAGCTTGTATTGAGGATGAATATGCTAGTGGAACACCATTAGCATTTTCTGCACATGCCTGCTAAGTTGCTTCAGCCACGTCCAACTCTTTGTGACCCTATGGACTGGAGCCCACCAGGCTCCTTTGTCCATGGAATTCTCCAGGCAAGAATCCTGGACTGGGTTGCCATTTCCTCCTCTAGGGGATCTTCCTGACCCCAGGATTGAACTTGGGTTTCTTACGTCTCCTACATTGGCAGGCAAGTTCTCTACCACTAGTGCCACCTGGGAACCTACTGCTTCCTCCTAGCTACCAAATATTATTGTTGCTCTTGATATGGTTTCTTGGAAACTATGACTAAAGATAAAATGAACTGATCATCTTTACAAGCTTTAAATGTATGTTTTATGCAATGGCATATTATTCAGCCTTTAAAAGAAGGAAATCCTGTCATATGCAACAACGTGGATGAGCCTGGAGGACATTATTGTAAATGAAACAAGCCAGTCACAGAAGGACAAATACCATGTGATTTCACTTACATGAAATGACCCCCTGGAGAAGGAGATGACAACCCATTCCAGTATTCCAGTATTCTTGCCTGGAGAATTCCATGGACAGAGGAGTCTGGGGTTGCGGAGAGTTGGACATGACTGAGCTGCTGAGCACACCACTTACATGAGGTGTCTAAAAGTAGTCCAACCCACAGAAGCAGCGAATACAATAGTGCTTGCCAGGAGCTGGGGGGGGTGGGCAAGTGGGGAGTTGCTGTTCTCCAGGTTTCAGTTATGCAAAAGGAATAAGGTCTAGACATCTATGTGCAGAATTAGCAATACAGTATTATATACTTCAAATTTTGTTGAGTGTAGATCTCATGTAAAACATTCTTTACCATAATTTAAGATGAAATTATGGTACGTACATACTGCATTTTCCAGTTGATCTAGTTTCATAGGGAAGTTTTGAGCCATCAGTAACCCAAAGATAGTTACTTACCTAATTCACAGTTCTTTCCTTCAAATCCAGCTTGACACCAACATTCATAGGAATTAATGTCATCCTTACACAGGCCACCGTTTAAGCATGGATTGGACTCACACTGATCGCCATCTTCGAGATAGATTAAGAAGTTGAATTAGCAGATGCATTGCTTAGAATACCTAGTCCTTCCTGCACAGACTCATGGAGAGGGGAGCCTGATTTTAGGGTCGCAGCAGGACTTCTGACCTGGAAACCAGCTGCTTATGGGATGCTCCTGTTGTCCTGTGTTTCTAAAAACTCAAATAACTGTTTTAGGCTAACATTATCCTAGAAAGTGGCCCCGAGAAGGGCATGTAGATTGTTTATGCAACTGAAGGGAAGAAGACAATGGAGAAGAAAGTCTGAATATAGAGCTACACCCTCTCAGCAGAGGGTGAGAGGAATTTTCAGCCCTTCTTCATAAAATAATTGTAAATCAAACCACGTTGCTTCAGCAGTCATTTCAGTGTTGTACAAGCTTGCTCAGTTGCGTGTCTTGTGGAGCAAGCTGAGCTAGGTCACAGATAGCAGCTGCCCTCAGGGGCCTGGCAGCTTCGGCAGGGGGCACATCCATCCACGTCCTCATCTCATCATTTCCCTTTGAGTAGAGGAGCCAGTGGTAGTTCCAAAGAGCACAAAAGGTGCTCGACTCCTGATGGACAGTCTACTGTCTCGGATTAGATCCCAAATGGTTTGGTAAAGAGACAAAGAACTTCTCAATACAAAGAATGGAGAAAGGAAAGGTTCTGAAAATGTGCTTTGTTTCTACATAGATTGGCTATGTTTCCTTCTTACCTTTCCTAAAGTTTCTAGATTTACAGAGTTCTGGAGAGCCTTTCAAGTCATTGGTCGTCAGAAAACAGGAGGAATGAATAGGTAAGAGGGGAAGGGTCAGGATGAGAAGGGGAACCCTTCAGTCTGGTTTCTTAGAGCTCTGCCTCAACCTGTCACTCTAAGGAAGCTTCAGGAGAAAGGGATGAATAGAACCAGGAGAGGGGCTGGTGCGTCCTCTGAGCAGAGAGACAACCCTGAAGAAAACCAGGAGCAAGATCAGCAAGACTTGATATGTGAGTAACAAAAGAGGACGCGCTAAAGATGACACACTAACCAAACACTGAGAGAAAGGGGACAATTCAGGAGGAATTTCTAATAGTCCTAAGAGCCAGGCATCCTGATGGGAACCCTGCCTGTGCTCGGACCTCAGTACTGTGTCTGTCACGCTCGCTCTCAGGAGCGTGTATCCAGGTCCTACTGGCTGAGGGCTAATAGCCCTTTCTCAGAAACTGTCCCTCCCTGGAAAATCTGCTTGTTGTAAAAATCAGACCTTGTCCCCTCTGCCCCTTGATCCAATGTGCTTTTGCTCAGATACTTCAATTTGTTCCAATTCTGTGAAAACAAAATGCGTTATCTCTGGTTTATTATTATTGATGTTCAGAACTGGTCTAAAAAAACGAGCCACATTTGCACTTTATATTACAGACCAACGGAGCTGAATTATTTAGGATGTTTCACTGAAAAGCTCTGGGCTTGCAGCCAGCTACACAGAGACTCATTTGCTGAGACATAGCTTTAAAATGAGTGTCATTTTATCCTGCATTTAGTCCCCCTTTGGGTGCTTGTCTGTGTGCTTTGGGCTGAGGCAAAGTCACAGACAATAGGGGGTCAAAGACTGCAAGGGACGAGACCTGGCCAAGTGGGAGCTTCCTGTTTAAGGCTACTCAGTGGTGGTTTAATGAATAGCCACGTTTAGACCGAAGGCTGGGAGGGGTCATAGAGAAAGGGGGGTTGGGCAGTAGAGAATTTGGCTGCTCTTCTGGGCTCCATGACTCCCCAGCTGGGTGACCTTTGGCAAGTTGTTTAACCTCCCCAACCTCAGTTCTTCTGTAAAATGAGGTTCCTAATGCTTTGCTCATGGAGTTGGTGTGAGGATTAAAAGTGGCAGGCAGTCTGTAGACTGTAAAGTGCCAAGCAGATGCTGGTTAATGTGGTTGGGAGCATTTTCTTCAGCTGACCCCTTCCCATGAGGGGCCTGTATCCCCACAAAAGGAGAAACAGCAGGGGCTCTTTGGAGGTGGTTCGCAATCTCGACTGCAAAGTGAAAAGAAGCACGGAACTGGGTTTTCTTTCTCTTTTTTCTTATTTGGTTTTGTTTTTAGTAGACAAGGCAGTAGGGACAGTGTAAGAAATGAATAAACAGAAACCTCAGTTAAATAGAGTGGAGAGACCAGGAGGGAGAGCTCTCAGGCCCTGTGATAGCACAGCCCAACGGGAAGAAGACAGACTCCTCTTTCTTGACATGCCAGGGACTCAGTGTTTACTGTACCAGGTGGCGCTGGTGGTAAACAACCTGCCTGCCAATGTAGAACACGCAGGAGATGCGGGTTCGATCCCTGAGTGGGGAAGATCCCCCTGGAGGAGGCCTGGCAACGCACTCCAGTATTCTTGCCTGGAGAATTCCATAGACAGAGGAGCCTGGAGGGCTGCAGAGCCCAGGGTCGCAAAGAGTTGGACACGACTGAAGCGATTTGGCACACACGCCCTCCTCACTTCATTTTTCCCACTCTAAGAGTCCTCTGTCCTCTGCCGTGCAGGGACTTGCATGTGGCTCCCAGTGGTTGAAGACCCTGAATTGCAATTTTCTGCCAGTCCTGAATAAACCCGTCTTTGCTGGGGTCTTTTTGTTTCCTGTCAACAGCAGAATCATGCCTTTGATGATTTCCACATATCTTTTCCCAAGTTTACAGGAAACAACTCCTGACCTGGAAGACAGAGGGCTAGCTTTGAACTAAGGTGTTTGAGAGGCACTGATGAACCTGGACTCGGGTGGGAAGCCACCTGAGGGGGCTGGACAATGAAGGGTACAAGAGAGTTTTTCAGATGCAGCCAGCAATGTTTGGGGAGGAAAAGTAGAAATTGATTTGATTTTTAAAAAGACAAGATTCAAAGTGTTAAATAGACTAGAAATAGAGAATGAAAAGACTTGTTTAGACTAACTGTAGCAGAATACCTCAGTAGAGAGTTGGCACAGTAACATTTATTACTAAGTACAAAGGCAGATAAAACAGATATAACAGAGTGGATCTCTTCTTCCCTCATGAGTTAGAAACAAAGTGGAGAAATGAAAATAGTTACAAGAGTATGAATAGACCCTTCCCATGATGGAGACCGGGGAGGTCAATCTCGACTGCAAAGTGAAAAGAAGCACGGAATGGGTTTTCTTTCTCTGTTTTCTTATTTGGTTTTGTTTTTAGTAGACAAGGCAGTAGGGACAGTGTAAGAAATGAATAAACAGAAACCTCAGTTAAATAGAGTGGAGAGACCAGGAGGGAGAGCTCTCAGGCCCTGTGATAGCACAGCCCAACGGGAAGAAGACAGACTCCTCTTTCTTGACATGCCAGGGACTCAGTGTTTACTGTACCAGGTGGCGCTGGTGGTAAACAACCTGCCTGCCAATGTAGAACACGCAGGAGATGCGGGTTCGATCCCTGAGTGGGGAAGATCCCCCTGGAGGAGGCCTGGCAACGCACTCCAGTATTCTTGCCTGGAGAATTCCATAGACAGAGGAGCCTGGAGGGCTGCAGAGCCCAGGGTCGCAAAGAGTTGGACACGACTGAAGCGATTTGGCACACACGCCCTCCTCACTTCATTTTTCCCACTCTAAGAGTCCTCTGTCCTCTGCCGTGCAGGGACTTGCATGTGGCTCCCAGTGGTTGAAGACCCTGAATTGCAATTTTCTGCCAGTCCTGAATAAACCCGTCTTTGCTGGGGTCTTTTTGTTTCCTGTCAACAGCAGAATCATGCCTTTGATGATTTCCACATATCTTTTCCCAAGTTTACAGGAAACAACTCCTGACCTGGAAGACAGAGGGCTAGCTTTGAACTAAGGTGTTTGAGAGGCACTGATGAACCTGGACTCGGGTGGGAAGCCACCTGAGGGGGCTGGACAATGAAGGGTACAAGAGAGTTTTTCAGATGCAGCCAGCAATGTTTGGGGAGGAAAAGTAGAAATTGATTTGATTTTTAAAAAGACAAGATTCAAAGTGTTAAATAGACTAGAAATAGAGAATGAAAAGACTTGTTTAGACTAACTGTAGCAGAATACCTCAGTAGAGAGTTGGCACAGTAACATTTATTACTAAGTACAAAGGCAGATAAAACAGATATAACAGAGTGGATCTCTTCTTCCCTCATGAGTTAGAAACAAAGTGGAGAAATGATTAGTTACAAGAGTATGAATAAATCCACTAGTGTCCACGGAATGGATCTGGGAAAATAGAACTGATGGAATTCAGTGGATTGTCTATCCAGGTTAATTTCTGTCCATGCACATGGTCTTACGTAAGCCAAGCTGGGAAACTTTACATTGCCTCAAAATCCTGCTGCTGGATTTTAAATTAGTTGTAAAACTTACTTATCACTGAAGTTGTGACTTTTCTTTCTTTTGATCAATTCATTCAACAGATACTTTGTCAGTGCTTTTGTACCAGATATTGTTCGAGGTACTAGGACTACATCGATAAACAAAACAGTTGAATACCCCTGCTGACATGAAGCTTGCTTTCTAGGGAGGTGGAAAAGTAAATTGTATAAGTAAGACACCTCAGATGGTGAAAAGTGCTATGAAAAATAACAGAGCAGGATACAGTGTCTACAGTGATGGGGTTATGGAGGAGGCAGGTTGACGTATAATAGGTAATCAAGGCAGGTGTCAGAGAGAGGGTGACATTTGGATAAAGACCTGGAGGGAGTTGAGGGAGTGAGCCCACAGGAACCTGACTGAAGAACCTTCAACATGAAAGGAACAGTCAGGTCTAAGACTCTAAAGTAGAAGCAGTCCTAGCAAGTGCAAGGAACAGCTGCAGCGCCAAGATGGCTGGGCCCCCGAGTATGAGGGGGAGAGCAGGAGAAGCGGAGGGCAGAGGGCAGGGCAGCCGGGAGGCCTTGCAGGCCACCAGGAGGAGGACTTTTAAGCAGTAAACATTTTAAGTCAGTCAGCATTCTCTGGTTCTCTACTGAGGATTGCAAACTCTCATTCAGTCCCAGATGCAATTCTCTTTGGTTTCTTCCTTCCAGATGCCTGCGGTGAAGCCATGCTCCTTTTGAGGCCCTAGGGAGGAGTAAGCTTATCTGCCAACGATCTCTCCCACACTAGCATAAACCTGGAGTCTTATCACCATTCAGTTTTAGGTAAAAAGAGTTTAACCTACTTTTTTCAGCCATTTTGACAGTTTAACGTACTATCTATTTACACAGAGGAAAGAAATATGTAATTCTTGAATGTTTCATATACCTGATAGAGGATAAAATGAATTGCTTACCAACATATTGCTTTTCAGCTCAATGACATTTCCACTAGTGTCCACGGAATGGATCTGGGAAAATAGAACTGGTCAGTGGATTGTCTATCCAGGTTAATTTCTGTCCATGCACATGGTCTTACGAAGCCAAGCTGGGAAACTTTACATTGCCTCAAAATCCTGCTGCTGGATTTTAAATTAGTTGTAAAACTTACTTATCACTGAAGTTGTGACTTTTCTTTCTTTTGATCAATTCATTCAACAGATACTTTGTCAGTGCTTTTGTACCAGATATTGTTCGAGGTACTAGGACTACATCGATAAACAAAACAGTTGAATACCCCTGCTGACATGAAGCTTGCTTTCTAGGGAGGTGGAAAAGTAAATTGTATAAGTAAGACACCTCAGATGGTGAAAAGTGCTATGAAAAATAACAGAGCAGGATACAGTGTCTACAGTGATGGGGTTATGGAGGAGGCAGGTTGACGTATTAATAGGTAATCAAGGCAGGTGTCAGAGAGAGGGTGACATTTGGATAAAGACCTGGAGGGAGTTGAGGGAGTGAGCCCACAGGAACCTGACTGAAGAACCTTCAACATGAAAGGAACAGTCAGGTCTAAGACTCTAAAGTAGAAGCAGTCCTAGCAAGTGCAAGGAACAGCTGCAGCGCCAAGATGGCTGGGCCCCCGAGTATGAGGGGGAGAGCAGGAGAAGCGGAGGGCAGAGGGCAGGGCAGCCGGGAGGCCTTGCAGGCCACCAGGAGGAGGACTTTTAAGCAGTAAACATTTTAAGTCAGTCAGCATTCTCTGGTTCTCTACTGAGGATTGCAAACTCTCATTCAGTCCCAGATGCAATTCTCTTTGGTTTCTTCCTTCCAGATGCCTGCGGTGAAGCCATGCTCCTTTTGAGGCCCTAGGGAGGAGTAAGCTTATCTGCCAACGATCTCTCCCACACTAGCATAAACCTGGAGTCTTATCACCATTCAGTTTTAGGTAAAAAGAGTTTAACCTACTTTTTTCAGCCATTTTGACAGTTTAACGTACTATCTATTTACACAGAGGAAAGAAATATGTAATTCTTGAATGTTTCATATACCTGATAGAGGATAAAATGAATTGCTTACCAACATATTGCTTCCAAAATTCAGTCTATAAAGAAAAAGAGGACAAGTTAATGGTACTATTTACAGGGGTTTTGGTTCCTTCTCTGTTATAGTATCTATAATACATATACACGTATAGATTTTTAAAATTCCAAACAATAGTATAGTTTTTCTCCTATTTTTAAAAAAAGTTTTCTTTGTTTCACATCTGAAGGGTATTATGTGGAAATACTCACAGTTTTCTCAGTGTTTTCAAAAACTTCTCTTGCTTCTTCAAAACTACACTTTTCTTCTATACATTCTCTCTCAAGGTTCCCGCGAACAAACTCTTCCAGTTTACCTGAATTGTACCTCTTTGGCCGATGGAGAATTTTGTTGGCATTTTCACGGTCAAGAAAAACTGAAATTTAAAAGAACTACGCTTTATCTTTAGTGAAAAGAAAATACCATGAAAATTAAATACATCTCTTAAGAAAGGCTTTGTTTTTAATCCAAGTAATCCCAAAGCCAATTTATCTTTGGGGCATGGAGCCAAAATCTGTGATGTTCTTATGGTACTGTATACATACGGAAATTTAGGAATTAAAATTCAATTTTACTTTTAGTCAGGAGAGCTCCAGTAATGAAAGGTCAGCTTTTCAATCATATTTGTATTTACTGTGTATTTACTGTGGACGAGAAAGGAAGTTCTCAGATAAGCAGGTAACTTCACACTTTGTCATCATTTGAAAATAGCTAATTGCAGATCCTTGCAAGGTGATCCATCACCTTGGCCAGGCGGTGCTTACAGGAGGCAGTTGCCTAGATGACTTTGCAACACGTTCCCCTTGGAAGAGCAGAGGCCTAAAGGCAGCCCTGGTGTCTCTCACCAGATATTAAAGAACCCCCGCTGCATTCATGTCTTTTTAAGCACTTTTATTTTATTGTTTTTAACTATTTCTTTGGCTGCGCTGGTCTTAGTTGTGGCATGTGGGATCTAGTTCCCTGACCAGGAAGCGAACCTGGGCCCCCTGCATTGGGAACATGGAGTCTTAACCGCTGGACCACCAGGCAAGTCCCTTTTTTTTTTTTTTTTAAACTTCACACTCACAGCACCTTAGGTTGGCATGTGTTCTAGGAATGCCAGTGACATATGCCCTTCTCTGGGATTCAGGATGTGGTTTCGTTTAGCTCTGACTGCCTAGCCTGTAGGAACACTCTTGAGCACTAGGGGATTAGTGTCTCTAACCCAATTCTCCACACCCCCCGCCACCACCCCTCTCCAGCCTCAGTCTCTTCTTCCCTTCACTCTGTCTCTGTGCATGTGTCTCTCTCTAGATAGAGAGATAAAGTATCTGTATCTATAATTAATGACAGGAACTCAGGAAGCTGCCTGGAGTTATTCCTTTCCTTAAGAGATTGTCTGATAACATCTCAACAGGACCAGGTGTTTATAACATGAACTTTCCAGGGCATTTTGGGACTGTTTTCTCATTAGTGCCAAAGAGGGGAAAATAGGAAAGGAGAAGAAACAAGCTCAAGTCTTTTTATTTCCCTTGCAGCTGTTCGCTTTATGGAGCCTGCTGGTCCCTTGGCAGTGTCTCCCTTTTCTCTCACTCTTCAGGTCCCCTTGGAACTTACTTTCCCCCTGAATTCAGCTTAGACTTTTTCTCTTCAACTCTTCCCTTGCCAACTTTCTCTGTTCCCTTCATCCCTTCTTCAGTGCTATAATGGCCCGCAATCCCAACCGCTAGGTCAGGCAGCCGGGTGCCCCGGGAGAAAGCCACATGCTGCTGATGGGTGCCATGACGCCTCCCAGCCTCCACCAGGCCCCCCTCTCTGCTCGCCAGTTGCTGTGTTTGGCCCTGGGCACTCCTACAGTAGCATCTGTATCTATATCCATTCACAGTGCAATCTAGTGGAAAAATAGGGGCTTGGAGTCAGAGCAGACACACCTGCATTTGAATCACATGTCTACCAGCTATTGGCTATGAGACCTCAGGCGAATCATATAATCTTGGCAGCTTAACTTTGTTGAGTGTAAATGGATATAATGGTAGTATCACTAGACTGTCTGCCTCCCAGCGTCGCTGATAGGATTGGTGAGATCGTGTGTGCAGGCTGGTGTATGGAGGTTATCTCCTCGTTTGTATTCCTGTGTCTGGTCTGCCTTCCTCGATTTCCTTTTTATTTAATGTGCTTTTCTGTGACTCTTTCTCGTCCTCTTTTTTTTTTTTTTTTAAGAATTTTTTTTTTAATGTTGGCCTCTTTTATTGGTTATTTATTTATTCTCATCCATCTTTATTTGTTGGCCTGTGTGGGCCTCCCATCGCAGTGGCCTCTCTTGTTGCAGAGCGCCGACTCTGGGCGCATGCGCTCCAGAGTGCTGGCTCGTAATTGGACACACCAGTCTAGCCACTCTGCAGCATGTGGGATCTTCCCAGGCCAGGGATCGAACCGGCGCACCTTGCACTACAAGGCGGTATCCTTACCCACTGGACCACCAGGGAAGCCCTTCTTTCTCTTTACCCTCTCCTTATAATGAAGTTGACTCCTGTCAGAATCAGCAATGACTTCCTAAAGGATAATTTTGAACTTCTGTATTTTTTGCCTGCTCTGAAACATTTCTAATTGTTAGTCTATCCCTTTCCAGGGTAGTCTTCCTGTAAAATCACTTCTCTCCTGGTTCTCTTCAACTCTTCCTTGCCAACTTTCTCTGTTCCCTTCATCCCTTCTTCAGTGCTATAATGGCCCGCAATCCCAACCGCTAGGTCAGGCAGCCGGGTGCCCCGGGAGAAAGCCACATGCTGCTGATGGGTGCCATGACGCCTCCCAGCCTCCACCAGGCCCCCCTCTCTGCTCGCCAGTTGCTGTGTTTGGCCCTGGGCACTCCTACAGTAGCATCTGTATCTATATCCATTCACAGTGCAATCTAGTGGAAAAATAGGGGCTTGGAGTCAGAGCAGACACACCTGCATTTGAATCACATGTCTACCAGCTATTGGCTATGAGACCTCAGGCGAATCATATAATCTTGGCAGCTTAACTTTGTTGAGTGTAAATGGATATAATGGTAGTATCACTAGACTGTCTGCCTCCCAGCGTCGCTGATAGGATTGGTGAGATCGTGTGTGCAGGCTGGTGTATGGAGGTTATCTCCTCGTTTGTATTCCTGTGTCTGGTCTGCCTTCCTCGATTTCCTTTTTATTTAATGTGCTTTTCTGTGACTCTTTCTCGTCCTCTTTTTTTTTTTTTTTTAAGAATTTTTTTTTTAATGTTGGCCTCTTTTATTGGTTATTTATTTATTCTCATCCATCTTTATTTGTTGGCCTGTGTGGGCCTCCCATCGCAGTGGCCTCTCTTGTTGCAGAGCGCCGACTCTGGGCGCATGCGCTCCAGAGTGCTGGCTCGTAATTGGACACACCAGTCTAGCCACTCTGCAGCATGTGGGATCTTCCCAGGCCAGGGATCGAACCGGCGCACCTTGCACTACAAGGCGGTATCCTTACCCACTGGACCACCAGGGAAGCCCTTCTTTCTCTTTACCCTCTCCTTATAATGAAGTTGACTCCTGTCAGAATCAGCAATGACTTCCTAAAGGATAATTTTGAACTTCTGTATTTTTTGCCTGCTCTGAAACATTTCTAATTGTTAGTCTATCCCTTTCCAGGGTAGTCTTCCTGTAAAATCACTTCTCTCCTGGTTCTCTTCATCATACGGACTCTTGTTTTTCACCCACCACTTGCATCCATTCATTCTTCTTCTGCCTGTCCCTTATACATTCAGCCTTCTCCCAACCTCCAGCTTCAGCCTTATCCCTCTTCACTTCTTGCCAGGACCAGGACTGGGTGAGGTCAACAAGGCCCCTAGGGCACAGGATCCAAGGAGGCACCTTCTCTCAGAGTGTGCAAGTATGTGTGGACTGAAGCTGTCTTTTATTCATTTAGTTCATTCATTCATTCTGAATAAAAGACCGCTTGGGTCCATACACTTTACAGAACTGAATCGATTGCATGGAACAGGTTTGATTTCAAAATTTTAAATTGATGCAATAATACCTAAGGGCAGCAGCCATGAAAATGCAACATCTCAGGAACTCATTCATTGAACCTGCTTTTAGAAGCCAGTGACAGTTTAACAGCAGAGGAGAGCGCTGCATCAACACTGTCCATCTTTAGGGAAGCCCCCTGGCGCTCTGCTCAAGGACCTAGTATCTCTGACTGCGAGCACTCCAGAATCACACTGCCTGTCTCCTCACTATCGTCGGAGGGTCATATGTTTAACTTCCCTTCAGGCTTATCTCTTCTTGTCATTATTTCCCAAGCTTTGAAATCCTAGTCCTTCTTTTTTGCTCTGAATCTGTCCTTTTTTCCCTCCTACGTCTGAGGTTTTCCAGGGGCAGCAGCCCTCTTAAAGCCTCCATCAGCTCACCGCTTATCTCGAAGGAAGGATTTGGATCCTTTGTCCTCCTAGATCTCACACTGATGAGATGTGTAAAAAGACAGCTTTATGTCCTACTTTGTGAGTGTTCCAGCTAAATTTCTTTATTGCTTACCTCTGCCCAATTTGCTGGTCTGACTTAACCTCTGCATTCGTCGTGTCATTTTTTCTATATTTCAGTGTGACATCATGTCTGGAGTGGGAACCACAGGGCCAGTCTGCTTTCTGGGGATGCATTGGGTTGGCACCCCTGATCCTGGCACTGTCAACTACTAGATTTGATTGCAATAGGTTGACAAGTGAGTGTGATAAATGCTTCCTGTGAGAACATGCTGTTTGTCTTAATGGGTAATTTCTTCCCTGTGTGCCTAAAGTCACTGAAGTTGTGAAGGAAAAAAAAAAAGTGATGTAAACCATGTTAATTAAATTCCTGCTTTTGACGCCAGTTCTTAGATTTGCTTTGCTGTCCTAAGAGCTCAAGTGAGTACTGAGTTTCCCCCTGTAACAACTCTGAGATGTTTAGGATCAGACAAAATAATTTCTTCCTAATCCATGGAAAATTTTAGTGAAAAATAACAACTTAGTCCTGAAAAGTTTGTTTGTGTTCTAAGATTATCAATTGAAGGTATATGATTTTATAGACTTTAAAAATTAGAGGCATGACTCATTAAATAGTTCTAAAGTTTTGAATCACATCATATGTATTAAAGTCAAACTTTTGGTGTAAATCATCATTTTTGCTCTAATGTTTCCCGTTTTGATTTCAAATTAAGGAGTAAAAGCCCCACAAAAATAACAGTTTTTCTCCACATTCTGCAGTTTCCTTGTTAAAACATTTCCCCCCTTTTAATTATTTTCAACCAAGAAGACAACTATTTTCTAAGAAATTACATGGTTAAATCATAAGCCCAACAGTGTCCATTTAAAAAAATTTACTGTAAACATTGTAAATCTATTTATCTAATTTTTAAAAGGAGAAAGACATAGCTATCAGAAAGCCAGTACTTACTAACCCACATGCCAACTACTAGAATCCTAAACTTTGTGGTCAAATTCTGTAAATGTAATTTAATGAAGAAGACAGCCCCAGACATTTCTGTATCTAAAAGACAAGCACATTCAACATAGCTTTATCAAGGAAACAAACCTCTACATTCAGCACTGAGTAGATATCCTAAAAGGCAGATGGTGACGAGGCCCGGCGATTCTGCCATGATCGTGTTCAGTAGACTGTGCGAGTAGCAAGGTTGAGCAATTGTTCCAAAGTGCAAGCTGAGCTGTATTTACTTCTGGGAAGCAGTGCCCGTCTCCTCAGTGGGCTGTTTCCAGTGGCCTCTTGGGTTAGATGAAGAGAGGAGGCAACGGCCATCATTAAACTTCCCCCCAGGTCTCCTCAGGCTTGACAAGTGAGTGTGATAAATGCTTCCTGTGAGAACATGCTGTTTGTCTTAATGGGTAATTTCTTCCCTGTGTGCCTAAAGTCACTGAAGTTGTGAAGGAAAAAAAAAAAGTGATGTAAACCATGTTAATTAAATTCCTGCTTTTGACGCCAGTTCTTAGATTTGCTTTGCTGTCCTAAGAGCTCAAGTGAGTACTGAGTTTCCCCCTGTAACAACTCTGAGATGTTTAGGATCAGACAAAATAATTTCTTCCTAATCCATGGAAAATTTTAGTGAAAAATAACAACTTAGTCCTGAAAAGTTTGTTTGTGTTCTAAGATTATCAATTGAAGGTATATGATTTTATAGACTTTAAAAATTAGAGGCATGACTCATTAAATAGTTCTAAAGTTTTGAATCACATCATATGTATTAAAGTCAAACTTTTGGTGTAAATCATCATTTTTGCTCTAATGTTTCCCGTTTTGATTTCAAATTAAGGAGTAAAAGCCCCACAAAAATAACAGTTTTTCTCCACATTCTGCAGTTTCCTTGTTAAAACATTTCCCCCCTTTTAATTATTTTCAACCAAGAAGACAACTATTTTCTAAGAAATTACATGGTTAAATCATAAGCCCAACAGTGTCCATTTAAAAAAAAATTTACTGTAAACATTGTAAATCTATTTATCTAATTTTTAAAAGGAGAAAGACATAGCTATCAGAAAGCCAGTACTTACTAACCCACATGCCAACTACTAGAATCCTAAACTTTGTGGTCAAATTCTGTAAATGTAATTTAATGAAGAAGACAGCCCCAGACATTTCTGTATCTAAAAGACAAGCACATTCAACATAGCTTTATCAAGGAAACAAACCTCTACATTCAGCACTGAGTAGATATCCTAAAAGGCAGATGGTGACGAGGCCCGGCGATTCTGCCATGATCGTGTTCAGTAGACTGTGCGAGTAGCAAGGTTGAGCAATTGTTCCAAAGTGCAAGCTGAGCTGTATTTACTTCTGGGAAGCAGTGCCCGTCTCCCTCAGTGGGCTGTTTCCAGTGGCCTCTTGGGTTAGATGAAGAGAGGAGGCAACGGCCATCATTAAACTTCACCTCTAATTCCATGGGCTTCTGTCACTGTGGTTGATCTGAGACTCAAGCACAAAGTGACCCATCATTAGAATAGGGGGGGGCTTCCCTGGTGGTCCAGTGGGTGAAGAGTCCACCTTGCAGTGCAGGGGGCACTGGTTCGATCCCTGGCCCGGGATGATCCCACGTGCTATGGAGCGGCTGGACTGGTGTGCTCAATTATGAGCCAGCACTCTAGAGCACAAGTGCCCAGAGCTAGTGCTCTGCAACAAGAGAGGCCACTATGATGGGAGGCCCACACAGGCCAAAGAATAAAGATGGGTGAAAATAAATAAATGAAAGACCAATAAAAGAGGCCAAAATTAAAAATAAAAAGAATAGGGAGAGGTATAATGGCTGAGGTTGCTGTGGCAGCAAAATTTGTCAGAGGATCTGTCTTGTCTTTGTCAAGGAACACGAGTGCCATAGTTGTAAGGTAAAGAGGTGGAAAGAATGAAGTCATTTTGTCACTCACCTTAAAACGTTTCCATTGCTTATATCTGTTGTCACCTGATACGCTCCTCCTGATATGTCATCTTTTATGTTCCTCCTCATAATTAGGATTTTATAAAACTTTGTTGTGCCATGCACCCATATGGTGAAGCATATGGGCTCTGTCTCAGAACATATGCATATATATTTGAGTGTAGGTATATGCGTATATATTTATATATAGAAAATAAGTGTATAAATATTATTATATAATAGTTCATATTGATATACCATTTCACAGGTAATATTATAAACTCATAATAGTATATCAACATTTGCCTACCATTCTTTGTGCTGCTGTTTGATACATTTTATTTCCAAATGTTAGAAACCCTGTATTGCCTTATTTATTCTGCTTTAAACAATCAACAGTGTTTCAAAGAAATTTTAAAGTGAGGAAAAGTAGTTTATGTTTAGTCACGTGTTTGCCATTATGAGATTGTTCATTTCTTTGTGTAGGCCCAAATTTCAATCTGTTACAATTTTTATCATTATGAAGAATTTTCTTTAGTAATTTTGATAGGATAGGTCATTTTATGATGAATTTTCTCAACTTTATTTGAAAATGGCTCCATTTTGCCTTGACTTTTAAAAAGTGATTTGGTTGCATATATGATTCTAGGTTGGCACTGGTTTTTCTTTCAGCACATTAAAGAAGTTCTTCTGTTGCCTTCTGCCGTGCGTTGCTTCTGATGAGAAGGCAGTGAATATTCTTCTTGTTTATTTTCAGTAATTTGACTGCAATAAACCAAGATATTCTTGGGGTTCATTGAAGTTCTTGAATATGTGGCATTAAAATTAGGAAAATTCTTGGACCTTATTTTTGAAAATTTTCTCTCAAAATAAATACAGTTATATAAAATGACAAAATCCATACGGAGAGGTCCCATGCACCATTCCCAATGTTTATATCTTACATAAATGTGGCAGTATAATATCAAAACCAGATAATGAACATTGACTGGTTTATTGTATGTGTATAATTCTAAGTGATTTTATCACAGGTATAGATTTATGTGACCACCACTGCAATCAATATACAGAAAAATTTTGTCAGCACGAAAGTCTCCCTTGTGCTACTGTTTTATGATCACACCCCTCCCCTGCCTTCCAATTATTCAAGACCCCTGGAAGTTTTCAGTCTCTATAGTGAAAAGGTTGTCTAATTGGAATCATAGAGTATGTGACCTTTTGAAATTGGCTCTTTTCATTCAGCACATTGTCTCTGAGATCCATCTAAATAGCTGCGTGTTTTAGTAGTTGCTTTTATATTGCTGAGAAGCAGTATGGAGCATATCTGTGGGTATACCAGTATGCTTAACTATTCACTTACTGAGGAACATTTTGATTGTTTCTAATTTTTTGCTATTTCAGTGATGTGCTTTTAACATTCATGTACAGGTTTCTATGTGGATGTAATTTTAAAAAAATCTCTAAGATAAACAGGCAGGAGTGCCATTTCTGGCTCATGTGAGAATTGAATGTTTGGTTTTTAAATAAACTGCCAACTTGTATTCCAACACAGTAGTACCACTTTACAGTCCAACTGTCGGTTGATGAGTTATCCAGTTTCTCTACATCGTTGCAAGCATTTGGTATTATTATTCTTTTTTAATTTTAGACATTCTGATAGGTGTGCATTTAGACCATTTATATTGAAGATAATCATTAATGTGTTAGTGCTTAGGTCTCCCATTTTATTATTTGCCTGCAACCCTCTGCCCCGTGGTCACTCTTATCTTCATGCCTCTATTCTCTTTACATGCCTTTTTGTGGGTTACTTGAAAAAATGTTTAGAATTCCATCTTGGTTTATTTATAGAGGTTTTTCAAAAGTATATCTTATTGTACAATTACTGTAGCTTTTGCTCTGAGTTTTACAATATACACATATGACTTGTCATAGTCTACTGGCATCTACTGGTATTTGAACACTTCAAGTAAAGTATGAAGTCTTATTTTTGTTTTGGTGTATTAATCTTCTCTACTTTTAAATGTCATTGTCATGACAACCAGTTAGTGCTATTTTTTGTTTTATCAAATATCATTCACAAGACTCATGAAGAGAGGAGTTGTCACTGAATATATCCATATCTCCACTCTTTCCATTGCTGGATCTTCCTATCCAATTCTTTGATCATTTGTTTCTCATTGAAGACTGTCCCTTAGCCATTGTTTTAAGATAAGTCTGAAAATGCCTCTATTTCCCCTTCATGCTTGAAGGATACTCTTACTGGATATGGGATTTGTGTTAGACTGTTTTTTTCCACCAGTACGTGGAAAATGTACTGTTTCCTTCTAGCCTCCATATTTTCAGATGAGAAATCTACTATCATTCAAACTGGTCCTTTTCTACAGGTATTGTGTCAGATTTCTCTGGCAGCTATCAAGTTTTCGTTTTCTTTGTCTTTAGTTATCCCAGGTTTAGTTATGATATGCTTTGGCATGGATTCCTTTGGGATTATACTGTTTGGGGTTTACTCAGCTTCTTGATCTATAAATCTGTGTTTCCAAAATTTTCAGCTTGCTATATCTTTGGCTCCACTTTCTTTTTCCTCTCCATCTGGGATTCTAATGACACCAGTGTTACATGTATTTTATTGGCCTACAGGTCTCTATTAATCCATATTTACTCTCTTATTAAGAACGTTCTGTGAATTCACTTTCTGGTGAACTCTCTTAAGTTTACTAAGTCAATCTGTTGTGCCAGTCTGTTATTCAGCCTCTCCAGAGAGGGTTTTTTTCTTTTTAAAAAAGTTATTCTTTTTGAATATTTTGAATATTCTTTTTGAATTATTTGAAAGCTTTATATTTTCCATTTTCTTCTTTTAGAAAAGTGACTTTTCACTTCTGAGATTTTCTATTTGAAAATTTCTGTCTGAGATAATCTGTAATGGATTATTGAAACATTTTTATGATGCCAGCTTTAATATTCTTCTCAGATAATTCCAACATCTGATTCATTTCAGTATTAGTGTCACTTGGTCATCTTTTCTCATTCAAATTGTGATTTTCCTGGTTCTTAGCATGGTGAGTGGTTTTCGGTTGTATTCTGGACATTTTGCCTATAATGCTGGTAGACTCTGGGTCGTATTTAGCAGGCAGTTACTCCGTTAGACCTATGACCCCGGTACTGGCCTACTATGACCCAGGTACTGGCCTATTTTTCTGGGCTGTGATTCCAGGATCAACTTTTAGATTGTTTGGGAGATTATTTTGGTAAATAAAGTTCCAAATCCGTTGATACTATGATATGGAGGCTGTGTGGATGGGTGTGACCGAGTCAGCCATATCCTTTCGAAATTGAGAGCTTTCTCCAGTTGATAGCAAAAAGGTGACGTAAGAGATGTTCAAGGTGTGCTTCAGATTTAATGCAGCATTGGTGGCTCTGAAGTTGCCTGGGAGGTGATGGGCATGTGGAAAGACCAGAGAGTGGTCACTAGAAGCTGAGAGCCAGCAAGAAGTGAGGGATTTCAGACCAACGTGAAGTGTGTTTGTCGCTCAGTCATGTCTGACTCTTTGCGACCCTGTGGACTGTAGCCTGCCAAGCTCCCCTGTCCGTGGATTTCTCCAGGCAAGCCTCCTGGAGTGGGTTGCCGTTTCCTTCTCTCAGACCTGTAGCAAAATGGATTTCAGTTCTGTCCATACCCTTAATGAGTCTGAAAATGGATTATTTCCTAGAGCCTCCAGTTAGGTGCCTAGTTGACTGACACCTTGACTTTGGCTGTGGGAGACCCTAAGCTGACCGTTGTTTTAAGCCACTATGTTTGTAGCAATATGGTATGTGACACTAGAAAATGAACACTTCACCATTAGTGTTTTCATTGCTTTCTTCCTAAAGTTGTTTTTGAACTGTTGGTACCTCTGGGATTGTAAACAGATACCATCTTGAGAACATTAATTTGAGATTATAAAAACTTTATAGTTTTAGCTTTTATGCTTTAGTGTGTGATATATCTTGAATAAATCTTGTATAAGTAGTGAGGTTAGTATTTGAGGTTAATTTTTTGTTCTTTATGAATATGGATTTCTCCAGCACTATTGATTGAAAAAGGCTGGCAAGCTGGATAGGGGTGTGGCTTCAAGATTTGTAAAAGCCCGGACCTAAAAATGCACCCAAAGTTGATTTTTTTCTGGACATTTTGCCTATAATGCTGGTAGACTCTGGGTCGTATTTAGCAGGCAGTTACTCCGTTAGACCTATGACCCCGGTACTGGCCTACTATGACCCAGGTACTGGCCTATTTTTCTGGGCTGTGATTCCAGGATCAACTTTTAGATTGTTTGGGAGATTATTTTGGTAAATAAAGTTCCAAATCCGTTGATACTATGATATGGAGGCTGTGTGGATGGGTGTGACCGAGTCAGCCATATCCTTTCGAAATTGAGAGCTTTCTCAGTTGATAGCAAAAAGGTGACGTAAGAGATGTTCAAGGTGTGCTTCAGATTTAATGCAGCATTGGTGGCTCTGAAGTTGCCTGGGAGGTGATGGGCATGTGGAAAGACCAGAGAGTGGTCACTAGAAGCTGAGAGCCAGCAAGAAGTGAGGGATTTCAGACCAACGTGAAGTGTGTTTGTCGCTCAGTCATGTCTGACTCTTTGCGACCCTGTGGACTGTAGCCTGCCAAGCTCCCCTGTCCGTGGATTTCTCCAGGCAAGCCTCCTGGAGTGGGTTGCCGTTTCCTTCTCTCAGACCTGTAGCAAAATGGATTTCAGTTCTGTCCATACCCTTAATGAGTCTGAAAATGGATTATTTCCTAGAGCCTCCAGTTAGGTGCCTAGTTGACTGACACCTTGACTTTGGCTGTGGGAGACCCTAAGCTGACCGTTGTTTTAAGCCACTATGTTTGTAGCAATATGGTATGTGACACTAGAAAATGAACACTTCACCATTAGTGTTTTCATTGCTTTCTTCCTAAAGTTGTTTTTGAACTGTTGGTACCTCTGGGATTGTAAACAGATACCATCTTGAGAACATTAATTTGAGATTATAAAAACTTTATAGTTTTAGCTTTTATGCTTTAGTGTGTGATATATCTTGAATAAATCTTGTATAAGTAGTGAGGTTAGTATTTGAGGTTAATTTTTTGTTCTTTATGAATATGGATTTCTCCAGCACTATTGATTGAAAAAGGCTGGCAAGCTGGATAGGGGTGTGGCTTCAAGATTTGTAAAATATGCTCTCTGGGAACCAAAGCCTAAAAATGCACCCAAAGTTGTCAATAAAGGAAAAATTAAAAATTGACCTTTTGGTTGTGATGTACACATATTAAAAATGTACATAATGTCTATTGTTTCCCCCTAAGTAAATGACAGTTATGTGGTTTTGTAAGCTTTAAATGTATTCCTTATTGAATTCATGTATAAAACTTGCATTTTAAATTTGTAATGCTAAGACTTTTTCCCCCAGAAAAAATAAGTTATCTTTATCGATTCCTATAGAACACCATGAGGTTTTTAATATTGTAGTGAGTGTGTTTGTATGTATATATGTATTAAAAAAAACTTTTCATTTTATATTGGGGTATAGCCGATTAACCCCTGGAGAAAGGAATGGCAACCCACTCCGTACTCTTGCCTGGAGAATCCCATGGACAGAGGAGCCTGGCGGGCTGCAGGCCACGGGGTCACACAGAGTCAGACACGACTGAGCCACTCACATGGTAACAACAGCCCAACACTGATTGTTAAGCCTGTACTTTCCCCCTCGTTTTACCTTGCTGTGTTGGTTAGAAAGCAGTTAGCTCTGTTCATGTGAGTTTATTGCTGAACTCTCTGTTCATTTTGCATACCTTTTAATTTATATGAATGGGAGTATATTATACATTTTGTGTTTCTTTAAAAGTTTTAAATTCAAATCCATCATTTTAGGACCCATTTTTAGGGCTTCCCTGGTCGTCCAGTGGTTTAAGATTTTATGCTTCCATTGCAGGGGCCATGGGATTGCAGGGGCCATGGGTTCAATCCCTGGTTGGGGAACTAAGATCTTGCATGCCATGTGGTGCAGCCAAAATACATATATATATGTATACATATATATATATCCATTTTTATTGCTATGCACACATCTAGTCTGATGCTTCTAACTGCTGCCTGGTATATATATACTACATTTCCCCTCCCTGCCCCCCTGCCCCGCCGCCTTGCTTTTCTCACCAGTGATTGGCATCAAGATTGTTTAAAACATCCTGCCTGCACAGATATTGCCCCAGTGGACACCTTCTTTTGAGCACCCTTATGGAGTCATATGGTCGTTTCCTTAGGATGTGTACTCAGGAGCAGCATGTGCGGGTGTTAGGATATTCCTGTTCCTGGCTTGTCGAAGCACTGTCTGCTTGCTCGCCGGATCAGCTGCAGTCCACACCCCAGCGGCAGGGCTTGTATAGCCCTCTGTACTGCAGGTTCATGCCGATTCTTGGAAGTATCCCTGTAAAAGTTTTCTTCCTGCTCTAGCTCTCCCAGGGCCTGGTGACAGTGCTCGCACACAGCAAGGGCACAGCCAGCACGGATAACATGGTTGTGTTGGCAGAAACCAGGAGAGACTTGAATCATCAGGTAACTCTGCTATCTATTTGTACCCAGAAAGATGCTCGATTATTTCATTCTTAATCCAGAGGTTTGTATCTTGGGCAGGTGGCCCTCACTGTTTAACTGTTTTATAATTAAAAAATGAACTGCCATTTTGGCACAAATTTTCAGACAAGTCTATGTTTTTCTATGGAGTAACTTTTTCTGTGCCACAGATTACCACACACTAAATGGCTTAAAAATAATAGATTATTATCTCAGTTCTTGTGGTTCAGAAGCATCCACATACCTTAGCTGAACCCTCTGCTTAGGGTCTTATCAGGTTGCGGTCAAGGTCCTAGTCAGACTGTTACTCATTTAACTGGGGAAGAATCTGCTTCCAGGCTCACTCGGGTGGTTGTCAGAGTTCATTCCCTTGGGGTGTTTAGGACAGAAGGTTCCCTGGCTCTGTGTTGGCTGCCCTCACTCCTAGCGGAGGCTCACAGTTTCTTGTTTTGTGGGTTTCCCCAGTTTCGCTACTTCTTCACTCTGGTAAGGAGTCTGTAAAACCAGACTGTGGACAAAATGAAGTCTTATACCAGGTAACCTAGTCACTGGCACAGCCTGCCGTCACTTTGGCCACTTGTATTACTCAGAAACAAACCACAGGTCCTGCCCACATTCAGGGAAAAAGGATTATATAAGAAGGTGGTTCCTAGGAGGAAAGCATCATAGGGAACCTTATGATTTATTTATTAGCCACATTTGGGATTTGTTTTAAACTATATACCAGAGATTTATACTGTCCTAGATTAGATATTTCATGATTATTTTATATTTTTAAAATAAGTAGTATTTTAGTTAACTAACTATAGTAAGTCATGAGTATTTGACTTACTATAGCTGGACTCACTGCTAAAGCACGTGCTGTCTGAAGGAGCTCCGTTTCAGTGACTTGTCAGGAAACATTTGCTAGGTATTGCTGATGCCAAAGATCAAAACTCCATTGCTGGTACTGTATTTATGGAGAATAGCCCCCAAATTGTGTCATCTATCAATTCCTAAAGAAATTCTAAAACCTCTCTAAGCCAGACCTTTGTACAGCTCCCTGGGTCCCATCTCTCTGGCTCCCTGGAGAAGTGCTTTGACCTGAAGTCATCAGCCTAGGAAGTGTGTTGCTTGCAGATCGTATAATGTAATGTCTGGTTTCATTACCAGAAATACCTGTCCTTTCCTTGTTTGGCTTATTTCCTGGAGGCACTTGTGCAAATCATATCGCTGCTTTTCTTTCTTCACGCTGGCTGATTTTATGGCTGGCTTGCTGTTAGCAGGTGTTCTGGACTTTCAATAGGTGTTTTGTGTATTAACTTGACTCCTGACCCTGTTTTAACCTTCTACCATTTTTTTCCATCTTGCCCTGATTTCCTGACCTTTCACCTTCTTATTTACAATTTTATTATGAAAATAAAATAAGCAAAAATCTGTCATATCATATAATAAGCTACCTTAAGTCCTTTTGCTAATAAGGAGGAGTATAAATATCGATAATGTGTTTGAATGTTGCAGAAGTCTCCGAGTGAGCCTTGTAGCTGTGCCCATAAAATCTGAAGCATCTTTCTTGAGATGGGAAGGGTAGCTGTTATGCTGAACCATTTGTACCCACCAAAGAGACTGGTGTGTCCAGTAGAGACTCAGAGTTCTTTTGTAGCCGGCACTTATCTTGGCTGATGGAAATACCAATCCACATGGCTAGATGATGACAGAAGAGTTAGAGAGGAGGCCTGGCTTTGGGGGAGTGGTGGGGATTGCTCTCAAGCAGGAAGGGTGAGAACAGCCATGGAGAGGCCCTGGGAGGAAAGTTAATTTTGTAAGAGTCCTACTTGTCCTCAAGTTCAGGTGTTTTGCAAGGATAGTTCTTGGGTTGCTGAGAATCTTTCTTACGATGATCCCTGTCAGGCCAGGGCTGCACACCAGCAGTGGCAGAAGAGGCTTGGGAAGCTGTACGCAGGGTCAGCGTGTGGACAGAATTTTCCTATGGAGACGGAGCAGTCTGTGAAGGCCACTGCCCTACCAGTTATCAGCATGTGCCAAAAGGGGAGCTGATAGAACCATTTAGCCAAGAGGGAAACAGAGGCTGAAAGTTTGGATGGACTAGACTATCTGTCCTGTTGGAGGCGACCTGAAATTGAAACGGTCAGGCCAGTGAGTGAAAGAAGTCAGAGTGAGGAAAGAGGTATGAAGTGGGGTGGGGGGTGGGGAGGGCAGGGAGTGTTGAAGAAATAAGTTTGTCTGCACTTGGCCTGTGGCGGATGGTGGCAGAGGTTGCTTGTTAAAGTACTATACAGGCCTACACCTTGTAACTTGCTGGGAAAAGGCCAGTTAGAAACTTTCTGGGAATTTGCCGTCGTGGCTTGTTACCATTAAGATGGAGTTAGCCATTGGATTGATTTCTGCCTCTGCCTGACACCTGCATTGTCTCTATTTGGCCAGAAAGGAGCGGCTAAAATGGTTTGTTCAAATGTAACAATAGGCTTTCTTCCAGTAACCACGACCTCAATGAAGAACTATTGAAGCAGTTGTCAAGTGAGTCAAATTGAGAAATAATACATCATTCAATTAAAAATAGCACTATTTTCAGGACTGGTATTGGAAAAAGCTAAGATAAAAATCCCCTTTTTAGCTTTCTTTCCATTCCTCGTTCCTCTCCACACTTCTTCCAGAATAGCTTCATTTTTTTAATTCTTTTTTCCTCTAGTAAATGACTTCCTATAAACCTTGGCTTAATTTTTAGAATTAAGGAGTGATAACGTAATACACAAACTCATGCATTTGCCCTTTTCTTATTAATTTTAAATCCAGAAGGAAGTCTAACATTAAACACCTTAATGTGCCAGGAACTGTCTGTATGTGATCCCCCTAAATCCTTGCAATCCATGCAGTACGGATGGTATGTTTTACACACGGGGAAACTGACCCTCCATTGACAGACAGGTTCTCTAGCTTGTCTAAGGTCACGCAGATATTAACTGGAAGAGCCACAGTTCAAATACAGCCCTTTGTGATCTCAAGCCCCTTTGGGTTGGGTTCTGTGTTCATACCTTCCTCTTAAAGTTGTGGTCAGGATTAAATAAGATGATACAGGTAAGGTACCTACTTAGCAGAGCAGTACGCCTGAGGAGATCACTGCAGGGCAGCGGCTGTAACCAGCGCCACCACTGCCACTACTCTGCTTTCCAAGCAGTAGAGGTTCACGGGACTGCAGGGCATGAGAACTACTCCCTGCAGGGCCTGTCAGTGAGTAAGACAGTTTTAACTCTATCAGTGATGCTCATCTACTGAATGTGAACCATAAGCCAGAGCCTTTCTCAAGTGTTCTTTTCTTTCCATCTGACATCGTTAAATTGGTATTTTAAAGACATTTTATTAAACTGTAGTGAATTTACAATATTGTGTCTGTTTCAGATGTACAATTATAGAAGTGATTCAATTATATGTATATAAACATATTCTTTTTTAATGTTCCCTTCATTTGTATTTTTACACTATATTGACTATAGCTCCCTGTGCCATACAGGAGGCACTTTTATTTTGTATATAGTAGTCTGTATCTCTCAATCCCAGTCTCCTAATATGTTCATCCCCTTCTTTTCTCTTTGGTAACCACAAGTTTGTTTTCTGTGTCTGAGTGTATTTCTGTTTTGTAAATAAGTTCCTTTGTATCATTTCTTTAGCTTCTACAGATGAATGATATCATATATTTATCTTTGCCTTACTTCACTTAGTATGACAATCTCTAGGTCTCTCCATGTTGCTGGAGATGGCATTCTTTTGTTCTTCGTGGCTGAGTAATATTCCATTGCGTATATATACCTCATCTTCTTTATCCATTCCTATGTTGATGCACATTTATTTTGCTTCCATATCTTAGCTGTTGTAAAGAGTGCTGCTATGAACATTTGGCTGTATCTAAGTGTATGAAAGTGTTGGTCACTTCAATTGTGTCTGACTCTTTGAAACCCTATGGACTGTAGCCCGCCAGGCTCCTCTGTCCATGGGAGTCTCCAGGCAAGAAGACTGGTGTGGCTTGCCATTTCCTTCTCCAGGGGATCTTCCCAACCCAGGGTTCAAACCTGTGTCTCCTGCACTGCAGGAGGATTCTTTATCATCTGAACCACCAGGGATATAATTATTGCTGCCAAATGACCTCCTGGCTATTGAGGAAGTCATATACTTGGAAGATGCAAGCCCAAAGAGTGAGTCTACGCAGCTGGGCAGGAGCATCTGATGCCTGAGACGCTCTCCAGGGGTTTTGCTGGCAGACTTTCACCTCATCCTTTTTACGTCTCTCAGGATTCTTACCTCACTCATGGAGAGAATGCCTCCAGCATTCTCTCTCAGTTTGTATCCCCTAGAACACTCTCCTGTGTCTCTCCAAGAGTGACAGCCACAAGCAACGATGGAGGAATGCCTTAGAAATCATTGCACTGGTTTTTAGAGACGAGCTTCTGTTACAGGGCACAACAGCTCACAGAATTGTTCCAACCCCAGGTATCAAACTCTGCAGGGAAACCATATTCGTTTCTTCTATTCAGTAAACTGCTGATCATTGTTTCTGCCTGGAGACAGCTCTGATGGTCAGCCTCTACCTTCTCCAGTCTCCAGCTCCTGGACTCAGCCTCCCTCCACCGTGAGACAGAAAGGATATTAAGCCATCCCATCCCTACTATCGGGTGAGGTCTGGACCTACTTCTGTTACCAGGCTTATACCCACTATGCCTGAGGTGAACCCATCCAGCAGGGCCGTGTGACCAGGCTGTTGCCTTATTTTCCTCCACCTGGGCCACCAGTTCTCCATGTTCCCCTAAACCATCTTCTACCAGTCTGTAGTCCTTGACCCACTCTTTCCCTGGAGCCCAGCCCTGGCCCTTATAATCTCAGCTGCTCAGTTTCCACTTCTGAGGTGCTGATGTGTGCCGCTAGCTGCCTTGGCCTGTGGAAGCTGGCTGCTCTTGAGAGTCATAGCTTCCCCCTTGAGCTTTTGGGCTGAGGGTACTGGACTGTCCACCACTCTGTTCAGAGACTAGGCCTTTGCCTGTTCACAGCTTGCTTCTCCCCTCACCTAGCTCCCTGTGGAGGTCCTGTATGCCTCCTCTCTGAACTTGCACTGCTTATAGATCACGATGCACAGACAGGTACTCAGTCGTCTCTGTGATGTGATGAAGGTGTTGTGTTATCATGGAGAGAACTGGAAAAGAATGATTTTTCTAATCCCAGCTAGCAACTGCCTTTTTCTTTACAGCATTTGTGTGAGTTGGAACAGTTTCTCTTTCACAGGCCGTGTAGTGACAGGTCTCATAACTCTTGGTGTATTAGGGAACTCGAGGCAGATTGTTGGAACAGAAGACATGGGTTCAAGTTGGAGGTCTGATATTCTGTAGGCCCTTGTGCATGATGGCCCACCTTGCTGGATCCTGGTTTCCTCATCTATAAAAAATGGGCCTGATAATGGCTCTACGACTCGTGGTATATAGTGGCAAGAAGAAGAAAGAATGGATGTGAAAATGCTTTGTGAACTGCTCTGTATTCTGTCAAAGAGAACCTTGTGCATTATGGCATTGTATGAACAGAATTTTATGTTGTTTCTCACATGTGAAGACATGCATCAGGCTATCAGGACATCTAGTGGCCAGTCTGACCACCAGCTGATCAAGGCTTATAAGACAACTAGTGGGGTTTCATACCTTAGGATAAGCTGTGGCTCTGGGACTTAGTGCCTAGAAAATCAGACATTACACATTTGATTACAGTCAAATCCATGAGGAGGGAGTGTGTAGTAGTGAAAAGAGCATGGGCTATGGACAGCCTGAATTCATATTTCAGGTTAGCCACTGAATGGTTGGGTAAACTTGAGCAGGTTAATCAGTCGCTTTGAATATCAGTTTCATCACAGTAATACCATCTACAAATGACTGATTTTTTTAAAGCCCCAATCTGACCATTTTTGTCTCTTAATTGGAACATTTAGCCCACTTATATTTAATGTATTTACAAATATATTTGGGATTAAATTTATCATTTTATTGTTTTTTTGTTCTGTGCCTTTCATTTAATTATTTTTAATCATTCTGTTATTTTCCCTTTGCCACTTAGAAAACTGCATACTCTATTTATTTAGATGTCAGCTTGTAAATTGTAACATAAGTAAATAACTTATTGTAGTCTAAAGTGACTGAAAGCCTTTATATTGCTCCCAGATCCTATAGGAATTTTGGAACTTATTTATATTTTGTCCTCTCCTCCTCACCTCAAGCTTATATATATTTTTTGTCTAGTATTTAAAATCTATCACATTTCACTTCTCTGTTTAATACCACTACATGTTATTATTATGCTTTTACAGTTAATACTCATTTATATTTGCCCACATTTTTGTGTGTGTGTTGGGGGGGGGGGGGGGGGCCACTTCTCTTGGTCTTTCATTTGTCTATTTTCATCCATCTTTGTTCTTTGGCCTGTGTGGGCCTCCCATCGCAGTGGCCTCTGTTGTTGCAGAGCACTGGCTCTGGGCACATGTGCTCCAGAGCTCCAGCTCAGTCATTGGACACATTGGTCCAGCAGCTCTTCAGCATGTGGGATCTTCCCAGGCCAGGGATCAAACCGGCACCCCTTGCCCTGCAAGACGGTGTCCTTACCTACTGGACCGCCAGGGAAGCGCCTGCCCGTTGGCCATCTACCACATGATGCAAGACATGCATCAGGCTATCAGGACATCTAGTGGCCAGTCTGACCACCAGCTGATCAAGGCTTATAAGACAACTAGTGGGGTTTCATACCTTAGGATAAGCTGTGGCTCTGGGACTTAGTGCCTAGAAAATCAGACATTACACATTTGATTACAGTCAAATCCATGAGGAGGGAGTGTGTAGTAGTGAAAAGAGCATGGGCTATGGACAGCCTGAATTCATATTTCAGGTTAGCCACTGAATGGTTGGGTAAACTTGAGCAGGTTAATCAGTCGCTTTGAATATCAGTTTCATCACAGTAATACCATCTACAAATGACTGATTTTTTTAAAGCCCCAATCTGACCATTTTTGTCTCTTAATTGGAACATTTAGCCCACTTATATTTAATGTATTTACAAATATATTTGGGATTAAATTTATCATTTTATTGTTTTTTTGTTCTGTGCCTTTCATTTAATTATTTTTAATCATTCTGTTATTTTCCCTTTGCCACTTAGAAAACTGCATACTCTATTTATTTAGATGTCAGCTTGTAAATTGTAACATAAGTAAATAACTTATTGTAGTCTAAAGTGACTGAAAGCCTTTATATTGCTCCCAGATCCTATAGGAATTTTGGAACTTATTTATATTTTGTCCTCTCCTCCTCACCTCAAGCTTATATATATTTTTTGTCTAGTATTTAAAATCTATCACATTTCACTTCTCTGTTTAATACCACTACATGTTATTATTATGCTTTTACAGTTAATACTCATTTATATTTGCCCACATTTTTGTGTGTGTGTTGGGGGGGGGGGGCGGGCCACTTCTCTTGGTCTTTCATTTGTCTATTTTCATCCATCTTTGTTCTTTGGCCTGTGTGGGCCTCCCATCGCAGTGGCCTCTGTTGTTGCAGAGCACTGGCTCTGGGCACATGTGCTCCAGAGCTCCAGCTCAGTCATTGGACACATTGGTCCAGCCGCTCTGCAGCACGTGGGATCTTCCCAGGCCAGGGGATCGAACCGGCACCCCTTGCCCTGCAAGACGGTGTCCTTACCCACTGGACCACCAGGGAAGCTCCTGCCCACATTTTTTATTACTTTATTTTTCATTCTTTTTTATACCTCAGGTATTCCATCTGGTATGTTTTCTTTTGACTGTAAATAAATATTTATTAGTAAATTCATTTTAGTTGAAGTATAAGGTAATAATGCCTGTTATTATTAATTTTATAATTGCCTATAGTTGTCTGCTTTCCATTGATTCAGAAAATGTATTTCTGTGGGCTATAGAATTCTAAGTGAACAGTTATTTGAGGGGGTTATCACTGGTGGGCCAGTGGTTAGGACTCTTCATTGCTGGGGCCAGGTGTGATCCTTGGTCTGAGAACTAACATCCTGCTAACCATGTGGTATGGACAAAAAGGACAAAAAAAATTTTGTTCAACACACTGAAATAATCTATTGTCTTTTAGCTTCTCTTTCCGGTTTCGAGAGGTCAGCCATCTTTGTTTTTTCCTCTGAAGTTAACTAGTTTCTTTTTGTTCTACTTTTAAGATTCATCACTCCCTAGGATGCAACCCCCAAATCTATCTCTATTGTTTCATTTTTCTCCCCAGTCATTTTACTTTTGACCTGTCACAGCTTTATTCTTAGTTTGCCTTTTGTTGACAGCATCTGGTTCAGTTTAGTTTTGTTTTGTTTTTTATCCATTCTGAGAATCTGTTCCTTTTAATTGAAATGCTTACACCATTACAGTTTAATGTAACTATTGATACAGTTGAATTTAGGTTTACCATTTTATTATTTGTTTCCTGTTTGTCTCTTGTTTCCTTTTTGCTGTTGTTCATATCCTGTTTTCTGCTTTCATGTTGATTATTTGAACATATTTTAGCATTCTCTTTTATCTTTGATTTTTAAGCTATAGTAATTTGTATTAGTTGTTAGTGGTTGTCCTAGCAATTAAAATATACATTACTAAACTTTACCAATCTATTTAGAATTAATAAGATGCCATTCCATGTAAAAGGGAGAAACTTTTTAGCCATATAGGTCCCTTTAATCTCAATTTTCATCCTTTATGTTATAATTATCTGTGTATTACATCTACCTACATTGTAAATCAGAAAAGAAAGTGTTATACTTTTTCCTTAAGTAATCATGTATCATTTAAAGAATTTAGGAAGTAAATCATTTCTAATGCTTTTCCTTTGTTCTTAAAGATCCAGGCTTCCGCCTGCCCAGTGCTGTTTACCTTTAGTGTAAAAATGCTGCCATGTGCCTCCTTAGTTCTCTTGTTTCTATGAATTTATTTATTTTGCCTTCATCCTAAGGGATATTTTCACTGGATATAGAATTCTGGGTGACTTCCCCCAGCACTTTCAGTGTGCTGTTCCACAATTGTATATTCTTCATATTTGCTGATGAGAAATCTATGGTCATTCTGCTTCACTGTCTTCATATAAATGAAATTAAAATCATCGTGTGGGACCTATAACTTCTGAAAAAGGTAACTGTTTACTTGGCAAGATACAAAAGCAACTACATGAGGATTCTGATGTAATAATAGAGGTAGACAAACTGTGGAGGGGACCAGCAGTTCCGCGAGGCGACAAGCCTGGGCTGTTTGTTTTTGTCTTCATTGTCTTAGCCCCAAGGGCAGGCATTGGTTGTTTAATGAGACAGGGCAGCAAAAGCAGCTGCAGTTCTGATAGAAATGGTTCTGTCTTTCTGCCCAGGAGAACCAGGGAAAGAAATGTAGGCAACCATGACTAGAGCATGGGATACAATTCCCAGAGGGGAGAGCTGGAGAAAGAGAGCTCCTGATTCTGTGTGTAAACACCAGAAAGGTCCCAGACTGACCCTGGAACCACTAGTTACAAAGAAGACTCAAAGAAGCAGAGCGTAGGGTTAATGACTTGAACTGATAGTTAAACCACCACCATGCACGGGCCGTGGTTATTTTGTTTGTATTATGTAATTTCCACTCAGTTGGGTTTTTTTCCTGTTTTTAATTTCTATGATTAGTTTATTTCTGTTACGAATTTCTGTTTACCTTTCTGTTATTAATTTCTATTTTAGTTCTTTTTTAGTTAAGAGACATTCCACGTGGTTTTAATATTTTATAATGTGTTGAGCTTTTTTTTTTCATGACTCTGCATGCAGTAGATTTTAATAATGGTTCCAGGTACCTTTGAGAAAAATAGGAATTCTGCCTCTTTTGGATGCAGAGGTCTATAAATGAATATTACACTGAGTTAAGTATGCTCTTCAGAACTTTTATGTGTATACTGATAGTTTTGTCTGTCTGTTTTATCACTATTCAGATTGATAGACAGTAAGATCCTACTGGATAGCACAGGGAACTATGTTTGATATCCTATGATAAACCATAATGGAAAAGAATATATGTACATTTTATATATATATATATATGAGTCATTTTGCTGTACAATAGAAATTAATACAGCCTTATGCATCAACTATACTTCAGTTAAAAATATTGATGGGTAAGTATTCCTTTATGATTGTGGAATTGTCTATATTTTATTTTAGTTTTATCAGGATTTTTGCTATGTATGATATACTTAAAAGCTGTAATAATATGTGTACAGTTTTAAGATAGTGATGATATTGAGCTCATTATAAAGATATTGGAGAGGTACTGACCTCTTTTTAACATTTAAAATTTATTTCTTTATTTATTTTGGCCACTTCTATTGGTCTTTCATTTATCTATTTTCATCCATCTTTGTTCTTTGGCCTGTGTGGGCTGCCCATTGCAGTGACCTCTTCACTGCAGAGCGCCGGCTCTGGGCACATGTGCTGCAGAGCTCCAACTCGGTAGTTGGACACATCAGTCCAGCCGCTCCGCGGCATGTGGGATCTTCCCAGGCCAGGGATCAACTGGCACCCCTTGCACTGCAAGGCGGTGTCCTTACCCACTGGACCACCAGGGAAGCCCTAAAATTTATTTTTTGCTATTTAAAATTTTAATACAATTTTTAAAGGTTACAGGCTTCCTGGGTGGCTCAAAGCCCTGGTACATATATACAATGGAATACTACACAGCCGTAAAGAGAAATGCAGAAGAATCAGCCCTAATGAGGTGGCTGGATCTAGAACGTATCATCAAAAGTGAAGTCAGTCAGAAAGAGAAGGACAAATACAGTATATTAACACATATATAGGGAATCTGGTAGGATGGTGATGATGGCACATGCAGTGAAGCGATGGAAAGACAGACATGGACAGTGGACATATGGGCACTGTGGGGAAGGAACAGAGGGTGGGAGGCGTAGAGGAAGTAGCATGAAGGCCTGTACTATCATAAGTGAAGAAAATAGCTCTAGTCATTGCTCTGTGAGAAAAGGGGATCCTTCAGGGGTGCTGTGTGATGGTTGGGAGGGATGGGAGTGGGGGATATACATGTGACTGATCTGGGAACATGCATGTTTAAAAAAATTTTAAAAATTCAGATAAGACAGTAAGATCCTACTGGATAGCACAGGGCACTATGTTTGATATCCTATGATAAACCATAATGGAAAAGAATATATGTACATTTTATATATATATATATATGAGTCATTTTGCTGTACAATAGAAATTAATACAGCCTTATGCATCAACTATACTTCAGTTAAAAATATTGATGGGTAAGTATTCCTTTATGATTGTGGAATTGTCTATATTTTATTTTAGTTTTATCAGGATTTTTGCTATGTATGATATACTTAAAAGCTGTAATAATATGTGTACAGTTTTAAGATAGTGATGATATTGAGCTCATTATAAAGATATTGGAGAGGTACTGACCTCTTTTTAACATTTAAAATTTATTTCTTTATTTATTTTGGCCACTTCTATTGGTCTTTCATTTATCTATTTTCATCCATCTTTGTTCTTTGGCCTGTGTGGGCTGCCCATTGCAGTGACCTCTTCACTGCAGAGCGCCGGCTCTGGGCACATGTGCTGCAGAGCTCCAACTCGGTAGTTGGACACATCAGTCCAGCCGCTCCGCGGCATGTGGGATCTTCCCAGGCCAGGGATCAACTGGCACCCCTTGCACTGCAAGGCGGTGTCCTTACCCACTGGACCACCAGGGAAGCCCTAAAATTTATTTTTTGCTATTTAAAATTTTAATACAATTTTTAAAGGTTACAGGCTTCCTGGGTGGCTCAAAGCCCTGGTACATATATACAATGGAATACTACACAGCCGTAAAGAGAAATGCAGAAGAATCAGCCCTAATGAGGTGGCTGGATCTAGAACGTATCATAAAAAGTGAAGTCAGTCAGAAAGAGAAGGACAAATACAGTATATTAACACATATATAGGGAATCTGGTAGGATGGTGATGATGGCACATGCAGTGAAGCGATGGAAAGACAGACATGGACAGTGGACATATGGGCACTGTGGGGAAGGAACAGAGGGTGGGAGGCGTAGAGGAAGTAGCATGAAGGCCTGTACTATCATAAGTGAAGAAAATAGCTCTAGTCATTGCTCTGTGAGAAAAGGGGATCCTTCAGGGGTGCTGTGTGATGGTTGGGAGGGATGGGAGGGGGGGATATACATGTGACTGATCTGGGAACATGCATGTCTGTAAACAACAAAACTCTGTAAAAATTAAAAGCAAAATAAAGGTTTAAAAAAAAAAAAAAGAATCTGCCTGCAATGCAGGAGACTTGGATTTGATCCCTGAGTTGGGAAGATCCCCTGGAGAAGGGTAGGCTACCCACTCCAGTATTCTTGCCTGGAGAACTCCATGGCTTGTCCATGGGTCACAAAGAGTTGGACATGATTGAGTGACTTCACTTCTCTTTTTTTTGCCATTTACAGTTATTACAGAATATTGACTGTATTCCTCATGTTGTACGATACATCTTTGAGTCTATCTTACACCCAGTAGTTTGTGCCTTCTGCTCCTACACTGCCCCTCTCACCTGCTGCCCCCCCCCCCCCACTGGTAAATATTAGTTTGTACTCTGTATCCATGCGTCTGCTTGTTTTTTGTTATATTCATTAGTTTGTTGTATTTTTTAGATTCCACATATAGGTGATACAGTGTTTGTCTTTGTCTGTCTGACTTATTTCACTTAGCTGTCTAAGTGAATGTTCTCTAAGTCCATCCCTGTTAGTTCATTATTGGGTTCTTCTTTCTTTGCTGCATTTCCACATTTCTGTCTAGGGTCTTTCTTTTCTGCCTCAAGGACTCCCTTTATTCTTCTTGTAGTGCAGGGCTTGGAATGTTTGTATACTCTGGAATATTAGGGCATGTACTCCTAGTTGTTACTGAAGCTTTCTCAGGCAGTTTAACTATGATTTTGATCATATACCCATATTTAATTAGTTTTTTTTTTTTTAAGATTTATTTATTTATTTATTTTTGGACGGGGGTTGGGGAGGGAGTGGAGCTTGGTCTTTTGTTTCTCTCTGTTCGTCCGTCTTTGTTCTTTGGCTCCTGTGGGCCTCCCATCGCGGTGGCGTCTGTCGTTGCAGAGTGCCGGCTCTGGGCGCATGCGCTCCAGAGCTCCGGCTCGGTAATTGGACACATCAGTCCAGCCGCTCCGCGGCCGTGGGATCTTCCCAGGCCAGGGCTCGAACCGGCGCCCCTTGCACTGCAAGGCGGTGTCCTTACCCACTGGACCACCAGGAGAAGCCCTTAATTAGTTATTACAGCAGGAGTAGTTGTATGATTTATTACATTTTTTTTGAAAGCAGATGTTGTGTGATTATTTTTAACATCTCTTTCTTGAGCTCAGTTATAAGCTACATAAAGGTAGGTAGGGACGTTGTCTGCTTTGCTGATTTGGAGTTGTCTGACATGGGTTATTTGTGAATAAATGAATGCATAATTAAAAGAGGATGTCTATAAATAGCTGATCACGTTGTAGTTTCTTAGTGAAATTAATAGTACATTTACTTCTTGACTCTTTGATTCATGTCAGCTGTATATCATACTAGAGTGGAGGCTAAAATCTGTATCTATTATCAGATATTTTTGCCTGCTTTTTAATAGAGGGAGTAAGAAAAAGCATCCGGGAAGGCTACAGAGCTGAGATGTTGAGGTACAACTGGCTGACCTACTTATACAGGTTTACTGGAGCTCAGTCTTGTAGCTGACAGTATGAGGAGTTGATGTTTTTCATTCTATGGTCTTGGGATTTGGGTTTCACCAGTGGATGATTTGTGAAGTAACTACTGGCACACTTCAGCGGCAGAAATGTGTTAAGACATACTTAATGTATTTATGAATTCAACTGCAGAATACCATGATAATTATGTAGCCTCCTCTATATGTAAGAATCTGCCAATGAGCAGAGGAGCCCAGGGAAAATGAGCAGCGATTGTATAGCATAATGTGACCACATGGATACAGGCAGCAGGGAGAATACTGTCTTACCCAAGTTAGATTAATAAGGGTTTTGACATATAAGAAAGCAGTGTTCTATAAGTATCAGACGTTCCATATGTATGTCAGGACTTCATAAAAGTGGTTGCTGCCCCCTCCCCTCGACCACATTCTAGAATCAAGAGCCATATTGGTAGGATATATCCAATTATAAGTGAGACAACCACTCTGGTTATCGATTGTTATGACAGAAATTGAGAGTAGAGGATTTATACTTGGTCATTTTTCAAAAAAGATGTGCTAAGAGAAATTCATTGGCTTGTCTAAAATTCTTAAGTTATTATCCTCAAAGCTGTGACATTTTTAGAAGAGGAACATCATATAGCCTCCAAAGATGATACATCATAGCAGATGAAACATAAAAAGAATTTTTGAGTGATTCAATACAATGATGTTCTTTTGCTTCTTGAAGTATTTCATTTTCTTTAGGAGCCAAAAGCTTCTACATTTTAACAATTCCATTTGCTCTCCCATCTTGGGAATAAGGTAGAAGCCAGTTCCTCCTAGTTGTCTGAGTCATTTGGCTTATACATGGACAGCATTTTACAATTGACAGAGTCCACTCCCATTCATTTTCCTATTTGAGTCTCATAGAAATCATTTGAACTAGGCAGGGGAAAGAGTTAATGTCTGTCTTATAGGTATAGAAACCAAGACCGTGTGTCCTGGCCAGTGCTCTTGCCTTTATGCACTCTACCATCCCAGAAGCTAAGTGTTTGTTGGATCTAGCTTCGTTGTTGTTTGTTCAGCCATCACCTTAAACCCCCACACTTTAGTTTTTAGTATACTAGAAAGGAAATGCATACATAAATTTTTGAATTATTGCTGGATCAAAAGACCTATTTTCTCAAATATTTAATTAGATTTGTGTATAGTAACCTACCTTGAACTCTGCTTTCATCTGAGAAACACTGTCACAGTAAAATGTGTCTGGGAAGAAAAATATCAAAAGTTAAAAAAACATGCAGGTTGAGATGAAGTACCTGACTTAAAAAATTTTTGCAAAGATAGCTTTTCTGCTCAAATGACAGAAATGAGTGGTGAGACAGGGAAGAGTCTACAGTAGCAAGGACAAACATGATTATTAATTCATTAGTAAACTGCCTTTTCCTCCTGTAGCATCTGTCATTTCCCTTCTATTGAGTCTGGTCTGTTTTTCTATTGATGATGAGCTCTCAGATAAAGAAAAATAATCAGACTTGGTAATTCTGTTTATATCTATGACTGAGTATAGCCATTTTATGTTGCACAGTGACAAGTTTTCAGCCAGGGGTTAGATGAATCTGCCTTTTTGGTCATTTTCAAAAGATGTGCTAAGAGAAATTCATTGGCTTGTCTAAAATTCTTAAGTTATTATCCTCAAAGCTGTGACATTTTTAGAAGAGGAACATCATATAGCCTCCAAAGATGATACATCATAGCAGATGAAACATAAAAAGAATTTTTGAGTGATTCAATACAATGATGTTCTTTTGCTTCTTGAAGTATTTCATTTTCTTTAGGAGCCAAAAGCTTCTACATTTTAACAATTCCATTTGCTCTCCCATCTTGGGAATAAGGTAGAAGCCAGTTCCTCCTAGTTGTCTGAGTCATTTGGCTTATACATGGACAGCATTTTACAATTGACAGAGTCCACTCCCATTCATTTTCCTATTTGAGTCTCATAGAAATCATTTGAACTAGGCAGGGGAAAGAGTTAATGTCTGTCTTATAGGTATAGAAACCAAGACCGTGTGTCCTGGCCAGTGCTCTTGCCTTTATGCACTCTACCATCCCAGAAGCTAAGTGTTTGTTGGATCTAGCTTCGTTGTTGTTTGTTCAGCCATCACCTTAAACCCCCACACTTTAGTTTTTAGTATACTAGAAAGGAAATGCATACATAAATTTTTGAATTATTGCTGGATCAAAAGACCTATTTTCTCAAATATTTAATTAGATTTGTGTATAGTAACCTACCTTGAACTCTGCTTTCATCTGAGAAACACTGTCACAGTAAAATGTGTCTGGGAAGAAAAATATCAAAAGTTAAAAAAACATGCAGGTTGAGATGAAGTACCTGACTTAAAAAATTTTTGCAAAGATAGCTTTTCTGCTCAAATGACAGAAATGAGTGGTGAGACAGGGAAGAGTCTACAGTAGCAAGGACAAACATGATTATTAATTCATTAGTAAACTGCCTTTTCCTCCTGTAGCATCTGTCATTTCCCTTCTATTGAGTCTGGTCTGTTTTTCTATTGATGATGAGCTCTCAGATAAAGAAAAAAATAATCAGACTTGGTAATTCTGTTTATATCTATGACTGAGTATAGCCATTTTATGTTGCACAGTGACAAGTTTTCAGCCAGGGGTTAGATGAATCTGCCTTTTTTGTGTGCCTAGTTGAGTTATCAATAGTTCTTCGTCGTAAGCTTTGCAAGTTATTTTTATAAAGCAGTAGTCCTACAAAATTGGCCTTGGCGGTGCCCCAGGGGCTGGGAGCACCTCTGCTCTGCCATTCTACCCCCATTCTTGTCTCGACTGCTTTATTGCTTTGTTACAAACTGATGTAGGTTCTCTGTCTCTCTTTGTCTCTATGTACACACACACACACACACACACACACACACACACACACACACACACACACACACACACACACACAGTCCCCAAATAATTGATTGGCGTGAACATTTGATTCCGTGTACAGCTACTGTAATACATTTGCCTCATTTTTATTCAGAGTTGACTCGTTGACTTGGGATTTTAATTCATTTGTTTAAGAAATATTCATTGAACAACCATTGTGTGCTATGTACTGTGTCCTGTGGATAAAGCAGAGAACAAGACAGGAAGAGAATCTCTGATCTCATAGACTCTGCACTCCAGTGTCAGAGGAGACAGAATTAAACAATAAATAAAGCAGAGAGTAACTTGGTAGTGAGTGCTGTGGAGTAAATTCAGGGGGCACAGGGGGCCAGGAAGCACCCCTGTGGTGTATGGCAAAGGGTGGTGTTTGGAATTGGGTGGCAAGGGAAGGCCTCACAGGCAAAGTGTCATTTGAATGAAGACTTGAAGGAGTTTAGGGAATAATGCATGCAGATGTATGGGGAGAGAACATTCTAGGCAAAGGGAGAACATCCAAGTGCAAAGAACCTCAGATGGACCTGTGCATAGCTAGGTCTGTGAAATGCCAGGTGACTGGAATTGAGTAAGGGAGGCAGAGCCTGGTAGGAGACCTGGAGATCCCATGGAGCACTGTGGAGCCAGTAGGGAAGTGATAGGGTCTGGCATGTGATCACTGCACCACCATGCCTCCGTGTTGCAAACCAACGTAAAGTAGCAAGGGCAGAAGTGGACCCGTGAGGTGGCCAGAGATGTTGGGAGCTGGGCCAGGTGTCAATAGGAGGCGGGGGTGAGAGATGACGGGGTTCCAGGTGTAGTCCGAACCTGTAGCCAATAGGATTTTCTTACAGATGGCATGTGAGTATGAGAGAATGAGAGGAGGCAGGACGACTGGAAGGATATGGCTGGAACAACTGGGAGGATGGGATTCTTATTAGCTTCAGTGGAGAATACTGAGGGGGAGCAGGTTTCAGGGGAAGTCTGGGCTTTGGTTTCTAACATGTTAAATTTGAAATGCCTGTTAGATATTCAGGGGGAGCTATTGAGAAGGCAGCTGGACACATCTAGGCTTCAGAAGATATGTATGTGTGCACTGGGGAGTTGACTGCGTAGAGACGGAATTTAAAGACGTAGGACATGACAGGATCACCAACGGAGTAAGTGTAGAGAAAATTGTCCAAAGACCAGGCCTGGGAGCCCTCTAACATTGAAAGGCTGGATAGATGGGGGAAGACCTAATAAAAGTGACTGAAATAGAGATGCAGGTAGGTGACCTGAGAGATCCCAAGTATGGCAGAGCATGCAAATGCAGACGTGCCGTCAGGCTCTTAGGCCTTGCCTCCTCCCTCAGGTGGAGGGGACTCTTCGCTTATTTTTCAAGTTTGGGTGAATATAATCCCCTCACAATTGTGGTACAAGATGCCCAAGATACTGGGCAGTGACAGATGTGTCAAAGCGAATATTGCAATGGAACCGCTTTTTGTTTTGGCGATTGCAACTTGTGACAGTGAAGACGCTGTTTCCCTCAATCATCGTGACAGGCCAACTGAGTGCTTTGCCCATTTTTTTTTTTTTTTTTTTTCATTCAGGGGATAGGATGTGGCAAGAGAGAGAAGGTCAGCATGAGGCAAGAGAGACTCACCATTTGAACATTTGACATCGTTTATTCTGACATCCACAAACAGGTCACACAAAAGAGGACCCAGGAGCTGTTTTCCCCCTCTCTGGCCATTAAATGTCATGTTACTAGTGACAGTGTGCAGGCTTTTTCCCTATTCCTGTTTGTTTGAAGAGCCATTCTTGCGATATAGATCTCTTCTGAGGCAGAAGGTCAAGGCCACACTGTGAATTGGATGCTCAGCTCAACTTTTGGTTCTTTGCTCTTTGAATTTTACCTTCCTGAGATGTTGGGAGCTGGGCCAGGTGTCAATAGGAGGCGGGGGTGAGAGATGACGGGGTTCCAGGTGTAGTCCGAACCTGTAGCCAATAGGATTTTCTTACAGATGGCATGTGAGTATGAGAGAATGAGAGGAGGCAGGACGACTGGAAGGATATGGCTGGAACAACTGGGAGGATGGGATTCTTATTAGCTTCAGTGGAGAATACTGAGGGGGAGCAGGTTTCAGGGGAAGTCTGGGCTTTGGTTTCTAACATGTTAAATTTGAAATGCCTGTTAGATATTCAGGGGGAGCTATTGAGAAGGCAGCTGGACACATCTAGGCTTCAGAAGATATGTATGTGTGCACTGGGGAGTTGACTGCGTAGAGACGGAATTTAAAGACGTAGGACATGACAGGATCACCAACGGAGTAAGTGTAGAGAAAATTGTCCAAAGACCAGGCCTGGGAGCCCTCTAACATTGAAAGGCTGGATAGATGGGGGAAGACCTAATAAAAGTGACTGAAATAGAGATGCAGGTAGGTGACCTGAGAGATCCCAAGTATGGCAGAGCATGCAAATGCAGACGTGCCGTCAGGCTCTTAGGCCTTGCCTCCTCCCTCAGGTGGAGGGGACTCTTCGCTTATTTTTCAAGTTTGGGTGAATATAATCCCCTCACAATTGTGGTACAAGATGCCCAAGATACTGGGCAGTGACAGATGTGTCAAAGCGAATATTGCAATGGAACCGCTTTTTGTTTTGGCGATTGCAACTTGTGACAGTGAAGACGCTGTTTCCCTCAATCATCGTGACAGGCCAACTGAGTGCTTTGCCCATTTTTTTTTTTTTTTTTTTCATTCAGGGGATAGGATGTGGCAAGAGAGAGAAGGTCAGCATGAGGCAAGAGAGACTCACCATTTGAACATTTGACATCGTTTATTCTGACATCCACAAACAGGTCACACAAAAGAGGACCCAGGAGCTGTTTTCCCCCTCTCTGGCCATTAAATGTCATGTTACTAGTGACAGTGTGCAGGCTTTTTCCCTATTCCTGTTTGTTTGAAGAGCCATTCTTGCGATATAGATCTCTTCTGAGGCAGAAGGTCAAGGCCACACGTATTGTGAATTGGATGCTCAGCTCAACTTTTGGTTCTTTGCTCTTTGAATTTTACCTTCCCTGAACTTGCCTGCCAGCATCTGTCATTTGTAAGAATCAATTTAGAAAATCGGTGAGCAGGTGTGCATTCAGAACATCCCTTCAAGTCCCAGGTGAGCCTTCCTAAAGCACAGTGGCGCTGTAGCATCCTTACAGGTACCTAGGAATAGGACTAATTAATTTTCAGTGCCTTTCCCCATCTGAGAATTTTGGTCAGAAAGACTTATTTCTAAAAGATGGCCTGGAGCAGATTTAAGCACAGAGCCCTTTAATTGGCGTGAGCAAGCAACAGTTGGACTTTGTGAATTGAGCTCTTCCGCGGTAAACCAGAGTGCACAGAGACAGCTCTAATTGCCTCTCAGCTCCCCAGAGGAGGAGACAGAAGAGAAAAAAGATAGCAGAGCAGTGAATGGCCTGACCGAATTAGCCCATGGGCATTGTTTCTGCAGTCTGTTTCTGCAGGTGAACCCTACTTTGAAAATAAAATGTTAGAATGATAAACAGACCCTGTAGCAGCTGGACTGCGTCATCTTTTAAAAAATTTGATGTAAAATTTCAAAAATCTGTTTCTGTGAATCACACCTTGAAGGGAGCTTAAGTTTTGGACCTGTTGGGTTTTCTGAGGCCTTCAATTTCTTTTTGGGATAGGCTTATCAAATTTAGGCCCCTGTAGCTTTCACTACTAAAATATTCACTTGGTTATTAAACACACGGCACGCATGCACATGTGCATGCATGCACACACACACACACACACAAAGGGTGCTGGTTTATGAGAGCTTTTTATTTCAAAAGAGAACTGTCAAATTAGTGAAAGAATAAAGACTGTAGAGTGTGCACTCAATGATAAGATGTCACATTTTATATGGAAGGAATCATGCTTTTAGACAGGTAGGCTATTAATAAATTCCTTCCACAGATATATACTACTTGTATGAGTCCAAGAAAAGATGTGAAGGGAGAATACCGATCGCGCTGCCATAATTGCCTTCTGTGTTGTATTCTGTTCTTAAGGCCACTGTTGTTCATGTTACGAAACCCGCCGGGCACCCAGGGGCTCTCCATCACACTCTGCACCCTTGCACTGAATTGCTGGAAGGTTCTGGGGGACGCATTTCAGCGTTCTCTAATGGGCCCTCTTCATTTACTGAGAGGAGCATGGTGAGAGGGTGAGCGCTGTGCTGTCCTATGTCCCAGGCCGAGTCCATGAAGCACCACTGGAACCCCGTGAACTCAGCAGTTTCAACAATGCCCATGGCGCACCAGCTTGTAGGACTTGTGCCTTCTCGGGTAGCTTCAGATTCTGACAACTGAGTTGAAACACCAAAGGTCTAGGTGGTAAGGCATCCTTTTTGTTCAAGTGAAAATTGCTCAGTTGTGTCCGACTCTTTGCGACCCCCATGGACTGGAACCTGTCAGGCTCCTCTGTCGATGGGATTCTCCAGGCAAGAATACTGGAGTGGGTTGCCATTTCCTTCTCCAGGGGATCTTCCCAACCCAGGGATGGAACCCAGGTCTCCTGCATGGCAGGCAGTTGCTTTACCATCTGAAACACCAGGCAAGCCCAAGAATACTGGAATGGGTAGCCTATCTCTTCTCCAGGGGATCTGCCCAGCTCGGGAGTCAAACCAGGGGCTCCTGTATTGCAGGTGGATTCTTTACCAGCTGAGCTGCTGCCTGCTGTATGATAAGGTCTTTGGGGCCAAGCTTCACTGCTGCTCCTCTGGAAGGACCTGAAGAGGAGGATTTGGGGTTGTGTTCTCTGAGTGCCCCATGTCTTGGCACTGGCATGGGCCTCGTCCACCCTAGATTGGGCACCTCCTCCCCTCCTGGGTCCGCAGGCCTCAGCCTCTCTGTTTGCCTCAACCTGCTGAGCACCAGGCGAAGTGGAGGTTAAGTGGAGTCAAGACCTGATTGTTCCTCTTCCCCTCATATCTATGTGTTCATTTATTCACCGAATCATTCCGACATCTTCTAGAAATAACTGTGGGAAAGATCCTGTGATATTTCATATCAAGTGGGAAGCAGTAGTGGAGAATTACAAAACTACAAGTAAATCTGGTCTAAGTTACAAACCCATGACTGCAAGTGACTGAAGAAATACGAGGCAGGCTTCTGAAGACTTTGGGCTGAGATTTAGGCTGAGATGCTGAAGGTGTCTCTGGAAATGCACACCAGTATCAGTGTAAACATTTTCTCCCTTTCTCCTTTGTTTTGAAAGTGACTGGCTAGCGTCTTTCTGAAGGTTCACACCCCTTTCCATTCCCTGCAAGACTCTACCCATGGGTCATCTTCTCTCCATAGTTCTTGAAGTTCCCCCTTTCTCCTGGGGCCTTTCTCCCACCTACAGGACATTCTTAGGCCTCTTCTAGCTCCCAGCCAATTTCTGTGACCTTATCGAGTTCCAACCCTTACGCCTTTTTGGTCCGCCTTCTATAGTTACTACTGAGCCAAAATTGTGCTTTCCATGGGTGCTGTGGGCTTAAGTATCTCCTCCCCAAAATAGGTATGTTGAAGTCCTAACCTCACCACCTCTGAATATGACTTGTTTTTGGAAAGTCTTTGTTTCTTCTAGGTTTATTGAGCTATAAGAGACATGCAGCACTTTATAACTTCAAAGTATACAGCGTAATGATTTGACTCACATATATCATGAAATGATATGACAATGTGTTTAGAGAACATTCATCATTTCATATAGATACAAAATTAAGTAAATAGAAAAAAAGGTCCTTGTGTGAACCCTTAGTATTGACTCTGTTAAGAAGTTCCGTATTATAACATGTAGCAGTGTTCTTTATCACTTTACACATTGCACTCACAGTGTAATACTTCTTTATCTTGTAACTTGAAGTTTGTACCTTTTCACTGCCTTCATCCAGTTCCTCTCTCTACACTCGCTGCCTAGGGTCATCACAAATCTGATTGCTTTTTCTATGAGTTTCTTTGTAGAAGAATAATTGACCTATAATGCTATCGTAGTTCCTGTTACATAACATAGTGACTTGATATTTCTTTACGTTTCAAAACGAGGAAAGATCCTGTGATATTTCATATCAAGTGGGAAGCAGTAGTGAGAATTACAAAACTACAAGTAAATCTGGTCTAAGTTACAAACCCATGACTGCAAGTGACTGAAGAAATACGAGGCAGGCTTCTGAAGACTTTGGGCTGAGATTTAGGCTGAGATGCTGAAGGTGTCTCTGGAAATGCACACCAGTATCAGTGTAAACATTTTCTCCCTTTCTCCTTTGTTTTGAAAGTGACTGGCTAGCGTCTTTCTGAAGGTTCACACCCCTTTCCATTCCCTGCAAGACTCTACCCATGGGTCATCTTCTCTCCATAGTTCTTGAAGTTCCCCCTTTCTCCTGGGGCCTTTCTCCCACCTACAGGACATTCTTAGGCCTCTTCTAGCTCCCAGCCAATTTCTGTGACCTTATCGAGTTCCAACCCTTACGCCTTTTTGGTCCGCCTTCTATAGTTACTACTGAGCCAAAATTGTGCTTTCCATGGGTGCTGTGGGCTTAAGTATCTCCTCCCCAAAATAGGTATGTTGAAGTCCTAACCTCACCACCTCTGAATATGACTTGTTTTTGGAAAGTCTTTGTTTCTTCTAGGTTTATTGAGCTATAAGAGACATGCAGCACTTTATAACTTCAAAGTATACAGCGTAATGATTTGACTCACATATATCATGAAATGATATGACAATGTGTTTAGAGAACATTCATCATTTCATATAGATACAAAATTAAGTAAATAGAAAAAAAGGTCCTTGTGTGAACCCTTAGTATTGACTCTGTTAAGAAGTTCCGTATTATAACATGTAGCAGTGTTCTTTATCACTTTACACATTGCACTCACAGTGTAATACTTCTTTATCTTGTAACTTGAAGTTTGTACCTTTTCACTGCCTTCATCCAGTTCCTCTCTCTACACTCGCTGCCTAGGGTCATCACAAATCTGATTGCTTTTTCTATGAGTTTCTTTGTAGAAGAATAATTGACCTATAATGCTATCGTAGTTCCTGTTACATAACATAGTGACTTGATATTTCTCTACGTTTCAAAACGAGGAATAGAGTACAGAAGTAATCGAGCTAAAACCACATCATTAAGGTGGCTCCTAATCCCATATGACTGGTACCTTTATGAATAGGGGACATTTGGCCCCAGAGACAGACATATACAGAAGAAAGACCATATGAAGATCCAGAGGAATCCCATCTGTAAGCCAAGAAACCCTGGAAACTACCAGAAGCTTAGAAAGGTACATGGAACAAATTTTCCCTCACAGCCCTTAGAAAGAACAGACCTGCCAACACCTTAATCTCTGACCTCCAGGCTCCAGAACTATGAGGCAATGCATTTCTGTTGTTTAAGCCGCCCAGTTTGTGGCACTTTTGTTTGCTTGCCCCAGTACAATGGCCACAAGTAGGATTTCCTAACGATCAAAGCCAAAGGCCTCTTCGTACTCACTCTGGTTGGCCCATCTGCATTTTTTAACCCCATTAGCCAACCTTCCTTTTTGAAAATTTGAGAGTCAGGATGGTGAGATGGAATAAACCAGAACTCTAGAGTTAGATCAAGTTGGGCTCAAATTCTGGGGCTCAAATTTTATTCCTTTTCACTACACCCATGAAATAGAATTTGTATCTACCTCATATGGTCATTGTGAGGATTACAGGAGACGATTCATGTAGAATATGCCATACAAGTAAATGCTGGCTCTGTTGTCAGGCCGGGAAGAGCTTAGATGTTGAGCCATCAGCCAGGGTACCAAGCCAAATGGTAGGACCCTGGACGGGAGCCCCTGCTGGTGGTTTAGCCTGACAGGTGTTTGTTCCTTCTCTGACCTCTGACCTTTCTACTGTAGTTAACAGGTTGGGTGCCCTCACTGGTGCATTGCTTGTCTCATTAGATTCTTGAGAATCATTCACAGTGTAATACTTCTTTATCTTGTAACTTGAAGTTTGTACCTTTTCACTGCCTTCATCCAGTTCCTCTCTCTACACTCGCTGCCTAGGGTCATCACAAATCTGATTGCTTTTTCTATGAGTTTCTTTGTAGAAGAATAATTGACCTATAATGCTATCGTAGTTCCTGTTACATAACATAGTGACTTGATATTTCTCTACGTTTCAAAACGAGGAATAGAGTACAGAAGTAATCGAGCTAAAACCACATCATTAAGGTGGCTCCTAATCCCATATGACTGGTACCTTTATGAATAGGGGACATTTGGCCCCAGAGACAGACATATACAGAAGAAAGACCATATGAAGATCCAGAGGAATCCCATCTGTAAGCCAAGAAACCCTGGAAACTACCAGAAGCTTAGAAAGGTACATGGAACAAATTTTCCCTCACAGCCCTTAGAAAGAACAGACCTGCCAACACCTTAATCTCTGACCTCCAGGCTCCAGAACTATGAGGCAATGCATTTCTGTTGTTTAAGCCGCCCAGTTTGTGGCACTTTTGTTTGCTTGCCCCAGTACAATGGCCACAAGTAGGATTTCCTAACGATCAAAGCCAAAGGCCTCTTCGTACTCACTCTGGTTGGCCCATCTGCTTTTTTTAACCCCATTAGCCAACCTTCCTTTTTGAAAATTTGAGAGTCAGGATGGTGAGATGGAATAAACCAGAACTCTAGAGTTAGATCAAGTTGGGCTCAAATTCTGGGGCTCAAATTTTATTCCTTTTCACTACACCCATGAAATAGAATTTGTATCTACCTCATATGGTCATTGTGAGGATTACAGGAGACGATTCATGTAGAATATGCCATACAAGTAAATGCTGGCTCTGTTGTCAGGCCGGGAAGAGCTTAGATGTTGAGCCATCAGCCAGGGTACCAAGCCAAATGGTAGGACCCTGGACGGGAGCCCCTGCTGGTGGTTTAGCCTGACAGGTGTTTGTTCCTTCTCTGACCTCTGACCTTTCTACTGTAGTTAACAGGTTGGGTGCCCTCACTGGTGCATTGCTTGTCTCATTAGATTCTGAGATCATTGATGGAGGACATAGTAACTATTTAAGGAATGAAGAGAGGACTGAATGGGACAAATCCAACGGCTCAGTGTCTGCGCTGTTGTGTCAAGGCTCGTGGGGGAGGAGTGAGCCACATGAGTCTGCAGGATGACGGAAGCGGCTCTTAATGAGTTGATCGTTTGGACTGAAATGTGTTTTTCTCAAGTTCTCAACAGCCACTTCTGCCAGGACTGCATAAGAAATTCTTTTTGGTAAATCACCATTGGAGTAAACCTGAATGAGTGATGAAAATGCGCTTTCAACATATCGTTTGAAACTGTAGGCACGAGGGATATCTATTGCTGTCATTTCTGTGATTTCATTATCCGAATTGTCCACTTGTGCTGCACAGATGCAGAGATAACAGCAAGACTGATGTTTTTAAGAAAGCAGTTTGTCACTTCAAGAATGCAGAAGGCCAAACCAGAAAGAACATTCACTTCACGGGCCAAAATTCTGTGGCATGAATCCTAGAAACCACAAATGTAGGTATATCGAAACTTGCTGCTGCCTGTGTCATTATACAGAGTCGGCTGGCTGTGTAGAAGAATGGGCTTCCTCAGGAAACACTAATTTTCTTTAATGAACAGTCTGCAGCCTCTTTATATTTCTTATTATATGTGACTCTGAGGTGAGTTTGCATTGATTTTGTTGTAATTCAAACATAAGCTTCCCTTTCACATCAGTCTGAGGGTGATCTTTTCTAGCTGTTCATGAGTCTGAATAGCTTTTTCAAACAACTTCATTATTTGCTCAGTTTACCCACAGCCTCACCCCCTACCCTCCATTTATTCTCTTATAGAGACAAATATTTCTCAGGGCAGGTGTACAAAGAAAAAAAATAATGGTTGAGTTTTCTAGTGCTATTCATGGAGTTTAACATAAAAAGCTATATTTATACTTCACTGAGTAAGAAGGTTGGATTGGCTAAATCAGATGGCAAGCATTAATAAAATACAAGACTTAAAAAGAGACAGCAATTGTGTTACAGCCCCCACCCCCCTTGAAAAGCAAAAGCACAAGGCAGAGAGTGGCAGGAGATAAAGCTGAATAATGAGGCATTTTTCTGAGAAAGAAGAACGGGAAAGTGATTCTCAGCTCTGGGCCAAATTCTTGGCCTAGCTCTGGTTTGATTCAGTTTACACTCCACTATAAAACTCAGAGAAGGTAAGGTGTACCTAGTCAGTATCCTTTTGTATCATCCAGTTCAAGTTATCTTGTATTCTAGCATGCATGTTCTTATCTCAATGTTATTTATAATACTAAAAACTCAGTAACATTCCAAGCATCAAGCAGTACAGAACTGGTTAATTAGGCTGTGATGTGGCCAAATGATGGCTGTTTCCTATAAGAAGGGGTGGAATGTCATGGAATGATGGTCACAGTATATCACTAATTAGAGAAAAGCAGAGTATATAATAGTAAGTCCAGTGAGAGCTTAATAAAATGTGTACACATGTCCAGAGAAGTCTGGAATATAATTTCTCAAATCGTAAACAGTGACTCTTTCTGGGTTGTGGAATTAAAGCTGGATTTTCCTTTGTGCTTTTAAAATGTTCTCTCTAAGATAATGAACATGTATTCACGTTACAGTCAGAAAAAGATTGTTCACAATTTACCCCTTGTGAATGCAGTTGTAGTGTCTTGAATGGGGGCACCTCCCCCTCCAAATATATATCTGTGTCCTAGACTTTGGAGCTTGTGAATGTGACCTTATTTGGAGAGGGCAGGCCCTAAATCCAGGAACAAGCCTCTTTATGAAAGACAGAAGAGTAGAAGGCAGAGATGAAGAGGAAACAGCCATAAAGGTGGAGGCAGAGTAACAGCCAAGGAAGCCTGCCAGCCGCAAGGAGCCAGAAGACTCAAGGAAGCATTCACCCCTAGGTCCTCTTGGGAGGGGAGCATACACCTGCTGACACCTTGACTTTGAACTTCTAGAGTTGTGAGAAATTTTCCGTTGTTTTAAGTTTGTGGTAATTTGTTACAGGAGCCACAGGAAATGAGTATACACTACAATAGGCCATGCAGTCTGGGAACTCTTCCTTCTACACTGATGTCTGACCAGGATCCTCTCCAGCCATCCTCGGCCCTGGATCACTGTGTTCATCTTCGCGGTGCGATGCTGAGCTCTGTTGTCAGCTTATTGTCCATCCAGATGGCGTGTCTCCTCCCTCCTGTAACTCTGCCCTCTCATTTGTTAGACCTGCCTTTGATGCCTACACACTGCCTGTGTCATCTGGTCCAGGCCGGGAGCTCGTCCTCCAGTTGTCTCTGGCAATTGGATACTTGTTGTTGCACATTCACAAAAGGGCCCTGGTGGCTGCCTAGGGCCTCTGTATTTTCAAAGGAGATCCAGTGATCTTTGCTACCCTTTTAAATATCTGCAGTGACTTCAGGAGGCACCCAGAAAACTGCATACTTGGGTGATATCAGTATCCAGTTCAAGGAGAAAGGAAAATTCTTTATAGCAATGAGGAGAAATCATTCCCCAAGTTATCGAAGAGATTACCCAGAGACCAGAGGTAGATGGTTTGCAGATCTTTTGGTGTTCCTGTTGGCAGAGGCAGTGAAGATAGCTCGCTGGTGACTTGACTCCATATATCATGGCAGCTTCATCTCCCGTTCCTTGCTGATGGTCCAGTAATTGCTAGGTGCCATGTTCCCCACTCCTGCCATCGTTCCCACACTCAGCTGTGGCTGGGATGAGGTCCTCACCCAGCCGCCTTCTCTTAGACTGACTGATCCCCGCCTCTGCCTCTAGTCCTCCAGGTCTGGCTCCCAACCCCACTCCCCCATTTACCAGACCTGGCCTCTTGTGTCTTTTTAGCAGCATGGCCTCACCTCTGCCTCTAATCCAGTTCACATGTGTGTAAATGATCTCTTTCTGGAGGTGGGACATTTTCAAGTTCATGTGACCCTATGATAGGAAATCCACAGGACAAAGAAGAAATGAAGCAAATCCTCAAGTGAATAGAATATTGTCTGGGGCTGAATCATCTCTGCAAAGAAAAAGCTGTAATAAACCATGGCCATGAAAATCTTTTCCCTTCTGCTCCCAGATCCGTGTGCAGAATTCCCTAAGCAAAGCTCTCATTTTCTGTTGCAAGGGCAAAAAAAAAGACAAGCTGATAAGAAAAGGTTGAACAGGGACCTCTCAAATGGGAGGAGATGCTTGCTTTGCATGATCCTAATAAACCAGGGACAGCATCTGTTGGGCTCTCTCTTTCCTCCTGTGCTGGGAGCTACTCGAGGCAAGCTGCTCCTGGATTCCCTACACTTGGTGCAGAGTGGGTGCTCCTTGGACATCCGTGGAATATATGAGGAAATACTGTCCTCACAGCCCTGTGCTTTTCATTTGGGAACTGTCAAGAGAGAAGCCGAGCAAAGACATTGATACGAGATCTGCCATTTGTCTGGATTAGTGTCCTGAAGCCCTTTAGACAAGACCTTCCGATCACCCATCTCAGAAGCATAAAAGCGTGACAGGATTTTCAGCAGGTGAGAATGGGGAAAAGCAGATAATGTTGTCTCTTTTCATTCTAGAAAAAGTACTAGCAAGGAGCTTTATGCTGGGAGCTGATAAGGGAGGGCACTCACAATGGGGCAGATCAACACGCAACCCCTCAGCAGTCAGAAAACATGGTGGGGACAGAGGAGATGGTGCCGAGAGACTAGTCAGCTTTGGTCCTGACATCCCTCCACCACAGAACCCCGGATTGCAGGAATAATTGATGCACGCTGTATGGCTTGTGCTAAGACAAGACAGGAGTTGTTTTTCAGTTGCTGTTGTCAACCTCTAGAACACGACTGGAAAGCAGCTCCAGAGTGGTAGGGTCCCTTCTGGGATGGGATAGAAGGATGCTCTTCCTAGTCCTGAGTCCTGTGGGCCAAGCCAAATGGTGTTTTGTAACTGAATATCAGAAAGTTCAGCCTCTGGAAGGAAAAAAGAATCTATGGCTGGGAAGGAAAGCCAGAGAGCCAAGGGCCTTGGGATTAGTCCAACAGCTCACCACGCTGGAAGGGGCTGTTCTAGCTGAAAGCCAGATGGGAATAAGGGAGTAAGCGGAGAGGAGAACAAGATGCAGGGGTTGAAACTGGTGCCCCAAATAATTTCATGAACACAGTCTTCCTTTGCATGACCCAGCATGCTTCGCAGGGCGAGGGGCAGCTCTCAAAGCTTATAGAATGGCTGTTTCACCATGTCCTGGCTCAGTCAAGTTAGCCCAAGGCTGACAACCGTGAAGAACTGTGGGTTTGGGGTGGGAATGGGATTAGTAGCCACCTGTGTAACACAGTACCATGTTGAAGGGTTAATTTAAGAATTAATGATATGATATCCTTTGGGAAACACAGAACACTACACACTGCAATTCAACATATATTTACTGAACTGTACTTATTGCATGTAAGACACTCTCATTAATGTGAGGACAGTCTGGAGATGGGTGTTGTAGTCCATGTCCTCAGTAACTACAGAGTGTCTCATCTCAGATGATAAAGGCATGGAGAGATGAGGAAGCAGAGGTCATATTTCAAGTGAAGTTCCAATGCCAGGTCAAGTGTGGGAGGGAGACAGGAAATGAGGCAGGAAAGACATGCTAGGGTAGACTCCAGTGCCAGCCACCAGCAGCTATTGCTTAGAACGCTGGTTGGATGGTACTGCGTAGATGTGTGGAGGGTGCCTAGGCTACGGCAGTGGTCTCGGGAGAGATGGTGTGGGTCTGATTTATTCTGGTGGCAGTGGGACAAGAATAGAGACAGGACTGACAGGCATCGGAGAGCTGAACCAGCTCTAACATGTGACTGATGGACTGTTGGGAATAAGGTAGAGTGGGAACAAAGATGACAGCAAGCTTTCACACCTGGGTGACGAGATGAATAGGATCACTCACAGGCATCGAGAAAGCAGCTGGGGTCCTTGATTTCAAAGGGGGCATTTGTTTGGCTTTGAACTTGTCAGTCTTGTGCTGGTTAAACATCTGAATAGAGATGCCCCCAACACTGTTGGAAATGTGAGACGAGACTAGGGCAGACCCCCTGCTGTAGGCTCCCTGTGTGCTCTCTACCTGTACACCCCCTTCCGTGTGTGTGATGAGTTTCTGTTAGCTCTGTGTGGAGAATGACTTTATTCAATGTTGTTTGTACAATGAGAAGTCATAGGTTCACAATACAGTTTTTTTTTTTTTGTTTTTTTTTTTTTTTTAATTAGTGAGCTAGTGGTTAGGAGAGAAGTCAAGGCTAAGTCTGTTGGGTAATAATGACTAAAGTGGTAATTTCAACCGCTGAGTAGATGAAACCGCTGAAGGGGTGTTTTGGGTTGAACTCTGTCTCCCCAAATTCATGTGTTGAAGTCCTGCCTTCCAGTACCTTGGAATATGTGACCTTATTTGGAGATAGGGTCTTTATAGAGGCAATTGAGCTGAAATAAGGTAATGAGGGTGGGTCCTAATCCAATATGACTGGTGTCCTTATAAAAAGGGGAAATTTGGGCGGATACAGACATGCATACATAGGGGAGGAAAAATAATTTTGCCTTTATCCTTTTAGGTTCTTGGCTGAAACCTGTATAACAGGAGAAAAACAAACATGTTTAATAACGTGTGTACCTCCTGTATGGGCTTCCCTGGCAGGTCAGACATGCAGTACAGGAAACCTGGGTTTGATCCCTGGGTCAGGAAGATCCCCGGGGGAAGGGAGTGGCACCCCACCCCAGCAGTCTTGCCTGGAGAATCCCATGGACAGAGGACCTGGGGGGCTGCAGGCCGTGGGGCTGCAAAGAGTCAGACACGACTGAGGGACCAAGCACAGTCCTCCTGTATGCATAGGACAGTTCTCCAAAATGGACCAAGCTATCATATTAAATACCATGTCCAGGTAAAGAGAAAAGACAGTGTTAGGGGCAGGGGGATCAGTCATGGGAGGTGACCAGGAAGAGCACAGTGAACAAAGATACGGTGATTATGCAGGTTTAGCCCATGCCTTCTCCATTGATGTTTCTAGAAATTTAGACAGTTCTCTTCTTGGTATAGAGGAGGAAACCCTTGCCAACGGACATTTCCCTTATTTCCCTTTTTGTTAATCTCTCTACAAAAGGATAACTGCTAGTTATTCTTCACAACTTCTCCTGTATCTGCTACTTCTTAAAAATGACCAGCTCAAGATAGTCGTTATGTCAAAGAGACGTATTTTGGGGTGACATATCTTGCTTCCCTTCACATGGAAGATGATATCAAAAGGATTCAGAACATATGTCCCCAAAATGTGCCACTTTGGCATGTGGACTATTCTGCCCTGAGGAAAGTTGGATGCCAAAAGGCTCAGGAGGAGCTTTTTACCTTCCCCTGAATTACACAGTGATTCAGTTATGCATATATATATATATATATATATATATATATATATGTATATATATATGCGTGTAAGATTCTTTCCCCTTATATGTTATTACAAAATAATATTGAGTAGAGAATTCCCTGTGCTATATAGTAGGTCCTTATTGGTTGTCTATTTTCTGTGTAGTCGTGTATACATGTTAATCCCAAGCTCCTAATTTATCCCTCCCCCATGCCTTTCCTCTTTGGTCATCATAGTTTGTTTTCTTCGTCTGTTTTCTGTTTCTGTTTTCAAGCATCCATTGTTTTTATTGTCCAGTGAATCGCCCTCCTCCCTTCTGACCCCTAGACCCCTATCCCATTGCTTAGCTCAAGATGGCATATAAGCCTCAACTGCCCATGGCCATTGGTTCTCATATCTTTGGGGCTGCCCTGTGTACACCATTAAATTTGGTTTCTGATCGATCTGTCTTAAGTTCAGTTTAATTATTAAACCAACCAAAGAACCCAGAAGGGTAGAGGAAAATGTTTTTTTCCCCTTCAGAAGGAAGAGATGTAAGGGAAAGATGGCCCTCTACAAGCTAAGGTGAGAGGCTTAAAACAGAATCCTTCCCTCACAGCCTCAGAAGGAAAGAACTCTGCCAACACCTAGACCTCAGGCTTGTAGCCTCCAGAACCATTAGCTGGGTTTTTGTTGTGTCTGCCATCCTTTTTGGGGAGTGTGTTATGGTGACTCTGGCACAGTAATTGAGGGGAGAAGAGTAAAGGACTCAAGTCCAAAGCATAAGATCACTTCCATCCACGATGAAAGAAAATGGGAAATAGGAAGACAAAACTATATTGGTTCTAGAGTGAGAGTCGTGTCAGGTCTCTGAAACTTTGGGAGGCGAGAATTTCAAAAAAGGGAGTGGCAGATAACAGCACCAGATGCTACAGGGAACGTGAGGAGGATGGAGACGGAGTGGTTTTGTCATGAAGAGGTCCTGGAGGTCTAACGTGAGAAAGCACTTTCATCTGTGGTAAGGGGTGAGGAATGGAAAAGGCAGGTGCTGGCCTAGTGATGTGTAAACAGGAGCGGGGAGTGAAGACTGTGTACTCAGACATGTCTGAGGAGTGGGACAGGTCGGCTGCCTCAGCGTCAGCTGGGGAGACTATATGAAACTGGGCTTCTAGGCCTCAGTCCCCAAAGAGTATTAGACTCATCAGGTGTGGGGTAGGTGTAGGCATCTGGTCTCTTCAAAGTTCTCTGTTCCTGATACATAGGTAGATTTCAGAACCACATGCCAGACTTCTTTTTTTTGTCTTTTCCCCATCATGCCTCTTTTATTTATATTTATTTTCATCCATCTTTTTTTAGTCTTTGGCTTGTGTGGGCCTCTCATTGCAGTGGCCTCTCTTGTTGCTGAGCACTGGCTCTGGGCACATGTGCTTCAGAACACTGGCTCATAACTGGACACACTGATCCAGTGGCTCCGCGGCACTCGGGATCCTCCCGGGCCAAGGATCGAACCGGTGCCCCTTGCACTGCTAGGCGGACTGTTTTACCCACTGGACCACCAGGGAAGCCCTAGACTTTTATTGAAAGGAAACTGGAGGTAAAGTAGAACAAGAGAGAAAAAGAAACTACTGATCAAGATTGATGAGGAAATACTGAATCAACAGCCCCCAAACCTCAGTTTGTGTGTTTTTAACTCTTTGTCAGTGAGGAATACTGACTTCTCACTCCTGCTGTCTGATGGTCATAAACTATGGGAGAGGCCTTTGTTTGCATCAGACTGACAAAGCTTTTAATCATCTTGCTGCTATACCCTCTAGAACATGAGGTCTCCTTTGTTGCTACTTTAAGAAAGAAGCACATTGACATTTTTTTGATACGTCTGCTTTTCTAAGCAAGTGATGTGTTACCTCCACTCACAATTCATTGGCCGGAACGAGTCACGTGAGCTTCCCTGGCTGTAAGGTGTGGGCAGTGTGGGCTTTATGTGTCCCAGAGGAGAGGAGAAGTGGATGAGGATGAACTGGGTGAGAACAAGTCATGTTTGCTTGGAGAGGAGCAGAGAAGCAGAAAGTGTTTTCCATTTGGGAGAGAACTGAGCGCGTGTGTAGGCCAAGAGAAGGATGCCAGAGGAAGGGACTTGTAAGGAAGAAAGGAGGAGGGTGAGAAAAACAAGAATCAACTAGGTAAACAGGAGCGGGGAGTGAAGACTGTGTACTCAGACATGTCTGAGGAGTGGGACAGGTCGGCTGCCTCAGCGTCAGCTGGGGAGACTATATGAAACTGGGCTTCTAGGCCTCAGTCCCCAAAGAGTATTAGACTCATCAGGTGTGGGGTAGGTGTAGGCATCTGGTCTCTTCAAAGTTCTCTGTTCCTGATACATAGGTAGATTTCAGAACCACATGCCAGACTTCTTTTTTTTGTCTTTTCCCCATCATGCCTCTTTTATTTATATTTATTTTCATCCATCTTTTTTTAGTCTTTGGCTTGTGTGGGCCTCTCATTGCAGTGGCCTCTCTTGTTGCTGAGCACTGGCTCTGGGCACATGTGCTTCAGAACACTGGCTCATAACTGGACACACTGATCCAGTGGCTCCGCGGCACTCGGGATCCTCCCGGGCCAAGGATCGAACCGGTGCCCCTTGCACTGCTAGGCGGACTGTTTTACCCACTGGACCACCAGGGAAGCCCTAGACTTTTATTGAAAGGAAACTGGAGGTAAAGTAGAACAAGAGAGAAAAAGAAACTACTGATCAAGATTGATGAGGAAATACTGAATCAACAGCCCCCAAACCTCAGTTTGTGTGTTTTTAACTCTTTGTCAGTGAGGAATACTGACTTCTCACTCCTGCTGTCTGATGGTCATAAACTATGGGAGAGGCCTTTGTTTGCATCAGACTGACAAAGCTTTTAATCATCTTGCTGCTATACCCTCTAGAACATGAGGTCTCCTTTGTTGCTACTTTAAGAAAGAAGCACATTGACATTTTTTTGATACGTCTGCTTTTCTAAGCAAGTGATGTGTTACCTCCACTCACAATTCATTGGCCGGAACGAGTCACGTGAGCTTCCCTGGCTGTAAGGTGTGGGCAGTGTGGGCTTTATGTGTCCCAGAGGAGAGGAGAAGTGGATGAGGATGAACTGGGTGAGAACAAGTCATGTTTGCTTGGAGAGGAGCAGAGAAGCAGAAAAGTGTTTTCCATTTGGGAGAGAACTGAGCGCGTGTGTAGGCCAAGAGAAGGATGCCAGAGGAAGGGACTTGTAAGGAAGAAAGGAGGAGGGTGAGAAAAAACAAGAATCAACTAGGTAAAGTCCTAGAGGGGGATGGGCACAGAAGTACCAATTAGGGTGGACCCCACCTTGGAAAAAGGGACACCTTTCTTCATTAGAGTCAAAAATGACCTAAAGACAGAGAATGGCACCTAGGTACGATTTTTGTAGGGCACGGACATTCTCATCATCACTATTACCAATGTTATTCTGAGACTTGACCTGTCCTTCCTTTCTCCTTTCCAGATGTCTGTTTATAATTCTTTCATATGCGAGTTCAGACAGTTCCAGCATTTCCAAAATTAACCCAAGGCGATTAGTCAACAGGACTGAATTAGCAGGGCATTCAGGAGTCAACTGCGTCTCCCCATCTGAAAGGTAGCGTTGAGCATTGCATCACAGCAGATTCTTCAGGGTCTGCTATGGATTGGCAGTTTGGGGCACTGGGGGCTGCATTTTCTGGTGCAAGTTTCTAGAAAATGGGAATGGCCATCAGCAAAGCATTACAATGTGAAGAGTGTGTTCCCCTACTGCCTAGCAAAATGGTCATGCTATGTCCTTCCCTGTACTTAGATTCAGAGTCATGGAAAATAAGATTCTCCATCTCCAAGGGACCTTAAGAGACAGGCCCATGCTAAACTGACTAAATAAAAAAGAGGATTTTTTCTGTTTTTGGAAGCCCACATCAGAGACTGATGACCCAGTGACTGCTGTTCTTGCTTCTGGCTAGCCTGCTTCCCTCACCTTGCATTTCAGAGGCCTCTTCTCGTGGTGTGCTCTCTACAGACATGGAGGACAACTGTGCAATCCCTTATATACCTGAAGACGTTCTTATACTGCCACAAAGCCTTCATTTCAGACTCAAAACATCTTTTTCTCATAAATGTATCAAGTGGCCAATATGTGCCAGTCACTATGTCTGTAAAATTAGTAAGTTAATCAGTCAGTCTTTACTTTCAAAGATCTTGTGGGGGATGAAAAACACCCCTTGGCTGAGTGCTTCCCTGCTCAAGTTATAAAAGACAAACAGGAGAGAAAACAAAATTAACAATATGTATCTCTAACATATGTGGGAGAGACCCAGGAAAACTGAGTAACTCCCCTGAAGGCCCAAGTCACCACTTTAAATGCCATCTGTCTACAGCTAAATGCAGATGATGTTGGGATGGGGAGTTAGTTTAGGGAGGTGACGGGGAGAAGCTCTGTAAAGAGGGGTAAGGTTGTTGTGCAGAGTTCATTGTCTGCCTTCTCTATTGATAGAAGTGTCTTGAGACCGAGTCTTCCTTCTCTTCCTTGGTGGAGAGGGAGACACTCTCACAAATGGAGATCTGTCTCCCTTGTAAATTTACAAAAAGGTAACAACTTCTACTAGGTTTTCAAGAGCTTTTACTTAAAAATAACAAGCTCTGGATAATTCTTCTGCCAAAGAATCATATTTCTTCAGACTCCTGATCTAGTTGAGGGGAGACTCTCTCTCTCTCTCTCTCTCATTGGATTCTGATTATTTAACAGAGGTAGGTTACAGGAACCAGGGCAACACAAAGGAGGAATGAATTCCAGGCCTGGAGCCATCAGGAAAAGCTTTGCAGTGCAGGTAACAGCTGACCTCAGTCTCAAAGACTGCACTGAGGTTCCTCTTCCTGTGTAACCATGTTCATATGCCCCAATTCTCCCATCTTTAGGTTGTACCCTGTCCTTTACAATCATCTCTAACCCCACCCAGTGCAAAGTGAGTGGCCCAGACTCCCTCCAACATCTCTGAATCCTCTTCTCTGGAGCCACTGAGTTCTTGATCTTTGCTCTGTGTCTTATCTCTAGAAATAAACCTGGTTCTCCCTTCTTGCATTTCTCCATGCAGATCCTGCCCTGGGCTGAGGGTGGGGCAAGGGCTTCAATGCCCCCTACCTTTGACCTAGGGCTGTGTGCGACAGACTTTGCTAAAGGTTTGAAGACAGTGGAGCAGGGGCAGGATTGAGGGGAATGCGGGCTTAAATTCAGTCCATGAGCCACTCACCAAACCTTGTGCCCTAACTAGGTCCTGGGAGGAAGGGTTACTTTTTTTCTATTATAATTAACCCAAACCTGTGTTATGGATTAGGTGGCATCTCTGTAGGGTGTTACACCCTAGTACAGCTAAACAACCTCAGATTGAAATTCCTAGAATATTTGTCATTTCTGCCCCTGGTAGGATTGCTAGACTTAGTCAATAAAAATACTGGATACAGGGGCTTCCCCTGGTGGTCCAGTGGGTAAGGACACCGCCTTGCAGTGCAAGGGGCGCCGGTTCGATCCCTGGCCTGGGAAGATCCCACGTGCCACGGAGCGGCTGGACTGATGTGTCCAATCACCGAGCCGGAGCTCTGGCGCGCATGTGCCCAGAGCCGGTGCTCTGCAACAACAGACGCCACCGCGATGGGAGGCCCACAGGAGCCAAAGAAAAAGACGGATGAAAATAGAGAAATGAAAGACCAACAGAAGTGGCCCACCCGCTCCCCTCCCTCCCCAACCTGACCCCCGCCCCCCCCAAAAATACTGGATACCAGTTAAGTTTGTATTTCAGATAAACAATGTTTTTTTTTGTTGTTGTTGTTTTGTTTTTTACTATAACCAAGTCCAAAGCAATGTTTAGGACATATTATGCTAAAAAGTATTCCTTGTTCACTTCAAATTAAAACACAAGGTGTCCAGTTAAATTTGATCTGCAACCCCGACTTCTGGGAGCTATTCTCCAGACCCCTGTTGTATGTGTGACTCAGTCTTCTGTTGTGCTGCATGGTCCCTGCCTCCTGCCTTCCACCTCTTTTCTTTGCCTCTTCTGCTCCTTTCTTTCTGACCATCTGCATTTTGTCCCCTTTCTTATAGAGAGCAATTAAGCTGTTAGGCCATCTCAGCTCAACCCATTCGGACTCTGCCCTGGGGGCTCATCTTTCATACCCAAACCTAGGCTTTGTCCTAAATCAAAACAGTTTTCTCCCAGAGAAACATTCTGCAGCCAGCCGAGGTTCCTATTCTTTATATAGTCAGATGTTGCCCAAATATGAGCAGAGTTCATGATGGAGGGCTGCTCAGTTAGGATAATTGGTCCATCTCTCTTACGATGAATAAACAAATAAATGCCATAACCTTAATTTCAGAAGATTATCCCACTCACATGGTTTCAACCTGGGAATTGACTCCTAGAGGACAGACAGGCTGTTAGGACTAAGATGATTTTAGAGATTCCGTAGTCCATACTGCTTACTCATTTGCAGACAGAGTAACTGAAGTCATGAGAGGGGCTGTGACTTAGTCACACGGCACATTCATGTTAGAGGCTGGACTTCAGCCAGATTTGCTACCCTGTCCTTGTCTCTCAGGAAATGCAAACAATTTGGCCATACGTGTGTTTTTAAAAGACTGACCCCTCTCCCCGTGGTTGAGGTGGTTCTTCTGTATTGTGATAAGGTGAACGTAACTTGACCGTTTGTTATTCAGCCTCTTGGAGAATTTCAAGTCCTGTGCTCCTTCCCAGGCCCGTCTTTGCTGGACCTGAGGGGCAGCTGCCATGGGAAGTTGGCTGCCCTCTGCCCAACCCCTTGATTCTGCCAAGGAGTCAGAGTTACCCATAGTGATTTCCACAGAAAAACAACAGCAAGTGCCTCCACATCATCAGTTTCATGGCAATGACGAGTAAGCACTCAGCTGTGTCTGAGTCGATGTGCAGATGTCTTCTCACTGTGTAAAAAAAAAAAAATTTTACCAAGTGTGAGTGTGAGGTCATGGTAAAAAAGATATCTTGTTAGTGGGCAGTGGTGCGGATGTTGAGAAGTCTCCCCACAGCTCTTCTTGAGGCTGTTGTGCAAGGGGCCAGTCTTGCTGAGTGTGTTTCCTTTTTGCCACTTGCGTTTTTCCTAAGTTTGTTGCCTCAGTAAATGTTGACCACTATTTCCTGACCTTTCTAAATTAGACCATGCTGCTTATAGGAGTCAATCAGCCACACTCCTAAAAAGCTCAGCCCCTCGAGTGAAGACATTTTCAGAACTTCCTTTGTATTAACCTCCCCCTGCTGGTGAAAGAGAATCCAGGTATAGTCTGTTCAGGAGCTTAGAAATTCAAGGGGAGGGAATTTCACTCTCACTGTAACACAGCTCCTTCCCTCCCACAAAGGTAATGATTGTGCCTTTTAAATACAGAAAGATAAATGACTTTCTTCCAGCAGCCATTGCAGTCTGATTCTTACGTGGCTGCTGCTAAGAGGGAACCCTAGCTCCTAGCTCCTAGTTCCCAGTGGCACGTATCACACATATAAATGAAGAGCCACAACCCATCGACTGACACTGCATTGTCTTCTTTCTTGGGCATTTAGGAGGCACACCTGTTGGAATTACAATGAACTCCGAGAATGAGGGAGAAAAGCTTGCTTCTGGCCAACCTTTCCCATCTTGTTTCCTGCTTTTCAGTGGCTATGAAACATGAACATTTGATGCTGTTAGAAATGTGCCCAAACTAAGACTTAAGAGTCCCAGAATGAGTCGCTTGCATAGAGAAAGCGTGAGCCTCCAGGCACCGTGGAATGAACAAACATGGAAGAACCAGTGTTAGTGTATTACTTTAGTGCCCATACTTCGTAAGATAGATTTTAGCTGCTCAGAGGAATTTTCTGCATGCCTGAAAATTTTAGGTGCCTTCATGGTTGAAGTTGATAGGTAGCCTTGAGAGAAGTTAAGTATTCATATGCTATTTGTAATTCTGGGGATTGAATTAAGATGGAAAACAATGAAAAAATTATAGGTTAATATAGAAAACAACATTTTCTATTTTTAAAATGTGTGATCTTTCCCACAAGCTTGGCTCTGCAGTGTCCATCCATAATTTATGAAAGCTGCTTTGCTGAGGAATGAATGGTGTGGGGCAATCCTTTGAATGGTAACACGCTTTATAAATGTTAAAGATCCAGTTCTTCTGTCCATTTGGGATCTAAGGGTGTAGATAATAGATCTTTCCTGTTTGCCACCATTGTCTCGCATTCCACCCTTTTTTTGGATTCCTGTGCTCATGCTGAGGGAGGTGCAGAGACGATTAAGACACAGTTCCAGCTTTCAGGCTGCTGAGAGCCTCTGAGGGAAGTGGTGCCGTGGGCACAAGGGACATGGATGAGCAGTGTGGCTGGAGGCACACGAAGGCATGACACTGAACGATATGTGCATGTTTACTCATTGGTAAAATAAGGGCTTTAGATGCTGTGAAATTTAAAACTATCATTCTGATTTTGTGATATACACTGGAACGGTACATGTCCGCTGGGGCCAATGTCCTCCCAGCATCACTCACTGCTCTTTCTGCAGCACCCACTGTAGAAGCTAGCGCGCAGTAGGTACTCAGTTGTTTCTTGAACAACTGAATAGAGAACATGCTAAAGAAACCTGAGTCAGGAGAGCTCCTTTTTGGACTGAGTGATCAAGGACTTAATGGAGGAGATAATATTTGAAACAGACTTTAAAAAAAAGACATTTTCATAGGTGAACATTTGGAATGGGGTGCAGTCAAAGGTACTTTGCATCCTAGGGAAGTTGGGTGGTATACTGGGAAGGGGAAACCTGAAGATTTGAATCCAGTTTAAGTGACTCTAGCACATGTCCTAAAAGTCGGCTTGCATAGAAAGCGTGAGCCTCAGGCACCGTGGAATGAACAAACATGGAAGAACCAGTGTTAGTGTATTACTTTAGTGCCCATACTTCGTAAGATAGATTTTAGCTGCTCAGAGGAATTTTCTGCATGCCTGAAAATTTTAGGTGCCTTCATGGTTGAAGTTGATAGGTAGCCTTGAGAGAAGTTAAGTATTCATATGCTATTTGTAATTCGGGGGATTGAATTAAGATGGAAAACAATGAAAAAATTATAGGTTAATATAGAAAACAACATTTTCTATTTTTAAAATGTGTGATCTTTCCCACAAGCTTGGCTCTGCAGTGTCCATCCATAATTTATGAAAGCTGCTTTGCTGAGGAATGAATGGTGTGGGGCAATCCTTTGAATGGTAACACGCTTTATAAATGTTAAAGATCCAGTTCTTCTGTCCATTTGGGATCTAAGGGTGTAGATAATAGATCTTTCCTGTTTGCCACCATTGTCTCGCATTCCACCCTTTTTGGATTCCTGTGCTCATGCTGAGGGAGGTGCAGAGACGATTAAGACACAGTTCCAGCTTTCAGGCTGCTGAGAGCCTCTGAGGGAAGTGGTGCCGTGGGCACAAGGGACATGGATGAGCAGTGTGGCTGGAGGCACACGAAGGCATGACACTGAACGATATGTGCATGTTTACTCATTGGTAAAATAAGGGCTTTAGATGCTGTGAAATTTAAAACTATCATTCTGATTTTGTGATATACACTGGAACGGTACATGTCCGCTGGGGCCAATGTCCTCCCAGCATCACTCACTGCTCTTTCTGCAGCACCCACTGTAGAAGCTAGCGCGCAGTAGGTACTCAGTTGTTTCTTGAACAACTGAATAGAGAACATGCTAAAGAAACCTGAGTCAGGAGAGCTCCTTTTTGGACTGAGTGATCAAGGACTTAATGGAGGAGATAATATTTGAAACAGACTTTAAAAAAAAGACATTTTCATAGGTGAACATTTGGAATGGGGTGCAGTCAAAGGTACTTTGCATCCTAGGGAAGTTGGGTGGTATACTGGGAAGAACGTGGGACTCTGAGCCTGAAGATTTGAATCCAGTTTAAGCTCTGCCACTCACTAGCACATGTCCTTGGGCAAGTCAATAAATGTCTCAAAGCTTCAGTTTCCTCATATGTAAAATGGGAATGATGGTACCAATTACTTGATAGATTTGTTTTGAGGATTAGATGAAATGGTACAGAGAATTCCCTGACAGTCCAGTGGTTAGGACTCGGTACTCTCATTGTGGAGGGTGCGGGTTCAATCCTTGTTGGGGAGCTAAGATCCTGAAAGCTGCTCCACATGGCCCAAGGTGGGGTAAAAAGGTGAGCTGGTACAAGGTCGATGTCATCATCTGACACAGTGCTCAGAAGACGTGAAACTGAAGACGAAACAAAAATGAAAGGAGCACCGAGGTAGAAACTTGTCGGTATTCTGTGTTGGCATGGGGTATAGTTGCCAAAGAACTTGGATTCAGACTACACAGACATACACATGATGTGGTTAAAAGTGTGGAAGAATCTTTAAGTCTCTTTTGTAACTATTGATTTTTCTTAAAGAGGAACAATGAAATAACACTCAGGCCTTTGGCTTAGCTCCAAAATCTGTGACCTTCCGGATAGCCAAGCTTCACATTATTGTGTTCTTATAAGAAGGAAGCACTGGGCTTCCCCTGGTGGTCCAGTGGGCAAGGGGCGCCGGTTCGAGCCCTGGCCTGGGAAGATCCCACGCGCTGCGGAGCAGCTGGACTGATGTGTCCAATTACCGAGCCAGAGCTCTGGAGTGCATGCGCCCAGAGCCGGCGCTCTGCAACGACAGACGCCACCGCGATGGGAGGCCCACAGGAGCCAAAGAACAAAGACGGATGAATATAGAGAAATGAAAGACCAAGAGAAGTGGCCCGCCCGCTCCCCTCCCTCCACAACCCGACCCCCGCCCAAAATAAATAAATAAATAAATCTTTAAAAAAACAAAAAAAGGAAGCCCCAACTATGGGATTTACAGTAAAATCAATAAGAGTATTTCCTGCTTCTGAAAGGAGTGTTGATCAGATAAATAGTTTGCGCACATAGCAAGAAGAGTGTGGTTATGAATTTCATAGCCTCAAGGTGTTGAAAAGAAATTAACATGCAACCTGCACATCGTTAACCCAAGACACCAAATGTGGGGTCGGGAGAGGGAGTGATCGAGATGACTCGTAGATGTTGAACTGGGAGAAGGAGGGTGCTCTGATGGTTGTCTGGAGCTGCTGTAACTTCTGGAGACGCTGTACTTGGCTTAGAAGGTGTGAGATGTTGCAGAAGATGGTGTATCAGCGGCCAGTGGAAGAGGAGTTTGTTACACACATTGCTCTCAGGGCTTCTTTGCGTAAAGGTGACAGAGTGGAGTGAGTGCTTTGCTGCCACCTTTCTGATCCGGTTGTTGTGCTTCCAGACAATAAACTAATATTCTGTGAGCCCTGTACCAGGCGTTATTCTAAGCACTTTACATGAATTACCTCATTTAATCCTCACAGTACGCCTGCGCAGTGGGCACCATTATTACTCCCCTCTCACAGTTTAGGAAACTGAGGTAAACACACACAAAATTAAGCGACCTGTCCAGTTTTGTCTGTCTAACTCTAGATCTTAAATTCTGGGTAAGGTTGCCCACTTAAATTGGAATTTCGCATAAACAGCAACTTTTAAAAAATATAAATGTGTCCCATTTGGGGTTGTTGTTGGTTAGTCACTAGGTCGTGTCTGACTCTTTGCGACTCCATGGACTGTAGTCCTCCAGGCTCCTCTGTCCATAGGATTTCCCAGGCGAGAAGACTGGAGTGGGCTGTCATTTCTTTTTCCAGGGGATCTTCCAGACTCAGGGATCAAACCTGTGTCTCCTGCATTGGCAGGGGGATTCTTTACCACTGCACCACCTGGGAAGCCCTTTGCATGTGGGATACACTTATGCTAAAAATTACTGTTTATCTAAAAGTCAGATTTAATTGGGGGGGCTATATTTTTGTTTGCTAAATTGTACAGTCCTGTTTCCAGAGATATACCGAGAAGATTAGCCTCTAGGTGCTATCCGTTTCCCCCTCCTTTCTCACAGAGTTAACTCTCTCTTGGTTTACTCCTTATTCCCTGACTCTCTTCTCCTGTGATGATGTCATGCTTGGGCCCTTGGGCCACACCAGCCATTTCTGCAGCCAGGCAAGCAAATTCTGCTTCATTCAGTTCTGCCATTCTCCTTCCTGCTCCTCCACTGTAGGGACCAGACTGGACTGCAGACTCTCTTACCATCTCAGCATATCCCTCGATCAGCCAAGGAAAACCATGTTAAGGCTTGACTTCCATTCCCTTATTTTCAATTCTTCATCTTTTCTGTCTTGATCTCCCTTTAAATACTGATGTATATTTATTAATGTATTTGGCTGCGCCAGGTCTTAGTTGCGTCATGTGTGATGTCTGTCTTTTTGCGGCATGTATGATCTAGTTCCCTGACTAGGAATGGAACCCAGGACCCCTGCATTGGGACTGCAGAGTCTTAGCCACTAGGCCACCAGGAAGTCCCTTGATTATCCTTTTCATCATGAAAGGATGTTATAGAAGCCAGGTTTGGCTGTATTTGCCATTCAAAAACCAGTAATTTGAGAGGCAAGTGTTAGTACAAAGGAAAGATGCTTTAATTAGAAAAGTTAGCACTCTGGGGAGACAGTGGACTTACGTCCAGAGACAACTCTGAAGATTTTGCTAAGCCATGACAGTTTTGTTTTTTTTTTAATCTTGACCAACAATCTTTTTTATTCACTTAAACACATTGTATATTTTATATGCACTATTGACAGTATCAAATCCACTCCTATTCATCACTTTTAAATACACTGAAAAACTTAGACAGCCAAATAATCTGAAAATTACCTAAGAAAAAATTGCTTTAAAATTAAAATATGAGCCACAGAATTTTATTTCACACATACACTCAGATTAGAATCCACAGAATAGGGCTTCCCTGGTGGTCCAGTGGGTTAAGACACTACCTTGTAGTGCAAGTGTCATGTTCCATGAACATGACAGTTTTTAAACTGAAACATGGGAAAGAAGCACAGTGAATCGTCAAGGCAGGTGGTTGGATTCCGCATCCTCTCCACTGAGTGCAGGCTGGCTGCCTGTCTTCAGGGGTTATCTTGCCCACCGAGTCTGCCTACAGGATAGCTGAGGGGGCTGTTAGGAGGTATTTTACTGCTTAATTCTTCATTCTTCTTTTTGTCTACGAAAAGAATCAATGGGTGGGTTTCCCAGGTGTTCCAGTGGGTAAAGAGTCTGCCTTGCAGTGCAGGGGGCACCGGTTTGATTCTTGGCCCAGGAAGATCCCACGTGCCACAGAGTGACTGGACCGGTGTGTCCAGTTATGAGCCGGTGCTCTGGAGTGCGTGCGCCTGGAGCTGGTGCTCTGCAACAAGAGGGGCCACTGTGATGGGAGGCCCACACAGGCCAAAGAATGAAGAGGGATGAAAATAAATAAAAAACCAATAAAAGAGGCCAAAATTAAAAAAAAAAAAAAAAGAATCAATGGGTTAGGCAAGGCATGGTGTGCCTTTAGGAGGGCATAAGTCAGGAGTAAGTCAGGAGTTAAGTTAGATTGCCTCGTGATCTCATTCCTGTAATTCGGTTCCTTTAAGATTAGAGGGGAAGGGAAATGGCCAAACAAAGGGGCAAAAGAGCTAATTTCAAAAAGTGGATTGCCACTAGGACAATGAGGAATGGAAATAGCAAAGGGGATGGGGCTTCCCAGGTGGTGCTAGTGGTAAAGATCCCGCCTGCCAGTGCAGGAGACATAAGAGAGATGGGTTCGATCCCTGGGTTGGGAAGGTTCCCTGGAGGAGGGCATGGCAACCCACTTCAGTATCCTTGCCTGGGAAATCCCATGGACAGAGGAGCGGGCTACAGTCCATAGGGTGGCAAAGAGTTGGACAAGACTGAACAACGAGTGGTAGAGTGACACCCACGGTGTGTGTGGACATTGAACAGCGGGCTTTCTGGGCAGCAGGAATGACACGCAGCCCCCGAGGAAGCACACATGAGCTGTGCTTTCACACTGCACTTAGGGTTTCCTCTCCTTGCTCTCCACTTGTACTGACTCCATGGAACACTGACTGAACAGCCTCTGCTGGGGATGATTATTTCTTCTCATTCAATCAGTTCAGTCATTTTCAGCTGGAGTTTCTTTATCTTTTTGCATGTGTTGACAGGGCTTCAAGAGAAAATGAAAAAAAAAAATCCCATCCCCATCCATTTTCATCCATAATTAGTCAAAGGTGTTGAACATGCTCAGTCCTTTTGGAAATAGGTTGAGTTCAAATATTCATTGATTCTAGTTCAAATTACTTGTAAAGACAGAAGAAAAGTGCCGAATAGGCATTTAGTGTTGGAGTCCAAATTTGCTTGGTCCAGATCAGGTCTTCTAATCTGAGACTATCTCTGGGACCCAGTGGTGCAGGGGTAGTTCTCTAGGCAAGATCTCTGCCTTTTCAGAGACCACTGGTAGCTGAGACCAGATGGCTTGTTTTTGGATCAAGATAGTTCTCTAGAAACGTCCATGTCCAAATCAACGCTTGATTAATGGTGACAACTTAAGCTGCCTTTGGACAGTCACGATGCCACCATGAAGGAAGGGTGCCATAAACCCTTAAGAGCAGCAGAGAAGGCCAGCCAGCAAGACCAGTGTATCATTGGCCAATATTTTTGTCCTTTCATTTGTACTTTATCCAAAAAAAGATTTGAGATAAATTACCATGAAACAGACAGTACAAGATCAAAAAACAAGGGAAGGTTTTGGGGGTAGAGGTGGAGAAAAAGTGGGCACATGCCTGTCCTTGACTGGATTCTGTGAGCCTGAATGTACACCATCAGTCTGGTCCCTCCCTGGCTCCAGTGGCTGGTTTCAGTCGGGTGGGTGCAAGGTTTTCCTGCTCTGAGTTACCCTGTGACTTGGCATTTCCAGTGAAATCTCAATTCTAGTAACATTGACTTGAAGCCCTGGATCGTTCCCAGTTTATTGGGTATCTCTGGTGCCAAGCTCTTTGAGTCTCTCTCCAGGAAGCTGGAAGCCTTGGCTAATTAATGCAAATAGGAAAAACAAATAATATCCTTCATACTCACTCAGAACATACATCTCAGTGTCTGTCGAATTGAGACTTAGCACCTTTTATGTCATCTATCTTATTACATCAGAATTCATAGGAGGTAGTAATGGTTATCTGGAAGTCATCCTGGGCCTCTCATTGAAACCATTTTACTTCTCCCCATTAGAACATTGGTTTTAGATAAGACCTTCAATCTAATTTGTTAGTAGTATTGTCATTCATGTAGTCAATAATGTTGAATGCAGTCCTCATTGTTATTTATCACTAATGGTAGCTTGGGGCTGTACTAAAAGTAATTATGATTATTTCCTGGTGAAGGTACATGTGAGGAGTATAATTGAGCATTGCTGCCGAGAGGACTGCTGCACATCAGCAGGCATGTCATTAATAATTTGCTTTATGCTGCACTTGTCAAGAAGAGTTCCAAGTTAATGTTATGGATTTACTTAGTTGACTTTTGGGTTTCAATCTAATACTTCTTTATGTGTTCATTGGGCATCTCATTTTCTATTTATTTATTTATTTATTTATTTTTTTGGCGGGGGTTGGGTTGGGGAGGGAGAGGAGAGGGCAGGCCACTTCTATTGGTCTTTCATTTCTCTGTTTTCATCCATCTTTGTTCTTTGGCTCCTGTGGGCCTCCCATCACAGTGGCGTCTGTTGTCGCAGAGTGCCGGCTCTGGGCGCATGCGCTCCAGAGCTCCGGCTCGGCAATTGGACACATCAGTCCAGCTGCTCCAGAAACAGACAGTACAAGATCAAAAAACAAGGGAAGGTTTTGGGGGTAGAGGTGGAGAAAAAGTGGGCACATGCCTGTCCTTGACTGGATTCTGTGAGCCTGAATGTACACCATCAGTCTGGTCCCTCCCTGGCTCCAGTGGCTGGTTTCAGTCGGGTGGGTGCAAGGTTTTCCTGCTCTGAGTTACCCTGTGACTTGGCATTTCCAGTGAAATCTCAATTCTAGTAACATTGACTTGAAGCCCTGGATCGTTCCCAGTTTATTGGGTATCTCTGGTGCCAAGCTCTTTGAGTCTCTCTCCAGGAAGCTGGAAGCCTTGGCTAATTAATGCAAATAGGAAAAACAAATAATATCCTTCATACTCACTCAGAACATACATCTCAGTGTCTGTCGAATTGAGACTTAGCACCTTTTATGTCATCTATCTTATTACATCAGAATTCATAGGAGGTAGTAATGGTTATCTGGAAGTCATCCTGGGCCTCTCATTGAAACCATTTTACTTCTCCCCATTAGAACATTGGTTTTAGATAAGACCTTCAATCTAATTTGTTAGTAGTATTGTCATTCATGTAGTCAATAATGTTGAATGCAGTCCTCATTGTTATTTATCACTAATGGTAGCTTGGGGCTGTACTAAAAGTAATTATGATTATTTCCTGGTGAAGGTACATGTGAGGAGTATAATTGAGCATTGCTGCCGAGAGGACTGCTGCACATCAGCAGGCATGTCATTAATAATTTGCTTTATGCTGCACTTGTCAAGAAGAGTTCCAAGTTAATGTTATGGATTTACTTAGTTGACTTTTGGGTTTCAATCTAATACTTCTTTATGTGTTCATTGGGCATCTCATTTTCTATTTATTTATTTATTTATTTATTTTTTTGGCGGGGGTTGGGTTGGGGAGGGAGAGGAGAGGGCAGGCCACTTCTATTGGTCTTTCATTTCTCTGTTTTCATCCATCTTTGTTCTTTGGCTCCTGTGGGCCTCCCATCACAGTGGCGTCTGTTGTCGCAGAGTGCCGGCTCTGGGCGCATGCGCTCCAGAGCTCCGGCTCGGCAATTGGACACATCAGTCCAGCTGCTCCGCGGCGCGTGGGATCTTCCCAGGCCAGGGCTCAAACCGGCGCCCCTTGCACTGTAAGGCGGTGTCCTTATCCACTGGACCACCAGGGGAAGCCCAGCATCTCATTTTTAAATCATGGTTTATTCGTATGACTTATAAGGGTGAATGAGAGATTCATTTGGCTGGTTCATATGCTAGACTTCTAAATGGAATGTGGTAAAAAGAGAAGATGAGCTTTTTGCACCTGTAGTTATTATTATGGCATACACAGTGTGGAAACCGAAATAATTAAATGTTTAGCTTTGTGTTACTGTCAGAAGTTGAATTGTGTATAGCCTTTGAGTTCTAGAAAGTTCTGATATTATGTTTCTATTTGCTCTTCGTTTTCCTTACTGAGACTCGCCTAACGTAGGTCTTGTTTGGATTTTCATTATCAGTTCATCAATTCAGTCATTTTTAACGTAAGTTTATTTGCCTTTCTGCCTATGTACACAAGACCTTTAAGACAATTTTCAAAAGCACATAACTTTTACTCCTGTTCATTTATTTTAATTAACCATTTTATTTTGACATAATTGCAGATTCACATGCAGTTGCAAGAAGTAATACAGGCTACTCACTTTCCTCAAAGGTGACATCTTGCAAAAACTATCATACAGTGTCATATGCAGGATATTGACATGGACAGTCAACATAAAGAAGAGTTACATCCCCACAGGGATCCCTCCTGTTACTGCTTTATTACCATGCCTCTCCCTCCCCCATTCATTTTAGCTAGAATTATTCACAGGTGTATATCACCTCAGTTCTTTTTGTAAGGAGGTCAAGTTCTTCCACCTTCCATAAATCTTGGATCAAATGAGGTATTGGTAGGAGACAAGCATATTCTGTGAGTTTCTAATCCTGTGTGCAGTTAACTGCATGTGGCAAACCTCAGGTCTAATAAATAGCAGAAATCATTTGAATGGAATTTCTGCCTGACTTTAGGTCATACCTTGAGGTTAGAGGAGTGAGGGGACTCTGTGGAGGCACTTAGTAGAGCCTCTGCAGTGAGCAGGTGCTGAGGGAAAGGCAGTAGAGATAGTGGGACAGCTTAGGAGACAAGGCAGGGTTGCAGGCTCTGTTCCTAAGGCATGGCTATCCAGTGGTGGAAAATTCAGCACCCAGCGGAGTGAGTGAACTCTTCCTTGATGGCTTACGTGAGAATCTTAAAAACCTCTGGTTTGTATGTGTGTAAGGGTGGGACAGGGCGTGTGTCAGGAGTGCACGATGAACTGAAATCCACTGAAGAATGCCTCGGTTCTCTTGGAGAAGGTCCTCAAGCAAGAGGTGGATCCGGTGAGAAAAGGGTTCAAAATCCTGTAGCAAAGGTTGACCAGTGCTAGGGTGGAGTGTAGCTGGTTTGCAAGCCTGATTAGTGTTAGTTGCTCAGTCGTGTCTGACTCTTTGTGACTCCATGGACTGTGGCCCACCAGGCTCCTCTGTCCGTGGGATTTCCCAGGCAAGAATGCTGGAGTGGGTTGCCTTACCTCCTCCAGGGGACCTTCCCAACCCAGGGATCAAACCCTGCTCTCCTGTGTTGTAGGCAGATTCTTTACTATCTAAGCCACCCAGCCCGATAGTCAGCCCCAGGCAGAAGCCCACACAGACAGACTTTACCAATTCAGAAAGCATTCTAAGAAAATCACGACTCCGACCATTCCAGAACTTAGTTCTACTCGGTGTTTATTTGTCAGTACCTATTCTGTGCCAGATTCTGAGTCAGGCGTTGAGGATATAATTCCAGTAGGCTAAGGAACTGAGAGGCTAGTGCATATAGTACCAGTAGACTGATCGAAGATCATTCTAAGGCAGCACCCACACAGTCTGATTCCCGTCTTTCAGTGTGACTGGGGCTCTTGTAAGACTCTCTGTCCTAGTCAAGACTGGTTTTAGCATTTGGTGTATTCCCTGCGTAGCTCGTTTGTAGGGCTTAAAGTTGGTAGCTAGATACATACATATATAGATCAAGAGATGAATGGGAATGAAACTCAGCAATTCCAACAGAGTGTGGTTTCAGACGATGAGAGCTAACACTTGATACCAATTTAGCACTCTGTCCATGGGGAATAACACAAAGTGCATTTAACATTCAGGATATCAGTAAACAGATCGGCACAGCTTCATGTCACCGTGACTGTTTCCAGAGCTCTGAAAAGTCTATAGCTGACTGAGGAACCTGACTGATCTTGCTTTGGATCAAAAAGCTTTCGTTAACATCTTTAATCTGTGTAATGAAATCTTGAAGTATTTCTCTTGCCTTTTTTGTCACTTTAGCCAATAACCAAAGTCTCAAGAGAGCTGAATGAATTAGAATGTGACCTAAAAATCAAAAATGAAGAGTCATCAATCAAAAGGGGAGATTATTTGGGGAACAGAAATGATTTGAATACCAAAGAAACACTGCTTGTTGACAGAAATATACATTTGTAGCTAATGTTTCATTGGTCATGTAGGCCATGGAACACATCAAAAACCTAAGTGACATCAAAAAGAAATTTGATTTTAGACTTCCCTCCACCATCTTAATTTTTTGGACCTTTAATTTAGAGTCTCTGTGATTATATAAATCTTAGTTCTTTGTCTTCTTGCCTTTTCTTTCCCATCTTTGTGTTTTCCACTTTTTGTCCTCCCAGTTTTATTAAAAGAACAGTATTTTCCATCTTGAAGAAGTACTCCGCACTCATTTTTTCCCCCAAACTCTGTCTCTGCTAAAGCAGGTTGTCAGATAGCAGAGAGGTCTTTTTAGTGAACCCCTGTTGAGACAGGCTGGCAAATTTAACAAACAACCCTCAAATGTCAGTGGCTGAACACACAATAGATATGTTTTTCTTGGTCACATAAGATCCAGTGTTGATGTTCCTGGTTAGTCAAGTTATCCTAGGCAGCTCTCCTCTAAATGGTGACTCATTCCATCCTGCAGCGCGTTCTATCTTGTGATGCTGTCATCTTCAATGTGACCTTCCATGGTCACTGCAGAAGGAAAAGAAATACAAGGAACCAAATGACACTTGGTCCAAAAGTGGCATGTTCTCCACTTGTTTCAACCCATTGGCCAGAGCTAGTCACATGGCCCCACACAGATGCAGGAGGGACTGGAAACTGCAGCCCAAGCCTGGGAAGTCGCTTCCTCATGTCACAGTACACTCTGGTGGTCTATGTCCGGAAAACACAAAGTGCATTTAACACAGATATCAGTAAACTCGGCACAGCTTCATGTCACCGTGACTGTTTCCAGAGCTCTGAAAAGTCTATAGCTGACTGAGGAACCTGACTGATCTTGCTTTGGATCAAAAGCTTTCGTTAACATCTTTAATCTGTGTAATGAAATCTTGAAGTATTTCTCTTGCCTTTTTTGTCACTTTAGCCAATAACCAAAGTCTCAAGAGAGCTGAATGAATTAGAATGTGACCTAAAAATCAAAAATGAAGAGTCATCAATCAAAAGGGGAGATTATTTGGGGAACAGAAATGATTTGAATACCAAAGAAACACTGCTTGTTGACAGAAATATACATTTGTAGCTAATGTTTCATTGGTCATGTAGGCCATGGAACACATCAAAAACCTAAGTGACATCAAAAAGAAATTTGATTTTAGACTTCCCTCCACCATCTTAATTTTTTGGACCTTTAATTTAGAGTCTCTGTGATTATATAAATCTTAGTTCTTTGTCTTCTTGCCTTTTCTTTCCCATCTTTGTGTTTTCCACTTTTTGTCCTCCCAGTTTTATTAAAAGAACAGTATTTTCCATCTTGAAGAAGTACTCCGCACTCATTTTTTCCCCCAAACTCTGTCTCTGCTAAAGCAGGTTGTCAGATAGCAGAGAGGTCTTTTTAGTGAACCCCTGTTGAGACAGGCTGGCAAATTTAACAAACAACCCTCAAATGTCAGTGGCTGAACACACAATAGATATGTTTTTCTTGGTCACATAAGATCCAGTGTTGATGTTCCTGGTTAGTCAAGTTATCCTAGGCAGCTCTCCTCTAAATGGTGACTCATTCCATCCTGCAGCCGCGTTCTATCTTGTGATGCTGTCATCTTCAATGTGACCTTCCATGGTCACTGCAGAAGGAAAAGAAATACAAGGAACCAAATGACACTTGGTCCAAAAGTGGCATGTTCTCCACTTGTTTCAACCCATTGGCCAGAGCTAGTCACATGGCCCCACACAGATGCAGGAGGGACTGGAAAATGCAGCCCAAGCCTGGGAAGTCGCTTCCTCATGTCACAGTACACTCTGGTGTTCTATTGCCTGTTTCTGTTTCGCTATGTTTTGAGAACATTGTTCCACGAGAATGGCTGCACTCTTATTTGTTTTCATCCGTCTTTATTCTTTGGCCTGTGTGGGCCTCCCACTGCAGTGGCCTCCTTCATTGCAGAGCACCGACCCTGGGCGCAGGTGCTCCTGAGCGCCATTCATACCTGGACACACCGATCCAACCGCTTCATGGCACGTGGGATCTTCCCAGGCCAGGGGTCAAACTGGTGCCCCTCGCACTGCAAGGCGGTGTCCTTACCCACTGGACCACCAGGGAAGCCCCTTTACAGAGTTTTGCTGTTTACTGCCAAACATCAACATGAATCAGCCATAAGTATACATATATCCCCTCCGTCTTGAACTTCCCGCCTGTCTCCCTCGCCATTCCACCCCTCTAGGTTGTTACAGAGCCCCTGTTTCAGTTCCCTTGGTCCCACTGCAGATTCCCACTGGTTGTCTCTTTTACATATGGTAATGTAAGTTTCCATGTTACTCTTTCCGTACATCTCACCCACTCCTCCCTCCTCCAGTGTCCATAAGTCTGTTCTGTCTATTTCTCCATTGCTGCCCTGCAAATAAATTCATCAGTACCATCTTTCTAGATTCCATATGTATGTGTGTTAGTATACTATATTTATCTTTTTCTCTCTGACTTACTTCACTCTGTATATAATAGGCTCTAGGTTCATCCACCTCATTCGAACACACTCAAATGGAAAAGGCAATTTTAAAAAACCATTTTAATGTATGTGAAGAAGAGTAGGCACCTCTTCACTGGCAGCACTGCAGCAGTTTACCATTTATGCTTTCTAGGGCCAGAAATTCTCACATTACAATTGGGCCATCACTTATAAGATTAAAAAAAATGCAGTAATTGAAAATAATTTCAGCTCAAGTCATTATATTTGTTAAATATGAATTTGGGGAATGACAATTTAAAAAATGCCAGTTGAGTGGCATGTTCCCCAACCCATTGGCCAGAGCTAGTCACATGGCCCCACACAGATGCAGGAGGGACTGGAAAATGCAGCCCAAGCCTGGGAAGTCGCTTCCTCATGTCACAGTACACTCTGGTGTTCTATTGCCTGTTTCTGTTTCGCTATGTTTTGAGAACATTGTTCCACGAGAATGGCTGCACTCTTATTTGTTTTCATCCGTCTTTATTCTTTGGCCTGTGTGGGCCTCCCACTGCAGTGGCCTCCTTCATTGCAGAGCACCGACCCTGGGCGCAGGTGCTCCTGAGCGCCATTCATACCTGGACACACCGATCCAACCGCTTCATGGCACGTGGGATCTTCCCAGGCCAGGGGTCAAACTGGTGCCCCTCGCACTGCAAGGCGGTGTCCTTACCCACTGGACCACCAGGGAAGCCCCTTTACAGAGTTTTGCTGTTTACTGCCAAACATCAACATGAATCAGCCATAAGTATACATATATCCCCTCCGTCTTGAACTTCCCGCCTGTCTCCCTCGCCATTCCACCCCTCTAGGTTGTTACAGAGCCCCTGTTTCAGTTCCCTTGGTCCCACTGCAGATTCCCACTGGTTGTCTCTTTTACATATGGTAATGTAAGTTTCCATGTTACTCTTTCCGTACATCTCACCCACTCCTCCCTCCTCCAGTGTCCATAAGTCTGTTCTGTCTATTTCTCCATTGCTGCCCTGCAAATAAATTCATCAGTACCATCTTTCTAGATTCCATATGTATGTGTGTTAGTATACTATATTTATCTTTTTCTCTCTGACTTACTTCACTCTGTATATAATAGGCTCTAGGTTCATCCACCTCATTCGAACACACTCAAATGGAAAAGGCAATTTTAAAAAACCATTTTAATGTATGTGAAGAAGAGTAGGCACCTCTTCACTGGCAGCACTGCAGCAGTTTACCATTTATGCTTTCTAGGGCCAGAAATTCTCACATTACAATTGGGCCATCACTTATAAGATTAAAAAAAATGCAGTAATTGAAAATAATTTCAGCTCAAGTCATTATATTTGTTAAATATGAATTTGGGGAATGAAAACCTTAATTTAATTTTCTTAGAAGGTGGATTTTGATTGGCCCAGTTGAGTCTCCTGAGTGGTGGTTTCTGGTACTGGTTTCTGACCCATACCAATAGAGAACCACTCTCACCATTCTGGTAAGAAGCCCTTGTCAAGTGCTCTAATCTGGGGGTACCTTTCAGCATAACACATCAGTAAAAAGCCTGCATAGATATGTATGCATGGATCCTTCTAAAGGCTAAAAATATTGTATCTGTCCTGCCTCCCTTGATTCTATTAAGTTGCAGAGACCAAGGAATAACCTAGGGTTCTTAATCTTCCACACTTAATTCAGGACCTGTTATTTACATAACTATTTATTTCCTGACCAAGACCTGCTGTTCTCCAAAGATAGGGGAATGGTTAAATAAATTATGCTTCATCTATACATTAAGAGCATTAAAAAAAGGTTTAAACTATGTTTCTTGGAATTTTTAATGACCATTGGAAATGCTCGTAATATTTTGTTTTTAAACATATATATATAAGCAATCTCAGTTCTTCTGCATAAATATGTGTTTAGCAAAAGAATTGGAAAGAATATGTCATGATTTTAACTAGGATTGTCTATGAAGAGTGGAATTGTGGGGGATTTTCATAATCCTTGTATTTTTCTGTGTTTTGCAAAGTTTAAAAATGTGCATGAATTACTCATGAGAAGAATGTTAGTCACTACACCTGTGAATAAATTCCAGCATTAACTGTTCTTGTGAAAATTGCTGAAGGCTAGCAGAGAGAGGAACTTAGGCTGCCTTAAAGTAGTTGAATCCTCTTTAAAAAAAAAAAATTTGGCCGTGCCTCATAGCTGGTGGAATCTTAGGTCCCTGACTAGGGATCATACCTGGGCCCTCTGCAGTGAGAAAGCATGGAGTCCTAACCTCTGGAGAGCCAGGAAGTTCTCAAATTCTCTATCTTTAAATGAAAAAAAAATTTTAAAATGTAGAGTGACTTAGCATCCAAAACAATGGCTGTATCAGATTTTGCCCATTCCAAAATGTTACTGGGGAAAGTTACTGGTCCTCACAGATAAAATTAAGTCATGAAACGTGAACCACAGAGTGGAGTGTATTAGCCTCTGATTTCCTTCCATAGGAAGAGCCAGTATTGCATAAGAGATGGAGCCTCAGCTTGGGAGTCTTGAGCTCCTCTCTTGGTTCTGTTGATGTACTAGCTGTGTGACTTGTAGCTAGTTACTTCAAGTTTCTGAAATGTTGTGTCCATATCTACGCTGCAGATAATACCTGTTTTTTTCGATGGTTAGGAATGATGTATGTAAGCCTAACTCACGTGCCTAATCCCTCAGTGGTTTAACTAGTTTACTTGCTGCTGCTGCTGCATTTGCCCCTACTCGTTATCACTACTATGACAGCTGAAACCATGACCTTCCCCTCCACCAGTGGGTGTGGTAGCTCTGTACTGTCTAGCTGTGGTGAAGTTGTTTTCCAGGTCCATTTGATTGCTGTAGCCCACCTTCCAGTCCTGCAAAGGCAAGGCAAGCTTTCTAAGCCTACCTGTGCTCCCTCCACCCCACAATCCAGCAACTAAGGGGTTAGGTTCTAGCGAATCAGGAAACTTCCAGTAACTAGCTGAACCCTGAGGTCTGTATCGTTTCAGTTTGTTTAGTGCCTGTGGTATGCTGATTGTTAAATATTTTAAATATTACACTGGTTCTAAGGGGAGTCATTTATTTCCTCTGTTTCTGACAAATAGAATACGATAGGCCAACTGTGCTTAAATATTGAAGACCTGAAAAGCGGAACATTTCCAGTACATGTGTATTGATGACTAAATCTGTATTATTCCTCTTTTTACTTTGTGAGTCCCTAGCTCAGATAGCTCTGAGATCAGGAAGGTATTTGTGAATACAGCTGCCATAATCCTTAGGAAGCATCTTTACAGAGAAGGAGGGCATCATTGACACCAATAGGGGAATTTTTCCTTTCCAGTTTCATTTTCTAAGAGATGTAAAATGCACCTCACCATAATCAAACAAAACCAAAACCCTGAACAACAAACAGACAAAACATAAGTTCCACAGCCTTTGCACCTACCTCTTTTGTGGTTGGAAATTTAGGAGACAAGCCAGGAACTGATCAACCCTGACTTGACATGGACTTGCTGTGTGGTCACTTGTACATGTGATCTGACCCCATTGTTAACAAAGCACGATCAATGAAGACAGTCTAATTCAAGCATTCAGTTCTTGGACTGTCACCATATTTCTATGCATTTTAATTTGAGAGCTTGAGTACAATTGTGTTGAGAAGGGAAAGATATAAATCTTCCTTGAATTAGATGATCTGTGTGAAGTAAAGTGTGGAATATTCGCCAAAAATAATTTTAGGCTAACTCAAGTCCTTAGAGTTAAAATATCTTAATTATATAAATTTGTCTTCTGTTCTCAACCCTAGAAGGACAATAAAAGATGAGGTTGCCTTGTCTCTGCCAAGACTGAAGTAGAATTCTCTTATGGATGGAACGTTTTGGAATGTCTTCTCAAAATTGGTATGTTGAAGCCCTGAACCCCTGTGCAATGATATTAGGAGGTGAGGCCTTTGGGGAGTAATTAGGGTTAGATGAGGTTGTGAGGGTAGAGCCCTCATGGTAGGATTAGTGCTCTTAGAAGAGAACTGGGGCTTGCTCTCCCAGCTGTGTGAGGACACGGCGAGAAGCTAACTGTCTACAAGTTAGGAAGGGAGTCCTCAACAAGAACCACGTCTCTTGGCACCTTGATCTTGGACTTCCCAGCCTCCAGAACTAAGAGATAATGTCTGTTGTTTAAGCTCCCAGTCTGTGGTATTCTATTCTAACAGCCTGTGCACACAAACACAGATTTCACGAAACTCAAACTTTCTGTAACACGAATTTATGTTATTGCAAGCCAAAGCTGCACCCGGATGTAACAACTCTATATGGACGCTAATAGCAGTCCTCTCCTTCAAGATACCATTTTCTTAGGATCATAGGTGTCCATTTTGGAGAGATATGCTTCATGTAGGAGAATGGATTTGTATTTTAACTTGCTGTAGGGTTAGTGATGCCAAACATGGCTGGTCTGTGCTCTGAGAAGTTCTTCAGTCAGATCAGGGCATTTGGACAGTGGTTAGACTGAGCTGGTCATGGTAATGCCAGGTTCAAGAGCTGAAAGAGGAGACAGCATCTTTTTGAGCATCTATGTCATAGAACAGTGGTAGGCACTGTGAGCTCTAGAGTGCTAGCAGCCAGGAGAGGTCCGTCACAGTAGCTGTTCATTTTGGAAGCTAATTAAGTGCTTCTCCTGGTTTTAAAGGTAAACCATTTCAAGCCTCTTCAGCTTAACCAGCCCACCAGTGTGCAATTAAGAAGATCAGATTGTCTCAACTTTAGTTTCCAACCTTTCTGTGGTCTTTAAGACAAATTATGCTCTAAATTCTTAATCTACAAGTATATCTTGTTTTCTGACTGTTCCTTTTATTAGAGCATTGTGTTCTTGTACATGCGTCCTCTTTTTACTCCTTTATCCTCACTTTGTGGTGTTTGGGAAGGAAGTGGACATAACCATGTGAAATTTGGTTTGCTACAACTGGACGTCTTCCAGAATACACCATTTTCAGCTGCTCTTAGGGACTGACCGGCCCCTTCCCCATGCACTCGACTACTCCTCTGTTAGACTTCCTACCCGGGCTGGTTCTAGCCTGCTGGCCTGTGTTCCCTGATGCTGCAGCTGCTACCGTTCAAGGAGAGGACCTACTTAGACACAGGTCTGCCTTTTCCTCCTCCTTGGACAAGTCTTGGCCTAATGGATTTTAGAATCAGTTAGTACTGTCATTACTTACCACACAGCATAGGAGAAATCAGTTAACTTCCCTGAGGCCGAGTTTTTCTATCTGTAAAATGGGTATAATACCTATATTTCAGAGTTTTCTGAAGACTGTATGAGTGAAATTTTAGCAACATTTAACAAGTTACCTAAGTTACAATAGATTCAAAGAAGGAGAGTTCTTATATTCATCTTAGGCAGGAAGACAGGCTGAACAGCTGATTATTTGTACAATTAGTTGCCTCAGCAGGACAGAAAACAAGTCAAATCAGCTGTTTGATAGTAAATAATTTTTACAAAGTATCTGACTTACCATTTTCTTAGGATCATGGTGCAGGGTTCATGTAGGAGAATGGTGTATTTTAACTTGCTGTAGGGTTAGTGATGCCAAACATGGCTGGTCTGTGCTCTGAGAAGTTCTTCAGTCAGATCAGGGCATTTGGACAGTGGTTAGACTGAGCTGGTCATGGTAATGCCAGGTTCAAGAGCTGAAAGAGGAGACAGCATCTTTTTGAGCATCTATGTCATAGAACAGTGGTAGGCACTGTGAGCTCTAGAGTGCTAGCAGCCAGGAGAGGTCCGTCACAGTAGCTGTTCATTTTGGAAGCTAATTAAGTGCTTCTCCTGGTTTTAAAGGTAAACCATTTCAAGCCTCTTCAGCTTAACCAGCCCACCAGTGTGCAATTAAGAAGATCAGATTGTCTCAACTTTAGTTTCCAACCTTTCTGTGGTCTTTAAGACAAATTATGCTCTAAATTCTTAATCTACAAGTATATCTTGTTTTCTGACTGTTCCTTTTATTAGAGCATTGTGTTCTTGTACATGCGTCCTCTTTTTACTCCTTTATCCTCACTTTGTGGTGTTTGGGAAGGAAGTGGACATAACCATGTGAAATTTGGTTTGCTACAACTGGACGTCTTCCAGAATACACCATTTTCAGCTGCTCTTAGGGACTGACCGGCCCCTTCCCCATGCACTCGACTACTCCTCTGTTAGACTTCCTACCCGGGCTGGTTCTAGCCTGCTGGCCTGTGTTCCCTGATGCTGCAGCTGCTACCGTTCAAGGAGAGGACCTACTTAGACACAGGTCTGCCTTTTCCTCCTCCTTGGACAAGTCTTGGCCTAATGGATTTTAGAATCAGTTAGTACTGTCATTACTTACCACACAGCATAGGAGAAATCAGTTAACTTCCCTGAGGCCGAGTTTTTCTATCTGTAAAATGGGTATAATACCTATATTTCAGAGTTTTCTGAAGACTGTATGAGTGAAATTTTAGCAACATTTAACAAGTTACCTAAGTTACAATAGATTCAAAGAAGGAGAGTTCTTATATTCATCTTAGGCAGGAAGACAGGCTGAACAGCTGATTATTTGTACAATTAGTTGCCTCAGCAGGACAGAAAACAAGTCAAATCAGCTGTTTGATAGTAAATAATTTTTACAAAGTATCTGACTTACTAGAAAGGCTGAATTGAGTAATAGAGTCAGTTTAATCAAGAGAAATATTTATGTGGGAAATTTCCCTACATTAAAACAAATGAATAATGTATTGGGTTTACCAACATATCAGCATCTTTAGATTAGTGGCTTACTAACATGAAATCACTGTCTAGTTGAAATGTATTGACTATTTGAGTGCTTGTAAATCTATTGCAAATTCATTAGAAGTCTTGTGTGGCCCTTTTCTAGGTCCTGAAGTCAGAAGATGGGGTGGGGTGTAGGTGGTAAATAAAAAGTACACCATCTGGCTCTGCAGGAACTTGCAGGAAGGGAGATGACATAGATACTTAACTCGTTATACTCTGGTTCCATTTGAAGAGCTCATAGGAGTCAGGGATTTTTTTTTTTATTCTTGTTCTTTCTGTAGTTGAGAGTTGGGGTTGGTGTGGTGTTCTGGAAGGAGTGGGCTTTCGTCTGGACTTTTTTTTTTAAGGATGGAAACTCCTTGTTTTATGAGATGGTTAGTCAGGTGCAGCCACAAGGGGAGACAGTGGATAGGCTCAGGGAACAAAGATTACCACATGGAGGTGTGGTCAGGAGGGAGAAGACAGGAGGGAGTGGAAGGTGTTGGAGATGGGCTAGTTTGAATAGTTTCCTTGGACTCTGGGCTATACGAGTGGTCCTTATTTGTCTGACACCTGACCCTGAGTGATTAAGTCAGAGGGCTGTCTCCTGGGGTGTAGGCTCCAGACCGAAGGAGATAGGGCTCTGGATTAGTTGGTTTGCATATCAAAGGCATACTTCGGTCTAGACACTTTATCTCTAAGAATTGACTAGCTCCCGGAGGGACAGGCATTTTCCAATCAGAAAGATTTTTTTAGAATGTCAAAACATCATCATATACAGGAAACTTGAAATATTTATAATAGACTTCTTTAGTTTTTTCTTTGGCTTGATTCAAAGAAGGAGAGTTCTTATATTCATCTTAGGCAGGAAGACAGGCTGAACAGCTGATTATTTGTACAATTAGTTGCCTCAGCAGGACAGAAAACAAGTCAAATCAGCTGTTTGATAGTAAATAATTTTTACAAAGTATCTGACTTACTAGAAAGGCTGAATTGAGTAATAGAGTCAGTTTAATCAAGAGAAATATTTATGTGGGAAATTTCCCTACATTAAAACAAATGAATAATGTATTGGGTTTACCAACATATCAGCATCTTTAGATTAGTGGCTTACTAACATGAAATCACTGTCTAGTTGAAATGTATTGACTATTTGAGTGCTTGTAAATCTATTGCAAATTCATTAGAAGTCTTGTGTGGCCCTTTTCTAGGTCCTGAAGTCAGAAGATGGGGTGGGGTGTAGGTGGTAAATAAAAAGTACACCATCTGGCTCTGCAGGAACTTGCAGGAAGGGAGATGACATAGATACTTAACTCGTTATACTCTGGTTCCATTTGAAGAGCTCATAGGAGTCAGGGATTTTTTTTTTTATTCTTGTTCTTTCTGTAGTTGAGAGTTGGGGTTGGTGTGGTGTTCTGGAAGGAGTGGGCTTTCGTCTGGACTTTTTTTTTTAAGGATGGAAACTCCTTGTTTTATGAGATGGTTAGTCAGGTGCAGCCACAAGGGGAGACAGTGGATAGGCTCAGGGAACAAAGATTACCACATGGAGGTGTGGTCAGGAGGGAGAAGACAGGAGGGAGTGGAAGGTGTTGGAGATGGGCTAGTTTGAATAGTTTCCTTGGACTCTGGGCTATACGAGTGGTCCTTATTTGTCTGACACCTGACCCTGAGTGATTAAGTCAGAGGGCTGTCTCCTGGGGTGTAGGCTCCAGACCGAAGGAGATAGGGCTCTGGATTAGTTGGTTTGCATATCAAAGGCATACTTCGGTCTAGACACTTTATCTCTAAGAATTGACTAGCTCCCGGAGGGACAGGCATTTTCCAATCAGAAAGATTTTTTTAGAATGTCAAAACATCATCATATACAGGAAACTTGAAATATTTATAATAGACTTCTTTAGTTTTTTCTTTGGCTTGTCCACGTGTTGACTTTGAATGTGTTGAAGCCACTAGTACTTTCAGCATGAAGGCGCAGGAGGCCAGCGGATGGCTGCAGCTCTCATGAGAAGCAATGCGGGACTTGGATGTGGTCACAGATATTAAGGCTGATGATATACAGCCCCATGGCCGCCTCCTGTCAGGATCTGGAGGGTTGGGTCAGCCCATCTCCGACAGGCCCAAGGCAGCTGCTCTGTCTAATACATCTTTGCTTGAACAATTGGATTAAGGTGATGTTTTGATATATGGCTAGTCATCTTTTCTAGCCCCAAACCTCTGACACTCTTGGCTTCCTAGATGATTGTGTTCCTGCTGGCTGTGGCAGCCCTGTGAGTACAGGGTGTTGAGAGTCAGAGGCACATAAATCCACCCCCTCCCCTCTCCAGGAGTGTTCTGAGACTCTGCTGAGAATAATCAGTGGTACAATGGGTGTTTGGCTTTTCCCAGTTGTTGTTCTGATGAAGTACCATAGGAAGGAATACTAATGACTCACTTGCTTTTATTTTTTTCCTACAGATGGGAGGGTAACAGAGAGTAAAATGTTAGCACTAAAGAAGTTTCCAAATCAGATACACCCTGATATCTCAGTGGCCTATCATGTTAGATATTTGTTCCTTGTTTCTTAAAGCCCAGTTGGCAGTGGGAGGGATGAGACCATATCCCACATTCAGGGACTCGGATCGACAGAGATTCTGTCTTCTTCAACACATGATTTCATTGTATTGACATCAGCTGGCAGACAAGGAAAGCAATCTCATGGGAGATGGGTGTGGCCCAGGCAGGGAGATTGCTCACATAAATTCTGCCCAATTATATTAGCCAGAACTCAGGCACATGGCACTGCCAGGAGGCCAAAGGAACCGGGAAAGGCACCGACAGAGCAGCCACTTCTCAGCATCCACTTGCTTTAGTGCAGTGACTTTTCTGTTTGGCTGCATTGTAACTGTAATCATTTTATATCCTGTTTCTTCACTTACAGTTGGACTTTTCTTTTTTGGGCTGCCAATCCAATGTATTCCAAATCTGCGGAGTTTGCATAATTATTTTCAGTTGCATTTTTCAAAACATCATCATATACAGGAAACTTGAAATATTTATAATAGACTTCTTTAGTTTTTTCTTTGGCTTGTCCACGTGTTGACTTTGAATGTGTTGAAGCCACTAGTACTTTCAGCATGAAGGCGCAGGAGGCCAGCGGATGGCTGCAGCTCTCATGAGAAGCAATGCGGGACTTGGATGTGGTCACAGATATTAAGGCTGATGATATACAGCCCCATGGCCGCCTCCTGTCAGGATCTGGAGGGTTGGGTCAGCCCATCTCCGACAGGCCCAAGGCAGCTGCTCTGTCTAATACATCTTTGCTTGAACAATTGGATTAAGGTGATGTTTTGATATATGGCTAGTCATCTTTTCTAGCCCCAAACCTCTGACACTCTTGGCTTCCTAGATGATTGTGTTCCTGCTGGCTGTGGCAGCCCTGTGAGTACAGGGTGTTGAGAGTCAGAGGCACATAAATCCACCCCCTCCCCTCTCCAGGAGTGTTCTGAGACTCTGCTGAGAATAATCAGTGGTACAATGGGTGTTTGGCTTTTCCCAGTTGTTGTTCTGATGAAGTACCATAGGAAGGAATACTAATGACTCACTTGCTTTTATTTTTTCCTACAGATGGGAGGGTAACAGAGAGTAAAATGTTAGCACTAAAGAAGTTTCCAAATCAGATACACCCTGATATCTCAGTGGCCTATCATGTTAGATATTTGTTCCTTGTTTCTTAAAGCCCAGTTGGCAGTGGGAGGGATGAGACCATATCCCACATTCAGGGACTCGGATCGACAGAGATTCTGTCTTCTTCAACACATGATTTCATTGTATTGACATCAGCTGGCAGACAAGGAAAGCAATCTCATGGGAGATGGGTGTGGCCCAGGCAGGGAGATTGCTCACATAAATTCTGCCCAATTATATTAGCCAGAACTCAGGCACATGGCACTGCCAGGAGGCCAAAGGAACCGGGAAAGGCACCGACAGAGCAGCCACTTCTCAGCATCCACTTGCTTTAGTGCAGTGACTTTTCTGTTTGGCTGCATTGTAACTGTAATCATTTTATATCCTGTTTCTTCACTTACTATATTTGGTTGGCCCAAAAGCTCATTCAGGTTTTTCCATATGATGTTATGGGAAAACCCGAACAAACTTTTTGGCCAATCCAATGTATTCAAGCCATTCCTATCTGCGGAGTTTGCATAATTATTTTCAGTTGCAATAGGGTATTCTATTATAGGGATGAATCATAATTTATCAGGACATCCCTTATGGAATGTGTACTTTTTGGGTATTGAAGATTATATATATTTTTTCTATTAATATGAACATCCTTCTGCTTCAAGATTTATCCTTCTGTTAAATGACTTTCTTGGAGTACATGAGTTGAATTCGTGAGTCAAAGGAAGCAGCTCTTACGTATTGCTGTGCTACTTTCAAAATGATGTTTCTGTTCACAAGGCCACTAAGCAGAGTGTGGAGATTCTAGTTCCATTTGAGTCTTATCAGGCAATGAGAATTGAGACACTGTTCTTCTAATCTGCAGAGTAGCCTAGAGGAAGCACAATCTTCTTTCCTAGTTTTTACTTTAAAATCATCCTTAAATATTTGGAGAGTATTTCTTGGTCAAAAAGGTATACTCAAAAATTCTTCTCCCTGAGTGGTTGAACCATCCGCACAATATTGTCCTAGGCAGTGATTTAAAAAAATGAGGAGACTCTAATGAATTGATTTGGGATCATTTTAAGAATATACTCTTAAGTGGAAGAAAGCAAAGTGCAGAAGACAATAATAGCCTCTTTATATAAGGAAGAAAGGGATGTAAGAAACCATAGGCTTATCTGCTTATGTGTACAATATAAGCAGGACGGATAAACCAGACACTGAATAGACTGATTACCTGCAGGGTCTGGGATGGAATGAAGGGAATGATGGCCATGAGGTAGTAGGGGTGAGGAGGCAGCGGCATCTCTCAGGGTTGCTCTTTTTGGTACACCTCGGATTCTTCGAGCTGTGGTAATGTTCCTTATACCCTGCCAAAAAGGAATCGATACTTTAAATCAGCCAAGATGGGTGGGAGGAACTAAACTGGAATACAAACAGTAATCCAACTGTATTTGCAGATAGTATGTAACTTCTGTCTTAGGCACCCTTTTCCTTTCTCATTCTGATAGAAGCTGACTGGAGCTGCCTGTAGAGAGGTCTCTCTGACAAGGGATTGATGTTTCCTGTTGACAGCTGTGGAGGAACTGAGGCCCACCAGCAGCTACACGTGTGAGCTTAAGATGCAGGCAGCCCTGGTTGACACCTTGATTACAGTTTTGTGAGAGACCAGGAGTCAAAAGCATCTACCTAAGTGATGTCCAGACTCCTGTGCCCACAGAACTAATGAGAAAAATGTCTGTGGTTTTCAGTTTCCAAATTTTGGGGAAAACTTGTTGTGTAGCAATAGTTAACTACTATAGTGATTTTGAAGAACAACATTCTGACTGGTCATGATAAGGTTAAAGACAAAAAACTGTACCCAAATATTGCATTCTTTTTGGTAGCTCTGTTATTTACAGGGTATTGTTTAGCAATTCTTTAATAACCTTATGTGGTCAAGATCAAAGAAATAAATGAATCTATTGTAGATAATGAGAGCCTGTTTTCTCACAGGTGGAGAAAGAAGTTACAAATAAGGAAAAGAGGGAAGGCTAGAATGATTGATGTATTGGATTGGACTCAGAGGTATCAGTTTGAACTCATGGCTTTTAGTATAGGTGCACAGACATAGATGTAGTAATATACACTGATGTTTTCTTAATATACACACCTATATATTTCTAGCTTTTTTTCTCTAAGAGGACCTAGGACTCAGGACAACCCATTAGCAATACGTGCACTTAGAGCCCAGACCTTGATTTTGAAACATAGTTTTCCAGTAAAAGGAACCAAGACTTCTCAGAGAAGTGACTGATTTCAGGGTTGTAGCATAGGAAATATAAGGTGAACCTGGAGCATCTTGTGGTACCAGACAATCGGAATATGTTCACACAAAAAAAGCATGTCAAAAGGAAATAGGATCCAATCTGATGAGGCCCCCAGTGGCCAAATCTGGGACAAGTTGAGCAACATAATAAATGATAGTATAGTAATATAACCTGTAGAATGCAATAAATATCCATTTGTCCATAATATAAATGAATGAATGAATAAATAAGTACTTGAAAAATATCTTAGTCCATTTGGGATGCTGTAACAAAGTACTGTAAATTGGGTGACTTATAAACAACAGAAATTAATTTCTCACTGTTCTGGAGGCTGGAAATACAAGGTCAGGGTGCCAGCCTAGTCAAGTTCTGGTGAGGACCTCCTTCCAGGTTGCTTCTTCTCATGGCAGGAAGAGAGCAGCAAGCTACCTCCTGACTCTTGTAAGCACCTCCTGATCTCATCTGGCCCTAATTACTTCCCAAAGGCCCCACCTTCTGTTATCGTTATGTTGGGAGGTAGGGTTACAACATATGAATTTCAGAGGGACATGAATGTTAAGTCCATAATAGAAGACAATGGGCACTCTTCCTTACAGAAGAATTCCAGTTAATATGTGTAGAAGGTATGAGCAAAATACAGAATCACCAGTAGGCAAACACCATCATGATAATTTACAGTGAGATCCACCAATGGATAAAAGGAAATCAGTACGTGGGAATTTGAGGAATACAGGATACTGGCATAGTCTCAAAATATCTCAAGGTTGTTTGCCAATTGCAAGGAGAAAAGAATATTAACTTTTCTGTGGAGAAGCCAATCAAATACCACCTAAACCATCTAATCAAGATTAACACCAAGGGTAATAAGACACATGGGCTTGATGAACCTCCCAATATAATGCACTTGGATGAGAGACACAACATGACTCCTATGGCATTCACAGCAACAGTACATAGCCTCAGTTTTGCCATGAGGAAATACCAGCAAAACCCGTGAAGACCAATTCTGCAAATTAACTGCTTCGTACGCTTCAAGTGTCCAGGTTATGAAAGACAAATGAATTCTGAGGAATTGTTGCAAATCAGAAGGAAATAACAATTGAATGCAAGGTGGGATCCTGAAGCAGATTAAGGACATTAGTGGAGAAGCTGGTGAAACTTGCATGAGACCTGTAGTTAATAGTATTTCATTAATGTTATTTTCTTGGTTTTGATGATTGTACTGTAGTTGTTTAAGATGTTAATTAAGGGAAGCTGAATAAAGGGTAGAGGCAAACTCTATTCTTTTTGCAACTTTCCTGCTAGGAAAATTCCTTTCTGAAGATCTCTGGTCCCATCCCTGAGGGCAAGACTTACCTGGTTTTCAAGAGGAGGAACTGGATTCCCAATCTAATGAATGGTTCTATAGGACACATACCTATATTGGTTATATGTTCAGTGGGCTGGAGGCTAATCTATGTATTTGTAAGTCTATAAATGAAATGAATCCTGTGTCACTTGACCTATAACCTCAGGAATTATGCTCTTTCTACATGCTTCTAAATCGGTATTGTCTCTCTCAGGCTCTGCTCTGGATTATCTATAACATGTGATGTGGTCTGGTATTGACAGAGGGCTAAACAGTTACCATGATCTCCAGCAGCCTCCTGTAACAGATCACACAGCGTTTGCTACCTGGATCCTTTTCTCTGCACAGTTCCTAAGCCACTGCTGCAGACAGTAAAAGCCTTGGTTGCCCTTTTTAACTTACAGAATAATTGATGTCTTCTGTCAATGTTCTCTTGGCTAGGGTTTGTTTCACCACAAACAAGAGGAGAAAGAATTACGTGTTGGAAAAGTACAGACAGTGCATGCATGTTCAATAACCTAAATCACTTTGAAATTGGCCTAAGTGATGACCCTGTAAAGTAGTTCTGACATGGAAGACTTACAGTGAAAACCTCATTTTAGGGTCAAAGATAAATATTTGGCCCCCCCATGCACTTGGATGAGAGACACAACATGACTCCTATGGCATTCACAGCAACAGTACATAGCCTCAGTTTTGCCATGAGGAAATACCAGCAAAACCCGTGAAGACCAATTCTGCAAATTAACTGCTTCGTACGCTTCAAGTGTCCAGGTTATGAAAGACAAATGAATTCTGAGGAATTGTTGCAAATCAGAAGGAAATAACAATTGAATGCAAGGTGGGATCCTGAAGCAGATTAAGGACATTAGTGGAGAAGCTGGTGAAACTTGCATGAGACCTGTAGTTAATAGTATTTCATTAATGTTATTTTCTTGGTTTTGATGATTGTACTGTAGTTGTTTAAGATGTTAATTAAGGGAAGCTGAATAAAGGGTAGAGGCAAACTCTATTCTTTTTGCAACTTTCCTGCTAGGAAAATTCCTTTCTGAAGATCTCTGGTCCCATCCCTGAGGGCAAGACTTACCTGGTTTTCAAGAGGAGGAACTGGATTCCCAATCTAATGAATGGTTCTATAGGACACATACCTATATTGGTTATATGTTCAGTGGGCTGGAGGCTAATCTATGTATTTGTAAGTCTATAAATGAAATGAATCCTGTGTCACTTGACCTATAACCTCAGGAATTATGCTCTTTCTACATGCTTCTAAATCGGTATTGTCTCTCTCAGGCTCTGCTCTGGATTATCTATAACATGTGATGTGGTCTGGTATTGACAGAGGGCTAAACAGTTACCATGATCTCCAGCAGCCTCCTGTAACAGATCACACAGCGTTTGCTACCTGGATCCTTTTCTCTGCACAGTTCCTAAGCCACTGCTGCAGACAGTAAAAGCCTTGGTTGCCCTTTTTAACTTACAGAATAATTGATGTCTTCTGTCAATGTTCTCTTGGCTAGGGTTTGTTTCACCACAAACAAGAGGAGAAAGAATTACGTGTTGGAAAAGTACAGACAGTGCATGCATGTTCAATAACCTAAATCACTTTGAAATTGGCCTAAGTGATGACCCTGTAAAGTAGTTCTGACATGGAAGACTTACAGTGAAAACCTCATTTTAGGGTCAAAGATAAATATTTGGCCAACTTTTTCTCCCTTTCCTCTTTATCATAGAGTGATCTTTTAATAGGAATGAATATTTTTTATAAAAGTGACACAGGCAAGCTATAACAACTCAAGCAATATACAAAAGTACAAAGAATATATATTTTTAGAAGTCTCAAATCTCTGGGCTTCCCTGGTGGTCCAGTGGATGAAGAGTCCGCCTTGCAGTGCAAGGAGCACTCGTTCAATCCCTGGCATGGGAGGATCCCACATGCCACGGAGCAGCTGGATCAGTGTGTCCAATTATGAGCCAGTGCTCTGGAGTGCATGTGCCCAGAGCCGGTGCTCTGCAGTGGGAAAGGCCACTGCAATGGGAGGCCCACACAGGCCAAAGAATAAAGATGGACAAAAAATAAATAAATAAATAATAACAATTTTAAAAAGAGGCCAAAATTTTCTTTAAAAAAGCCTCCTTTAAAAGGAAAAAACCCTCAAATCTCAGTGTCCAGAAATGACTGATTTTATCACACTTTATGGCCATTATTATGGATAGCTTTCTCTAGAAAGAAGGATGAATGGATGTGTAAATGTGCAAATAAAACCAAAAGAATTGGATCACATAGAAGCATGCTACTATTTTAATAGTAAAAGTATTAGATTTATATTTTTTCTTGAATGTAATAAAAGAAAAATAAAATAGAACTGAAGAAATCACTGAATGTTAGGTAAAATTTTCTTTGTCATAAGACATATTAGTTCCTAAAAGATCTCTTTTCAGATCAGCAGATTCTAAAGATCATTACGAGACTGATGTAATATTTGTTGTAGGACTCAATATTCTAATTTTTAATGGTATAAATGACATTAAAAGACTAGCTACTTAGTTCTCTTACCACTTTTCTCACTTTCTTCCCCTCTGCCTCTCAGTTTCCATTGCTCGTTTGGGTTTCATGTTATCAGAGCTCATAATATTTACATAGCTACTCTGCAATCACAGTTCTCTCAGTTAAATTCTGCTTTAATTGGATTTGGTGCTTACTGTCCAATTGCCTTATGTTATCCTGTCCTGTGTTCTTCATTAGACTCCCTTCTTGGTTGACTGAGTTTCATTATCAAGTAGTATTTCTTTTACGAGGATCTCATTAGGGCTACATTTCCTGAGTGTTTAATTTATTCATGTTTGAGAATATCTGCCTATTATTTTCATACTTGAACAACTTGTCTTGGTGAAGCATTTTGGAGTCACACGTACTTTTCTTTGAGGATTTTGGTCTTTTTTTCCAGCACTGAAAGCTTCCAGGGAAGAGTCTGAGGCCTGAATATGCCCTTTGTGGATGACTTGCTTTTTCTGCCTAGATATCTTAATAGTTTTTCCTCAAGAAAAGTAAAAGTGTTAGTTGCTCAGTCGTGTCCTCTTTGTGACCCCGTGGACTATAGCCCACTGGTCTCCTCTTGCCATGGGATTTTTCAGGCAAGAATACTGGAGTGGGTAGCCATTCTGTTCTCCAGGGAATCTTCCCAACCCAGGGATTGAACCCAGCTCCCCCACATTGCAGGTAGATTCTTTGTCATCTGAGCCACCAGGGATACTTCAGGTTTAATAACTTAACCAGAATATGTTTTGATGGTAGTTTCATTGTATCACTATTTCTTGGTATACAGTGTGCCTTTTTGACTGGAAGATCCAGTTCTTCTTTCTTGGAAATATTCCTTATTTCAGAGACCTAATTGCTTGTCTTTACCTGTCTTTCATATCTGTTACAGTTTCTCTTGTTACTTAATGACTTTTTCCTGAACATACACTATGATATTGTGATTTATAATAATAAATATATATTTGATTGTCCTCTGTTTCTGGTAAAGAGCTCTTAAAACCTTTGGCTTTTCTTAAGAGAATGATTAAGGTGTCTTTTGTTGTGTTTATGAAGGCTTTTGGAATGCTACTAGATCGCCTAAGGTTAAGGGATAGTCACCAGAAGAAATGACCATTTAATTAGAAGTTGGAACTTTGAATCCCCTCAACCCTCCACCTCTTGGAAAGAGAGAGGGGTGGAAGGTTGAATCCATTGCCAGTGGTCAAAGATTGAACTAACATTGGACTTCCCCGTAGATTCAGTGCTGAAGAATCCACCTGCAACGCCAGAGACGCTAGGAAGAGACATGAGTTCAATCCCTTGGTTGGGAAGATCCTCTGGAGAAGGAAATGGCAGTCTACTCCTGTATTCTTGCCTTGGAAATTCCAGAGATTACAGTCCATGGGATCACAAAAGAGTTGGACAGAACTGTGCAACTAAACAACAAAAAGCCGGTACAGTATGTGTGTGTTCAGTTGCTCAGTCATGTTCGACTCTTTTGTGACCCCATGGACTGCAGCCCACCAGGCTCCTCTGTCTGTGGAAGGAAGCTTTCTTAACCCTCCAAAAGATCAGGTTCAAAGAGCTTTCAAGTTGGTGAACACATGGAAACTTGAGGCGAATGATGCTCAGTAAGAGCATGAAAGCTCTGAGCTCTGTGTGCCTCTTATCTGGCTGTTTCTGAGCTATATCCTTTTATTATAAACCCATAATCAAGTAAGTAAAATGTTTCTCTGAGTTATGTGAGTGTGTCTAGCAGGTTAATGTAATCCAAGGGAGGGCTCATAGGAACCTCCAGTTTATAGCCAGCTGGCCAGTAGCACAGATGACCACCTGAACTTGCAACTGGCCTCTGAGGTTGAAGGGGCTGGGCAATCTTACAGGACTGAGCCCTCAACCTGGTGCTGTCTCCAGCAAGATAATGTCAGAATTGACCTAGTTGGTATCTGGAGAGCTGCTTGGTGGTGGTGGAAAAAACCCCTTCCCCTGAATTGGGATCTGGGTGCTTTTATCTGCCTTTGTTCTCTCAAATTTTTCTTCCATTTAGGCCATTCTATTTCCTTGTTGTTTTAAAATTTATGTATTATATTATATATTAATATTTTAGTTTTCCTTTTATTTTTTAGCCCCTCCATCTCTCTCCTCTCTCCTCTCGATTTTATCTTATATTTTAACTGCTGTTTTATTTCCCTTTTTTTTTTTTGTAGCGTGAAGTCCATCTAGAAGACATTGAAAAATGACTTTCTTTTCTTGTCTGTTTTCCTTCAGAGTTGTTGGGTCTTCCCTTCATTGACCTCCCTTTCTTTCCCCTCCCTTGTTCTTTGTCTGCAGTAGTATGTTTGGATAGTTGCTTTGTAATTTTACATGTCACCCCTGCTTAGTATTGACATCTTGGTCCAGATCTTCTGTAGTAAGTGGTGATGATCTTGATCTAGGTCCGTCTGCCCTTCTTGAGTCCGTGTGTGCGCCCACTCTTCCAGATGACTGTTTCACACATTCTCCCCTCTGAGACACCCAACACCTCCTCCCTCAACTTCTCTCAGATAGTGTTCTTGTTTCCTACTCTATTGAGAAAATTCAAGCAGTCTGAAGAAAACTGCAGACTCCTACCAAAACATCTACCCACACATATTCATGTCTACTCATGTTCTCTGCCTCTATCCAATGACTACAGATGAACTTCTGTTGCTTCAAAAGACACCTTCCAACTCTGCATTAGATCCTATTTGCCCTGTTACATTCCCCAGCTATTCTGCCCTCTCTCTCTTTTTGATTAATTTCATCAGCACAAAGACATGCTATTACTTGTCTCAGTTTATGATAGTCTTCTGTTCACCCCAGTTACTGTCCTGTTTCCTTCTTCCTATTTGCGTGAGTATTCATAGAGTTGTCTGCTAGCTGTCTTCACTTCATCTCTTGCCATTCTGTCTTGAATCCACTCTAGAAAAGCTTTCACCCGATTGCTCCACTGAAATGCCCTTTATAAGGTCATTATGACAGCTTTGTTTCAAATTCAGTGATCAGTTCTCAGTCCTCATTTCACCTGATCTATTAGCTGCCTTTGCCACAGTTGATCACCTCATCCTTTTGGAAAACTTTTCTTCGCTTAGCTTCCAAAACAACATAGTCTGCTCTCTCAGTTTTCCTCCTACTTTACTAATTGCTCTTTCTCAGTCTCTTTTGCTTGTTCCACACCATCTTCTGACTTCTTGACTTTGGCATGACTCAGGCTTAGGCCTTGGACCTTTTCTCTTTATTTATACTCATTCCCTTGGTAATTTAGCCAGTCTCATGAATTTAAATAACTTATGTGGGCTTTCAAGATGTATATATCTCTTGCCTGAATCTCTCCATTAAACACCATCCTTGTATATTCAACTTCTTAAGTGGCATACCTATTTGGTTATCTAATAGCCATTTCAAAACTAACATGTTGGAAACAGGACTCTTAATCTTTACCCACCCTCATACTTCCTCTACTAATAGTCTTCCATATATAAATTAACACCAGTTCTATCCTTTTTATTATTAATGGTGATGGTTTAGTCACTAAGTCGTGTCTGACTCTTGCAACCCCATGGACTGAAGCCCACCAGGCTCCTCTGTCCATAGGATTTTCCAGGCAAGAATACTGGAATGGGTTGCCATTTCCTTCTGCATGGTATCTTCCCAACCCAGGGATTGAACCTGGGTCTCCTATACTGCAGGCAAATTCTTTACTGACTGAGCACCCAGGAAGCTCTTTTTATTATTAATAGATCAGGCCAAAAACCTTGGAATTCATCTTGGTTATTCTCTGCCTCATATTTTCTTACATTCCATATCTAGTCCATCAGAATACAATGGTCACTCTACCCTGGTTGACTGTTTTTCTTCCTCCTTTCCTTTGTGTTGTCTTTCAGTCTAGAATCTGACAACTTTTTATCATTTCCATCACTGCCATCCTAGTTCAAGTCACCAGCATCTTTTCCCTATATTACTGCATTCAGTTCCTCACTGTTCTCCCTTCTTCCACCCTGTCCCTGACAGTCTGTTTTCAGAGCAGTTGCTTTACTTGTACATTCCTTTACTTAAAATTCTGCAGTGGCCCTACATGAATTAATCCCTTGTTGCCTCTCATAACTCATCATTGCTTTGCTTTCCCTCCATCATTCCATGCCAGCCTCCTTGGCCTGCTCACTGTTTCTCAAACATGACAGACACACTCTTCCCTGTGGCCTTTGTACTTGGAGTTGCCCTCCACTTGAACTATGCTGAGAAAAGGGTAGCAGTACCTGACATTAGTAAGCATTCAAATGGGTTGAATTGAATTCACTGAGTTTTCAAATTAAGCAATAGATTTTCTGAATGTAGTAGTTATAAGAGCACTCAATGGATCTGAAGGATCTCTTTATTCATTGTACTTTATTTTGGCTTCATTCTTTCGTAGGACTCTTCTTCTTTCAAATGTTCAGCAGGGAGAGGAGGTCAGACAATAGCTCTTTGAGATTCAGACCATAACTCCTTTCCTTCTCTATGAGATCTGACCCTCTCTACCTGTTCTGCACAAAAACCAAGGGCTTTATCTGCGAAATATGAGTATCTTATTGCTTCTCAGTGCAACAGATGACTGCTCAGAGGGCATATTCAATCAGTTTTCTGTCTGAATATCTTTTGTGAAACTCATAATCAGCCACTGAGAACATTACTCAACAAAAGCACTACTTTAGTTTGGAGAAACAATGTTCAGATTGCAGTCTCCCTCATTCTGCTGGATTAAGCTGTTGCCTTTGGTCCAGCACACATGTATTTGCACTGTTTCATTGCACAAAGCCCGACTTAATTCCTGGGGAGAGACACTTGGGTGTTTACAGTTAACAGCATTGCTTCCAACTAATTAAACTTATTCTTAACTTTTTTCTTAGCTGACTTTTCCTCATTTAACATGTTTGCGCCTGCAGGGTTACTCTGCTAAACAATCTTCTGTATATTTCTGATGCTACATCTAACCTTCAAAGACTACTGACCTTTCTGACTGTTGGTTGCCCTTTAATACTGCAGTGAAGTGCAACGTTTTAAGCCTAAAATGGCATTAATTTAATGGAGAAGTTGTGTTTCTTGGTAAGGAAGATTTGGAATGGGAGTTGGTTTGATTACAATGTACCTCCACTTTTTAGAATCTTTGCCAGGTATATACTGTGTGTGTAAGTGGAGAGGCTAGTGATAAATGAGGAGTGTACATTTGCTAGGATTTCTTGTCCTTTGAGCTTATAAAAATGGGTTTTTCAGGACACTCATATTCATTAGGTCTAAGAGAAAGTAACTTTATGTCAAATAGCTATTGGTATTGCTTGGTAACCAAAGATATCACTGTGGCCATTAGAACTTACATAAATATTCATCCTGCAAACACTTTTATTGGTGCCATCATCGCATGTTTTTAGCCTTTTGATTTTTTGATCTTATTTGACTAATCTGTAGAAAGTGTTCAGCTAAGAGGACATCCATTTATTCTGAAGAAAGTACTTAAGAGAGTTTATTTGGCAATAAGCACTGGGGCTTTTAAAACTGAAGAAGGACCAATCCTTTCCTTCTCTATGAGATCTGACCCTCTCTACCTGTTCTGCACAAAAACCAAGGGCTTTATCTGCGAAATATGAGTATCTTATTGCTTCTCAGTGCAACAGATGACTGCTCAGAGGGCATATTCAATCAGTTTTCTGTCTGAATATCTTTTGTGAAACTCATAATCAGCCACTGAGAACATTACTCAACAAAAGCACTACTTTAGTTTGGAGAAACAATGTTCAGATTGCAGTCTCCCTCATTCTGCTGGATTAAGCTGTTGCCTTTGGTCCAGCACACATGTATTTGCACTGTTTCATTGCACAAAGCCCGACTTAATTCCTGGGGAGAGACACTTGGGTGTTTACAGTTAACAGCATTGCTTCCAACTAATTAAACTTATTCTTAACTTTTTTCTTAGCTGACTTTTCCTCATTTAACATGTTTGCGCCTGCAGGGTTACTCTGCTAAACAATCTTCTGTATATTTCTGATGCTACATCTAACCTTCAAAGACTACTGACCTTTCTGACTGTTGGTTGCCCTTTAATACTGCAGTGAAGTGCAACGTTTTAAGCCTAAAATGGCATTAATTTAATGGAGAAGTTGTGTTTCTTGGTAAGGAAGATTTGGAATGGGAGTTGGTTTGATTACAATGTACCTCCACTTTTTAGAATCTTTGCCAGGTATATACTGTGTGTGTAAGTGGAGGGCTAGTGATAAATGAGGAGTGTACATTTGCTAGGATTTCTTGTCCTTTGAGCTTATAAAAATGGGTTTTTCAGGACACTCATATTCATTAGGTCTAAGAGAAAGTAACTTTATGTCAAATAGCTATTGGTATTGCTTGGTAACCAAAGATATCACTGTGGCCATTAGAACTTACATAAATATTCATCCTGCAAACACTTTTATTGGTGCCATCATCGCATGTTTTTAGCCTTTTGATTTTTTGATCTTATTTGACTAATCTGTAGAAAGTGTTCAGCTAAGAGGACATCCATTTATTCTGAAGAAAGTACTTAAGAGAGTTTATTTGGCAATAAGCACTGGGACTTTTAAAACTGAAGAACTGATGAAATGTTGTTACTTTCTCAGTTAATTTGTTTTCTCTCTTGCTATGTCTTGAATTCTATCTCAGAAATATTTTCTTAGTAAAACAGGAAAGGTCCTGGGACTTTATATCTACATGATTGTATGGCACTTCATTGCAGTTGTAAAGCACTGCTCCAAAGTGTTTTACCTACACAAAAAGATCCATCTTGGAGGATTCAAGGGAATGCTATGGTCATGTCAAGTAGCCGTGGCCATATCAATCAAGTCAAAGAATTGTGGTGTAGTGTATATCAGCAAGGGGTCCCAGGTGGCACTAGTGGTAAAGAATCCACCTACTAATGCAGGAGATGTAAGAGATGCAGGTTTGATCCTTGGGTTGGGAAGATCCCCTAGAGAAGGGAATGGCAACCCACTCCAGTATTCTTTATATATATATATATATATTAAATTTTGGCCTCTTTTATTGGCTTTTTATTTATTTATTTTCATCCATCTTTATTCTTTGGCCTGTGTGGGCCTCCCATCACAGTGGCCCCTCTTGTTGCAGAGCACCCGCTCTGGGCGCATGCGCTCCAGAGTGCTGGCTCATAATTGGACACACTGGTCCAGCCACTCTGCAGCAAGTGGGATCTTCCCTGGCCAGGGATCGAACCGGTACCCCTTGCACTACAAGGTGGATTCTTTACCCACTGGACCACCAGGGAAGCCCCATTCTAGCATTCTTGCTTGGAGAATTCCATGTACAGAGGAGCTTGGCAGGCTATAGTCCATAGGTTCGCAAAAAGTTTAACATGGCTGAAGCGACTTTGTGCACACGTACGTATATCAGCAAAGATATTTGGTGGGCATATATATTTTAGCTACTGTTATAGATTAAATCATGTCTCCCAGAATGGATATGTTTGAGTTCTAACCTCTAGTAACTGTGACTGTGACCTTATTTGGAAATAGGGTGTTTACAGAGGTAATCAAGTCAAGATGATGTCATGCTGGAGTATGATGGGCTCTTAAAGTTCAGAGTGACTGGCTTCCTTACAAGAGGAGAAGGGACATGATGCACATGGAGAGAAGATGGCCATGTGAAAACAGACAGGAAACATCTTCCATTAGAAAGGTCGGAGGGAGCATGGCCCTGCCAACATTTAGATTTTCAACTTTTGGACTCCAGAACTGGGGAAAATATATCTCTAATAAACTTAAGCCGCCCAGTTTATGCTACTTTGTTACAATAACCCTAGGAAACAGATATGTTTAATGAAAAGCAGGGCATAACTTCTAAAACTGCCTACCTGGAGGCATAATTCATTGAGCAACAAGGCATATTGCCCAATAAATCTCTAATTATGGAACTCTGCATATGTTCCACAAGTAGAAGGCAACTGTTTCTGTTTTGATGCTTCCCACCTTGCTTAGACAACAAGCAAAAACTGTTGTGCAAATATGAAAGGAACCTCAGTGAATTTGATGTTCAAAGATAGGACCTGGTTTCCCATAGCAATGCCATCTTATAATTTTGGGCATCTTGCTTTTAGTCCCCAGGTCCCCTAACCACATCAGCACGATAGCAATAATGACAGCATCTGTCTGAATGAGGCAATGCAATGCAATTGACTCTGAAATCACTGAGTTGCAGCAAAGGCAATATAATTAAACTTAGAGTTACCAAAGTTCCAGGATTTCCTATCATGAAAAATACAGTCTTTACTCACAGGAACAGAAAAATCAGTTTAGTCAGCTCTTGGTCTCTCTTGTACTGCAGGGTTGCTCACTAAAGGGGAGTGGGCAAAAAAGTTGTGCCTGTTTTATGAGGGCTCTTTGAGATGCAGATGTCCTGCCATCCCTTCTAGGAACCCTCATCTGTACCATCTTTTTAAAACCCAAATTTTGAAAAAGAGGGTAAAGTAATTTAGAACTTGACTTGTTTTCTATAAGCATTAGTAAAAAGGGTTTAGCCATCTAGATAAGTGAGCTTGGTTTATTCCATCAGCCAGAAACTCAATTTTAATCCAACCTCTTTTGTAGACTAATCGGTTTTACATTGCTGTACCTGACCCAGGAGCTTTTCAGGTGGCTCAGTGATAAAGAATCCTGCTGCCAAGCGGGAGACTTGGGTTTGATCCCTGGGTTGGAAAGATCCCCTGGAGAAGGAAATGGCAACCCACTCCAGTATTCTTGCCTAGGAAATCCTATGGGTAGATGAGCCTGGCAGGCTATAGTTCATGGGGTTGTAAAAAATCAGACACCACTTAGCAACCAAACAACTTTACAGTAAAACAGACATCAGGTCCCTTGTCTAGTTCCCTGTATAAACAAGATTGTTGTTGCTCAGCCACCCAGTCGTGTCCAACTCTTTGCTACCCTAGAGACTACAGCATGCCAGGCCTCCCTGTCCCTCAGTATCTCTTGGAGTTGGCCCAGGTTCATATTCATTGAATCAGTGATGCCATCCAACCATCTCATCCTCTGTCACCCTCTTCTTCTGCCTTCAATCTTTCCCAGCATCAGGGACTTTTCCAGTGAGTTGGCTGTTTGCATCAGGTGGCCAAAGTACAAGAAGAAATAAAGCCATGTTCCTAAGTCCATCTCAACCTATATGTAGCATACTCATCCACAGTCTCCATTCATTTTAAAGAATGTAGCTTATCTCTTTGGCATTGATGGTCCCTCTCTGTTTAACATTAGGTCTTCTTTGCTGGAGGAATTGTATAGTGGTTTTCCTAAGCTACAAATCTAATTGTTTTATTTTCAAGGTTGGCAAGCATAAGGAAAAAAGGATTGGAAACATCAACATCATCATGTTCATAGTCATCATCAGTAATCATTTATTTAGGATCTACTGTGTAGAAGGCAATAGCTAACTTCTTGGAAATACAAAGAAGTGTATGACAGAGGATGAGATGGTTGGATGGCATCCCTGAGTCAATGTACATGAGTTTGAGCAAGCTCCAGGAGATGGTGAAGGACAAGGAAGCCTGGTGTGCTGCAGTCCATGGCATCTCAGAGTTGAACATGATTTAGTGACTGAACTGAACTGAAGGCATGGTATCCTGGCTCTCAAGAGCTGAGAGACTAGTTGGAAAGGTAGAGCCTATAGGAATGAAGTAACCAATACATTATAGTTTGGCATGTTAATATTCAAATGAATGAAACCTTCAATAAGTATATGAGGAGTGGTTAGGAGGCAGAGGTTTGCACTGAGTTGTAGAGGTAGCAAAGACTTCCTGTGACAGGTGGGACTTGAGTTGAATCATAAGTAGAACTCATTTAAGGGGGGATGATAGGAGAGTCCATCTGCTTCCACCTGATGAAAGTAGTGAACAAAAGTCTGAACCAGAGAATGCAAGCAGCATGTTTAGGAGACCATGACTAGATTTGTTTGATTGGATTGGAAGGTTCCTCAAGGGGAGCAAATGGAGGCTAGGTTATGAAAGATCTTGAATATCTGTCTTTGGACCTTACTGCAGAAAACTGCCAAACATGAGAATGATATTTGCAAAGCCGTATTTTCAGAGATGTCCCTAAGGGTAATAGGTTAAAAAGTTAATATGACACTTTGAAGATCTAGACTATGCTTCATTTTTGTCTCTTGTAAAGTTCAGGTGAGAAATGCATTGGAATTTCTGACCAGAATTGTGGGTTTGTCTATTTCTCCTGGCAGTTCTATCAATTTTTGCTCCATAGATTTTGAAACTGTATGATTAGGTACATAAATAGATGGGATTGTTATGTCTTTGATGAATGATCCCCTTTTTCATCTTCTTTGTCTTTGGTAATATTGTTTTCTCTAAAGTCTGCTTTGTCAGATAATAATATAGTCATCCCACATTTCATTTATTAGGATGAGATATTAGCTTCTGTTATTTAACTTTTAATTATTGTCTGTTTTTATATTTAACATGACTTATTTTAGGCAGGGTATGATTGAGTCTTGCTTTATTATCTAATTACACAAACTCTGTTTCCTTATTGAGAGAAGGAGTTTAGACCATTTACATTTAATGTGATTAGTGATATGATAGGATGTAAATCGACTATCTTGCTAATTGATTTCTTTGTCTCATCTGTTCTTTGTTCCTTTGATTCTTTTTGTCTGCATTGTTTTGGATTAACTGAATATTTTTTATGATTCCATTTTCTCTCCCTCATCAATTTATTAGCTGTGGTTTTTGGTTTTGTTATTTTAAGGGGGAAATTAATAGTTGAATGAAGTACCCAAATTTTGTTAATATTCAAATGAATGAAACCTTCAATAAGTATATGAGGAGTGGTTAGGAGGCAGAGGTTTGCACTGAGTTGTAGAGGTAGCAAAGACTTCCTGTGACAGGTGGGACTTGAGTTGAATCATAAGTAGAACTCATTTAAGGGGGGATGATAGGAGAGTCCATCTGCTTCCACCTGATGAAAGTAGTGAACAAAAGTCTGAACCAGAGAATGCAAGCAGCATGTTTAGGAGACCATGACTAGATTTGTTTGATTGGATTGGAAGGTTCCTCAAGGGGAGCAAATGGAGGCTAGGTTATGAAAGATCTTGAATATCTGTCTTTGGACCTTACTGCAGAAAACTGCCAAACATGAGAATGATATTTGCAAAGCCGTATTTTCAGAGATGTCCCTAAGGGTAATAGGTTAAAAAGTTAATATGACACTTTGAAGATCTAGACTATGCTTCATTTTTGTCTCTTGTAAAGTTCAGGTGAGAAATGCATTGGAATTTCTGACCAGAATTGTGGGTTTGTCTATTTCTCCTGGCAGTTCTATCAATTTTTGCTCCATAGATTTTGAAACTGTATGATTAGGTACATAAATAGATGGGATTGTTATGTCTTTGATGAATGATCCCCTTTTTCATCTTCTTTGTCTTTGGTAATATTGTTTTCTCTAAAGTCTGCTTTGTCAGATAATAATATAGTCATCCCACATTTCATTTATTAGGATGAGATATTAGCTTCTGTTATTTAACTTTTAATTATTGTCTGTTTTTATATTTAACATGACTTATTTTAGGCAGGGTATGATTGAGTCTTGCTTTATTATCTAATTACACAAACTCTGTTTCCTTATTGAGAGAAGGAGTTTAGACCATTTACATTTAATGTGATTAGTGATATGATAGGATGTAAATCGACTATCTTGCTAATTGATTTCTTTGTCTCATCTGTTCTTTGTTCCTTTGATTCTTTTTGTCTGCATTGTTTTGGATTAACTGAATATTTTTTATGATTCCATTTTCTCTCCCTCATCAATTTATTAGCTGTGGTTTTTGGTTTTGTTATTTAAGTGACTAAGTTGGCTTGTAGTATACATCTTTGGGAGGGGGCGGGTTGGGGAGGGAGGGGGATGGGCGGGCCACTTCTATTGGCCTTTCATTTGTCTATTTTCATCCATCTTTGTTCTTTGGCCCGTGTGGGCCTCCCATCATGGTGGCCTCTTGTTGTTGCAGAGCACTGGCTCTGGGCACATGTGCTCCGGAGCTCTGGTTTGGTAATTGGACACATCGGTCCAGCCGCTTCGCGGCATGTGGGATCTTCCCAGGCCAGGGATCGAACCGACACCCCTTGCACTGCAAGGCACTGTCCTTACCCACAGGACCACCAGGAAAGCCCAGTATACATCTTTGATTTGTCACATTCTACCTTTAAGTGATAACGTATTGCTTCCTGTGGTGGTGATTGAGTCACAAAGTCAAGTAGGATTCTTTGCAATCCCATGGACTGTAGCCTGTCAGGATCCTCTGTTCATGGAATTCTCCAGGCAAGAATACTAGAGTGGGTTGCTATTTCCTTCTCCAGGGGATATTCCTGATCCAGGGATCAAACCCATATCTCCTGCTTGGTAGGCAGATTCTTTACCACTGAGCCACCTAGGAAGCCCATATCACTTCATGTATAGTGTATAAGCCTAACAACAGTATACTTCAATTTTTCATTTCCTGGCCTTTGTTGCCAGTATGTTGCCATAATTTTTATAGGTATATATGTTATAAACATTAAAATACATATTATTATTTTTCTCTAGATAGTTATCTTTTAAAGAGAGTTCAGTTCAGTAGCTCTGTTATGTCCAACTCTTTGCAACCCCATGGACTGCAGCATGCCAGGCTTCCTCGTCCTTCATCTCCTGGAGCTCACTCAGACTCATGTCCATTGACTCATTGATACCATCCAATCATCTTGTCCTCTGTTATCAAAGAGATTTAGATAATAATAAAAATAATTTTCTATTTATTTGTATAGTTATCATTACCAGTGCTCTCCATTTATTTGTATAAGTCCAGATTTTCACCCAGTGTCATTTCCCTTCTGTGTAAAGGACTTTCTTCATTATTTTTTTTTTTTTAAAGATTTATTTATTTATTTTTGGGTGGGGGTGGGGTGGGGAGGGAGGGGAGCAGGCGGGCCACTTCCATTGGTCTTTCATTTCTCCATTTTCATCCATCTTTGTTCTTTGGCCTGTGTGGGCCTCCCATCTCAGTGGCATCTGTTGTCGCAGAGCACCGGCTCCAGGCGCATGCGCTCCAGAGGTCTGGCTCGGTGATTGGACACATCAGTCCAGCCGCTCCGTGGCATGTGGGATCTTCCCAGGCCAGGGATCGAACCGGCGCCCCTTGCACTGCAAGGCGGTGTCCTTATCCACTGGACCACCAGGGGAAGCCCTTCATTATTTTTTATAGTGTGGGTTTGCTAGTAATGAATTCTTTCATGTTTTATACATCTGGCAAAGTCTATTTATGACCTTCATTTATGAAAGAGAATTTTGTTACTTCACTTTGCTTCACCTTACATTGTTTCTAATAATAAATTTGTAGTAATCTATATATTTTCTTTTATATAAATAATGTGGGTTTTTTTGCCTCCAGCTGGTTTTAAGAGGTTTACCTTTGCTTTTAAATAATTCAACTGTGGTGTGTTTTGGTGTTGCTTTTGTCATGTTTCTGGAATTTGGGATTTGTTTACCTTCTTAGATGTATCGGTTTATATTTTCCATCAAATATGGAAAACACGCAGTCATTATTTCTTCAAATATTTCTTCTGCTCCTTTTTCCTTACTTCAGGGATTATAATTACATAAATATTTGGTTGCTTGAAGTTGTCCCAAAGTCCCATGATGTTCTGTTCATTTTTGTCTCAATCTTTTTGCTCTTGTTTTTCAAAAAAATATATTTTTAATTGGAAGGTAATTTCTTTACAGTATTGTGTTGGCTTCTGCCATATATCAACATGTTTCATTTTTGATGGCTTTTATTTCTGTTTCTCCAAATTATTTGATCTTTTCTTCTGTAATGGCTAATCTGGTGCTACTTAACTCTAGTGTATTTTTCCTTGTTTTCATTTATAGGAGTTTTGTTTTTTTTTTTTTAAAGATTTATTTTTTTTGGTGGGGTTTGGGGGGGGAGGGGAGCAGGCGGGCCACTTCCATTGGTCTTTCATTTCTCCATTTTCATCCATCTTTGTTCTTTGGCCTGTGTGGGCCTCCCATCTCAGTGGCATCTGTTGTCGCAGAGCACCGGCTCCAGGCGCATGCGCTCCAGAGGTCTGGCTCGGTGATTGGACACATCAGTCCAGCCGCTCCGTGGCATGTGGGATCTTCCCAGGCCAGGGATCGAACCGGCGCCCCTTGCACTGCAAGGCGGTGTCCTTATCCACTGGACCACCAGGGGAAGCCCTTCATTATTTTTTATAGTGTGGGTTTGCTAGTAATGAATTCTTTCATGTTTTATACATCTGGCAAAGTCTATTTATGACCTTCATTTATGAAAGAGAATTTTGTTACTTCACTTTGCTTCACCTTACATTGTTTCTAATAATAAATTTGTAGTAATCTATATATTTTCTTTTATATAAATAATGTGGGTTTTTTTGCCTCCAGCTGGTTTTAAGAGGTTTACCTTTGCTTTTAAATAATTCAACTGTGGTGTGTTTTGGTGTTGCTTTTGTCATGTTTCTGGAATTTGGGATTTGTTTACCTTCTTAGATGTATCGGTTTATATTTTCCATCAAATATGGAAAACACGCAGTCATTATTTCTTCAAATATTTCTTCTGCTCCTTTTTCCTTACTTCAGGGATTATAATTACATAAATATTTGGTTGCTTGAAGTTGTCCCAAAGTCCCATGATGTTCTGTTCATTTTTGTCTCAATCTTTTTGCTCTTGTTTTTCAAAAAAATATATTTTTAATTGGAAGGTAATTTCTTTACAGTATTGTGTTGGCTTCTGCCATATATCAACATGTTTCATTTTTGATGGCTTTTATTTCTGTTTCTCCAAATTATTTGATCTTTTCTTCTGTAATGGCTAATCTGGTGCTACTTAACTCTAGTGTATTTTTCCTTGTTTTCATTTATAGGAGTTTTGTTTCATCTTTTAAAATATCTTGTGTATTCTATATTATTATGTTCAGTATTTTCTCTAGCTTCTTAAAATATATGAAACACAGTTATAGCCAAACCTGTTTTGATGTACTTGTCTACGAATTCTGTCATCTTTGTCCCTTGTTTTAAATTGTTTTTTTCTTGTAATTTTGGGTCTTAGTTTCCTGTTTCTTGTGTGCCTTTTGATTTTTGATAGGATGTAAGATATTTTTGAATTTGACTTTTTCAGTGCTGGATTTTTAATATTTTTGAGCTTTATACTGGAACACAGTTATGTTAATCAGAAACAGTTTGATCCTTGTGGCCTTCCTTTTAAACTTTGGTAGGCATGATCAGAGTGGCATTTAGTTTGAAGGCTTATTTTGTTTTACTCTTGAGGAAGAGCTCTCTGAGTACTCAGTGCCTGATGAATTATGAGTTTTCCACTAAGACTTGTGCGCACAGGAGTTTTTCCCATGTCTGTGCAAGAACTGAGGGTTATTTCCCTAAACATTTTGGGTGCTTCTTTCTCTGGACTTGGGTAGCTTCCTCATACACATGTGCTGCTCAGTACTCAGCAGCAGGTTCAGCAGATCTCCAGAGTTCTGTGTAGCTTGCTTCTCTCTGTTACTTGTCCTGTGACCTCTTGCCCTTTTGGCTTTTCCAGACTTTTGTCCCTGTCTCTTCAACTCAGGGGCACCATAGGGCTCTGCTTGGATTTCTCTTCTTTGCTCACCAGCCTGGAAGCTCCCTCCAGGCAGTAAGCATGAGAAATCAGAAGTCTTATCTCATTTGTTTTCCATATTTCAAGGATCACTGTCTCTTACTGGATCATTTTCAGTGTCTTAAAAATAGTTTTTTTAAATATATGTCGGCCGTGTCTTTAGTTGTTTCAAGTAGGAGGGTAAATCCCATCCCTGTTACTCCATCTTGGATGGTTGTGGAAACCCAAGCAGTAGGTAAACTAATATTTGCAGATATCTTCCATATCTGATACTTTGGGTAATGGAATATGGAATATGGGTGAAATGGACAGTGTAGAAGCTCCAAGCCTAGATCTTAGAGGCAGGACCTGTGTCTTCTTGCCCCTTTGATAACGTTAGCTTCTCCTGTGAGAAGAACATGAGCCTGGTGGTTGCTGCCACTCTCCCCTGGCCTCCCTACATGAAACACATGCGGCAAGCTGACTCTTTGCCTGTAGCTTGACACAGAATCACCTCATCTGACTGGAAACACTTATAAGTAAGAAATAAAGCCTTGTGTTACATACTGTTGAGATTTTCTGGAAGCCTACTAAGTTCTTACATGGTCTGCATAATCAGAAAAGTTCTAGGCCAAGTGAGGAAAAATCTTAAATGATAAAAACAGAGAGTCATGGTCCTTCAGTCATTTCCCTGACTTCAACCAATTTATAGACCCAAAACATCTTCATGAAGGAGATACCAGTTCCACTTGAGGAAGGGGCTGGGCACTCTGACAATAATGAGTATTGTTATGTTATTGAGTAGTGGGAGAAGGTAGTTATAGGTACCAATTATGACCACATAACCAGTTTCAGAAATGAGGGCTATAATTATATGAATATTTCCTTATTTTGTTGTGAGTATATTTGTGTGCTATGCATATGTATGTATATATATTTATAAACTATACACACACATATATATACACTAAGCACAAAATCTTTGCTTTCTTATTCCTTTATCATGTAACATAATATTGACTTTAAGTCATAGTATTTATTACTGTCAGTTTTACCCCATAGTATTTAAGTTTCTGGATATGAAAGATAAGAGTGAATATCCCTCAAGTACTTTAGCTCTTATTCTGGGGAGAAGAGTGGTAAGTTTTCAGTTATATGCAAATTGTTGCATCAGTTAGATGGAGTTATAACCTTGTTATTATCTTTATCGATGGTTTAAGATGTGTTTTAAGGAGATGCATATGGTGCCAAGTTGTGGAAGGGGTAGCCTCACGACAGTTAATTTTATGTGTCAACCTGACTAGGCCACAGGTTGTCCAGATATTTGGTTAAAGTCTATTCTGGGTATGTCTGTGAGGGTGTATCTGGATGAAATTAATGCAGTTATTTTAATATGGAATATGGGTGAAATGGACAGTGTAGAAGCTCCAAGCCTAGATCTTAGAGGCAGGACCTGTGTCTTCTTGCCCCTTTGATAACGTTAGCTTCTCCTGTGAGAAGAACATGAGCCTGGTGGTTGCTGCCACTCTCCCCTGGCCTCCCTACATGAAACACATGCGGCAAGCTGACTCTTTGCCTGTAGCTTGACACAGAATCACCTCATCTGACTGGAAACACTTATAAGTAAGAAATAAAGCCTTGTGTTACATACTGTTGAGATTTTCTGGAAGCCTACTAAGTTCTTACATGGTCTGCATAATCAGAAAAGTTCTAGGCCAAGTGAGGAAAAATCTTAAATGATAAAAACAGAGAGTCATGGTCCTTCAGTCATTTCCCTGACTTCAACCAATTTATAGACCCAAAACATCTTCATGAAGGAGATACCAGTTCCACTTGAGGAAGGGGCTGGGCACTCTGACAATAATGAGTATTGTTATGTTATTGAGTAGTGGGAGAAGGTAGTTATAGGTACCAATTATGACCACATAACCAGTTTCAGAAATGAGGGCTATAATTATATGAATATTTCCTTATTTTGTTGTGAGTATATTTGTGTGCTATGCATATGTATGTATATATATTTATAAACTATACACACACATATATATACACTAAGCACAAAATCTTTGCTTTCTTATTCCTTTATCATGTAACATAATATTGACTTTAAGTCATAGTATTTATTACTGTCAGTTTTACCCCATAGTATTTAAGTTTCTGGATATGAAAGATAAGAGTGAATATCCCTCAAGTACTTTAGCTCTTATTCTGGGGAGAAGAGTGGTAAGTTTTCAGTTATATGCAAATTGTTGCATCAGTTAGATGGAGTTATAACCTTGTTATTATCTTTATCGATGGTTTAAGATGTGTTTTAAGGAGATGCATATGGTGCCAAGTTGTGGAAGGGGTAGCCTCACGACAGTTAATTTTATGTGTCAACCTGACTAGGCCACAGGTTGTCCAGATATTTGGTTAAAGTCTATTCTGGGTATGTCTGTGAGGGTGTATCTGGATGAAATTAATGCTTGAGTTGAGTTGGTAGACCGAGTAAACAGATGACCCTCTCCAATATAGGTGGGCCTCATCCAGTCCTTTCAAGGCCTGAATGGAACTAAAAAGCTGAGTAAGGAGGAATTTGTTCTCTCTTCTCAAATGTCTTCCAGCTTGGACATTGGTCTTCTCTTGGACATTGCTTTTCTCCTGCGTATGGACTTGGACTTTGATTGGAGTTGATACCATCAAGTCTTCTGGTCAGGTCTTCAGACTCAGACTGGAACTCCACCATTGGCTCTCCTGGGTCCACAGCTTGCCAACAATAGCTCTTGGGACTTCTCAGCCTCCATAATCATGTGAGTTAATCACTCGTATATTTTTATCCCATATGTATTAGTTCTGTTTCTCTGAAAGGCCCTAATACAAGTAGTAACTTGCTAAAAAACAGTCTAAGAAACTTTGCAATGTTTAGCTTACATTGCTTCTTCAAGTTAGTGATTTTGTGTTTGGACAGAATTTTCTCCTTTCACAGTGTTGTGCTTTTGTGACTCCAAACTGTGCTCAACTGTGTTCATAAAATGCTTAGAGCTTGAACTTGGATGATCTCGACTAGAGGACATATTGGGCATTCAGTGAATGACAGGAAGCTGGCACTGAGGGAACCTGGGGCAAGGGCAGAGAGGAAGGGAATAGCCAGAGGGGCAGCTGGCACTCTTCTAGGGTTTTCTGTGAGGTCAGGATTCTGTAGAATGGCAGTGACCATGACATCTGGTATCTCAAGAAGTGAAATAGTCAACATGAGACCACAGTCAGAGAAATCACCATGGCTTAGATTTGAAGCAAAAGCTAGAGAGTCCTGTCATCTAATACTTCATCATTCCATTTTGGTGAGAGGGGGAAATTTAGTCCTGGATAGAAGAGGATGCCATAAACTAGTAATTTAAAGGAAGAATTACCCTAGGCTGTTAGGGTGTTTCATCCCCACCCACCCTCCAGGCTTACCATTCCAAGGCTACAAAGGTCTGTCAAGGCAAGCAGGTGAGTTTTGAAGTCTATTCTGGGTATGTCTGTGAGGGTGTATCTGGATGAAATTAATGCTTGAGTTGAGTTGGTAGACCGAGTAAACAGATGACCCTCTCCAATATAGGTGGGCCTCATCCAGTCCTTTCAAGGCCTGAATGGAACTAAAAAGCTGAGTAAGGAGGAATTTGTTCTCTCTTCTCAAATGTCTTCCAGCTTGGACATTGGTCTTCTCTTGGACATTGCTTTTCTCCTGCGTATGGACTTGGACTTTGATTGGAGTTGATACCATCAAGTCTTCTGGTCAGGTCTTCAGACTCAGACTGGAACTCCACCATTGGCTCTCCTGGGTCCACAGCTTGCCAACAATAGCTCTTGGGACTTCTCAGCCTCCATAATCATGTGAGTTAATCACTCGTATATTTTTATCCCATATGTATTAGTTCTGTTTCTCTGAAAGGCCCTAATACAAGTAGTAACTTGCTAAAAAACAGTCTAAGAAACTTTGCAATGTTTAGCTTACATTGCTTCTTCAAGTTAGTGATTTTGTGTTTGGACAGAATTTTCTCCTTTCACAGTGTTGTGCTTTTGTGACTCCAAACTGTGCTCAACTGTGTTCATAAAATGCTTAGAGCTTGAACTTGGATGATCTCGACTAGAGGACATATTGGGCATTCAGTGAATGACAGGAAGCTGGCACTGAGGGAACCTGGGGCAAGGGCAGAGAGGAAGGGAATAGCCAGAGGGGCAGCTGGCACTCTTCTAGGGTTTTCTGTGAGGTCAGGATTCTGTAGAATGGCAGTGACCATGACATCTGGTATCTCAAGAAGTGAAATAGTCAACATGAGACCACAGTCAGAGAAATCACCATGGCTTAGATTTGAAGCAAAAGCTAGAGAGTCCTGTCATCTAATACTTCATCATTCCATTTTGGTGAGAGGGGGAAATTTAGTCCTGGATAGAAGAGGATGCCATAAACTAGTAATTTAAAGGAAGAATTACCCTAGGCTGTTAGGGTGTTTCATCCCCACCCACCCTCCAGGCTTACCATTCCAAGGCTACAAAGGTCTGTCAAGGCAAGCAGGTGAGTGGAAAGTATTTGGCCTCAAAGCTCGGGAAAAGCATGATATGTGTTTTTCACTTTGGCCTATGACTTGCTCTATGAACTTGGGCATATCACTTAGTCCCTCTGGTATTATGTGGTATATGAATTTCGCTGCCTAAATCATAAAATGAGGATAATATCACTTTTTCTGTCTACCTCACAGGGTTATCAGAAGGATCAAATAAGGCATTAGACAGGGATGTGCTTTTGACCTGTAATATGCAATGATGACATAAAGCATTGCTCCACCGCTGCCTATAATCATTCATTCATTTAACCAACATCTCTTGAGTACTTAGTATATATTGGACACTCTTCTAGGTCCTAACATAAAGCAGTGAAAACAATGTGCTATCCATAATGGAGCTTTTATTCCACTGGGTAGAAATTTATGATGTTTTGATGTCATCATAGTTATAAGAAGAAAAATAAAGCAGTTGAAGAAGACAGAGGAAAATGCATGGTAAGCCATGGCACAAAGGGTATGTGTGAATCAAGGGGCCCATGCTATACCAAGTGAGAAATTAAAGGAAAAATGAGTAAAGCATAAAGAAGATCAAAGACTAAGGAACAGCATAGTCTCTTACACATTGCCACTCACAGCACAATCATACTTTAGTGCTGTGTGAGGAAAGGTCATTGCATGCACACAACCCACCCCCACCCCCCTTTATCTTCAAAATGAGTTTAGTGTAGAAACAAACAAACAAGTTTAGTTTATTTGGTAATTTGCTTCCTAGCTTCACAAACACAGGGACTGGTTTCAGGGTTAGTAAGTACACTAGGAGAAAATTCAGAGTTTATAGAGTGATATTCCTTTGAAGCTTTTGTGACCTCAAGAAGAATGCTGGGTGGTGATGGGAGAAATCACTTCGTGAGTAAACAAAATTGTAGCAACATATTACAACACAGAGCATGTGGCAAAAAAAAAAAAAAAAACATTTTGGCAATTGATACTGTAGAATTGCCAATTGGGAGAGCCTGTTTCTGCAACTAGTTGAAGAAGTGAGAAACCCAAATGACAAGATATCACTTTGTCTTTTGCCAAACAAATGGAGCAAGGAGGTGGATTCCCTCTCGTGACGATGGTTGAGGCGGGTGGGATGTATTATACATTCCAGGCCACATAGGCCTGGCCTCCTAGGAGGATTACTTAACTTCAGAGCCCAAGTAATATGGAGCCCTGCATAGAGGATGTACTCAGGAAATGTCTGAGGAAAAAATGAGGTCCAGAATCTCCTCAAGCAGCTCTTTTTTTTTTTTTTAACGATTTAGCTCTGGGAAAGCTGGCTTATGCCAGAAAAGCTCAGACCATGGATTAGAAAATCAGCCTATTAATTAACAGGGAAAATACAAATCAGATAATGACTCATTAGCGCCTCCTACCCAGGAAAGTAAGCCTTCTCCAATTCATTGGCGTTGTGTATTGGTCAGTTATTTCATTTTAATTTTGACATAATTTAAAAAATAGACAGTGCAAGAATAGTGAAAGGAAGTACCCTGTACCATATATCCTTTACACCCTCTACCCTGATTCATAAACTGTCTACATTTTGCCCTATTTGTAAGTACTTACCTCTCTTTCCCCTCTGCCTGTACACAAGACACACACATTTTTTTTCATTAATCATATGGCAGTAAGCAAGAGATATGGTGTCCTTCAAATACTTCAGTGTATATTTCCTAAAAGCCAGGATAAATACAGCACCACTGGCAAAGTCAGAAAATTTAACATTGATATAAACTCATTCTTTTATCTAATTCATAGTCCATTTCCACATGTAGCTAATTATTCTAATAATGGCCTGTGTAGCTAATGTTTTGCCTGATCTAGATTATAATTCAGTGTCATGCATTGCACTTGCTGTCAAGTGAATTTAATGTCTTTTATAATTTTTAATTGAGGTACAGTGGACAGATGATATTATTTCAGGCATACAACAATGATTTGATATCTGTATATATTGTGAAATGATCAGTAAGTCCAGTTAACAACTGTCGCCACACATACTTGTAAAATATTTTTCTTGTGATGGAAACTTTTGTAATCTAATCCCTTAGCAAACTTCAAATATTCAATATAGTATTATTAACTATAGTCATCATGCTATACATCCTGTGCACCCCTATGACTTATTTGTTTTGTAACATAAGTTTGTACCTTTTGACTCCTTTTACCCATTTTACCCACCCTCCACCCCTTACCTCTGGCAACCACTTATCTGTCCTCTGTGTCTACAAGCTTGGTTTTATGTTTATCTCTTACAGATTCCACATAAGTGAGATCACGTGATATTTGTCTTTCACTGACTTATTTCACTTAGCATAATGCCCTCAAGGTCCATCCAGGGTGTCACAAATAAGGAGGTCTCATTCCTTTTTAATGGCTAAATAATATTCCATCGTGCATATACATATCACAGATTCTTTATTCATTCATCCTTTGGTGGACACTTTCCATGTCTTTTTGCATTCATATTTTAATTTCTTCAGATATATACCTAGGAGTGAAGTTGGTGATCCTATGGTAACTCTGTTTTTAATTTTTTGAGGAACTTCCATACTGTTTTCTAGAGTGGCTGTGTCAGTTTACATTTCCACCAGTGGTATAGGAGGGTTGCCTTTTTTCCTGTGTCCTTACCAGCACTGACTTGTTATCTAGTCTTTTTGATTCGAACAGGTAGAAGGTGACATCTCATTGTGGTTTGACTTACATTTCCCTGATGGAATTTAATCTTTTTAAATCTGGAATAGTTCCTCAGACTTTCTTTGCTACCTTGATCTTGAGATTATTGAAGACTATGCCAGTTATTTTGTAGATTGTCTCTCAATATGAGTTTGTCCGATGTTTCTTCATGATTAGATGCAAGGTTGTGTATTTTCGGCAGAAATAACACAAGAATGATGTTATGACTTTCTCAGTGTGTTGTATCAATTGATGCTAATGTAAATGAAATTGTTTCTTCTAAGATTTCATTTGATAACTTGTTCCTTTTAGTATATGAAGATACAATAGATCTTCGTGTATTGATGTCACGTCCTGACAATACTGAACTCACTTATGAGTTGTAATAATTGATTTGGAAATTCTTTATAATTTTCTGTATAAACAATGGTGGCATCTGCAAACAGAGATTAATTTCTTCTATATTAGATCATCTGATACAGTGTTGAATAAAAATGGCAAGAATGGATATATTTACCTTATTACAGAAAACAAAGTGCAATATTGGCTGGAGGGTTTTTTAAAGGTGTATAATTGAGCATTGAACAATGTGAGGGTTAGAGGCACCAACCCTCCCCACAGCTGAAAATCTACATATAAAATGTAGCCAGCCCTCTGGAAACATGGTTCCTCCGTATCTGTGGTTTTGCGTTTGCAGATTCAACCAACTGTGGAGGGTGTAGTACTGTAGTATTTACTATTGAAAAAAATCTAGGTATAAGTGGCAGTTCAAACTCAACTGTTCTAAAGTCAACTGTACTTTATAAGGTCAAGGAAGCATCTTTCTATTCTGGCTTTCTAGGAGTTGAGATTATGAAAGTATATTTCATTTTGTTGAGATACTTTCTGCATCTATTGAGATAAATCTATTTCTTATTTTAGTCATTTAATATGTTGCCTAACATTGGTTGATTTTGAGTGTTGATCCAACTCTGCATTCCATGAGGGATGAACGCCTCATGGCCCTGATATAGTATCCCCTTTGTGTTTTGACTGAAATGTCTTTGGTAATTTTTTTTTACAAAATTTTTGTTTCTGCCTTTACAAGGGATATTGAAACATACCTTTCTTTTCTTGTAATGTTTTACCTGGCTTTCATATCATGGTAATGCTGGCCTCATAGAATGAATTGAGAAGGTTACTGTCTCTCCTATTTTGAAAAAGAGTTTGATTAGAAGTAGTATTTTTTGGGACTTCCCTGGGCCCAGTGGCTAAGACTCTGAGTTCCTAATGAAGGGGGCCCAGGTTTGATCCTTGGTCAGGGAATTAGATTCCGCATGCTACAACTAAGACCCAAAGCAACCAAATAAATAAATATTTTTTATTTTTTTTCTTCCTTAATTTTTAGAATTCACCAGTGAAGCCATCAGGGCCTAGAATTTTCTTTGTGAGAAAGTTCAATGTGTTTAATAGATGCAGTGATATTCAGATGGTATATTTTTTCTTAGGTGTGCTTTGTATTTCAAGAAATTTGTTAATTCTGAGATGTTGAATTTTGGCATATAAAACTGTTCATGAAAACTTCTTTTTATCCTTTTGATGACTGCAGAATCTATATTGATGTCCCCTTTCTTATTCCTGGTATTGGTATTTTGTGTCTTTTTTTGACTTTTTCCCTTGCTGATACTTTCTAAAAAGCAGCTTGTAATTTTATTGATTTTTCTCTATTATCTTTTTTCCATGTGATTGATTGATTTCTGCTTTGTCTTTGTTATATTTTTACTTCTTACTTTGGATTAAGTTTGTTATTCTTATTTTAGTTTCTTAGGGTGGACATTTAGAGCATTAAGATGAAATTATTCTTTTTTAAAATATAAGCTTTCAGTGCACCAAACTTCCCTCTAAGCACTGCTTTAGCTGTGTCTCACAAAATTTGATCTTTTTTGTGCTCATTTGAATTTAATACAAAATATTTTAAAATTTCCCTTGATCAATAGGAATCATAGGGAACCATATTTAGAAGGGTTTGTTTACTCTCCACATATTCGCGGACTTTTCAGATATATTTCTGGTACTTATTTCTAATTAAAATTCATTCTGGTCAGAGAGTATTTGTCATATCATTTCAATCATTTAAAATTATCTAGACTTACTTTGTGGCCCATAACATAGTATATATTGGTAAATATTTTTTGTTATTTTTGGATGGAATATTCTACCAGTGTTAATAAGGTCAACTTGATTGATGGTACTGTTCAAATATTTCATCTTTTCTGTCTGATTAGTTCTATAAAGATTGAGAGTTTGATGTTAAAGTGTCCAACATAATTGTAGTCTTATCTGTTATTTCTTTCAGTTTAATTATTTTTTTCTCATGTATTTTGAAGCTCTGGTGGCATACGTATTTAGAATTGTTCTTTATTTTTAATGATTTAGCCCCCCATTTTTCACTCTTATTGATAACATTTCTTATTCTGAAGGCTACTTTGTCTTATATTAGTATGATAAATTCACCAGTGAAGCCATCAGGGCCTAGAATTTTCTTTGTGAGAAAGTTCAATGTGTTTAATAGATGCAGTGATATTCAGATGGTATATTTTTTCTTAGGTGTGCTTTGTATTTCAAGAAATTTGTTAATTCTGAGATGTTGAATTTTGGCATATAAAACTGTTCATGAAAACTTCTTTATCCTTTTGATGACTGCAGAATCTATATTGATGTCCCCTTTCTTATTCCTGGTATTGGTATTTTGTGTCTTTTTTTGACTTTTTCCCTTGCTGATACTTTCTAAAAAGCAGCTTGTAATTTTATTGATTTTTCTCTATTATCTTTTTTCCATGTGATTGATTGATTTCTGCTTTGTCTTTGTTATATTTTTACTTCTTACTTTGGATTAAGTTTGTTATTCTTATTTTAGTTTCTTAGGGTGGACATTTAGAGCATTAAGATGAAATTATTCTTTTTTAAAATATAAGCTTTCAGTGCACCAAACTTCCCTCTAAGCACTGCTTTAGCTGTGTCTCACAAAATTTGATCTTTTGTGTGCTCATTTGAATTTAATACAAAATATTTTAAAATTTCCCTTGATCAATAGGAATCATATGGAACCATATTTAGAAGGGTTTGTTTAATTTCCACATATTTGCGGACTTTTCAGATATATTTCTGGTACTTATTTCTAATTAAAATTCATTCTGGTCAGAGAGTATTTGTCATATCATTTCAATCATTTAAAATTATCTAGACTTACTTTGTGGCCCATAACATAGTATATATTGGTAAATATTTTTTGTTATTTTTGGATGGAATATTCTACCAGTGTTAATAAGGTCAACTTGATTGATGGTACTGTTCAAATATTTCATCTTTTCTGTCTGATTAGTTCTATAAAGATTGAGAGTTTGATGTTAAAGTGTCCAACATAATTGTAGTCTTATCTGTTATTTCTTTCAGTTTAATTATTTTTTTCTCATGTATTTTGAAGCTCTGGTGGCATACGTATTTAGAATTGTTCTTTATTTTTAATGATTTAGCCCCCCATTTTTCACTCTTATTGATAACATTTCTTATTCTGAAGGCTACTTTGTCTTATATTAGTATGATAAAGTTCCATCTTTCTTTTGATCGGTGTTTGCATGATGTATCATGTCCTATCATTTTCCTTTTACTCAACTGTGTCTTTTCATTCAAAGTGGGTTTCTTACAGAGAGGATATAATTGAGTCTTGCTTTTTGATAAAATATGTCCACCTCTGATTATTATTTAGTAGTTTTAGACTATTTGCATTTAATGTGTTTCATTATTTTTCAGGGATTTCTCTACAGATTACAGCATATATCTTTAACTTATAGTGGTCTACATAGAATTAATACTACATTATTTCACACAAAATATGAGAAACTTTTAACTGCACAATTCCGTTTTACTTCATGTCTTTTGTCATATAGTTTTAATGAATGGTACATTTATGTATGTTATAAATACTGCAAAATAATTTAAGAGGAAAAAGTTTTATCATCTTTGTATTTACCAACATATAAATATTTACTAATTCACGTGCTCTTAATTATATTCTGGCAATGTGAGTCACCATCTGGTGTCCTTTCCTTCAGTCTGAAGAACTTTCATAGGTCTAATGGGACAGAATCTCAGCTATTTTTCCTTTTAATATGAAAATGTTTTGCCTTCACTCTTGAAAGAAACTTTTCCGGATAGAGAATTTTTTTTTAAGCTTTTATTTTACTTTTAACTCTTACAGAGTTTTGTTGTTTACAGATATGTATGTTCCCAGATTAGTCATATGCATATCCCCCCCATCCCACCCCTCCAGACCATCACACAGCACCCCTGCAGGATCCCCTTTATAGAGAGAATTTTGAGTGAAAATTAAAAAAAAATTTCAGCACTTTGAACATTTTATTCCTTTGTCTCATTGTTTCTTTTGAGAATCCAGGTGTCATTTGCATTATGGTTCTCTTATATATCATGTATCATTTACCTCTTTCTGCTTTCAAGAATCTCTTCATCTTTGGTTTTCATCAGTTTGACTGTGATATGCTCAAGTGTGGTTTGACTAGTTAATTTTTCAATGGCAATTATAAGGACTAATTAAAATGATTACTTAAAACTTCTACCATTTTAATTGAAAGCAAAAATGTACCTTATTGATCAGTATTTAGCACTAGACTGAGTTTTTGCCCCTTGTATTAATCATATCCCTCTAATATTTACAGTTTTATTTTCTTTTATTTTTAAACATTTATTTTTTATTTATTTGTCTTTTGGGAGGTGGGGTGGGGAGGGAGGGGGTCGAGCAGGCCACTTCCATTGGTCTTTCATTTGTCTATTTTCATCCGTCTTTGTTCTTTGGCTCCTGTGGGCCTCCCATCGCGGTGGCGTCTGTCGTTGCAGAGCACCGGCTCTGGGTGCATGCGCTCCAGAGCTCAGGCTCGGTCATTCATTGGACACATCGGTCCAGCTGCTCCATGGCACATAGGATCTTCCCACGCCAGGGATCGAACCGGTGCCCCTTGCACTGCAAGGCGGTGTCCTCACCCACTGGACCACCAGGGGAAGCCCCTACAGTTTTATTTTTTAAAACTGGGTAATGAATGTGATAATAATCTTACAATGCAACTGAGCACAGAATCCTTCTAGGCTTTTACTATTCTCTTTATTATTTCTCAGAAATCTTGCCCAGATATAATTTCACAGCAGTTATAAAGTTTTCCTGAAGTATTCAGCTTAACTTTTTTAAAAAATAAAGACTTTAGGGCTTCCCTGGTGGTCCATGGGTAAAGAGTCTGTCTTGCAGTGCAAGGGGCACAAGTTCGATCCCTGGCCCTGGAATATCCCATGTGTCATGGAGTGGGTGGATTGGTGTGTCCAATTATGAGCCAACACTCTGGAGTGCGTGTGCCCAGAGCCAGTGCTCTGCAAGGAGAGAGACCACTGCAATGGGAGGCCCACACAGGCCAAAGAATGAAGATGGATGAAAATAAATAAATAGAAAGCCAATACAAGAGGCAAAGATTTTTTTAAAAAATAAAGACTTTATTTTTAGAGCCATTTTAGATTTAGAGCAAAGTTAATGGAAAGGTGCAGAGATTTCCCATATACTCCTGCCGCAACACAGGCGTACTTCCTCATTATTAACATCCCCCACCAGAGTGATACATTTGTTGTTTAACAAATTGACTTCCATTGGAACATCAAAATCACCCAAAGGCCAAGTTTACATTATAGTCCACTCTCGATATTGCACATTCTATAAATGTAGACAAATGTATATCTGTATCCATCATTATAATGTGTCATAGAGAATTTTCGCTGTCCTAAAAATCCTATGTGTTGCCTATTTATCTATCCCTCCCTCCCCCATCCTCTGGCAACCACTGATATTTTTATATTCTCCTTAGTTTTGCCTTTTCCAAAATGTTATGTAGTTGGAATCATATAAACTTTTCAGATCATCTTTCACTTAACAATATACATTTGAAGTCCTTCCATGTCATTTCATGGCTTGATGACTCATTCCTTTTTTACTGCTGAGTAATATTCCATTGTCTAGATGCGACAGTTAGTTTGCCCTGAAGGACGTCTTGGTTGCTTCCAGATTTTGGCAATCATGAATAAAGATACTGTATCCATGCACAGGTTTTTGTGCGGGCAACTCTTTTGGGTAAACCTCGTGGAGTATCATTCCTGGATCATATGATGAGAGTATGTTTAGTTTTGTAGAGATTGCCCAACAGTCTTGCAAAGTGGCTATAGTATTTTTCATTTCTACCAGCAATGAATAAGAGTTCCTGTTGCTTCCCATCCTGGCCAGCATTCAGTGTGGTCAGTGTTCTGGATTTTGGCCATTCTAATAGGTGTGTAGTAGTGTCTCATTGCTGGTTTAATTTGCATTTTCTTGATGACTTTATGACTTGTGGTATGGAGCATCTTTTAGTATGCTTATTTGCCTTCTGTGTATCTTCTTTGGTGAGGTGTCTGTTCAGGTCTTTGGTCTGTTTTTTAATTGGGTTGTTTCCTTTCTATTTATTGAGTTTTAAGATTTCCTGTATATTTTGGATAATAGTCTTTTATCAGATGTGTGCTTTAGAAAGATTTTCTCTCAGTCTGTTCCTTCCCTGCATAGGCTCAAACTCAATCCCCTATACCAGCCACTTTAGAATGATCTAGCAAGACCAGGATGGGATGGGGCTAGAGAGAAGTACTCTAGTCCTCAGAGTTGGTTTTTCTGTACAGGTCCTGGAAGATTAAGTCAGAGGGCCAGCATTTGCTGAGTAAGAAAGGTGGGTTGGTCAAGGGAAAGGCACCAAGGCAGAGGCTTCCTGGCCTTTCCTGTATCTGAGCTAAAGGCTTTCTTAAAGCCTAGCCATGCTGATCAGGTAAGAGAGCCCACATGCAGGTTTGAAACCAGTGACCGGTGTTGTAACTGTGAATAATACTGGGCATTTACCTTTAATGTTCTGTCATTTTATGGTAGCAACAGATAATAGGACTGAATCAGTCATCCAAAAATCCTCAGCTTGGATACACCGTACTAGAATTAAGAGAAGCAATGATAACCATGGAAGACAGAGGCTACCATGGTGTGGATAAAAGCAGAGAAAGGGAAAGCTGTGTACAAAAGCCTGTCATAGAATATAATTTCAGAAAGTTCAGTATAAAGTCAACTATGAATCCAGGGCCCAGCACTCTAGAAAGGAAGATAAAATCAGGAAGATCAAAGCTCAGATTTAGTTGAAAATGGCAAAAAAAAAGAGCGAGAAGAGGATGACTAAATTGTTGAAAGGGAGAGAACGCAAGAGATGGATTTCATTCCCTATTTTCTTTGGCTGCACCACATGGTTTGTAGGATCTTACTTATTGCTTCTCCTACCAAGGATTGCGGAGTCCTAACCACTGGACCCCCAGGGAATTCCCTGGATTTAATTCTTAAGACAAATGGCAGGTGATAAGAGAGAGCACAGAGAAGGCTGATTTACTTATTTTGTGTGTTACTCCTTTTCTTTCTCTCAAGAGAAATGGCCGTCAACAAATTCAACACTGCCTGAACAAATTCAGCAACAGTGCTTGAATATGCCTTGTTCCTTAATCTCAACAGACATGAGAACAACCACACTGTGGGCTGTGATTGCCCTCGGCTGTACTGCCGGCATTCCTGGCCTTCCACACCACTGCCATGCTACTGCTGCTGAGGAGGCAGTAAGAAAACTGATCATCACCATCCACACAGCCAACCCTGGTGCCACTTACTGCCAGCCTTCTGCTCTGTCTCTAGCTGATGATGGGGCTAAATTGTTTCTGTTACATTGAAATTTAGTGGTTAAAAGCAGCGGCCTTGAGTCAGAAAGATGTAGACCTCGGGTCTTTACCACCTACTATTTCTATAAACTTGAATAGTTGCTAAACTCTATGCCTCACTTTCCTAATCTATCAACACATCCCTTACTTCCCAAGGCGTCTGTGAAAACTAGAATGTTTCAAACCCTCTAGAACAGTATCTGAGTCAAGTAGGAGCTCAATAAATATGGATTCCCCTGTCTGAGGTATCTCTGGATACTTTGTCCTTAAGTGTCCTTATTGTGTTCATGCAGCTGCTATTTACCTTAATTGCAGGCCTATTGCCTGGTAGGAAATTATGTCTCACGAGTCCTAGCCTGAATATCTGAAGCTTAAAAGTCGCCTCTGAAGCAGTTTTTCTATCCTTTGTTTTATTGCCATCTAAACTCAAAATGTGCCAGCTTAGTTAAACCACAGAGTGAAGACTGCCAATTGGACAGAGCCTTCGTTTTGGAAATATATTTTTTTGAAGACTCAATTTAATTTAAAAATTATTGATGACCCTCTGTATATCTGTCTATACTCTTTGGCATATCAGAAGGGCTGCCTGGCTGGATGTATCCTCCACCGATGGGCTCTGCTTTAAGAAAACCTAATAAAGGAAACAATCCCTGAACTTACAGAACATAATCATTGTACCTTGCTTCAGGGGTTTTCATTGAGTGAGTGAGTGAGAATGTATCTGTGATGTGTGATGTGTGTGTGTAAGGGGCTGGTATAAGATTACCTTGTGGGGCTCTGTAAACTACACATATTCCTGCATTCCTCCTTTCTCCTTTTACAGTTTCTTTAAATATCCTCACAGTAAGGCATCTAGATGCTCAGGGAGAGACATGAGTAACTTAAAAATTCCAAAAAATTCACAGAGGACTCTGAAACATGTGTAACGTATTTGCTTTACCAACATTTTGGTTTACAAAATTTCTTGTCAGTGATGCCACAGGGAAGGTGTATATTATGACTGCACTCATTGGAAAAACAATTAAATTTGTAATGACTCAATTCACACTTTGGAAACAGATCTGCTGCCTAATGTAAGGAATGTGTGGAAGTGTGCCGCCACGCCAAACTCTCCAAAGTGGTCTGTCTTTCAGTCAGCGCCACTTCCTTACTCCTGTCAGAGAGGAGTTGGATACTGGAGAACAATGTGGGCGCAGCGAGAGGAGATTTCTGGAAAGGCATGTGGGGTGTGTATATATTGCTTCTCCCCATCCTCCACCTGTTTTCTATCCATCAAGCACAGAGAAAGGTGATACTTCCCCGAGGAGATAAAATTTAGGCTAAGACTCAAAGGAAGAGCAGGCGGGGGGCAAGGAACAAGAGCCAGCAGAGAGTGGATCTGGTCGTTCCATCAGGAGCACATGACCACGTGGTCAGCTGCTCTTCAGAGAGAGAGAACCATTAGGGGAAGTACTCTATATAGTTATAGATACCTACACATCTATAAACTATATATAGAGAGAGACATACAGACAGACAACAGAAAGATGGAAAGGAAGGGAGTAAAATAAAGTTTAGATAAAGAGCTGCTTTGGAGTACCTGCCTCCATAAGGTTTGGCCATATGATACCGCAACATGGCCCTGGTTTCTAAAACATCAGTATCATTGCGCCTGTTTAAATCCAGTTAGGTGCCCTCTGGCCATCAAGAATATAGACTTAAATCAGCATACATAAAAGTTCAATACATGTCCAGCTCAGTTTAACCAAACAACAGAAAAGGGTTCATTTGCATAAGTGCTGTTAAAATAATTTGACATCACCATGGGGAAACATTAACTTAAACCTATGCCCCATGTAATATATCACAGTCAACACCATAAAAATTCATGTCAACTATTGAGAAAAATTTAATTATAGTGAAAACAGATAAAATAGAGCACTGATTCCGTCTTCAGAGCGAGATAACGTTTGATTAAAGGAGAAAAATAAATTACAAAGGAAAAGATAAGCAGTGTGATTACACAATAAAAATTAATAAAAGTAAAACCACAACAAAACCAAGATAGAAGTCAGGGACAAGATAGAAAGCTACTTTTAATACATATGATGATATTTCTAAACAATATTGAGTTTTTATAAATTTACATTCACTATGGACAGTGGTCAAACAATCGTTGCACAAGATGAAACACCATTAGTAAATTAACATAGGAAAGTGTTCAGTCTTGCCAGCAATAAAGGAGGTGCAAATTAAAACAATGATGAAGTGTCACTTTATAAAAACTCTAAAATTAGCAGCAATAAAAGAACATTAGTAAAACTAGTGATGGAGCTATTGGGGAAATTGAAATATTTATACATTTCTAGTGACACTGTAAATTACCTCAGTCTAATGAATAATCTGAGAGTTTTTATCAAGAGTCATAAAGTGTTCCTATATTTTTACTAAACAGTCTCACTCTAGGGTATTTGTTTTAAGGGTATAATTCAGAAGAAGAAATGCATTATGTGTTATTTATTATCATGGAAAACTGGATACATCCCAAACAACCATAAATAGAGGGATGGTTATAAAATCATGCTATTTCAACTTAATGGAATTGCTTGTACCCAGTGAAAATGATGGATAGTAAGATTATTAAAATACATGGAAAATATATGTAAACTTTTAAAAATGAAATAAGTTATAAGAGCCTATGTTAAGAAGGTTGGAAAGGGCTAGAACTGTTGTATTATGCCTCATTAAGTTGCCCCACTAGGAATTTCTTCCCATGATGGAACACCACATTGAAGAGAAATTCCTGGTATTTGAATAAAATTTAAGCATGTAGGAATAACAGAGATGAGGGAGAGAGAAGGTCCAAATAAAAGTTGGGGAAGGAAACACATAGAGTAAATCCCCTACATGCAAACAGGTTCTGTTCCAAGAGTGGATTTGTAAGTCCAGTTTGTTTCTAAGTCCAGCAAAGTTAACCTAGGTACCTGACTAACATGATCAGCTATATAGTACTATACTGTAATGGGTTTATAATGCTTTTCACTTATATAGCACATTAAAAAAGCAAACACACAAAATAAAACATTTTTCATCTTATAATACAGTACCTTGAAAAGTACAGTAGCACAGTACAACAGCTGGTGCACGGGCTGGCATCAAATGAACAGGCAAGAAGAGTTACCAGTCGGAGGAGGGAGGGGCGGTGGGTGGTGAAACCATATGAATCTAAGGAAACAATTACTATAAAATTGAGTATAAAGGTTGTATTTGGAGGGAGCAAGGAAGCTGTATGGGGATTGGACGTTTGGGGAAGCTTCTGGCATGGCTAGTTTTCTAGCCTGGATGGTGCTTACAAGGGTATCATTTGTATAATAATTCCCTGAGCTCTACATTTGTTTTGTGGTTTTATATGTCTTCATTTTAAAATAATGTTAAAAGTGACCTACACAGACCTGTAGGTCGGAAGAGACTAGAACAAAAATATGGGCTGTAGGCCTGTTTCTTCAAGAAAGGTTAATAATAATGATAAAAAGACTAATAGAAGGTAACTTTCTATCCCATACTATGTAATATTTCAGTGGAAGAACTGCAAAGGAGAGTCACCTCACACCGGATGTAGAATTATGAGTTTTTTAAAGAGAAAATGTGTGTTAACTCTACTATAAATGGTGTCTGTATAAGTGGGCCACTCTATCCAAAGAACATCCATCTTTATAGCCATGAATCGTGTGGGATGAATTTTTAATTTAGTTGGCCTCTACAGTCATTTTTCAAAAACTACAAACAATGGGACTCTTATTTAAGGATGTCATGTTGATTCAGGACCTTTGATGCAGAAGTTTTATCTTGTCAATATCCAAGGGAGTTCCTGACACCAGTTATTCCAGATCTCTTCTCCTCCTCTCAAGCTCCACCCACCCACACTGCCTTAGCAAATGACCTCTCCTACTTTGCCAAGACTATGTCCCTTTTATATCCTCTTATCCCCACTTCAACTCCTTGCTGCCTCTATACATATTTTTCATTTTTTGAGTATAGTTGCTTTACAATGGTGTCTTAGTTTCTGCTGTACAGCAAAGTGAATCAGCTATGGCAATACATATATCCTCTCTATTTTGGATGTCCTTCCTATTTAGATCTTGTACAATGGGTTTATAATGCTTTTCACTAAAGTAGCAAACACACAAAATAAAACATTTTTCATCTTATAATACAGTACCTTGAAAAGTACAGTAGCACAGTACAACAGCTGGTGCACGGGCTGGCATCAAATGAACAGGCAAGAAGAGTTACCAGTCGGAGGAGGGAGGGGCGGTGGGTGGTGAAACCATATGAATCTAAGGAAACAATTACTATAAAATTGAGTATAAAGGTTGTATTTGGAGGGAGCAAGGAAGCTGTATGGGGATTGGACGTTTGGGGAAGCTTCTGGCATGGCTAGTTTTCTAGCCTGGATGGTGCTTACAAGGGTATCATTTGTATAATAATTCCCTGAGCTCTACATTTGTTTTGTGGTTTTATATGTCTTCATTTTAAAATAATGTTAAAAGTGACCTACACAGACCTGTAGGTCGGAAGAGACTAGAACAAAAATATGGGCTGTAGGCCTGTTTCTTCAAGAAAGGTTAATAATAATGATAAAAAGACTAATAGAAGGTAACTTTCTATCCCATACTATGTAATATTTCAGTGGAAGAACTGCAAAGGAGAGTCACCTCACACCGGATGTAGAATTATGAGTTTTTTAAAGAGAAAATGTGTGTTAACTCTACTATAAATGGTGTCTGTATAAGTGGGCCACTCTATCCAAAGAACATCCATCTTTATAGCCATGAATCGTGTGGGATGAATTTTTAATTTAGTTGGCCTCTACAGTCATTTTTCAAAAACTACAAACAATGGGACTCTTATTTAAGGATGTCATGTTGATTCAGGACCTTTGATGCAGAAGTTTTATCTTGTCAATATCCAAGGGAGTTCCTGACACCAGTTATTCCAGATCTCTTCTCCTCCTCTCAAGCTCCACCCACCCACACTGCCTTAGCAAATGACCTCTCCTACTTTGCCAAGACTATGTCCCTTTTATATCCTCTTATCCCCACTTCAACTCCTTGCTGCCTCTATACATATTTTTCATTTTTTGAGTATAGTTGCTTTACAATGGTGTCTTAGTTTCTGCTGTACAGCAAAGTGAATCAGCTATGGCAATACATATATCCTCTCTATTTTGGATGTCCTTCCTATTTAGATCACCACAGAACCCTGAGTAGCGTGCCCTGTGCTCTACAGGAGGTGCTTGTTAGTTAACTGTGTTATACATAGTAGCATATATATGTCAATCCCAACCTCCCAATTCATCCTACCCAGCCCTTCCCCACCCTGGTATCCATAGGTCTGTTCGCTACATTTGCATCCCTATTTCTGTTTTCCAAACAAATTCATCGGTATCATCTTTCTAGATTCCACATAGAAGCAGTATTACATGATACCTGTTCTTCTTTTTCTGATTTTTTTCACCCTGTATGACAGTCTCTAGGTCCATCCACGTCTCTGCAAATGGCACTATTTTGTTCCTCTGTATGGCTGAGTAATATTCCATTGTATGTGGGTACTACATCTTCTTTGTCCATTCCTCTATTGATGGACATTTAGGTTGCTTCTATGTCCTGGCTGTTGTAAATATGGCTGCGATGAAAATCGAGGTGCATGTATCTTTGAATTATGATTTTCCCCAGATACATGCCAGAAGTGGGATTTCTGAGTCATATGGTAGCTCTACTTTTAATTTTTTAAGGAGCCTCCATACTGTTCTCCATAATGGCTGCACCAATGTACCTTCCTGCTAACAGTTGTAGGAGGGTTCCATTTGGGATATGATATAAAGAATTCCATTTGGGATATGATCCATTTGGAAGAACAGCAAACCAGTACAAACTGAAGGTCCACAGCTTGTGGTGTATCTACTATTAAACTATCACTGTTGTTATTTTTTATTTTTAAAAATATTGATTGCTGTCTTAGTAGGTGCCAAAAGTAACACACTAAGTGCTGTGGGAGAGAGCATGCAGCAAGATAAGTGAGATGTAGTTCTTGCCTTCAAGAAAATAGCATTGAACTTATTTTAAGTAATGTACAAGGTGGCTTGTACATTACTGGTGGCTTCCCTGGTGGCTCAGCAGTAAATCTGGTGCCAGTGAAGGAGACACGGGTTCAGTCCCTGATCTGGAAGATCCCACGTGCTGCGGAGCAGCTAAGCTGTGCATCACAACTACTGAGCTCGTGCTCTAGACCCTGGAAGTCAAAAACCACTGAGCCCATGTGCTGCAAATATTGAAGACCAAAGCCCTAAGGCCCATGCTCCACAACAAGAGAAGTTACTGCAATGAGAAGTCTGTGCACCACAACTAGGAAGTAGTGCCCACTCACCACAATTAGAAAAAAAGTCAGCACAGGAGCAAAGACCCAATACAGCCACAAATAAATAAATAAAACTTAGAAAAGAGATGCAGGTTCGATCCCTGGGCTTGGAAGATGCCCTGAAGAAGGAAATGGTAACCCCCTCCAGTGTTCTTCCCTGGAAAATCCATGGACAGAGAAGCTTGGTGGGCTATAGCCCATGGGTTGCAGAATCAGACACAATTGAGTGATTGAGCACACATGCATGCAATGTACAAAGCAGTGGATAAAGGTAAGGATAGGGTGAATGTTTGGGATCAGTGGGAACAAACAGAATACTGAATGTGGGCCAATAAGCACTTGCAAGTTTTCCAACTGGAAAGTTTGGGGCAGCATTGGTCTGTTCTGTGCCCAAGAAGGATACAAGACAGCTAGAAGAAAGAAGCAGCACTTTTTTGCATGACTTAACCCCTCTTTCCTCAGTATTTAAATATTTCTTTTTCTCTTCAGACACTGTAGGAGGTAACTACAAAGACATAGAAACCATGCACCTGACCTCAAAGAGTTTACATGCCAGTTGTGGAGATAAGGCACAGCTTTGGAACTCAAGACAAATCCTGACTGAAGGGGTGCTACAGAAGTCAAACTGTTGGCATACCTTGTATGAGTTCCAGGCACAAGAAGGTACCAGGATGATGAAGACGTATGCTTGCACTTACTATGGTTAAGCCATTTTGGTCTTGTTTTCATTCCTGGGATAGGCCAAGCAATGAAAAATGGCTAAGATTTAGAGATCAGTATAAAAGCTTTTAGTAAAAGCTGTGCTTTAGCCAAATTAACCTGAAAACTTTTTGTAGTAAAGGCTGAAGAGAGGCATTGAAGTTGGACAAGTGAGAGTTATGAAGGGTCTTTTTCTGCCATAGTGCCTGAATATGTGCTTTGATATCAGATATATAGGGATTGCGTATATCACTAGCTCCTCTGTTCATGAACAGTGTGATTCTGGGCAGGTCACTAATCTGGTTTTGAATCTCAGTCTCTGTATTAATCAGGATTTGATAGATAAACAGAGATTGATTATAAGAATTGACTCATGAGATTTTAGAGGTCAGGAAGTCCCACGATCTATTGCTTGCAAGCTAGAGAATCAGGAAAGCCAATGGTGAGATTCAGTCCTGATCTGAAGGCCTAAGAAGAGGGAGACCTGGTGATGTAAGTTGAAGTCCATTTCCAAAGGCCCAAGAATCAGGAGTTTAGAGATGTTCAAAGGCAATAGAAGATACATGTCCCAGACGAGAGAGAGCAAATTCACCCTTCCTCTGCCTTTTTCTATTCAGGCCCTCAGCAGATTGGATCGTACCCACCCATATTGACAGCAGTTTTCTTTAGTCTACTGGTTAAAATGGTAATCTCTCCCAAAAACACATATGTGTCCAGAAATCATGTTTTTCTAGCTGTCTGAGCATCCCTTAACTCAGTCCACTGACAGAATTAGCCACCACAGTCCATTCAGATGTCAGAAATGGAGAAGACAGGGCACTTGAGACAGATACTCTGAAGGTATAATAGAGAAGACGTGACAATTAATTAGAGTTGGGGAGCAAGGAAAATCCCCTTCATGGATCACAGTCTTGTTGTGGTAAAGGGGCTTGCATAACTCCATGAGGTTATGAGCCATGCCATGCAGGGACACCCAAGACAGATGAGTCACAATAGAGAGTTCTGACAAACGTGGTCCTCTAGGGAAGGGAATGGCAAACCACCCCAGTATTTTGCTATGAGGACCCCATGAACAGTATGAAAAGCTAAAAAGTTATGATACTGAAAAATAAGCCCCCCAGGTCAGTGTCCAATATGCTATTGGGGAAGAGCAGAGAAATAGCTTCAAAAAGAATGAAGTGGCTAGGCCAAAGCAGAAATGATACTCACTTGTGGATGTATCTGGTGATGAAAGTAAAGTTTGATGCTGTAAAGAACAATATTGCATAGGAACATGGAATGTTAGATCCACGAGTCGAGGTAAATTGGATGTGGTCAAGCAGGAGGTAGCAAGAGTGAATATTAATGTCTTAGGAAACAATGAACTGAAATGGATGAGAATGGGCAAGTTTAATTCAGATGACCATTATATCAACTGCTGTGGGCTAGAATTCCTTACGAGAAATGGAGTAGCCCTCACAGTCAACAAAAGATTTCGAATTGCAGTACTCAGGTGCAATGTCAAAGTCAACATTCAAAAAACTAAGATTATGGCATTCAGTCCCATCACATCATGGAAATAGGTGGGGAAAAAGTGACAACAGTGACAGATTTTATTTTCTTGGGCTCCAAGATCAAGAAAATGGTGATGACTGTAAATAGATGGTGACTATAAGCCATGAAATTCGAAAATACTTGCTCTTTGGAAGCTCTAGTCTTTTGGCCATGTGATGCAAAGATCTGACTCATTGGAAAAGACCCTGATGCTGGAAAAGATTGAGGGCAGGAGGAGAAGGGACTACACAGCAGGAGATAGATAGATGGCATCACCAACTCAATGAACATAAATTTGAGCAAATTCTGGAGATAGTGAAGGACAGGGAAGCCTAGTGAGATGCAGACCATAAGGTCACACAGAGTTGGACACAACTTAGTGACTGAACAACAACAAGGCCAGGAGAAGGGAGGAATCAAAGATGAGTCTTTGAGCTTGGATGACTGGGAGGATCGGACTTCCCTGGTGGCTAAGTGGTAAAGAATTCACCTGCAATGCAGGAGATGCAGGCTTGATCCCTGGATTGGGTAGAGAAGATCCCCTGGAGGAGAGCATTGCAGCCCACTCCAGAGAATCCCTTTGAGAGGGGAGCTTGGTGAGTTGTAGTCCATGGGGTCGCAAAGAGTCAGACACGACTGAGCACACAAGACTGGGAGGATGGCAATTTGTCATTCACAGAGCCAAGGAGCACAACATGAGAGACAGGTGAAGATGGCCAGCAGAAACCTGGCAGTTTAGGAGTCAGGAAGGTGGTTGAGGCAAGGAGAAAATCTGGGGACTATATACGGAGTGAGGATTTACCTTCATGGTGACAGGAAGCTATGGTCTTCCTTTTCTCCTTAGCTTTCTGGGAACATTCAAAAAGATAGGCATAAATAAGAAAATCTGTAATTGAGGGCATGCGGGCTACTTTCTGAATGAGCTCAAAGAACAAAATAGTGATTTATATCCCTTGGACCATAATTAATTGCAGTCACCTCACTTCAAATAGTGAAGTAGATGATATAAAGCAGGAAGGCAGAGGTATAAAATGTCAGCTTTCAAAAACTGATTTTATTTCATGGAAATAGGTGGGGAAAAAGTGACAACAGTGACAGATTTTATTTTCTTGGGCTCCAAGATCAAGAAAATGGTGATGACTGTAAATAGATGGTGACTATAAGCCATGAAATTCGAAAATACTTGCTCTTTGGAAGCTCTAGTCTTTTGGCCATGTGATGCAAAGATCTGACTCATTGGAAAAGACCCTGATGCTGGAAAAGATTGAGGGCAGGAGGAGAAGGGACTACACAGCAGGAGATAGATAGATGGCATCACCAACTCAATGAACATAAATTTGAGCAAATTCTGGAGATAGTGAAGGACAGGGAAGCCTAGTGAGATGCAGACCATAAGGTCACACAGAGTTGGACACAACTTAGTGACTGAACAACAACAAGGCCAGGAGAAGGGAGGAATCAAAGATGAGTCTTTGAGCTTGGATGACTGGGAGGATCGGACTTCCCTGGTGGCTAAGTGGTAAAGAATTCACCTGCAATGCAGGAGATGCAGGCTTGATCCCTGGATTGGGTAGAGAAGATCCCCTGGAGGAGAGCATTGCAGCCCACTCCAGAGAATCCCTTTGAGAGGGGAGCTTGGTGAGTTGTAGTCCATGGGGTCGCAAAGAGTCAGACACGACTGAGCACACAAGACTGGGAGGATGGCAATTTGTCATTCACAGAGCCAAGGAGCACAACATGAGAGACAGGTGAAGATGGCCAGCAGAAACCTGGCAGTTTAGGAGTCAGGAAGGTGGTTGAGGCAAGGAGAAAATCTGGGGACTATATACGGAGTGAGGATTTACCTTCATGGTGACAGGAAGCTATGGTCTTCCTTTTCTCCTTAGCTTTCTGGGAACATTCAAAAAGATAGGCATAAATAAGAAAATCTGTAATTGAGGGCATGCGGGCTACTTTCTGAATGAGCTCAAAGAACAAAATAGTGATTTATATCCCTTGGACCATAATTAATTGCAGTCACCTCACTTCAAATAGTGAAGTAGATGATATAAAGCAGGAAGGCAGAGGTATAAAATGTCAGCCTTCTCAAGTGCCTAAGGTTGACTGTTGCTGGTTTTCAATCCGCGAGTCCAGACTGTGTCTATCTGGCTCATCATACCATGTGCACTCCCTTGCACAAGCTTGGTATATAGCAAGGGCTCAATAAATGTCTGTGGGATGCAAGACTATTGAATTAATATAGACGCATTAGTCCTGATGATTCTATCTTGGAAATGTGTTTGTCTTCTTTCTACAGCCATTGCCCAAGTTCCAGAAATAATAAAAATTATTTCTCATCTGGTTTCTGTGGAGTCAAACAGGCCTGGCTTTCTGGTCCTGGCTCCATCACTTACAGCTGCCTGACTTGATAGAGTATGTTTTTGATTTATCTTTTTCTCTTGATGTGAATGTTAAACATTTCTAAACTAATGAAAATGTGGTCTCAAAGGCACTGTGAATTCGGTAAAATCCATGATTGGCACTGATGCCCTTGACAGAATGCTATTTCTGCTTTAGTGTTTCTGCAATACAGCTGATAGAGGAGAGCGTTTTTTTTTTTTTTTTTTTTAATTTCTCAACAAAGAGGAGTAAAGTGGCTCCTAGTCATTTATACGCTGGATGATGTACAAATAAAGGGAAATCTGGAAGTCACTCAGTGACCGAAATGAGGTCCTTTGGACTCTTGACAGAAATGAAATACTGATGTTTTTGATGCTAGTGCAAATGGACCTCAAATGTGGTTTGGACTTCTGGCAAGTAAGTCGTTTATAGTCAGGGAGCAGCCATTTTAGGAAGCCTCCAGGAAGACAGCTCTGAGAGACAGGTGAAGATGGCCAGCAGAAACCTGGCAGTTTAGGAGTCAGGAAGGTGGTTGAGGCAAGGAGAAAATCTGGGGACTATATACGGAGTGAGGATTTACCTTCATGGTGACAGGAAGCTATGGTCTTCCTTTTCTCCTTAGCTTTCTGGGAACATTCAAAAAGATAGGCATAAATAAGAAAATCTGTAATTGAGGGCATGCGGGCTACTTTCTGAATGAGCTCAAAGAACAAAATAGTGATTTATATCCCTTGGACCATAATTAATTGCAGTCACCTCACTTCAAATAGTGAAGTAGATGATATAAAGCAGGAAGGCAGAGGTATAAAATGTCAGCCTTCTCAAGTGCCTAAGGTTGACTGTTGCTGGTTTTCAATCCATGAGTCCAGACTGTGTCTATCTGGCTCATCATACCATGTGCACTCCCTTGCACAAGCTTGGTATATAGCAAGGGCTCAATAAATGTCTGTGGGATGCAAGACTATTGAATTAATATAGACGCATTAGTCCTGATGATTCTATCTTGGAAATGTGTTTGTCTTCTTTCTACAGCCATTGCGCAAGTTCCAGAAATAATAAAAATTATTTCTCATCTGGTTTCTGTGGAGTCAAACAGGCCTGGCTTTCTGGTCCTGGCTCCATCACTTACAGCTGCCTGACTTGATAGAGTATGTTTTTGATTTATCTTTTTCTCTTGATGTGAATGTTAAACATTTCTAAACTAATGAAAATGTGGTCTCAAAGGCACTGTGAATTCGGTAAAATCCATGATTGGCACTGATGCCCTTGACAGAATGCTATTTCTGCTTTAGTGTTTCTGCAATACAGCTGATAGAGGAGAGCTTTTTTTTTTTTTTTTTTTTTTTTTTAATTTCTCAACAAAGAGGAGTAAAGTGGCTCCTAGTCATTTATACGCTGGATGATGTACAAATAAAGGGAAATCTGGAAGTCACTCAGTGACCGAAATGAGGTCCTTTGGACTCTTGACAGAAATGAAATACTGATGTTTTTGATGCTAGTGCAAATGGACCTCAAATGTGGTTTGGACTTCTGGCAAGTAAGTCGTTTATAGTCAGGGAGCAGCCATTTTAGGAAGCCTCCAGGAAGACAGCTCTGGGACCTTGGAAACGTCTTCTTTGCTCTTGGGACAGCAGTTAACCTATCAACCTGAACTTGATTTTTGATGTTCTTTGTGTTCTCAAATTCTGTAGCTGGTGATTCTTCACAATAAATCTACAAAAAAGCTCCCTGATTCGAATGACCTCAAATGTGACAAAACGAGGCAGAGCAGCAGACTCCCTTAGGCTAGCAGCAGCTCCATAGCATGATTCTGGCTTCATGTTTGTGCCTTAAAAATCCACCTTCTCTGTGACCAGAATGTTGGATGCTTGTGTTACCATGTTAAATGACTGTCTTATCAGGATGGAGACATACCCTTCTGCAAACCCTATTACTGCACAGAATCTCCAACCACAAGCCAGGCAGTCATTTATTCTTGACACCATGGTTTCAAGACATTCCACCGATGTAGTATTCTGTCAGTCGCATAAAGCTTTTTCCGAACTGGTAATTAGAACAGAGGCTGTTAATAATACACCCATTCCGTGTCAGCCTCGGGGCTCCTAACTCATGTTGAAATTCTGTTGCTGCTTTTAATCAAGAACTAAGCTACCCAGACTTTTTTTTTTTCCAATTGCTACTTCACTAGGGAAAGAACAGTGCAAGCACTGGCACTTTAAGATGACCTTCAGCTTCACAAAGCATCATGGAAATTTTTCCCCAATGACCCAGAGCAGGTGTCCCCAAACAATTAGAATGGGCTTGACTATCTTGAAGCCTTATCTAATCGGTGTTCAAACCTGTTGCTCCTTCTTCTCCTTTTCCCTTATCTCTGTAGACTCCTAGTAGAGAGGAGAGTGCATCCATTCATCACCCATCCCCTCTCCCTGCACACACTCTTATGTGCATGTGCTCACATGAAGACATAACACCTCTCATCCCCTCAGACCCCAATCCCTGCAGACAGTCAGGACCTCTCTCTAGGGAATAGAATTGTGTTTGACCTGGAATGGACCAGAAATATCATCTAGGCCAGCTTCCTCATTTTATAAAAATGGAGAGGCTGAGGCTCAAAGGCAGGTGATACAGAGCAGAGCCAGGAAACAAACCCAGTTCTAACAGCATCGGCACCAACTTTCCCCCCAGGAGCTCAAGGTTGCGAGGAAGTACAAAAGTGCTTTGTTTCAACTCTATATCCACCATTCACTCTCTTTGTATATGAAAGACTGTGCTGAGTTCCAGATGTGTCTTATAGGGAAATGAAATATTATCCTGGTCCAGTGAGGGCCAGTGAAGATACATGTAAATATGTCAAGTGCAAGCAGATTACTAAGCGTTCCCATAGAGGCCATGTGTAATTTGGAAATGAGGATCAGAAGTGATTTGTTCAAATTGAATTATTGGTTCAGGGTGCCCCTTCTGAGTTTCATGGGGAGGGTTTCCACTGTGCTTTGAGAAGCCAAAGATTATATAAAACCATCAGCACTGGCATTACTCTTTCTGCACTTGTTTGGAGAAACTTCACAAGTGTTTTCAATTAAATAGTATGTTTTTCCTTCTGAAAACATCAAAAATAAAAAGAATGAAAATATGTAGGCTTGGGGAAGGCATGAAGAAATGGGAATGGTCATACATTACTGATGACAATTATGATAAATATATCAGTATGTATTGGGAGCCTTAAAAACGTGCGTATTTTCTAACCCAGTACATTTGACTTGTAGAAATAGCAGCCTGTAGGAATGTTTGTGTGCATTTAATTATGTGTACATTTTGTGTCTGTGTCAAAAATGAATACAAGATATGTTTGTTATGGTGCAAAGGAAAAAATGTCAAGGGACAAGACAATATGTCTTCTATTATAGTCTCATTTTGTGTATTTTATAGACTTGTGTATATCGTATGTAACCCAAATGTTGGCCTGTCTTGTTTCCACCAGTTGTCTGCGTTGAGGTCAGTGACATACATCACAGTAAAATACAAACACCCACAAATCCAAGTCTAAAAACAGCCAAATGCTGCAACTTGTCTTGACAATTTCATGAGAAGATGGAGTAGGGGAAGAGTTACTTCACATATCAAATAGCGAAACCTTCAGACCTTAATTTCAAAGTTTAAACTCCTTGCATTTTATAAAAATGGAGAGGCTGAGGCTCAAAGGCAGGTGATACAGAGCAGAGCCAGGAAACAAACCCAGTTCTAACAGCATCGGCACCAACTTTCCCCCCAGGAGCTCAAGGTTGCGAGGAAGTACAAAAGTGCTTTGTTTCAACTCTATATCCACCATTCACTCTCTTTGTATATGAAAGACTGTGCTGAGTTCCAGATGTGTCTTATAGGGAAATGAAATATTATCCTGGTCCAGTGAGGGCCAGTGAAGATACATGTAAATATGTCAAGTGCAAGCAGATTACTAAGCGTTCCCATAGAGGCCATGTGTAATTTGGAAATGAGGATCAGAAGTGATTTGTTCAAATTGAATTATTGGTTCAGGGTGCCCCTTCTGAGTTTCATGGGGAGGGTTTCCACTGTGCTTTGAGAAGCCAAAGATTATATAAAACCATCAGCACTGGCATTACTCTTTCTGCACTTGTTTGGAGAAACTTCACAAGTGTTTTCAATTAAATAGTATGTTTTTCCTTCTGAAAACATCAAAAATAAAAAGAATGAAAATATGTAGGCTTGGGGAAGGCATGAAGAAATGGGAATGGTCATACATTACTGATGACAATTATGATAAATATATCAGTATGTATTGGGAGCCTTAAAAACGTGCGTATTTTCTAACCCAGTACATTTGACTTGTAGAAATAGCAGCCTGTAGGAATGTTTGTGTGCATTTAATTATGTGTACATTTTGTGTCTGTGTCAAAAATGAATACAAGATATGTTTGTTATGGTGCAAAGGAAAAAATGTCAAGGGACAAGACAATATGTCTTCTATTATAGTCTCATTTTGTGTATTTTATAGACTTGTGTATATCGTATGTAACCCAAATGTTGGCCTGTCTTGTTTCCACCAGTTGTCTGCGTTGAGGTCAGTGACATACATCACAGTAAAATACAAACACCCACAAATCCAAGTCTAAAAACAGCCAAATGCTGCAACTTGTCTTGACAATTTCATGAGAAGATGGAGTAGGGGAAGAGTTACTTCACATATCAAATAGCGAAACCTTCTCAGTCACTTTTCCTTTAAACATTTCTCCCTTGCCAAAGTTTAAACTCCTTCTGCAGCCACTTTTCTCATTTCCCTTCCTCTCAGACCTCTTCAGAGTCTCTCCCCCTTCCTATTGCCAATGTCTTCTCTTCCTGTTCCTCCTCCTCCACCGCCACGATGACCGCTGCTACGACCGTGCAACCTTCCGTGATGCCCTAGGCAAGCCTTATCCGACAGAATTTTCTGTAATGATTGAAAGGTTCTGTAAACTTCTCTGTCCAAAATGGTGGTCACTAGCCACGCATGACTAGTGAGCACTTTAGATGGTACGATTGAGAAAATGTTTATTTAATTTCAGTTGATCTAAATTAGCCTCATGTGGCTATGAAGCATCTGAAATATGACTAGTGTAACTGAGGAGATATATTTTAATTTTTATTTAATTGTAAAGAATTTGAATTCAGTTACCCATATGTGGCTGAGGGCCACCATATTGGGCAGCAAAACTCTAGTTCGTTCTTTTTTTTTTTTCATTCTTACTCGGAACAATCTAGGCCATGTGTGGGTCTTTAACTTTGCTTTGTTGAGTACAGGAGATGTGAGGGGTGATTCAGTGACTTCCTCAGCATCTGCCTTGCTTAGGAAAAACTGGAAAGGATGGGGAGATGGAAAATAACTAGTAATTTTCTTTATTTTCATAGGTATGCATAGAAAAAAAAAACCAGATACATAAATCAAATTAATGTTTGGGTTAATTTGTAGTAGTTGGATAATAGATGACTTTTTTTTTAGTTTGTTTTTCTTTTTACTTGTGTTTCCCAAGTGATGCAGAGTAGGTGTTTATTGCTTTTTGTTATTTAGAAAAAAAGTATATAGTGCATATTATTAAAATATCTCTCCTGTATGATTTTTTAAAAGCAAGTTAGACAAACCATCTCTTCTAAGGGTTCTGTAACCAGCTACCAGAACAGCCTCTCGCTTGGTGAATGGGGAAGAGGCTGATGGTGGGGTGTGCTGGAGCAGGGCCCAGGAACAGTGTGCGTGCATGTGCGTGTGCATGTGTATGTGTGTTTTCCCAGCTGCTTCCTCACATCAAATAGCTAACCAACCAGAGCTCCAAAGCCAAGCCAATTCCTGCTGTCATCATTGATGAAGCCTGTACACAGATGGAGAAGTAAATAAAAGGGAGAGGTGGTGAATTTTCTATATTTGACCCAGTTACTATTTTTGTCGAATAAGGAGAGAAAGGCTTGCTATTTCAAGCATGAAGAAATAGAGCCTGATTTTGTGAGCAAAATCTTGCTGCTCACTTATAGCTCATTCTGGATATGCATTTCCTTCGTGGAATCTGGGCAGAATTTAGCAGAATCTATACAGACTGAAGAGCCTGGCGGGGTCCAGTCCATAGGGTCACAAAGAGTCAGACACGACTGAAGTGGCTTAGTACACATGCATATGGACTCCAAGTTGTGACCTCATAACCCAGCCCAGAAGAGAGGGCTGTTTGAGGTCAGCACAGAAGAGCCACCCAAGAGGATCAGTGAAAAGCCAACAAGTCTGGATTGCCCACAGGGTTGACCAGGGACCAAAACGTTCAGTTGAAGATTTAGAGTTGTCACGACCTAGCCTGCGAATTTGGGCTCCCAAGGCTGCTTAAGGAAAGAGGTCCCCCCTGGAAATGGCAGGCGCCAGTAGGATCATTGAAGGGTTTTACGCAGTCTTATTTCTGACGCAGCCACATCCAAGCCAGCCCAGTGGTCACACCTTTGGCAATATTCTGCCTCTCTTCTCAGCAGCTCCTCCCCAGAAAATCATGCCAGCAAATCTCTGCAAGCCTCATTTACCCTCTCCCTGGTACATGGTAAATGTAAGGGTTCATATTTTTATGCCTTTCAGGGGGTTTCTCATGTTTATTACATAGAGGGCTATAGAAGACTGAAAAGCTTTATGGAACTCAGAAGAATGAAGCTAGAAAGGGGAAATGTCATAGTAAGTGGGGAGGACTCAGGGGCTGGGGGCAAATGGGACCCTTCAGGGCTTTCCACCCATCACCCAAGCAAGTATTTCGCATTCCACTTGGTTACTGACTGAGTTACTAGGTACTAATGTCTACTTTAGTGAGGCAGAGGGGAGGTGAGTGCATGTGTATGTGTGTTTTCCCAGCTGCTTCCTCACATCAAATAGCTAACCAACCAGAGCTCCAAAGCCAAGCCAATTCCTGCTGTCATCATTGATGAAGCCTGTACACAGATGGAGAAGTAAATAAAAGGGAGAGGTGGTGAATTTTCTATATTTGACCCAGTTACTATTTTTGTCGAATAAGGAGAGAAAGGCTTGCTATTTCAAGCATGAAGAAATAGAGCCTGATTTTGTGAGCAAAATCTTGCTGCTCACTTATAGCTCATTCTGGATATGCATTTCCTTCGTGGAATCTGGGCAGAATTTAGCAGAATCTATACAGACTGAAGAGCCTGGCGGGGTCCAGTCCATAGGGTCACAAAGAGTCAGACACGACTGAAGTGGCTTAGTACACATGCATATGGACTCCAAGTTGTGACCTCATAACCCAGCCCAGAAGAGAGGGCTGTTTGAGGTCAGCACAGAAGAGCCACCCAAGAGGATCAGTGAAAAGCCAACAAGTCTGGATTGCCCACAGGGTTGACCAGGGACCAAAACGTTCAGTTGAAGATTTAGAGTTGTCACGACCTAGCCTGCGAATTTGGGCTCCCAAGGCTGCTTAAGGAAAGAGGTCCCCCCTGGAAATGGCAGGCGCCAGTAGGATCATTGAAGGGTTTTACGCAGTCTTATTTCTGACGCAGCCACATCCAAGCCAGCCCAGTGGTCACACCTTTGGCAATATTCTGCCTCTCTTCTCAGCAGCTCCTCCCCAGAAAATCATGCCAGCAAATCTCTGCAAGCCTCATTTACCCTCTCCCTGGTACATGGTAAATGTAAGGGTTCATATTTTTATGCCTTTCAGGGGGTTTCTCATGTTTATTACATAGAGGGCTATAGAAGACTGAAAAGCTTTATGGAACTCAGAAGAATGAAGCTAGAAAGGGGAAATGTCATAGTAAGTGGGGAGGACTCAGGGGCTGGGGGCAAATGGGACCCTTCAGGGCTTTCCACCCATCACCCAAGCAAGTATTTCGCATTCCACTTGGTTACTGACTGAGTTACTAGGTACTAATGTCTACTTTAGTGAGGCAGAGGGGAGGTGAGCTGCTGTATTCTCATTCTGGTTATGTAGCAACTGAATGTAAACCCTATGTTGACTTCTGATTTTGTGTTTATTTTCACTGGTTATATTTAGTTGGTTCGAATCTAGGAATACTTAAAAATCACTCCTTCCTGAAATAGGTTTACTTCTCCAAAATTGGAAAAGCAAGATGCTTTCAAGTTGCAAATCATTGTGTTGATGATTATGAGACATTCTTTCTATTAAACAGCCAGAGACTAAGTGAGCAGGAAATAGACCCTCTGGAGTCCTGAGATGTTCAGTGGCTCTACTCAGCTTGATCCTATTGCAATTGAACAAGTGCCCATGGAGCAGTTTCTAAACTATTTCCTCCTGGCAGATTCCCAGTGGCTTGAGAAAAGCGAACAAACATATTCCTTGTTTATTATACACAACATGCCTACCCGTGAGTTCTTGACCCATCCATTGTACAAAAGGCTGTCTTAGCTCTAATGTAGAAATGCTTTGAGGATATTATTTGTACCAAACTCACACTGGGCTGTTGGCTCTCAGTTGGCTAGAGCCCAGAACTTATGAGGCCAAGGTCATAGATGCAATCCCAGATGGGCCATTTTAGCCTTAAACAAAAGATAAATGTTAAATTTTGTGTGTGTGTTTCCAGATAGCCGCTCTCTCATTGCTTTCCTAGTTGCAATGCAGTGTGCTAATGAATAAGGCCATAGCTTGGTATCTGGCCTGTCGGCGAGTCTGTGAGAGCTTTTACCAGATGGAAAATAAGCATGTGGTCTAGAACTCTAGATCACAAAAAACCATATTAGGAAGATGGTGGAGTGAGAGACCAAAGGTGAACCCCCAGAGCAGTTCGGAGGGTCAGAACTAGGGTCTGAAGTAGGAACTGGCCCACTAGGTATGGAATCTAGAGAACAGCAGGTCAAGGAATGGTGCACTTAAGTGAAGGAGTCACCAAGGCTATATAAGGAAAGTTGGAAAAAAACTTGCTGTGCCTTTGGACTATTTCTTTATCCTTTATTTTCCAGTTTTATGGAGATTTGCTGTTGTTATAAGTATATGACATATAATGGGATTATTTGATATATATACATATTGAAAAATGATTACCACAGTAGAGTCAGTGAATGCATCCATTGCTCACGTTAGGATGTGGGGTAGTATTGAGAACTTAAGATCTAATCTAGCAACTTTCAAGTTTTTAACACAGTATGGTTTATAGTCACCATATACTCTACATTGGATCTTGGAAAAGTTATTATGGTACTTCAGGACTCTGTTGGTGTCAACCTCACTTGTAAGACTTCCAGACCACCACTCTCCTTGTATCCAGGCAGAGTTTGGAATGTTTCAACTCAAATCAACTGGCATAGGACTCTATGATTATCTCTGTTCTATCACATATGACATTGTGTTTGAACTGTTCATTTGTATTTCAGTCTCTTCCATATAAACAAAGAACAACCAAGTGTTGCTCATCATCCAGTTCTACAAGGATTAGTTCCAGCCCCCATACTCAGTGAGTGACATTGCACCCCGAGAGAGACAAATTCAGCTTGAAAACAGGATAGGCTGTGCTTTGGATAACCAGGCATCATAGATAGATGTATTTATCTTCAGAAGAATTTTAATGATCCCAGATTCTCACATCTTCCCATGCATTGAAAAGCACTAAAATCATTAACTTGAGATGTCTGTTCTCTGGGAACAGTAAGCATCTTTTACCAAGAATGTATGCTCGACTGCACCTATTCCCGAGCCAAAAGTCATATGTAAACTGACTTCTCCCACACCTCTTTCTTCTTAGATTAATTCATTTATTTTATTTGGAGGATAATTACAATATTGTGATGGTTTTGCCATCCATCAACATGAATAAGTCATGGATATACATGTGTACCTCCATCTTGAACCCCTCTATTCCTCTGGGTTGTCCCAGAGCACTAGCTTTGGGTGCCCTGCTTCATGCATGAAACTTGCACTGGTCATCTGTGTTACATATAGTAATTTACATGTTTCTGTGCTATTCTCTCCATCATCCCAGCCTTGCCTTCTCCCAGTGAGTCCAGAGGTCTGTTCTTTACGTCTGTGTCTCCTTTGCTGCCCCGGATATAGGATCATCAGTATCATCTTTCTAAATTCCATATGTATGTGTTAATCTACAGTCTGTTTTTCTCTTTCTGACTTGCCCTACTCTGTATAATAGGCTCCAGGTTCCACCTCATTAGAACTGACTCAGATGTGTTCCTTTTGCTAGCTAGTAATATTCCATTGCGTATATGCTTTTGTCTTTTTTTTTTTTTTATTTATATTTATTTGACTGCATTTGGGTCTCAGTTGTAGCATGTGGGCTCTAGTTCCCTGACCAGGGATCGAACCTGGGCCCCCTGCATTGCGAGCACAGAGTCTTAGCCACTGGACCACCAGGGAATTCCCTGCTTTTGTCTTTTTGACTTACTTCACTCTGTATGACAGTCTCTAGGTCTATTCACATCTCTGCAGACAGCATTATTGTTGAGGGTAAGAGTGAGGGTGAAGTCGGCAGAGTCTGTGTAGTCACCTCAGTGCCTGGATTATGGGGATGTCTGTGGAGGGAGTAGTCACATCATGCACCTTTAGGGGTTGCCTCAGGGCTGTGGGGTTGGGAAGGTAGAAAAAATGGAAGACTTTCACATTTTACTTTATCCTCTTCTGTATTGTTTTAACTTTGTAGATGGTGTAATTCACCTTTGTAACTTTTGAAAGTGCCAAGAAAAGGCAAAAGAAGCTGATACCCTGTCATGACCCCAGAGAGTCTCCAAGTAGGCTCAGAGATCATCCAGCCTGTGCCCTTAACCAGTACAAGAATCTCTGCTGCCATTGGTCTCTGAGGCTCGTTCAGTCTCCACTGCATGTGCTCTGGGCGGGATTTCATGCCCATGCCATTTCATTTTTCATACAGTTAGAGTGCTGGAAAGTTCTCTATATATGAAGCCCAAATCTGTCTGTTTATGCGATGTCCTCCCATTAGGCCTACTAGTTTTGCCTCGTGGAGCCACTCAGAGTAAGCTAAATGGATTCTATGGTACCTGATACTTCATGACAAGCCTTGATATAGTAATTTACATGTTTCTGCTCCACCCCGCCTTGCCTTCTCCCAGTGAGTCCAGAGGTCTGTTCTTTACGTCTGTGTCTCCTTTGCTGCCCCGGATATAGGATCATCAGTATCATCTTTCTAAATTCCATATGTATGTGTTAATCTACAGTCTGTTTTTCTCTTTCTGACTTGCCCTACTCTGTATAATAGGCTCCAGGTTCCACCTCATTAGAACTGACTCAGATGTGTTCCTTTTGCTAGCTAGTAATATTCCATTGCGTATATGCTTTTGTCTTTTTTTTTTTTTTATTTATATTTATTTGACTGCATTTGGGTCTCAGTTGTAGCATGTGGGCTCTAGTTCCCTGACCAGGGATCGAACCTGGGCCCCCTGCATTGCGAGCACAGAGTCTTAGCCACTGGACCACCAGGGAATTCCCTGCTTTTGTCTTTTTGACTTACTTCACTCTGTATGACAGTCTCTAGGTCTATTCACATCTCTGCAGACAGCATTATTGTTGAGGGTAAGAGTGAGGGTGAAGTCGGCAGAGTCTGTGTAGTCACCTCAGTGCCTGGATTATGGGGATGTCTGTGGAGGGAGTAGTCACATCATGCACCTTTAGGGGTTGCCTCAGGGCTGTGGGGTTGGGAAGGTAGAAAAAATGGAAGACTTTCACATTTTACTTTATCCTCTTCTGTATTGTTTTAACTTTGTAGATGGTGTAATTCACCTTTGTAACTTTTGAAAGTGCCAAGAAAAGGCAAAAGAAGCTGATACCCTGTCATGACCCCAGAGAGTCTCCAAGTAGGCTCAGAGATCATCCAGCCTGTGCCCTTAACCAGTACAAGAATCTCTGCTGCCATTGGTCTCTGAGGCTCGTTCAGTCTCCACTGCATGTGCTCTGGGCGGGATTTCATGCCCATGCCATTTCATTTTTCATACAGTTAGGAGTGCTGGAAAGTTCTCTCTATATATGAAGCCCAAATCTGTCTGCTTGCGATGTCCTCCCATTAGGCCTACCTAGTTTTGCCTCGTGGAGCCACTCAGAGTAAGCTAAATGGATTCTATGGTACCTGATACTTCATGACAAGCCTTGATATATTTAAAAAGCATTCTCCTGTCATTTTGAATTTTTCTCTTTTCAAAAAAATCCCCAATATTTCAGCTGTTTCTCAGAGGACATAATTTTCCCACACCATCACAGATTGGGTTCTGTGCAAGGAGACACGGAACAGACTGGACGGTGCAAGGTGTTTATTATGGGTCAGTGCTTATGAAGGGATTGGGGAAAAAAACCAGACCTGAGAGAGGAGAAAGTTGAACTCTAATTCAGGCTCAGCAAAGTGCCATGGGTGGAAAGCACAGATTCTCCCAGTGGATTTTGTGAGTGATGGTAAGCAAACTGTGTGTTTAGTTGGCTAGGGCTGTTGTAAGAAAGCACCAGAGGGCTTCCCTGGTGGTCCAGCGGCCAAGACTCTGCACTCCCAGTTCAGGGGCCCAGGTTCCATCCCAGGTCAGAGAACCGGATCCCGTGTGCTGCAACCAAAGCGGCCCACATCTAATGCGTAAGGCAGCCAGATCAGTGTTGGGTTCAGTCGGGCAATCATGTCTGACTCTTTGTGACCATCATGAACTGCAGCAGGCCAGTCTTCCCTGTCCTTCACTATCTCCCAGAGCTTGTTCAAACTCACATCCATTGACTCAGTGATGCTATCCAATCATCTCGTCCTCTGTCACCCCCTTCTCCTCCTGCCCTCAGTCTTACCCAGAAGAGGGTCTTTTCCATGAGTCAACTCTTCACATGAGGTGACCAGAGTATTGGAGCTTCAGCTTCAGCATGATTCCTTCCAGTGAATAATCAGGGTTGATTTCCTGTAGGATTGACTGGTTTGATCTTGTAGTCCAAGGGACTCTCAAGAGTCTTCTCCAACACCACAGCTCAAGTGCAGCCAAATAAATAATGTTTTTCTTTAAAAGAAAGCACCACAGACTTGAGGAGCTTAGCAGAAATGTCTTTTTTCACAGTTCTGGAACCTAAAAGTATGAGATCAAAGTGTCAGCAAAGTTGATTCCTTCTAAATGCCATGAGGGAAAGAGCTGGTTCAGGCCTCCTGTGAGAAGAAACCACTGGTCTTTCTAAGTAAGGGAGGCTCAATATGGTCAACATGCCACCGGGTGCCCAGGAGGACTCCTGAAGGCCTAGTTCTGTGGTTAGGCTCACTATTGGTCTCCACTGTTGACAAGTTGGATACTGAGAGGCCGCAGTAATTAGATCCATACTTCCTGAAGTGGGAGTTCATGCTGTTGGGCCATGTGTCAACCATAGCCACTCTACTCATGTCCCCATCAGGCCACTGTGGAGACGACCGAAGGTAAAGGGCAACTGAGGTCACTTGGCCAGGACATTCTGTCGAGTTGCTTCTTCAGTGCCTCTCTCACAATAGATGCTTCCTGGTAGAGAGTAAGATGGGCTATAAAGGTCTTCACAGGACCCATTGCCAGGTGCCCATCCACTTGCCTCTATTGCTGACTTCTTTGCTGTTGGTACTCGCGTCTTTCTCCTTTACAGTTCCTGATCAGCTGGCCAGACCATTCACCACCTGTTTTTCCAAAGACAGTGGTTGCCCAGGTGCATCGTTCTAAGCTCTGCCCATTGCCGTATCTTGCCTGCCCACTGTCTTTCGAGGCCGTCTTTGAGGGAGGCTGTACTGAGGTGCCGTCCACATTGCGCTGGCAGCACACATACCCACACGTAGGCTCCTGTGCACCCAGGCATCAAACTCAGGCTTTTCCCTCCCCTACCAGCTGATGGTATGGGATCTTGCATATGACCTCAAATGTCAACTCACAGAGGACTCAAGGGTGATGCTGGTGGATGCCATAAGGATCTGGGCTACTTGCGCATGCATCATGCTTGTACCTTGTGATTTTGTTCATACTTAATTCAAGATGTACTCCTTCCATCTTTTTGTGGATTGTTGTTCAGCTCCCCTCATCTTGTGACTCGAGGCACCTGACAGCACCCAGACTACTGGGGAAATTCTGGACCCATAGCCTCTTGGTGTCTAAGGGTCAGGTGTTCTGGCTCCACCATGAGGAGTTTTTAAGTATTTCAGGTCTCTGCTGCTGTCACCCTGGTCTTGCCCTAGAACCCAGCAGAGAGTCTTGTAGTTCTTCCCCTGAGGCTGCCGGAATCTGTTCTTGGCCTTGTTTCTCTCCATGGACACCTCCAGCATCATAGCATCTGCTGGATCAAGAGGTGGGATTCCTTATACTAAAGCCTGAGCCTGATGCAAAGCCCTTCTATAAGCTCAGAAGTGTCTGTAACAGCCTGAGATTTGCTGCCCACTAGCAGGTCCTCTCCACGGGACCCACTCTTTGGGTTCTGGTGAATATTGTAATGATGGGACCGCCACTTTGGGCAGGAGCTGTGTGTGCACCACCCATCACCAGTGAGGGGATTCTCAGTGCCATCCTGGCAGCCAGTGGTTCTGCTCCAGAGACCTGCTCATCTGCTTTCTTGGACCACTCCTCACCCTGAATTCCTCATGCTGGGTTTTCTGGAAGTAGACACTGTGATGGGATTTAGAGGGCATGACATTTTTTAGGGACTGGCGCCTGTGAAAGGAAGCATGACTGAGGAGAGAGAGGAGTCCAAGTGTACAGCGGGCCTGAGTGCACCTTGGCCCACCTAGCAAGCAGCTCTGGAGCCAGAACTGCCCATCACAGTTGCCCCGTCCAGGCCTTTTTGCCCATGACCCCTTGCCCGCTTTGCTCAGCCACCAGCTGAGAGCAGCCTTGGGAAAGGCAGTCGTACCTCCGGTCCCTCAGCTCTCTGCAGACCTGATCTCTCTGGGTCCACAGCAGACCCTGAGGGAGCTGGTGACTGCGTGTGACCATGCACCCTGCAGGGGGCAGCGAGGCTTTCCTTGAAGCAGGATCTGGCCTGTGTGCGTCCCTGTCTCCCACCTTGTCCACCATTCTGGTTGCCCGCGTCAATCCTGCTTACAGGTTGTGAACTGTCTCATGAATCAGAAGCTGCAGAGCAGAGCACAGTCTTCTTAGCCCAGAGATTCTGAGTGCGGCACCTCATTTGAGCAACTTCCAGCACACTGGTCCATGCCCCCAGCATGGCATGTTCTTTCCTTTAAAAAAAAAGTCATCTCACATGATCCAGATATACAAAGGAGTTTTTAAGTATTTCAGGTCTCTGCTGCTGTCACCCTGGTCTTGCCCTAGAACCCAGCAGAGAGTCTTGTAGTTCTTCCTGAGGCTGCCGGAATCTGTTCTTGGCCTTGTTTCTCTCCATGGACACCTCCAGCATCATAGCATCTGCTGGATCAAGAGGTGGGATTCCTTATACTAAAGCCTGAGCCTGATGCAAAGCCCTTCTATAAGCTCAGAAGTGTCTGTAACAGCCTGAGATTTGCTGCCCACTAGCAGGTCCTCTCCACGGGACCCACTCTTTGGGTTCTGGTGAATATTGTAATGATGGGACCGCCACTTTGGGCAGGAGCTGTGTGTGCACCACCCATCACCAGTGAGGGGATTCTCAGTGCCATCCTGGCAGCCAGTGGTTCTGCTCCAGAGACCTGCTCATCTGCTTTCTTGGACCACTCCTCACCCTGAATTCCTCATGCTGGGTTTTCTGGAAGTAGACACTGTGATGGGATTTAGAGGGCATGACATTTTTTAGGGACTGGCGCCTGTGAAAGGAAGCATGACTGAGGAGAGAGAGGAGTCCAAGTGTACAGCGGGCCTGAGTGCACCTTGGCCCACCTAGCAAGCAGCTCTGGAGCCAGAACTGCCCATCACAGTTGCCCCGTCCAGGCCTTTTTGCCCATGACCCCTTGCCCGCTTTGCTCAGCCACCAGCTGAGAGCAGCCTTGGGAAAGGCAGTCGTACCTCCGGTCCCTCAGCTCTCTGCAGACCTGATCTCTCTGGGTCCACAGCAGACCCTGAGGGAGCTGGTGACTGCGTGTGACCATGCACCCTGCAGGGGGCAGCGAGGCTTTCCTTGAAGCAGGATCTGGCCTGTGTGCGTCCCTGTCTCCCACCTTGTCCACCATTCTGGTTGCCCGCGTCAATCCTGCTTACAGGTTGTGAACTGTCTCATGAATCAGAAGCTGCAGAGCAGAGCACAGTCTTCTTAGCCCAGAGATTCTGAGTGCGGCACCTCATTTGAGCAACTTCCAGCACACTGGTCCATGCCCCCAGCATGGCATGTTCTTTCCTTTAAAAAAAAAAAAAGTCATCTCACATGATCCAGATATACAAAGCTGCTGTTGAGCAGAGGAGTTCAACCCGCAGTTATGAAACAGAGTACAGCGGGAAGAGTGTGGAGTCGGGCCAGGAGGAGATGAGTGGAAATCTCTGCCGGGCTACTCACTTGCTGCGTGACCAGCACGTATTCACTTGTCCAGAAACATTGGCGAGAGGAGTTCTGAATTGATTTAAGTTCTCTAAGCCTCTTTTGTCCTCTAGAAAATGGGAGTAATAAGCACCTACCACATGATTGTCCTGAGATTTAAAGCAAATAAGATAATTATGAACAGCTGTTCACTGCTATGCTACCAGTACCAAGAACAGTATCTGGCCTGAGGTAGCATTCAAATATGTGCATGTCTATGTGGTGAATGACTCAAAAGATTTGGTGTGGCATGAATGCTGGCTTTGGTGATTATTATGCACTAAACACTTTACATGCATTAACTCATGTAAGCTTTGCAACAATCCTCCAAGTGTCTTCCATTCTACAGATGAGGCAACTGAGGCTCAGAAAGGGGAAGGTCATGTTGCCAGTAAGTTGGTGAACTGGAAAGGGAGCCCAGATCTTTGCACATCAGAAACCTGTGGTCTTTCCCACATGCAGCTTGTGGTTTTCAGCCATCTGTGTCAGCACACTGAGGTACTGACCAGGGAGTAATTTTCTGACAGAAGAAAAGGCATGGTCAACCTTTTCCGAGCAGGGCACTCTCATTTTCAAAGGCTGAGGTTGCTGGAAATTTGATGGTTCTTTGGACTTTTATGAAAATACATGCCTTACCCTGAAGGATTAATCCACTCTTGTGTCTTTTCAAAGAACAGTCTCCCAAAATATAGACTTTTGATAATAGAGTAAGAAAGCAGTTGAAGGCAGCAAAAGAAGGTTCATTCATCAGTCAAGGTTTAATCGTAGCTATGAGCCAACACTAATATGAGCGTGTATTATGTAACATGCTTTACACTTTAAAAAGTACATCTTGCTACTGCCTCAAGTTTTGCTTCCACTCTTCCTTAGCTTTCTCCTGATGCTTGCTGGTAGCTTGGGGAATGGAGTGGGTTGGAGGACGTCTAGGCAAAATGGCCCCTCTGAAGGCCATGACCCAAGCCCACCCATGTGCTCCATTCACCAAGCTCAAGTCTACTAAATACTTTCTGATGAAACATTGAGTTGAAGACATCCAAAGAGCCTATTTGGAACTCCTTGTTTTCCTTCTTCTCCTATGGCCTTCGAATCCTGAATCCAGTAAAATGGTGCTGCTTCTTGCCAGGTGGAACTAGGTCATAAGCAGTGTGACCCAGGGTTCTCAGATGCACAGCCAGCCCTGGGTCTTCATCTTTAATCTCAGAACCACGATGCCGTGTGTTTCTGAAAGTGTGTAAAGCATGTTATATAATGCTTATTTTAGTCTTTTGAGTCGCAACTGAGATTAAACCTTGACTGATGAATGAACCTTTCTAGCTAAAGGCAATATCTGACTATTAAAAACCTTGAAGTGGCAGCAGTACAATAGCGCACATGCTAGGAAGGCGTAAGGAGCTTTAAAAACAAGCATTTTCTGCTAATTTTAGCTTTCCTGCACCGTAAGAAGACTCACCAGCTCCGTAGCTCTGTACCTCAGAAATAATGAGAACAGCTCCGCTCTTATTCCTGACAACTTGAAGGGTGGGCAGGGGTGCGGGGATGCACTATGTTCTTCATTTCTACACATGAGTGCCAGCTTTTTCCAGGCAGCCACTGTCACATCATTACGTCCCTGTCTACAGACTGTATCATTGTCATTATCATCATAGTTATCATAGAACATGCGCGTGCTCTCGACTGAACATTCTCCCTAAGCCTGCTTTCTTTAGGATTCCAATTTTACTAGTTATTGTGTCTTTTCAAAGAACAGTCTCCCAAAATATAGACTTTTGATAATAGAGTAAGAAAGCAGTTGAAGGCAGCAAAAGAAGGTTCATTCATCAGTCAAGGTTTAATCGTAGCTATGAGCCAACACTAATATGAGCGTGTATTATGTAACATGCTTTACACTTTAAAAAGTACATCTTGCTACTGCCTCAAGTTTTGCTTCCACTCTTCCTTAGCTTTCTCCTGATGCTTGCTGGTAGCTTGGGGAATGGAGTGGGTTGGAGGACGTCTAGGCAAAATGGCCCCTCTGAAGGCCATGACCCAAGCCCACCCATGTGCTCCATTCACCAAGCTCAAGTCTACTAAATACTTTCTGATGAAACATTGAGTTGAAGACATCCAAAGAGCCTATTTGGAACTCCTTGTTTTCCTTCTTCTCCTATGGCCTTCGAATCCTGAATCCAGTAAAATGGTGCTGCTTCTTGCCAGGTGGAACTAGGTCATAAGCAGTGTGACCCAGGGTTCTCAGATGCACAGCCAGCCCTGGGTCTTCATCTTTAATCTCAGAACCACGATGCCGTGTGTTTCTGAAAGTGTGTAAAGCATGTTATATAATGCTTATTTTAGTCTTTTGAGTCGCAACTGAGATTAAACCTTGACTGATGAATGAACCTTTCTAGCTAAAGGCAATATCTGACTATTAAAAACCTTGAAGTGGCAGCAGTACAATAGCGCACATGCTAGGAAGGCGTAAGGAGCTTTAAAAACAAGCATTTTCTGCTAATTTTAGCTTTCCTGCACCGTAAGAAGACTCACCAGCTCCGTAGCTCTGTACCTCAGAAATAATGAGAACAGCTCCGCTCTTATTCCTGACAACTTGAAGGGTGGGCAGGGGTGCGGGTATGCACTATGTTCTTCATTTCTACACATGAGTGCCAGCTTTTTCCAGGCAGCCACTGTCACATCATTACGTCCCTGTCTACAGACTGTATCATTGTCATTATCATCATAGTTATCATAGAACATGCGCGTGCTCTCGACTGAACATTCTCCCCTAAGCCTGCTTTCTTTAGGACCCTTGCCTAAACCACTTTAGAATTCTTCACTCTAGCAGTTTATTGTCGTCATTCATTCAAAATTGAGTGAGAATATGTTCTTGTGGTCTAGTATATGCCTTTTTTCTTCTATTTTGACTCTCACAAAAGAGAGAAGAAATATGTATATATAATGAATATACAAATATCCGTGTGTGTGTGTGTACTCAGTTGCTCAGTCACACCTGACTCTTTGTAACCCTATGCTCTGTAGCCCGCCAGGCTCCTCTGTCCTTGGAATTCTCCAGGCAAGAATACTGGAGTGGGTTGCCATGACCTTCTCCAGGGGATCTTCCTGACCTAGGGATCAAACCTCTGACTCTTATATCTCCTGCATTGACAGTATATGACTTCACCAGCAAATCCAGTTGCCTTCACCTTTAAAAATAAATCCAAAACGTGATTATATTTATTCAGTGTGTGTGTGAGAGCACTCTAGCCAGCACCATAGCCATGGCCTGCTAACTAGCATCTGGTCACACTAAATGATCACTCAATCCGTTCCTTCACTGATAGCAGCCTGAATAATCCCTTATTAATGTAAAGCAGATCATGTCACTGTCCAACTCAGAAGCTTCTAACCACTTCTGGTTACTTTCACACCTCCTGCCACACCCCCTGAGACCCTGCATGGTCTGGGCTCTACTGACCTCTTAATCCTCATCTCTGCTTTCCTCCTTCCTTACTCTGCTCCATCTGCATTGGATGAAATCAGATAAAGTGAATGTTATGAGGTACCTAAGGGGACTTTTCCTGGAGTTCTGGGTATTTGGCTAAAGCTCAAAACTGGGGACCATGGGTGTTAAGTGATTTGATAATAATGTAGGCTTACAATCCTTCATCACTGACAGTGTGCCAGGCGTGTGTCTAAGCATGTTGGCATGGATGGACTCATCTAAACACACCCCCACAAAGCAGATACTATTATCATTCTCATTGTACTGAAAAGGAGACCGAAATACAGAGATGACAAGTAACTTGCCTGAATTCATACGCACGGTGAGTGCTGGGTCCAAGAGTTGACCCAGGTGGTGTGACGCTGAGGTCTTTGCCCCTCGCAACCAGTCTCAAGGAATCAGCCAAGAAGCTACCAAACACAGCTTTCTAAATGCTTCTCAGAGGTGTCTAAGCTGCCCCCTGTAGATCCTTACTCCCACCCCATCCGACCTGGAAAAGTAGCAGAAGGGGGCTTTTCGAAGGTAGGGTTGTCTTGGGAGAGGGAATTTGTATTAGTAGAGAGTCATCAGGCCAACTTGGGGGCCTTTTCCCTCCCTTGTCATGGCGGAGGCAAAGGGACTCCTTCAAGCCAAATGAGATGGGACTGCTATACATCCTATAGGGCCAGTTGCACTGAAGTCTTTACTGGCAGGAGCTGTGTCTTTGGGGGTCTCTGTACCTGCAGTTCCTAGAAAGTGTGCCAGCCACAGGGTGAGAGTTCTGTACACGAGTGAGGGAGTCCCAGATGTGCAGGGGCCTTTGTGTGTTTCTACTGGCTGGGGAACACCTAGAAAGGAGATGGAAGGGTTCAGCCTTGAGCTGCTTATACTCTAGACAGGAAGATGGAGATCAGAGAGCAGCTGGGACAAGGAAAAGTAAAAAGACAAGCACAAAAAGACACAGAGAAGTGTCCAGTTGCCAAGTAGGAAAACTAAAGGCCCTCAGGAAGGAGGGCTTCATAAAGGTTGCAGTTATTATTACCTTCATTTAGTAGGTGTCACAACAAGATGCAGAAAGATGATGAAGGGCATGGATTTATGCCTATTGTGTAATCCAACACGCCAGGAGGATTCAGTCACTTCAATTTGCTGGGGCCCATTTGCCAATTCTTGTGAGTAACTGGAGCTTAAAGACATGGGATCATTATTACAGGAAAAATCATGATAGTGAAACTTGCTGGAGAATCATGACTATATCTTACAGCCGCATCTGATTCCACTGTGTCTGTGCCTGTCGACTCAGTCACTTGAGTAATTGTAGCCAGAGTTAGGGAGGCTGCCAGTGATGGCCCTGGCAGCAGGCACTGGCTCTGGGAAAACGGAGTAAGGTGAAGAGGGATGTACTTTCAACAAGAACATTGGGCAAGGGGATTAGAGAGCCTCTTAACAAATAGAGAGCAGGGTTGTGCAGATTGTTGGTTATGAACAAGGGCCTGGGAGCCATAACGTCTGGCTCCAGATTCGGGCTCTGCTTAGTGACGCAAGTAGCTTATTCATTCTGGCACTGGCGTGTGGCATGTTGATTAACCCCTAGATGCCTCTGTTCTTTCGTCCATAAAATAGAACTGTTAATAGTGCCTACCTCACTGGATTGTCATGATTGTTCCATGAAATAGTGTATGTAAAGTCTTTGGCATTGAGCTACTGCCTAACAAATATTTGCTGTGATTAGTATCTCTTCCCATATTTTTCACACTGTGGTTTCCACCCATTAATAAATGAGAAAAATCACTTAGGTAGTCATATCTTGGGTATTTCATTAATAAAATAGCATTGGATGGAAATGTGTGCCCTGAGTGTTGTAAATGTTTCATGAGACTTGTTTTAGGGGTTTAGATACATGCATAGCACACCTGTATACACATAACACACACACAGGCATACATGAAAATATATACGTACTTATATGTGTACATATATACATGTACTTATACAAAACCATAAAATACACACATATTCACGTGCATATACATGAAACACTGGCCCATGCATTCGCAGATACACATACATGTGCAGACATGCGCACACACACCTCCCTACATGTACACAGATATATATTCATGCACACATATAAAACATATACAAACATGTAATGAACTGATATGTAAATACTCTTGTAGCACATAACAGCCATATATACAACATATATATACACACTGATGTGTGTATATATATATAGACACAAATACAAGTGAACAGACACATATGCAGACACACACAAACATACACACATACAGAGATACATGTTCACTAACAGATATGTATAGATATACATTCACATACATGTTTACCACATGTACAAATGCAAATACACACCCACATACACCTATATAATACATACAGTGCTCTTCTCTTGGCATGAGAATCAGATTCTAGATTTCAGGTCTACCTTTGCCTCTAATCCGTGTTCAGACTGAATCAGTCCTTAGACCCTAGCACACTTAATGCCCCTGAAGAAAAACATCTTACCACACAAGAGGCATTTTATAATCATTATTAGCAGATTTTAATACTGCTTTGAAACTGTTTATCTGTATTACTTACTCAGAAAAGACTGGTGATATCAACCATTCATGTTCAGACCTTAACTTCTGGGAGATATTTGGACGTGGATATTTGGGGAATTCAAAGAGAAGGAGAACTTGTAGGAATGAAACTGATCACAAAAATGGATGGAGAAACTCCGAATTAGGGAGGAGACCTTTAATATTTAATATTTTGGCAACATAAATTTTTAAATGAATGACTAGATAAGATAAATTGTACTTATAGTCTCTTTTAAAAAAATGTTCACATGAACAGCCCACTGTCTTCATTAGGTAGGAGAAGGGGGAGGTACTAGAGGTATTTGAAAGCCAAGAATCCTGGATCTCTCTTATGTGGTGATGGAAAAGGTTTGGAAAACTTTAGGGTTCAGCTCATGTGTGAAGGTTGAGGACCAAGAATACCAGATAGACCCAGTAGAGATAGCTCACAAGAAAGAAGAATTGGGGACTTTCCTGGTGACACAATAGATAAGAATTCCCCTGCCAATGCAGGGGACATGGGTTCAATCCCTGGGTTGGGAAGAGTGCACATGCTGTGGAGCAGCTGAAGCTGTAAGCCACAACTACTGAGCCTAGGTGCTGCAACTACTGAAGCCTGCATGCCCTGGAGCCTGTGTTCCACAATGAGGGAAGCCCCTGAGCTGCAATGAAGAGTAGCCCCCGCTTGCTGTAACTGGAGAAAGCCTGCCCAAACTAACGAAGACCCAGTGCAGCCAAAAATAAATACAATAAATTCTTTAAAAAAGAAGAAGTGGGCATATCGCCAACTTGACTCTTTTTTTTTTTTTTTTAAGTTTATTTATTTTAAAGTTTTTACAGAGTTTTGTTGTTCACAGACATGCACATTCCCAGATCAGTCATATGCATATCCCTGGTCCCCTCCCGCCTCCCAGGCCCCCCCATCCCACTCCTCCAGGCCGTCGCACCTGGCCATTGTAAGCACTCCTATTCCCTTAGCACAATGACAGTAGCTATCTTTTTCACACATGATAGTATAGGTTTCCATGTTACTCCCTCTATGCCTCCCACCCACTGTTCATTCCCCACAATGTCCATATGTCTATTCTCTGACTGTTTTTCCATGGGTTCACTTGCTTGTGTTATCATTACCCTTTTACTAGATTCCGTATATATGTGTTAGTATACTGTACTTGTCCTTCTCTTTTTGACTGACTTCACTTTTTATAATAGGTTCTAGATCCAACCACCTCATTAAGACTGATTCTTCTGCATTTCTTTTTACAGCTGAGTAGTATTCCATTGTATATATGTACCAGAGCTTCTGTATCCATTCATTTGTCAGTGGACATCTTGGTTGCTTCCATGTCCTGGCTATTGTATAGAGGGCTGCAACGAACACTGGGGTACAGGTGCTTCTTTCAGTTTTGATTTCATCAGGGTATAAGCCTAAGAGTGGGATTGCTGGGTCGTATGGTGCTTCTATTTTTAGTTTTTTAAGGAATCTCCATACTGTCTTCCATAGAGACTGTATCATTTTACATTCCCACCAGCAATGCAATAGGGTTCCCTTTTCTCCGCACCCTCTCCAGCATTTATTGTCTGTCGATTTGTGGATGATGGCCATTCTGATGGGTGTGAGGTGATATCTCATTGTAGTTTTGATTTGCATTACTCTAATGATAAGCGAGGTTGAGCATTGTTTCATGTGCTTTTGGGCCATCTGTATGTCCTCTTTGGTGAGATGTCTATTTAGATCTTTTTCCCATTTTTTGATTGGGTTGTTCATTTTTCCAGTGCTGAGTTGTCTGAGTTGCTTGTAGATTTTGGAGATTAATTCTTTGTCTGTTATTTCATTTGCGATGATTTTCTCCCAGTCTGTGGGATGTCTCTTCAGCTTTTTTGTAATTTCTTTTGCTGTACAAAAGCTTTTAAGTTTCATTAGGTCCCACATGTTCATTTTTCTTTTTAGTTCTGCTATTCTAGTAGGTGGGTCAGAGAAGATCTTGCTTTGATTGATGTCCTTGAGGGTTTTGCCTATATTCTTCTCTAAGAGTTTGATGGTTTCTGGTCTTACATTCAGGTCTTTAATCCATTTTGAGTTGATCTTTGTGTATGGTGTCAGGGAATGTTCCAACTTCAGCTTTTTGCATGTAGCTGTCCAATTTTCCCAGCACCATTTGGTGAAGAGGCTGTCTTTGTCCCATTTTAGATTTTCACCTCCTTTGTCAAAAATAAGGTATCCATAGGTGCGTGGGTTTATCTCTGGGTTCTCAATCTTGTTCAATTGGTCTATAGTTCTGTTTTTGTGCCAGTACCATACTGTCTTGATGACTGTTGCTTTGTAGTAGAGTCTGAAGTTAGGGAGGCTGATTCCTCCAGCTCTGTTCTTCCTCAGGATTGCTTTGGCTATTCGGGGTCTTTTCTGTTTCCATATGAACTGTGTGATTCTTTGGTCTAGTTCTGTGAAGAATCTCAATGGTAGTTTGATAGGGATTGCATTGAATGTATAGATGACATTTGGTAGTATGGTCAACTTGACTCTTTTGTCCCCTACAAAGATATCATCCCTGTGCTGAGTTCTGAGGATACAGAGATGAATAAAAGACAGCCTCTAACCTCAAAGAACTCACAATCTTATGCCACCCTTACTCTACCAATTCCAAACTTGTTACCTTAGAGCCTATGGTAGAGATGGATAACTGTCCGACCAAATTCATGTTCCATTTCCATTATGTGGAACACAAGAAAGTGACCATCTTGTCAGGAACTAATTCCTAGACTTCATTAGAGTTTGATGGGGACATGTGACTGATTCTCACCAATAGCACATGAGTAAAGAGGTGTGTATCATCACTAGGTAATCATGTGCATGTCCACCAAAGTTTCCCTTTTCACTGTTCTGATACAGAGGAGTATAGTGATCTAGGAAGCCACATATTGTAGATAAAGGAGCCACAATATAGAAGGAGTCTGGGTCCCTGGGTTACTGCTCAGAAGAAAGCTGCCTATCTAATAGGAGCACCTGTTTGGACTCTTAAATGCAAGAGAAGTAAAGTTCTATTGTGTTTGAGCCAATCATATATCTGAGTCTGCCTTTTTTTTTTTTTTTTTTTTTTTAAAAGCAGTGACCTTATTCTAGGGCTTCGCAGGTGGCACCAGTTGTTAAAACAAAACCAAACCCTACCTGTTAGAGCAGGAGACTCAAGAGACAGGAGTTCGATCCCTGGGTCAGGAAGATCCCCTGCAGAAGGAAGTGACAACCCCCTCCAGTCTGCTTGCCTGGAAGATCCCATGGACAAAGGAGCCTGGCGGGCCACAGTCCATGGGGTTGCAAAGACTCGGACACAAGTGAGCACACACATACACCTTATTTTTTTGTAAATGTGAAAGATTTTTTTCATTGCTTTTTCAGCTTATCTAGAACTTCTTGTGATGCACACTTTACTCTGACTAATACAATTACCTTAGAGGGGATGTATCTTTCTCAATTTATCATTTAGATCAGAACATTTCCTTAGTTTAGTCATTCTTTTAGTCCATCCAGGCTGCTATCACAGAGATACCATAGACTGGTGACTTATGAGAAACAGAAATTTATTTCTCACAGTTCTGAAAGCTGGAAAGTCCAAGATCAAGGTGCTGGGAGATGCAGTGTCTGATGAGGGCCACCTCCCTAGTTCATTGATGACCTTCTTCTCAGTGTGTCCTCGTGTGTTGGGAGGGGAGCGAGAGAGAGCTGTCCGGGATCCTTTTTCTAAGGGCACTGTTCCCATTCAGTGTCACTAATGCCTCCATCCTCATAACTGAATTGCTTCCCAAAGACCCCCGCATCCTAATTCCATCATCTTGAGGGGGGATTTCAGCATGTGAATTTTGAAGACAAAAATATTCTATCTGGCAGTCATGGATTCAGAGCAATGTGAGACTGTGTACCACCCTCTCTACTCATTTTGGCCATTAGTACTTGTGCTCTGCAAGTAAGGGAAGATTTTTAATAAAGGAGAAAAGCACTTAAATTACTATTGACCTTCAGATACTTTAGTTGGTGCCAAGTATATAAAGATTATTTTGTTGAGCAAGCAATTAAAAAGCACTAGGCACTGTTATAACTGCTTTATGGATATTAACCTATTCAATTTTCCTCCAAATCCTATGAGTTAGGCTCAATTATTTCCTCCACTTAAACATATGAAGAAACCGAGGCACAGTGAGGTTCAATAATGTGCCCAAAGTCACACACTAATAAGCAGTAGACTGGGGAAGAAAACCCAGGCAATCTGGCCCTAGAACTCATGCTTTTATCCACTGTAGCAGATTGTCTCCCATTCATGGGACAGGAGTTCGATCCCTGGGTCAAGATCCCCTGCAGAAGGAAGTGACAACCCCCTCCAGTCTGCTTGCCTGGAAGATCCCATGGACAAAGGAGCCTGGCGGGCCACAGTCCATGGGGTTGCAAAGACTCGGACACAAGTGAGCACACACATACACCTTATTTTTTTGTAAATGTGAAAGATTTTTTTCATTGCTTTTTCAGCTTATCTAGAACTTCTTGTGATGCACACTTTACTCTGACTAATACAATTACCTTAGAGGGGATGTATCTTTCTCAATTTATCATTTAGATCAGAACATTTCCTTAGTTTAGTCATTCTTTTAGTCCATCCAGGCTGCTATCACAGAGATACCATAGACTGGTGACTTATGAGAAACAGAAATTTATTTCTCACAGTTCTGAAAGCTGGAAAGTCCAAGATCAAGGTGCTGGGAGATGCAGTGTCTGATGAGGGCCACCTCCCTAGTTCATTGATGACCTTCTTCTCAGTGTGTCCTCGTGTGTTGGGAGGGGAGCGAGAGAGAGCTGTCCGGGATCCTTTTCTAAGGGCACTGTTCCCATTCAGTGTCACTAATGCCTCCATCCTCATAACTGAATTGCTTCCCAAAGACCCCCGCATCCTAATTCCATCATCTTGAGGGGGGATTTCAGCATGTGAATTTTGAAGACAAAAATATTCTATCTGGCAGTCATGGATTCAGAGCAATGTGAGACTGTGTACCACCCTCTCTACTCATTTTGGCCATTAGTACTTGTGCTCTGCAAGTAAGGGAAGATTTTTAATAAAGGAGAAAAGCACTTAAATTACTATTGACCTTCAGATACTTTAGTTGGTGCCAAGTATATAAAGATTATTTTGTTGAGCAAGCAATTAAAAAGCACTAGGCACTGTTATAACTGCTTTATGGATATTAACCTATTCAATTTTCCTCCAAATCCTATGAGTTAGGCTCAATTATTTCCTCCACTTAAACATATGAAGAAACCGAGGCACAGTGAGGTTCAATAATGTGCCCAAAGTCACACACTAATAAGCAGTAGACTGGGGAAGAAAACCCAGGCAATCTGGCCCTAGAACTCATGCTTTTATCCACTGTAGCAGATTGTCTCCCATTCATGGGTGAACTGGTTTTCTGCGTGACTCTGGGTGGGAAGCAGATCTGATTTCCTTAAAATAGGTAGTGATTTTTCAAGGAGTGTTCAAGACCAGGGTTTTGCTTTGGACAGAAGATGGCCTTCTGTCCTTGGACTCTTCCTGAATTAGAAAGTAGCTGACTGCCACCTCCTGCCTCCATGATCCCACTTTGAGCGCTCCTCAGAGGCTGCACCGTGCACACGCAGTGGAGGCAGCCAGCCCCACCGGGCTGCTTTGCTTGTGAGAATTAATAGGATCACAGCACACAGTGGTATGATTGCAAATAGAAATACCGCTCTGTTCAAACAAATCTGTTTCTTGCTTCATGCCAAGAACTACAGTGGGTAAGCTTGCATTCAAGATTGGCCTTGGTGCGTGGAATGTAGTTTCTTCTGTAACAAGCCCTTGGCCTTGGTCAGATCTCCCTAGTCCAAATCGTACTCAGGGAGCGTTCAGGGCAGACATTGTCCGTGGCTGAGATGTCTGGGGTCTGCCACGTCTTGGGCTGAGATGAGTGGAGGCAGGTCAGTACCCCACCAGCAGCAGGCCTCTTTCTTCACTGAAACTGGTCAAGGTTGGGTTATTAACTTGTCTACACTGCTTTTCTCACTCCCTACTTAGATGTTCTGATTGAAGTTTTGTGACTCTTTTGTTTATCACTTTTTATTCCTAAAGGCTGTACTCACACTACCTCTACTAACCTCATCCCTGTCTGTATCTCTGTCACTTCTTTAAAAATCTCAAGAACACGATGCTCCTGCATGTCTGTGTCTCTAGGTATAAAACCAAAAGGACTTCAGTATCAGAGCTGGAAGGGGCCTTAGAGATTGTCTTCTCCCCAAAGCCCTTCATTTTAGACATGAGGAGACTGCAGCCTAGGGAATGGTATATACCCAGAAGTTGTATGAGAGCTCAATTATTTCCTCCACTTAAACATATGAAGAAACCGAGGCACAGTGAGGTTCAATAATGTGCCCAAAGTCACACACTAATAAGCAGTAGACTGGGGAAGAAAACCCAGGCAATCTGGCCCTAGAACTCATGCTTTTATCCACTGTAGCAGATTGTCTCCCATTCATGGGTGAACTGGTTTTCTGCGTGACTCTGGGTGGGAAGCAGATCTGATTTCCTTAAAATAGGTAGTGATTTTTCAAGGAGTGTTCAAGACCAGGGTTTTGCTTTGGACAGAAGATGGCCTTCTGTCCTTGGACTCTTCCTGAATTAGAAAGTAGCTGACTGCCACCTCCTGCCTCCATGATCCCACTTTGAGCGCTCCTCAGAGGCTGCACCGTGCACACGCAGTGGGAGGCAGCCAGCCCCACCGGGCTGCTTTGCTTGTGAGAATTAATAGGATCACAGCACACAGTGGTATGATTGCAAATAGAAATACCGCTCTGTTCAAACAAATCTGTTTCTTGCTTCATGCCAAGAACTACAGTGGGTAAGCTTGCATTCAAGATTGGCCTTGGTGCGTGGAATGTAGTTTCTTCTGTAACAAGCCCTTGGCCTTGGTCAGATCTCCCTAGTCCAAATCGTACTCAGGGAGCGTTCAGGGCAGACATTGTCCGTGGCTGAGATGTCTGGGGTCTGCCACGTCTTGGGCTGAGATGAGTGGAGGCAGGTCAGTACCCCACCAGCAGCAGGCCTCTTTCTTCACTGAAACTGGTCAAGGTTGGGTTATTAACTTGTCTACACTGCTTTTCTCACTCCCTACTTAGATGTTCTGATTGAAGTTTTGTGACTCTTTTGTTTATCACTTTTTATTCCTAAAGGCTGTACTCACACTACCTCTACTAACCTCATCCCTGTCTGTATCTCTGTCACTTCTTTAAAAATCTCAAGAACACGATGCTCCTGCATGTCTGTGTCTCTAGGTATAAAACCAAAAGGACTTCAGTATCAGAGCTGGAAGGGGCCTTAGAGATTGTCTTCTCCCCAAAGCCCTTCATTTTAGACATGAGGAGACTGCAGCCTAGGGAATGGTATATACCCAGAAGTTGAAGTGAATAAAACTGCTGCAGCTGAGGGTTGACCTACGACCCTAAGTCAGAGCATGTACAAGATATTGGTGTACTATGGCATTGGGCTCCTAAGCAGTACCCTTGGCAGAGTCCAGACCACTGTTCATAGGGCCACATGATTTAGAGAGGTTCTGGGCTGGTAAGAAAAAGTTGTAACCCGTGCTAAAGACAAGAAATAACAGTAGACGCCAAACATCAAGTCCCCTCTCTAGGTCAGCTGTTGTGTGCTTAGGTGCTCAATTCGTGAAGCAACTGAATTGCTTCTGAGTTAACTGTCACAGCTGTGTTCTCTCATTTTGAGCCCACTGTAATCTGCCGAGGCTGGTTGTATGATCTTTATTTTACAGATGATAAACAGAGGCACAGATATAGTAGATAACTTACCAAGGGTCACGGAGCAAGTAGTTGCAGACCCAGGATTCATTCTGAGTGTATGTCACAGCCCACGTGTTAAACCCTGAGCCACGTGGTGAATCACTGGCCGCAGTGGGAGACGCTCAGATGCACCCAGAAGTATCCCTGCATGTCCCCCTTCAGTAGTCTGATAGCGTTTTGCCCATTTTCTTTGGGAGAATCAGTAATAGCGTCTTGGAACCATGCCTTGGGTGACAACCAGGTTTTAGGAAGTGGCACGAGGAGTTTGGTTTTCATAGTCCATTGTTGCCTAGGGACTGATCATTTCCCCAGGTGAGCAGCTGGCACGTGGCCAGCTGCAGTTGCTCCTGAAAGGAAGTGCACCATAAACCTCTTCACTCTAAGGAGTGGATGAGGCTGCAGTGCCTGTCCACACCACCTAGGTCTTGCCCCCTTCACTCCTTCAACCATATAATGAAGAAGAGGAACGAGAAAAAAGTTTGTTTCCTCCGAGTTTCTGAATGAGGCCATGTGTCCTGGTACTTGGAGAACTGGGCAAAATCTCATGATAATAGCTAATATTTATATGGCATGTAGTATATGTCGGATGCTAACTTGAGTGCATTATATAGCCATTAATTCACTTAATCCTCACAAGGACCTTAAGAGATCAGTAAATGTGTATTATCATCATCACCACCATTTTACAGATTTAAAAACTGAGGCATAGAGAGGTAAGACTAACTTGCTTAAGTTCACACAGCTGGGAAACCAGCCTTGTAGACATAAGCAGTGTGATTCTAGAGTGTGTGCACATGATCCTCACACTGTCAGACCTCACAGACAGAAAATGGGGCTTAAGTGTGAGCCTGCATAGCCTTTGATCAGAGTGTGGCGTGCTGACCTGGAGGCTCAGTGTATATTGGCGCTCTCTGTGCTCTGCGGCTCATGCCAGGACTACCAAGGCCAAGAACAGTCAGCATCCAGCAAATCAAAACTCTGGGTTTCTCCCCCTTCTCCTGCAAAACTGGAAATTGGTCCCTTTTTTGCAGTCAGTGGGTTCTCCTCTGGCTCGTTCTTTTGTGGACCACGTCAACCTTTTGTTCCCATGAGTGCACGTAAAATGAACACTCACCTTGTTATGTCTCCTTTCTGGAGAAAACTGAGCAGACCCATTCATCCCTTGTGAGTGTAACCAGATCATCTCTGAACTGGAGCGGTTCCAGGATAACGTTCAGCCAAAAAAACTGTATGATTCTGCACGTGAAGATCAGGAATCCTAAACAATTTTGCAGTTTGCAGAATTGCCAAAAAAGTATTTCAAGCTCAGCCTCAAGAATTTCAGAGTCTGGAACCCCAGTATTTTACCACAAAGGAGAAGCCAGTGGCAAATAGAATTTGATATTCGTTGTCCTACATTAAGAAAAACACTAGTGGTTTTAAATATTACAAACATGTTATTTTTAGAGGCCCCCAAACTCTTACTCACTCTAGGTTTAGATGTCTGATCTAAATAAATAAATAAATAGCAATAGCTTCTGCTTAAATTAGGTCTGTCTCAGTTTCCATGGCATCCAATCTGTTAGAATCAGTATTCTCGCCTGGATCCGTGCTTAGCCTTTGGGATGGCAGTGTTTGCTTTCTGGTTTATAGGACATAGCATTGCTCAGTGGATTCCATTACACTCTTGGAAAGAGAGGATTTGTGGAAGCTCGTTGGTGATGCTGTCTTTGATTCCTGGGATCAGTGTTTGGTCCTAGTTTTCACATGACTCTGTGGGTAACTGGGATTTGATAGAATCGCAGATGATGAATTTTCAGCAAGTGCTTGGTTTCTAGCTGCATTGGTCTAAAGCAGCCTCTGCAGGTAGTATTCCCAGGCTGACCCTAATAGACAGATACCCTAGGAAAATAAGTCCAATGCAGAGAGTATGGAAACAACTAGAGCTTGGACTGTGTGTAGATCCTTTTTTAAAAATTTATTTATTTATTTTTGACTGTGCTTTGTTGCTTCAGGGGCTGTTCTCTAGTTGCGGCGAGCGGGGCCACTCTCCAGTTGCAGTGTGTGGGCTTCTCATGGCAGTGCCCTCTTTTGTTGCAGAGCATGGACTCCAAGGCACGTGGGCTCAGTAGTTGCGACTCCCGGGCTCTAGAGCACAGGCTCAGTAGTTGTGGCTCATGGGCTTAGTTGCTCTGAGGCATGTGGAGTCTCCCTGGACCAGAGATCGGACCTGTGTCTCTTGCATTGGCAGGCAGGTTCTTATCCAGTGAACCACCGGGAAAGCCCAGTGTGTAAATGTTCATTTTGCCCTTTGAGAAACTTCACTACAAGGGAAAACCTTTTCATATGTCAGTGGGCCCACATTAAATTTATTTCCTCAAGGAAATAGACAAACATGTAACCATACAAACAGTACCTTTGTAGCCCTTCCTTAGAATGGGAAGAAAGTATGATTAAACTGATAGGTGCAATTTCCAAAGAAACTAGAAAGAAGGAAAGTGTAGACTTCTGTGCTGCAATATACATGACAGCAGAAATGAAAGAATGTGTAGTAAGTCTAGTAGAGGGAATGCCCTTAGTTCTTCATTGGACATATCATGTAAAAATAATATTCCATTTAGAAATACACGTGCAGGTTCCACATTTTATTTTATTTTAATTAATTTTGGGTGGGGGTCGGGTTGGGGAGGGAGGGGAGCGGGCGGGCCACTTCTATTGGTCTTTCATTTCTCCATTTTCATCCGTCTTTGTTCTTTGGCTCCTGTGGGCCTCCCATCCCGGTGGCGTCTGTCGCTGCAGAGCGCTGGCTCTGGGTACATGTGCTCCAGAGCTCCGGCTCAGTAATTGGACATATCAGTCCAGCTGCTCTGCAGCATGTGGGATCTTCCCAGGCCAGGGCTCGAACCGGCGCCCCTTGCACTGCAAGGCGGTGACCTTACCCACTGAACCACCAGGGGAAGCCCCAGGTCCCACATTTTATAATCACTCCTGCCTCTCAAAGTTTTTTTATAGTGTGTTTTTTTTTAATCAGGTGACAGCTTCTTTTAAACCTCTTGTCTTCAGTTTCTCCTTAAAATTGTCTTATTTTATAATCAGATTTCATTTGGAGCAGCATCTTTGGAAAGATCGATCTAGATAGATTTTTCCCCTTTCTTTATCTTTCAAAGGAAAAATCTGAATAGGTACACTTCTTAATCTGATCTCCATGGATGGGCTTCATGCTGAGCCCCAGACAACTATATGTAAAACTCTGTGTGTGTGTGTGTGTGTGTCTGTGTGTGTGTCTGTGTGTGTGTGTGTGTGTGTAAATACATAAGTGCAGTGTTCTGAGGAAAGTGTCTGTGGCTTTCCTCAGATTCTCTGATACTCATATAACCCCAGAAAGTTGAGCATTTCTGAGTTGTATGCTTTCTGACTTCCTGTGTGATTCTACACTTCAAAGAGATTTGCTAAGCAGATTCATTACAGCTCTTCCTTGGTTATACCAAATTCAACAGGTACCCCAGAGAAGGCCATATCATATTTGCTATCGTCAAGCATAATTGAAGATCTAACTATGTAATGAGATAATCTACTGTGTGATCTTAAATTGGAGACAGCAAAAGTAATAAAGATTCATAATTTGCACGCCTGAATAATTTTAAGTCATTAGGAACACTGAAAGATCTTCAAGCCCACTTTATTTTCAGTGCTGTTTATTATCATGCTAACTACCTACTTCTTATTCTTTTTGCATTTCCATGGATATCCTGTGGACTTTCAGAGTAAGCTGCCCAAATACAGAATAAACATGTGAGAGAGACGAGATGAGAATGAAGCTGTCTGTGATTGCAACTAGGTCAAATCTATTAATATGTGATATTTATGTCTCTGCATGGTTGAAGCTGCAAATCCTTTTGCATAACATTTCCTCTTGCTTTGATAGAAAATTTCTCACTCAAAATACTTCAAAACGAGTAGTTTAATTTTTATCACCCCTGAAAATTTCATTCTTTAACAGAGCACAAAGTTGTCATGCTAAAATAGATGTCATTGGATTGCATCACTGTGCCTGGTGTGCTGCCTGTCAGAAATGCGCCTGTGAAGTTGGGGGTGGTTAGAGGATAGAGTTAAAGAGAACCAAGGTCATGGGTTCAGTCTCTGTAAGAGTATTAACTTCGTTATGTTTCCTGACCACGGACTGTACGCCCGTCCTGGTCAGAGGACTCTTGGGGTCAAGGGAATCCAGGCAGGAGAGGCGATGACTCAGTGTAAACCCATCCCCCATGACTAGAGAGACAGCTCAAAGAACATCCATTTCAGAATCTCTCAATGTCAGTGTTGGAAAGAATCTCAGGCCTGTTCTCCTTTTCCTCCCCATCTGATGTGCATCAGTCTTGTAAAGGGATTAGTCAGTCTTTTCTTGAATACCTCCAGTGACAGAGAACTCATTGCCTTTCAGTGTGAACCATTCAATCTTTTTTTCGTAAAAAAAAAAAAAAAAAAGATTTTATTGAAGTCTAATTGATTTTTGGTGTGTTAATTTCTGCTGTATAGCCAAGTGATTCAGTTATATATAGATATATATTCTTTTACATATTCCGTTCTATGGTGGCTTATCACAGGATATTGAATACAGTTCCCCGTGCTATATAGCAGCCAACCATTTAATCTTGAAGCAGTTGTGATGAATTTTTTCTTATGTGAATTTCAACCTTCTGTCATTCTGTAAACTGGTCTTAGGCCTTCCCTGTGGGAATCAAAGGAATAAGACTCCGAACCAACCCAGTAGCAAATGAACTGAACTTGGGGCTCATGACTTTCCCTCCACATGACCATTCTTGTTGGCTTATGTCAGCAGAGAGAGCCCTTGGTCAGAGAAGCACGTATTTAAGCAGAAGTTTTGAATCCTTTATATAAGGGACTTGATACAGTATTTAGGGAGTGAGTTGAAATTCCCTTTTAGTTTTTGAGGCCAGTTTCATACGTAGCACACACAGGTGGATGACACAAAAAGGATCACTGGAGCGCTATCCATCAGCCCTCAGCGAGCAAAGAACCTTGCAGTGGGGCACTGTGTCCGGGCTGAAGATTTTGACATTCATGAGTAATCCAGACCAATCTGTCATTGCTTCTCCAGAGGGCCTATTGGAGAGACCTTTGAATGGCAAGATTGACATGTAGTCCCATCAGAAAGCATGCACGCATTCATTCATCCATTCAGAAGGCACTGATTGAAGGCTTTCTGTGCCCTTGATGTTAGGGATATGATGAGAGCTAGCTGTGGCGGGGGAGCGGAGGGGGGAGGGAGTGGGTGGGTTATGTGTCAAGTAAAGAATCACCCAAAGTAATAGATCATTCCAGACCATGATTAGTGATAGAAGGGAAAGTGACAGATTGTTTTCAAAACATATAACAGGTCTCACTTAGTTGAGGCCCCATGGGAGAGAGGTGTAAGAAAAAATAGACTATTCAAGGAACTGAGAGAGGGCCATAGTTGGTGAAATTCAGAGGCGAGGAGATGCTATACGGTGAAGATGGCGAGGTATAGGGCCAGCCCATGAAGGGGTAGGCAGCCCGGGCAGCCCTGTGCAGCTCTGTCTTTACTAGCTCCCCTCACGAAGGCACTACTCTTTTCAGCAAATGCCATGATCATCCTTCACCTTCAGTTCTTTCCTTGTACTGCTCTTGTCTCAGGAACATTCATCTCTTACACAAAGCCTTACTCATCTTCTTCTCTGAACCTTGGCATCCAGAAAGTGGGGCTGAAGGCAAAGGCCTCTTGTGTATATTCAACACTTGCCATTCACCAAGCTGAGTCCTTTATACATATCATCTTTAGCACTGCTGTCCTAACCCTGTGAGTGAGTGCCATTTCCACTATATTACTGAGGAGGAAGTTGGCACTTAGAAATCCTGAATCATTGGTCCAGTGTCAGATAGCTTAACTACTAAACCCAGATGAAAATTCAGGTTTGTCTGTCTCTGAAGATTCTGCTCTTTCTCATATGTTGACTTGCTTGCAAGGTCACATTCAAAGAAAGAATATTCTGAACATCAAGAAAAATGTGAAAAACAATGTAATTAGCATTATAGATGTTGTCTCAGAAGAAGCCAAAGGTCCCTATTCTAATCTCAGTGTATGTCAGTGGGGCACTGTGTCCGGGCTGAAGATTTTGACATTCATGAGTAATCCAGACCAATCTGTCATTGCTTCTCCAGAGGGCCTATTGGAGAGACCTTTGAATGGCAAGATTGACATGTAGTCCCATCAGAAAGCATGCACGCATTCATTCATCCATTCAGAAGGCACTGATTGAAGGCTTTCTGTGCCCTTGATGTTAGGGATATGATGAGAGCTAGCTGGGGGGGGGGAGCGGAGGGGGGAGGGAGTGGGTGGGTTATGTGTCAAGTAAAGAATCACCCAAAGTAATAGATCATTCCAGACCATGATTAGTGATAGAAGGGAAAGTGACAGATTGTTTTCAAAACATATAACAGGTCTCACTTAGTTGAGGCCCCATGGGAGAGAGGTGTAAGAAAAAATAGACTATTCAAGGAACTGAGAGAGGGCCATAGTTGGTGAAATTCAGAGGCGAGGAGATGCTATACGGTGAAGATGGCGAGGTATAGGGCCAGCCCATGAAGGGGTAGGCAGCCCGGGCAGCCCTGTGCAGCTCTGTCTTTACTAGCTCCCCTCACGAAGGCACTACTCTTTTCAGCAAATGCCATGATCATCCTTCACCTTCAGTTCTTTCCTTGTACTGCTCTTGTCTCAGGAACATTCATCTCTTACACAAAGCCTTACTCATCTTCTTCTCTGAACCTTGGCATCCAGAAAGTGGGGCTGAAGGCAAAGGCCTCTTGTGTATATTCAACACTTGCCATTCACCAAGCTGAGTCCTTTATACATATCATCTTTAGCACTGCTGTCCTAACCCTGTGAGTGAGTGCCATTTCCACTATATTACTGAGGAGGAAGTTGGCACTTAGAAATCCTGAATCATTGGTCCAGTGTCAGATAGCTTAACTACTAAACCCAGATGAAAATTCAGGTTTGTCTGTCTCTGAAGATTCTGCTCTTTCTCATATGTTGACTTGCTTGCAAGGTCACATTCAAAGAAAGAATATTCTGAACATCAAGAAAAATGTGAAAAACAATGTAATTAGCATTATAGATGTTGTCTCAGAAGAAGCCAAAGGTCCCTATTCTAATCTCAGTGTATGTCACACCTTCATGAAGTTCTTTCTAAAACTTCCTCCATTTCTTTCCCTCTCAATTGCTTACCCACAGTGCGGATGTCCCAAACTCTCGTTTTTCACTTCCAGTCTTTCCCAGACCTTTCTCAAACCTAGTCTGCACTGCTGACTATGGTGCTGACTTTCTTGCTCTTTCCTCTCATCCTCAGGATTTGCTCATCTCTTTCTTACCAGTACCTTTCTGCTCTGCCCAATGTACATCCTCTATGTGGTTGCCAGTGATCAGGATGACAGAAAAAGGCCTTTACAATCAGGAGGAGCAGGAGATGATCTGAATATCCAAATTTTTTTTTAAATTTATTTATTTTTGGGCAGGGGTCGGGTTGGGGAGGGAGGGGAGCTTGGTCTTTCGTTTCTCTCTGTTCATCCGTCTTTGTTCTTTGGCTCCTGTGGGCCTCCCATCGCGGTGGCGTCTGTCGTTGCTGAGCGCCAGCTCTGGGTGCATGCGCTCCAGAGCTCCGGCTCGGCGATTGGACACATCAGTCCAGCCGCTCCGCGGCGCGTGGGATCTTCCCAGGCCAGGGCTCGAACCGGCGCCCCTTGCACTGCAAGGCGGTGTCCTTACCCACTGGACCACCAGGGAAAGCCTTATCCAAATGTTTTAATTTAGATAGTAGTACATTTTTTCCCTTCACATTTATTTTTCTGTATGCACTTCAAAATTCTTTCAACTTCCCAGTGGTAAAGAATCTACCTGCAGTGCAATACCAGTTTGAACCTGAGTTGGGAAGATCCCCTGGAGAAGGGCATGGTAACCCACTCCAGTATTCTTGCCTGGAGAATTCCACGGACAGAGGAGCCTGGTGGGCTATAGTCCATGGGGTCACAAAGAGTTGGACATGACTGAGCCTACACATACACACACAAAATAACTGTCTAAAGTGATCCATAGTTTGCTTTCCATTTCCTTGTCGTGGTAGAGTCTGTTAGTGCACACAGTCTGAGGCACTCGACACTTCCCAGCATCCCTTTGCAGCTGGATTGGCCATGACTAGTTCTAGCCTATGGAATTTGAGTAGAAATGACATGTGGTACTTCTGCACTCAGATGGATGAGCATCCAGTTTGTCTTTCCAAAGTCTCCCCCGTTTGCTGTCTGCACAGTATTAGATGACCTTAAAGCCATCATATGGAAGCACTCTGAGTCCTGGAGTCACTACTTGGACGAGAATTATTCCGCATTAGACTAGAATGTGACTGAGAAATAAACTGTTGTTGCATTGGTTTCTTTAGTAGATAGTGATGATTATGACAATACTTTATTTTTTAATTGTTTAGTTAAACTCGTTAATAAGTTCATAATTGTAATGAAGCCCACTTTATCAGTCTTTTCACCTATAATAACTATTCTTTATGCTCTTTTAAACTTTTTTCTATCGCACGGTCATGGAGGCACTTTCTGATACTCTATTTTAGACGGGCTTTTTTTTTTTTTTTTGCCTTTTACGTTTTAGTCTAATATCCATCTCAAGTTAATTTTTGTATAAAATGTGAGGATCATAGTTAATTTTCCATGTGGATATGCAATGAAACCAGCACTATATTTTGAAAAGACCATCCTCTCTCACTGGGTTTCAGTAGCCCCTTCATGGAATATTAGATTTAGCAGACAGTCTCTAAGATGGCTTCATGGGTACCACACTCTTTCTTTTGGCTGTGCACACAGCTGTGGGGTCTTAGTTCACCTGCCAGAGATTAAACCCATGCCCTTGGCAGTGAAATCACCGATTCCTAACCACGGACTGCCAAGGAATTCTTTCAACTTCCCAGTGGTAAAGAATCTACCTGCAGTGCAATACCAGTTTGAACCTGAGTTGGGAAGATCCCCTGGAGAAGGGCATGGTAACCCACTCCAGTATTCTTGCCTGGAGAATTCCACGGACAGAGGAGCCTGGTGGGCTATAGTCCATGGGGTCACAAAGAGTTGGACATGACTGAGCCTACACATACACACACAAAATAACTGTCTAAAGTGATCCATAGTTTGCTTTCCATTTCCTTGTCGTGGTAGAGTCTGTTAGTGCACACAGTCTGAGGCACTCGACACTTCCCAGCATCCCTTTGCAGCTGGATTGGCCATGACTAGTTCTAGCCTATGGAATTTGAGTAGAAATGACATGTGGTACTTCTGCACTCAGATGGATGAGCATCCAGTTTGTCTTTTCCAAAGTCTCCCCTGTTTGCTGTCTGCACAGTATTAGATGACCTTAAAGCCATCATATGGAAGCACTCTGAGTCCTGGAGTCACTACTTGGACGAGAATTATTCCGCATTAGACTAGAATGTGACTGAGAAATAAACTGTTGTTGCATTGGTTTCTTTAGTAGATAGTGATGATTATGACAATACTTTATTTTTTAATTGTTTAGTTAAACTCGTTAATAAGTTCATAATTGTAATGAAGCCCACTTTATCAGTCTTTTCACCTATAATAACTATTCTTTATGCTCTTTTAAACTTTTTTCTATCGCACGGTCATGGAGGCACTTTCTGATACTCTATTTTAGACGGGCTTTTTTTTTTTTTTTTGCCTTTTACGTTTTAGTCTAATATCCATCTCAAGTTAATTTTTGTATAAAATGTGAGGATCATAGTTAATTTTCCATGTGGATATGCAATGAACCCAGCACTATATATTGAAAAGACCATCCCTCTCTCACTGGGTTTCAGTAGCCCCTTCATGGAATATTAGATTTAGCAGACAGTCTCTAAGATGGCTTCATGGGTACCCACACTCTTTTCTTTTGGCTGTGCACACAGCTGTGGGGTCTTAGTTCACCTGCCAGAGATTAAACCCATGCCCTTGGCAGTGAAATCACCGATTCCTAACCACGGGACTGCCAAGGAATTCATGTGACTCACTTCTAATGAACAAAAGTGACTGGCAGGGACTTCCCTGGTGGTCCAGTGAGTAGAGACACTGCCTTGCAGTACAAGGGATGCTGGTCCGATCCCTGGCCTGGGAAGATCCCACATGCCGCGGAGCGGTTGGACCAATGTGTCCAACTACTGAGCCAGAGCTCTGGAGCACATGTGCCCAGAGCCGGTGCTCTACAACAAGAGAGGCCACTGCAATGGGAGGCCCACACAGGGCAAAGAACAAAGATAGAAATAAATGAAAGACCAATAGAAGTGGCCAAAAAAAAAAAAAAAAGTGACTGACAAAAGTGACTGGAGTCCTATCTGTGATTAGGTTACAAAAAGACCATGATTTCCACTTACTCCCCGTTTCTCTCCCTCTTCAGTAGAGAATTGCATAGTCTCCCATTGTAATCTGGCGTGTGCTGTGCTGAGGTTGGAGGCAAGGAATGTCACAGGTCTGCCGATGGTCTAGTTTGGTTGCTATTGCTTAGAATATGATGGCACTAGAAAGGCATCCCCTGACACTTGGACTGTTAGCGGGAGCCTCGCCTGGTGACCTGCAGGAGAAGACATCACAAATGAGTACTCAGGTACAAGAAACAGTCAAACTGAGTCCCCAGGTGCTGCACTAGGTTTGCCAGGATGCTTTGTATGTCAGAAAGGGGCGGGCCTACCACATCTGGGTTACATGACAGGAAAGCAAAATTATCCAGATTTTGTTATCTGGAGTTAACCTTCTGTCAGTAGTGTTACCACATATAAAATCAGCCTCTTTTTTTCTCTTTTTATAAGATTCTGCTTGAGAAAAATCTGAACGGTGAAATTTCATTTTCTAGCAGCATCAATTTTCTGTAAGATAAGATGTAAATCAAATAAATGTTTCTTTGTTCCACTCCCTTTTGTCCCTCCTCCCATCTGGACACAAACCATACATTTAGAATAGAAGCATGAGAAATGAGTGGGTGGGGCTGTGAAAGACTCAACATGCTTTTGGCTGGAGAGTTACTACATTCATCCCTTGGCAGTGAAATCACCGATTCCTAACCACGGGACTGCCAAGGAATTCATGTGACTCACTTCTAATGAACAAAAGTGACTGGCAGGGACTTCCCTGGTGGTCCAGTGAGTAGAGACACTGCCTTGCAGTACAAGGGATGCTGGTCCGATCCCTGGCCTGGGAAGATCCCACATGCCGCGGAGCGGTTGGACCAATGTGTCCAACTACTGAGCCAGAGCTCTGGAGCACATGTGCCCAGAGCCGGTGCTCTACAACAAGAGAGGCCACTGCAATGGGAGGCCCACACAGGGCAAAGAACAAAGATAGAAATAAATGAAAGACCAATAGAAGTGGCCAAAAAAAAAAAAAAAAGTGACTGACAAAAGTGACTGGAGTCCTATCTGTGATTAGGTTACAAAAAGACCATGATTTCCACTTACTCCCCGTTTCTCTCCCTCTTCAGTAGAGAATTGCATAGTCTCCCATTGTAATCTGGCGTGTGCTGTGCTGAGGTTGGAGGCAAGGAATGTCACAGGTCTGCCGATGGTCTAGTTTGGTTGCTATTGCTTAGAATATGATGGCACTAGAAAGGCATCCCCTGACACTTGGACTGTTAGCGGGAGCCTCGCCTGGTGACCTGCAGGAGAAGACATCACAAATGAGTACTCAGGTACAAGAAACAGTCAAACTGAGTCCCCAGGTGCTGCACTAGGTTTGCCAGGATGCTTTGTATGTCAGAAAGGGGCGGGCCTACCACATCTGGGTTACATGACAGGAAAGCAAAATTATCCAGATTTTGTTATCTGGAGTTAACCTTCTGTCAGTAGTGTTACCACATATAAAATCAGCCTCTTTTTTTCTCTTTTTATAAGATTCTGCTTGAGAAAAATCTGAACGGTGAAATTTCATTTTCTAGCAGCATCAATTTTCTGTAAGATAAGATGTAAATCAAATAAATGTTTCTTTGTTCCACTCCCTTTTGTCCCTCCTCCCATCTGGACACAAACCATACATTTAGAATAGAAGCATGAGAAATGAGTGGGTGGGGCTGTGAAAGACTCAACATGCTTTTGGCTGGAGAGTTACTACATTCATCCCTGGAAGGGGAAAAGAAAAAGCATAAAAAGAAATCACTTGTTCAACGTCCAAATTCTTATTTTATGGATGTAAATTGTCCAGTTTGCTTCAGGATTGCCATGGTTTGCAGCCAGCCTCAGATAGTGGTTCTTCATGCAGGTTGTTCAACAGAGCTGTGCCAGCCGATGGGAGGGAAGGCCAGGCTCACAGGAGGATGTACATTTAGAAGAATGCAACACTAACGACCCACACGACTTTCAGGAGCATAGAAAACCTTATCAGTTCTGTAATTCTGGTTAATCTATCAAGATAAGGTAACTATGTTTAATTTTTTAAGGACCACAACAGTGACCTCCTAATTTGGTGTCAGTTTTTCAATAAAGTGTTGATTATGGGCAAAAGCCAAGAGCATGCATTGTCAGGGTCCAGAGAACATGCTTCTTTGCTTCTTGGTAGGTGAGCTCATCCACTGCTGCTTCACCATTTTCCTGATTTAAGACCCAGGTTCCAGACACCAGAGATACAAGCCACGGTCGGGGCTGGCATGTGACTGACTTTTTACATGGACATTTTTCAAGCAAACCACAGCCCGTCATTTTATTTCACAATTTCCTGGGGTCCTAGGAGTTCTGCAGTCTGCTAGTTCTGGCAGGAGAAGCAGAAGATATTTTTCAGTCTCCATTTTGCCATGTGCTCAGCTAATGTGCTTGGGCGCATCCTTATTCCTCTTCCCCGGCACGTGCCCCTGCTGACAAAGTGCAGGGATCCCGGGTTCCATCAGAGTCTGTGCAGAGAGGTCATGTGAAAAAGGAGGGAGAGGTTCAGTTAGTCTCTTTGGGGTGGGATATGTGTTTCTTATGAAGGATTGCTGGGGAGGGGAAAGCTTTAGGGAGGGACTTTGCCGCTTCACGTGAAAGCAAACTAAAGCAATTTCACTTCCATTTCCTAGGAGCATGGCACAATCCCAAGCCCCTTACAGCTGGTCATTTAACCTCTCTACAACTCTATGAGGCAGATACTATTATTTCAGATAAGAACTGGGTTAGACACGGAGAGATTACGACCTGGTATTAAATTCCATAGGTCATAAATAGTTATTCCAGGGTTCAAACCCAAGTCTGTCTGATTGCAAGGTCCTTTCCCGTAACTCCTGTGAGTCTGAGTTGTGAGAGGAATAAGATGTTCAAGGAAGCGAACGATAGTGCATTTTACAATGGGAAAAGTCACGTTCAACGTCAATTCTTTTTTGGATGTAAATTGTCCAGTTTGCTTCAGGATTGCCATGGTTTGCAGCCAGCCTCAGATAGTGGTTCTTCATGCAGGTTGTTCAACAGAGCTGTGCCAGCCGATGGGAGGGAAGGCCAGGCTCACAGGAGGATGTACATTTAGAAGAATGCAACACTAACGACCCACACGACTTTCAGGAGCATAGAAAACCTTATCAGTTCTGTAATTCTGGTTAATCTATCAAGATAAGGTAACTATGTTTAATTTTTTAAGGACCACAACAGTGACCTCCTAATTTGGTGTCAGTTTTTCAATAAAGTGTTGATTATGGGCAAAAGCCAAGAGCATGCATTGTCAGGGTCCAGAGAACATGCTTCTTTGCTTCTTGGTAGGTGAGCTCATCCACTGCTGCTTCACCATTTTCCTGATTTAAGACCCAGGTTCCAGACACCAGAGATACAAGCCACGGTCGGGGCTGGCATGTGACTGACTTTTTACATGGACATTTTTCAAGCAAACCACAGCCCGTCATTTTATTTCACAATTTCCTGGGGTCCTAGGAGTTCTGCAGTCTGCTAGTTCTGGCAGGAGAAGCAGAAGATATTTTTCAGTCTCCATTTTGCCATGTGCTCAGCTAATGTGCTTGGGCGCATCCTTATTCCTCTTCCCCGGCACGTGCCCCTGCTGACAAAGTGCAGGGATCCCGGGTTCCATCAGAGTCTGTGCAGAGAGGTCATGTGAAAAAGGAGGGAGAGGTTCAGTTAGTCTCTTTGGGGTGGGATATGTGTTTCTTATGAAGGATTGCTGGGGAGGGGAAAGCTTTAGGGAGGGACTTTGCCGCTTCACGTGAAAGCAAACTAAAGCAATTTCACTTCCATTTCCTAGGAGCATGGCACAATCCCAAGCCCCTTACAGCTGGTCATTTAACCCTCTCTACAACTCTATGAGGCAGATACTATTATTTCAGATAAGAACTGGGTTAGACACGGAGAGATTACGACCTGGTATTAAATTCCATAGGTCATAAATAGTTATTCCAGGGTTCAAACCCAAGTCTGTCTGATTGCAAGGTCCTTTCCCGTAACTCCTGTGAGTCTGAGTTGTGAGAGTAATAAGATGTTCAAGGAAGCGAACGATAGTGCATTTTACAATGGGAAAATGTGCAGCCATTACAAAAATAATAAAAATATGGAAAGGTGTCCATATATGTTTCATTTATATATTAAAAATGCCTGACATTTACTGGCTCTGTGGCAGCCACAGCTCTAAGTGCTAGAGAATGCACACACCACGTCCTCCCAGCACGTGCTGCGGCACCAGCACTCTTATTTCTGCTCACAGTAAGTGCAGGGAACACAATGAATGGGATTGGAGGGGTTGTTTCCGCTTGAGTGGAGCAGAAGGGTGTCTCCAAGGATGTGAGAGCTAAGTGATGAGAAGAAGGCAGTCATTGTGCATTTCGGGTTCAGGGGGTACAGCAAGCCCAGCACACAGAGAAGAAGAGAACATGTACGTCAACTGGGCTGGAAAGAAGGGAACAGTGGCTCAGGTGTAGCAGTGTGGGAGGACGAGGGACAGCAGTGGGAGGAATGGTCGGAGATCTGAGGGGCTAGCAGGGGCCAGACCACACAGGATCTTGTAGGCCATATTAAGGAGTTTGGATTTTTTTTTTCAGTGTTATTCAAAACCAGTGCTATGTTATAAGGAAGGAATATGGTCTGGCTGCTTTGTAAGGACTGGAATATGACAGCACAAGAACACAGCAAGGAGAAGCATTCAAGGCTATGGTGGGTGATGGCTGAAGGAAGTCAGAAAATATTCTTCCCTGAAAGCAGTTATGGGCTCCGCGGGCGGCTCAGTGTAAAGACTCTGCCAGGCAATGCAAGAGCCGCAGGAGGCACGGGTTCCATCCCTGGGTGGGGAAGATCTCCTGAAGGAGGAAATGGCAACCCACTCCAGTATTCTTGAGCTTGGAAAATTCCATGGGCACAGAAGCCTGGAGGGCAGCAGTGCTTGAGGTCACAAAAGAGTTGAACATGACTGAGCACCTGAACATGCATGCACAAAAGCAATTATCACTCAGGCCCAAGCTGACAAGACACTCATCTCTGGACTGTAGAAATCAACAAAGGGCATATAATAAATTGAGAATTGTTTATTTAAGAAAAACTACTGAACCTCAGGTCACAACAGTAGGAATTCAGTGTTTCTAGTGTGGGGCTGCTCTCATCTTCCCTCCATCTATCAGCACAGTTATTTTTTTTTTTTAATTTTATTTATTTATCTTCTGGAGAGTGGGGTGGGGAGGGAGGGAAGCGGGTGGGCCACTTCTATTGATCTTTCATTTCTCTATTTTCATCTGTCTTTGTTCTTTGACCCGCATGGGCCTCCCATCGCGGTGGCCACTGTTGTTGCAGAGCACTGGCTCTGGGTGCACGCGCGTCAGAGCTCCGGCTCGGTGATTGGACACATTGGTCCAGCCACTCCGCGGCACGTGGGATCTTCCCAGGCCAGGGATTGAACCAGCGCCCCTTGCACTGCAAGGCGGTGTCTTTACCCACTGGACCACCAGGGGAAGCCCTTTTTTTTTTTTTTAACTTTTATTTTACTTTTAACTTTTACAGAGTTTTGTTGTTTATAGATATGTATGTTCCCAGATTAGTCATATGTATATCCCCCCATCCCACCCCTCCAGACTGTCACACAGCACCCTTGAAGGATCCCCTTTTCTCACAGAGCAATGACTATAGCTATTTTCTTCACATGTGATAGTACAGGTCAGCACAGTTCTTTTAGGGTAGGACAAGCCGTACAAGCAACAACTTCGCTGTCAGAGATGGCTGGAATGGTTTGGAATGCAGCAGAAAGATCCCTGTGCTCCTAGGAATCAGAGGAAACAGAGCTGATCTTGGTGATAAGTGGGAGGACAACAGCACAGCCTGCCTAGCTAGACTGATAGATTAGCCCTAAACTCAACTGCAAAGTCAAGGAAATGAGACAACTGTGGTGGGCCTTGCCCAACCCCCATGTGTCTCTGGCAGTTTAGAAGGCCATGCGCATTCTCAAAGCTGCCCAAATGCTGAGAGAGCAGAGAGAATACTTGCTCTCACTAAGTTCCTGGTGAAATGTGATGGAGGAGACATGAGAGGGCCTGGTAGAAAGTAGGAACTGAGACAACTTGTAAATTGGCTGAACTTTGTCTGTTACATCCATTCCGCACAGAAATCCATCTGCAAAAGGTGGAAGACTCACCTTCTCAGGATTTTTAAGCCCAACCTCTAACAGTCCTTGGCTGCTCACAAAGATATGGTAGAACATAAAAATTAAAAACAGAATTTTGTAAAACCTGAACAAAGATGTTTGTAGCTGCATGCTTTAGGGATAGCAGACTTTACACAATGAGTCTAGAAAATCTATTAACTGAGTAACTAACAAAACACAGCCAACAACAGCCTCTGGGTACTCAATCTATAGGTCCTACACTTTTGTTGACAGTGTCCAGTTTTTAGGTAACCAATAAAAAACCCCCTGTATTGCACAGGGAACTCTGCTCAATATTCTGTAACAACCTAAATAAGAAAATAATTTTTAAAAAATGAATGTGTGTATAACTGAATCACTTTGCTATACACTGGAAGCTGACACAACATAGTAACTCAAATATACTCCAATAAAACTTTTTTTCATTTTTAAAAGTGAAAAAAAAACCCCTAGTTTTGAACAAAAAACATTCAAAGAAACAGCTAAGTGTGACCTGTATTCAGGAAAAAAAGCCATCAGAGACTGACTTTGAGTTAGCTAGGATGTTGGATTTAGCACAAAAGACTTCAAAGCCACTGTTATAAATATGTTCAAAGAACTAAAAGAAATGATGTCTAAATGATTAAAATATGGTATAGTAAAAATAACTCATCAAACAGAGAAGTTGGACTCTTCATACAATGGTGGTGAGGATGTAAAAGTATTTCGGTCACTTTAGAATGAGCTCCTCAATTTCTTAACATATGACACAGCAATTTCCCTGTTAGAAATCTGCCAAAGGTAAGTGAAAACATGCGCCCACACAAACGTGTGTGTTCAAATGTTCATACCATCATTATTCATAATATCCCAAAGTGAAAATAATTCAGTTTCTGGCAGAAGGCCATGCGCATTCTCAAAGCTGCCCAAATGCTGAGAGAGCAGAGAGAATACTTGCTCTCACTAAGTTCCTGGTGAAATGTGATGGAGGAGACATGAGAGGGCCTGGTAGAAAGTAGGAACTGAGACAACTTGTAAATTGGCTGAACTTTGTCTGTTACATCCATTCCGCACAGAAATCCATCTGCAAAAGGTGGAAGACTCACCTTCTCAGGATTTTTAAGCCCAACCTCTAACAGTCCTTGGCTGCTCACAAAGATATGGTAGAACATAAAAATTAAAAACAGAATTTTGTAAAACCTGAACAAAGATGTTTGTAGCTGCATGCTTTAGGGATAGCAGACTTTACACAATGAGTCTAGAAAATCTATTAACTGAGTAACTAACAAAACACAGCCAACAACAGCCTCTGGGTACTCAATCTATAGGTCCTACACTTTTGTTGACAGTGTCCAGTTTTTAGGTAACCAATAAAAACCTCCTGTATTGCACAGAGAACTCTACTCAATATTCTATGATAGCCTATATGAGAAAATAATTTTTAAAAAATGAATGTGTGTATAACTGAATCACTTTGCTATACACTGGAAGCTGACACAACATAGTAACTCAAATATACTCCAATAAAACTTTTTTTCATTTTTAAAAGTGAAAAAAAAACCCCTAGTTTTGAACAAAAAACATTCAAAGAAACAGCTAAGTGTGACCTGTATTCAGGAAAAAAAGCCATCAGAGACTGACTTTGAGTTAGCTAGGATGTTGGATTTAGCACAAAAGACTTCAAAGCCACTGTTATAAATATGTTCAAAGAACTAAAAGAAATGATGTCTAAATGATTAAAATATGGTATAGTAAAAATAACTCATCAAACAGAGAAGTTGGACTCTTCATACAATGGTGGTGAGGATGTAAAAGTATTTCGGTCACTTTAGAATGAGCTCCTCAATTTCTTAACATATGACACAGCAATTTCCCTGTTAGAAATCTGCCAAAGGTAAGTGAAAACATGCGCCCACACAAACGTGTGTGTTCAAATGTTCATACCATCATTATTCATAATATCCCAAAGTGAAAATAATTCAAACGGCCACCAATACATGCATAGTACATAAAAATGTGGCCTATCTAGTCAATGAGTGGAATATTATTTGCAATAATTAATAAAAGGAATGGACAATTAATCTATGCAGCAGCAACATAGCTGAACCTGAAAATCATTGTAATAAACGGAAGAAGCCAGGCACCAAAAAGTCTACATTTTGGCATATGCAGAGCAGCAATGGAGAAATAGACATAGAGAACAGACTTAACGAACTTTGGAGGCGGGGAGGAATGGGCAAGAGGTAAGGAAAGAGTAACATGGAAACTTACATTACCATATGTGAAAGAGACAACCAACAGGAATCTGCTGTAACCTGGAGGGGTGGGATGGGGAGGGAGATGGGAGGGACATTCAAGTGGGAGGGGTCATGTGTAGACCTATGGCTGATCAGGATTTAAGTGTGGCAGTAAACACTAAACCTCTGTAAAAGTAAAATAAAAATAAATTATAGATATGAAACTATATTTTGTATGATTCCCCTTATTAAATGCTGTTAAAAGGCATATTTACAGACACCTGAAGCAAATCAGTGGTTGCCTAAGACTAGGAGTGGGAGCATGGATTAGTTGTAAACGTGTAAAAGCAAACTGGGATGATGGAAATGTTCTAAAACTGGATTGTGGTTCCGTTTGCAAAACTCTGCAACTTTACAAAAAGTCATTTTTAATGCTTACAATAGATGAGTTTTGTATTTGCAAATTGCAGGACAATAGAAGTGTTAAAACTAGAATAAACATTTTTACAAATGCTGACAGAAGCCCAATCTGAGAATCTTCTTTTTTCTGATGCATGGGAGAATCCCCTCCTCCACTGAGAGGTACCGGAAGGCACTGGAAAGGAACCCAGACAACAGGAAAACAGTCGATCTTGGAAACCTCTTTATCTTCATAGTTAAAAAAGTCTTTACCTTCACACAGAGACACAAAAGCAGTTGGGGGCATCAATAAGTGGATCTCAACACACCGTTTTATTCCCCCAGTGGGAACACCTTGCAGCCTAACCTTACGAAGTCCTCAGGCATCACAAAAGTGTTAAATGCCATCATTATTCATAATATCCCAAAGTGAAAATAATTCAGGCCACCAATACATGCATAGTACATAAAATGTGGCCTATCTAGTCAATGAGTGGAATATTATTTGCAATAATTAATAAAAGGAATGGACAATTAATCTATGCAGCAGCAACATAGCTGAACCTGAAAATCATTGTAATAAACGGAAGAAGCCAGGCACCAAAAAGTCTACATTTTGGCATATGCAGAGCAGCAATGGAGAAATAGACATAGAGAACAGACTTAACGAACTTTGGAGGCGGGGAGGAATGGGCAAGAGGTAAGGAAAGAGTAACATGGAAACTTACATTACCATATGTGAAAGAGACAACCAACAGGAATCTGCTGTAACCTGGAGGGGTGGGATGGGGAGGGAGATGGGAGGGACATTCAAGTGGGAGGGGTCATGTGTAGACCTATGGCTGATCAGGATTTAAGTGTGGCAGTAAACACTAAACCTCTGTAAAAGTAAAATAAAAATAAATTATAGATATGAAACTATATTTTGTATGATTCCCCTTATTAAATGCTGTTAAAAGGCATATTTACAGACACCTGAAGCAAATCAGTGGTTGCCTAAGACTAGGAGTGGGAGCATGGATTAGTTGTAAACGTGTAAAAGCAAACTGGGATGATGGAAATGTTCTAAAACTGGATTGTGGTTCCGTTTGCAAAACTCTGCAACTTTACAAAAAGTCATTTTTAATGCTTACAATAGATGAGTTTTGTATTTGCAAATTGCAGGACAATAGAAGTGTTAAAACTAGAATAAACATTTTTACAAATGCTGACAGAAGCCCAATCTGAGAATCTTCTTTTTTCTGATGCATGGGAGAATCCCCTCCTCCACTGAGAGGTACCGGAAGGCACTGGAAAGGAACCCAGACAACAGGAAAACAGTCGATCTTGGAAACCTCTTTATCTTCATAGTTAAAAAAGTCTTTACCTTCACACAGAGACACAAAAGCAGTTGGGGGCATCAATAAGTGGATCTCAACACACCGTTTTCTTCCCCCACTGGGAACACCTTGCAGCCTAACCTTACGAAGTCCTCAGGCATCAGCAGCAGGAAACTCAGGAAACCCCAGGGCAACAGATGAATGAAGCAGACCAAGATAACACCACAGAGTCTCTGAAAACAAACTGCCATTGGAACCACAGCCCCACAAAATTAGGCCAACACCTGCATGCTAAACTAAAATGGGGTGAATGCCTGCTGAAATCAAAGAAGCGCACAGTTCTCAGAGTCCGAACACAATGAACAAAATGTCCAAGATATGCTTCAAAACCACCCATCATCACAAGAACCAGAAAATCACAACTCGAGTGAGGAAAAACAATCAACTGATGCCAACACTGAGATGAATCAGATGTTAGAATTATCTGACAAGGATTTCAAAGCAGCTCTCATAAAAATACTTCTGCAATCAATTACAAATTCTCTTGAAACAAATGAAAAAAACAGAAAATCTCAGCAAAAAGTAGAAGTCATAAGAAAGAACCAAATGGAAATTACAGAAGCGAAAATTATAATAACTGAAATAAATCACTTGCCGAATGCATTTAATAGTCGATTGGAGATGACAAAGGACACAGACTTGAGGACAGAGCCATAGAAGCCACCCATTATGAACGACAGAGAGAAAATAGACCCAAAGGAAACAGGGCCCGAAGGACTTTTGGGATTGTAAAATATTCCAATGTTTGTATAATCAGTGCCTCAGAAGGATAGGAGATAAGAAGGCTGAAAGAGTATTTGAAGAAACAATGCTGAAAAGTTCTAATTTGGCAAAAGACACAAAGCTACAGACCCAAGAAGCTGAGCAAACCATAAATAGGAAAACCAAAGACAGATAACGAGACATGTCATAATTAAACTTTTGAACAATAAAGACAAACAAAATCTCAAAAGCAGCCTGAGACCCATGACATATTACCTAGAGAATCTTCTTTTTTCTGATGCATGGGAGAATCCCCTCCTCCACTGAGAGGTACCGGAAGGCACTGGAAAGGAACCCAGACAACAGGAAAACAGTCGATCTTGGAAACCTCTTTATCTTCATAGTTAAAAAAGTCTTTACCTTCACACAGAGACACAAAAGCAGTTGGGGGCATCAATAAGTGGATCTCAACACACCGTTTTCTTCCCCCACTGGGAACACCTTGCAGCCTAACCTTACGAAGTCCTCAGGCATCAGCAGCAGGAAACTCAGGAAACCCCAGGGCAACAGATGAATGAAGCAGACCAAGATAACACCACAGAGTCTCTGAAAACAAACTGCCATTGGAACCACAGCCCCACAAAATTAGGCCAACACCTGCATGCTAAACTAAAATGGGGTGAATGCCTGCTGAAATCAAAGAAGCGCACAGTTCTCAGAGTCCGAACACAATGAACAAAATGTCCAAGATATGCTTCAAAACCACCCATCATCACAAGAACCAGAAAATCACAACTCGAGTGAGGAAAAACAATCAACTGATGCCAACACTGAGATGAATCAGATGTTAGAATTATCTGACAAGGATTTCAAAGCAGCTCTCATAAAAATACTTCTGCAATCAATTACAAATTCTCTTGAAACAAATGAAAAAAACAGAAAATCTCAGCAAAAAGTAGAAGTCATAAGAAAGAACCAAATGGAAATTACAGAAGCGAAAATTATAATAACTGAAATAAATCACTTGCCGAATGCATTTAATAGTCGATTGGAGATGACAAAGGACACAGACTTGAGGACAGAGCCATAGAAGCCACCCATTATGAACGACAGAGAGAAAATAGACCCAAAGGAAACAGGGCCCGAAGGACTTTTGGGATTGTAAAATATTCCAATGTTTGTATAATCAGTGCCTCAGAAGGATAGGAGATAAGAAGGCTGAAAGAGTATTTGAAGAAACAATGCTGAAAAGTTCTAATTTGGCAAAAGACACAAAGCTACAGACCCAAGAAGCTGAGCAAACCATAAATAGGAAAACCAAAGACAGATAACGAGACATGTCATAATTAAACTTTTGAACAATAAAGACAAACAAAATCTCAAAAGCAGCCTGAGACCCATGACATATTACCTATAGAGACACACCAATTCAAAGATGTATTTCTCATCTGAAAATATAGAGGACAGAAGTGACACAACATTTTTCAAATGCTGAAAGAAAAGAAAATTGTCAACACCAAATTCCGTTTCAGGAATAAAGAGAAAATAAAAACATTTTCATGCAAAAGAGATCTTAAAGAATTTGTCACTATCAGACATACCATTAAATATTGGTTAAAGAAAATTCTTCAAGCAGGAAGGTAACAATAAAAGAACATAATTGGAAACATCAGGAATAAAGCAGGAACAATGGAAAGAGCAGAAATGTGGGTATGTATAATAAACTATCCACTTCCTTAGAAGTTTTATATATTATTACTGGTGATTAAATCAAATACTATAGGCGCTTCCCTGGTGGTCCAGGGGGTAAGGGCACCGCCTTGCAGTGCAAGGGGCGCCTGTTCGATCCCTGGCCTCGGAAGATCCCACGTGCCGTGGAGCCGCTGGACCGATGTGTCCAATTGCCAAGCTGCAGCTCTGGCGCGCGTGCACCCAGAGCCGGCGCTACGTGACAACAGAGGCCACCGCGATGGGAGGCCCTACACAGGCCAAAGAACAAAGAAGAATGAAAATAGATAAATGAAAGACCAATAGAAGTGGCCTGCTCGCCTCCCTCCCTCCTGACCCCCTCACCCCCTAAAAAATCAAATACTATAACATGAAGCCTGGCATGCCACGGTCCATGGGGTCACAAAGAGTAGAACATGGCTGAGTGACTGAACTGAACAGAATACTCAAAACAACAATACTTAAAAGTGGGGAGGGTAGAAAGACCTACATGGAATTGAGATTTCCAAACTTGAAATGGTAAAAAGTTAATACAAGTAAACTGTCATTAGGCACATTTTTTGTTTTTTTTTGTTTTTTTAGAGAATATTCATTTACAATTTTGGCTGTGTCTGATCTTTGTTGAAGCATGCAGGATCTTCATTGCCATGTGCGGGATCTAGTTCCCTGACCAGGAATTGAACCTGGGCCCCCTGCATTGAGTATGCAGAGTCTTGGCCACTGGACCACCAGGGAAGCCCCTGAGGCACATGTTTATGTTGTAATACACCAAGCAACCGCTACGCTTGTGTAGTGAAAACTACACAAAAAGAGACCTAAAACCACTGTTAATGAATCAAGATGGGTAGTAAAAAAAAGTTTAAGCTGCCCACAAGAAGGCAAGAAAAGAGGAACAGAGGAATGAGAACCAGAGGGATTAAATAAAGAAAACAAATAATAACAATTCAAGTGTTAATATAAGCATAATTACAGGAAATATGAACAGTGTAAATAAAACAATTAGAAGACAAAGATTAGACAAGTAGAAAAAAACATGACAGAAATACAAACGTCTTAGAAAAACTTCAGTGTTTTTTCTGATTTCTTATTTTTTTCTTAATACATGTATTTTACTGAAGTATAACTGGGGGCTTCCCTGGTGGCTCAGTGGTGAAGAATCCACATGCAGTGCAGCAGGTGCAGGTTTGATCCCTGGGTCAGGAGGATTCCCCAGGAGGAAGGCACAGCAACCCCGCTCTAGTATTCTCGCCTGGAGAATCCCGTGGACAGAGGAGAATACTGGAGTGGACTGCCATTTCCTCCTCCATGGGATCTTCCTGGCCTCTCTGCTATACTCTAGAACTCTGCATTCATTTGGGTATAGCTTTCTCAGTCTCCCGTGCCTTTCACTGTGATCCTTGAAGGGAAGAAAGTACATAGAAGTCAGTATTTAGGAATCTGGGCTAGACAAAAAATGCATAGTCTTGACACCAAATGCATGATCCATAAAAAGAAAAGCAGGAAAAAAATAACCTCATCAAAACTGAAAATTTTTGTTCTGTGAAAGTCCGTGTGAAGAGGATGAAAGATAAACTATGGATTGGGAGAAAATATTTGTAAACAACGTATATGACAAGACTAGTATCAAGAATATATAAAGAGGGGCTTCCCTGGTCGTCCAGTGGGTAAGGACACCACCTTGCAGTGCAGGGGGCGCCAGTTTGATCCCTGGCCTGGGAAGATCCCACGTGCTGCAGAGCAGCTGGACCAATGTGTCCAACTACCAAGCTGGACCTCTGAAGCGCATGCACCCAGAGCTGGTGCTCTGCAGTGACAGAGGCCACTGCAATGGGAGGCACACATGGGCCAAAGAACAAAGATGGATGAAAATAGGGGCGTCCCCTGGTGGTCCAGTGGGTAAGGACACCGCCTTGCAGTGCAAGGGGTGCCAATTCTATCCCTGGCCTGGGAAGATCCCATGTGCCGCGGAGTGGCTGGACTGACATGTCCAATTACAGAACCGGAGCTCTAGGGCGCATGCGCCCGGAGCTGGCGCTCTGTGACGACAGAGGCCACCACGATGGGAGGCCCACAGGAGCCAAAGAACAAAGACGGATGAAAATAGAGAAATGAAAGACCAATAGAAGTGGCCCGCCCATCCCCCTCCCTCCCCATCCTACCCCCCAAAAGATAAATAAATAAAAATTAAATGTTTAAAAAAAAGATAGATGAAAATAAATAAATGAAACACCAATAGAAGTGGCCAAAAGAACAAAAAAAAAGTTTAAAATAAAGAAAAAATTAAAAAGAAAAAAAGAATATATAAGGAGCTCTTAAGACTCAGCAGTTAAAAAATCCTATTATAAAATGACAAGAATAGATACAGATAGCAAATAAGCATATGAAAAGATGTCCAACATCGCCAACAAGAAAATACAAATTAAAACCAAAGTGAAACATCAGCTACACATCTATCAGAATGACTAAAATAAAAACCAGTGACAACACCAAATGATGGTGAGGACCCAGAGAAACTGGACCACTCCTACATTGCTGTGTGAATGCAAATGGTAGCCACTTTAGAAACTAGTTTCACAGAGTCTGTGAAAACTAAAAATGTGGGACTTCCCTGGCAGTCTAGTGGTTAAAACTCCACTGCAGGATATATGGGTTTGATCCCTGGTCAGGAAACTAAGATCCAACATGCTATGGGGTGTGGCCAGAAAAAAGAAAAAACTAAACATGCAATTACCATACAGCCCACAAAGGGCACCCTTGGTCATTTATCCCAAAGAAGTGAAAATTTATGTTCACACAAAAACATGTACACACATTTCATAACATCTTTATTCTGAATAAGCAAAAACTGGAAACAGTTCAGATGTCCTTGAAAAAGTGCTGGTTAAAGAAACTGTGGGCATATCCATACCAGGGACTACTATGCAGCAGTAAAAAGGACTAAACCATTGAAACACAGTAACTTGAATGAATCCCTAGGAGATTATGTTGAGTGGGAAAAAAGAAGCCAGTTCCTAAAAGTTAAAAAATGCATGATTCCATTTGTATAGCATTTTTGAAATGAAAAAATTTTAGAAATGAAGGACAGATTCATGGTTTCCAGGAGTTAGGGACAAGAGAGGGGGCAGCAGGAGGGAAGTGTAGATACGGTTATAAAATGGCAACAGGAGGGATCTTTGTGTCATTGGGACTATTCAATATTTTAACTTTTGTGATGGATACACAAAGCTACACAGGAGAAAAAAAAGTATGACATTAAATACAAGACACACACACTCATGGAAACCATTAAAACTGGAGAACTCAGAGTAAGATTAGTAGAGTCTATTAATGTCAATATCCTGGTTTATAATTTTGTAAAATGTTGTCATTTGTATAAATTGGGCAAAGTGAACAATCTCTGTATTTCTTACAACTGCCTGGCATCTTCAAAACAAAAAACTAAATAAGATAGCAAATAAGCATATGAAAAGATGTCCAACATCGCCAACAAGAAAATACAAATTAAAACCAAAGTGAAACATCAGCTACACATCTATCAGAATGACTAAAATAAAAACCAGTGACAACACCAAATGATGGTGAGGACCCAGAGAAACTGGACCACTCCTACATTGCTGTGTGAATGCAAATGGTAGCCACTTTAGAAACTAGTTTCACAGAGTCTGTGAAAACTAAAAATGTGGGACTTCCCTGGCAGTCTAGTGGTTAAAACTCCACTGCAGGATATATGGGTTTGATCCCTGGTCAGGAAACTAAGATCCAACATGCTATGGGGTGTGGCCAGAAAAAAGAAAAAACTAAACATGCAATTACCATACAGCCCACAAAGGGCACCCTTGGTCATTTATCCCAAAGAAGTGAAAATTTATGTTCACACAAAAACATGTACACACATTTCATAACATCTTTATTCTGAATAAGCAAAAACTGGAAACAGTTCAGATGTCCTTGAAAAAGTGCTGGTTAAAGAAACTGTGGGCATATCCATACCAGGGACTACTATGCAGCAGTAAAAAGGACTAAACCATTGAAACACAGTAACTTGAATGAATCCCTAGGAGATTATGTTGAGTGGGAAAAAAGAAGCCAGTTCCTAAAAGTTAAAAAATGCATGATTCCATTTGTATAGCATTTTTGAAATGAAAAAATTTTAGAAATGAAGGACAGATTCATGGTTTCCAGGAGTTAGGGACAAGAGAGGGGGCAGCAGGAGGGAAGTGTAGATACGGTTATAAAATGGCAACAGGAGGGATCTTTGTGTCATTGGGACTATTCAATATTTTAACTTTTGTGATGGATACACAAAGCTACACAGGAGAAAAAAAAGTATGACATTAAATACAAGACACACACACTCATGGAAACCATTAAAACTGGAGAACTCAGAGTAAGATTAGTAGAGTCTATTAATGTCAATATCCTGGTTTATAATTTTGTAAAATGTTGTCATTTGTATAAATTGGGCAAAGTGAACAATCTCTGTATTTCTTACAACTGCCTGGCATCTTCAGACATCTAGTAAGAATTTCAATAAAATATACTACTGCAGAAGTCTAGAGAAGAGATGAGGAAATTGGACTTAAGTGATAATGGAGGTCTTGCCAGGGTGTTGTGCAATGAAAAGAAACAAGGTCCAGGATAGCTTGTGTGGTGTGTTCCCACTTATGATTTAAAAGGATGCATCTGGGACTTCCCTGATGGTCCAGTGGCTAAGACTCTTGTGCTCCCAGGGCAGGGGACCCAGACTGGATCCCTGGTCGGGGAACTAGGATCCCACATGCCACAAGTAAGTTTGCATACTGTACCTAAAGATCCTGCATGGCACAATGAAGACCCTGCGTGCTGCAACTAAGACCTGGTACAACCAAATAAATAATTTCCTTTTTTTAAAAAAAGGCTGCATCCATACATATTTGTATATGAATGTTAAAAATTACTGCAGAGAGACATAGGAAATTGTTGAAATATTGCCCACTAGTAAGTCTAGCATTGGAAGGAGACCCACTTCTCAAAATAGGCTGTTTTGTGGTACTTTATTTTTCTTTTAACCATGTGCTTGTATTGCTTGTGTTAAGTTATTCTAAAGAAGACATAAAAACTAAAACATCTTACATAAAATGTAAACGTCAGTGTTTTAAGATATGAATCTTTGTATTCAATGTTGTCATAATTATTACAGAGAGTCTGTGAGGAAAGAAATCTCACGGGCGGCAGGGCAAACAAATTTGCTAGTTTTGTTGGAGAAGGAAGCTGTCATCAAAAATCGATTGCCATTGCTCTGATACTTCTGAACCCCTAGACTCAAGGCCAGAGGCAGTTGCAGAGGGAGCTATCACAAGGGAGTGAGGTGACTTGTGATGTGAGTTTGATGGTAGTTTAGAAAATGGTTCCTGAAGGCACTGTTATTTTGATGTCAAACTGTATGGAAGAAATGAATTCTTTGTGCTTGTGTTTGCCGTTTATCCTGATCACTGATCATGTTTTAAATCTATTCATGAAAACTGGCATGTATAATTTAAAAAGTTTATATCCTCCTAATGCTTGCTTGTAAATATCAACAATGTTGGCAGTAGTTGGTGACTGAGATTTCCTACAGCCCACCAGCAGCAGAGAGAGGAACTGACAGGCAGATCATAATAAATCAGCTGGGCCTAATTCTGGGTGTATCAGAACTCCTGAAAAGGCTGATCCTTTCTGACTAAATGAGGAACAGCTGGGGAACAAGTCTGAGACACAACTAATTGATGTATAAATTCTCTGAGACCTTTGGAGCTAAATGTAAGCCACAGCCATAAACAGAGGCAAGACTATACCAACCATGGAATCTGTGTAAATAGCAAAGGTAGTGGTGGTGGTGGTGGGTCACTCTTAGGTCACACTGAGCCACTGTGATTTTGAAAAATGTTTGTTTTTTGACACTGATGAAAGATCTCCAAAAAATCACTATTCCACAGCAACATTTTCATCATAAGACTGATCTGGTTTAACCCCTTATTTTTATTTTTGCACCCTTCTCTATATCTTAGGAAGGTGTTACCAAGCAGCTGGAACAGCTTTTAAAACAAGTACCCTGGGCCTTTGGCTTCCTCCCTCTTCACAGACCACAAGGGCTGGAAGGCATCATTTTGCACTGACAGTGAAGGATCTCAAATAACTTCTGAGTTTGAGCAACAAGTTGGATGATGATGCTGGTAAATTTTCATTGGTGAATATTAAAAGAGGAAATGCCACTAATCATACACAAAGTTGCTTAGAAAGTGGAAGAGGAGGTACACTTCATACATTTTTTCTATAAATCAGCCAAACCTTGTTGCCATAATCTTGGAAAATGATTGATTTGAAGAGAACTACAAACCAATATACTTTGGGTACATAGCTCCAAACATCCTTAATGAAATATTTAGCTGAAACCCACAACATATTAAAAAAATAAAGGGAAAAGGGGGAAAGTATGATCATATCAATAGAGGAAGGAGATTTTGACAAAATCCAACACCAGTTCATGATAAACAACGAAACCTCAGCAGACTGGACACAGAAGGAAGTTTCCTCCACATTTGTTGACTAGATAGAGTATTTATCCCTTGATCTTGGAGGAACTGGGACTGTATTTTTATTCACTGGATGAGGGTTGTCATCATTCAAAGAGCCAGCTTGACTGTGTATGGGACACTCCTAAATGTGTACCTTGCACAGCTCAGGCTGGATATTTCCAGTTGTTGGCAACTTGAGATACCTTTATTCCATACCTCTGCCTTAGAAAGTAAACTTTGATGTTTGTTAGTCATCAGGAAATGGAACCAATTGTTTAGGCTTGTATTGTTCTTTGAGTAATTCAATTGTGTTTAGCTGTCAACTCAGTTGGCATGGTCTTGAATTTCATGGTAAGTCTTTTGGGTTGGAGTATGGCAAAGCCTAGCATTTTATCATGGGTTTCAAGTCGCTTTCACACACAAATGAGGATATCAAAGTATTTCAAGCTCCAGATGAAGCACTTAAGTGAACTGCACATCATGTTGGTGCAGGAAGAATTGACTTTTGGTGCTCATCACAGGTAGGGCTTATCAACCTCATTTTGCATCCTTAATGCTAGCAAAGATGGTGGACACTGGGCATAGTTTGGCTATTGGCTGTTTATATGCCAGCCAGTGTTAAAATCTTGCCTTCAAATTGTCAAAGTCTATTTCCATTTATTTGCACACAAGTAAAGAGAACAGGGTTTTGAACTCAGATTGGCACCTAAATAAATGCCCTGGTAAATGCTCGCGTTTGGCGGCCTTTCTAACCACCATCTGGAAGGGACAAAGTGGGTAATTTGCAAAGCTGTGTTTACTCTGATTGAAGTGAACTATCATAGCCATATATACTTCTAGGTGAATACATAAAAAGCCAAACCTTGTTGCCATAATCTTGGAAAATGATTGATTTGAAGAGAACTACAAACCAATATACTTTGGGTACATAGCTCCAAACATCCTTAATGAAATATTTAGCTGAAACCCACAACATATTAAAAAAATAAAGGGAAAAGGGGGAAAGTATGATCATATCAATAGAGGAAGGAGATTTTGACAAAATCCAACACCAGTTCATGATAAACAACGAAACCTCAGCAGACTGGACACAGAAGGAAGTTTCCTCCACATTTGTTGACTAGATAGAGTATTTATCCCTTGATCTTGGAGGAACTGGGACTGTATTTTTATTCACTGGATGAGGGTTGTCATCATTCAAAGAGCCAGCTTGACTGTGTATGGGACACTCCTAAATGTGTACCTTGCACAGCTCAGGCTGGATATTTCCAGTTGTTGGCAACTTGAGATACCTTTATTCCATACCTCTGCCTTAGAAAGTAAACTTTGATGTTTGTTAGTCATCAGGAAATGGAACCAATTGTTTAGGCTTGTATTGTTCTTTGAGTAATTCAATTGTGTTTAGCTGTCAACTCAGTTGGCATGGTCTTGAATTTCATGGTAAGTCTTTTGGGTTGGAGTATGGCAAAGCCTAGCATTTTATCATGGGTTTCAAGTCGCTTTCACACACAAATGAGGATATCAAAGTATTTCAAGCTCCAGATGAAGCACTTAAGTGAACTGCACATCATGTTGGTGCAGGAAGAATTGACTTTTGGTGCTCATCACAGGTAGGGCTTATCAACCTCATTTTGCATCCTTAATGCTAGCAAAGATGGTGGACACTGGGCATAGTTTGGCTATTGGCTGTTTATATGCCAGCCAGTGTTAAAATCTTGCCTTCAAATTGTCAAAGTCTATTTCCATTTATTTGCACACAAGTAAAGAGAACAGGGTTTTGAACTCAGATTGGCACCTAAATAAATGCCCCTGGTAAATGCTCGCGTTTGGCCGGCCTTTCTAACCACCATCTGGAAGGGACAAAGTGGGTAATTTGCAAAGCTGTGTTTACTCTGAATAAATTTGAGATATTCTATTTCAGTCTATTATATGCTTAATAAAAAACACTGGATTAAACAAACTGAAGATTACCGTTACAGACAGTTGTTACAAATTAGCCAATCTCAATCATGGTTTCAACAGTCAAAGTTAGAAGGGATAATAAGTAGTATGCAGTGAGGTTTTGAGAGAAAGCCACTGGAGACCTTTGAGGAGAGGATTCATCTGAGTTCTTATATGACTGTTCAACAGCCCAGTTACCCATCAATGGAGAGCTTTCTAACTCACATTTCATCACAACTATACATTTTTGGAACACTTTCTATATGTCAGGTACTAGGCTACCTATTACATTTTTACATTTTCCAAACCATTTAAAATCCATTTCCTCATGTAGTGTCCATAGCTGCCCGTCAACGCAAGCATCATTATCCCTCATTTAACAGATGAGGAAATGCAGATCCAGAGGAAGCCCGTGATTCCACATTGTCAATGGGTGAAAGAGTAGGAGTCCAATTCCTCTGTGTGTCTCTCTGGAAACTTGCCTTGTTTTTCCTTCCCAATATACAGTAACATCAACTAAAGATGTGACACAATGAGGTGAAGATGATAGAGACTAAAGTAACAAGAGGAGTGCAAGGGACTTGCAGGCTGGCTCTTCTGAGACCCGGGGCTCAGAAGGTACATTTTAGGAACCATTATTGAAGGTAGGCGGCTTCCCAGGTGGTGCTAATGGTCAAGAATTCACCTTCCAATGCAGGTATACAGAAGAGATGCAGGTTTGATCTCTGGGTCGGGCGGATCCCCTGGAGGAGAACATGGCCACTCACCCAGTATTCTTGCCTGGAGAATCTCATGGACAGAGGAGCCTGGTGGACTATAGTCCATGGGGTCGCAAAGACTCGGACACGACTGAAGCAGCTTAGCACACATGCATGCTGAAGGTAGGGACTTCCTCTGGGAATTGCCTCCACCTGCTGATTTTTCAGGGAGCCATACAGGGTGATCCTTGAGTTGTCCCTACACTCCAACTTGCTGAAGTATCTCTGGCCTCTGACTTCCAGTCTGGGGAGGAAAGACTTCAGAGAGGAAAGGATGGTCAGCCTGTGTTTCTCTGAGTGGCTTTGTCTGTCTGCTGTTGGATTTCAGGGAATCTGGACTGTCTATGACTCTGGTTTTTTGTGCTGGAGGAAGGAAGCCAAGTGAAGGCAAAGCCTATCCCCAGGGGTTCAACTGAGGCTTCTCCTGAAGAGTCAGTGAAGAGGGTATCCTAGCACTGCCATGACCACTGGTAATCTTGCCTGTACCCTCTACATGCCTGAGCTCCATGAAGGCAGGAACTGAATCTCTATCACCATGTGTTTGGTGCCTGGCATGTAGTCAGCACCTGGTACATGGTTGCATTTTTAAATTGAAATATCAATCTGTAGATGACCATGAGTCCCTTAGGGCCACCTGACATTCCCATCCTCGGCTTCTACTTGTTGACCCCTGCTCCTCCCTCTCAGACAACCCTGGAAGTCCCAGTTAAGGATATAGGCTACAGATAAGAGAATGTGATATTGACTCCAGTTCATTCAGTCAGTTTGTGTTCATTAAACATCACTGGGAAAAGAAGTCTTGTGTGTGCATGCAGTCCTTTGACTTCCCACCATCCTGCCGATCTGGCCACATATGAATGGGCCTTAGGCCTGGAGCACTTCCTTACCAGAAATGCGGTCCCCACAGCCCATGGGGGAAATCTCCTGTTTCAGACTTCACTTTTTCTGCTTAGCACATGTGTTGTGTGGTGCCTGGTCAACTGCACTGCTCTGCTTGTTACTAGTGGGTGGGAATGGGATCCTTAGCTTGCAGCAAGGGAGTGGTCAGTGCCTGCTGCATGGACCAGGACCTGATGGCCAGGAGGGACTTGATGCCCACCATGGAAGCTGATCTGTCTCTTCTCCATGCCAATGAAGTGTGGCTCCATCCCGTGGCCATGTGAGTCATCTTGGCAGCCTCAAGCAGTGGTTGATCTCCTGGGACTGTGGCATGTGCTGTTATGCTCTTTGCTGTCTTCCATACAGTGGGCTACCAGCCCTGGAGGTGGCAACAGATGTTGCTTGCTGGTCCAACAAGCCCTTCATGTTTTTCATGTAAGGGAGGTTCTGGAGAGATGAAAAACATGAAAATCTAATCTCTCCACCCCAAGGGCTTTCCAGGTGGTGTAGTGGCAAACAATCTGCTTGCCAATGCAGGAGACTCAGAAGACTCAGGTCCAGTCCCTCGGTTAGGGAAGATCCCCTGGAGGAGGAAATGACTACCCACTCTAGTATTCTTGCCTGGGAAATCCCATGGACAGAGGAGCCTGGTGGGCTACACTCCATAAGGTTTCAAAGAGTTGGATACGATTTATTGACTGAGCACACATGCATAGCTCTCCACCCCAGGAGGCTTATGGCTTCTTAGGAATACAAGTACACAAATATTATAGTTATCATGTGCTAAATACCTTCTATGTGCAAAGGCTGCATCTGAACCAAAACTCTCATTTGATTAAGCCTAGAGTTACTTTTGTCTTGGTTTTGTTGGGACAGTCCTGGTTTATTCTTCTTGTTCTAGTGAAATGATTAATGGCACCCTTTTCACTCTCAAAAGTGTCTTGATATGAACTATAAGTTATATGGTCAGTTGCAATAAACCACATGGGCCCTCACATATGCTGACTCAGAAGTCTAATGAGAGTACTGTGAGACTCCTGAGAAGGAGCAATTATATCTCCCTTGGCGGGGATGCAGGAAGAGGGTCATAGAGAGAGTAGAATTCGAGAAAGACTAAATAGAGGTGATGCCTTTTGATGTGTTCTTCCTTTTCCTTTTTTTGAGTTTCTCTGTAATTGGATATTTAAAGTCAGGATTAATGAGTTCTAGTACAAGGCATAGGGATTTCCATCTCAGCACAGAAAAGCATATGAGTAAAAAATAGGACATAATGTTTATTGATCACTTATTAGGCACCAGATACTGTGCTAAGTCAGTCATGTTCACCGTCTCATTGAATCCCAACAAACCTGTGAGATGGTGCCTGTGATCGCTAAATCCCGTGGCCATGTGAGTCATCTTGGCAGCCTCAAGCAGTGGTTGATCTCCTGGGACTGTGGCATGTGCTGTTATGCTCTTTGCTGTCTTCCATACAGTGGGCTACCAGCCCTGGAGGTGGCAACAGATGTTGCTTGCTGGTCCAACAAGCCCTTCATGTTTTTCATGTAAGGGAGGTTCTGGAGAGATGAAAAACATGAAAATCTAATCTCTCCACCCCAAGGGCTTTCCAGGTGGTGTAGTGGCAAACAATCTGCTTGCCAATGCAGGAGACTCAGAAGACTCAGGTCCAGTCCCTCGGTTAGGGAAGATCCCCTGGAGGAGGAAATGACTACCCACTCTAGTATTCTTGCCTGGGAAATCCCATGGACAGAGGAGCCTGGTGGGCTACACTCCATAAGGTTTCAAAGAGTTGGATACGATTTATTGACTGAGCACACATGCATAGCTCTCCACCCCAGGAGGCTTATGGCTTCTTAGGAATACAAGTACACAAATATTATAGTTATCATGTGCTAAATACCTTCTATGTGCAAAGGCTGCATCTGAACCAAAACTCTCATTTGATTAAGCCTAGAGTTACTTTTGTCTTGGTTTTGTTGGGACAGTCCTGGTTTATTCTTCTTGTTCTAGTGAAATGATTAATGGCACCCTTTTCACTCTCAAAAGTGTCTTGATATGAACTATAAGTTATATGGTCAGTTGCAATAAACCACATGGGCCCTCACATATGCTGACTCAGAAGTCTAATGAGAGTACTGTGAGACTCCTGAGAAGGAGCAATTATATCTCCCTTGGCGGGGATGCAGGAAGAGGGTCATAGAGAGAGTAGAATTCGAGAAAGACTAAATAGAGGTGATGCCTTTTGATGTGTTCTTCCTTTTCCTTTTTTTGAGTTTCTCTGTAATTGGATATTTAAAGTCAGGATTAATGAGTTCTAGTACAAGGCATAGGGATTTCCATCTCAGCACAGAAAAGCATATGAGTAAAAAATAGGACATAATGTTTATTGATCACTTATTAGGCACCAGATACTGTGCTAAGTCAGTCATGTTCACCGTCTCATTGAATCCCAACAAACCTGTGAGATGGTGCCTGTGATCGCTAAACCCCTTCCTAAGGGAATGAAGGTAAAGAGAGGTCAAATGACTTGTTCACAGTCACACAGATAAGAAGTGGAGTCAAGATTCAGACCGAGGTCTTTCTGGCTTCTGAGCTCCCATTATTATTTTTTTAATTGAACTATAATTAACATTTTACATTGTATAAGTTTATGGTGTATAATGTGTTTCTTTAATAGGTTTATGTATTGCAATACTGTTACCACCATAGCATTAGCCCACTTCCTCTCATGTTGCATTTGTAATCATTTTTTTGTGGTGATAGCAACTATGATCTGGTGTTTTAGCAGCTTTTAAGCATATAATGTAGTATTGTTGACTATGATAACAATACTGTGCATTCAATCTCCAGAACTCACTCATCTTCTAAAGGGAAGTTTGTACCCTTTGGCCAATATCTCCTCAATTCCCTTACCCTCCAGCTCCTAATAACTATTACTCTATACTCTATCCTCTATTTGTATTATTTTAGCTTTTTTAGATACCACATGCAAGTTATATCACATAGCACTGTGGAGTTTATTGCAGAATTATCCACAGTAGGCAAGGTATGTAAATAACCTAACTGTCCATGAACAGATAAATGGATAAAGAAGATGTGGTATGTTTGTGTGTATGTGTATCACCATCTAGGGTGGCCCTGCATGGCATGGCTCATAGGTTCACAAAGTTACACAACACTGTGATCTTACTTCCAGATATTTCCATGATCTGGAATCAGAATTCCACTGTTGCCCATGTGACTATCAGTTTCAGTAGGTAATGAGAACAGTGCTAGAGACCACCATCTATCAAGCATCCCTGATGTGCCAGGCACTGTACATAATTAATTTTGGATCCTCATAACGACTCTGCTAAATAGATACTTCTCATTTTATGGATGAGGATTACTTCATGTCCTTCACAGTGGGGAGGGATGGTAAGCATAAGAATGCCTTTGGGTAGCACAAGGGATATGCACTGCTGGATTTCATTAGAAACCTCCTGAGCTGGTAAGAAAGGCAATATCTCCTGTTCTTATTAATCAGCAAACCTCTGAGAAATAGCACAGAATGCTACCTCTTTGTTTACTCAGTCACTAGCCTTGTCACTCTGGGCAATAACATATCCTCCCTGGGAGTTGGTTTCTTCTTCTGTGCAGTGGAGATAACTCCTACATCACAACCTTGCCAGCAAGACTGAATGAGAAGGTGTATGTAGATATCTTGGCCAGCATCTGTCTGTTCATGACCCCTCCCTTTGCAATAATTATTGATCTTATCTTTCTGTGGACACTTCACAGGTATCTCTTTCACCTTTGCAGTAGTCATGGCTGAAATTTAGCTCAACTGTTTTTCACATTAGGAATGTGTATTTTTCTTTCATAGCAACTATGATCTGGTGTTTTAGCAGCTTTTAAGCATATAATGTAGTATTGTTGACTATGATAACAATACTGTGCATTCAATCTCCAGAACTCACTCATCTTCTAAAGGGAAGTTTGTACCCTTTGGCCAATATCTCCTCAATTCCCTTACCCTCCAGCTCCTAATAACTATTACTCTATACTCTATCCTCTATTTGTATTATTTTAGCTTTTTTAGATACCACATGCAAGTTATATCACATAGCACTGTGGAGTTTATTGCAGAATTATCCACAGTAGGCAAGGTATGTAAATAACCTAACTGTCCATGAACAGATAAATGGATAAAGAAGATGTGGTATGTTTGTGTGTATGTGTATCACCATCTAGGGTGGCCCTGCATGGCATGGCTCATAGGTTCACAAAGTTACACAACACTGTGATCTTACTTCCAGATATTTCCATGATCTGGAATCAGAATTCCACTGTTGCCCATGTGACTATCAGTTTCAGTAGGTAATGAGAACAGTGCTAGAGACCACCATCTATCAAGCATCCCTGATGTGCCAGGCACTGTACATAATTAATTTTGGATCCTCATAACGACTCTGCTAAATAGATACTTCTCATTTTATGGATGAGGATTACTTCATGTCCTTCACAGTGGGGAGGGATGGTAAGCATAAGAATGCCTTTGGGTAGCACAAGGGATATGCACTGCTGGATTTCATTAGAAACCTCCTGAGCTGGTAAGAAAGGCAATATCTCCTGTTCTTATTAATCAGCAAACCTCTGAGAAATAGCACAGAATGCTACCTCTTTGTTTACTCAGTCACTAGCCTTGTCACTCTGGGCAATAACATATCCTCCCTGGGAGTTGGTTTCTTCTTCTGTGCAGTGGAGATAACTCCTACATCACAACCTTGCCAGCAAGACTGAATGAGAAGGTGTATGTAGATATCTTGGCCAGCATCTGTCTGTTCATGACCCCTCCCTTTGCAATAATTATTGATCTTATCTTTCTGTGGACACTTCACAGGTATCTCTTTCACCTTTGCAGTAGTCATGGCTGAAATTTAGCTCAACTGTTTTTCACATTAGGAATGTGTAATCTTTCTGCATTAGAATTTGGACATACTGGGGAAATTAAGCTAGAAGAATTTTGTGTCTGATTTTTCCCCATCCCCCAAAATCTTAAGAATTCTGTTCTCTGAGTGCTTACATGGAAATGCTAACTTCCCAATCTTACATCTGCCCTGCTCTCAGTCATTTAACTCAGTATGTCAGAGAATACATGTCAGAGAATTCCAAAATTTTACCTTTTCTCTTCCTTGATATTTTTAATAATACATGTACTTGGGGGAAGAGTAAAATAGTTATACACTGAAAACTAAATTGTTCTTTCCCACAGCCCTCAATCCTCTAGTCACTCTTCATAGAAGTAACCACTGCACTGTTCATTCACAGGCCTATATGTATATTCTTATCTTCCTGCTCTGTTTCGCAAAGATGATAACACAGTCTACACACTGTTTGAACTTTGTTCTTGTTATTTAACAATGTGCCTTGGCAAACTTTCCATTTCAGTATGAATAGATCTCCCTCATTATTTTTAATGGCTATGTGGTATTCAAACATATGGATATCCTATAATTTATGTAAATAGCCCCTAAGTTGTTTATGGTCTTTTGCTGTTATAAATAATTTTGAAGGCATTATTTTCACTCACACATCATTGTGCATGTGCACGTAGAATCCTAAGATAAATGGCTGTTACTAGAATCACTGGATCAAAGTATATGTATATTTACAATGTTGATAAATATTGCCAAATTGTCCTTCAAAGAGGGTGTCCCAGTTTAATTACCACTAACAATGAACAGGGGTGTTTCTTTGCATCCTAAAATACAGTATAGCTTATCCTTTTCAATTCTAATGGGAAGAGGATCATTTGTTTTAGTTTAATTTTATATTTCTGTTGCTATGAATCAATTGATCTCTTTTAATATATTTAAGAATCATTTCTTTTTTCTATATACGTGTTCCTTACGCATTTTCTTATGGATTATTAAATTTACTTTACTGGTCTATAAAGCCTCTTTAAAGTTTTAGATTCTTTACCATATACATTGAAAGTATTTTATCTGCCACTTATGTTTTGAGTTTCTTCATAGTGTCCATGGTATTTTGATATATGGAATATTTTATATTTTAATGTCTTTGTCTCTTGTTTAATAGTTCTTGGTGTATGTGTCATACTCACAAAATACTTCTGAGCATTAAATCCGTTTTCCTTATTTTCTTTTGTTACCTTAGTGGCATCTTTTTTAAGAAAACATTTAACATTTTTACCCATCTGGTATTTATTTTAGTATAAGAAATGGGGCAGATATCCAATCTAATTCTTTTTTCAAATGTGTAGCCAGTTGGCCCAATAGCATTTATTGAATAATTCATTTCCCCCTGTTGATTTTAAATGCCTCCTTAATAATAAAACAGATTTTTAAAAGCTATATTTTGGTCTATTTCTAGATTCTCTGTTCTGTTCCATTGATTTGTCCATTCATTTAATGGCATCAAACTGTGTTAATTACACAAGTCTTATGATATCTTAATAAGTGTTACTGCTACCATCCTCACAGCTCTTCTTTTTTTGATTTTTCCTTGGGTTTCTTATAAGTCATGTTTCCATTTGAATTTTAAGAAGAAGTTAGGCTTCTTCAGAATAGAATCATATTTGAAAGTTGTTTTGTTTTATTGAAATTTATATATATTCTTGAGAGAATAGTTTTAGTAAGAATCCTTTCTGTGGTTACTTTAAATGGATTGTTTTCTATAATTAGGAAAGTGGGTCTTTGCTGTACTAGAATACAGTCTGGATCAAAGTATATGTATATTTACAATGTTGATAAATATTGCCAAATTGTCCTTCAAAGAGGGTGTCCCAGTTTAATTACCACTAACAATGAACAGGGGTGTTTCTTTGCATCCTAAAATACAGTATAGCTTATCCTTTTCAATTCTAATGGGAAGAGGATCATTTGTTTTAGTTTAATTTTATATTTCTGTTGCTATGAATCAATTGATCTCTTTTAATATATTTAAGAATCATTTCTTTTTTCTATATACGTGTTCCTTACGCATTTTCTTATGGATTATTAAATTTACTTTACTGGTCTATAAAGCCTCTTTAAAGTTTTAGATTCTTTACCATATACATTGAAAGTATTTTATCTGCCACTTATGTTTTGAGTTTCTTCATAGTGTCCATGGTATTTTGATATATGGAATATTTTATATTTTAATGTCTTTGTCTCTTGTTTAATAGTTCTTGGTGTATGTGTCATACTCACAAAATACTTCTGAGCATTAAATCCGTTTTCCTTATTTTCTTTTGTTACCTTAGTGGCATCTTTTTTAAGAAAACATTTAACATTTTTACCCATCTGGTATTTATTTTAGTATAAGAAATGGGGCAGATATCCAATCTAATTCTTTTTTCAAATGTGTAGCCAGTTGGCCCAATAGCATTTATTGAATAATTCATTTCCCCCTGTTGATTTTAAATGCCTCCTTAATAATAAAACAGATTTTTAAAAGCTATATTTTGGTCTATTTCTAGATTCTCTGTTCTGTTCCATTGATTTGTCCATTCATTTAATGGCATCAAACTGTGTTAATTACACAAGTCTTATGATATCTTAATAAGTGTTACTGCTACCATCCTCGCACAGCTCTTCTTTTTTTGATTTTTCCTTGGGTTTCTTATAAGTCATGTTTCCATTTGAATTTTAAGAAGAAGTTAGGCTTCTTCAGAATAGAATCATATTTGAAAGTTGTTTTGTTTTATTGAAATTTATATATATTCTTGAGAGAATAGTTTTAGTAAGAATCCTTTCTGTGGTTACTTTAAATGGATTGTTTTCTATAATTAGGAAAGTGGGTATTATTTATACATATAGGAAAGTAGATGTTATTTTTATTAAAGAATCTCCTATGCAGCTATAAAAATTGTAATGGGGAAGCATGTGTATTGAGTATACATGGTGAACACCCTGATTCCAGTTTTGAAATATGACAAATATAAAGACTCCTAGGAAACACTGATAAGTCATGAGCCAAAATCACAATCTTGATTATCCTGGAATACATGATGATTCTGAATATCCTTTGCTGTCTTCTTTGTGTTGTTCAGTGTTTCCCATATTTCTTACAGTATGCATGCGTTACTGTTATATCAAGAAAACTGTTTTTCAAAAGAAAGTTGATGGTATAATTAAGAGTTGGAGTATATTTGTGATGCTCATACAGGGAGAAAGGGAACAGCATAATTGACTAACTGCTTAGTCAGGGTCGATTAACTGCTGCGATAAACTACCCTCAAAGACTCAGTGGCTGGAAACAGTAAAAGTTTCTTTCTTTCTTTCAGTCTAATGCAGGTCCACAGGAACTGGGGCAGGGAGAGGGGAGCTATTGCATACAGTTGGTTTTCAGGTCACTTCCTCTCTCATTCTTTGGCCCACGCTCAGTCATATCACCATACCCAGCTGTAAGCATGACAGTGCAATGTCACCTAACTATGCATCTACAAAGAAGAGAGCATGCAGTCTGGTGAGTGCCTCCAGACTCTAGTGAGTCTAGTGACCATTTACAGATGGGCTAGTGGTTTTACACCATTTTCCAGGGTAATTATTTGGGTTTGGGAGTATTCTTCCTGGGGAGCTTTCTTAAAGTTGTTGAGACTACCCAGATTGTCCTTGAATAACTGAACAAGCAGAGGTGTGTCTCCCTCCCATGCATATCTCTTGGTGTCTTATTACCTGTGTTCAGCCTTCTGTGCATTGAGCCATCTCCAATCAGAAATTGAATCCTCAGACTCTGTTTCCCCACCTTTCATCTGCTCTGCTCTCAGTCATTTAACTCAGTATCTGACCACCATCTACTATCTCTGTGTACAGTGGTTTGGTGAGCTGTCTATATCTCTGTGTCGGAACTCACTCCATTTCCCACTTTTTGACCTGACACTGCGTTGTGAGGTTGACACCTCTAAAGGACTCTGTATCATCTTACCTACAGCTGATTACTTCCAAAGGAGAAGGAGAGAATCATTTTCCCTGCCCTGGTTTCTGGAGAGTGATGAACTACTTACTGTTCAGTGCATGCTGCCCCTTGCCCAGTGTCCTTTGGTAGCCCGAGTTTGTGTAAGGAAGCTGATAGATATATGCGGTACGGCCTGACATGGTCTATCTGGAAATGATTGCTAACGGACACCTAGCACCACCACTTTCCCACAGAGTATCAAAATGCACGATATGGTGAAAACATTCAGTGTGGTCATAAAGGACAAGTCGTCCTTAATAAATATCCTGGGACACCAAGGTCTGATTTTACTAGTTCTGTACTCATTCTAAAAGAAACTCGTTGTTTCTTTCTCATAGGGCCTTTGCAGTATAATTCCTTTTCACCCAGAACCAGTTTTCTGTGTTGTGTTTCTACCTACAGTGCAGGAAACCTGGGTTGGGAAGATCCCCTAGAGAAGGGAATGGCTACCCACTCCAGTATTCTTGCCTGGAAAATCCCATGGACAGAGGTATGTGGTGGGCTACAGTCCATGGGGTCGCAAAGAGTTGGACGTAATTGAGTGACTTTTTTATTTGCATAGTGTCTGTCCTCTGCTTATGTTTTGCTATCCAACAAGCTGCTAGGAAAACAAAATGCCTGGGGCCTATGACCAACCTTAGGTAATGAAGTCCAGGGCTGTTTTTAAAATAACATTTTCTTTCTGATTCTAAAAGTAATACATAACAATGACTTATGCTTTTGAGTACATGCTAAATGCTCAGTACTGGACTCTGTTTTGCATGCATTGACTAGTCTTCACAGCAACTTTCTGTGGTAAATACTGTGATTTCTATTTAAGTTAGAAGGAAACTGAGGTCCCTAGAACCTGGGTCTTCTGACACTGAAAACTTCACACTTTGCTGCCACCAAATCCTGCCTCTATACATAACTATTATGGCAAATTTTAAAAAGATAAGATATAATGAAGAAACCAACATAGGAATAAAAAGTATCCATAGTACCTTAACCTGGAGATGCCTTTATATTTGGTACACTTTTTCCAAGTCTTTACTTGTGGATGGATACATAGATAAAATTTCTTAATAAACAGGAAGTATTCATGGTTTTGTTCTCTACTTTTAACATTTAACCTCTTATTGTGAGTGTATTTCAAGTCATTGAGTTTGGTTGAAAGCATTTTAATGGTTGCTTGCCACACAACTCTACCATAATTCATTGAACCAGTCTTTTATTACTGACTTTTTTCTGCTCTCAGTTTTTGCTGTTATAAAACCAATGCTAAATAATTCTACCACAAATCAATTTGACTATATTTTGACTGATTATTTTCTTGTTATAAATTCCTAGTAGAATTTCTAATTTAAATATATGCATATATGAAAATAAATAAGCATATGCATATATTTAAGGCCCTTGACACACATTGTTGGATATAATGGATTATTTTGATAGTATCTATATCCTCAGCTGTAATTGACTTTGATATATTTTAAAATTTATTCTAACCATTTTTACAGGCATCTTTTTTATATGACTATTGAATACAAAATAGATTTAGATTCTTTTTAAGTGCCATGTCTTCTTATCTAAATATCTATGTTTGGGGAATAAAATAAGGATTGGGCTTCAACCTTACCAGTTCAGAAAGGACTTGATGACCTCAGGATACCAGAGGTAGGGCGGATGGTATCTCTAGCAGTATGTGGCCATCATGAGGGAGGACCTGCAGAACAGAGGCTGAGGGAATTCTGTCTGATATAAAGATTTTACATGGATACAGCATTTGCATCTATAATCCGTGTCTGAGTTCAGCACTGTTGAGTAAAGAAGAGAGGTAAAAATAACCAAGCACTTCCAGCGTCTTCCAGCTTAGAGGCTGAATTTAAAGTACTACACATTTGAAGCTGTCATGAGCTTCCTGTGTAACGCCCTGTGACAGCCCTGTATGGCACACAGATAAGCTGCTCTCATCCTCACCTTGCAGAAGATACAAAGAGTAACAATGGAAATTTATCAAGCATGTACTGTGGGACAGGCATTACACTAATACTTTGCATATTAATTCTCCTTAACGTACAGAAGAACTCTGTGTACTGTCTTCAGTGGGTAAGGACATTGAAACTCAGCAATTTGAAATAATTTATTTAAAGTCACAAATTTATCAAGTGGCAGAACTGAGATTCAAACCTAGTTAATTTATCTCCAGAGAAATTTCAGAGAGATTAAGTAGCTTGTTTAAAGTTTCCCCGAGTCTCAGCTCACACAAGTTAGATTGGCCATCATCAAAAAGTCTACAAGTAATAAATGCTGGAGAAGGTGTGGAGAAAAGGGAGCCCCTCTACACTGTTGGTGGAAATGTAAATTGGTGCTGCCACTATGGAAATGGTATGGAGTTTCCTTAAGACACTAAAGAAGAGTTACCATGTGATCCAGCCATCCCACTCCTGGGCATATATCCAGAAAAAATGAAAAGTCTAATTTGAAAAGATACATGTGGCCCAATGTTTATAGCAGCACTGTATGGCAAGGCATAGAAACAGTCTAAATATCCAGTGACAGAGGGATGGATACAGAAGATGTCATACATACAATGGAATACTTCTCCACCACAAAAAGAAGGAAATGATACCATTTTCAGCAACTTGGATGGACCTCGAGATTATTATACTAAATGAAGTAAGTCAGAAAAAAACTAATATTGTATGATGTCACTTACATGTGGCATCCAAAAAATAATGCAAATCAACTTATTTACAAAACAGAAATGGAAATAAAACAGAAATAGAAACACAGACATAGAAAGCAAGCTTATTGTTAGCAAAGGGGAAAGGAGCTGGAGGGATAAATTAGGAATTTGGGATAAATATTCATACCCTCCCATATATAAAACAGATAAACAATAAGGACCTACTGTATAGCACAGGGAACTATACCCAGTGTCTTGTAATAAACTATAATGGAAAAGAATCTGAAGCTATTCCTGAAACTAACAGAGTACTGTAAATCATGTATAAATAAATATTTAAAAGGGGAAAAAACTGTTAAAAAATTAAGTCCTGAAAAACATGAAGTCTTCTAGAGACTAAGCAGTTGAACTGGCACCCACATCCAGGCCTCAGTGTTCAGCAATATTTCTTCTACATCAAGACTCCACTGTAGCCATTTGGCTGTTTACAGCCATTAGCTGTTTACAATGTCAGCCCTCATTTGAAATGCCCAACACTGTTAAGAGTCTCTCAAACACAGACCAAGTTTGCTCACAGACATGATGACGAATCATTGGGTTTTTTCTCAGCCATTGGTGTATTCCCCTTCATATGTTTGTACCTGTGAGGACCTGACAGTTTCCAACGGTGCCATTTTACCAATGAGTAGGTAGAGGAACTGAGAGATAAAATGATGTAGTCAAGGTCACACAGCTGGTAATGTAAGTGGAAATCATAATAGCCATCTCCCAGAATTGTAGAGAGCATTATATGTGTGTTGAAAAGTGCCTATCATAAGGCAGGCATTCAATGCTAAATCGCATCAGTCATGTCCAACTCTGTGTAACACTATGGACTATAGCCTGCCAGACTCCTCTGTCCATGGGATTCTCCAGACAAGAATACTGCCGTGGGTTTGCCAGGCCCTTCTCCAGGAAGCAATCAGTAAATAATAGTAAATACACATGACCACAGGCGCTCAGTCGTGTCCAACTCTTTGTGACCCCATGAACTGTAGTCCGCCAGGCTCCTCTGTCCATGGGATTTTTCCAGGCAAGAACACTGGTGTGGGTTGCTATTTCCTTCTTCAGGGAGTAAATATGCATAGCCCTGTTGATACTATTTATTCAGTTACTGTGATGGGGTAATGAGTTCTTCTGCTTTGTTAATCCTTGTGTTCTCAATTAAGAACCATTGTAGTCATTCGTTGTCTTCCTGGATCAAGCACTACATTAAAGATTTGCAAATATTGAGTCCACTATAATTTATATGAAGACTGCCTAATGGGACATTGCTGATTAGTTAGAAGAAGCTGACTAACCCTGCGATCTTCAGATTTGTACTGAGATCCAGAGGCTTCTCAGCAGAGGCATTATTTTCAAAGTGTCAACCTCTCACATATATTTGATAAGCAGGGATACTTCTACTTTTGCACAATATTCTTGGATACAAGCCTGCTTCAACATGATAGGAAGCCACACACTACCCTCTGCCTGCTATTTTAAGTATGAAATAGCAAAATCGTGTGGCAGTCTAGGAAACTTACCTCGGCAGAATGTGCTGACACAGTAGAATGGAATGACATGGGACCTCACGCCTAGTGTATTTCTCCAGCAGCATGTTTTATTCATCCTTGCCTGGCTGTATGAATGGGCAATTTTCCTTTCATATGAAGAGACACTCTAGTAACAGAACTATAATTTTCCAAGGAGAATTACTGGGCACCTGTTTAGAAGGAATAGGTCATTTTGGCTGAGAGAAATCGTTAGTTTACTGGTGTGGTGTTCCCTTTGCTACTAAAATACATGGTGTGGAGATTCCAGCTGGATTTTTCTCAGAAAAAGTGAATGCCAAAGAGTGAGACTCTCCAGTCCTGCATTATCAAAGCCATATATTCTAGTGAGACTAGACCCAGAGACATGGCACTCTGTTGGAGTTCTGGCTATAATTGTTCTGGGGAACACAATCACTGCTGTATGCATTAGTCTTCTCTTCAGGAAATGGGAAAAAAGAGCAAGCCATAGCCCTCCAGGAGGCCTAGTGAAGAAAATAGGTTTGGGACTTCCCTGGCAGTCCAGTGGTTAAAACTTCATGCTTCCAATGCAGGGAATGCATGTTTAATCTCTGGTTGGGAAAGTAAGATTCCCACATGCTGCATAATGTGGACAAAAAAATAAAAATAAAAAAATAGGTATGTAGCCAGATGTGGGTGAATGGTGTGGACAAAGGCCTAGCCTAGGGATCATGAAGAGAGCTGCTCTTTTTACAGAGAGTGTACAGTAATATTGGAGAGGTCCACCAGACCCAGTTTATAGGCATTCTGGGACTCTGTCATATTGACAACGGAGTCAGTCATTACCTATTAAAAAAAGGTCCACTATAATTTATATGAAGACTGCCTAATGGGACATTGCTGATTAGTTAGAAGAAGCTGACAAACCCCTCGATCTTCAGATTTGTACTGAGATCCAGAGGCTTCTCAGCAGAGGCATTATTTTCAAAGTGTCAACCTCTCACATATATTTGATAAGCAGGGATACTTCTACTTTTGCACAATATTCTTGGATACAAGCCTGCTTCAACATGATAGGAAGCCACACACTACCCTCTGCCTGCTATTTTAAGTATGAAATAGCAAAATCGTGTGGCAGTCTAGGAAACTTACCTCGGCAGAATGTGCTGACACAGTAGAATGGAATGACATGGGACCTCACGCCTAGTGTATTTCTCCAGCAGCATGTTTTATTCATCCTTGCCTGGCTGTATGAATGGGCAATTTTCCTTTCATATGAAGAGACACTCTAGTAACAGAACTATAATTTTCCAAGGAGAATTACTGGGCACCTGTTTAGAAGGAATAGGTCATTTTGGCTGAGAGAAATCGTTAGTTTACTGGTGTGGTGTTCCCTTTGCTACTAAAATACATGGTGTGGAGATTCCAGCTGGATTTTTCTCAGAAAAAGTGAATGCCAAAGAGTGAGACTCTCCAGTCCTGCATTATCAAAGCCATATATTCTAGTGAGACTAGACCCAGAGACATGGCACTCTGTTGGAGTTCTGGCTATAATTGTTCTGGGGAACACAATCACTGCTGTATGCATTAGTCTTCTCTTCAGGAAATGGGAAAAAAGAGCAAGCCATAGCCCTCCAGGAGGCCTAGTGAAGAAAATAGGTTTGGGACTTCCCTGGCAGTCCAGTGGTTAAAACTTCATGCTTCCAATGCAGGGAATGCATGTTTAATCTCTGGTTGGGAAAGTAAGATTCCCACATGCTGCATAATGTGGACAAAAAAATAAAAATAAAAAAATAGGTATGTAGCCAGATGTGGGTGAATGGTGTGGACAAAGGCCTAGCCTAGGGATCATGAAGAGAGCTGCTCTTTTTACAGAGAGTGTACAGTAATATTGGAGAGGTCCACCAGACCCAGTTTATAGGCATTCTGGGACTCTGTCATATTGACAACGGAGAGTCAGTCATTACCTGAGAAGGCAGAAAGGAGATAATCAGAGCTGTGTGTTAGGAAAATTCTCAGGCATTCACATGCAAGAATGAATTGAGTAACAGAAGCTCGAGTGAGTAAAGACTTTCTCTACTCCAAGTATAGCGCAATCAGCATAGGCCCCAGAGGTGCAACCAATAATTAGCTGTGTGGTCTTAGGCAAGGGTGATCTGTCTCTCCTGACCCTCAACGGTCTCAGCTGTAGATGAAGATGATAATGGAATGTATGTAACTCATAGGGAGACTGTAAAGCGTCAACAGGACAAAACACTTGAATTAATCCACTCAGTGCCTGGCCCACAGTAATCATGTTGTAAAAGGGAACCCCTATTTTTTTTTTCATGAAAAAAGAGAGAGACCAGCTTGGAGGCTTTTGTAATCCATGCACGGTGTGATAAGGGACATGCCTGAGATGATGACAAGAGAGAATCAGAAGGGGGGAAGTAATTATGTTAAGTGTAAGACAGTGACTAGGTTGTTGAGGGGAGAACAAATCTTTCCTCAGCCTGACTATTCTGTTGTCAAATGCAAAACAGACTTGAAAATGAAAATTATCTATCATGTGCAGCGTAGTATTTGTCTGGCTTTTGTTAGACTGCAAGACATTGACTCCAATTTTGTAATATCTATAGCTATCATTCTTTAAGCATGCAGCATGTTGATTTCATATCTCCCAAAGCCTTTCCATTTTGTAACTACTGAAATGAAAGCTTTCGAGATAAAGCAAGGGATTTGAGTATATATGAAAATGAGTCCTAAAATGGAAGATTGAGTTTCATATTTATAATCTTTTAGTATGTTACCAAAAGACTTGCTATTTCATCATTTCCATTATGTTTCCTGAAATGGCATGAATGTCATAGATATTAAATCTTATATTTAATTAAAGGGAGGTTGTCTATTCATGTAACTGCTGTCTAGGGTAATTAGTCATTTGTCTTAGGTAGCTAGAACTGAATGTTACCAGCACAAACCTGTGTCAGTTATTTGATACATAAATCCGGCCCTGGAGAAAATGAATTTAGGAATTCAAAATATGGAACCTGCTTTTGATTTTAATATTCAGCCCACAATAAAAAATCCTATAATGCCAACCTCCAGCCCCTTCTTAAAATGGGTTTATTGCTGGATCACCAAACATATGGTATATGCCACATAATTAATTTTATAGTAAAGTTGGTTAGAGCCTGAATAAATGGACAATTACCCTCTCTTCTGTGAGCAGATCCATTATCATAATTGCTAATGAAACAAACTTCACATGCACACATAAGACAAAAATAACCCCTCTCTTTCTTATGATAAGACACAGAAGCAAAAGACTCAATCTGTGATATTTAGTAGGAATAATTCCTTCATTTTATTATTTATCTTGCATTGATAATCAAATCTTCTTATGAAGCCATCCTCTCGTTTGCATTTAATTCTCCAGCTTCCCTTATTTGAAATCTAAAGCTTGTGCTTAACACCAGAATATATTATTAGCTAGTTTTCTAATACCTAGATAACATAAAGAGAGAACATATAAATTTCATCAGGAGACTTGAAAAGCATAATGTAATAGATCATTTATAATGTGTCTATACAGTCATAGGTTAAATATCTCTCAGTGAAAAATAAGAGAGATGACACACACTTTGAGATAGCACATACTTTGGTAATTTCTCTGCTGTAGACAGTAGAATTGATGGAAAATATGCAGAAAAGGTGAAGAAAAAGACACAGATGGTCCTGGATAGAAGCCAGGTATCTCCATGGATCAGATACAGAAAAGCAAAGCACAAGTCTGAGTGCTGCTGGGCTCCTGCTCTACTAATAGGCAATGATGGCCAAGTGGTTAGGTGCTTGGTGAGGCAGCTAACGTGTTCCACATATAAAGGGGGATCAGGACTAATTCAGTGTTAAAAGCAATAACTAGGAATGGGGATCAGAACACTTCATCTTGTCTCATGAAAGGAAGCTGTGAAATGTTGCCTGAGACCGCAACCCTTGTAAGATACATGCCTTAGGAAATAAGAAAAGACAGATACAGCATCAGGACCTAGGTATGAGCCAAGTGGCCCATTTGTTCAGTGAAGTGATCTGCCAACTCCCCAATATTACCACTGGGCAGAAACTCCAGACTGATTTTGTAAGACCTGGTTCTAGAACAGGGACATGTGGGGCTGAGTGGAGATGACTGTAAAACTGCTAGATGGGAAGGGATGAGAACAGATGTAGAGATGGGAAAAACAAAGGCCCTAGCCATGATGAATTTAAGAGGGCACTTGCATAGAACATGGAAGCAACCTAGATGTCCACCAACGAATGAATGGATACAGAAGCTCTGGTACATATATACAATGGAGTACTTCTCAGCTGTAAAAAGAAATGCAGAAGAATCAGTCCTAATGAGGTGGCTGGATCTAGAACCTATCATAAAAAGTGAAGTAAGTCAAAAAGAGAAAGACAAGTACAGTATACTAACACATATATATGGAATCTAGTAAAAGGGTAATGATAACACACACAGTGAACCGATGGAAAAACAGAGAATAGACATATGGACATTGAGGGGTATGAACAGTGGGTGAGAGGCATAGAGGGAGTACATGGAAACCTATACTATCATATGTGAAAAAGATAGCTATTGTCATTGTGCTCAAGGAATAGGAATTCCTACAAGGGCTCGGTGTGACAGCCTGGAGGGGTAGGGTGAGGGGACTGGAAGTGGGGAGGGGACCAGGGATATGCATATGACTGATCTGGGAATGTGCATGTCTGTGAACAACAAAACTCTGTAAAATTTTTTTAAAAATAAAAATAAAAAAAGAGAAGGCACTTGCACAATGCTGAGGATAAGTGCCTCCTTAAATTTTGTGACCCAGCTGCCTTAGTCTCCTCACTAGGCCCTGCTATGGATCCAAAAGTCCATACAGATATCAACAGAAATAAATAGAAAACTTGTGAAAGCTCTTCTTTACAGAACATGTTAACAAATGTAGGTGGAATCATAGAAAATCACCATTTGGCAATCATCATTAATAGATGCTAAAACTAGTAGGTTACATTTTGATGAGACATGAACTATTTTCAAAGCGTTTTCTTTATAAGACATTTATTCATGAAGAAAAGACAGATACAGCATCAGGACCTAGGTATGAGCCAAGTGGCCCATTTGTTCAGTGAAGTGATCTGCCAACTCCCCAATATTACCACTGGGCAGAAACTCCAGACTGATTTTGTAAGACCTGGTTCTAGAACAGGGACATGTGGGGCTGAGTGGAGATGACTGTAAAACTGCTAGATGGGAAGGGATGAGAACAGATGTAGAGATGGGAAAAACAAAGGCCCTAGCCATGATGAATTTAAGAGGGCACTTGCATAGAACATGGAAGCAACCTAGATGTCCACCAACGAATGAATGGATACAGAAGCTCTGGTACATATATACAATGGAGTACTTCTCAGCTGTAAAAAGAAATGCAGAAGAATCAGTCCTAATGAGGTGGCTGGATCTAGAACCTATCATAAAAAGTGAAGTAAGTCAAAAAGAGAAAGACAAGTACAGTATACTAACACATATATATGGAATCTAGTAAAAGGGTAATGATAACACACACAGTGAACCGATGGAAAAACAGAGAATAGACATATGGACATTGAGGGGTATGAACAGTGGGTGAGAGGCATAGAGGGAGTACATGGAAACCTATACTATCATATGTGAAAAAGATAGCTATTGTCATTGTGCTCAAGGAATAGGAATTCCTACAAGGGCTCGGTGTGACAGCCTGGAGGGGTAGGGTGAGGGGACTGGAAGTGGGGAGGGGACCAGGGATATGCATATGACTGATCTGGGAATGTGCATGTCTGTGAACAACAAAACTCTGTAAAATTTTTTTAAAAATAAAAATAAAAAAAGAGAAGGCACTTGCACAATGCTGAGGATAAGTGCCTCCTTAAATTTTGTGACCCAGCTGCCTTAGTCTCCTCACTAGGCCCTGCTATGGATCCAAAAGTCCATACAGATATCAACAGAAATAAATAGAAAACTTGTGAAAGCTCTTCTTTACAGAACATGTTAACAAATGTAGGTGGAATCATAGAAAATCACCATTTGGCAATCATCATTAATAGATGCTAAAACTAGTAGGTTACATTTTGATGAGACATGACTTATTTACATATTTTCAAAGCGTTTTCTTTATAAGACATTTATTCATGAAGAAAATAGTAAGGAGAAACCTGCAAGACATCACCGTAAGTGATCAAGATTTATATAACCAGTAATGGGACACAGATACCATGTGTCTCCTAAGTTGCACTGAGAAGGGCACATCACTTGTGTGACATTGCTGCCAGAGTTACAGACATAACCTGAATTTAATCATGAGGAAAGATCAAACAAACCCAAACTGATAGACATTCTCCAAAATAAGTGACCTATACTCTTTGAAATTGTCAAGATTATGAAAGACAAAGGAATGTGGACCAACTCTTCTAGATTAAAGGATACCTAAGAAACATGAAAACTAAATGCAATATGTAATCCCGAAATGGATCCTTTCACTATAAAGAATGTTAGACAACTGGTGACATATAACTAAGGCCTGTCGATTATAATGTTGTATCAATGCAAATTTCCTGATACTTGATAATTGTAGTTGTATAAAAGAATGACCTTGTTTTTAGAAAATACTAAAATATGAGGGGAAAAGAGACTTTATGTCAGCAGCTTTCCTTCAAACAAAGCTGTTTAGACAAATATATAGTATTGGATTGGCCAGAAGTTCATTTTGGTTTTCCAAACTTTTTGGCCAACCTAATATAGAAAAGCTATGACAAACCCAGACAGCATATTCAAAAGCAGAGACAACACTTGCCAACAAAAGTTCATATAGTCAAAGCTATGGTTTTCCCAGTAGCCATATATGGATATGAGAGCTGGACCATAAAGAAGGCTGAGCACTGAAGAATTTGATGCCTTTGAACTGTGGTGCTGGAGAAGACTCTTGAGAGTCCCTTGGACTGCAAGGAAAGTGAGCTTTCTCTCCCTTGAAAAACACTAGACTCAGGCAGTTTTACAGAAAAAATTTGCCAGATTTTCCATGATCAGATAATCCCTCTTTTATAAGCTATTTCAGAGAATAGAAAAAAATCAGAGATGTATCTGCAAGATTCTGGGAGAACTAAGTACAGTATCTTGCTCTATTTGATATAAAAGCTTCATATAAAACTATGGGGAGGCATGGAGGGAGTAACATGAAAACCTATACTGTCGTGTGTGGAAAAATAGCTATTGTCATTGTGCTAAGGGAATAGGAGCGCTTACAATGGCATGGGGCGATGGTCCAGAGGGGTGGGATGGGGCGAACTGGGGGGTGGGGACCAGGGATATGCATATGACTGATCTGGGAACATACATGTCTGTGAACAACAAAACTCTGTAAAACCTTTAAAATAAAGAGTTAAAAAAAACCACAAAACTATGTGGGATTTCTCTGGTGGTTCAGTGGTTAGGACGCCATGCTCTCACTACCAGTGGGCCTGGAGGATTAGTCACTCAGTCGTGTTTGACTCCGATTTTTGTATCCTGAGAGATTACTGAATTTATTTATTCTAACAGTTTTTGGTGGAGTCTTTAGGGTTTTCGTGTCATCTACAAGTAGTGACAGTTTTAGCAGTCTTTTTTTTGGTAATTTTTCATTTTGAAATAATGTTACATTTACAGAAATGGTTACAGAGAACCCCCATTTACCCTTCACCTAGATTTTGCCATAATCATTCTATTATCTGGAGCAAAAAAAACCTTGATGAATGAGAAAGCAAACCATCATTTAGCCTATGCTATGGCAAAACTGGACTATTTGGAAGGCAGTATTTAACCATAGTTAAGAACACTGGCATTATGTATGACAATGTGGGTGGACCTCGATGGTATTATTATGCTAAGTAAAATAAGTTAGAGCAAAAGAAATACCATATGATTCCACTCATTTGTGGAATATAAAAACAAACAAACAAAAATAAAGTAACCAAACAAGCCAAACAAAACCAAGCGCATAGATACAGAGAACAGAGTAGTGGAGACCAGAGGAAAAGGTAGAGAAGGATGGGCAAAATGAGTTAAAGGAATCCACAGTGTGGTCACAGATGGAAACTAAATTTTTGGTGGTGAGCATGCTGTAGCGTACACAGAAGTAGAAATAGACTGTTGTACACATGAAACTTATATAGTATTATAAAGTGATAGTATCTTCAGGTTTTTAAAATTTTTATTTATGTATTTACTTTTGGCTATTCTGAGTTTTTACTGCTGCCACAGACTCCCCTCCAGTTGCAGGGAGTGGGGGCCACTCTCCAGTTGAGATGAGCAGGCTTCCTGCTGTGGTGACTTCTCTTGTTGTGGAGCTCGGGCTCTAGGGCACATGGGCTTTGGTAGTTGCAGCATGTGGGCTCCATAGTTGCGGCTCTGAGGCTCTAGAGCACAGCCTCCATAGTTGTGGCTCACGGGCTCAGTTGCTTCGCAGCATGTGGCATCTTCCTGTTGCAGTGACTTTCTCGTTATGGAACTTGGGCTCTAGGGCATGTGGGCTTCAGCATTTGCAGCACAAGGGCTCAACAGTTGCGGCTCTGAGTCTCCAGAGCACAGGCTCAACAGTTGTGACTCCCAGGCCTAGTTACTCTGCAGCATGTGGAATCCTTCCGATCAGGGATCAAACATGTCCCCTGCATTGGCAGGCAAACTCCTTACCACTAAGCTACCAGGGAAGCCCTCTCTTAAGTTTTTAACAAACCATGTACCCATTGTATTTCAACAGTCCTTAATGGGAGGGATCTCAGCTTTCCCACTGACCAACTTGTGATTTTGGGTGAGTTGCCTAACTTCTCTAAGTCCATGAGAGAAAAAGTCAACACAGGGCTTCCCTGGTGGTCCAGTGGGTAAAGTATCCCCCTTGTAATGTCAGGAGCACCAGTTCAATCCCTGGCCTGGGAAGATCCCATGTGCTGTGGAGTGGCTGGACCTGTGTGTTCAATTACGAGCCAGCACTCTGGGGCACATGCAACCAGAGCCAGTGCTCTGCAATGAGAGAGGCCACTGCAATGGGAGGCCCACACAGGCCAAAGAATAAAGATGGATGAAAAATAAACAAATAAAAAACCGATAAAGGAGGCCAAAATTAAAAAAAAAAAAAAAAGTCAACACAGTGTAGTAACACTGGCCATTGATCCACACTTTGAATCAATCAGCAGCCCCAACATTAATGAACTGGGACTATTTTGGTAGCATTTTTGGAGATGTTTGGAGGGGCCTACCCTCTGTAAGGGGCAGAGAGATCTGGAGTCTGGCATTTTTCTCTATGAACCAGTTACATGAATGAGGCTCAGCTTCAGATGGCCTGAGGCCAAACTTCAAATTTCCTAGATTCTTTTTTCATAATGCATGCACGCATGCACACATAACACAATGTGCCACGCATTTGATTTGTTTGATTTTTTTCCAGCTCATCAAACCCAGCTTCCTTTACCACTTTATTCTCTGTCTTGTTCTCTGCTGAAGCTTTTATATATAGATGTTCTTTTCCTCCTGGGGAGCAAGAGGCCCAGTGGCATTCCCCTGGATGAGTTTCTGACTGAAGCAGTAAGAAGGCTTGGTGGAAGCAATCATCCACCCAGGGTGACTTTAGGGGACAAATAAGAAATTTTTGGTGCCATAGAACATCGAATCCCAAAAGTGGATCTGAGGAGATTTGACAGTCTTTCACAGTATTTCTTTCTTTCTTTCTTTTTTTTTTTTTGCCCAGTTGACTTGCAAGAACATAGTTCCTCGACTAGGGATCAAACTTGTGTCCCCTGCAGTAGAAGTATGGAGTCCTAACCACTGGAATGCTCGAGAATTCCCGACCGTGATTCTTACGTATGTGTGCTCAGTTGATCATTGTGTCCGACTTTGCAACCCCATGGACTGTAGCCCGCCAGGCTCCTCTGCGCGTGGGATTTCCAGACGAGAATATTGGAGTGGAATTGCCATTTCCTTCTCCGGGGGATCGTCCCAACCCAGGAATCTAACCCAAGTCTCCTGCATTGGCAGGCAGGTTCTTTACTACTGAGCAATCTGGGAAGCCCAGTGATTCTTATATCTGTATCTAAATGAGAAAAAAATTGACGAGATAGTGAGTTTTTCGTAAAGCCAAAAGGATTCAATGTAACGACCTGTTCTCTATTTTGAAATGACACCCTTCTGACTTTTTGGTGATAAAATGTCTTGTTTGAAATTATTGTGGTAGCTTTTAAAAATGTTTTCACTTGGCAGTCAAACTTTGTAAATCCTCTGTATGTCTCCAAAGTGTTCATGGGAAGTATCATTGATCCATGAAATTCAAAAATCTAGGAACCATTGATTTGGACTGCTGAATATTAAAAAGAATCTTTGATATTAAGGTCCCTGTCTCAAATTTACAGATAAATCAAGTGAAGGACGTTACCTCATAGCAAGTGGAAGGCAGAAACCAGTATTAGGATCACATCCCTTGGTATCCAGTGAATGGAGCCTTTCTCTCCCCTGCCCTCCTTCTCCAAATGGGAAGAGGCATTGGAGAAAACCTCTGTTGACCTCACTATGTAACAAGTTTTTACCATGCAGTGTTTATTTCCTGTCTCATTTTAAATTCAGGAACTGAAAGGACAGCCAAAATCCCAATGGGAAATGACGACTGTGTTCCCTATCTCATAATCGTTAACCCTGTCAGAGTGGAGGTGGGAAATGAAGTGGTCGTTTAAGGATCTTGCTGACTTGCTCACTGTTGAGTCGTAAGAAGTGCCTACCCAGAGCATTAATTTCTGAGTAGCTGTTAATCCAGCCAGGTTAGAAAATAAGATGGAGAACAATAAGCTTTCCTATATCCTTTTCAGATCGTTAACTAGCAATGGCTTGAAGAAGTGGGTCAGTGTTGTTACAGAGGGGAAACTGGAGGTGTCTGCTCTCCCCAAAACGAGAGACAATCAGCATCTGGCCTGGGGAAGCTAATGGGCATGGGATGGAACCAGTTCAGAATTAGGACACTTGGGTAGCTCATGTTGAGAATTCTAACAGCAGTGCCAGGATGAGAGGAACCCTAAAAAGAGTCATAGAGAAGCACTGCCCTGTTAAAGGAGGCTTGGCTTTAACTCGAAAGGCCTCCAAACATCATATTGTTTTATACTACTGTATTCATCTCTTATAATTGCTGTAACAAATCACCACAAACTTAGTGGTTTAAAATAACCGAAACCTATTATCTTACAATTCTGGATGTCAGAGTAAGATGAGTCTCACTGAGCTCACACCCAGGTGTCAGCAGGGCTTCTGGAAGCTCTAAGGGAGAATCTGTTCTTGCTTATTCCAGCTTCCAGAGGCGGCCCACATTCCTTGTCCCTCGGCGGCATCACTTGAGCTTCCACTTCCGTTGTCACATTGCCTTCTCTTTTTCTCCCTTTGACCCTCCCGCTTCCTTCTTTTTTTAAAAAAATTATCTCTTTACTTGGCTATGCCACTGATTTTAGTTGTGGCACTCAGGATCTCTAGTTGTAGCATGTGATTTCTTAGTTGTGGCAAGTGGGATCTAGTTCCCTGACCAAGGGTCAAACCCAGGCCCCCTGCATTGGGACCATGGAGCTCTTAGCCCCTGGACTACTAGGAAAGTCCGAATTCCTTCTTTTGAGGAGCCTGTGATTACACTGGTCCTACCAGGATAATCCGGGGTTATTTGCTCATGTCAAGATTCTTAATTTAGGGGCTTCCCTGGTGGTCCAGTGGGTAAGGATACCACCTTGCAGTGCAAGGGGTGCTGGTTCCATCCCTGGCCTGGGAAGATCCCATGTGCCGCGAAGCAGCTGGACCGATATGTCCAATTACTGAGCCAGTGCTCTAGAGCGCATGCGCCCAGAGGTGGTGCTCTACAGTGGGAGAGGCCACTGTGATGGGAGGCCCACACAGGCCAAAGAACAAAGAAAATAGATAAATGAAAGACCAATAGAAGTGGCCAAAAAGATTCTTAATTTAAAACCCATCTGCTGGGACTTGGCTTTGTTGTTCAGTGGTTAAGAATCCACCTTCCAACGTGTGGGATGCAAGTTTGATCCCTAGTAGGAAATCTAGGGTCCCACATGCCATGGGGCAACTAAATCTGTGAGAGAAGCTGGCTTGCTGCAATGAAAGATCCCATATACCGCGTGCTGTAACTAAGACTCAGCACAGCCAAATAAATAAATATATATTTTAAAATGCATCTGCCTATCCGTTTGGTCATTGTGGTACCCTTCATCGCTTCCAGGGCCTGAGATGTGGACATCATGGGGTGTCATTGTTTAGCTTACCATAACTAATAAAATCAGTTTTTCAAGTAAAATCATGTGAGGAACCCCAGTACATAAATTACATCAAAAACCCTAGTTTAAGTTTCCCTTTGCTTAACCATGGAGTCCCTTCTGGAAGCTCTAAGGGAGAATCTGTTCTTGCTTATTCCAGCTTCCAGAGGCGGCCCACATTCCTTGTCCCTCGGCGGCATCACTTGAGCTTCCACTTCCGTTGTCACATTGCCTTCTCTTTTTCTCCCTTTGACCCTCCCGCTTCCTTCTTTTTTTAAAAAAATTATCTCTTTACTTGGCTATGCCACTGATTTTAGTTGTGGCACTCAGGATCTCTAGTTGTAGCATGTGATTTCTTAGTTGTGGCAAGTGGGATCTAGTTCCCTGACCAAGGGTCAAACCCAGGCCCCCTGCATTGGGACCATGGAGCTCTTAGCCCCTGGACTACTAGGAAAGTCCGAATTCCTTCTTTTGAGGAGCCTGTGATTACACTGGTCCTACCAGGATAATCCGGGGTTATTTGCTCATGTCAAGATTCTTAATTTAGGGGCTTCCCTGGTGGTCCAGTGGGTAAGGATACCACCTTGCAGTGCAAGGGGTGCTGGTTCCATCCCTGGCCTGGGAAGATCCCATGTGCCGCGAAGCAGCTGGACCGATATGTCCAATTACTGAGCCAGTGCTCTAGAGCGCATGCGCCCAGAGGTGGTGCTCTACAGTGGGAGAGGCCACTGTGATGGGAGGCCCACACAGGCCAAAGAACAAAGAAAATAGATAAATGAAAGACCAATAGAAGTGGCCAAAAAGATTCTTAATTTAAAACCCATCTGCTGGGACTTGGCTTTGTTGTTCAGTGGTTAAGAATCCACCTTCCAACGTGTGGGATGCAAGTTTGATCCCTAGTAGGAAATCTAGGGTCCCACATGCCATGGGGCAACTAAATCTGTGAGAGAAGCTGGCTTGCTGCAATGAAAGATCCCATATACCCGCGTGCTGTAACTAAGACTCAGCACAGCCAAATAAATAAATATATATTTTTAAAAATGCATCTGCCAATCCCTTTGGCCATTTAGGTACCATTCATAGCTTCCAGGGACTGAGATGTGGACATCATGGGGTGTCATTCTTTAGCTTACCATAACTAATAAAATCAGTTTTTCAAGTAAAATCATGTGAGGAACCCCAGTACATAAATTACATCAAAGAAGAGCAACCATAGTTTAAGTCTTACTCACTTAACCCCTAGTACCTCCTAACCATGGGAGTCCCAGAAGTACCCAAAGGGAACCTCGCGGCTATAGGATCGATTTAAATGCAACTGATTTATACCTGAAGGGAGGACACCATTTGGAAATACTTTAGCCAGTTGTTCAGTGTATTTTCCAGTGAAACCATATGCCTCTTAATGCTTGTCAGTGAGCTTGACAAGAGACCTTGCTCACTTAGTGTAGCATCACCAGAATCCTGAGGTGTTCAATGTTTGTTGCATGAAAGAGTGAATAATCAGTTCATGGTAAATGAAAAATGCTTAGGCAGCATCTGTTTCCTGTTTCCCTGCTCACAATTATTCATGAGTCAGACCTGTACATCAGTGTTGTTGGAAACAGATCAAAATGGAATGGTGCTACCTTGCTGTCCCTGACTGTATCCTGTCCCAAACCACTCATACACATGGACACACACAAATTTAAGTGCGTGTCATGAGTCTTAATGGAATGTATAGGTTCAGATCTTGACCGTGGGCATCTTAGTTGCACATCATGGAAGTAAGCAGTAGTAGTTGAATATCTTCCTCTTCCTGTCTCCCAGAGCCTCATCCCCTGAGGGGATGATTAGAAGTAGAAGAAACATTCTTAGTGAAGATGTTCTGATGCCTTAAAAGCTGTCTAGGGCAGGCAGCTTTACAGATGACTAAAGAAGACAAGGGATTTATCCAATGTCAAGGTATTTACTAGCACATTTTGTAGGATCTAAACTAGAACCCAGGTCTTCTGATTGTGAAAATAGTGTTCCTTCCATGGTTCCACAGTTGTGCAAAACTGAACAGTTCTATCTACAAGAAGTTAACTATAGAGATGATAAAACCTGAAGTTTCAAGGGTGGTACAATGATCTTTTATTTATGTAAAAGTTTGGCAAGCTGGTAGATCTCAAGACAAATCTAACTCACAGGCGTGCTTAATTTATCCATAGTTTTGTTTTACTGAATTGGTATGTGTTTAAACAGTAGGCACACTCCAGTTCCCCAATGTCCCCAGCACTCCTATTGTCTGACACTGAGTTCATTTCACCCATTTGTGTTTTATATGTGACCCTTGTAGACATGTGCCTTTCTTTTTCAATCTGCATATATGGATTTACCAATGTATTTACTGACATTTGAGTTTTTAACCCCTGACATAAACTATTGAAATGTGCAAGAACTGTTCATCTTTGGAGTCAGAACTTCTAAATATCTTTAACACCATAAGTGGTACAAAAGCCTGACAGACCATGAGTCTTGAAGACCAATGGTTTCAAGAATAATCATTACAGTTAGCCCATATACCAGTCAGCCCATAATGAGGGAGAGATGCAGACTGTGTCTCTTTTCCTTCCTCCAAACCAGTCATCCCTGACTCCTCACCTGGCTCTCTCTCTCCACCCATCCCTTTGGAACCTTTAGGTCTGACTCTTGTTGAGATTAGCCGTAGCTCACATGTGACTGTGGCTTTGGCAGGCTAACCCTAGAGCATGTGAAGAGATGATTAGAAAGCCAGTTATCACATGGACTCTTGAGCCTGAGATAAATGTTCCTACTGGGGACAGAGCAGAGTTCCAGTGGGGAGCTGGAATGGTCATTAAAAACTGTCATTGGGCACCTACAATGAGATTTGGCATGGAGGCTATATTTGAGTTGGCATAGAGAGCCACAGTCTCCTCTCCTATAAACCAGAGAACAGGTGCCAGATAGCAGAACTGAGACTAAAGCTACCTGCGGTGGAGATTGGGCTTCTGGTAGCCTACTTGCCATAACTTTTATAGGCTTTTCCTATTGTAAGGCTGGCAGAGCTCTGCAAATAGAGGGTGACAGTTATCACCCTTCTGGGCGCATCACTGGTACCCAGTCAAACCATGTTGATTGGATCGATTTATTGAAGGTAATGGCAATTTACCCAATAGAAATAGAATTAGTTTCAAGTTGTGGTTCTGGACTTGCATGCCTAAAAACATTGAAAGAGCCTCAAAACTTTCAGCATGGTGTACCACATAGAATATTTTTGGAGTCTCTCTGGTTTTATTTGGAAAATGATATCTGCTGTTTGGTCAGGTTTAAAGTTTCCTGGGCTTTGAAGTAGTGTTGAATCCTAAACAGTGAACCTTCAAAAGCTTTGACTCTGCTACAGGGCATTGATGTGATCTATAAACAAGAAGAGAACTGTATTTGAAAAAGAAAAAGACTGCCAAGTTTTGACATTATAATAGGTAGGATTCATTCTCTATTTCAGCAATAGTCATATCCCTTAGGAACACAACTCTGAGCAAAGATATCTCAGGAAAAGGCATGAGCAGTCCAGCAGGACGGAACATCCTCCTGGCTGTGCCCCTTACATTCTGTGGCTGGGGCACTGTCCCGATCACCTGCTCCATGGAGATAGCATGCTGCATGAGTGGTGACGAGAGCAAGTCAGTTCCCACCAGAGATGTCCCCTTGAAGACGCAGACATTTAAGCTCCATGGAGACAAGAACTATGTTTATGATACTCACTCGTCTGCCCTGTGATTTAGAGCTAGCCTGTCTTCCTGGCATGCGGTTGGTGATTATGCAGTGGAGAGGGGGAGCCCAATTTCACTTGCATCATCCAGATTCTGAACAAGTTGAGAAGTATACAAAAACAGTAAATATGGATGATAAGTGATCACTTTCTTGCTGATGGAGACCATCCTAGAAGACTGAGTTTAGTGTGCAAGTGAATTTTTTTCTGTTAAATGAATTGTAAAAATTAGACAGACTTGCCCACTTCAATATAAGCAGCACAGAACCAGGGCAGGGTGCCCACACAGAGGAGCAGAGAACACCTACTCCCAGGAGTGTGATTGCTCCCAAGAGAAAGGAGGACTGATTGAGTTGAGCTTGTCTGGTAATCTACCCAAATTTACCCGTGAAATAAGTACTCATCACTCGTGGTGTTCAAAAAATACTCTATGAAACCATACATGAGTGGTACCTGTGGAAGGTGGAATGTGAATTTGAACTGCAAAAGGTCAGAAACACCTCTTGTGCTAATTTGTCGTTGTTGTTTAGTTGCTCGGTCTTGTCTGACTCTTGTGATCCCATGGACTATAGTCCACCAGGTTACTCTGTGCATGGGATTCTCCAGGCAAGAAGGCTGGAGTGGGTTGCCATTTCCTCCTCCAGGGGATCTTCCTGACCCGGAATGGAACCCGTGTCTCACTGGCAGATGGATCTTTTAACACTGCAAAGCCCCCTGTTATAATTAGTGTTGGCCTGATTGGTTTAAAAAGATCACTTTGGAGTCCACAGTAAGTTTCTGTAGCACCAAGCTTGGAATCCTCTCACATGCAGATAAGGGGAGGTAAAGGCAGCCTTGACTTCTCAAGAGGGTGTCGTAGGAAAACATCTGTCACCCTGAGACAAGGTGAACTCAACTGGGAGTCAGGGCAAAGGATTAGTGATACAGCTTGATTAAGGGGAGTCAGCTAATACTTCCTCCTATATTAAAGTAGATGAAGAAAAAGAGATTCATCAAGCCAAAGCAAGTTTCATGCTTTGTTTTGCTTTGGTTTGTTGGTAGGACACCTGTTAACGTCACTCTCTATTTAGCCATGTTTCTCACTGAACAAATCCAAGGCGACAGAAAGAAGTACAGAGGGGCATCATGCTATCAGAAGGAGATCTTGAGAAGGAGGCTGCTTTGTTCCTGAACACCTCTATGATTGGGAGCCACAACTTTGAAAGGAAAAACATTTGAAACTTCTCCATTTTTCTAAAGTACTTTCACTCATTAAAAGTAACTGGGGAGACCTCCCTGGTGGTCCAGTGGCTAAGACTCCACATTTCCAGTGCAGGGGGACTGGTTCAATCCCTGGTCAAGGAACTAGGTCCCTCATGCCACAACTAAGACCTGATGCAGCTAAATATATATATATATATATATATATATATATATATATATATATATATATATATATATATATATATATATTTTTTTTAATAGAAAGTGTTTGGAAAGGATTGTCATCAGGGGTTCACATTTTTGAGGTCAGAAGTCCAGCAGGTTCTGCAATGACACTATTTTTCCTTTCAGATATGTTGTGTGCAAAGATGTCACACCATCACTATGTGTCCTGGTATATGGCCCAAAGTTCTAGGCTTGACTGTGGCAAAGCACGGTTGACAATCTTAGCATTCATTCATGGTCCTTACTCACATTTAATCAAATTCTCTTTTTGCTCACAAACTTTAATGAGACGACCCTTGTTAACTCTAAATAAAATCTGAAAATCATATCTTCCTGGGCCTGGGATTTGCATCAAAAGCCTAACGATGTGTGTGATTTTCTTTCTGTCATAACCATCGTATTCTCTTTTTTTCCCCTCTGACATTTCTTTAATTTTCACCAAAGTACTATGAGAAGTTCTGATTTTCTGATCACTCTTTTGAACTGTAGATAAAAGCACTGTTAATTTTAATTAGGGGGCTGCCATTATCCAGTTCAGACCTTGAATTCCACAGCACTATTCAGAATCTTCATCTCTCCACATACCTTTTCATGAGATGCTTCTCTAGCTTTGTACTAAATAGCTACTGACTCACTTTTCTTTTTTCTTTAGTTGACAGCTATCAGTATTCTCTTGACCCTGTTTAAGTTTTAGAAAATTTCATGCTTTGTTTTGCTTTGGTTTGTTGGTAGGACACCTGTTAACGCACTCTATTTAGCCATGTTTCTCACTGAACAAATCCAAGGCGACAGAAAGAAGTACAGAGGGGCATCATGCTATCAGAAGGAGATCTTGAGAAGGAGGCTGCTTTGTTCCTGAACACCTCTATGATTGGGAGCCACAACTTTGAAAGGAAAAACATTTGAAACTTCTCCATTTTTCTAAAGTACTTTCACTCATTAAAAGTAACTGGGGAGACCTCCCTGGTGGTCCAGTGGCTAAGACTCCACATTTCCAGTGCAGGGGGACTGGTTCAATCCCTGGTCAAGGAACTAGGTCCCTCATGCCACAACTAAGACCTGATGCAGCTAAATATATATATATATATATATATATATATATATATATATATATATATATATATATATATATATATATTTTTTTTTTTTTTAATAGAAAGTGTTTGGAAAGGATTGTCATCAGGGGTTCACATTTTTGAGGTCAGAAGTCCAGCAGGTTCTGCAATGACACTATTTTTCCTTTCAGATATGTTGTGTGCAAAGATGTCACACCATCACTATGTGTCCTGGTATATGGCCCAAAGTTCTAGGCTTGACTGTGGCAAAGCACGGTTGACAATCTTAGCATTCATTCATGGTCCTTACTCACATTTAATCAAATTCTCTTTTGGCTCACAAACTTTAATGAGACGACCCTTGTTAACTCTAAATAAAATCTGAAAATCATATCTTCCTGGGCCTGGGATTTGCATCAAAAGCCTAACGATGTGTGTGATTTTCTTTCTGTCATAACCATCGTATTCTCTTTTTTTCCCCTCTGACATTTCTTTAATTTTCACCAAAGTACTATGAGAAGTTCTGATTTTCTGATCACTCTTTTGAACTGTAGATAAAAGCACTGTTAATTTTAATTAGGGGGCTGCCATTATCCAGTTCAGACCTTGAATTCCACAGCACTATTCAGAATCTTCATCTCTCCACATACCTTTTCATGAGATGCTTCTCTAGCTTTGTACTAAATAGCTACTGACTCACTTTTCTTTTTTCTTTAGTTGACAGCTATCAGTATTCTCTTGACCCTGTTTAAGTTTTAGAATGAATTAAAGGGACAGCCTTAGTTTCGATATATATATAAGTGGGAATTAATTCCACATTTATGGAGGGCCTACTTTGTGTCAGGCTCCATATTCTTTAAGCCCTTTACCTATATTATCTCATTTAACTTACAACAACACTTCAAGGTTGATGGTATCCTCCCGATTTCCCAGATGAAGAATCATCTCATTAAAAATATGGAATCATTTGGCCAAGTTCCACAGAGAGTAGGTTTCACACCCAGGTCTTCTGAGCTGCCCGGCCTCACAGGCTTTTTCTAATCATGTGCTCATCTGCCTCCAACTGCCTTTGTAGCTCATTTCCAGATCAGAAGGACTGAGTCCTACTCTATGTGATGTTTACTTTGTTTCTTCCTCCAGTTAAAATAGAAGAAGCTGCCCCATCACAGTAGAATAGGCCCCTTAATACTAAAGGTTACTCACTAACTTCTTCGGGTAAGAACAGAACATCCTTTTTTTATGTTATCTGCTTTTTTCTCTGGAAACTACCAAAGTGTGAAGAGATGGAACATCATTAAACTACATTTTAAAGCTTCCTTCCATAACGGCTGAAACTAACAAATAACCTTGTTTGGCAGAACTTCCTGACACGAACTGAGGCTTATATCAGGACAGAACTTTGGAGCCATTTTAATCTAATCACCAACAAAGTTTTTTTTTATTATTATAAATGGAGACTTTGAGCACCTTCATTGAGTCCTCAGATCCACAGGGATATCCACAGACCAGTGTCCAGGTCAAGTCCAGTGACTTTGGGAGTCCTGACCACCTACCTTGCCCATCCTGATTTTGGAGGTTAGATGGCAGGGAAATAGGAGAGTGGGAGTGATTCCTCAGTATCTGACTTGAAATGTCCCCAAAGATGGCTTTCTGAGGACACTCTTCCACCCATGTGCATTAAGAAAACAGACCAGGAGAGTGAAGCATCTGGGGAAAATGAGCTTAGAGTTACCCAGTGGATTCCAGGGTCCTGGCAGAATCAGCCAGCACATTCCCAAGTGTGGCCTTCCAGCCCAGCTGAGTTGAGATAGATCATCTATTATAGGGTGGCTCTCATATTACCCGTTAGAGAGTTCCTGTAATTCTGGTACAAATAGATATTTTTATTTTTGTAAACAGAAATCTTGTACAAATGCGGTCTCATTAAATAAGAGAATAGTGAATCCTTTTGTAAACGGAAGAGACCTTTTGTCATGCAAATAAGCTCCCTCCAATCTATCCACATTGTTTCTGAGTTTTGTGTTTAGGCCTTTCTTAAAGAGGATACGTTAGTAATGCTGCAAATCACAAATATTGTGTTTGTTTATAAGCTACTCATTTGAGCACACAGCCCACCTAGAAATTTCTATCCCATTGTTTCTCTTTATTATTAATGAGTCTTGCCAAATACTGACTATTTTAGAGCTGCTTCACCTTGTCACATCAAGCTTTGGAAACTTTGCTGGAGATTTTCAAAACTAACAAGGACAAAAATCAAGCGGATCACGAAATAAAAGAGAAGGCAGATGTCAGGGATCAGGATAATGGCACTGAGATCTTTGGTTTTGCTTTCGTTTTTGTTTTTCTTTGAAAAAGGAAGTGTTCTGTGCGTTCCAAGTAGTGGCAGAAAGACTTTTCTATTTTCCAGTCCTCAGACAGGAGTTAGGGCACTGAAATCTTTTTTAAAAAAAGACATCATTTGAAACGCTAAAGTTTTACCTTAAAAAAAAATAAAATTCAAACCTCTGATGGGTGTTGAGGCCTCATTGCTTCTTAGTTGCCTAAATTGTTGACTAATTTATCCTGTGGTTCCCTCAGGAGAGCTGAGACAGAAACCAGAGGCTAGACAAGCTGGCTGAGATTGAGGGGGAAGGCCTTTGATAAAGAAAGGAGCAATTTTGAAGTGAGATTGGAAGGACAGAAAATTTGGGCTATAGCATTGATCACTCTAGATTGTCTCAATGATCCCCAGCAACAACGGACTAAGAGGGACTTTATAAAAGAAGGAGGTGTGTCTTTTCTTGAGGTGGGCTGGGGATCCCAGCAGAGTTGGCCTCTTTTCTTAAGAGAGACAGCTCTTCAGAAAGGACACAGACCAGAAAACCACAGGGAGACCAGCGAGACCAGCTTGTGAGAAGCAAGACTGTTAAAAGTAGATCCTTATCTAAGTTAAGGGACTTTTGCTGTCATTTGGTTGCTAGGTCATGTCCGACTCCCTGTGACCCCATGGACAGCAGCACGCCAGCTTCCTTGTCCTTCACTATCTCTCAGAGCTTGCTAAAACTCATGTCCATTGAGTTGGTGATGCCATCCAACCATCTCATCCTCTGCTGCCCCTTTCTCCTCCTGCTCTCAGTCTTTCCCAGCATCAGGGTCTTTTCCAGTGAGTCAGCTCTGCACATCAGGTGGTCAAATATTGGCACTTCAGCTTCAGCATCTGTCCTTCCAATGAATATTGAGGGGTGATTTCCTTTAGGGACTGACTGGGTTGATCTTCTTGCTCTACAAAGGACTCTCAACAGTATTTTCCAGCACCACAGTTTGAAAGCATCAATTCTTTGGCACTTAGCCTTCTTTATGGTCCAAGCCTCACATCCATACAATGACTACTGGAAAAACCATAACTTTGACTATTATGGACCTTTCTCAGCAAAGTGATGCATCTGCTTTTAATACACTGTCTAGATTTGTCATAGCTTTTTTCCCCGGAAGTGTTCTGTGCGTTCCAAGTAGTGGCAGAAAGACTTTTCTATTTTCCAGTCCTCAGACAGGAGTTAGGGCACTGAAATCTTTTTTAAAAAAAGACATCATTTGAAACGCTAAAGTTTTACCTTAAAAAAAAATAAAATTCAAACCTCTGATGGGTGTTGAGGCCTCATTGCTTCTTAGTTGCCTAAATTGTTGACTAATTTATCCTGTGGTTCCCTCAGGAGAGCTGAGACAGAAACCAGAGGCTAGACAAGCTGGCTGAGATTGAGGGAAGGCCTTTGATAAAGAAAGGAGCAATTTTGAAGTGAGATTGGAAGGACAGAAAATTTGGGCTATAGCATTGATCACTCTAGATTGTCTCAATGATCCCCAGCAACAACGGACTAAGAGGGACTTTATAAAAGAAGGAGGTGTGTCTTTTCTTGAGGTGGGCTGGGGATCCCAGCAGAGTTGGCCTCTTTTCTTAAGAGAGACAGCTCTTCAGAAAGGACACAGACCAGAAAACCACAGGGAGACCAGCGAGACCAGCTTGTGAGAAGCAAGACTGTTAAAAGTAGATCCTTATCTAAGTTAAGGGACTTTTGCTGTCATTTGGTTGCTAGGTCATGTCCGACTCCCTGTGACCCCATGGACAGCAGCACGCCAGCTTCCTTGTCCTTCACTATCTCTCAGAGCTTGCTAAAACTCATGTCCATTGAGTTGGTGATGCCATCCAACCATCTCATCCTCTGCTGCCCCTTTCTCCTCCTGCTCTCAGTCTTTCCCAGCATCAGGGTCTTTTCCAGTGAGTCAGCTCTGCACATCAGGTGGTCAAATATTGGCACTTCAGCTTCAGCATCTGTCCTTCCAATGAATATTGAGGGGTGATTTCCTTTAGGGACTGACTGGGTTGATCTTCTTGCTCTACAAAGGACTCTCAACAGTATTTTCCAGCACCACAGTTTGAAAGCATCAATTCTTTGGCACTTAGCCTTCTTTATGGTCCAAGCCTCACATCCATACAATGACTACTGGAAAAACCATAACTTTGACTATTATGGACCTTTCTCAGCAAAGTGATGCCTCTGCTTTTTAATACACTGTCTAGATTTGTCATAGCTTTTTTTTTCCCCCAAGAAGCAAGCATCTTTTAATTTCATGGCTGCAGTCAACATCTGCAGTAATTTTTGAGCCCAAGAAAATAAAGTCTGTCACTGTTTCCTTTGTTTGCCCATCTATTTGCCGTGAAGTGATGGGACCAAATGCCATGGTCTGAGTTTTCTGAATGTTGAGTTTTAAGCCAGCTTTTTCACTCTCCTTTTTCACCTTCATCAAGAGGCTCTTTAGTTCCTCTTCACTTTCTGCCTTAAGGGTGGTGTCATCTGCATACCTGAGGTTATTTATATTTCTCCTGGCAATCTTGATTCCAGTTTGTGCTTCATCCAACTCGGCATTTTGCATGATGTACTCTGCATATAAATTAAATAAGCAGGGTGACAATATACAACCTTGACGTACTCCTTTCCCAATTTGGAATCAGTCCATTATTATGGTTCTAACTGTTGCATCTTGGCCTACATATGGGTTTCTCAGGAGGCAGGTAAAGTGGCCTGATATCCCCATCTCTTTCAGAATTTTCCATAGTTTCTTGTGATCCACACAGTCAAAGGCTTTGGCATAGACAATGAAGCAGAGGTAGATGTGTTTCTGGAATTTCCTTGCTCTTTCTATGATCCAACGGATGTTGGCAATTTGATCTCTGGTTCTTCTGCCTTTTCTAAAATCTTTTGCACATCTGGAAGTTCTCAGTTCACATACTATTGAAACCTAGCTTGAAGAATTTTGAGCATTATGTTGCTAGAATGTGAAATCAGTGCAGTTGTGCGATAGTCTCAACATTCTTTGGCATTGCCCTTCTTTGAGATTGGGATGAAAACTGACCTCTTTCAGTCCTTTGGCCACTGCTGAGTTTTCCAAATTTGGTGGCACATTAGACTACAGAAAAGGAAATTTAGACTAAGTAGATTTTTCTGAGGGTGTGGTGTCAAATTGTAATTGGTCTTTAGTTATTTGTGAGTTGAGCTAACGAGTTCTCTGGAGGAGGTGGCCTGCTGATTGAGAGGGTATATTCCCCATGTTCCTGAGTAGGACCAGGAGCCATACATTGGGCACAATTCCCTGAAGGAGTCTCTAGACTCCTCAGTTTTTTCTTCTTTTGGGGGTAGGTGGCTCCCTAGGACTGTACAAATGGGCAACATCTGCAGTAATTTTTGAGCCCAAGAAAATAAAGTCTGTCACTGTTTCCTTTGTTTGCCCATCTATTTGCCGTGAAGTGATGGGACCAAATGCCATGGTCTGAGTTTTCTGAATGTTGAGTTTTAAGCCAGCTTTTTCACTCTCCTTTTTCACCTTCATCAAGAGGCTCTTTAGTTCCTCTTCACTTTCTGCCTTAAGGGTGGTGTCATCTGCATACCTGAGGTTATTTATATTTCTCCTGGCAATCTTGATTCCAGTTTGTGCTTCATCCAACTCGGCATTTTGCATGATGTACTCTGCATATAAATTAAATAAGCAGGGTGACAATATACAACCTTGACGTACTCCTTTCCCAATTTGGAATCAGTCCATTATTATGGTTCTAACTGTTGCATCTTGGCCTACATATGGGTTTCTCAGGAGGCAGGTAAAGTGGCCTGATATCCCCATCTCTTTCAGAATTTTCCATAGTTTCTTGTGATCCACACAGTCAAAGGCTTTGGCATAGACAATGAAGCAGAGGTAGATGTGTTTCTGGAATTTCCTTGCTCTTTCTATGATCCAACGGATGTTGGCAATTTGATCTCTGGTTCTTCTGCCTTTTCTAAAATCTTTTGCACATCTGGAAGTTCTCAGTTCACATACTATTGAAACCTAGCTTGAAGAATTTTGAGCATTATGTTGCTAGAATGTGAAATCAGTGCAGTTGTGCGATAGTCTCAACATTCTTTGGCATTGCCCTTCTTTGAGATTGGGATGAAAACTGACCTCTTTCAGTCCTTTGGCCACTGCTGAGTTTTCCAAATTTGGTGGCACATTAGACTACAGAAAAGGAAATTTAGACTAAGTAGATTTTTCTGAGGGTGTGGTGTCAAATTGTAATTGGTCTTTAGTTATTTGTGAGTTGAGCTAACGAGTTCTCTGGAGGAGGTGGCCTGCTGATTGAGAGGGTATATTCCCCATGTTCCTGAGTAGGACCAGGAGCCATACATTGGGCACAATTCCCTGAAGGAGTCTCTAGACTCCTCACGTTTGCTCTTATCTTCTTCACCTGTAGACCATATGGTACTTTTGAGATGACAAGCTAGGTAGGTAATTTTCAGTTACATTCAAACACAACTAGAGAGTAAGAGGGAACTACTTTGTGCAGATGTTACGTAGTCACTAATGACATCTTTGAAACCAGACTTGATGAGAATCCTCAAAGGAGATGTTAATGGATGAATTTGTGTAACATGAAATATAAATCCACCCTCACTTATGCTCTCCTTTCATGCATAAGAAAATGACAACTAATTTGGAAACAAATTGTGATCCTGCATTTGGTTTACTTAATTATGAGTCTCTGTGGTTTGAAATAACTGCTCATTTCTCAATGACATCTGCATCATCAAATTTCCTACCTAAGGTGGACCTGATAATTTGTGTCTGCCACTTTAGTAATCCAACCTGATACTTCATTTTTGTGTATCCATTCAGGGGTGAGGCAGGTGACTGGGAGATACCTAAAAAGGCAGAAATCTGGAATACTAAACAATCAGATGGACTGCCTGGAGTCTAATCACATTTTGCTTTGGGTAATTTGCTTGTTCATTTATTTATATGATTCTATGATTATAATGGCGTCAGAAACACATTTGATAGTCTAAGATTGAAAACGGCTATCATTTCTGAGCCCTTGAAAAGTAATTGTAGGAATAAATTGTAGCTAATGCCTAACTATTAGCCTTCAATAAAAGGCAAACAACATGAAGCCAGCATGAGGACCAAATTAGCAATAAGTGGTAGTTAGAAAAATGATGCCTGGAACAGCAAGCAGTTGGGAGTTAACCCTGAGACCTGAAGGACCAGATGAACTATACTCAGGAAGATTCTGCTCAGCCACTAGCGTTCTCAGCATGTGGGTGGGTCCAGGAAAGGGGTAAGGGGATGTGTGGAGAATATCAAGTTGGATTCTGCAAATTAACTACAGTCACATGATAAAGAATACCTGTCAGATAAAGGGGGAGCAAAGCTGATTCTTCATGGTCCCAAATCATTTCTAGGTTCCTATATCTAATGGCCATTTTCCCATTCTCTTCTTACAGGGCATCTGTCCCAGAGACACTGTTGATAATTCCCTCCTTGAAGTCCTCACTTTCCTAGCTCCCATCCCAGCCCACCTCGATCTTCTCAGCCTTCTCAGTCTGTCCTCTCCCTGACATTAACCTGATGGAAGTGACTGGAGTTCAGTCTTTCATCCCCTGTGCTCACATTCCATGCCACTACCACCCCCACCACCAGGAGCTCATTCTCTCCCCACCTTCAATTTCCAGCTCTATCCCGAGCTGAGAAAACTCAGATTTCCAGCTCCTTTCCTCCAAGCCCCCATCTATATGCAACTGTTTACTGCCCTGCCTCCTAGGCTTTCAGTTCAGCTTGTCTCAAAAGGAAGTCCCCATCCTTCCAGTGCACACCATCTCTTCCCTTTAGGCTTCCCATTCCGGTGAACAGCTCCCAGAGTCCACCCAGGACGCAAGCCTGAGGAGTCACTCCCGATCCCACATGCTCCACATTTGATGCATCAACCAGGCTTTTCAGTTAGAACTCTGACGTCTCTCCCGAATCAACTCACTGCACCCCTTGCCTCTTTTGCTCTCCTCCTCTGAGCCTGACTAATCACATTTTGCTTTGGGTAATTTGCTTGTTCATTTATTTATATGATTCTATGATTATAATGGCGTCAGAAACACATTTGATAGTCTAAGATTGAAACGGCTATCATTTCTGAGCCCTTGAAAAGTAATTGTAGGAATAAATTGTAGCTAATGCCTAACTATTAGCCTTCAATAAAAGGCAAACAACATGAAGCCAGCATGAGGACCAAATTAGCAATAAGTGGTAGTTAGAAAAATGATGCCTGGAACAGCAAGCAGTTGGGAGTTAACCCTGAGACCTGAAGGACCAGATGAACTATACTCAGGAAGATTCTGCTCAGCCACTAGCGTTCTCAGCATGTGGGTGGGTCCAGGAAAGGGGTAAGGGGATGTGTGGAGAATATCAAGTTGGATTCTGCAAATTAACTACAGTCACATGATAAAGAATACCTGTCAGATAAAGGGGGAGCAAAGCTGATTCTTCATGGTCCCAAATCATTTCTAGGTTCCTATATCTAATGGCCATTTTCCCATTCTCTTCTTACAGGGCATCTGTCCCAGAGACACTGTTGATAATTCCCTCCTTGAAGTCCTCACTTTCCTAGCTCCCATCCCAGCCCACCTCGATCTTCTCAGCCTTCTCAGTCTGTCCTCTCCCTGACATTAACCTGATGGAAGTGACTGGAGTTCAGTCTTTCATCCCCTGTGCTCACATTCCATGCCACTACCACCCCCACCACCAGGAGCTCATTCTCTCCCCACCTTCAATTTCCAGCTCTATCCCGAGCTGAGAAAACTCAGATTTCCAGCTCCTTTCCTCCAAGCCCCCATCTATATGCAACTGTTTACTGCCCTGCCTCCTAGGCTTTCAGTTCAGCTTGTCTCAAAAGGAAGTCCCCATCCTTCCAGTGCACACCATCTCTTCCCTTTAGGCTTCCCATTCCGGTGAACAGCTCCCAGAGTCCACCCAGGACGCAAGCCTGAGGAGTCACTCCCGATCCCACATGCTCCACATTTGATGCATCAACCAGGCTTTTCAGTTAGAACTCTGACGTCTCTCCCGAATCAACTCACTGCACCCCTTGCCTCTTTTGCTCTCCTCCTCTGAGCTGCCATCACTTCTTTCTGGACCATAGCATCCACACAGAGCTCTGTGCCCCTACTCTGGTCTGCCTCTCCACAATCCATTCTCTACATGACAGCCAGATCTTTCAAAAACCTAAGTCAGGTCACATTGGCTCTCTGGCCTAAAATCCATCGACAGCTCCCATTGGCCCGAAAAGCAAGTCTCCTGATTCTGGACCAAGGGCCTTGAGTGATGTGGGCCCAAGAATCCTGGAGTGGGTTGTCACATCCTATAGAGTTCAGACAAAATGTTACTGCCTCTATAATCTGCCGAGCTGGGCCAAGCTTCATTATCTGCTCTCCTAGCAACCTGGTTCTTTTTTTCCAATCACCTACATACCTAGTAAAAACTTAAAACAGGAAGTACATGGTTGCAATTAGGTGGTCCCCTTCACTAGGTTGTAAGCTCCTGATGGTCAGGAACACAGTCTGCTTTTAAATCTCTAGCACCTCTCTAAAACCAAGCATAGGACTTGGTACAAAATTGCACTCAATCTGTAGTTGTTAAATAAATACAAGAATATTGTTATTCTTTCCCAGTTGAGTCTTGTTTATGATCACTGAGGGCCGAGCCAGCATCCAGCATGCATCCTACTGTAGTCTCTGCACCCTGCTCCATGCCCGGCAAGGGAACGAGCCTGGCTTAGAGGTGGGCACAGCCTCACCTCAGGGACACCTGTGCCTGCTGCCAAACGCTAAGTCTGTGGCAGGCCTGGCTCAGTAATCTCAGTAGGAGAAGCCACAGCTGGTGAGAAAGATCCCCCTGGAGAGGACTCCTGGGACTTCTGGAGTGGGAAAAATGAAACAGCGCCACCCTTTTCCAGAGCCTCACAGAACAGAGCATTAGTGTGAGCGTTAACACAACCAGGCACTCATGGCTCATTGGGTAAATAATCTCCTGCAATTCAGGAGACACGAGTTTGATCCCTGGGTTGGGAGACTCTCTTGGAGAGGGGAATGGCAGCCCTCTCCAATCTTCTTGCCTGGAAGTCAGACACAACTGAGCAAGCATTGATGGGAAAGGGCCCACTCGCACAGGAGCTGCTGTGAGCCAGCTTTTTTTATGTATTGATTTATTTTTTGACAAAGCTGCATACCATGTGGGATCTTATTCCCTTACTAGGGATCATACCTGGGCCTCCTGCCCTGGAAGCACAGATTCTTAAACACCGGACTTCCAGGCTGCAGTCGACGGTGCCTTCCGTGAACCTTGGCTCCACTCCCGCTGCGAAGAGTAGGGTTGACAGTCACCACTGCCCTGGCCCTGTGCTCAGGGTCTGCCTCACCCCTCAGACAAATTGACCAAGGTCCCCTCTTCCCTTGGCAGGCCCCCTTCTCTGCCGCCAGTCTCCCTGTCGTAGTTGCTGGAGGCACAGAGGAACTGATGCTCCAGTGGCTGGATGGCAGCACATTTTATAGTCTCCCAAATCGCTGCGCTGAGTGGTTGTGTCCTCTGTGCCAGGGTGTGCTGAAGGCTCTCCTCGTGTCTCCACACAGGGTCCTTGCCATCCCACTGTCGGGTAGTGGGATGGCATCCTTTATACAGGAGTAAACCAAACCTCAGTGAAATGATGTCATAGAGCTCACATCTAGAAAGTGGCCCCAAGGGTGGAGGGTGGGAGGGAAGCTCAAAAGGGAGGGGATATATGTACACCTATGCCTACCGTGTTGATGTATGGCAGAAACCAATGCAATATGGTAAAACAATTATCCTTCAATGAAAAATAAATAAATTTTTTAAAAAAGAAAGTGGCCCCAGTGGAGGTCAAAGGCCGGTCATTTTCTTCCTACACTGCTTTCCTGTCACTTCCTCTCCATCTGGGCTTTGGCCAGAGACCTGGCCCTCCCGACCGTCCGTGTCCTCATGTGTGAAATGAAGATGATGAGGGCGCCTGTCTCCCAGGGTCACTAAGAAGCTCAGAACACAAGCTGTTGTAGACCTATCGCCGAGAAAGTGCTTCATGCGTTGCAGCAACGACAGCTTTGGTGGTTAGAATCAGTGTTATAACTATAGCCTTACCTCTCTAAGCTGGCCCCACTGATCCCTTTCAGCCATCCCTCTTCCCCCAACAGCTAGGGGGCCAGGGTGTAAGAGCCGATCCACTCTGTGGCCACAGAACATGGTGGCATTTCATCTCTCCACAATCCCCTTCCCAGACCCATCCTTTTGAGTCACGGCTCTGCCCAGGTGACGAGAATAATGAGGTGATCCACCTAGTAGGCGACTGAACTGCTCACGCCTAATAAAAAAAGACAAATTCCTGAGGCTAGCCAGCCAGTGCCTTTAAATAAAACTGAAATCCAATGAAAGGAAAGATCTTCACAATTGTTGAAATCATGGCCTCCTGCACCTGCAGAAGGGAATATGTGGCACTCCCAGGTTGAAATCTAATATGCGGGCTCCTAATCTCTTAGAACTGATTACTTTAATGAATTTTAAAGGTAGAGCTTTAATTAAAACAGGTCTCTGTGGACAAAAAGCATGCTCTTTTGTGAGCTCAGTAAATATTGCCTTTTAAACTAATAAGTTCAGTTACCAGAAATACTACTGCATATAAACAGTTGGTTTTTTTCATCCTATGCTGTGGAAACATAACTAGATATTGAAGAGAGGCTGGCTGCATTTCAAAGGCTGGCATTTGGCTCTGCAAATAATAGCATCTTAAATGTGTGGGACATCTTTCTCCTCTTGAGCACAAAGAACTTTCCAGGCATGATCTCATCCTGTCTTCAGACATTCCCCTCTGGGCTGGACTGAGGAAGACAGCGTTCATGATGACAGTGTTGCCTGGCCTCTCTGACTCCCCCAAGGCCTCTCTCTTTGCACCCTCCACCCTGTACATCACTGAGAAGATGGAGGCCAGCCAAGGGGATGCCACAGTTTCTTTTCCCTTCCTCCTTAACCCAGCCAATACCCGTCTCCTTATGTTCAGAAGACAAATAAATGAGTCAGGCTACCGTTTATGTGCCAGGCACTGGGCTAAGCAGGAATGAATTATTTCATGTAACCCTCAAAACAATCCTAGGAGATAGTTTCTAGTATAATCTGCAAAGGTGCCTCCACTTCACTCAGTAACAGCCTCGTGGTGGCCTTCCAGTCTCCCCTGCAGGCCCCTCTTAGCTCACTGCTCACATTCCCTCCCCTCTCTCCTTTGTCCGGTGGGACATCTGAGAGTCGAGGACAGGCTAGACTAGTAGACCCTGCATTTAGAAATTAGCTTGCCAGTATTTTTTAAAAGATACCCACTCTTGAGTGTCTTCTCTGTGCCAAATTTCATGCCAATCAATGTTACATAAACTATTTACCCTTCCCAGGCTCGCAGTGAGAATGGTATCATTATTATACACATCTTAGTGATGAGAGAACCAAGACTTAACAGAAGCTGCGATCGTTTCCCAAGTTCACAGACTTGGTCAGTGGCAGGTCCTGGGCTTCAGACCGACAGTCCACCTCCAGAGGCTGCTCTATTTCCATTCAACTCACTGCCTCCCAAGTCTAGAAATCTGTCTGCAGACATACACAGAGTTTTACACCTTCTACTGTACGTCTCCCATTGGCCACATTTGTTGTAACTTCACCTAATAGCAGCATGATTTATAGGCTGAGAGGCAGCATGCATGGCTTGTATCACCTGTCATTCACCTCTAATTATGTGATTCAGCCATGGAGTGCTTCATTGTCGAAAGCAGATCCTTTCTGTCAGTAGAGTTCTGTCTTCATTCAAGTAACCTCTAATTTGTGAGCTGACTATTCCCTTTGGGTTATTTCAAGGAGATATTAGTCATGTTGTGGTCAGTTTCAGGAAACCCTCTTGTTTTCCTTTTGTCTTTTCTTATCTCCAGATTTATTGCAACGACTTAGGGATTTGTATTCCTAATTGAAAATCAAACAATGGAGGACTTGACCTTGGAGGATGTTGCACAGACCCCTAGCACTCACCAACATTCATGTTCTACTCTTCTTAGGCGTTTAGCTCAGCTATAGTTCCTAGGATCTCCTGCGATAAGGTGTGGCTGTGTAACTATTCCACCAAATGAGTGTAAATGATATGAACTTTGTCCAGTTAGCCCAGAACAACTCCAGGTAATCCTCAATCCCTTTCCTTTGTATCAATCAGACTGATGGAAAGAACTCTGAGGATGGGGCTTCCCAGGTGGCTCAGTGGGAAAGAACCCACTTGCAATGCAAAAGTAGTGTGTTTGATCCCTGGGGCAGGAAGATCCCCTGCCCAACTTACTCCATTCTTCTTTTTTTTTTTTTTTTTTTGAGGTATCTTTTTCTTTTGACCACTTCTGTTGGTCTTTCATTCATCTATTTTCATCCATCTTTGTTCTTTTGGCCTGTGTGGGCCTCCCATCGCAGTGGCGTCTATCGCTGCAGAGCACCAGCTCTGGGTGCAGGTGCTCCAGAGCTCCGGCTCGGTAGTTGGGCACATCCGTCCAGCCGCTCCATGGCACAGGAGATCTTCCCAGGCCAGGGATCGAACCGGCGCCCTTTGCACTGCCAGGTGGTGTCCTTACCCACTGGACCACCAGGGAAGCCCCACTCCATTATTATTGCCTAGGAAATTCCATGGACAGAGGAACCTGGCAGGCTACAGTACACTGAGTCGCAGAGTCAGACACAACTTAGTGGTTAAAACAACAAACAACACCTCTGAGTATTAGAGGAGCCTGGATCCAGAATGACAGTGAAAGAGCTGCCCAACCGGGATTTCTTGCACTAGGTTATGACACAAGTAACACGCAACCCTTTTTCTGTTTTGCTACTAAATTTTGAGTTACAGAGGCTAGTTTTACTGACCTTAACTAATATAGAGGAAAACAAGAATTTCTGATATCCAAAATATAGATGAAAAGGAAGGAGGTATAACAAGCCAAGAAAAGCAGAATCACTGATGAGACAGAATCTGATCTATGGTGAATGAATTACCTCCTTCCTCCATGTTCACATATCCTTCTATTTCTCTCATCTCTCTCCTGTAAAGGAATCAACACAAGACTGAACAAGATCATGTCCTCCCCATATAAAGCTGATTAAAAGCAGTAGATAACAGTGGGTGAATGGCTTCTAGGTATGTGTGAACCTAGTGATCAGCCACAACGTCTTTGCAGTTGGTAGAATATGCCAGACAGAGATTGTTTTGTGGAGGAATCTAATATGTGGAGGTCACTATTGACCAGAGAGAGGTCTTTCTTTCCCACCACAAGCCCTCTTGGATGTCTCTGGAGATACATTTGTCTTCTCAGTTCTTTTAGCGGTGACTCTAACCCATTAGAGTCAACACAACCAGAATTGTCCCTTTGGGGGAAGGGAGTTATGCACGTTCAATACCAGAAACCTTCATGCAGACACGGCTTTGGGTGGGAATGCAAAGAACCTTCTATATTTTTAACAGGTGACACAGAAGTTCATTGTGGAGACCTTTTTGTTTTATTTGGAGGAGGTTTTTAATAGATGGAGGCATGGAAACTTCAGGAGGGGACATGACCTGTTCACCATCAATGCCAGCATGAGAATTAGATTAAGCCTGACTGCTCCACATCCTTTCAAAGCAAGCTTGGGTTTACTCATTTTATAAAAATGAGAAGTAATTTTAATGTAATAAGTCTTTTACAGTATGATAGACTGACAGGCATATCTTCCCCTCACAATTCAGGGTAAGTTATGGAAATATAATGGAGTGAGTCATCTCTTTGTGTCTATATGTTTATTTGAAAGTATCAGAATATTGTAAATGAAGTGTTTTTTTCCTGAAATATTAACTTGAAGATTTGCCTGAAATCATGCAGTTTTAGCCTCTGCTGTGTGTTATGTTAAAAAATTGTTCCTTGATGAGTGACTAAAAGTTGTGTATCTATTTATTATTATTTAGTCATGAAACATTTACAGATCACTTGTTGGAGAACTGGGTTAGGTGTTGCTTGCGGGGGTGTGTGGATATGTGGGCCAAAGGCATACCTTGCTCAGTGACACAAGCCTTTAAATTCTTGGGGCCGCTTCCTAAGGTGCCCACCACAGGAGCCTTCCAAAATGTCAGAGTAGCTCTAACCACAAAGCAAAGTTCTGCCTTTCCCTTGAAGCACTGCTTCATCAAGGATCCATCTTTTCAGGTTCATGGATTCATTCCCATAGTCACCCCTGCTCCTTAGCCTCTTTTGCTTTATTTTTAAAATGATTTTAATTTATTTTTATTTATTGTTATTATATTTTGACCATGTCATACAGCTTACAGGATCTTGGTCACCACCAGCTTACAGGATCATGGATTGAACCCAGGACCCTGGTAGTGAAAGTGCCAAGTCCTAAATATTGGACCACCAGGGAATTTCCTAGCCTCTCCTGCTTTAAATGGTCTATCTTGCTTTTTATTAAGCAGTGAACTTTTTAATTATTCTAAACTTCCATTTTCTTTGTAGAAGATATATAAAATATAGACAAGAAAATTGAGAAAAAATGCATTAACTCCACCAACCGTAAGAAAGCACTCAACGTTTAGTGAACATACTTTCAGTCTTTTTTCCTATGCATACAGTGTCTTATGTATAAATTTATACACATGGAATTATATTTCAGACACTATTACTTGTCTTTAGATCAGTTGTGAAAACCTTTCCATGACCACACCTACTTCATTTTTACTTGTAGTGGCTATATAAAATTTTACTGTAAGTAGGAGCTATCATGTACTATACCACATGTTGCTGACTATTCAGTTATTTCCAATTTTCACTGTGATGAGTAGTGTTTCTGTCATCCTTATTTATACACACATTGTTTTGTTTAATTGCTAAGTTGTGTCTGACTCTTTTGCAACTCCATGGACTGTAGCTCACCAGGCTCCTTTGTCCATGGGATTCTCCAGGCAAGAATACTGGAGTGGGTGCCATTTCCTTCTCCAGGGGATTGTCCTTACCCAAAGATTGAACCTGTTTGTCCTACATTGGAAGGTGGATACTTTACCACTGAGCCACCAGAGAAATTCTATAGATACGTGTTTGTATGTTTGCCTTATTATTTCCAAAGAATAAATTACTAGAAACTGAATTTCTACATCAAGGGTCATATATCTTTTTGAGGTTCTTAATCCCTATCTTTTAGCCTTTGAGTCTATGGCCACACCACCCTGAACTTACCCAATCTTGTCTGTTTAGCTTTTGATCCATCTTCTCCTAAAACTGTTGTCTCCCAGATTGCTCCATTTGGGCTGCGGAAACCTCAGATCAAGTGTTGCCCTATGAACCAAGACCTTAGGTCATAAAGTCATCTAGTTATTGTCGGAGCTGTGGCTAAAACCTACATTTTCTGATCCAGTTGACTCATAAATATTTGGTTTACCATTAAAGGACTTCCTTGGTGGCTCAGTGTTAAAGAATTCACCTGCCAATGCAAGAGATGTAGGTTCCATCCCTGGGTTGGAAAGATCCTCTGGAGAAAGAAATGGCAACCCACTCCACTATTCTTGTCTGGGAAATCTCATGATCGGAGGAGCCTGGTGGCTACAGTCCATGGGGCTGGAAAAGAGTTGGGACACAACTGAGTGACTAAACAACAGCAACAAAGAGTTAACAGTGGCCGCCACCAGCACACTCTTTCTCACCAACAGTGATTTGGCTGCTGCCTGGAAGGAGAACCTGGTCTGTAATGGCCCTCTGGCTTATCTTCACATTTTTCACTCCTGGCCAAATGGAAATCACATTACTTAAAATACAAACATGATTTAATGATTTTAAAAATGTGTAACTGTCTCCATTCTAATTTCTCATTAAGGCAAGGAGCATGCCTGTGGAATGATATAAAAAAATATTATGCAGATAAATGTGAAACTGAGAGGAAAGGGATGCAAGAGACGCAACCTGGTCTGTTAGAGAACAAGAGACCATGGTTCTAAGTTTCACTCTGCCAGTAAGTCTCTGTGGGTCCTTGGAAGAAGTCCTTTTGTAGAGAAGAATGGACATTGATCTCTAGGCTTCCTGCCAGTTTTAGTGATCTAGGATTAAGAACCAGCAGGTTGTAGTTTACCCATCTTTCCAGGTTTATAGAGAAGGGGGTGTTTGAGAAGTCTACTAATATACCCTGGAGTCAGGGCTTAAAGGTTGAATCAGCTGGCCATGAATTTAACATGCCTTACAACCCCTTTTTTTTTCACTTTAACTTTATTTTCAAAGCCTCCTAAATGTGACCAACTTAATCTATCTCATGGAATCTAAGATGCCTCTCTAGTGAGATGCTCTCTTAAGTACCACTAAGAAATTGTTTAAATGCTTACCATTCAACTACAAAACAATGCTGTTTTATGCATCAATATAATTTACATCCTAATCTCAGATTTTAAGATTATCTGGCCTTCACACTCACAAACCCCTCCATATTGTACAGAGGAAGAGAGCCCAGAGAAATAACACGAGAAGCCCAAAGTCACAGAGATAGTATGGGACTAGAACCAAAAAGCAATAGAGAGAAGCACTTACAGAATGGAGGAGTAAAGACATCCAAAAGTCATTCTTCCATGAAAGCAGGGAAAACACTGGCAAATTTGTCAAAATCAACTTGTTTACAATTTTTTCTAGAAATTCATCAAAGGCTTCAAAAATCCATGGAGCATTTTATTAAGAATAGAAGACTTTGTTGTGTTTTAACTTTACCTACTTACATCCTCCCCTCCCCAACTCAATGGTGACCTTGAAAACCAGTAACCTAGGAGGAGAACCAGTATTAGAAGGAAAACAATAGAGTATCAAACTGTGTGAGGCAAAACCTAATAGAGCTGCCAAGAGAAATAGATAAATCTACTATTATAGTTGAAAACTTCAACATCCCTCTCTCAGAAAAGGATAGACCCAACAGACAGAAAATCACGAAGAACAGAGTTGAACTGAACAATACCCATCAGTCAACTGGGTGGAAGCATTTTATAGTAGACAATAGGAAAACAATAGAATCAATAAAACCCAGAATTGGTTCTTCAGGAAGATCAACAAAATTGGCAAACTTCTAGATGGACTAGCCAAGAAACACCAAAAAAAGACTTGAACTACTAAAATCAGAAATGAAGTTGAGGACATTACTATAGACCTACAGAAATAAAAATATTATAAGACAGTACTGTCAACAATTGCATGCCAAAAAAAAATAGATATTCTAGATGAAATGGATAAAGTCCTAGAAACAAACTACCAAGCCTGACTCAAGAAGAAACAGAAAATCTAAGTAGATCCCGAACAAATTGAAATTGAATCAGTAATCAGAAACCTCTCAACCAAAAAAGCCTAGGACCAGATGAATTCTACAAAACATTTAAAACAGCATTAACAAAGATTCTTCTCAAGCTCTCCCAAAATATGTAAGTGGAGGGAATATTCCCTAATGTGTTCTTTGAAACCAGCATTTCCCTACTGAGGCCAAGACAAAGACCTCACAAGCAAAGAAAGCTATAGATCACTATCCATTACAAATATAGATGTAAAAACTATCAACAAATTACTAGCAACCAAATCCAGCAGTATATTAAGAGGACTATAAACAATTAACAATTGAGATCTGTCTAAAGAATGTAAAAAGTTCAACATTAAGAAGAAAGAACAATCAGCATATACTAGTCTACTAGGACTGCCTTAACAGAATGCCATAGCCTGGGTGGTTTAAATAACAGAAATGTATTTTCTCTGATATAGAGGCTGAAAGTCCAAGATCAAGATGCTGGTTGGTGAGTCTCCTGCCTTGCTTGCTTCTTGTGTCCTCACATGGCATTTCCCCTATGCTCATGCACTCCTGGCATCTCCTCCTCTTCTTCTAAAGTACACTAGTCCTAGTGGATTAACGGCATACCCTTATTACTTCATTTAATCTAACTACCTCCTTTAAGGCCCTATCTTCAAATACAGTCATGTTGGGGGTTTGGACTTCAACATATGCTTCTTTTTTCTTTGAGGGTGGGACACAATTCAACCCATAACATAATTTAATACACCATACTAACAGAATGAAGAGGGGAAAACCCATATGATTATCTCATCTGAGGCAGGAAAGCATTTGATAAAACTTAACTCTTCTATTTATGACAAAAAATATTCAACAAATTAGAAATAGATGAGAACTTCCTCAACATGATATAGGGCATTTATGAAGAACTCACAGTGACCATCATATTTAATGGTGAAAGAATGAAAACTCTCTCTGTAAGATCAGGAATAAGACAAGCAACTTGCTTTCCCCACTTCTATTCAGCATTGCACAGGAAGTTCTAGCCAGAGCAATTAGGCAAGAAAAATAAATCAAAGATCCAAATTGAAATGAAGTAAAATATCTCTATTTTCAGAAGATACGATCTTATATATAGAAATTCTAAAGCATTCACATAAACTATTAGTACTAATAAGCAAATTCAGAAAAATTTCAGGGTATAAGTTCAATGCAAAAAGATCAATTGTAGTTCTATATGCTGGTAAAGAATGATTCATAAAGGAATTTAAAACAAACAATTTCATTCACAATAGCAAGAAATTTAACCAAGGAGGTGTAAGACTTATACACTGAAAATGGCAAACACTGCTAAAAGAAATTAGAGTAAATGGAAAGATACTCTTTGTACATGAACTTGAAGGTTTAATATTACTACTATGCTAATACTCCCTAAATTGATCTAAAGATTCAGTGCAGTTCCTATCAACATCACAATAACTCCCTTATTTTGCATATATGGAAAAGTTGGCCCTAAAATTCATATGAAATTTCAAGGGACCCTGAAGAGCCAAAAACAATTTTAAAGAATCAAAACAAATTTGAAAGAGTATCTTCATCCATTCAGGCATCTATAACAATACCATAGACTCAGTAGCTTATAAACATCAGAAATTTTATTTCTCACAATTTTGAAGGCTAGGAAGTCCAAGAATGTGACACAACAGATTTGGCATCTGGCGAGGACCTGCTTTCTGTTTATAGACAGCTATCTTCTCAGTGTGTCCTTATGTAGCAAAAGGGGCAAGGGAACTCTCTGGGGTTTCTTTTATATGGGCACTAATACCATTTATGAGGTCTCTGCTCTTAGGAGCTGGTCATCTTCTAAACACATCACATCCAAGTACCGTCACCCTGGAGGTTAGGATTTCATCATGTGAATTTTGGAAGGACACAGTCAATAGCAAGGAGTCACACTTCCCCATTTCAAAACTTGACTGAGAAATATACAGTAATTTGGGCTTCCCTGGTGGTCCAGTGGGTAAGCACACCACCTTGCAGTGCAAGGGGCGCCAGTTCGATCCTTGGTTTGGGAAGATCCCATGTGCCGCGGAGCGGCTGGACCAATGTGTCCAACGACCTAGCTGGAGCTCTGGAGCGCATGCGCCCAGAGCTGGTGCTCTGCAGTGAAGAGGCCACTGTGATGAGGGGCCCCCACAGGCCAAAGAACAAAGATAAATAAATGAAAGATCAATAGAAGTGGCAAAAAAAAAAAAAAAGGGAAAAGATACAGAAATTTTTGAAAGTGTTGGTAGAGACTTCCCTGGTGGACTAGAGGTTGAGAGTCTGCCTGCCAATGCAAGGGACAGGGGTTTGATCCCTAGTCTAGGAAGATTCCACACGCCAAAGAGCAGCCAGGCCCATGTGTCACAACTACTGAGCCAACGCACCAGAACTCCTGAATCTTACATGCCTGGAGTCATCCTCCACAACAAGCGAGGTCACTGCAATGAAAAGCCTGTGCACTGGAATGAAGAGTAGCCCACCTTGCTGCAACTAGAGAAAGCCGGCACACAGCGAAGACCCAGAACAGCCAAAAGTATTAAAAGGAAGAAAAACTGTCAGTAAAAGCATAAGGATAAATGCATAGCTTAATGGAATAGAATTGAGAGTCCAGAAATAAACCCATATATTTAAGGTTAATTGATTTTTGATAAGGATGCCAAGATCATTCAATGGGAAAAGGAGAGTCTTTTAACAAGTGATCCTGGGGAAACTGGATATGTATATGCATGAATAAAAGAATGAAGTTGGAATCTTACATGCAAAGATTAGCACAGAGAGGATCAAAGATCTAAAAATAAAAACTAAAATTATGAGACTTTTAGAATGCTTCATAGGGGAAGGCTTCATAAAAATGGATTTGGCAGTGGTTTCTTATATATGGCACCAAAAGCACAGGCAACAAAAGAAAAAAAATAGATAAATTGGACTTCATCAAAATTAAAAACTTTTATCCATCAAAGAAATACTATGAACAGAGTAAAAAGGCAATCCAGAATGTCAGAGAAGATATTTACAAATCATATATCTAATCAGGGATTAATATCCTGATACATAAAAAACTCATACAACTCAATAACAACAAAAGAACTAAATTAAAAATTGGTAAGGACTTGAATGTACATTTCGCCAAAGAAGATGTAAAAATGGGTGACATATGTATACCAGATATTCACTGTATCACTATTATTATGGAGAGAGGAATAGCTACCCATACTAGTATTCTTGCCATGGACAGAGGAGCCTGGCTACATTAGGGAAATGGAAATCAAAACCATAATGAGATACTACTTCATACCCATCAGGTTGTGTGTGTGTGATTTAGTCCTTCAGTCTTGTTCGACTCTTTGAGACCCCATGGACTGTAGCCCACCAAGCTCCTCTGTTCATGGAATTCTCCAGGCAAGAATATTGGAGTGTGTAGCCATTCCTGTCGAGGCTGGCTCAACAGTGAACAACCCCAGGGGTGCGGTGCCACAGAAGATTAAAGAAAAACAAGACACAGAAATAAAGTGGGGATCAGGGGGCTAATGCCTTTCTTAGGCAGAAGCCCAGCACTGACCCCGTTCATGATATTGTTTCTTGTTGCTTTCTTGTATGTGCAGTTACATGCACACGAGACATCTGTTTTTTATAATCACAAAAATGGGGATAGAGGTATACAATGTGTAGACCTCCCTGTTCCTGTCATGTTTCCTTCCTGTGTATGTCCTCTGGCCTGCAACGGCTTTGTTTATTCTTAGACCCGAGCAACTTTATCTCCCAAACCTAGCAACGTCTTTTCTCACTCATATCTCCAAGACTCTGGTCCTGAGAACCGGTGCTGATGGTGTTCCATCAGTAACATTGATATGTAAACACCTTGCTTTCAAGGTGTTCAGTGTTGTCCTTGTTCCCAGCCCATCGCCTCGGGTTCAGAGAAAGTCATTGCCTTGTTCTTTCAGACTCCATTTTGAGTCTCTATTCATCATCCTCATGTCTGCATTGTATATCCTACAATTCCCTTCTCCAGGTGATCTTCCTGACCCAGCGATTGAACCCAGGTCTCCGGCACTGCAGGCAGATTCTTTACCTTAGGTTAGCTATTACCAAAAGAATAGAAAGTAACAAGTGTTGGTGAGGACTTGAGGAAATTGGAACCCTTATGGAACTCCTGGTGGAAATGTAAAATGGTGCAGCCCCTATGGAAAGCAGTATGGTGGTTTCTCAAAGACTTAAAAATACAATTACCATATGAGACAGCAATTCCACTTCTGGATTTATGACCAAAAACAAAAACAAAGGGAGATTCCCTTGTAGTCCAGTGAGTAAAGAGCCTGCCTGCCAGTGCAAGGGGCACCGGTTTGATCCCTGGCCCGGGAACTGCTGGGCCAGTGTATCCAATTACAAGACAGCACTCTGGAGCACATGTGCCCAGAACCAGTGCTCTGCAACGAGAGGCCCACACAGGCCAAAAAATAATAAAGATGGATGAAAAATTAACGATGGGGGCTTCCCTGGTGGTCCAGTGGGTAAGGACACCGCCTTGCAGTGCAAGGGGCGCTGGTTTGATCCCTGGCCTGGGAAGATCCCATGTGCCACAGAGCGGCTGGACTGATGTGTCCAATCACCGAGCCGGAGCTCTGGAGCGCATACACCCAGAGCCAGTGCTCTGCAACAACAGAGGCCACCGCGATGGGAGGCCCACACAGGTCAAAGAAAAAAGATGGATGAAAATAGATGAATGAAAGACCAATAGAAGTGGCCCGCCCGCCCCCCTCCCTCCCCAACACCCCCCCACAAAAAATTAACGATGACTTAGAGGCAAAGGAGAACCACCTAAACCTGAAAGCAAGGACTCCAACAGATTTATACATCAACGTTCATAGCAGTATTTTTCACAATATTCAAAAGATGGCCAATCTAAGTATCAATCACTGGATGAAGGGCTAAACAAAGGTAGTTCATTTATACAGTGGAATGTTATTCAGACTGAAAAAGGAAGGAAATTCTGACATATACTACAACATGGATGAACCCTGAAGACATAAGTGAAATGTCAGTTTCAAAAAGACAAATACTGTATGATTCCTCTCATATAATATGGAGTGGACCAATTCATAGACCCAGAAACTAAACTGTGGTGATCATCAGAGGTCAGGGGAGTGGGAAATGAGGAGTATTGGTTAATGAATAGAGAGGGTCAATTTGGGAGGATGAAAGCGTACTGGAGATGAACAGTGGTGATGATTGCCCAACAATGTGAATGTGCTTAAAAATAGTTACAGTGGCAAACTCTGTGATGTATAATTTACCACAATAAAAAAGGAGAATGTCATTATTCTTATGAAATACGTATTGAAATATTTAAAGTTGAGTGGCACAATATCTCCATCACAGTGGTTCAGAAAAAGAAATTATGTCCGTGCTTGTGTGTACACAAATTGATATATATTATACATCCACAGAGAAAAAAGAATGAAAAGTGAAACAAATGGCACAAATGTAAACAGTTGGTGAATCCAAGTTAGGGGTATTTAGAAGTTCCTTGTACAATTCTTGCAAATCTTTTGGAAATTATAAATCATAGGGACTTCCCTGGTGGTCCAGTGGTTAAGACTCCAAGCTCCCAGTGCAGGGGGGCACACGTTCAATCCCTGGACGAAGAACTAGATCCCACATGCTGGAACTAAGACTCAGAGCAGCCAAATAAATAAATTAATTTAAAGAAGAAATCATGTAAACCTAAAAGGAAACAACTTAGGTTAGGTAAAATAAATAAGAGTCTGTAAGTGCTTAATTAGTACAGTGCTCATCCAAGCACACCCTGAACTCCCCTTTCTCTTACTAGCCTTTGACTGCCTGAAAAGACAAAAAAAAAGAAGAGAAAAATTTCCTCCCAAATTGTCTAGTCTTTCTTCTTACTCCATGGGTGGTGCCCTGGCTATCTCCAGGGTTGTTATTCTGAGGGGGTTGCATTTTTTTTTAAAGATATTTTAAATGTGGACCGTGTTTAAAGTCATGAGTGAATTTGTTACACTGTTTTCGGCCGCAAGGCATGTGAGATTTAGCACCCCGACCAGGGATCAAACCCACATGCCCTGCATTGGAAGGTGAAGTCTTAACCACTGGACTGCCAAGGAAGTCCCTGTTTGGGGGGGGTTGTTACTGACAATCTAAACATGGATGAACCTGAAGACATAAGTGAAATGTCAGTTTCAAAAAGACAAATACTGTATGATTCCTCTCATATAATATGGAGTGGACCAATTCATAGACCCAGAAACTAAACTGTGGTGATCATCAGAGGTCAGGGGAGTGGGAAATGAGGAGTATTGGTTAATGAATAGAGAGGGTCAATTTGGGAGGATGAAAGCGTACTGGAGATGAACAGTGGTGATGATTGCCCAACAATGTGAATGTGCTTAAAAATAGTTACAGTGGCAAACTCTGTGATGTATAATTTACCACAATAAAAAAGGAGAATGTCATTATTCTTATGAAATACGTATTGAAATATTTAAAGTTGAGTGGCACAATATCTCCATCACAGTGGTTCAGAAAAAGAAATTATGTCCGTGCTTGTGTGTACACAAATTGATATATATTATACATCCACAGAGAAAAAAGAATGAAAAGTGAAACAAATGGCACAAATGTAAACAGTTGGTGAATCCAAGTTAGGGGTATTTAGAAGTTCCTTGTACAATTCTTGCAAATCTTTTGGAAATTATAAATCATAGGGACTTCCCTGGTGGTCCAGTGGTTAAGACTCCAAGCTCCCAGTGCAGGGGGGCACACGTTCAATCCCTGGACGAAGAACTAGATCCCACATGCTGGAACTAAGACTCAGAGCAGCCAAATAAATAAATTAATTTAAAGAAGAAATCATGTAAACCTAAAAGGAAACAACTTAGGTTAGGTAAAATAAATAAGAGTCTGTAAGTGCTTAATTAGTACAGTGCTCATCCAAGCACACCCTGAACTCCCCTTTCTCTTACTAGCCTTTGACTGCCTGAAAAGACAAAAAAAAAGAAGAGAAAAATTTCCTCCCAAATTGTCTAGTCTTTCTTCTTACTCCATGGGTGGTGCCCTGGCTATCTCCAGGGTTGTTATTCTGAGGGGGTTGCATTTTTTTTTAAAGATATTTTAAATGTGGACCGTGTTTAAAGTCATGAGTGAATTTGTTACACTGTTTTCGGCCGCAAGGCATGTGAGATTTAGCACCCCGACCAGGGATTAAACCCACATGCCCTGCATTGGAAGGTGAAGTCTTAACCACTGGACTGCCAAGGAAGTCCCTGTTTGGGGGTTTCTCAGTCTTGGGGGCAGGTCGCTTGATGGGCAGACTGACAACATGGCTAATAGTCAAGCCATCCTAGGGCACAGTTGACGCTGTTAGTGTCAGTGCTCACTTGGGAAAGCAGCTTTCTAGAACTAGATCAGGAGTGCTAGGGGCAGGGTTTGGCTACACTTAATTATACTCCCTTTGAACTACTATCTTGAGCCATGGCAGTTAGAGAATCTCTCCCTTCAAGAAGGTCTGCTGAAACGATCGTAATCATTGAGGTTGACAGCTCAACTTCCTTTGCACGGAGCCCCTGAAGGAAAGGGTAGGCTACGGAAGGCATGTCAAGCCAGTTGGAGAGACCAGGCTAACAAGTGCTGTGCTCAGTGCTGGAAATGAAGCAGAAGTAGTCTTGTCTGTCTTTGTTCTGGAAGGGCTGGCCGGACCAAAGAGGACACAGAGAACTAGAAGAGAACAAAGTCCCAGTGGAGGCTTTCTTGAAAACACTAGATGGTGTTCTGCCTGCTACCAGACTGTGTGGACTGAATGACGTTTCACAGTGGGGACAAGAGACTAGGTGGGGGTGTAAATTAGCACTTCTCAGTCTACGACATGCTTTGGAAACACTTGGGCATCCTGTTAAAATGCAGATTCTGATGGAGTAGGTCTGGGGTGAGGCTTGAGAGTCTGCATTAAAAAAAATTTTTTTTTTTTTTTGGCAGTGCATCATGGCCTGTGGGATCTTAGTTCCCCAACCAGGAATTGAACTTGTGTCCCCTGCATTTTAGGGGGACCCAGTTTTAGGGGGCAGAGTCTTAGCCACTGGACCACTAGGCGAGTCTTGAGATTGTACATTTTTAATAGGCTCCCAGGTTACACTGATGTTGCTGATTTCTGAAAAATATGCTTTGAGAAGGAAGGCTATAACAGAATGATTGTTCCCCTTGGTTGTCAATTAAAGCCTTCATTTAGCAGTTTTTTGAAGAAACAGCTGCAATAGAAAGCCATAGAGGCAGTTTGTTGGGAATAAGGCCTTGAATAAAGTTAGGTGTGTTTGTGTGTAAAATAACAAACACTGAGTGTTTACTATGTGCCAATCATGGGTGGCGCTAGCGATAAAGAGCCCCCGTCTGCCAGTGCAGGAGACATAAGAGACATAAGGTTCCATCTCTTGAGTTGGGAAGATCTCCTGGAAGAGGCAACGGCAACCCACTCCAGGATTCTTGCCTGGAGAATCCACCCTTAAGGCCCCACTTCCTAATATCATCCTGCTGGGGATTAAGTTTCAACGTAGGAATTTTAGAGGGGCACAGTCTCCTGCAGTGCTATTACAGATAAGGGACTGAGCACAGAGAGTGATTTGTCTATGTTTATATATCTAGAACGTGCCAGGGCCAGAAATTGTACCCAGACAGTTGGACACCACAGCCCTTTAACCAGGGCACTCTCCCAAGCTTGCATATCAGTGTCTACCCGGAACTCATACACTCCCCAAAGGCAAACTATCATTTATGTGTTTATCTGTTTATTCTTCTCTACCTGCCCTACCTAAAATCATGTAAAAATGTCTTAGAAAATGATAGAGGAACTTGCTTTGAGAGAATGCTTACTCTGTGTAGGTCTGACCAGGACCTATAATATAAAATCATCTCATTTAACTTAATTCTTACCACAGTCTATTCAGATAGCTATTATAACCCCCAGTTTATATGCAATGACTAGGCCTTGCATGGCGTAAGGAACATGTTCAGAATCACTAAGCTAGCCCACGGTAAGAGAACCAGGATTGGATCCAGGCCACCAGGTGGGTCAGTCTGTACTTCTTCTCATCTAACAGGTTGCTTTTGCAATGATCTTCATAGAGCCTTGGTGTTGCACTCCTCAATGAACACATCTTAGCTTGGACCATCTAAACTATGTAATCAAGCTTGGTATTTACCGTTTAAGCTACCTTTTTCAGGTCAGGTAGTTTCAGAGTGGTTCGTTTTTCATTTTGTTTGTTTTCTTTTTCATCTTACTTTATATGAATTCAAGCTTTAATAATAGAGTGAAGGGGAAGGAATGTAACTGCTATTATTAATAATTTTGAACTGGGCCCACTCATAATGTCATGATCATTTCAGATGAACAGCAAAGGAACTGAGCCATACATGTACATATATGTGTTCTCCTCCCCCGGCCCTACCACCCAGGTTCAGAGAGCTTCTTGATACTATCTCAACCCCATTGTTTCCCAAGGCCAGACATCCTGGTAATCAGACTTTGGCTATAATCCTATTCTCAAAGATCTTGCTACACAGCGAATTTTCAGTGTGTGGATGTGGTTACGGTGAGTGTTGATGGCGGTGGTTCAGTTCAAAGTCGACTCTTTGTGACCCCATGGACTGCAGCGGATTAAGTTTCAACGTAGGAATTTTAGAGGGGCACAGTCTCCTGCAGTGCTATTACAGATAAGGGACTGAGCACAGAGAGTGATTTGTCTATGTTTATATATCTAGAACGTGCCAGGGCCAGAAATTGTACCCAGACAGTTGGACACCACAGCCCTTTAACCAGGGCACTCTCCCAAGCTTGCATATCAGTGTCTACCCGGAACTCATACACTCCCCAAAGGCAAACTATCATTTATGTGTTTATCTGTTTATTCTTCTCTACCTGCCCTACCTAAAATCATGTAAAAATGTCTTAGAAAATGATAGAGGAACTTGCTTTGAGAGAATGCTTACTCTGTGTAGGTCTGACCAGGACCTATAATATAAAATCATCTCATTTAACTTAATTCTTACCACAGTCTATTCAGATAGCTATTATAACCCCCAGTTTATATGCAATGACTAGGCCTTGCATGGCGTAAGGAACATGTTCAGAATCACTAAGCTAGCCCACGGTAAGAGAACCAGGATTGGATCCAGGCCACCAGGTGGGTCAGTCTGTACTTCTTCTCATCTAACAGGTTGCTTTTGCAATGATCTTCATAGAGCCTTGGTGTTGCACTCCTCAATGAACACATCTTAGCTTGGACCATCTAAACTATGTAATCAAGCTTGGTATTTACCGTTTAAGCTACCTTTTTCAGGTCAGGTAGTTTCAGAGTGGTTCGTTTTTCATTTTGTTTGTTTTCTTTTTCATCTTACTTTATATGAATTCAAGCTTTAATAATAGAGTGAAGGGGAAGGAATGTAACTGCTATTATTAATAATTTTGAACTGGGCCCACTCATAATGTCATGATCATTTCAGATGAACAGCAAAGGAACTGAGCCATACATGTACATATATGTGTTCTCCTCCCCCGGCCCTACCACCCAGGTTCAGAGAGCTTCTTGATACTATCTCAACCCCATTGTTTCCCAAGGCCAGACATCCTGGTAATCAGACTTTGGCTATAATCCTATTCTCAAAGATCTTGCTACACAGCGAATTTTCAGTGTGTGGATGTGGTTACGGTGAGTGTTGATGGGGCGGTGGTCAGTCAGTTCAGTCAGTCATGTCTGACTCTTTGTGACCCCATGGACTGCAGCACGCTAGGCTTTCCTGTCCTTCCCCATCTCCTGCAGCTCGCTCAGACTCATGTCTATTGACTCAGTGATGCCATCCAACCATCTGGTCCTCTGTCATACCCTTCTCTTTTTCCTAATGTCAGGCTGGTTAAACATAAACACTCATCAACCATATTGGGGGCTTTTAAATTTGACAAGCCTCCACATACTGTACACGCTTTCTCAGTGGTTTTGAGAATAGTTATTTTAAATGGTTGCTTTAGAAAGTACATCTTGAACTTCACAGTGAAGCCAGAAAAGTCAAGGCAACTGAATGCCACAGTGGAATCAGATGTGCTGGATAATGGGTGGGCTTGTACTCAGCCTTGAGCAAAATGTTCTCATTAGGTCCTTTCAACCATTGTCAAGTTGAAATAAGTTATGTTACATGAGACAGTTTAAATTCAGAGAAAAGCATTGAGAGTACTAGAAGAGACACACCCGTATACCACATCCAATATGAACAAATGGTAACATTTTGCTTCAGGTTTTTTCAGTTTTTTAAATTTTATTAATTTATTTTTATTTTACTTTTACAGAGGTTTGTTGTTTACTGCTACACATAAAGCCAAATCAGTCATAGATATACTCATGATCCCTCCCACTTGAGCGTCCCTCCCATCTCCCTCCCCACCTGGGCCCTCTAGGCTGCCACATAGCCTCTGTGTAAGCTCCCTTACTCTTACAGCAGATTCACACGGGTTGTCTCTTTTACATATGGTAATGTAGATTTCCATGTTACTCCTTCCATACATCTTGCCTATTCCTCCCTCCCCCTAGTGGTTTTTTCAGTTTTTAATTTAAAAATTATATTACAGAAATTTCCAGTTTTACGATGATAGAATACAATTTTCAAGTAGGAGTGAATAGACTCCTGAGAATACAGAGATATTTCCAAATCCTCTCCTTATATATTCTCTCCTGAAATTGATGGGCCTGAGAAAGAATGTTAGAAAACTTAATAAACTTGCCCACTGATCATTAAACATAATTTTTTATGAAATATGACCAAGTGATTTGGGCATATGATTCGAAAGTTCAGAGAACTGAGTGACTTTGCTATACCAAACTACTTTTAATACTTGTTTTTGTGAACCAAGTTTCCTAGCCCTCACACATACAAAAACGTAAAAGAGGGATAGAATTGATGCTGAACCTTCTCTAATTTGGTCAAAAAGTAGTATCAATTAAGAGATACCTAAATTAATTGAGAACATATCCTCATCCAGTACATTCAGAAATGAATTTGCAATAAAATTTCATTTTTAGATTTAATAATTTAATAATTTGACAAATATTAAATACATTCATGTTCTTTTAAAAATTGTGTCACAGTGATCATTGTAATTATGATGCAATACAGATTAAAGACATACAGAGCCTATGCTCATAGAAAGTTTTGAAAGTTAATTTCAATTTATGTGTGTATTTTGATGTGACAATTATAGACATTCTAGGATAAAAATATATTTGGACAAAAATACTGTCCAAATATAAATAAGGTGAAGGAAAAATAGGAACAGTGTATTTAAAGTAGATAATGATTTAACAGTTTTTATCTTAGTCACAATCTGTAAAAAATTTCATTTCTTGTACCTACTTACATGTATGACAAAAAAGAGTCAACTTTCAAATGTGCAAAGAAATGCCTTCAAATCACTGAAGCAAAGACTTGACTGCCTCCTTCTTTCAGAAATCATCTCACATTAACCAGTAGGAAATCAGTAGATACTCTGTAACCTACAACAAAAACGTATGAAAAAAGGATGCCAAATATAACACATGCAGGTGTGTATGCAGGTATAAAGGTACCAGGTGAGGTTAGGCAGGACAGTAAAATTCAGTTGAAGCTGGCAGAAATGTTACACTGAATATTCTCTGATCAAAATGAACTATAGAAAAATTAGGTAAGAATAATGAAAAACACTATCATGTGAAAAATTTTGAATACTATATGACTTCAAGATCAGTACATCGTGGAGGAGGAAATGGCAATCCACTCCAGTATTATTGCCTGGGAGATCCCATGGAGAGAGGAGCCTGGCGGTCTACAGTCCATGGGGTTACAAAGAGTCAGACATGACTTAGCAACTAAACAACCACAACAAATCATGCTTACAAGGAATTTATAATTCTGTGTGGAAGAGAAGATGTATACGTAAATAATTAGAATTCCAAAATGAGAGTGACAGATGCCCGTAAGGTATTTGCAGAAGTGAGTTGTAGATCGTGCTTCTTCCAGTGTCCTCAGCCCAGGCCTACTGATTCAGAACCTGCACCTGAACAGTGTAACTGATGCATATCTCCCATTAAGTATGAGAAGTACAGCTGTAGATGTCTGAAAAGAAGAAAATTTCTTCTCATTGGCAGAACAAGAGAAGTCTTCTTGAAGGAAGAGGAGAATAGAGTCTTGAAAGGTTAAATGGTTGTGTTAACTTTCAGTCACGAATGTACCCTTCAATAGCTTAATAAATCTTACCTGAATTACTTACCTGCTTTTTTGGTTTTACTTTTTAAGGAGTCTTATTCTAAGGCATGCTGACATGGCCAGATGTCAGAACTGGCCCTAAAGAACCTTGGCAAACCCTTGGCCAGTTTCCATTTGAGCAGCTCTTTATAATCATGCCCTTTAGTGGATTCTCAGTAGCATTCCAATTACTCCACTTAAGAGGAGAGGGACAAAAATGGGGCATTGGAAAAGTTTATTCTGTAAAAATTTCATTTCTTGTACCTACTTACATGTATGAAAAAATTTGTGCAAAGAAATGCCTTCAAATCACTGAAGCAAAGACTTGACTGCCTCCTTCTTTCAGAAATCATCTCACATTAACCAGTAGGAAATCAGTAGATACTCTGTAACCTACAACAAAAACGTATGAAAAAAGGATGCCAAATATAACACATGCAGGTGTGTATGCAGGTATAAAGGTACCAGGTGAGGTTAGGCAGGACAGTAAAATTCAGTTGAAGCTGGCAGAAATGTTACACTGAATATTCTCTGATCAAAATGAACTATAGAAAAATTAGGTAAGAATAATGAAAAACACTATCATGTGAAAAATTTTGAATACTATATGACTTCAAGATCAGTACATCGTGGAGGAGGAAATGGCAATCCACTCCAGTATTATTGCCTGGGAGATCCCATGGAGAGAGGAGCCTGGCGGTCTACAGTCCATGGGGTTACAAAGAGTCAGACATGACTTAGCAACTAAACAACCACAACAAATCATGCTTACAAGGAATTTATAATTCTGTGTGGAAGAGAAGATGTATACGTAAATAATTAGAATTCCAAAATGAGAGTGACAGATGCCCGTAAGGTATTTGCAGAAGTGAGTTGTAGATCGTGCTTCTTCCAGTGTCCTCAGCCCAGGCCTACTGATTCAGAACCTGCACCTGAACAGTGTAACTGATGCATATCTCCCATTAAGTATGAGAAGTACAGCTGTAGATGTCTGAAAAGAAGAAAATTTCTTCTCATTGGCAGAACAAGAGAAGTCTTCTTGAAGGAAGAGGAGAATAGAGTCTTGAAAGGTTAAATGGTTGTGTTAACTTTCAGTCACGAATGTACCCTTCAATAGCTTAATAAATCTTACCTGAATTACTTACCTGCTTTTTTGGTTTTACTTTTTAAGGAGTCTTATTCTAAGGCATGCTGACATGGCCAGATGTCAGAACTGGCCCTAAAGAACCTTGGCAAACCCTTGGCCAGTTTCCATTTGAGCAGCTCTTTATAATCATGCCCTTTAGTGGATTCTCAGTAGCATTCCAATTACTCCACTTAAGAGGAGAGGGACAAAAATGGGGCATTGGAAAAGTTTATTCTGTAATGCCATGGATCTCAGGTCTTGGTTCAGTTCTCGTAATGACTGCAATCAGATTCTAACTTCTTTGATTCCTATGGTGATATTGTGACCAACATATATCATTCCTCTAATTCCAGGATTTTCTCATTATATGGAACCTTAAACATTTTATATATATATATATATATATATATATATATATATACACACACACATATATATGTATATGTGTATACATATATATATATTTTTTCCCATCATGGCTCTTTTATTTTTATCTTTATTTTCATCCATCTTTTTTTTTTTTAAAGATTTATTTATTTTGGGAGGGGGTCGGGTTGGGGAGGGAGGAGAGTGGGCAGGCCACTTCTATTGGTCTTTCATTTCTCTATTTTCATCCGTCTTTGTTCTTTGGCCCATGTGGGCCTCCCACCGCGGTGGCATCTGTCGTCACAGAGCGCCGGCTCTGGGCGCATGCGCCCCAGAGCTCCAGCTCAGTGATTGGACACATCAGTCCAGCCGCTCCGCGGCACGTGGGATCTTCCCAGGCCAGGGATCGAACCAGCGCCCCTTGCACTGCAAGGCGGTGTCCTTACCCACTGGACCACCAGGGGAAGCCCTATTTACATCCATCTTTTATTCTTTGGCCTGTGTGGGCCTCCCATTGCAGTGGCCTCCCATTGTAGTGGCCTCTCTCGTTGCAGAGCACTGGCTTTGAACATACCAGTCCAGCCACTCAACAGCATGTGGGATCTTCCCAGGCCAGGGATTGAACTGGTGCCCCCTGCACTGCAAGGCAGACTCTTCACCCACTGGACCAACAAGGAAGCCCTACATTATATTTTAATGTATCTAATGTTTAGTCACCTGAGTTTGTAGACATGAACGTTACTAAAATAATACCAAAAAAAGAAAAAGATGGAAGAAATCATTCCTTCAAGTATTGGAGCTAAATAGCACTGTCAGAGCATAGACATAGGGACATTGTGGGGAAGAAATAGGGAGGGGGAGGCATGGAGGGAGTAACATGGAAACCTATAATGTCATGTGTGGAAAAGATAGCTAGTGTCACAGTGCTAAGGGAATAGGAGTGCTTACAATGGCGTGGGGCGATGGTCCGGAGGGGTGGGATGGGGGGAACTCAGGGGGTGGGGACCAGGGATATGCATATGACTGATCTGGGAACATACATGTCTGTGAACAACAAAACTCTGTAAAACCTTTAAAATAAAGAATTGAAAAGAAAAATAAATAAATGAATAAATAAATAACACTGTCAGAAGGTGCCATGGGATAGTGCTGGTCTAGAGCTTTACTCTGATCCTCTGTCTCAGAAACCAAGACAAAGGAAGTATTATGTGCATGCTTCTACGATTTTGTGGAACAAAAACTGGTAAAAAAAAAAAAAACCCAGATTGTTGCACACAATTTTTAAGGAAGCTTCCACTGTCATTAAGGAAGAAATCCAGATGCAAATCAAATAGTGTTTGCCAGAGTGGATTGTGAGGAACCCTCTGATATAGCCCAGAGATAAAGGATAAGCAAATACACAACCCTTATGTTGTTTCACAATGGGATGATGATGAAGTGAGAATGCAAGGGCAGTGATAAGTGAAAGAACTTGTATATTACATCAGGCAACAAAAAAAGTGACCCCATTCAAGAACTTTATGATCTAGCAGAAATCACCACCCTTGTCCGCAGCAAAAGAAGTATCATTGAGCAGAAGGATTCAGAAGACTATACAGTTTTTGAAAGAGTAACAAATATTTTGCAGGATGATGGTGTCTTCCTAGCTGCATTTGGGGTTGTTTCAAAACCAGAAAGATACAGCGAAGACAGCATAATCTACAAACCACCAGGGCTTTCAGCTCCAGATATGTTGTACTTGAGATCTGTGACAAATTTTGATTGCACTTACAATTGGATTCAAGATAAATGTGTTCCTCTTGTCTGAGAAATAACAGTTGAAAATGGAGAGGAATTGACAGTAGGACTGCCTTTTCTCATACAGTTCCACTGTATCAAAGAAGATACAGTAAGGTGTGAAATATTCCATAATGAAGTAGCCTGACAATAAGTGAGAAAGGTACAATAAACTTTTAACATGCTGACGATGACAAATTTAGACATTGTCTTCTGCACATACAGAAAGCTTCAGCAGATTGCCCTTGTGACAGCTATTGACAGTTTTAGGCATATGTATATATTTGCAGACTTCAGGGATGTAGTAATTCCTGAAACACGGAAGCAGTTCATATTTGACTTACATTCTAGACAAGATGTCTAGATGTCTAGAACCACACAGAGAATTCCATCATGGTCCTGACCCAACTGACACAGCCCCAGCACAGGAAGTCCAAGATGCAGTAATCAGTTCACCTTAGAGCTCCTTTCAGAAACTAGCACCCTGTAAGTATACTTTACTGAGGGATCGAGATGACCTTTAAGAACGTGGGAAAGCAATTTGCAAGCCTTTCAAAGAGCAGCGTCAACTTATATAGTGGAAATAGTAAACTATATTTTCATAATTCTGTGTGTGTTATTATTTTAAATAAACTAAAGGAAGTGGCTTTTTTTTTCCTTAAAAAAAAAAAAAGATCAGTAGGTCAAATTCTACGGAGACTTTTCCTGGAGTTTTTTTTGGCGGGGTGGGGGAGGGAGCGGGTTGGGGAGGAAGCGGGGCGGGCAGGCCACTTCTATTGGTCTTTTTTTTTTTTTTTTAAGATTTATTTATTTATTTACTTTGGCGGGGGTTGGGTTGGGGAGGGAGGGGAGCGGGCGGGCCACTTCTATTGGTCTTCCATTTCTCTATTTTCATCCATCTTTGTTCTTTGGCCCGTGTGGGCCTCCCATCGCAGTGGCCTCTGTTGTCACAGAGCACCGACTCTGGGCGCATGCGCTCCAGAGCTCCAGCTCGGTAATTTGACACATCGGTCCAGCCACTCCGCGGCACGTGAGATCTTCCCAGGGATCGAACCAGCGCCCTTTGCACTGCAAGGCAGTGTCCTTACCCTCTGGACCACCAGGGAAGCCCTTTATTGGAGTTTTGATTGGGGTTGCAAGTATTGATAGATTCCTTTCAAGGAAACTGACATCTCAATCATTTTGTGTCTTCTCTTTCATGCATACTTCTCTATTTAAATGTAATTGTATTTCTCTCCTCCTAAAAACTAAAATGCTTTTAGGATACTCTAATTCCTTTTTTCGTTTTTTAAAAAAGATTTATCTATTTTTTGCTGTGTCAGATGTTAGTTGCTGCACACAGACTTTCTCTAGTTGTGGCGAGCGCGGCTACTGTCTAGTTGCAGTGCATGGGCTTCTCATTGTGGTGACTTCTCTTGTTGCCGAGCACAGGCTCTAGGGTATGCGGGCTTCGGTAGTTGTCGCTCACAGGCAGAGTTGCTCCGTGGCATGTGAGATCTTCCTGGAAGAAAGGTCGAACCTGTGTCTCCTACATTGCAAGGTGGATTCTTAACCACTCACCACTAGGGAAACCCCTAGGATGTTTTAATTCTGACCTCACATGCTCCATCTTCTATGTTACTATTGTTTAGATATATATCATTTAGATATAGATTTTTAGTTTCATCTTATATTTACCATTTTTATTAGTAATTTATTAGAGGTAATATTTATTACAGAGGCACTATAGCAAATAGGTTATGGGCACAGATTCTATAGCCAGATGTTGCCACTTCCTAGCTATGAGACAGTCAACAAGTCACTCATCCTCTCTGAGCCTCAGTTTTTTCACTTACAAAATAGGACTATATCAGTACCTATTTCAAAAGATTCTTGTAAAGTGTTAAATATAGTATTTGGCTCATAGCAAGTGTTGCATATGTATTTTATAATAGTAGTATATGTAATATTATTTAAGCATATCAAATTGTTTAACACCTTATATGTTTACAGTGATTTTTGTAACTAAAAACTTTTCTTCTAGCTTTATTTCCTTTTTGTGATAGCATTTAGTAGTTCTGTTAGTAATGGGCTGTAAGTAAGAAACTCTGAATTTATATGCTTATAAAAGTTTACCTGTTCCAGCCCTCCAGCCGTGAGATCTTCCCAGGGATCGAACCAGCGCCCTTTGCACTGCAAGGCAGTGTCCTTACCCTCTGGACCACCAGGGAAGCCCTTTATTGGAGTTTTGATTGGGGTTGCAAGTATTGATAGATTCCTTTCAAGGAAACTGACATCTCAATCATTTTGTGTCTTCTCTTTCATGCATACTTCTCTATTTAAATGTAATTGTATTTCTCTCCTCCTAAAAACTAAAATGCTTTTAGGATACTCTAATTCCTTTTTTCGTTTTTTAAAAAAGATTTATCTATTTTTTGCTGTGTCAGATGTTAGTTGCTGCACACAGACTTTCTCTAGTTGTGGCGAGCGCGGCTACTGTCTAGTTGCAGTGCATGGGCTTCTCATTGTGGTGACTTCTCTTGTTGCCGAGCACAGGCTCTAGGGTATGCGGGCTTCGGTAGTTGTCGCTCACAGGCAGAGTTGCTCCGTGGCATGTGAGATCTTCCTGGAAGAAAGGTCGAACCTGTGTCTCCTACATTGCAAGGTGGATTCTTAACCACTCACCACTAGGGAAACCCCTAGGATGTTTTAATTCTGACCTCACATGCTCCATCTTCTATGTTACTATTGTTTAGATATATATCATTTAGATATAGATTTTTAGTTTCATCTTATATTTACCATTTTTATTAGTAATTTATTAGAGGTAATATTTATTACAGAGGCACTATAGCAAATAGGTTATGGGCACAGATTCTATAGCCAGATGTTGCCACTTCCTAGCTATGAGACAGTCAACAAGTCACTCATCCTCTCTGAGCCTCAGTTTTTTCACTTACAAAATAGGACTATATCAGTACCTATTTCAAAAGATTCTTGTAAAGTGTTAAATATAGTATTTGGCTCATAGCAAGTGTTGCATATGTATTTTATAATAGTAGTATATGTAATATTATTTAAGCATATCAAATTGTTTAACACCTTATATGTTTACAGTGATTTTTGTAACTAAAAACTTTTCTTCTAGCTTTATTTCCTTTTTGTGATAATGTGTCATTTAGTAGTTCTGTTAGTAATGGGCTGTAAGTAAGAAACTCTGAATTTATATGCTTATAAAAGTATTTTATGCTCCTCTAGGATGAGAACTTAGCTGTGTAGAGCGTATTAGATTGTTATTTTCATTCAGCACTATGAATATGTTATTTTTTCTGATATCTCCTATCAGTGATTCAATATCTATGGCAACTGTGGAATTCTTTGGGTTTTTTTCCCTTCCATGTTTATTGAGATATATTTGACATACACTGTGGCTTGCTTTCTTTTGCAATTCATCTGTCTCTTCTCTGTGACTGCAGTTTCACTACCGTCTGTCTAGTTGTGATTTGTTTTAACTTACCTGTGTAGGGATTCAGTTACACTGAATATGCTACTTCAATCTGGGGACACTCGGTTTTCTCAGTTCTCAAACTTTTGACACTTTTAATACTTTGTCAAGTATTATCTTGACAATTGCTTCTACACTGTAGTTTCTAGAACTCCTGAGGGCTATGTGTTGCCTATTATCGTGCTGTCTTTCTTGTCTCTTCACCTCACTTTCAGATGTTCTTTTTATCTCTTGGTGCTGCATTTTCAGTGATGTCCTCAGCTTTATCTTCCAATTCATTTAACCCTTTTCAATGATTTCTAATGCATTGTTTCATACATTGAGTTTTTAAAATTCCAATGGTTTACATATTCCAAATTTGGAAGGTCTTATTTGGATCATCTGTAAATCCACCTCTTCTTACTTTCTTTCTTTTTAAAAAATAATTTCAAAGAGATTTTAAATTAAGAACATTTTAAATGCTGAATTATTTCTAGTTTTGAGTGAATCTAAAATCTCATTTATGGTATTTTGTTTTCTTGTAATTCTTGAATGTGAACTAGTCTTCAGAGGAAGTTATTCTCAATAGGTATCCTAGACCTTTGGTTACAGATGCAATCCTGTAGGTCAATTTGGCCCTTTTCTCAGATCCCTATAGAATCCTCTGATTGCAAACATATTTTCATATTTATTGCTTGGCCTCGGTTTCCTAAACCATGAAAGTACCATGAATTTGAGTCTTACTTTCATGGATAATGCAGATCTGGGGACACATTCTTGCAACTGACTCTTTTCTTTACCCATACAGGCGAGACTGTGACAAGCTATTTTGCTGCTTCCTTTGGCTTGTAGACAGAGGTTTGTGATTCTCTATTTCATATAAAGGACATGTTTTTTTGGTGGGAATGGGAAAGGGCATGTAGCTTTAGGCAGGGAGCTGGAATCTAGCTTTCTACATGGGCCTTAGTCCTTATTTGTTATCCTTAAATAGATGGTAAAATACAAATACTCCCAAGACCTGTTCTTGTTGCCTGCAAGAGCTGTTCTATGTCAGTATCTGCTTGCCATTCTAACTTTTAAGTTCTTTCTTGGTTTTTGGCATAAAGGTATTTCCTCTTCCTACTTTTAAAATTGACCTTCTTTTAAAATGATTTTTTCATGTTGATCTGACATATATTTTCTGTTTGAGGCAGAAGGTTGCTTTTGTTTTCATTTTTACTATTATCTCAGTACACCGTCTTGACAAGGAGCTATCAGGTACCAACAAGCTCCTAAGGAGGCTTAATGGTTCACTTGATCCCAGATCAGAGCTGCAATGATAAGAAATGCAGAAGAATCAGTCCTAATGAGGTGGATGAATCTAGAACCTATTATACAAAGTGAAGGAAGTCAAAAAGAGACAGACAAATACAGTATACTAACACATGTATATAGAATCTAGAAAGAGGGTACTGATAAATGTGTATGCAGAGCAGCAGTGGAGAAACAGACATAGAGAACAGACCTATGGACAATGCGGGGGAGGGAGGAGTGGGTGAGAAGTATGGAAGGAGTAATATGGAAACCTACGCTACCACATGTGAAAGACACAACCATTGTGAATGTGCTGCAAGACTAAGGGAACTTACATGCGGGCTATGCAACAACCTGGAGGGGTGGGCCGGTGGGGGAGAGGAAGAGGAGGCTCAGGTGGGAGGGGTCAGGAATATATTTATGACTGATTTGGGATTATGTATAGCTGTAAACAGCAAAACTCCATAAAACACGTACAACAATAACGTCTCTGTACACGTGAAACGAATGTCTTGCAACTGACTCTTTTCTTTACCCCATGACAGGTCTTACTTTCATGGATAATGCAGATCTGGGGACACATTCTTGCAACTGACTCTTTCTTTACCCATACAGGCGAGACTGTGACAAGCTATTTTGCTGCTTCCTTTGGCTTGTAGACAGAGGTTTGTGATTCTCTATTTCATATAAAGGACATGTTTTTTTGGTGGGAATGGGAAAGGGCATGTAGCTTTAGGCAGGGAGCTGGAATCTAGCTTTCTACATGGGCCTTAGTCCTTATTTGTTATCCTTAAATAGATGGTAAAATACAAATACTCCCAAGACCTGTTCTTGTTGCCTGCAAGAGCTGTTCTATGTCAGTATCTGCTTGCCATTCTAACTTTTAAGTTCTTTCTTGGTTTTTGGCATAAAGGTATTTCCTCTTCCTACTTTTAAAATTGACCTTCTTTTAAAATGATTTTTTCATGTTGATCTGACATATATTTTCTGTTTGAGGCAGAAGGTTGCTTTTGTTTTCATTTTTACTATTATCTCAGTACACCGTCTTGACAAGGAGCTATCAGGTACCAACAAGCTCCTAAGGAGGCTTAATGGTTCACTTGATCCCAGATCAGAGCTGCAATGATAAGAAATGCAGAAGAATCAGTCCTAATGAGGTGGATGAATCTAGAACCTATTATACAAAGTGAAGGAAGTCAAAAAGAGACAGACAAATACAGTATACTAACACATGTATATAGAATCTAGAAAGAGGGTACTGATAAATGTGTATGCAGAGCAGCAGTGGAGAAACAGACATAGAGAACAGACCTATGGACAATGCGGGGGAGGGAGGAGTGGGTGAGAAGTATGGAAGGAGTAATATGGAAACCTACGCTACCACATGTGAAAGACACAACCATTGTGAATGTGCTGCAAGACTAAGGGAACTTACATGCGGGCTATGCAACAACCTGGAGGGGTGGGCCGGTGGGGGAGAGGAAGAGGAGGCTCAGGTGGGAGGGGTCAGGAATATATTTATGACTGATTTGGGATTATGTATAGCTGTAAACAGCAAAACTCCATAAAACACGTACAACAATAACGTCTCTGTACACGTGAAACGAATGCAACTTGTAAATGGACTATATTCCAATAATAATAAAAAGTCCTGTTAACATGCTTTTTGCTATACTACAAAGCTGTCTTCCTGCTCTAAAAACACCTCGATGATTTCTGGATGGATTTATATAGTCTAAGTCAAAAGTTGAGCAAAGAGCATTCTTTCCTAGAATCACTTAGTATATGACAGCACAGATACAAGGCTGAAAGGAGACACCAGTCCATATGGCACTGTGACATAAAGCACAGTATCTGCATGATTTGTGAATTATCTGGAGTATTTGTGAATTATTTTCTACTGATTATAAGCTTATACAGCATGTATGATGTGATACGCTCACAAACCTTACTGAGAAGCACTGGCAATGTGCTTCTTAGACAAAGACAAGATACATTAGGTTTGGTTCTTGGCCTTCTTCTATATAAGGACGGGAAGGGTCGTGCGTAGAGAGAAAAAGACAAGCATCAAAATCCACACTCGTGCTTCCCTGGTGGCCCAGTGGGCAAGGACGCCGCCTTGCAGTGCAAGGGGCGCCGGTTCGATCCCTGGCCTGGGAAGATCCCGCGTGCGCCGCGGAGTGGTTGGACGGATGTGTCCAACGACCGAGCCGGAACTCTGCAGCGCATGCGCCCGGAGCTGGTGTTCTGCAGCCAAATAGGCCACTGCGATCGGAGGCCCAGACGGGCCCAAGAACAGAGAAAATAGATAAATGAAAGGCCAATAGAAGTGGACAAAAGAGAAAAGGAAGAAAAATCCACACTCAGCTCTCGTCGCCGCTGCGGGACGGGGCCTACGCCGCGGCCATCTCCGAGCAGCACCTGCCACGCGGCCCGGGCCACCGAGGACTGCGCCGCCGCCGCCGCCGCCCGCCGCTAGCCGCTCTCCTCGGCCGCCGCCGTCCCCCGCCGCTTCCGGCTCTCGGCCGCCGCCGCTTCGGCCTCGTCGCCTGCCTCCCGCTGCGAAGAGTTGGGGCTGGTGGCGGCCGCCGCCTGGACCAGCAGGGCCGGAGCCTCTTCTGGGTCAGCGTGGGGCCCGCGCGCTTCCTGGGGCCGCCCGCCGCCTTGCCGCTCTTCCGGGACCCGACGCCGCCGCCGGCCGAGCCCTCCACGTCCGCCGAGATGGTGTGCAAGCGGAAGGGGGCCGGGGTCCCCGCCTGCACCTCCGGAGAGCCGCCCTGCAGCGGCGGGCAGGCCTGCGGCTGTGGCGATGGTGGAGGGCCTGCGGGCGGAGGCCCCTCGCCGCCGCAGCCCCCCGATCCCGGCTGCCGCCAGGGCGCAGAGCGGCCCCCGCAGCCTGTCTGCCCGCCGCGCTCCACTCCCACGTCGGAAGGTGCCCCCACGGAGGCCGGCGGGGACGCCGTCCAAGAACGGGGCATCGCCTCTTCGCCCGCCCAGGAACGACAGTGCGGCGACGCGGACTCTCAAGAGACCCCCGAAAACCCGTGTGACTGTCACAAGGAGCCATCCGCCGAAACCCCAGGTATCAACCAGTTGCCGCCATCTGTCCTACTCAAGATACTTTCCCGTTTATCCCTGGACGAGCGTTGCCTTTCTGCAGCATTGGTTTGCAAGTACTGGCATGACCTTTGCTTAGATTTCCAGTTTTGGAAGCAGCTGGATCTTAGTTGTCGTCAGCAGGTCACTGATGGACTGTTGGAAAAAATTGCGTCAAGAAGTCAAAATATAATTGAAATCAACCTTTCTGATTGTCACGGTATGTCTGATACTGGCATATGTGCTGTAGCATTTAAATGTCCTGGACTACTTCGGTATACAGCTTACAGGTGTAGACAGCTTTCGGACACCTCTATTATTGCGGTTGCCTCTCACTGCCCTTTACTTCAGAAAGTTCATGTAGGCAACCAGGACAAACTTACTGATGAAGGACTCAAACAGCTGGGGGCAAAATGCGGAGACCTCAAAGACATTCATTTCGGCCAGTGTTACAAGATCTCTGATGAAGGCATGATCGCCATAGCCAAGGGCTGTCGGAAATTGCAAAGAATATACATGCAGGAAAACAACTTAGTGACAGATCAGTCGGTGAAAGTATTTGCTGAGCACTGTCCTGACCTTCAGTACGTTGGTTTCATGGGTTGTTCTGTCACTTCCGAAGGAGTCATTCATCTAGCCAAGCTAAGAAAACTTTCCAGCTTGGATCTACGTCACATCACTGAACTGAATAATGAAACCGTGATGGAAATTGTCAAGAAGTGCAAAAATCTTAGCTGTCTCAATCTCTGCCTGAACTGGATTATAAATGACAGGTGTGTGGAGGTCATCGCAAAGGAAGGACAGAACCTGAAGGAGCTGTATTTGGTGTCCTGTAAGATCACAGATTATGCACTGATGGCCATTGGGCGATACAGCATGACACTCGAGACTGTGGATGTTGGATGGTGTGAAGAAATTACGGACCACGGAGCCACCCTGCTTGCCCAGAGCAGCAAGTCTCTAAGATACTTGGGGCTGATGAGATGCGATAAAGTCAGTGAAGTGACAGTAGAGCAGCTGGTACAGCAGCACCCCCACATCACCTTCAGCACCGTCCTTCAGGACTGCAAGAGGGCCCTGGAGAGAGCCTGCCGGATGGGCTGGACCCCCAGCATGTCTCCCGCCTCCTCCTAACAGCCCTGCCCCCATTCAGGTCCACCTGGGTCAGCCAGCAGGGCAGAGAAAAATTGTAGAGTTGGGGTGAGTGATCTCTTGCGAAGGTTTTGACGGTGTCTCTGTGTGTGTATTTGCCTTGTTTGCATATTGCATAGCATAAGCGCAATTGCTGCTTGTTCCCAGGTGAGCTGGGTTTTTTCTTAAAAATTAAAAGATTTTGACAGGCATAGACCTTTAATTTTTAAGTTCAAAGGCTCATTTCTCTAAAAAGAAAAAAACTTTCCTATGTCTCACTTTATAATCAAGACAGCAGGGAGCCTTTTATTTTTTGAAGATTTATTTATTTACACTGGCTGTGCTGGGTCCTCGTTGCTTTGTGCAGGGTTTCTCTAGCTGTAGAAAGTGGAGGTTACTTTCTAGGCATGGGGGATCTTCCCGGACCAGGGATTGAACCCGTGCCCCCAACATTACAAGACAGACTTTAACCGCTGGACTACCTGTGAAACCCAGCAGGGAGCCTTTTGTTTGTTTGGTTTTGGTTTTGCTATTCTGGGACTGCTGCTGCAGGCTCCCCTCTAGTTGCAGGGAGGTGAGCGGGCTTCTTGTTGCAGTGACTTTCTTGCTGTGGAACTCGGGCTCTAGGGCACACAGGCCTCAATAGTTGCGGCGCATGGGCTCCATAGTTGTGGCTCACGGGCCTAGTTGCTCAGCAGTATGTTGGATCTTCCCAGGTCAGGGATCAAAGTCGTGACTCCTGCATTGGCAGGTGAACTTTTTACCACCGAGCTACCAGCGAAGCCCTGATTATCTTTCACAGTGGAGTTAGATAGACAAAACCTTGACTTGTGAGTTTGCTCATTATTCTTTCCCAATGTGGACATAACTATGTTTTTGGTCTTTAACAGGTAAATTAAGGTTTGAATTTTACTTTATAAAAGTCCCAGTGTTGCTAAAATGATACTAGCTGTAAGAAGAAATGAAAAATAGCTTTACATTCAAATGCCATTCGCTTATTTATAATAACTCTTTGTGTAAAGAGCTGTTTCTTTTGAGTATGTCAACATGTTTCTGATGTGGCATATTTCTGCTTTTAATCCCAGTCAGTTTGGAAATATCTAGTCGCTAAACACCGAGAGTATTTTGGCCATCACTAGTTACTACTTGAATTGGAAATGGATAAAATTTACGTAAGAAAAATAAAATCTGTTGGCTGTTAATAAACACATTCTTCTCACACAATCGAACTGTGTCGTCTTTGTATTCATTCATTTCCCTACCACTGAAAAATACCTTAATTCACAATATTTTAACTTGTTTCTAATGTAGAACTCATTTATAAGACAGCATGTATAGTAATAGCTGGAGTGAATAAACAAAAGTTTAATTTTTATATATGTCACACTATATTTTAAATAATTTAAAAGACAAAGAAGGGCGAGCTGTTGATGATATAGACGGTGCCATTTTTGTTCAAAGTTGCAGGCATCTTGGGAGTGTTGCCGCTTGGCCATCGTGTGGTTTCAGAAGTGTAGTGTTTGGTTGATTTTTTTTAATGTTGTGTTGTTTGAATCTGAAGCACAACACTATAACATGCTTTAGCTTGGGGGTTGGGTTGGGGGTCGGGGACATGCACTTATTCTTTAAGATGGTAACTAATCCAGAAAGCCTGATGCATCATAATGTGGGAAACTGCTTTGGTGTATTTGTAGGAATCCATAGAAATATCATATCCCGCCTCAAAGCATTCATCTCAAAACATCCTCTGATGGCTCACGGGCCTAGTTGCTCAGTTGATTCCGTCAGGGATCAAAGTCGTGACTCCTGCATTGGCAGGTGAACTTTACCACCGAGCTACCAGCGAAGCCCTGATTATCTTTCACAGTGGAGTTAGATAGACAAAACCTTGACTTGTGAGTTTGCTCATTATTCTTTCCCAATGTGGACATAACTATGTTTTTGGTCTTTAACAGGTAAATTAAGGTTTGAATTTTACTTTATAAAAGTCCCAGTGTTGCTAAAATGATACTAGCTGTAAGAAGAAATGAAAAATAGCTTTACATTCAAATGCCATTCGCTTATTTATAATAACTCTTTGTGTAAAGAGCTGTTTCTTTTGAGTATGTCAACATGTTTCTGATGTGGCATATTTCTGCTTTTAATCCCAGTCAGTTTGGAAATATCTAGTCGCTAAACACCGAGAGTATTTTGGCCATCACTAGTTACTACTTGAATTGGAAATGGATAAAATTTACGTAAGAAAAATAAAATCTGTTGGCTGTTAATAAACACATTCTTCTCACACAATCGAACTGTGTCGTCTTTGTATTCATTCATTTCCCTACCACTGAAAAATACCTTAATTCACAATATTTTAACTTGTTTCTAATGTAGAACTCATTTATAAGACAGCATGTATAGTAATAGCTGGAGTGAATAAACAAAAGTTTAATTTTTATATATGTCACACTATATTTTAAATAATTTAAAAGACAAAGAAGGGCGAGCTGTTGATGATATAGACGGTGCCATTTTTGTTCAAAGTTGCAGGCATCTTGGGAGTGTTGCCGCTTGGCCATCGTGTGGTTTCAGAAGTGTAGTGTTTGGTTGATTTTTTTTAATGTTGTGTTGTTTGAATCTGAAGCACAACACTATAACATGCTTTAGCTTGGGGGTTGGGTTGGGGGTCGGGGACATGCACTTATTCTTTAAGATGGTAACTAATCCAGAAAGCCTGATGCATCATAATGTGGGAAACTGCTTTGGTGTATTTGTAGGAATCCATAGAAATATCATATCCCGCCTCAAAGCATTCATCTCAAAAACATCCTCTGATGGCTGGTGAATGTGTTCTCATTAGATGCTTTGAATTAAAGCTTGAAATGATTTTTTCTGGGCAATATAGAGTTTCTTTTTTTTTTTTTTTTTTTTGCTTAGAATGCCGTAAATATATGTGAACATGTTTAATGCAGGGCTCTTTATCCTCTCCAAAATGTCAACAGTATTTTCAAGATAAAGCTATATGAAATATATTGCTGTAGTGGAAAAAAAAATCCACACTCATGAGGAAGCCTTTCTATGAAGATGACTGAGGAGCTTGTCTAAGTCCATTAGGTCTGTTACAACAAAAATACCATAGACTGAATGACATAAGAGCAGACATTTATTTCTCACGTTTGTGGAGTGTGGGAATTCCAAGATCAAGGCGCTGATAGACCAGTATTTGGTGAGTGCTCATTTCTTGGATCATAGAAAGTTTATCTCTGTATGTCCTCACGTGGTGGACAGAGAGAACTCTGGTCTCTTCAGCCCTTACAAGGACACTAATCCCATTTATGACTACTCCCCTCTCATGACATAATTACTTTCTAAAGGCCCTACTTCCCAGCACCATCACACTGGAGATTTTATTCCAACATGTGCATTTTAGGGGGACACAAACACGCAGTCTTTAGCAGAGCTTCAAGGAACGATATCCTGTGGAAAAGAGAGGATACAACTTAGTGACGGAACAACCCCAGCTTAATCCACTCTTCATTCCATCTGTCTCTTGAACTGACTTCACCCAAACCACTAGTTTATCAATAATAGATAATATTTATTGAATCCTTACAACATGCCAGGCTCTATTCTCAACGCTTTGCATGCCGTGCTGTGATCAGTATTCATATCATCCCTGTGAGGAAGGTACTGGCGCTACCCTTATTTTAAAGGAAGGAAATGGAGGCCAAGAGAGGGTAAGTTCCCCACATTCTCTGGCTACTAAGTCAGGGTTTGGAACCCAAGCAGTCTCACTCCTAAAGGGCCTGTTCTCCTAAATGCCAGGTTACATGCAGAAGATGTGTCAGAATGAACCCAGGTGCCAGTGTTTTTCACTCAGTTTCATGATTCTATAGCAGAGTCCTGGGCCAGTTTTCTCTTTCAAATCCAGTGACTGACCAGTGTGTTTTCCATAATCCTTTAATAGAGAGGGTAGAACAAGTGATTTTTAGAAATAATAATATTTCTAAATATATTTTAAAATATCAGGCAAAAGACTTTGTTGACAATTCAGGATCTGATTTCTGCGCAGGAACATTTTAACATAATAATTTTGAGATGTAAATTAGTGATTTTTCCAGTGCAGATAGTACAAGTAAAACAGAAATTATATTTCTCAGCGGTATCTGAATTAAATATATACATGATGTGAATACTTAACAAGATATTTTAAAATGCAAGTAGAAATGTGATCATTTAAACTATTATTTGATTAAAACTTATCTTGCAGTGAATGATGTTTTAGATTGTCATACCAACTGTACTAGGGGTAAAATAAGGAAATTCCAAAAGGTAGAATTGCATATGAATGTTAACATATTAGTGTATCTCAAAGTATTGGGGGGAATAGGAAATGTAACTGAGCTTCTAGAAGATTGAAAATACAAGGAGCAAATTGAACCACCCAGACCTCACTGTACTTACATGAAGAGGTGGGGACTGCATTTATTTAGAGATCTACTTAGATGAAGATGAAAAAGATGAAGAGAAATTTAGAAAGATGGTACATGTGTGTGATTCTGTAATATGACTTTTCAGCCACACAAGAGAGCTGATAGAGATGAATTTTAATGTATGAACGTATTACGTATTTTTATGATGTTAGATATAAAAATGAGGAAGAGCGGGTAAACAGATAGGTGAAAAAGTTTAAAACACTCACAATCCTATCATTCAGAGCAACTTGTCATGTAGACCTTGATGTTTATCTATTGCAGCTTATTATTATGCACTGCATTATTATTATGTATAAGATACTTTTAAAATAACATTTTACTTCATATATTATTTTAAGCCTTTAAAAAACATAAGATATTTAAAATGCATTTGATAAATACTAACCTGCAGTGTCTTTTTTAGTGACTGAAATGGTGGTGTTCAGTTGCTAAATGGTATCCTGCTCTTGGTGACCCCATGGACAGCAGCACGCCAGGCTGCTCTGGCATCCGCTGTCTCCTAGAGTTTGCTCAAATTCATATACATAGAGTCAGTGATAGTGTCTCACCAACTCGTCCTCTTCTGGCCCCTTCTCCTTTTGCTTTCAGTCTTTCTCAGCATCAGGGTCTCTTCCAGTGAGCTGTCTCTTTACATCAGGCGGCCGAACTGCAGGAGCTTCAGCTTCAGCATCGGGCCTTCCGATGAATATGCAGGGTTGATTTCTGTTAGGATCGACTGGATTGATCTGCTTGCCGTACAGAGGACTCTTTAAGAGTCTTCTCCAGCACTGCAATTTGAAAGCATCAATTCATTGGTGCTCAACCTTCATTTTGGTCCACCTCTCACATCCATACATGACTGCTGGAAAAACCGTATCTTTGACTATACAGACCTTTGTTGCCAAAGTGTTATCTCTGCTTTTTAATGTGCTTTCTAGGTTTGTCCCCGGGGTTAGGAAGATCCCCTGAAGAAGGCAATGGCTGTCCACTCCAGTATTCTTGCCTGAAGAATCCACTGGCAGGCTACAGTCCGTATGAATGTTAACATATTAGTGTATCTCAAAGTTTTGGGGGAAAATACAAGGAGCAAAACCACCCAGACCTCACTGTACTTACATGAAGAGGTGGGGACTGCATTTATTTAGAGATCTACTTAGATGAAGATGAAAAAGATGAAGAGAAATTTAGAAAGATGGTACATGTGTGTGATTCTGTAATATGACTTTTCAGCCACACAAGAGAGCTGATAGAGATGAATTTTAATGTATGAACGTATTACGTATTTTTATGATGTTAGATATAAAAATGAGGAAGAGCGGGTAAACAGATAGGTGAAAAAGTTTAAAACACTCACAATCCTATCATTCAGAGCAACTTGTCATGTAGACCTTGATGTTTATCTATTGCAGCTTATTATTATGCACTGCATTATTATTATGTATAAGATACTTTTAAAATAACATTTTACTTCATATATTATTTTAAGCCTTTAAAAAACATAAGATATTTAAAATGCATTTGATAAATACTAACCTGCAGTGTCTTTTTTAGTGACTGAAATGGTGGTGTTCAGTTGCTAAATGGTATCCTGCTCTTGGTGACCCCATGGACAGCAGCACGCCAGGCTGCTCTGGCATCCGCTGTCTCCTAGAGTTTGCTCAAATTCATATACATAGAGTCAGTGATAGTGTCTCACCAACTCGTCCTCTTCTGGCCCCTTCTCCTTTTGCTTTCAGTCTTTCTCAGCATCAGGGTCTCTTCCAGTGAGCTGTCTCTTTACATCAGGCGGCCGAACTGCAGGAGCTTCAGCTTCAGCATCGGGCCTTCCGATGAATATGCAGGGTTGATTTCTGTTAGGATCGACTGGATTGATCTGCTTGCCGTACAGAGGACTCTTTAAGAGTCTTCTCCAGCACTGCAATTTGAAAGCATCAATTCATTGGTGCTCAACCTTCATTTTGGTCCACCTCTCACATCCATACATGACTGCTGGAAAAACCGTATCTTTGACTATACAGACCTTTGTTGCCAAAGTGTTATCTCTGCTTTTTAATGTGCTTTCTAGGTTTGTCCCCGGGGTTAGGAAGATCCCCTGAAGAAGGCAATGGCTGTCCACTCCAGTATTCTTGCCTGAAGAATCCCATGGACAGAGCAGCCTGGCAGGCTACAGTCCGTAAAGTCACAAAGAGTTGGACACAACTGAGTGGCTTGGCACGCCCACACGCACACACGTGCCCTACAGAGGTTTCTGGTGTCTCCCCTCTTGCCAAACTGCTTTGCTTGGTACTCGGGGCTTGGCTTGTGGGAGGGGATGGACACATTTTCTGTTGTCCTGGCCCAGCCCCTTTCTTAAGCCCTGTATGCTTGTACTTCAAGCATGGGGCTTTTTCAGTGTTCTTGCCATTTTTCCCTATGACATCAGATTCTGCCTTGTTTTCAGTGTTGATCTGGTATAGGAGCTCCCTTCCCCTATCCCAGATGATGTGGATCTTTGCTTCTGACCCTTGAAGGCCCCTGAGCCCAAGATGGATTCCTGCCCCTCCTTCAGGGTCAGGAGGGCTTTAGGTTTTGCTTCTACCTTTTCCTCCTGAGGCAAGAGATTTCTAATTGGAACCTGGGAGCAAAAGGATATGCCACCATTTTCCCAGTCACTTGAAGCTTTTGCTTCATACAAAAAGAAAAGGTTCGAGGGAAATAGATGGGACTTTTTTTTTTTGGCCACTGCTACTGGTCTTTCATTTATTTATCTTTGTTCTTTGGCCTGTGTGGGCCTCCCATCACAGTGGCCTCTCTCGTCGCAGGGCACTGACTCTGGGCACATGCACTCCAGAGCTCCGTCTTGGTAATTGGACCCATCAGTCCAGCCGCTCTGCGGCATGTGAGATCTTCCCAGACCAGATCGAACCAGCGCCTTTGGGCCCAACCAGAGGTGATTTCTTTTTTAGGATCGACTGGATTGATCTGCTTGCCGTACAGAGGACTCTTTAAGAGTCTTCTCCAGCACTGCAATTTGAAAGCATCAATTCATTGGTGCTCAACCTTCATTTTGGTCCACCTCTCACATCCATACATGACTGCTGGAAAAACCGTATCTTTGACTATACAGACCTTTGTTGCCAAAGTGTTATCTCTGCTTTTTAATGTGCTTTCTAGGTTTGTCCCCGGGGTTAGGAAGATCCCCTGAAGAAGGCAATGGCTGTCCACTCCAGTATTCTTGCCTGAAGAATCCCATGGACAGAGCAGCCTGGCAGGCTACAGTCCGTAAAGTCACAAAGAGTTGGACACAACTGAGTGGCTTGGCACGCCCACACGCACACACGTGCCCTACAGAGGTTTCTGGTGTCTCCCCTCTTGCCAAACTGCTTTGCTTGGTACTCGGGGCTTGGCTTGTGGGAGGGGATGGACACATTTTCTGTTGTCCTGGCCCAGCCCCTTTCTTAAGCCCTGTATGCTTGTACTTCAAGCATGGGGCTTTTTCAGTGTTCTTGCCATTTTTCCCTATGACATCAGATTCTGCCTTGTTTTCAGTGTTGATCTGGTATAGGAGCTCCCTTCCCCTATCCCAGATGATGTGGATCTTTGCTTCTGACCCTTGAAGGCCCCTGAGCCCAAGATGGATTCCTGCCCCTCCTTCAGGGTCAGGAGGGCTTTAGGTTTTGCTTCTACCTTTTCCTCCTGAGGCAAGAGATTTCTAATTGGAACCTGGGAGCAAAAGGATATGCCACCATTTTCCCAGTCACTTGAAGCTTTTGCTTCATACAAAAAGAAAAGGTTCGAGGGAAATAGATGGGACTTTTTTTTTTTGGCCACTGCTACTGGTCTTTCATTTATTTATCTTTGTTCTTTGGCCTGTGTGGGCCTCCCATCACAGTGGCCTCTCTCGTCGCAGGGCACTGACTCTGGGCACATGCACTCCAGAGCTCCGTCTTGGTAATTGGACCCATCAGTCCAGCCGCTCTGCGGCATGTGAGATCTTCCCAGACCAGGGATCGAACCAGCGCCCTTTGCACTGCAAGGCAGTGTCCTTACCCACCGGACCACCAGGGAAGCCCTAGACAGGACTTTGTACCGGTCCCTCAGTATCAGTCACCACTTCCTGCAGGCCTCGTGACCCCGCAGGGAGTTCTTTCCAGTCTCCTGCCTTCCCTTCAGTCTTTCAAGTGAGCATGCAGTGAAGGTTTGTAGAAGTCAGTGTGAGATCTGTTTATGTTTGTGCTCCTTAGCAATTTTAAACCGATGTGCTCACCCAGACTTGGCCTTTAAGAATTCATTAAACTGTTACCTGAGGGGATTTCCCTGGTGGTCCAGTGGTTAAGATGCCATGCTTCCAACACAGGGAGTGTGGGTTTGATCCCTGGTCAGGGAACTAGATCTCACATGCTGCAAATCAAAGAAAAAAAATAAATGTTTAGCTGATAGCACTTGTGTGGCCAACTCTTCTTTTCCCTCTTCTCTGCCAAAGATGAAATAGATCATGTGTCTCATTTCTTCTCAGAGGGTTTGTGATCCTGGAACTCATTTTACTTGCTTTCCCTGTGACTTCAGAGTTCCGTTGGGCTCAAGAATTGGTATGTTTTTAGAAATTACTCAATTTCTATGGTTAGGGTGGAAGCGATGTTCTCATGTGCCTTTCTACATTCTAAGTGGAAGTTCAGTCTCTCTGTATGCATCTTCATTTCTTACTATAAATTCCTAGAAGTGCAGTTGAAACAAAGGATACGAATAAACACATCTTTAAGACCTCTTTCTGCATATGGCTCAGTCGCTGTTGGGAGGATTTTGAACATGTGCTTCCTTCAGCTGTTGCTTAGTAGTTCCACATTGTAATTCCCAGATCACCAAAAAGCTATCCATTTACTAAGGTGGGTATATGTTTAGAAGTTTCATCTGTTGAACTAAGAAAATATGTCTTTAAAGAAACCATTTTCTATCTCCAAACTGACGGGAGGGACCACATGCTAGAATTGTCAGCATTAAAACATTTGATATTGAGATTCTTTGGGGTCTTTGCTAATCAAGTCTCCTGACAATGTGTAAAGATCAACTTACCTCACTTCTGCCTTATGGGAAACAAGTGTTTCCTTTAAATGCCAACATAACTGAGATGAGCTAATGCCAAAAACAGTGTGGAAAGATAGGGAGAAATGATGACATAATTAGTTGATAGCAAGGGAAGAGGAAAGCTCAGTTGGTCCCTAGATGTTACGAAGGGTTTGGCCAGAGCCCCAAGTCTACCAGCTTTCAAGCTCCTTCCTCTACCTGCTGTAAATTCCTGAAGTTGAAATCATTTCTAAAAACACTAGGCCTCTCTCTGAGCCAGGCCTCTGAGCCCAGATCCCTCTGTGATCCTGCGCTGGGGAGGTGGTAGGGATGACAGAACTCTCTACCCAGACCAGAGGCAGGCTAAGCAGCTTGCTCCTTTCTTCATTTCCTCTGGAGCCACTCTGCTGCTTTGTCATCTGAGGACAGAGGGATATTCTGGGACCCACAGAGAATTATACCTGAACCCCACCCCATCATGCCAATACCAAAGGCTTATTAAAGCTTGCCTTTTTCATGTGTCTCATTTCTTCTCAGAGGGTTTGTGATCCTTTTTCCCCTGTGACTTCAGAGTTCCGTTGGGCTCAAGAATTGGTATGTTTTAGAAATTACTCAATTTCTATGGTTAGGGTGGAAGCGATGTTCTCATGTGCCTTTCTACATTCTAAGTGGAAGTTCAGTCTCTCTGTATGCATCTTCATTTCTTACTATAAATTCCTAGAAGTGCAGTTGAAACAAAGGATACGAATAAACACATCTTTAAGACCTCTTTCTGCATATGGCTCAGTCGCTGTTGGGAGGATTTTGAACATGTGCTTCCTTCAGCTGTTGCTTAGTAGTTCCACATTGTAATTCCCAGATCACCAAAAAGCTATCCATTTACTAAGGTGGGTATATGTTTAGAAGTTTCATCTGTTGAACTAAGAAAATATGTCTTTAAAGAAACCATTTTCTATCTCCAAACTGACGGGAGGGACCACATGCTAGAATTGTCAGCATTAAAACATTTGATATTGAGATTCTTTGGGGTCTTTGCTAATCAAGTCTCCTGACAATGTGTAAAGATCAACTTACCTCACTTCTGCCTTATGGGAAACAAGTGTTTCCTTTAAATGCCAACATAACTGAGATGAGCTAATGCCAAAAACAGTGTGGAAAGATAGGGAGAAATGATGACATAATTAGTTGATAGCAAGGGAAGAGGAAAGCTCAGTTGGTCCCTAGATGTTACGAAGGGTTTGGCCAGAGCCCCAAGTCTACCAGCTTTCAAGCTCCTTCCTCTACCTGCTGTAAATTCCTGAAGTTGAAATCATTTCTAAAAACACTAGGCCTCTCTCTGAGCCAGGCCTCTGAGCCCAGATCCCTCTGTGATCCTGCGCTGGGGAGGTGGTAGGGATGACAGAACTCTCTACCCAGACCAGAGGCAGGCTAAGCAGCTTGCTCCTTTCTTCATTTCCTCTGGAGCCACTCTGCTGCTTTGTCATCTGAGGACAGAGGGATATTCTGGGACCCACAGAGAATTATACCTGAACCCCACCCCATCATGCCAATACCAAAGGCGGTATGATTAGGAAGATACTGCCTGACATATTCTCCTAGCTCCTGTTACTTTGGGATGTAGCTCTACTGTCGGCTAGCGGACCTGAGCAGGCTGCACCGTCAGAGAGAGGCCAGATGATACAGAACCATCCATGGGTCCATGGCAATCAGGATTAGAGGACGGCCTGGGCATTTCAGTGGTGGGTACAGCAACATCCACTCATGTCTGGGCAAGGATCACTCTCCATGTTTCCTCTTGCCCTTCTATTTTCAGAGCTGACCATCTCTTTCCTCACCCTTTGTGTTATCCTTGCAATTCGGCTTAGGGGCAAGAAGTGGGATGTCCTTTGCCAAAGTACTGCAGAGAACACATAGGATGAGTTGCATGGCCAGTAAATGCCAACTGGAGACTGAAACAGATCAAAGGCCAGAAGCAGATCACAGCTGTTTGGTCCTTATGAAACCAGACCCTGTCCACCTGACATGAGGAAGGAAATCAGAAAGGGGATAGAGAGGTTCCCCTGGTGGTCCAGTGGGTAAAGAGTCCGCCTTGCAGTGCAAGGGCCACCGGTTCAATTCCTGGCCTGGGAAGATCCCACATGCCAAGGAGTGGCTGGACTGGTGTGTCCAGTTAGAAGTCAGCGCTCTGGAGCGTATGCACCCAGAGCCAGTGCTCTGCAACAAGAGAGGCTGCTGCAATGGGAGGCTCACACAGGCTAAAGAATAAAGGTAGATGAGAAATAAATGATAGAGGCAAAAATAAAATAAAGGGGATAGAAAGTATCCTGGATTGTTTAAGTACTTACTTGAAAGAGGCATTAAAATGACCCAAAATCCAGAAATGATTGAATTGGCTTTGAATTGGTAAGGTTAAGTTTTGATCTTCAGTGAAAGTAAGGGGTCAGTTCAGCTTTAGAAAATGAAGTTTCGTGATCCTGCGCTGGGATGGTAGGGATGACAGAACTCTCTACCCAGACCAGAGGCAGGCTAAGCAGCTTGCTCCTTTCTTCATTTCCTCTGGAGCCACTCTGCTGCTTTGTCATCTGAGGACAGAGGGATATTCTGGGACCCACAGAGAATTATACCTGAACCCCACCCCATCATGCCAATACCAAAGGCGGTATGATTAGGAAGATACTGCCTGACATATTCTCCTAGCTCCTGTTACTTTGGGATGTAGCTCTACTGTCGGCTAGCGGACCTGAGCAGGCTGCACCGTCAGAGAGAGGCCAGATGATACAGAACCATCCATGGGTCCATGGCAATCAGGATTAGAGGACGGCCTGGGCATTTCAGTGGTGGGTACAGCAACATCCACTCATGTCTGGGCAAGGATCACTCTCCATGTTTCCTCTTGCCCTTCTATTTTCAGAGCTGACCATCTCTTTCCTCACCCTTTGTGTTATCCTTGCAATTCGGCTTAGGGGCAAGAAGTGGGATGTCCTTTGCCAAAGTACTGCAGAGAACACATAGGATGAGTTGCATGGCCAGTAAATGCCAACTGGAGACTGAAACAGATCAAAGGCCAGAAGCAGATCACAGCTGTTTGGTCCTTATGAAACCAGACCCTGTCCACCTGACATGAGGAAGGAAATCAGAAAGGGGATAGAGAGGTTCCCCTGGTGGTCCAGTGGGTAAAGAGTCCGCCTTGCAGTGCAAGGGCCACCGGTTCAATTCCTGGCCTGGGAAGATCCCACATGCCAAGGAGTGGCTGGACTGGTGTGTCCAGTTAGAAGTCAGCGCTCTGGAGCGTATGCACCCAGAGCCAGTGCTCTGCAACAAGAGAGGCTGCTGCAATGGGAGGCTCACACAGGCTAAAGAATAAAGGTAGATGAGAAATAAATGATAGAGGCAAAAATAAAATAAAGGGGATAGAAAGTATCCTGGATTGTTTAAGTACTTACTTGAAAGAGGCATTAAAAAATGACCCAAAATCCAGAAATGATTGAATTGGCTTTGAATTGGTAAGGTTAAGTTTTTGATCTTCAGTAGAAATAAGAGTCCTAAGGGGTCAGTTCAGCTTTAGAAAAATGAAGTTTCATATTTATACACATCACTGTTTCTGAAATCCATGTCAGTAACACATAACTGAGAGTTTTCTTTTCTTTCAACGCACACTGCAGTCCTTCAAACTGCTGACCAGAGGTTTTTCTGCTGTTTCTCGGCAAGTTGTAGACCATGTTACCTTGGGTGTTTAAAACACTGGGATTCTAAATATGACTGTTTGGTTTGAGTTTAGTTTTATTCTCCCCTGCGGCCCAAGAAGGAGATAAAATCCCCCCAAAAAGAGGGGCCCCATTGTGCTATTTCCCTTTGCTGATGATTTTGTGTGGGAAAAAAAAATCCAAGCCAGTAATTCCTGAAACATACAAGTATGATCAGGGCTGTTCAGTTATCTTTAGAGGATGTGCAGGCTTTGTACTCCCATGGGTGACCCCAAGTCAGCAGATATGGGGTGAGGGCTTTTCCCAGGTTTGTCCAACCATCCTCATCCACAAAGATCATGGCCTCTTTTTCTTTGTTTGGCCGAGCTGCCTGACTTGTGGGACTTTAGTTCCCTGACCGGGAACTGAACCTGGGCTCTCAGCAGTGAGTGCGGAGTCCTAACCACTGGACAACCAGAGAATTTCCACATCTTTCAGAATATTCAAATACACAAGTAAAAGATAGACTTTTTCAATTAGAGAGAACAAAGAATTGTCCCAGGGTTACGTTTAGAGAAAGTAGTTTCTTCTAAATTATTTGTGACACTCCACAGTTGTCCTTAGTACCCTGGTGTGCCATGCCCTCAGAACAGATAGCCCCCCAAATCTCATTCTCACAGTAATTCCTCAACACCTGGCTTAGAGCAGGCATCAATAAACCAGCTGGCAAATGGGAGGCTCACACAGGCTAAAGAATAAAGGTAGATGAGAAATAAATGATAGAGGCAAAAATAAAATAAAGGGGATAGAAAGTATCCTGGATTGTTTAAGTACTTACTTGAAAGAGGCATTAAAAAATGACCCAAAATCCAGAAATGATTGAATTGGCTTTGAATTGGTAAGGTTAAGTTTTTGATCTTCAGTAGAAATAAGAGTCCTAAGGGGTCAGTTCAGCTTTAGAAAAATGAAGTTTCATATTTATACACATCACTGTTTCTGAAATCCATGTCAGTAACACATAACTGAGAGTTTTCTTTTCTTTCAACGCACACTGCAGTCCTTCAAACTGCTGACCAGAGGTTTTTCTGCTGTTTCTCGGCAAGTTGTAGACCATGTTACCTTGGGTGTTTAAAACACTGGGATTCTAAATATGACTGTTTGGTTTGAGTTTAGTTTTATTCTCCCCTGCGGCCCAAGAAGGAGATAAAATCCCCCAAAATGAGGGGCCCCCATTGTGCTATTTCCCTTTGCTGATGATTTTGTGTGGGAAAAAAAAATCCAAGCCAGTAATTCCTGAAACATACAAGTATGATCAGGGCTGTTCAGTTATCTTTAGAGGATGTGCAGGCTTTGTACTCCCATGGGTGACCCCAAGTCAGCAGATATGGGGTGAGGGCTTTTCCCAGGTTTGTCCAACCATCCTCATCCACAAAGATCATGGCCTCTTTTTCTTTGTTTGGCCGAGCTGCCTGACTTGTGGGACTTTAGTTCCTGACCGGGAACTGAACCTGGGCTCTCATTGCAGTGAGTGCGGAGTCCTAACCACTGGACAACCAGAGAATTTCCACATCTTTCAGAATATTCAAATACACAAGTAAAAGATAGACTTTTTCAATTAGAGAGAACAAAGAATTGTCCCAGGGTTACGTTTAGAGAAAGTAGTTTCTTCTAAATTATTTGTGACACTCCACAGTTGTCCTTAGTACCCTGGTGTGCCATGCCCTCAGAACAGATAGCCCATCTCATTCTCACAGTAATTCTACAGAGTAGGTAGTGTCATGCACATTGGACACATCTTTGGAGCGATCCGTCCGCCCACTGCACTGTCGAATCACCGTCAACACCTGGCTTAGAGCAGGCATCAATAAACCTGTGATATAAGTGGATGAAAGAAAAATGATATAAAGATGCAGATTGGGTCATCTCAGAAGAGAATGCTGAAAGAGAAGAGAGTTTAAAGGCAGCCTGACAGAGTGCTTAAGAGCACTGCCCCCAGGGCTAGACTGCCTGGGTTTGTATTCCAGCTCTGCCATTTCCTAGCTGTGTGACCTCAGGCAAGTTACTTAACTTCTCTGAGCCTCTGTTTCTTCAACTCTACAATGAGCATGACAATACCTACTTTGTAGAATTAGTGTGAGAATGAGATGGGCTATGCCTCATGAAATTCTTAGAATAGTCTCTGGCACATTATCTAATACAATTTACTATCTCTGGCACAAAACAGAGGGCAGGTCATGCAGAAGGTGCTCAAGGAGGGCGCAGACCTCGTCTTCCTGGTGCTCTCGACTTGATAAAGAGTTAAAGAAAAATCTCAGGATAGCTGTCATATCCAGAAGAGTACGAAAAGTGCCCTCAAAGGGGAGAGTGAAGGGCCTATGAGGATTCCAAGAGGGGACCATAACTTACAATTAGGAGCTTCGGGAAGGCCTTTTGTAAGCGCCAGTCTCTGAGATGGGCCTTAACAAATCGGGTGGATTTCCACAGTGGGCACAGGGGCAGTTTGAGTGGAGGATTTTCTTGAGCCAAGGGGTGGGCATAGGAGTGTGAGAACATGTCGGGTACCTCTGGAACCCTGGCAGTGGGTATCAGAAGAAGGGAAGAGGAACATACAAGGGTTGATTCAGTCCAAAGTGGGAACACTTTGGAATGCCAGGCTCAGAAGCTAATCAAGTAGACAGTGGGAAGGCCTGGGAGACATTTTAACAGAGTAAATTACATAACCAGTGAGTATGCTTTACAAATCCTGACCTGAAATACTGGCTTGGAGATGGGGAGAGGCATGGGAACTGGTGAGGATGCTAGTGCATGGCGCGCCTGCTACTAGGGGGCAGCGGAGAGGTCCTGACCTAGGCAGATGGCAGCGAGCACAGGAAGGAAAAGCACAACTCTGACACACAGGCTGCAACGGTTGAACTTGCAGCTTTGAAGAGCAAGGCTGGTTCACACGAACACAGATTGTAGGCTTTGCCACTGCCTTGCTGGGGGCCTTCAGAGAATTCACTTCAGTTCTCCGAGACTCAGTTTCCTCATCTGTAAAATGGGGCTAGCTACCTCAGAGAAATGTTATGAGGCTCCGGTGCCATGGACTAGATAGGATAATTATGACTCTTCTTGGCCTGTGGAGGGGAGACGGACTGTCTCATTGTAAGTGACAAAAACACCATTCAGTTCAGCTTAAAACAGAAAAGAGAGGAGTGGGCTGGCTCCTGTGATTAAGCCAGGAGAAGGACTAGAATGGAGCCAGCCCTGGGGCAGCCGGAAAACGGGAAAGAAGAATGCCTCCGGAGGCTGGTTCTGCCTTTCCACTCTCTTTTCTTCTTGGCAGCTTCATTCTTTCCTGCTGGAGGCGGTGTTCTCCACAGGGTGAGAGATGTGCCTGCAGGGCTGCCTCAAGCTCACATCTTGTCAAGAAAACAAAGAGGGTCCTCCCCTCTAGCTCCAATTTGAAAAATCACGGCAGAAGGTGGAGATTGGCCAGATTTAGGAGCACTGTTAGGGGCTTCCCAGGTGGCTTAGTGCGAAAGAATCTGCCTGTTAATGCAGGAGCCACAGAAGAGGCAGGTTCGATCCCTGGGTGGGGAAGCTCCCCTGGAGGAGGGCACGGCAACCCACTCCAGTCTTCTTGCCTGGGGAGTCCCGTGGACAGAGGTGGGGTCGCCAAGAGTCAGACATGACTGAGCGAGTGAGCATGCGCATGAGCACTTTTTTGGACCAGCCTCCATGGAGCACTTCCTGGATCAGATATCACAGCGCAAGAGGAAGTGTTTCTCCGAAAAGAGGTGGGGCCACAGGCACAGCATGTGAGGAAACGTCTAGAGCCTGAGCTATGACCACAAAACAGGCTCCCTTGGAGTTGAGGGGGAGGAAAGAATGAGACAGGCTAGAGGTTCAAGCTGAATAGTACCCTTCAAAATGAAGCACAGAGAAGGCAGGAGCCGGAGTTGGTGTGTTGGGGCATGTACCCCGGGCAGGGGTGTCCCTGGTGCCTTTGACCTCCAGCATTCCTCCACGCCAGCTTCCCCTCCGGCCCCGGCCCTACCCCAGTGTTGTTACTAGCTGGGCCCAACTTGAGTAAGCCCCTGGGGTCATGTGACTCCGTGGAGGCTGCGCGGTCTCCGTGCTCAGGTCCTCGTGTAAGTCAGGGGTGAGGAGCTCCGGCCTGACCCTTTTCGCAGCCATTGCCAGGAGGCACACCCTTGATGCTTAATTAGACACTCCAAGCATGACTACAACGTGACCGAATGGTGTGCCTTGGGCCGGTTCATCCTTCTTCCCTCGGGTTATGTAATATTTTCCTCAGAAGTGTCAGGATCAGATCAGAGCTGGGCGAGCCAGTAGCATCCCTGGACATTGGTGACCCTGGCCTTGGACTTCTCAGGCTGGGCACTGCGAGATGCCTGGATGGTCCTGAACAGCCCTGGCTGTTGTGATGATGATGAAGAGGAGGAAGACTCTAAGGGTGGGGTTACTCAAGTTTCCATGAAACCTGTCTTTTCAAAGTGAGTTCACTCTAAGGGGTCCTCCCTCTAGCTCCAATTTGAAAAATCACGGCAGAAGGTGGAGATTGGCCAGATTTAGGAGCACTGTTAGGGGCTTCCCAGGTGGCTTAGTGCGAAAGAATCTGCCTGTTAATGCAGGAGCCACAGAAGAGGCAGGTTCGATCCCTGGGTGGGGAAGCTCCCCTGGAGGAGGGCACGGCAACCCACTCCAGTCTTCTTGCCTGGGGAGTCCCGTGGACAGAGGTGGGGTCGCCAAGAGTCAGACATGACTGAGCGAGTGAGCATGCGCATGAGCACTTTTTTGGACCAGCCTCCATGGAGCACTTCCTGGATCACACATCACAGCGCAAAAGGAACTGTTTCTCCGAAGAGAGGTGGGGCCACAGGCACAGCATGTGAGGAAACGTCTAGAGCCTGAGCTATGACCACAAAACAGGCTCCCTTGGAGTTGAGGGGGAGGAAAGAATGAGACAGGCTAGAGGTTCAAGCTGAATAGTACCCTTCAAAATGAAGCACAGAGAAGGCAGGAGCCGGAGTTGGTGTGTTGGGGCATGTACCCCGGGCAGGGGTGTCCCTGGTGCCTTTGACCTCCAGCATTCCTCCACGCCAGCTTCCCCTCCGGCCCCGGCCCTACCCCAGTGTTGTTACTAGCTGGGCCCAACTTGAGTAAGCCCCTGGGGTCATGTGACTCCGTGGAGGCTGCGCGGTCTCCGTGCTCAGGTCCTCGTGTAAGTCAGGGGTGAGGAGCTCCGGCCTGACCCTTTTCGCAGCCATTGCCAGGAGGCACACCCTTGATGCTTAATTAGACACTCCAAGCATGACTACAACGTGACCGAATGGTGTGCCTTGGGCCGGTTCATCCTTCTTCCCTCGGGTTATGTAATATTTTCCTCAGAAGTGTCAGGATCAGATCAGAGCTGGGCGAGCCAGTAGCATCCCTGGACATTGGTGACCCTGGCCTTGGACTTCTCAGGCTGGGCACTGCGAGATGCCTGGATGGTCCTGAACAGCCCTGGCTGTTGTGATGATGATGAAGAGGAGGAAGACTCTAAGGGTGGGGTTACTCAAGTTTCCATGAAACCTGTCTTTTCAAAGTGAGTTCCAGGGGCTTCCCTGGTGGTTCCGTGGCTAAAGAGTCCGCCTTGCAGTGCAAGGGGCACCGGTTCGCTCCCTGGCCCGGGAAGAGCCCACATGCTGCGGAACGGCTGGGCAGGGGTGTCCAATCGCAGGCCCACGCTCTGGAGCGCATGCGCCCAGAGCCAGTGCTCTGCAACAAGAGAGGCCGCTGCGATGGGACGCCCACACGGGCCAAAGAATGAAGATGCATGAAAATACATAAATGAAAGACCAGTGAAAGAGGCCAAAATTTTAAAAAGTGAGTTACAGTCACATATGTCATGTCCCTAGATCCTCCCGATGACTCTGGGAGGCCAGGAGGGCTCGTGGAAAGAAGCCCTGGCTGACTGCAAAGCCCCGGGTTGATACCGCACTTCGGTCACGCAGGGGTAAGTCATTCCCCCGCTTTGAGCCGTAGCTTCCCTTCTGTAAGGCAGAATAATAGCCATCTGGTTTGCAAGATTCCAGGGAAGACTCCATGTGGAAAAAAACCAAAAACAAAAAAAACAAAATGGAGGCTTCCCTGGTAGCTCAGTGGTGGAGAGCTCGCCTGCCAATGCAGGAGACATGGGTCTGAGCCCTGATCTGGGAGGATCCCACATGCTGTGGAGCAACTAAGCCCGTGAGCCACAACTACAGAGCCTGTGCTCTAGAGCCTCGGAGCCGCAACTCCGGAGCCCATGGGCCACAACTACTGAAGCCCATGTGCCCTAGAGCTCGAGTTCCACAGCAAGAGAAGTCACCACAACAAGAAGCCTGCTCACCTCAGCTAGAGAGTAGCCCCCCCACTCCCTGCAACTAGAGAAGAGTCTGCAGCAGCAATGAAAACCCAGAATAACCAAAGATAAATAAATAAATACCACGAAACGGCTGACATAGAGCACATGATTACATCTTCATTCTTAATCTTACAGTTGAAAAGCTTCCAGGGTTGTGATCTTTTAGCTGTCTTCCCTTGGTTGGTATTTAATCACCCAGTCATGTCCAACTCTGCGAGTCCATGGACTGTAGCCCACCAGGCGCATCTGTCCGTGGGGTTCTCCAGGCAAGAATACTGGAGTGGGGCTTCCCCTGGTGGTCCAGTGGGTAAGGACACCGCCTTGCAGTGCAAGGGGTGTCGGTTCGATCCCTGACCTGGGAAGATCCCACGTGCCGCGGAGCGGCTGGACCCATGTGTCCAATTACCGAGCCCGAGCTCTGGCACGCATGCACCCAGAGCCGGCGCTCTGTGACAACAGACGCCACCGCGATGGGAGGCCCACATGGGCCAAAGAACAAAGATGGATGAATAAAGAGAAATGAAAGACCAATAGAAGTGGCCCGCCCGCTCCCCTCCCTCCCCAACCCGACCCCCGCCCAAAATAAATGAGTAAATAAATCTTAAAAAAAAAAAAAAAGAATACTGGAGTGGGTAGTCATTACCTTCTCCAAGGGAATCTTCCCAACCCAGGGACTGAAGCTGGGTCTCCTGCATCTCCTGCATTTGCAGGTAGATTCTTTACCACTGAAGCACCCGGGAAGCCCATCTTCCCTTGCACAAGTCACTGTATCTCTCTGTGTCTCACGTTCCTCATCTATAGGAAAGGAAGGGGCAGTTAATAATGTGTTTAACTTCTATGGAATATTATGAACATTATTTCTTTATTTGCCTGCATTGGGTCTTAGTGGCATCATGCAGGATCTTTCCTTGCAGCGCACAGACTCTCTAGTTGTGGCATGTGGAGCAACTAAGCCCGTGAGCCACAACTACAGAGCCTGTGCTCTAGAGCCTCGAGCGCAACTCCGGAGCCCATGGGCCACAACTACTGAAGCCCATGTGCCCTAGAGCTCGAGTTCCACAGCAAGAGAAGTCACCACAACAAGAAGCCTGCTCACCTCAGCTAGAGAGTAGCCCCCCCACTCCCTGCAACTAGAGAAGAGTCTGCAGCAGCAATGAAAACCCAGAATAACCAAAGATAAATAAATAAATACCACGAAACGGCTGACATAGAGCACATGATTACATCTTCATTCTTAATCTTACAGTTGAAAAGCTTCCAGGGTTGTGATCTTTTAGCTGTCTTCCCTTGGTTGGTATTTAATCACCCAGTCATGTCCAACTCTGCGAGTCCATGGACTGTAGCCCACCAGGCGCATCTGTCCGTGGGGTTCTCCAGGCAAGAATACTGGAGTGGGGCTTCCCCTGGTGGTCCAGTGGGTAAGGACACCGCCTTGCAGTGCAAGGGGTGTCGGTTCGATCCCTGACCTGGGAAGATCCCACGTGCCGCGGAGCGGCTGGACCCATGTGTCCAATTACCGAGCCCGAGCTCTGGCACGCATGCACCCAGAGCCGGCGCTCTGTGACAACAGACGCCACCGCGATGGGAGGCCCACATGGGCCAAAGAACAAAGATGGATGAATAAAGAGAAATGAAAGACCAATAGAAGTGGCCCGCCCGCTCCCCTCCCTCCTCACCCAACCCCCACCAAAATAAATAAAAGAATACTGGAGTGGGTAGTCATTACCTTCTCCAAGGGAATCTTCCCAACCCAGGGACTGAAGCTGGGTCTCCTGCATCTCCTGCATTTGCAGGTAGATTCTTTACCACTGAAGCACCCGGGAAGCCCATCTTCCCTTGCACAAGTCACTGTATCTCTCTGTGTCTCACGTTCCTCATCTATAGGAAAGGAAGGGGCAGTTAATAATGTGTTTAACTTCTATGGAATATTATGAACATTATTTCTTTATTTGCCTGCATTGGGTCTTAGTGGCATCATGCAGGATCTTTCCTTGCAGCGCACAGACTCTCTAGTTGTGGCATGTGTGTTTAGTTGCTCCACAATACATGGAATCTTAGTTCCCTGACCAGGGATTGAACCTGTGTCCCCTGCATAGCAGGGCACATTCTTAACCACTGGACCACCAGGGAAGTCCCTGTTATGAATGTTAGATGCATTTTGATTGATAAAGCACATAGGAGAGTGTCTTGCCCAGGCTCAATCCTCAATAAATGAAATTTCAGAATCTGGCCGAGATGAGTTGGAATGCAGCTTCACTATGTGTGACCTGGGGCTAATGACTGAAAGTCCACTTACCTTCATCAACAAAGTAAAGTTGATCTGAGCATCTGCCTTCTATAGACGCTGTGAAGATTAAATGACAGAATGCAGATACAGCCCCCGTCCGTGGGCCAGGCGCCAGTTTGTATCTGATACATTTCCCCCCTTTACTCAAAGGTAGTGACATCATGAAAAGCCCAATCTGCCAGGCTTGAAAAGCTAGATTTCAGTCGTGGAATGAAGTCTGTAGTGGATTGGATGGCGATCCTCGAGAGAACGCCCACGTCCTAATTCCTAAAACCTGGGAACGTGGTCTTATTTGGAAAAACGATCTTTGCAGATTTAATGAAGCTAAGGATCTCGAGATGAGATCATCCTAGATTGTCTGGATGGGCCCTAAGTGCAATGATAAGTGTCTTCCTAAGAGAAAGGAGAGAGAGGTTTGACACAAGGAAGTGTGGGACTTTCCTGCTGGTCCAGTGGTTAAGACTCCACACTTCCACTGCAGAGGACACAGGTTCTATCCCTGGTCAGGGAACTAAGATCCCAGTTGCCACATGGTGTGGCCGAAAAAACCCTAAAAACAATCAAAAGACTTGACAAGGGCATGTGAAGATGGTGGCAGAGATCGGAGTGATGTCCACAGGAGCGACTAAATGCTAAGGGATGCTGGCAATGCCCGGAAGCTAGGAGAGAGTCTGTGGATGGAACTTCCTAGAAATCTGTGAGAGAATGCGTTTCTGTAGATTAGTGCTGCCCAGTGGGTGGTACTTTGTTACATCAGCCCTAGGAAATGAATACAGACTCTAGAAGTTAAGCTAAGAGATTAGTCGGGGTGGTGTATTTTCCTGTAGGCCTGACACAGCACCGCCAGCCTACGACAGACATTACCCTGTTAGAACTGGTAACCTATATACAGGGGGAGACTTCTAGATGCCCTAGAAGAAGATACATTAAAGTCCTTTCAGGTATAAAAGGGGATTCCCAAAGGGAAAGAATGGCCTCATGACCTAAGCTGGGATCACATCTCTGTGGGTCCCACGAGGGACTCCAGATAATTTAAGGGGTTGGCCATAAAAAGCCACTTGGGAAAATGAAGCCAGACAGACTAATCTCCGTGATGGAAGAGGCAAAAAAAAAAAAAAAAGACAGACTCTGAAGGAAACAAAAAAAAGATCAATTTACCCTCTTGGCTACACTGTCATCTCATTGCTTTTGAAAATTAAATTCCACTTAGGAGAAGGAGAACGACAACTTATTGTTGCCAAGCCTCTGCAGGTGCTTTACACACAATTTTGCATTTGATCATCACAACTACCCTGAGAGGAAGTACTATGGTTGCTCTCATTTTACCAATTAGAGAGCAGAGGCTCTAAGTCTCACAGCCAGTGAGTGATGGAGCTGTATTTTAAACTCACCTGCGAAAGGATAAAATGTGTGTTTAAGTAGACATATGCCCTTATGGAAACAGTGACAGACCTTATTTTCTTGGGCTCCAAAACCACTGTGGGTGGTGATTGCAGCCATGAAATTAAAAGATGCTTGCTCCTTGGATGAAAAGGTATGACAAACCTAGACAGCATGTTCAAAGTGAATGAGCTATATGTATACATATATTCCCTGTTTTGTGGATTTCCTTCCCATTTAGGTCACCACAGAGCACTGAATAAAGAATCAGTCTTTTTTTCTTTTGTCCATGCTCTGTGGTATATAGGATCTTAGTTCCCCAACCAGGGGTTAAACCTGCTGCCAGCGATGGTAATGTGGAGTTTTAACCACGGGACCACCAAGGAAGTCCCTCCCCATCTTCTGATGACACTAATTTTTTGAGGAACATTTGGCTGCTATTCTCAGTCCAGTTGGAGATAGTGCTGCCCGGGGGATTTTCATCAGCCCTAGGAAATGAATACAGACTCTAGAAGTTAAGCTAAGAGATTAGTCGGGGTGGTGTATTTTCCTGTAGGCCTGACACAGCACCGCCAGCCTACGACAGACATTACCCTGTTAGAACTGGTAACCTATATACAGGGGGAGACTTCTAGATGCCCTAGAAGAAGATACATTAAAGTCCTTTCAGGTATAAAAGGGGATTCCCAAAGGGAAAGAATGGCCTCATGACCTAAGCTGGGATCACATCTCTGTGGGTCCCACGAGGGACTCCAGATAATTTAAGGGGTTGGCCATAAAAAGCCACTTGGGAAAATGAAGCCAGACAGACTAATCTCCGTGATGGAAGAGGCAAAAAAAAAAAAAAAAAGACAGACTCTGAAGGAAACAAAAAAAAGATCAATTTACCCTCTTGGCTACACTGTCATCTCATTGCTTTTGAAAATTAAATTCCACTTAGGAGAAGGAGAACGACAACTTATTGTTGCCAAGCCTCTGCAGGTGCTTTACACACAATTTTGCATTTGATCATCACAACTACCCTGAGAGGAAGTACTATGGTTGCTCTCATTTTACCAATTAGAGAGCAGAGGCTCTAAGTCTCACAGCCAGTGAGTGATGGAGCTGTATTTTAAACTCACCTGCGAAAGGATAAAATGTGTGTTTAAGTAGACATATGCCCTTATGGAAACAGTGACAGACCTTATTTTCTTGGGCTCCAAAACCACTGTGGGTGGTGATTGCAGCCATGAAATTAAAAGATGCTTGCTCCTTGGATGAAAAGGTATGACAAACCTAGACAGCATGTTCAAAGTGAATGAGCTATATGTATACATATATTCCCTGTTTTGTGGATTTCCTTCCCATTTAGGTCACCACAGAGCACTGAATAAAGAATCAGTCTTTTTTTCTTTTGTCCATGCTCTGTGGTATATAGGATCTTAGTTCCCCAACCAGGGGTTAAACCTGCTGCCAGCGATGGTAATGTGGAGTTTTAACCACGGGACCACCAAGGAAGTCCCTCCCCATCTTCTGATGACACTAATTTTTTCTTGAGGAACATTTGGCTGCTATTCTCAGTCCAGTTGGTTTGGGTGGGATTGACCCCTATCTACCCCTCACATGCCTACTTGTGTGACCTGGGCCTGTCCTACCGATGAATTCCAAGCTCCTGGGCATAATGCATGTCCAGTCCAATGAGACTCACTTCTGGAATTTGGGTTGGTATTATTGGAAGAGGAAAGTCTCTTTCTACTAGACTTGTGTCTGAAGTTGTTAGAGAGGGACCCACCTGATGGGGGAAGCCTGTTCAAGCTGGGTTTCTAGCACTTTCAATGTAAAGTCCTAACTCACACATTCAGGGAAGCCTCCTCTGTCTTTCCCCCTTATCTTCCAGACCAGGAATTCATTGCCCCCTTGATAAGGTCACCCTGACCACATGCAGACCCCAGCCTGAGGATCTGAACAGCTCCGAAGTGGACCTGCTCCCCAGATCTGGATCTCTGCCTTTCTGGACCCCCTACCCCCACACAGGGACCTCTTTCCTCCCTTTACCTCATCCTCCTAACCTGGCCTCCTGTCTCCAGCCCTGCCTGTTCTATTGCCATCCTCCTAGGACGTTTATGACCCCAGGCTCCTGGGATGAAGGCCTGCTGCTTTCCTTGCAAATCTCATTTACCCAGATGACCATCTCTGTGCCTACTGAAGCAATTTCCTTGATTAAATTCTTTTTTTTATTTTTATTTTTATTTTACTTTTTACTTTTACAGAGTTTTGTTGTTTACAGATAAGTATGATCCCAGATTAGTCATATGTACATTCCCCCCCATCTCACCCCTCCAGGCCGTCACACAACGCCCCTGCAGGATCCCCTTTTCTCACAGCGCAATGACAATAGCTATTTTTTTCACATATGATAGTATAGGTTTTCATGCTACTTCCTTTACGCCTCCCACCCACTGTTCATTCCCCACAATGTCCATATGTCTACTGTCCATGTCCTTGACTAAATTCTTTTTAACTGTGGATTGTACGGCTTCTGAAAGGCTAGGCCCAAGCATTTATGATATTTGGCTCTTTGAAAATTTTCATTTATGTGTATATATATGTATACATACACACATATATATGTGTGTGTGTGTGTGTGTGTGTGTGTGTATATAACAAATGACAGTAAATAAAAGCAGTCCCTCCCAAATTACCTGTTTTATAGGATAAATTGTGTGTTTTGGGATAGAATATCCAGATGACCTTAGACAGGAACTTTAGATAGTATCTGGACAGTTCGGGAAAGGTGCTTCTGTTTCTTGTGTTTAATTTAAATGAATGATAGCATTTTATATTTTTCACCCCTTGCTTGCTGTGTCCCTTTTCTGTGCCAAGCCATGCACTGAGTGCTGGGGAACCGAGAGCAAAAAAGTGAGAGAGGGGGACACAGACATCTCAGTCCTGTCATCAGAGCACACGCATTGTCCACATCTGTCAAAGACTTCATTTCCTGCCTTTGTCCCAGTGTCGTTGTGCAGAATAGATGGGCTCATGGCACAGGAGGCACTTCAGGAGTCCCTCCAGCTGGGAGGTGGGGTGGCAGTGATCCTGTGGTCTATCTTGGCCCTTCCAGGCTGATCTGGAATCTCCTTATCTTCTACTCTGCCTGGACCATCCACCTGAGCCATTGGTCCTACCCCTGTGAGGCCCCAAAGAGAAGCTCCTAGAAAATGGAGATCACAGTGAACACAGATCCAGCATGGTCACCTCGGAAATGATCCCAGGCGCAGTAACGAGTGGGGCACGTGACACCCCAGGTAGCTCAGTTGGTGAAGCCACTCCACCCTGAAACTGACCAGAAAGCATTGGACACCAGATCCAAAACTAATCTCCTGACCTTCCCTTTCCCCTGAAGATGCTCACCCCACCCTCACCCTACTCCCAGCATCTAGCTGACTCCTCCCACTTCTTCACCCCCACTTCCACATTGGTACCTCATTCTGTTGATTCTGTTTCCTGGATTTCTTTAAATTGATTCATTTTATGCTGCTCTGGATCTTCATTGTTGAGCAGGCTTTTCTCCCGATGAGGCGAGCAGGGGCTACTCTCCCGTTGCCGTGCACGGACTTCTCATTGTGGTGGCTTCTCTTGTTGTGGAGCGTGGACTCCGTAGTTGCGGTTCCCAGGCTCTAGAGCACAGGCTCAGTAGTTGTGGTGCATGGGCTTAGTTGCTCCATGGCATGTGGGATCTTCCCAGATCAGGGATTGAACCCATGTCTCCTGCATTGGCAGGCAAATTCTTAACCACAGGTCCACCAGGGAAGTCTTGTTTCCTAAACTTGTATAAAATCTGTTCACTTCTCTCCCACCCTAACCCTATTCCAGAAGAGGCCGCCATTGTCTCTCTTAGTCTCCTCTAATAGTTGGCCAGTGGGTCCACTGTTTCTACTCTTATCTTCACCGTTATATTTCCCACTATGTTGCCAGTAGGATATTTTAAAAATGAAAATAAAAGCATGTCAGCCGCTTGCTTGGAGTGCTTTGTTGGCTTTCCATTGCCTTCGGGAAAAAGTTCCCACTCCTTTCCATGGCCCATGAAGCCTTGCATATAATCCGATTCCCCTCCTGCTCTCACACTTCATCTCAGGTCATACCCTCCCCAGCTCTACGGGCACCAACCTCATTGACCTTCTTTGAAGGTCTTTCCCATTTCAGAGACGTCCTTTTCTTTGAGAAGCTTCCTTCCCTTCACACCCTCCTTTCCACGACTGCTTGTTCTGGACCTAGGGCCCCATGCTGGGGCCTTCTGTACCTTGATCTCAGCTGCTGTAGCTCAGGAGAGGTTGGGCTCATCATAAATGGCTGTCAGTAGAGGTTTCCAAGTGATTCCAACTCTGAGAGTTCCCTGAGAGCAGGTGCCATGACTTTACTTTTTAAAAATGAGTTTTGTTCATCCGTTACAGAAATTTTCAAGCATACACAAAACTGAGAAGTCCAGTGGCCTACCTTGTACTCGTTACCCAGCTCCAACAATTATCAAGTCAAGAGCATTCCTGTTTCATCTGTATCCTTGCCCATTTCCTCCTATCGATCATGATTGTTTGAAGCCAATTTCAAATATCCTATCATTCCACTTATAAATGCTCAAAGCGTGTCTTTAAATGGTAAGGTAATTTTATCAATGGAATTCTATCACATTAAAAACTTAACAATTTCCTAACTATCAGACATCGAGTCCATATCAAAATTCCCCCTGATGTTTCATAAATGTGTCCTTCCGGTTGGTATATTTGATTCGGGACCCAAACAAGGATTTGGTTGATGTGTCTCTCAAATCTCTTTTCATCGTAAGTTTCCCCTTCCTTCTTTGCTTCCTGGAAATTTATTTGTTGAAGAAACAGGAGACTAGAAACTTGCTCCTCGCTGTTTCCCTGTCGTCTAGTGTAGTAGCTAAAAAGTATCTAAACTTAATCAACATTGGGCGAATGAACAAATAAAGGCGTGAAGGACCAAATTCCTCAGGCTGGTGCTCGGCTTGGGTGGGCTTCCACTTCTTGGCTGCCATTGCTTGTTGTCCATCCTTGGAATAGTACCTTCTTGATCGATCCTTCAGTCTCCTGGTCTGCTAAGTGGAGCTGCTAATACCTGCCTTCTGCCCCAGTTCCTGGGGAGGTTGTGACAAGGGCTGGGATTTTAAAAATAAAGCCTAAAACAGCTTTGAGCAATTGGTGCTATAAATACCAGACGTGGAATTCTATTATTAAATGTCCTTTGTTCATAGAAGCTCTAGCCAGAGAAGTACGGTTGAGAAGTGGAACCCCCTGACTTTGTCCTTCCCGCCCTGATTCCATGCGCATGGTCACTAGAGCAGGCATGTCCCAGGGTTGGGGAGCCCCAGGGCTGCCTTTTGACAAGACAGCCCTGCTCTGGCAGGGGCAAGCCCGCGCTATCCTATTCCATACCGGCAAAAATAGAATACCCTGGAGAATGACAGGACCGAGACAACTGTTCCTGTTTTGAAAAGCCTCGGAAGGATGTTGCTATACAGGTGGGGGTACATGTCGGCCCCTGAGAGTGAAGCCCAGCCAGGAAGGGGCCGGGCCCCCACGGTGCCAAGCTGAGGTTTGGGCTGGATGCCTACCAGCACCTGTGGCCCCAGGGTCTGGTCAGGTCAGTGGTGACAATGGAGAGCTTCTTGCCTGGAAATTGTGCACGTGTTTATGAGTCAAATAGTTTGCATTTGAAACAAAGAGATCAGAGAAGCTCTGATGCGTGGCCAAATACTACCCGCAGAGAAGTGAATAGCCACTGAGATCAAGTTTCAGCCTCTCTTGTTTGGGAGAGAATTCCCTTGTGAAGCCAGCAGCCAGGCAGTTTTGCTCTGGCCCGTGCATGCAGCCAGGAAGCAAGAGGAGGGCTTGCCTTTTCGGGCATTTTTCACATAACCTGCCCAAGGCTGTATTTGGTACTTCTGCCCCTGTTCAGCCCCGCCCCCTTTTACTGGCCCTTGTGGAGGTCAGTGCTTCTGGTCAATGACACACTGAGTCTGCACACGTAGGGTGTGTGCTGTGGGAATTACAAAAATGACAACAGAACATCGGAGTCTGCAAAATGAACAAATCACTAGGAATTTTAAAAGTAAATTTAAAAGTAATGAGGGCCTAAAAGTACCCATATGTGAAGTGGGAAGTTTGAAGTTTCAGCCTTTTCTGAGCTTTCTGTGTGCCCAAAAGAGGAGCTTATTTTGGAAGTGGAAGAAGTATGGTCTTTTTTTTTTTTCCCTCATCAACTCAGAAGTGGTTGAACTGATTTAGCTCAAACTATAAAAAGATGAACACCAAATGCGGCCGCCACAAGATTTCTGTGTGGAATAGAGTGGAAACAATTGAGGGGTAAGACCATGAAAATCTAGTACCTGGAAGTCATATCATTCCAGCTGATTTTTCAAATGTCCCTTAGAGGGTCTGGAGGCTGGGTGTGGGGTTCTGAGTCTAATAGGCATGCATGCTCAGTCACTTCAGTCATGTCCAACTCTTTGTGACTCTATGGACTCTAGCACGCCAAGCTCCTCTGTCCATGGGATTCTCTAGGCATGCATAGTAGTGTGTCTAATAGGCAATTCATTCTAATTCAAAAGGAAGCGCTCTTTTCTCATAAGAGTTTACTAAAAGCGTTTGGGAATCTGAAATTATCTTTCTAAATATTTTCATCTTACTGTATATAAGCTACCAGCACATCTAAGTTTTCCATTTGTGCTTAACTAATTAATTTAACCATATATTGACCAATTAAAGAGAGTTTAGAGGGATTAAGAGCACAATTAAAGGGCTTCCCTGGTGGTCCAGTAGGTAAAGAGTCCACCTTGCAGTGCAAGGGGCACTGGTTTGATCCCTGGCACGGGAAGATCCCACATGCTGAGGAGCGGCTGGATTGGTGTGTCCAGTTAGGAGCCAGCGCTCTGGAGCACATGCACCCAGAGCTGGTGCTCCGCATGAGAGAGGCCACTGCAATGGGAGGCCCACATAGGCCAAAGAATAAAGATGGATGAAAAGAAATAAGTAAAAAAACAATAAAAGAGGCCCCAAAAAGAGAGAACACAATTAAAGAGGGTTCTAGACTGATTAAGAACACAAACTTTGGAGATAGGTAGACGTAAGTTTATACCCTGGCACTGTCATTTGCATGCTTAGCTTTGCTGCTGCTTCTGGTGCGGCACAAGTGATAAAGAATCCACCAGCCAATGTAGGAAACCTAAGAGATATGGGTTCAATCCCTGGGTCGGGAAGATCCCCTGGAGGGGAGGGCGTGACAACCCACTCCAGTATTTTTGCCTGGAAAACCGCATGGACAGAGGAGCCTGGTGGGCTATTCCATAGGGTCGCACAGAGTCAGACACGACTGAGGTGATTTAGCACACATGCATGCACTGGAGAATTGGATAAATTTACCACAGAAGGTTGTAATAAGGATTAGATAAGAGGTTGTAATAAGGATTAGATAAGATGATGAACATGAAGAAGAATGATGCCTGACACATAATGACCTCTTCCCCCAGAAGCAATGGTTGTAGTAGTATTCGTAGTAATATTTATGAAACTGGGGGTTGTCAAAGGGTTTGTCTTCATGCCCTTTTCTACCAAAGCATGTAGCTCACTGTTCTTCAAACAAGTGTCAGGATGAACGGAAGTAAGACAGACATTCTATGGAGTGACTGAGTACACATATTCATAGAAAAAAATAAGTTTCACAGGAAATATTCCCCTTTACTGTGTGTAATATGTTCTATGATATTGTATTCTAAATTCCTATTCTAGTCTACTCTATTTCTTTTCATTCTTAAATACTGATCACAGCCCACTAAATAGCTTTCACTCCTGTATAATGGGTCATGGCCCACACTTTGTAAAATACTCACCTAGATGGATTTGGGAAAGGCAGTTAGCCCTCTCAGGATCCCAGAAAGCTGTTTCCTCCTGAATGAAAACCTCGACCAAAGTTTGGATCCAAAATCAATGTTCCCCATGAATTGTCTTCCCATTAACCTGCCTCTGAGAACAATGAACGACAACTGCCGAGTGGCTAGATGCCAGCCCTCATCCTGTCACCCCTGGCCTGGCTCTTGGATGATGACATTCTTTTTCTAGATTCTTCTAACAAGTCCAGACCAAGATCCGGGTGTGGCCTACAGGACCTGGCATGCACTTGGGAGCGCAAGAAAATTCCAAAAACACAATTAAAGAGGGTTCTAGACTGATTAAGAACACAAACTTTGGAGATAGGTAGACGTAAGTTTATACCCTGGCACTGTCATTTGCATGCTTAGCTTTGCTGCTGCTTCTGGTGCGGCACAAGTGATAAAGAATCCACCAGCCAATGTAGGAAACCTAAGAGATATGGGTTCAATCCCTGGGTCGGGAAGATCCCCTGGAGGGGAGGGCGTGACAACCCACTCCAGTATTTTTGCCTGGAAAACCGCATGGACAGAGGAGCCTGGTGGGCTATTCCATAGGGTCGCACAGAGTCAGACACGACTGAGGTGATTTAGCACACATGCATGCACTGGAGAATTGGATAAATTTACCACAGAAGGTTGTAATAAGGATTAGATAAGAGGTTGTAATAAGGATTAGATAAGATGATGAACATGAAGAAGAATGATGCCTGACACATAATGACCTCTTCCCCCAGAAGCAATGGTTGTAGTAGTATTCGTAGTAATATTTATGAAACTGGGGGTTGTCAAAGGGTTTGTCTTCATGCCCTTTTCTACCAAAGCATGTAGCTCACTGTTCTTCAAACAAGTGTCAGGATGAACGGAAGTAAGACAGACATTCTATGGAGTGACTGAGTACACATATTCATAGAAAAAAATAAGTTTCACAGGAAATATTCCCCTTTACTGTGTGTAATATGTTCTATGATATTGTATTCTAAATTCCTATTCTAGTCTACTCTATTTCTTTTCATTCTTAAATACTGATCACAGCCCACTAAATAGCTTTCACTCCTGTATAATGGGTCATGGCCCACACTTTGTAAAATACTCACCTAGATGGATTTGGGAAAGGCAGTTAGCCCTCTCAGGATCCCAGAAAGCTGTTTCCTCCTGAATGAAAACCTCGACCAAAGTTTGGATCCAAAATCAATGTTCCCCATGAATTGTCTTCCCATTAACCTGCCTCTGAGAACAATGAACGACAACTGCCGAGTGGCTAGATGCCAGCCCTCATCCTGTCACCCCTGGCCTGGCTCTTGGATGATGACATTCTTTTTCTAGATTCTTCTAACAAGTCCAGACCAAGATCCGGGTGTGGCCTACAGGACCTGGCATGCACTTGGGGAGCGCAAGTGCATGTGTCTGCATGTGTGTCTGTGCGTGCAAATGTGAGAGAGCATGTGTATTTGTAGGAACTGGGGGAGAGAGGGAGGAAAGATTGCTAACCTCTCAATTTTTCCCTGCAATGTCATCTACCGCTCAGGTTTCTGCCAGGTTGGAGGGGAATGCCCACTCCACTGGGTGGGATCACTTTCCTTTCCAGAGGCCCCTCCTCCGGAGGTGCCTGAGCCGGCCAGAAGGCGCCGGAGCAGCCGCAGTGGCCAGCTCCTGGCTCCACCTCCCTGGTTTGTTTCCTTCGCCTTGACAGAGCCTTGGTCTGGTAAGATGATCTGACCGCAGCTGGTCTCCTACACTTAGAACAAGTTGGAAGCAAGAGAAGTTGGGGAAGGAATTTGGTTTCACTAAAAATAGCTGCAGTATAGACCCTGTGACTTACCACTCCTTGCGACAGTCTCATATGCACCGCACAGGGCCCTCTGACCCCTGCCATCACTGTGGACGATTTGCGTGTTCTGCCCGGAGCCCTTGAAACCACGAGGGTCTTAGGGAGCTGGGGGTGCTTTGGCTCCGATGTAGACTCTTGCACATCTCAGACACGTGTGGTGATGATATGACCAAGCAGCTTCCTCCCTCCGGGGGCGCGTGACCGTTGGCACTCATCACAACAGGTCCCTTTAAGAGTTTGGTCCATGGTGGGACCTGGCTTCTTGCCCTTTCATCTCCATTTGATTTTTTAAATACTGATCACACCCACTAAATAGCTTTCACTCCTGTATAATGGGTCATGGCCCACACTTTGTAAAATACTCACCTAGATGGATTTGGGAAAGGCAGTTAGCCCTCTCAGGATCCCAGAAAGCTGTTTCCTCCTGAATGAAAACCTCGACCAAAGTTTGGATCCAAAATCAATGTTCCCCATGAATTGTCTTCCCATTAACCTGCCTCTGAGAACAATGAACGACAACTGCCGAGTGGCTAGATGCCAGCCCTCATCCTGTCACCCCTGGCCTGGCTCTTGGATGATGACATTCTTTTTCTAGATTCTTCTAACAAGTCCAGACCAAGATCCGGGTGTGGCCTACAGGACCTGGCATGCACTTGGGGAGCGCAAGTGCATGTGTCTGCATGTGTGTCTGTGCGTGCAAATGTGAGAGAGCATGTGTATTTGTAGGAACTGGGGGAGAGAGGGAGGAAAGATTGCTAACCTCTCAATTTTTCCCTGCAATGTCATCTACCGCTCAGGTTTCTGCCAGGTTGGAGGGGAATGCCCACTCCACTGGGTGGGATCACTTTCCTTTCCAGAGGCCCCTCCTCCGGAGGTGCCTGAGCCGGCCAGAAGGCGCCGGAGCAGCCGCAGTGGCCAGCTCCTGGCTCCACCTCCCTGGTTTGTTTCCTTCGCCTTGACAGAGCCTTGGTCTGGTAAGATGATCTGACCGCAGCTGGTCTCCTACACTTAGAACAAGTTGGAAGCAAGAGAAGTTGGGGAAGGAATTTGGTTTCACTAAAAATAGCTGCAGTATAGACCCTGTGACTTACCACTCCTTGCGACAGTCTCATATGCACCGCACAGGGCCCTCTGACCCCTGCCATCACTGTGGACGATTTGCGTGTTCTGCCCGGAGCCCTTGAAACCACGAGGGTCTTAGGGAGCTGGGGGTGCTTTGGCTCCGATGTAGACTCTTGCACATCTCAGACACGTGTGGTGATGATATGACCAAGCAGCTTCCTCCCTCCGGGGGCGCGTGACCGTTGGCACTCATCACAACAGGTCCCTTTAAGAGTTTGGTCCATGGTGGGACCTGGCTTCTTGCTCACCACTGGCCCCATTGCATCTCCACTTCTAAGGTAGGTGAAACCAAACGCCTTGGGGGGAATGTTACTGGAATTGTGATCCTCTTGGGTAACCCCAGCCCAGGTTTCCTCGGCCTGAGCCAGGGAGGCAAATGTCAGGGCAGGACGTACCTTAGGAATAAAAGTCTGAGTCCATGTTCCCACCCGTGGTAATGTTTGGCAATTCTTTCCTTTCCTTGCTTCCTCCTGCCCAAAAGCCAAGAAAGTAGCTGGCTGGAAAGCAGCTCAAAAGTTAGATTTAACCCTTTTTAATTTGTCCACTTAGAGTTGCCTTGTTTTTAGATGTCTTGTCCTTTCTGTCCCGTTACTAATGCTGAGAATTTGAACTTGGCCCAGGGCACTGGTTTTCTGTGTTTGCCCTTTCTACTGTACAGTGACAGAGAGTGACAGAGTCGCCTTGAGCAGGGACTCCTGTGACAGAGGGAATCCACCCCAGGTGCACAAAAGACTTGCTTGTATTCCCTTTCCTCCCTGCAAAACCCGGGTCAGAACACATCTCTGATTTCCAGCTTGTTTATATCGACAGACCTTGGGGAAAGCGTTGCAATTGAGGGGAGCTGGAAAATTCTCAGGGTGAGGTTAGGAGCCCTCTGAGAGACGAAGCAGCTGCCTTGACTGTAGGAAGGTTAAGCACTAACAATTCCTTGCTTAAGGTTAACTTTTTTAAGCATTCGCTATGCAAAGTACTATGCCAAAATTCCAGCTTGCCAAAGCAAGGTGTTTTCATGAAAATGAAGAGACGCTTTAGTAACAGATATGCTTACTTTAAGTGAAAACTACAATCTTAAAATATTATATGACTGGAGGAGACAAATCTTTAGACTCAGAATCATCTGTGTGCATTTGGTAGAAAAGTGGATTACTGATGGACACTTGAACAATATATCCCTACTTTTTAAACCCCTTTTACCCATCTTTGGGGTAGATGAGTGCCTAAATACCGTAAACTTAAAATCTTAAATCTAGGAACTCCTGGCTGTCCAGTGGTTAGAACTCTGTGTTTTCAAGGTGGAGTCCATGGTGGGACCTGGCTTCTTGCTCACCACTGGCCCCATTGCATCTCCACTTCTAAGGTAGGTGAAACCAAACGCCTTGGGGGGAATGTTACTGGAATTGTGATCCTCTTGGGTAACCCCAGCCCAGGTTTCCTCGGCCTGAGCCAGGGAGGCAAATGTCAGGGCAGGACGTACCTTAGGAATAAAAGTCTGAGTCCATGTTCCCACCCGTGGTAATGTTTGGCAATTCTTTCCTTTCCTTGCTTCCTCCTGCCCAAAAGCCAAGAAAGTAGCTGGCTGGAAAGCAGCTCAAAAGTTAGATTTAACCCTTTTTAATTTGTCCACTTAGAGTTGCCTTGTTTTTAGATGTCTTGTCCTTTCTGTCCCGTTACTAATGCTGAGAATTTGAACTTGGCCCAGGGCACTGGTTTTCTGTGTTTGCCCTTTCTACTGTACAGTGACAGAGAGTGACAGAGTCGCCTTGAGCAGGGACTCCTGTGACAGAGGGAATCCACCCCAGGTGCACAAAAGACTTGCTTGTATTCCCTTTCCTCCCTGCAAAACCCGGGTCAGAACACATCTCTGATTTCCAGCTTGTTTATATCGACAGACCTTGGGGAAAGCGTTGCAATTGAGGGGAGCTGGAAAATTCTCAGGGTGAGGTTAGGAGCCCTCTGAGAGACGAAGCAGCTGCCTTGACTGTAGGAAGGTTAAGCACTAACAATTCCTTGCTTAAGGTTAACTTTTTTAAGCATTCGCTATGCAAAGTACTATGCCAAAATTCCAGCTTGCCAAAGCAAGGTGTTTTCATGAAAATGAAGAGACGCTTTAGTAACAGATATGCTTACTTTAAGTGAAAACTACAATCTTAAAATATTATATGACTGGAGGAGACAAATCTTTAGACTCAGAATCATCTGTGTGCATTTGGTAGAAAAGTGGATTACTGATGGACACTTGAACAATATATCCCTACTTTTTAAACCCCTTTTACCCATCTTTGGGGTAGATGAGTGCCTAAATACCGTAAACTTAAAATCTTAAATCTAGGGAACTCCCTGGCTGTCCAGTGGTTAGAACTCTGTGCTCTTACTGCCAAGGGCCTGGGTTCAGTCCCTGATCGGGTAGCTAGGATCTCACAAGCCACATGACACAACCAAAAACCCACCCCTTAAACTTAAAGGGAACATCTTGGAGATCATCTTGTCTGGTCCTTATAGGAGCATGAGTTAGTTTGAGTGACCACTTGGTTTGTACCTAGATTGTTGCCTCAGCTTTCCTTGTGACCTCAAAATGGATGCGTGGTGGATGTTTCCGTTTTGAAACTGTGGTTCTATTGACATCACATCTTAACTAGTGCTTTCTCCTTTCCAATAATACTTTAAGGTTTATCCATGTTGCTTTAAAGCCAGATGAAACTAGAATGCTTTGAATTATTTTCCCCGTGTTGAATTTGTGTGACCATACGGCATCATTAGTACCAGCAACTGGTCTTCCCACCCGAATGTGTTGTCAACATCTCCCTGAAAGCCATCAGGGATTTTGCATTCAAACTGGGTATTTGCTTTATTGAAACACTCTAGAGAAGGCGATTTGCTGGATGTTGCCTCTAAATAGCACACTTGCCTAGTACTTTGAACAAATGACCCCACTAAGAAAATCGCCATAATCAAACAACTTTTCAGGAATGCGTTTGTCAGTAAAGCGATGGTTCTCATACTCCATTTCATGAGCCGATGCCAGACTGGCTGCCCAGGAATCACCTGAAAAGACTGTTTAAAAATATAGTTTCTGGGCTGCATCCCTAGAAATTTGGATTCAAAAGGTCTGAGAGTAGAGCCCCAGAACCTGGACTTTTAGCAAGCCATCCTGATCATTCTGAGGCATGGCCAGAGTTTGGAGACTCTGTGAAAGTCAAAGTCACTCTGCCTGTTTGTTTGTCCCACATCTCTTAATGATTTTCTTTTGCCTTCAGGAAAAAGTGCATACTTCATTTGGCATTCCTGGGCCCTCCACGTTCCAGCCCTAACCCACCTTTCCAGTCTAATTCCTCATCTTTCCATTTTAGCCCCGCCCCCAGTCAAATTGAATAGGCCACTCCTTTCCAGTTTGCTCCCATCTGGACACTTTACTAATGCCTTTAACTGCTGCGTCCTTCCTTACCTCTGTGCACACCCAAATCTGCCCTATTTCTTGTGGTCTAGACTTCACTGTGCTTAAGAAGAATTCCAAAGGTTTCTTTAAAATACTAGCTCCTGAGACTCACTTCTGGAGCTCCTGACTCAGCAGGCCTGGAGTACCCAGGAGCCTCAGAGGGTCTGATGCTGGCATGCTTTCAGGAACTTTACATCTAGCTCAAATGTCATCTCTTTATAAAACCATTTCTCAGAGCTTTCATGCTTCTCCACTCCAACTCCCAAAGCATTTTGTTTATAGATCATAATTTAATACTTCACTCTTTACCTTTTATTTGAATTATTCTTGTACATCATTATTTCTCTCACTTTACAAACGTTCACTGAGTGCCTAATATAAAAGGGATATCATTCCTCAAGAGCCCACACTTCTTGGGAGAAAGGATCTCTGTCTGTTTGTCTGTGTAAACACCTTGAGCCTGAGGGTCCCAGGTCACTGGATCTTGTCAAGTTGAAATCACTCTGCAGTAGATGAAACAAGGAAAGTAACTGGCCCAAGGTAAAGCTTTATTTTCCCTAAGAAATGTGAGTGTGAGGCAGATCCTTTCTGTCTCTGTGCCCAAAATCTGAGATGTATGCACCAGAAAGGGATCTGAGAAGCCTTCTGTGGTTGAGAAATCTCAGAGCACAATGATGACTGGATTCCAGGAAGTCTCTTGGCTTAGGTAGGATGGAAAATCACCTGGCATTTCTAAATGCAGTAGTTCTGCCATAAGGGAGGGTTGAGCACAATGCCAAGGGATGCAGAGCAGGGGCAGGAGACACTGGGTGACAGAGCTCTGCAGGGGTTCATGGGGGCAGCCTCACTCTGTGCCTCACCTGGTGTAGCCACTGCAGCTCCTCTAGAATCGTCCATGATTGAAATACTGTGACTCTTTAGTTACTTGTAATTTACCTAAACGTATATAGCACATAATTGTGTAAAAATAATTGTACTAAATTACTGTATAATAGCACTAACCCACCTTTCCAGTCTAATTCCTCATCTTTCCATTTTAGCCCCGCCCCCAGTCAAATTGAATAGGCCACTCCTTTCCAGTTTGCTCCCATCTGGACACTTTACTAATGCCTTTAACTGCTGCGTCCTTCCTTACCTCTGTGCACACCCAAATCTGCCCTATTTCTTGTGGTCTAGACTTCACTGTGCTTAAGAAGAATTCCAAAGGTTTCTTTAAAATACTAGCTCCTGAGACTCACTTCTGGAGCTCCTGACTCAGCAGGCCTGGAGTACCCAGGAGCCTCAGAGGGTCTGATGCTGGCATGCTTTCAGGAACTTTACATCTAGCTCAAATGTCATCTCTTTATAAAACCATTTCTCAGAGCTTTCATGCTTCTCCACTCCAACTCCCAAAGCATTTTGTTTATAGATCATAATTTAATACTTCACTCTTTACCTTTTATTTGAATTATTCTTGTACATCATTATTTCTCTCACTTTACAAACGTTCACTGAGTGCCTAATATAAAAGGGATATCATTCCTCAAGAGCCCACACTTCTTGGGAGAAAGGATCTCTGTCTGTTTGTCTGTGTAAACACCTTGAGCCTGAGGGTCCCAGGTCACTGGATCTTGTCAAGTTGAAATCACTCTGCAGTAGATGAAACAAGGAAAGTAACTGGCCCAAGGTAAAGCTTTATTTTCCCTAAGAAATGTGAGTGTGAGGCAGATCCTTTCTGTCTCTGTGCCCAAAATCTGAGATGTATGCACCAGAAAGGGATCTGAGAAGCCTTCTGTGGTTGAGAAATCTCAGAGCACAATGATGACTGGATTCCAGGAAGTCTCTTGGCTTAGGTAGGATGGAAAATCACCTGGCATTTCTAAATGCAGTAGTTCTGCCATAAGGGAGGGTTGAGCACAATGCCAAGGGATGCAGAGCAGGGGCAGGAGACACTGGGTGACAGAGCTCTGCAGGGGTTCATGGGGGCAGCCTCACTCTGTGCCTCACCTGGTGTAGCCACTGCAGCTCCTCTAGAATCGTCCATGATTGAAATACTGTGACTCTTTAGTTACTTGTAATTTACCTAAACGTATATAGCACATAATTGTGTAAAAATAATGTCTGATTATGTAAAAGTACGTAACCCATATTACTAGCCTCATAAGTAGCCTTCTATAATTCTATTGTCATATAATTATATAAAACATGCTTACGTACACATAGCCACAGGAATGTGTCCTTTTTATTATAGATTGTTTTTCAAAAATCATGTTGTTACTTAACCATTTCTGGATCTTATTCTTCTTGGCATTTACTAGCTGGGTGACTTTCGGTTCTCTGGGCTTCAGTTTCCTCATCTGGAAAATGGGGATGATAATAGTGCTTATCTCATAGGTTATCATGAGGATTCATGGAGTTAAGATACTTATAAAGCACCTAAAAGAGTGCTAATGAGTGCTTGCTATGAGCATTATTACTGTTGTTTTCATTCAACAAAACCTATGAGTCAGCTGCAGATGCTTGATTTCATTCTTTTTAATGGTTGCACAACATTTTGTGATGCAGAACAATGTCTGTCTCTATCTATTCGACTTTTAGTGGACATTCACTTTTTTTTAGTGGCTTCCTTTTTTTTGTCACTACAAGGCAACGTTGCAACCTTCCTATATAACCTTAACCTGTGCTTTTTTTTTCGTACTCTGGGACAGATTCCTGGGAATGCAATAGCGAGGTTAGAGAGTGTGTGAGTAGAGTATGTATAATAGTAATAATGTGTATATATATAGTATATATAATAGTATGTGTGTATATATAGTATATAATTCTATACTATATTATATGATTGTGTATATAGTATGTATAATATATAATATAATATAATGTAACATATATTACATTAAATATTATGCACTATATTATGTATATAATATATAATAATACATGTTATAGTATAATATTTAATATGATATATAATATAATGTTTTATACATTATATAATGTATTGACATTGAATATATCTATTTTATATTTTTATACATTATATATATTGATATATAACATATATTGATATATATTGATATATATTGATATATATAGATACATTGATTTATATATATTGACGTATTGACATATATAATATCAATATAGTTTATGTCTTGATGTTATATTAAATATTTATTTAAATTTTTACTAAATGAAAAATAAATTATATACTATATATTTATTGATATATATTAATAAATATATATTATAATCAAAATGTCTATTTAAAGTTTCATTAAATGTCACCATATTGCTTTCTAAAATTCCTTCTTGGCTATTTACTAGCTGGTTTTTGACTTTTCGGTTTTTCAAAAATCATGTTGTTACTTAACCATTTCTGGATCTTATTCTTCTTGGCATTTACTAGCTGGGTGACTTTCGGTTCTCTGGGCTTCAGTTTCCTCATCTGGAAAATGGGGATGATAATAGTGCTTATCTCATAGGTTATCATGAGGATTCATGGAGTTAAGATACTTATAAAGCACCTAAAAGAGTGCTAATGAGTGCTTGCTATGAGCATTATTACTGTTGTTTTCATTCAACAAAACCTATGAGTCAGCTGCAGATGCTTGATTTCATTCTTTTTAATGGTTGCACAACATTTTGTGATGCAGAACAATGTCTGTCTCTATCTATTCGACTTTTAGTGGACATTCACTTTTTTTTAGTGGCTTCCTTTTTTTTGTCACTACAAGGCAACGTTGCAACCTTCCTATATAACCTTAACCTGTGCTTTTTTTTTCGTACTCTGGGACAGATTCCTGGGAATGCAATAGCGAGGTTAGAGAGTGTGTGAGTAGAGTATGTATAATAGTAATAATGTGTATATATATAGTATATATAATAGTATGTGTGTATATATAGTATATAATTCTATACTATATTATATGATTGTGTATATAGTATGTATAATATATAATATAATATAATGTAACATATATTACATTAAATATTATGCACTATATTATGTATATAATATATAATAATACATGTTATAGTATAATATTTAATATGATATATAATATAATGTTTTATACATTATATAATGTATTGACATTGAATATATCTATTTTATATTTTTATACATTATATATATTGATATATAACATATATTGATATATATTGATATATATTGATATATATAGATACATTGATTTATATATATTGACGTATTGACATATATAATATCAATATAGTTTATGTCTTGATGTTATATTAAATATTTATTTAAATTTTTTACTAAATGAAAAAATAAATTATATACTATATATTTATTGATATATATTAATAAATATATATTATAATCAAAATGTCTATTTAAAGTTTCATTAAATGTCACCATATTGCTTTCTAAAAAGCATGTAACAAATGCACAGTTCCATCAGTAATGTATGGATGTACATCTTTTCAGTCAATCCCACTAACGGTTGATCTTTCTATTCTTAAGTTTTTTAAGAGTCCTGTGTGAAAGGTAATCTCATTGTTATTTCAACTTGAGTTTCTCTGGCTACTCATGAGTTTGAGTGTCTTTTGAAAAAATTGCCGCCAGTTTGGATTTGCTTCTTAGTGGTGTGCTTCATGTCCTGCTCTTTGAATGGCCTGTTTCTCCTGTCGATCTCTAAAGACCTCTGCTATGTTATTACTATAAGCCCCTCATCTATTTCCTGTGTGCAGCTCTATGTCCAGTTTCTTGTTTGTATTAATTTTAATTATTGGGTCTTGTGCCAAATTTTTGAAAAAATGTATATAGTTAAATTTCTTTGATAACTTTTGGGTTTTGAGGGTTGGTTAGGAGAGTTTTCCTCCTCATAGGGTGCACGTGTATTTTCCTAGATTATCTTGCAGGACTTTTACTATTTTTATATTAAAATACATCTTTACCTGGAAACTATTGATTTTTGGTATAAAATAGAAGTCCAATTGTTTATTCTTCCAAATTAACAGCTAGTTCCATCTGTATTGTTCATTAACAATCCACCTTTTTCCCACCTAAAAGAAACAAGACTTTTGCCATGTATTAAATGCTCATATATGGAACTTGATTATTTATTCTCTATTTGATTCCTTTCCTCTAATTGCCTATTATTGCCATGTCACTGCCATGCTTTGACTTGATTATGGTGACATAATGGCATATCTGTTATCTGGCTAAGACGTTTTTCTCTCATTATTCTTATTTTATTTATTTATTTATTTATTTATTTATTTATTTATTTATTTTTGGCCGGGGGTAGGGTTGGGGAGGGAGGGGAGCGGGCGGGCCACTTCTATTGGTCTTTCGTTTCTCTCTGTTCATCCGTCTTTGTTCTTTGGCTCCTGTGGGCCTCCTACCACGGTGGCGTCTGTCATTGCAGAGCACCGGCTCTGGGCGCATGCACCCCAGAGCTCCGGCTCGGTAATTGGACACATCAGTCCAGCCGCTCTGCGGCACGTGGGATCTTCCCAGGCCAGGGCTCGAACCGGCGCCCCTTGCACTGCAAGGCAGTGTCCTTACCCACTGGACCGCCAGGGGAAGCCCTCATTATTCTTATTTTTGATGGCTATTCTAAGGTTTTTATTTTTCCATATAAATAATTATGTATACATATCTTCCTCAGTTTATGATGGGATTACTAAGTCTCTTCAGTCATGTACAATTCTGTGAGACACTGTGGACTACAGCCCGCCAGGCTCCTCTGTCCATGGATTTCTCCAGGCAAGAAGACTGGAGTGGGTTACCATGCCTTTCATTGAACCTATGTTGCTTACATCTACCTGCATTTGCAAGTAGGTTCTTTACCACTGGTGACTCAGACAGTAAAGAATCTGCCTGCAGTGCAGGAGACTGGGTTTGATCCCTGGATCGGGAAGATTCCCTGGAGAAGGGAATGGCAACCGACTCCAATATTCTTGCCTGGAGAATTCCATGGACAGAGGAGCCTGGTGGGCTACAGTCCATGGGGTCGCACAGAGTTGGACACAACTGAGAAACTAACAGTTTCACTTTCTTTACCAATAGCGCCACCTGGGAAGCCCTATGATAGGGGTTTTATATTGATAAATCCATTGTAAGTTGAAAATATATCTAATACATCTCACCTGCTGAGCATCATAACCTAGTCTACCTTAAACATGCTCAGAACACTTACATTAGCCTGCACTTGGGCAAAATCCTCTAACACAAAGCGTATTTTATAATAAAGTGGAATATCTCAGGGTTTCCCAGGTGGCTCAGTAGTAAATAATCTACCTGCCAATGCAGGAGCCACAGGAGATGGGAGCTTGATCCCTGGACCAGGCAGATACCCTGGAACAGGAAATGGCAACCCTCTCCAATATTCTTGCCCAGGAAAGAGAAGAACCTGGCAGGCTACAGTCCAGGGTGCCACAAAGAGTCAGACAAGACTGAGCACACATGCAGGTTGAATACCTCATGTAATGTATTAAATACCGTAGGGAAAATGAACAGCAGAATGGCCGTGTGGGTACAGAATGGCTGTAAGCTTATGGGTTGTTCACGCTTGTGATCATTTGGCTGACAGGGAGTTGGGGTGGCGGCCACTGTCCAGCATCATGAGAGAGTATGGGATCATACATTTCTAGCCTGGGAAGAGATCAGAATTCGAAGTACGATTTCTAGTGATTATATATTATTTTTGCACCATTGTAAAATCGAAAATTCCTAAGTCGAAGCATCATAATTGGGGGACCATCTGCAAAAATACATTTCCTCTTTTTCTCTTGAAAAATCATGCTAGGAATTTAAATTGGAGTTTTAAAAAGAACATTGTTTTGGGGAAACTGACATTTTATAATATAAAATCTTACAATTCTTTAATTCATTCCCTTTTCCCAGATTTTGTTTTATGTCCTTGAGTCAGCTGTTGCAGTTTTCTTTCTCCTGGCCTGATGATTTTCTTGTTCTATAGATTTTTTCATTATTATAGTAGAGAAATACTATTTGTTTTGTATAGTAACCTTGTATTATTTACCATACCAAGTTCTCTAAATAACTCTCACAGATTTTATTAGAGTGTTTTGTTTGGGTAGCTGTACAAATATACCACTAGCAGACAAATAGATATCTTTTCTGATATTTGTTAGTTCTTTGTCTCTCTCTTTTTTTGGTCTTTTTTTTTTTATATATAAACTAGAATCCCCAAGGCAATGTTGGATAATAATGAGGATAAGAAGCATTCTTGACTATTTCTGAATTTTATTCTCAGAGGTCAGTGTTTTACCATTTGAGATAATATTTGGCATCCATTTTTGGTAAACAATCAGTATTATTTTAAGACATTTCCTTCGAATCCTATTTCACTTAGAAATGTACTAGGAGTGCAGCTGAACTTCATCAGTTGATTTTGAAGCCTTTCATGATACCATTATTCAATGAGTTTTCTTCTTTAATTTACTGATGGAGTGAATTATGTTGATAGATTTGTTGATACTGAACCTCCTTTGCATTTCTAAATGTAATCCTGTATGTCAGTAATTTCCATGAAACAAACCAGCCAGAATCTCAGTGGCTTCAAAAACAACAATCATTTCTTCCTGCTCATGGCTTCTTCACATTAGTAAGGGTCTGGTTGGTCTAGCCTGGGCTTGGCCAAGTGGCTCTGCTTGTCGCTGTAGGTCTGTTGGTCTGATGGGCTTGCTTTACTTCAGGTTCTGGTGGCTGGAGCAGCTTTGTCCCGGGTGACTCTTATCCTCCCCCCTGGGGCAAGCAGGCAGCCTAGGCTGTTTGAAAGTGCCTGCAAAAGCACAAGAAAGGAGGCGGAAGTGCATGAGGCCTCTTGATGTCTAGGCTAGGGAGTGGTACCCTTGGACCTCATTTTATTCACTCAGAGGCACTTGGCTTCCCTGGTGGCTCAGCGGTGAAGAATCTGCAGGAGATGCACATTTGACTCCTGGTCCGAAAGATCCCTTGGAGAAGGAAATGGCAACCCACTCCAGTATGCTTGCCTGGAGAATTTCATGGACAGAGGAGTCTGGTGGGCTGCAGTCCATGGCATCTCAAAAGAGTCGGACACGACTGAGTGACTAAACAATAACAAAATTAGGGGTGGGGAAATATGTACCATGTTGATGGCAGGAACTCCAAAATCCCATGAAAAAATTCTTGGACATAAGGACAGGCAAAGAATTATTGCCCTAGGTAGCCATAATTTTATTGAAAGATTCTTGGATTGTATTTTGCAAGTGTTATATTCAACATGTCAGCATGTACATTTTCATAAGAGTATTTTTGGATTTCTTTTTGGTACCTCTTTGTAGATTTGAGTATTTAATTTGGATTGGCTTCCTAGAAAAGAATTAAGGGTGTTCCCATTGACCTGCTCTGTAGATAACCCCAGCAGCTTTCTCCACTGAAGAAACCAGTAGCCAGCATAGCCACTATGAAGCCCCTATAGATTTCACTGGGCTTTTGCCCCGCACCTGTTTGCCTCCATTGGTATTAGCCATCCAAGTCCCTCCCTCCTTCCTTCACCCTGCTCCAGCCTGAGCCCCACATTTGCACAGTCAGCCAGTCCAGGCCCCTGTGACTGCAGGAGTGCAAGGTGCAAACCCAGACACCCCCTCCACACACACAGCTGACCCACACCACTGTGTGTTCCCTCAGGGTTAGACCCTCTGGCTGTGCTCTTGACACCCATCACCTGCCTTCACTGCTAGGTGTGCATCAGTGCAAACATCCTACAGCCAGGAAGTGTGTGCTGATAGCCAGGGCCCCTGCAACTGCTCATGGGCCTGAGTCTGGCCCCGTCTCCTGTCGCTAGCCTGCACCACTAAGCTCACCTGTGGCTAGGCCTAGCATCTGTGCACCTGTATACATCCAATCTGGTCTCCACTGCTGTGCATCGAAAACAAAATAATTATCAATAAATTAACCAAAAATGTATTTACAAGGGTAAAATACGTTGATGAAAAACATTCAAAAAGATACAAATAGAATGATATTCTACATTCATGAATCAGGAGTTGATATTACTAAAATGTCCATATGATCCAAAGCCATTCATTGCTCTCCCTAGCAAAATTCCAATGGCACCTTTAACAGAAATGGAAAAAAAAAATCCTAAAATTCATATGGAACTACGAAAGACCCTGAATAGGAAGAGAAATCTTGAGATAGAAGAGAGCTGGAGGCCTCACTCTTTCTGATTTCAAACTATATTACAAAACTATAATAACCAAAACCGTATGGCATTGACAAGATCAAGGAAACAGAACTGAGAAGCCATTAAGATCCATAATTTTATTGAAAGATTCTTGGATTGTATTTTGCAAGTGTTATATTCAACATGTCAGCATGTACATTTTCATAAGAGTATTTTTGGATTTCTTTTTGGTACCTCTTTGTAGATTTGAGTATTTAATTTGGATTGGCTTCCTAGAAAAGAATTAAGGGTGTTCCCATTGACCTGCTCTGTAGATAACCCCAGCAGCTTTCTCCACTGAAGAAACCAGTAGCCAGCATAGCCACTATGAAGCCCCTATAGATTTCACTGGGCTTTTGCCCCGCACCTGTTTGCCTCCATTGGTATTAGCCATCCAAGTCCCTCCCTCCTTCCTTCACCCTGCTCCAGCCTGAGCCCCACATTTGCACAGTCAGCCAGTCCAGGCCCCTGTGACTGCAGGAGTGCAAGGTGCAAACCCAGACACCCCCTCCACACACACAGCTGACCCACACCACTGTGTGTTCCCTCAGGGTTAGACCCTCTGGCTGTGCTCTTGACACCCATCACCTGCCTTCACTGCTAGGTGTGCATCAGTGCAAACATCCTACAGCCAGGAAGTGTGTGCTGATAGCCAGGGCCCCTGCAACTGCTCATGGGCCTGAGTCTGGCCCCGTCTCCTGTCGCTAGCCTGCACCACTAAGCTCACCTGTGGCTAGGCCTAGCATCTGTGCACCTGTATACATCCAATCTGGTCTCCACTGCTGTGCATCGAAAACAAAATAATTATCAATAAATTAACCAAAAATGTATTTACAAGGGTAAAATACGTTGATGAAAAACATTCAAAAAGATACAAATAGAATGATATTCTACATTCATGAATCAGGAGTTGATATTACTAAAATGTCCATATGATCCAAAGCCATTCATTGCTCTCCCTAGCAAAATTCCAATGGCACCTTTAACAGAAATGGAAAAAAAAAATCCTAAAATTCATATGGAACTACGAAAGACCCTGAATAGGAAGAGAAATCTTGAGATAGAAGAGAGCTGGAGGCCTCACTCTTTCTGATTTCAAACTATATTACAAAACTATAATAACCAAAACCGTATGGCATTGACAAGATCAAGGAAACAGAACTGAGAGGCCATTAAGGAGACTAGAATATTCAGTGGAGAATGGATAGTCTCTTCAATAAATGATGTTGGGAAAACTAAATACACAAATGCAAAAGAATGAAATTGGACCTCTATTTTTCACCACTCACAAATAGTTTAAGGACGTAATTGTAAGACCTGAAACTATAAAGTTCAAAAAAGCTCCTAGACCTTGGTCACAGCAATGATTTTTTGGGTATGACACAAAAAAACATAGGCAACAAAAGCAAAATTTAACGAGTGAAATCACATTAAACCAAAAACCTTCTGTGCAGTCAAAAAAAAAAAAAATCAACAAGATGAAAAGGCAGCCTATGGAATGGGAGGAAGTCTTTGCATACCATATACCTGATAAGGGATTAATATACAAAATCTATAAAGAACTCATACAACTCAATAGGGAAAAGAGCCAAACAGTCTAATTAAAAAATAAGCAAAGCACCTGAGTGGACATTTTATCACAGAACACATACAAGTGGCCAACAGGTACATGAGAAGGTGCTCAAAGTCACTAAACATCAGGTAAATCCAAATCAGTACCAAAATGAGATTATCACCTCATATCTGTGTGATTGGCTGTCACCACAAAGACGAGAGGTAACTAACGCTGGTGAGACTGTAGAGAAAAGAGAACCCTGGTGCATTGTTATAGGAATATACATTGGTACAGCCACTGTAGAAGACAGGATGGAAGCTCCTCAAAAAACCAAAATAGAACTCCCATATGGCCAGAAATTTGACCTCAGGGATATATCTAAAGGTGATGAAATTACTATCTTGAAGTGATATCTACATTCCTATGTTCATTGCAGCATTTTTCACAACAGGCAAGACATGGAAATGACCCAGGTGTTCATTTATGGATGCATGGATAAAGAAGATGTGATATATATATATATAGTCCATTATATGTCATATATATTATAATTATATGCCACATATTATATAACAGTGTATAATTTATTACAATTTATAATAATAATAAATATATAATAATATAATTATAATTTATTACATAATATATAATGTTATAATCTATTATATCATATATGTTTATATAATATATCTTCATATAAAATTGTTGATTTTATTAACTTTATTAATAACAATGAAATTTAATGAATTATTAATAAAGTTATGAAAATTTAACAATAGAATTTATTTGTAACTTTATGTAAAATTATTGATAAACTTCATAAAATTAACATAGTTGTTATATAATATGATTATAATAAATTCTTATTGGGTTCATTTTGGCTTCTGAAGAATCATCCTTTTTTTTCCCTAAATTTTGAAATTTGCTGCTATAGTGTTTAATGTAGTGCCATTTATAAGTTTAAATCTTTTATGTATACTTTTCCACTTCCAGAGTTGTCAATATTTGTTCTCTGTTTTTCCTTAATGAGGCTTGTGAGAAGGTTACCTATTTTGCATGTCTTTTCAAAGAACATGTTTTGGTTATCTCATTAATTCCACTTTTTTTGCTGCTAAAGCCTTTTCCTAGTTCTTTTGTTTGTTTAATTTCTGATTATTTCCCACATATCTTGATATGAATACTAAGTTCCTTTATGTTTGCATCTTTGTTCATTAATGCTGACATTTAAGAAGATAACTATTTTCTGAATAAGGTGTTTACTGTGCCAAGTAGGTTTTAGAATAAAGTGTTCTTTTGAATTGCTTTCTAGATAGTTTGTAATTTCAGTTTTTATCCAGGGGTATTCTAGGAGTGTACTTCTTAATTTCCACACAGTTATTCTTTCTATCTTTGAAAGTTTGTAAATTTTATAGCTGTTAGGCTCGGAAAATCTCTTTTCTATTATCTTTTAAAAATATTACTGCCTTTCCTCTGTGTCTTCCCTCTGTATCTACAAGTCTCTTGTATTTTCCTTCAAGGTTCCCTGTCTTGGTATTTTTGACTCTGTGGTTCTTCTTTCACTTTCTTTTCCAGGTCACTATTTTGGATCTCAGCAGTGATCATCCTCTCCTTCAGTTCATCTAGTAAACTGTAGAGTTGGGGAATTGCATTTGGTAATTCCAGAAAGTCTCTTTTTAGCTCCACTGGAATCTCTGTATAAGCTCTTCTTTTGTTGTTCTAGCTGTTGTGGGTGTTCGAGTTGCTGTCTGTCTATCCCTCCATCAGTTTCTGTCTTTAGACGCGCATTCCTTCGTCAACTTACCACTGGGTGCTGGATGAGCAGACATGGTTATAAACGATTTAGCTGTTAGCCCCTAGCGGCCAGCTCCTGGTGGAAGGAGTCTCTGAGAGCTCCACAGAGGCTAGGAGGCCCTCAAGTGGTGAGAAGCTAAGTACCTGAAGAAAACCACCCTCTTCCCAGGGCTCCTCACAGAGTCCCTCTCTGCTCCTTACTTCATTCCTTCTTGGCCCCTAGGGGTCCTAGGAGATGGGAATAGTGGTCTGATACTGTTTCCTGATCTCCCTGGGCCAGGCTTTACTGGGGCTGCATCCAGCTTTGCTCAGCACTCACTGGAGTTTGCTGAAACTCCCACAATGCCTAGACCTTTACTCACATCTGGATCTTCTCTGCAGACCTTAGTAGCTTTTTGGCTCAGGAGAGCCAGGCAGCCTGGAGTTGAGAATGGAAACAGCCCATGCTTACCTCACTGTCTTCCCAGAATCTTCTGTGGTTTCTGTAGAAAAAGAAGAAAAGGCTTTTATGTGATATATGACTGGACCTTAGTTACCTTACATCCCAGGGAGTTGCTCTTTCATAACACAGGGCTGGTGATGATGCTCAGGGTGGAAACTATATCAATCTGGGGGCAATCATGAAAACAGAACTACTGAAATATGCAGTAAGGAAGGATCCATCTATCTATATCAAGTGTGAGTAGCTAGGAGAGTGAAGATCCAGAAGGTTCATGCCAGAGGATCAAAGGTCTCTAATGACTCCAACTTGAAGCCTAGGAGGGGGTGAGGAAGCCAGAACTCAGTGGAATTCTGAGAAGTTACCAGGTCTCGTCTTGCTGCAAAAGCTGTCCCAGAAGTGGAAGCTCAGAGAGAGATATGTGAAGTCACACTGAATGTCACAGCATCCTGAGAACAGTAACTTTTGCTTCATTCCCACCTTCTAAGTCTTCTTCTCTCAGTGGCAGACTCTAACCTGGAACCACACAGGGACTTCTGAGTAACCTAGTTCCGGGCCTTGGTCGGGAGAGACAGTGGTAGCTGAGCTGACAACAGGCAATTTAGCTCAGTATTTCAGCAGGAAGAGCAAAGAGGAGCAGGTTAGGACTGTGGCTGTCCAGAAGTGGCCTCTGAAGAGACTCTTCTGCCTTCAGCCCCAGTGCCGTAGCCCTCTTGACCACCTGTTTTCACCTGGCTCTCAGAGATGTTCTCTGCACTAATACCAAAGGCGCAGCATCACTCACTCACTGGCCATGTATTCTTCCAGAATCCTGTGGCCCATGCTAACCAGTACCGGCTTTTTTGACTCTGTCAGCATCTCTCAGTACAAAGTGCGTAGGTTTCTGCAACAGAAAGAACTTCGTTTAAACCCCTCTCCTCTTATCCACTACACGCAAAGGCACTTCAGTCCTGCCCAGTTCTTTGTGACTCCATGGACTGTAGCCCACCAGGCTCCTCTGTTCATGGGGATTCTCCAGGCAAGGATACTGAAGTGGATTGCTGTGCCCTCCTCCAGGAGATCTTCCTTGCCCAGGGATCCAACCTGTGCCTCCTGCATCTCCTGCATTGGCAGGTGGATTCTTTAGCACTAGCGCCACCTGGGAAGCCCAAAGATATGTACACATTTGTGAAAAAATAATAATAATCGCAGGAGTGGGAAATTGAGTCCTGGGAGTCCCTTAGAGAAGAACAGAGTCGCAGACTGGCAGGAACAGTTCTGCCAAGAGGGCGGCGGGTGCCATCACACCCCAGCTATGTGTCAGATGCAGATCCACCCCGTGCCAGGTAAAATCACACCAACTGGGTACAGTTTTCAGGGAAGGAGGGTGAGGGTACAATTGTCTCATCATTAGAAACTCAGCTTGGTATTTCGTAACCATCTGCAAGTTATTCCTCCTTCCCTAAAATGCAACTGTTCTAAACAGTACCAGCTGTGTGTCAGGACTCTGTGGGCAGGTATAAACCGAAGTCCCAAACTCAGGTGCTCCAGAGAGGGTTCTAAGCAGCTTTCCAAGAAAGCAGTGTAGCTGGAGGCAACAGTGGCAGACTCTAACCTGGAACCACACAGGGACTTCTGAGTAACCTAGTTCCGGGCCTTGGTCGGGAGAGACAGTGGTAGCTGAGCTGACAACAGGCAATTTAGCTCAGTATTTCAGCAGGAAGAGCAAAGAGGAGCAGGTTAGGACTGTGGCTGTCCAGAAGTGGCCTCTGAAGAGACTCTTCTGCCTTCAGCCCCAGTGCCGTAGCCCTCTTGACCACCTGTTTTCACCTGGCTCTCAGAGATGTTCTCTGCACTAATACCAAAGGCGCAGCATCACTCACTCACTGGCCATGTATTCTTCCAGAATCCTGTGGCCCATGCTAACCAGTACCGGCTTTTTTGACTCTGTCAGCATCTCTCAGTACAAAGTGCGTAGGTTTCTGCAACAGAAAGAACTTCGTTTAAACCCCTCTCCTCTTATCCACTACACGCAAAGGCACTTCAGTCCTGCCCAGTTCTTTGTGACTCCATGGACTGTAGCCCACCAGGCTCCTCTGTTCATGGGGATTCTCCAGGCAAGGATACTGAAGTGGATTGCTGTGCCCTCCTCCAGGAGATCTTCCTTGCCCAGGGATCCAACCTGTGCCTCCTGCATCTCCTGCATTGGCAGGTGGATTCTTTAGCACTAGCGCCACCTGGGAAGCCCAAAGATATGTACACATTTGTGAAAAAATAATAATAATCGCAGGAGTGGGAAATTGAGTCCTGGGAGTCCCTTAGAGAAGAACAGAGTCGCAGACTGGCAGGAACAGTTCTGCCAAGAGGGCGGCGGGTGCCATCACACCCCAGCTATGTGTCAGATGCAGATCCACCCCGTGCCAGGTAAAATCACACCAACTGGGTACAGTTTTCAGGGAAGGAGGGTGAGGGTACAATTGTCTCATCATTAGAAACTCAGCTTGGTATTTCGTAACCATCTGCAAGTTATTCCTCCTTCCCTAAAATGCAACTGTTCTAAACAGTACCAGCTGTGTGTCAGGACTCTGTGGGCAGGTATAAACCGAAGTCCCAAACTCAGGTGCTCCAGAGAGGGTTCTAAGCAGCTTTCCAAGAAAGCAGTGTAGCTGGAGGCAACACAGTGATGGTCACGTAAACCACCAGAAGCAGAGAAAGGTTCTCAGAATCTCTCTTTACCAAAAGCCTGGTCAGGCAGACAGCGTTGGAAAGCAAAAGAGAGAGGAGTCACAGGCTGTGCGCTCTGAAGGCAGATGGAATTTGTGCCAGAAGATGCTCATTAGGGATCAACGAGAGCAAAAGAAAGAGGGAGGAGGAGGTGAGATCAGACAGAGGGAGAAATTGAACTTTGACGCAGGTGCATCAAAGCCTCGGCCACCGCTTGGGGAGCGTGGCCGTCTGCCAGAGAGCCTGCATTGACCCGGATGGCCAGGCCGCGCTCACTCGGATGTGGGCCGCCCTAGGAAGGACAGGACTTGTGGTGAGGTCGCGGTTGCAGCTGAGGCAGACCAGGAAGGAGCTGACCTCTGAGGCTGACCCTCTGACCGGCCCCCTGCAGCTGGCTAGGAAGCCCTTCCCGGAAAGGGAATCCCACCTGTGGACACATTTCCTTGTCTACCACATGGGTGGTCAGGCACTGACAGGAAATGAATGAAAGCCCAGTCCGCCCTGAGATCTCGTTTTTGCTCTAATACTTGGATTTATTTTTATTTTATTTAAAGTATTTTAACATTATTTATATTTATCTAATTATTTATTTGGTTCTACTAGGTCTTAGATGGACCTTTTGTTGTGGCGTGTGAACTCTGAGTTGAGGTACATGGGATCTACTTCCCTGTTCAGGGATGGAACCCAGACCATCTGAATTGGGAGTGAGAAATCTTGGCCAGTGGACCACCAGGGAAGTTTTGAATAAAGAGAAATGTTAGAGCCACCAGTGATTCTGTAACATTTATAAAATACGGAGTGTTACAGAGTAGAAAAAGTTCCTACTTGAGTCTCAATCGTTGTAGTACTTTTCTACTGCAGTCTTGAGTCAGTTTATTTTGCTGCTCGAGCTCGTTTTCTCCTTTGACAAAGTGAAAATCATCATAGTCACTAATTCAGAGGGTTGCTGTGAGTATAGAATCTGGATAAATATTTAGTGACATAAGTGAAAATCATCGAAGTCCCAAACTCAGGTGCTCCAGAGAGGGTTCTAAGCAGCTTTCCAAGAAAGCAGTGTAGCTGGAGGCAACACAGTGATGGTCACGTAAACCACCAGAAGCAGAGAAAGGTTCTCAGAATCTCTCTTTACCAAAAGCCTGGTCAGGCAGACAGCGTTGGAAAGCAAAAGAGAGAGGAGTCACAGGCTGTGCGCTCTGAAGGCAGATGGAATTTGTGCCAGAAGATGCTCATTAGGGATCAACGAGAGCAAAAGAAAGAGGGAGGAGGAGGTGAGATCAGACAGAGGGAGAAATTGAACTTTGACGCAGGTGCATCAAAGCCTCGGCCACCGCTTGGGGAGCGTGGCCGTCTGCCAGAGAGCCTGCATTGACCCGGATGGCCAGGCCGCGCTCACTCGGATGTGGGCCGCCCTAGGAAGGACAGGACTTGTGGTGAGGTCGCGGTTGCAGCTGAGGCAGACCAGGAAGGAGCTGACCTCTGAGGCTGACCCTCTGACCGGCCCCCTGCAGCTGGCTAGGAAGCCCTTCCCGGAAAGGGAATCCCACCTGTGGACACATTTCCTTGTCTACCACATGGGTGGTCAGGCACTGACAGGAAATGAATGAAAGCCCAGTCCGCCCTGAGATCTCGTTTTTGCTCTAATACTTGGATTTATTTTTATTTTATTTAAAGTATTTTAACATTATTTATATTTATCTAATTATTTATTTGGTTCTACTAGGTCTTAGATGGACCTTTTGTTGTGGCGTGTGAACTCTGAGTTGAGGTACATGGGATCTACTTCCCTGTTCAGGGATGGAACCCAGACCATCTGAATTGGGAGTGAGAAATCTTGGCCAGTGGACCACCAGGGAAGTTTTGAATAAAGAGAAATGTTAGAGCCACCAGTGATTCTGTAACATTTATAAAATACGGAGTGTTACAGAGTAGAAAAAGTTCCTACTTGAGTCTCAATCGTTGTAGTACTTTTCTACTGCAGTCTTGAGTCAGTTTATTTTGCTGCTCCGAGCTCGTTTTCTCCTTTGACAAAGTGAAAATCATCATAGTCACTAATTCAGAGGGTTGCTGTGAGTATAGAATCTGGATAAATATTTAGTGCAGAGCAGGAAACCCAGACAATTAAATTAAGGGTGATACAATAATGAAGCTATTTACTGTGCCTGGGATGGGCCAGGCCCTCTGTAAACCATGGTGTGGGCACAGGGGCAGTTAGTCTCAGGAGAGTTTAACCCAGTCCCTGTCATCTAGGACTTTACAGTCTTCTTGAGGATTAAAGATATGGGCAAATGAGAGTTCAGTAGTAGTAGTTGTGCTAACGACTTACTACTAGATACAAGAATTTTGTGAGAAATATCTTCTTTTCTGTCTGACATGTTTTCTGTTAGCATTCCTGTGTAACCACTAGAATGGAGCAAGAGCAGAATTTGACAGTCTTCTGGAAGCTGATCTTGGTCAAAGTCTCTTGTGTGTTATTTACTGGGAGAGATGCTGGCTAAGTCCTCTCAGATGGAGAGACCATTAGAAGCGCGCTGTGAGGAAAAGGCCACCTTTGATGACCCATTCCTCTTGACCGCGGAGATTCTAAAGGCTGTGGACTGATCGGGATTTGGGGTGGGGACCCAATGCTGCCCAGTCATGTTCCTTGTTTGAGAGTGAAAGTGCAATCCTTGAACAAGTTCTACCTCGTTGTTTGCTCCTTCATTGGAGAAGTGACAGAACATTTAATTCCTACCAGGCATCCTAGCATCACAGTACAATGTTCTAACCGTTCAAGTTCAAGAAGATCATGTCTATGTTTGGTATAGATTGGAAAAGTCTTAGTGTCAAACTGTTTTCAGATAAATCATTGACGTCCCTCTATCTTGTAGCTTTTCCCTACTCTCAATTCTGCTCACAGTTCTGTGGGTCAGGCATTTGGACAAGGTACAGCAAAGGTAGCTCTTTTCTGCTCCATGAATTCCGAAGCCTCACGGCTGAATGACTGAGCCCTGCCTCGATGGCTTGACTGGGCTCGTGTGCATGGAGCCTTGGGCCCATCATCAGCTGGTTCCTGGGTCTTCACGTGGTTTCTCTGCATAGCTTGGGCCCATTTAAATGTTGGGTCTCGTTTTCTCCTTTGACAAAGTCTCAGTCTCAGGGTTGCTGTGAGTATAGAATCTGGATAAATATTTAGTGCAGAGCAGGAAACCCAGACAATTAAATTAAGGGTGATACAATAATGAAGCTATTTACTGTGCCTGGGATGGGCCAGGCCCTCTGTAAACCATGGTGTGGGCACAGGGCAGTTAGTCTCAGGAGAGTTTAACCCAGTCCCTGTCATCTAGGACTTTACAGTCTTCTTGAGGATTAAAGATATGGGCAAATGAGAGTTCAGTAGTAGTAGTTGTGCTAACGACTTACTACTAGATACAAGAATTTTGTGAGAAATATCTTCTTTTCTGTCTGACATGTTTTCTGTTAGCATTCCTGTGTAACCACTAGAATGGAGCAAGAGCAGAATTTGACAGTCTTCTGGAAGCTGATCTTGGTCAAAGTCTCTTGTGTGTTATTTACTGGGAGAGATGCTGGCTAAGTCCTCTCAGATGGAGAGACCATTAGAAGCGCGCTGTGAGGAAAAGGCCACCTTTGATGACCCATTCCTCTTGACCGCGGAGATTCTAAAGGCTGTGGACTGATCGGGATTTGGGGTGGGGACCCAATGCTGCCCAGTCATGTTCCTTGTTTGAGAGTGAAAGTGCAATCCTTGAACAAGTTCTACCTCGTTGTTTGCTCCTTCATTGGAGAAGTGACAGAACATTTAATTCCTACCAGGCATCCTAGCATCACAGTACAATGTTCTAACCGTTCAAGTTCAAGAAGATCATGTCTATGTTTGGTATAGATTGGAAAAGTCTTAGTGTCAAACTGTTTTCAGATAAATCATTGACGTCCCTCTATCTTGTAGCTTTTCCCTACTCTCAATTCTGCTCACAGTTCTGTGGGTCAGGCATTTGGACAAGGTACAGCAAAGGTAGCTCTTTTCTGCTCCATGAATTCCGAAGCCTCACGGCTGAATGACTGAGCCCTGCCTCGATGGCTTGACTGGGCTCGTGTGCATGGAGCCTTGGGCCCATCATCAGCTGGTTCCTGGGTCTTCACGTGGTTTCTCTGCATAGCTTGCTCGGGCTTCCTTGCCACATGGTGTCAAAGTATCTGCCTTCTTAGTGGTGGTTGGCTTCCCCCAGAAAGAAAGAAGAGCTGCCAAGTTTCCCAAAGTTTGGCCAGGAACTGGCACAGCATCACTTTGGCTGTTTCTTTTGGTAAAAAGAAGTCACAGGCCAGCCTGGATTTAAGAGCACATTGCCTCTAGAGGGTCGGCTGGCCTATGCATATTAAGTTTAGGAGAAATTGTTGCTAACTATTTCAGTTACTATTTCTGCGTAGCTTAGTACTTACTCTCAAATGTATCGGGCTTCTCTGGTAGCTCAGACAGTAAAGAAATCTGCCGACAGTGCCAGAGATCGGGGTTTGATCTCTGGGTTGGGAAGATTCCCTGGAGAAGAGAATGGCAACCCACTCCAGTATTCTTGCCTGGAGAATTCCATGGACACAGGAGCCTGATGGACTAAGGTCCACCTGAGCGACTAACACTTTCACTTTCACACTTTAGTACCCTTAAACGTATCTGCTAAAAACATCCATTTAATTTTGCTCATACAGTTCTGAGTCAGAAGTTGGAGAAGGGTGCCAGGGAATAGTTCGCCACTGAGGGGTCTTTCCCAAGGCTGCCGTCAGATGTCACCTGGAGCTGCAGTCATTTGGTGGTTTGACTGAGCCGAACATCGACGATGGCTCTGTTGCTTGATGGGCAGGCAACACTGGCTATCACCTAGGAGCTCAGCTAGCACTGCCACCTGAAGAGCTGAGAGATTACTTCTCCACTGTGGTGGTCTGAGGGTAAGCGTACATCATGCAGGGTGGCTGGCTTTCCCCAGAGCCAACATCCTAAGAGGGCCAGATAGAAGCTTTCTTGCCCTTTTCTAACCTAGCATCACTCCCACCACTGACGGGGTTACAAGCTACCCAGAATCACGGGGAGTAGGCACCGAGTCCACCTCATAATGGCCGTGCCACAGTCGTCTTTGAGGTTATTTTGTGCTGTGCTGTGCTAAGTAGCTTTAGTCATGTCCAACTCTTTGCAATCCTGTGGACCCACAGGATCTTCCCGGGACTGAACCGTGTCTCCTGCATGGCAGGCAGGTTACCGCTGGCGCTATCTGGGAGGTTATTTTACCTACCTCTTAAAATTTTTTTTTTTCTATTGTAGTATAGTTGCTTTACAACGTTGTGTTAGTTTCAGGTGTACATCAAAGGGAGTCAGTTATACTATACCTATGTCCACTAGTTTTAAAGATTCCTTTCCCGTATAAGCCATTACAGAGTATTGATGGGAATTCCCTGTGCGTTACAGTAGAATCTTATTCTATTTTACCCAACTCTTAACGTCAAAGAAATCCACCAGCTCACCTATGATCCTGCTAGAAAGCAATCTTAAGTTATGACATAGACAAACACTGCAGGGGTTGCAGCAGAAACGAATCCTTTCAGAGTTCTAGCATTTGTTTCTCAAACTTCAAACAGCTGAGACGTGAACTTCAAACTTAAAGGGACTTCCACCTCCCAGATCTTGGCCCAGTGGACCTTTTCTTTATCTCCAGTATTCTGGCTGGAAGTGTAGCTTTTGCCAGGCTGCCTCCTTCTGCACTGGCTTTCTGCTGTGAAGTGTTTTCATAAACAAAAAACACATTTGGTCCAGTGAGAAGCAGCCTTGTCACTGAAGCACCTAATTTGGTGGTTTCTGATGGCAATGACTCCATACTCAGCCAGTCCAAACCTGCCAGGAAAAAGCCCTAAGTGTGTCTGTCCTCCATGGCCCCTCTCACCCTAGCCTTACCCTTCCACACAGACAATGGAACCATGTGGCACCTTGCCCAGAAGCATTGCTCAGAGCTGCTGGAGGATGAGCAAACCTGGAGTCCAGAGGCGGGTGTCTTGAGGCATTTGGGGACTGGCGTGAAACAGACAGCAGAGGCCAAGAGGATGAGACACTCAGTAACCTCTCCACTTTCCTAGCAAAGACTCAAGCTCAGCCCCTTCCTCCAGAAAACAACCCGGCCCCTCTATTTAGGGGTGTGGCCATGTAGCCTTTTGTTTGAGAATATTGCCTCAGTCCCAGGGCTGAGTTCCTTGACTCTACAGGGTAACCCCTGTGCCCCATGTTGTGTCAGATGTATGGAGTTCTCTCTCACATAGGAGGGGCAGAGATGGGACAGAAGGGATCATTTGACCGTAGTGACAAGACAGGAGAAATGAAGGGATCAGATAGCGCCAATTGCTAGAGTGATCAAGTGAAGGAGCTTAAAAAAAAAGTGAAGGAGCTTCCACCCCAGAGGAAACAGGACAGAAGGATCTGGGCAGGGCAGAGAAGTGCTACAGACTAAGCCCAGGTTTCACGGAGATGCTTCAAGACTGTGTCCGTTTGGCAGTGGGGAGAAGACCACCTTCTGAATGCCCTCATATGGATGTCAGATCTTCGAGTGGCTGATCGTCCCAAATTACCAAGGAGTATGGGGGCTGGACACAGCAGTATGCCTTTCTTGAGGCCAGTACCAATGACATTTAGCTCATATTAAACATCTCCCAGGACTTGGCAAAAGGAAAAGCCTCCATGCCTTTCATGGAAGAGGCTGCCGTGACCTCCTAGCAGGGTTCTCAGAAGCTTTGTGTGGAGGAGATAGCCTGCTCTGGCCCTCGACTATTCCTGATCCTTGGTCTCTGGCATGAATACGTTTATGATGTCATTGATTTGTCCCCAAATGAACATACATCACTATATTGTTCTTGCATGAAATGTCTACTTTATCTTCTGATTATTTCTTTTGTGGAGTGGTTTATGGTGAAGAAACACGCTTGATTTTGTCTGTCTGCATTCATGGACAGGTGACTCCACTCATGCTCCCAAGGAGGGCTCTTCAACTCAGCTGAGTCATATTAACTCATCTAGGTGTAGTCATATGTTAACTATTAGCGTCCATCAAGGCATAGGGTTCCATCTGGCTTTCGGATGGAAGTTACCTATGCTGCAGGTGCCGTTGGTGATAGGGCTTATGGGGTTGGGGAGACTTCTCTGCGCAGAGAGCTTCCTGGAAATTTTAGTGTCAGGAAAGCTTAGCTACTCAGGATGGACACCATGTTTAATAACCTCTAGGACAGACTAACCCTTCTCCCCAAAGAGGGTCTTGTTGCTTACTGAAGTTAATGTAGACAAAGCAAATGTTACATGTACACAAGAGGACTGTGTGTGTGTGTGTGTGTGTGTGTGTGTGTGTGCTTGTGTATGTGTTTGAATGTACTGAGTTAAGGGAGTTTGAAAAAACTGAGGGGTTCCATGGTTGGCAGATTTCAGTGAAAAGCTGCTTCCCCACCTCCTCTAAAGAGACTACTGATTGAGAGACTATGTGGTCTAATATGAGAGCATGGAAAAGTAGACTCACCTGGTTTCCTGCTTGTTCTCCTAGTTTTTTATCCAGGCTCCACCACTAGCAACTGTGTGACCTCTGGGCAAGTTACTTAACCTCTCTGAGCTTGTTTCCTCTTTTGTAAAATGGAAATAACACTTCTTAGGCTTGTTGTGAAGAAGAAATAAGATACTGATGTGAAGTGTTTAGCACACTGCCTGGGACAGGATAAGTAATAAATCTATAGTAACTATTATTGGGTGTAAACTGAGGACTCTTTACCCATCTCCCCTTTATCTTTCCTCTAAAAATCCATCCACGTTTCCATCCCTTTTGAACTCTGGTCAGTTGAAGAGAAATTCCTTCTTTCCCAGAGTACTGATATTAATGATCTAAACTTTGGTTGGATAATCACATTGTGTCATCAACTTCCAGATTATTAGATATTATTTACAAGAAAAATAGGCCTGGAGTTCCTTCCAGACCAAGGACAGAGGCTGCAAATTGAATTTGGAGGGTTGTCGACCTTCAGCCCCGGGTCTGGCGGCAGGGGCAGCCCACTCTCCTGGTCTTGAAAGCCTCAGCAGGCTCTCCTAATTGAGTTACCGCCTGGGATTCAGTAGGACTAATCCATCTATATAATTTCTTCGCCTAGTTTAATGCCATTAACGAAACCGAATTAAGGAGCGGGTGGAATTGGGTAGGACAAGGGGAAACGGATTTTCTGCATGGGAGTCGCTGCTGGGTCTCCACCGTCAGGCTGGAGCCGAGGTCTGATTAATGGATCGCTCTGAGGACAAGTCTTGCCAGCGGCCACCCCAGTCCCACGCCCTTCCGGGTATCTGCGTGCCGAGAAAAGGGCCGTCGCTCAAAGGGTTTCCCAGGACGTTCCTGGGCTACCCTGTCTCCCTTCCCTTTCCCTGGCTCTCTCTTTTTCCCCATCGGCCCTCTCTTGTACAATTTCTGAGCAGTTTTGTTTTAGTTCAAATCTTCAGGGACCTTCCCTCTTTGGTCACTAGCGTGCCCCAGGCGACAGTTCCATGGTTGGCAGATTTCAGTGAAAAGCTGCTTCCCCACCTCCTCTAAAGAGACTACTGATTGAGAGACTATGTGGTCTAATATGAGAGCATGGAAAAGTAGACTCACCTGGTTTCCTGCTTGTTCTCCTAGTTTTTTATCCAGGCTCCACCACTAGCAACTGTGTGACCTCTGGGCAAGTTACTTAACCTCTCTGAGCTTGTTTCCTCTTTTGTAAAATGGAAATAACACTTCTTAGGCTTGTTGTGAAGAAGAAATAAGATACTGATGTGAAGTGTTTAGCACACTGCCTGGGACAGGATAAGTAATAAATCTATAGTAACTATTATTGGGTGTAAACTGAGGACTCTTTACCCATCTCCCCTTTATCTTTCCTCTAAAAATCCATCCACGTTTCCATCCCTTTTGAACTCTGGTCAGTTGAAGAGAAATTCCTTCTTTCCCAGAGTACTGATATTAATGATCTAAACTTTGGTTGGATAATCACATTGTGTCATCAACTTCCAGATTATTAGATATTATTTACAAGAAAAATAGGCCTGGAGTTCCTTCCAGACCAAGGACAGAGGCTGCAAATTGAATTTGGAGGGTTGTCGACCTTCAGCCCCGGGTCTGGCGGCAGGGGCAGCCCACTCTCCTGGTCTTGAAAGCCTCAGCAGGCTCTCCTAATTGAGTTACCGCCTGGGATTCAGTAGGACTAATCCATCTATATAATTTCTTCGCCTAGTTTAATGCCATTAACGAAACCGAATTAAGGAGCGGGTGGAATTGGGTAGGACAAGGGGAAACGGATTTTCTGCATGGGAGTCGCTGCTGGGTCTCCACCGTCAGGCTGGAGCCGAGGTCTGATTAATGGATCGCTCTGAGGACAAGTCTTGCCAGCGGCCACCCCAGTCCCACGCCCTTCCGGGTATCTGCGTGCCGAGAAAAGGGCCGTCGCTCAAAGGGTTTCCCAGGACGTTCCTGGGCTACCCTGTCTCCCTTCCCTTTCCCTGGCTCTCTCTTTTTCCCCATCGGCCCTCTCTTGTACAATTTCTGAGCAGTTTTGTTTTAGTTCAAATCTTCAGGGACCTTCCCTCTTTGGTCACTAGCGTGCCCCAGGCGACATGCCCATCTGCTGATCTCTCTCCAGCACTCGCTCTCAGTCCGACCTCGCTCCGCTTGTCTGGGGTTGGCCATTCCGGGTGGTGGGCACTCTGCGCCTAGTTTGCCAACCGGAACGACCAACCCTAGGAGGAGGGGCCTGCGTGCAGGGGGTGGGGGTGGGGGTGGGAGGCGGCCGCGGCCGCTGTCAGTTTCACTCTCTACTCCACGGACGCCCAGATCCCAGCGCGTCCTTCTCACGGAGAGTCCGGCTGGCTCAACTTGGGCAGCTGGCCGGAGGCGAGAAGTCACCGACTCCAGGACTGAGATTCCAGCGCTCCGTGGAGGCACTTGCCAACAGCGGAGTCCCCAAAGTGTAGGTGGTGACCAGCGAGGGCCCCGGTTAGCGCTGCGGGGAAGGCGGGGGCCCGGCTCAGAGTGGGTAACGGGGGCCGGGGAAGGAGGACGGGTGGGGGGGCACCGGGCTTCGATCTCGGCGGCCGACGGTGCGAGTTCGCCCCGGCGGTTCCCGCGGGGCCCACCTGTCCCGGAGGGGCCGGGGGACGCCCGACCGACACGCTCGGCCCCGCTCCGCTGGCCTCGCGGGGCTCCGGCCACCCGGCGGCTGACGTCGGCGCGCCCCTGCCGAGCTCGGCTTTTACTACAGCCCGCCGGCGGCTTGGTGGCGGCCCCGCCCTCGCCGGCCCCCGCCCCCCGCGAGCCGCTACCTTGTGGTCTATATAGAATGCGCTGCGAGCGCAGTCGCGGCTCTCCGGGACCCGAGAGTTCGCTGGAAGGAGAGTGCGAGCGAGGGAGCCGGCGAGCGCCTAGGGGGTGTGGGTGTAGCAAGAGAGAGACCGCAGGTAAGGGCCATCGCGTCCCGCTCCTCTGCCCGCCAGCGACTCGCGACCCCCTTTTGGCCAAATGATAGGAACCTGGAGCACTGGGTCACTAAAGAGAAAGAGGCGACCCTCCCCTCTCGATTGTCCGCGGGCGAGGCGCTGCGCGGCTCTGCGGTGTAACAGGCTCACACGTTGCCCATCACATGTTCAAACATTTCCCTTTCGGGGAGGCTCGTTATTTTTAAGTGAATATTTTCGTCTTTGTTTTGCTTCTTTTTTAACCTTCCTCGGGGTTTGATTCGGATGGAGTTGGCGGCCCTCGGAGGACGGGGCGAGGCGGGGGAAGTGGCCCGCCGGCGCGCGGGCAGCCCACCCTGCCAACTCCCTGCTCGGCCCGCGCGGAAGCCCGGGAGGCCGGCGGCCGAGCTGGGGAGTCCCGGCCGCGCGTCTTGCCGCTCCCGGGGGTGGCAAGTGCGGCTCTCCTCGGGCGGGCGGCTGGGCAGGCGCGGCGGGCGCGGGGACCGGAGGGAGCGCCGCGCCGCTTTGTCTCGGCACTTCGGAGCCAGGCGAGCGGCTCCTCCCGCGGCCGGCCGCCCTGGCTCGCGGCGGCGGCGGCGGCGGCGGCTCCTCCTTCACCCCTCTGCTTGCCTCCCCACTCTCCCGTAGGCAGCGGCGGCGGCGGCGGCGCTGGGCAACCGCGGATTCCGCCCGGAGCCACACCGAGGGGAGCTCGCGGTCGCGACTTGCCGCCCTAAGCACTCTCCCAAGTCCGGCCCGCTCGGCGAGGACTTCCGTCTCCTGGCCGAACCCTGTCAAGCAAGCTGGGATCTATGAGTGGAAAGGTGACCAAGCCCAAAGAGGAGAAAGATGCTTCTAAGGGTAAGCCCGCCCGCCCGCCGAGTCCGCCTGCTTGCCTTCCCTCGGCTTCCCTCGCCCGCTCGCGTGCGCGCCGCCCTCCGGCGGCTCCCGGCCTCCCTCCCGGAGCCTAAGCCGCCCGTGACCTCTGCGACCCCGGGCGAGAAAGGCGGGGGGGAAGCTTGCCGCTGGTGGGGTAGGTTTGCACCACTTTCCCTCCTTCCTCGTGGCATTGTCGCCCCGCGAGGCCGGGTAGCGCAGTGGCCATCTGCCTCTGCCCGCCAGCGACTCGCGACCCCCTTTTGGCCAAATGATAGGAACCTGGAGCACTGGGTCACTAAAGAGAAAGAGGCGACCCTCCCCTCTCGATTGTCCGCGGGCGAGGCGCTGCGCGGCTCTGCGGTGTAACAGGCTCACACGTTGCCCATCACATGTTCAAACATTTCCCTTTCGGGGAGGCTCGTTATTTTTAAGTGAATATTTTCGTCTTTGTTTTGCTTCTTTTTTAACCTTCCTCGGGGTTTGATTCGGATGGAGTTGGCGGCCCTCGGAGGACGGGGCGAGGCGGGGGAAGTGGCCCGCCGGCGCGCGGGCAGCCCACCCTGCCAACTCCCTGCTCGGCCCGCGCGGAAGCCCGGGAGGCCGGCGGCCGAGCTGGGGAGTCCCGGCCGCGCGTCTTGCCGCTCCCGGGGGTGGCAAGTGCGGCTCTCCTCGGGCGGGCGGCTGGGCAGGCGCGGCGGGCGCGGGGACCGGAGGGAGCGCCGCGCCGCTTTGTCTCGGCACTTCGGAGCCAGGCGAGCGGCTCCTCCCGCGGCCGGCCGCCCTGGCTCGCGGCGGCGGCGGCGGCGGCGGCTCCTCCTTCACCCCTCTGCTTGCCTCCCCACTCTCCCGTAGGCAGCGGCGGCGGCGGCGGCGCTGGGCAACCGCGGATTCCGCCCGGAGCCACACCGAGGGGAGCTCGCGGTCGCGACTTGCCGCCCTAAGCACTCTCCCAAGTCCGGCCCGCTCGGCGAGGACTTCCGTCTCCTGGCCGAACCCTGTCAAGCAAGCTGGGATCTATGAGTGGAAAGGTGACCAAGCCCAAAGAGGAGAAAGATGCTTCTAAGGGTAAGCCCGCCCGCCCGCCGAGTCCGCCTGCTTGCCTTCCCTCGGCTTCCCTCGCCCGCTCGCGTGCGCGCCGCCCTCCGGCGGCTCCCGGCCTCCCTCCCGGAGCCTAAGCCGCCCGTGACCTCTGCGACCCCGGGCGAGAAAGGCGGGGGGGAAGCTTGCCGCTGGTGGGGGGGGGGGGGTAGGTTTGCACCACTTTCCCTCCTTCCTCGTGGCATTGTCGCCCCGCGAGTGGCTCCATCCTCTTCGCTCCCCCTCTGGACGCGCCGGGGTGGCGCTGCGGGCAGATGAAGCTGCTGCAGCCCCGAGCGCCGGGAACAGCGCTGCCTGCCGCCGGCCGGCCGCCCCTCCGTGCGAGTGCCTGTGTGTGTGCGTGTGCGCGAGTGTGCATATGTGTGTGCTGCGCGGGTGCAACGTGGTGACATACTCAGGAATCTGCCCCACTCTGAGAACCCATGCTCCGATCCACCCTCCACCCCCCTCTCCCCGCCCCCAATGCAAACAAAGAGCCTGGCCGAGACGCACAACCCCTCCCCCACGCTCCTCCCCACGCCCCCTAATCCCCAACTCTCCACGCCCCCTCCCCAGAAGGCAGGAGCTTGCCACCTTCCACACGCCGCGTGCAAAAGTGAGCAATCTCGGTGCCCCGGCGCCGCCCGCGCTGCGCCTTGGCATCGCCGCCTCGCCGAGCCCCGGGAGAACAAAGGCTCTGGTCCCTCGGCCACTAGTGCCCGGCGGGAGCGGGCCTCCGCGGGAGGGGGGAGCCCCCTGCCTCCACCCTGAGGGGTTCAGCCACCTGGCCCGTGGCGCTGGGCCGCCAGCCCCGGGAGAGCGCTTCACGGCCCGGGGCCTCCCACCGGCGGGCTGGGGAGGCGCAGCGGAACAGGGCGCAGGCCGGGGAGAACTCAGGGGAAGGAAGGGGGCGTCCCCTCGACCCCCACCAGTCCTTGCCGTGGCCTTGCTGAGGACCCGGCTTAGCTCCGGATTGTAAACTGGAGACAGCATCCTCGGAGACCCCGGTGCCTGCCGAGAGGGGCCCAGAGAAGGGGGTGTGGTAGAGCCGTGGGGATCGGCAGGTGCCGGAGGTGCAGGGGTCCGGAAGGGCCCCAGAGCGGACGCCGGAGTGGGCTGCAGCGGCCCCGGGGCCCCAGGCACGCCGAGCCGCAGCGACCCACGCCGGGTCCACGCTGCTGCAGGAGTGGGGCTGCCGTGGGGGGAGCCCCAGCCTTCGTTTACGGGGTCCGATTCCTCCAGGAGCCCTGGGGCTCCCTTCCCTCCTACTCCTTTCCTTCTTCCTTTTTCTCATCTCCTCCTTCTCGCCTCTCCCCATCTCTCAGAGCTTTCTTTCCCGGGAGATTCTAGGGCAGCGTCAGCCCTCCCCCGCGGAAAGTTGTCAAAGTCTTCAGCTCAGGGCCTTTATCCTTGTTTCTAAATGAAGCCGCTTCTCTTCCAAATAGGCGAAGCGTCGATGAGAGGGCTCGAGAAGTTTGTGGGGGTTTAGATCTGCGGTGCTAAGGGGCACTGTTGTTGCCATCGGCCTGCCTCAAGGCTAGAGGTCACTCCCTTCAGGCCCACTGACACCCGCCGGCTGTTGGAGGCACACAGAGTAGTTGAACCGGTCACTCCGAAAGCAGAATTCCTGCTTCACTTTTCCAGAGCTTTCTTCATTGTTGTGCGTTTTTACCAGGTATTCGTATAATAAGAGAAAGTGACTTCCGGGTCTTTCGATGGTTGCGTTTGCCCTCATTTGAGGGCCCGGAAAGTAAATGCAATTGAAAGAGGCTGTGAACTAGGCGAGGGTTTCCTCTTCTGCATCTGGAGTATTTCAAGTTTGTTTCTGGAACTTTGGTCCCTGATTTCCATCAGGTGGTAGGTTTGCCTGCGGCTTATTTCAGGCTACCTTTGGGGGGGTTCTGAAACCAAATTAATTCACAGAAAATGAGATGTTGTTCTAGGAATATAATTTGTAATTGTCCAGAATGGAGGAACAGGTCTGGAAACATTATTAGCCCAAGTTTCTGTAACTCAATAATGAAAATTTTTACTAGGCGTATGTCATAACGTTTTCTTATGTTGACTCACTTGAAACCGAATACCTCTCTGTAGGAATTGTGTAATTAGCATTTGGAATTATGGTTGTAATTAGAATAAATTAGTATAATTTTATAAGACAACTTTTAAGAAGGGAGTTTACTTCCCCAAGGAGATGGGAATCTTACGACTCTGAAGAGCCTGTGGCCCTTGCCTGCCTTTCTGCTGGTTATTGAATTTAGAGTATTTTCAAAATAGTGAATGCCTAGTAGCCCTGAGCATTTCACCCTTTAAAGTCTGTTAAAAGTTTTCTTTACTAAATTTTAAAGGCCCTTCCTCCTTTCCCTTCTTCCTTTTTCTCATCTCCTCCTTCTCGCCTCTCCCCATCTCTCAGAGCTTTCTTTCCCGGGAGATTCTAGGGCAGCGTCAGCCCTCCCCCGCGGAAAGTTGTCAAAGTCTTCAGCTCAGGGCCTTTATCCTTGTTTCTAAATGAAGCCGCTTCTCTTCCAAATAGGCGAAGCGTCGATGAGAGGGCTCGAGAAGTTTGTGGGGGTTTAGATCTGCGGTGCTAAGGGGCACTGTTGTTGCCATCGGCCTGCCTCAAGGCTAGAGGTCACTCCCTTCAGGCCCACTGACACCCGCCGGCTGTTGGAGGCACACAGAGTAGTTGAACCGGTCACTCCGAAAGCAGAATTCCTGCTTCACTTTTCCAGAGCTTTCTTCATTGTTGTGCGTTTTTACCAGGTATTCGTATAATAAGAGAAAGTGACTTCCGGGTCTTTCGATGGTTGCGTTTGCCCTCATTTGAGGGCCCGGAAAGTAAATGCAATTGAAAGAGGCTGTGAACTAGGCGAGGGTTTCCTCTTCTGCATCTGGAGTATTTCAAGTTTGTTTCTGGAACTTTGGTCCCTGATTTCCATCAGGTGGTAGGTTTGCCTGCGGCTTATTTCAGGCTACCTTTGGGGGGGTTCTGAAACCAAATTAATTCACAGAAAATGAGATGTTGTTCTAGGAATATAATTTGTAATTGTCCAGAATGGAGGAACAGGTCTGGAAACATTATTAGCCCAAGTTTCTGTAACTCAATAATGAAAATTTTTACTAGGCGTATGTCATAACGTTTTCTTATGTTGACTCACTTGAAACCGAATACCTCTCTGTAGGAATTGTGTAATTAGCATTTGGAATTATGGTTGTAATTAGAATAAATTAGTATAATTTTATAAGACAACTTTTAAGAAGGGAGTTTACTTCCCCAAGGAGATGGGAATCTTACGACTCTGAAGAGCCTGTGGCCCTTGCCTGCCTTTCTGCTGGTTATTGAATTTAGAGTATTTTCAAAATAGTGAATGCCTAGTAGCCCTGAGCATTTCACCCTTTAAAGTCTGTTAAAAGTTTTCTGTGACTAAATTTTAAAGGTTACTTTTTATGTTAGTGATGAAAGATACCAAATCTGTTTCTGTTTTTCACTAACAAAATTTATTGACCATATTCATGAAGAGGTTGAGTTCTTTAGAAATTTCCTACCTCTGGGTCATTTTGGGCTTTTTTTTTGAGCTAAGTGATTCATGAGCACACTGTGCAACATGGATTGAACGTTTATTAGGTACTTTGAAAGTACACACTTAATTTTGAACGATGGCATGATAGATGACTGAATCAAATCCAAAAATTTAGTAACAGTTTGAATGAATTTTATAATCTATTTTCGGAGCCTCTTGCTTGCTTAAATTTGGCCTCCCACCCCATCATTTGGGGCTGATGCCCACAGCCTAGCATCATTGCTTAGAAGATTATCATAGAGTACAGCATTTCTAGACGTTTTAAAGCATAGGTAGTAGATAATTAGTAAGTTATTTTGTGCTGCTTAATGAACTAGGGCTTTCAGAGCATAGAAATTACTCTTTTGTCTTTTTCAATGATGTTCTTCAACTCGCTGAGGTTAACATTAGTGATGGGCAAGATCTCTTCTAACCTTTGTCAGTAACATAGGCAGGAGTGGAATCTCGATTGTGTTTGAAAGTATTAAAATGGCCTCTTGTAGGCTTTGCACAGACTTTTAAATTGGCAGATGAATATATAGTTTGGGGCACTCAGCTCCTGAACAGAAGGACCCGGTTCCATTTCAGGGAAGAAGGAAGCCTAACATCTGTGTGTTCAAGCAGACACTTGCTTAGCTTTGACTCACTCTTCTCTACCTTGTCAGGTAAGATCTTTTCAGCGGTCCTCTGTTGGAAAAGCACTCAGCAAAGGCTGTGTCTGGTTTATGGCGACCGCGTTCCTGCTTTGCAATTGGAAAACCTGTAGCCTGTTACAGATAAAAGCTAGTCGTTTGTGGATTGAGTGAAGGTGCTAGCCAGTTCTGGATTTCAACACTGGTTTGGGTCATCCCTGGTGGTCCAGTAGTTAAGACTTCCTGCTTCCACTATAGGGGGCGTGAGTTCAGTCCCTTGTGGGGGAGCTAAGATCACACAAGCTGCAAGGCGCCGCCATAAAAACAAACAAACAAAAACCGAAACACCGAAACTGTCACTTGGTTGGTGGCTGGAGTTTGGTTTTGGTTGGCTTTGTCTGTGTGTTTTCAGCAGCCCCTTCCCTTGTGCTTAGCCAGAAAGCCATCACTTCCAGGCAGGTTGCAAGGCCACATGGGCTGTGGCTTCTGTGTGAGACGACCAGCACTCATGTCAGGCTGGGTTCCCGAGGACCATTCCACGCAGAGTCCGAGAAGCCGGCCACTTGCCCAGCTGTTGCTCTGATAGATTACGATGCCCACGTGCATTCACAGGCACAGCTCATTTTCAGCTTACTTCTTGGCCTTTTCCAGTAGCCTCTCCAGCCATACCTAAGAAAGACAGGGCACTGTGGTCAGGCAGCCAGCATCTCAAGTCTTGAGCCCTGAAGGCCATTCCCAAAGCTCATCTTGGTCTTGGCGGGTTACTGCAGTTGCTTCCCTCAAGTGGCTTTCTCAGGCTTGGGCCAGGCTAAGCAGCTGCTCAGAGGTATTTCACCCACAGGAAATCATGACGTTGGTGATCTCTTACTAGAAACTAGCAATTATAACCTCCCTATTAGTCATGAAGGGACTTGTTTTTTTCACCTGGTGAATAAGCCACTGTGGACCAGTGTGGTTTTATGGAGGGTCATACGCCCCAGGTTGTCTTCTGTGTCCAAGATGGTGATGACAGCGTTAGTGAGGGCTGTGGCCGGGGAGGTTTCTAATCAGAATTGTTAGTCTGGTCTTGGAGACAGGTGCGAGAGATGAGTGCATAATACCCCCACATTCTCTTCATTATTATTTCCAGTGCTGTGCCATTCATTTCTTGACCGACAGAGCAGGAGGGGGACGCGTGCTGGGGGGTGCTGGGGGTACTATATCTTCTCTGTTAGTTGTGCTTCCTGTTAAGTTTCTTTCCGGTGCAGTTCAAGTCCTTTCAAGGGATTCAGATGCATCCTTGGGCTGGTGACGTGAGGGAGGTTACAGTGGGAAAGGATGTGGCCAGAAGAGTGAGAAGCAGAAAGTGAGCTGCAGGGTTGAGGTCCACGTCAGTGCAGGGCCATGTAAGGTGGCCCTGAGCACAGGACCTGGACTGGGGAGAGAACTGGAATCAGGGTCTGGATGGTAAGCTGGAGGGCTAATCTGTGCGGCTGTCACTAGGGAGACGAAACTGTTAACATTCCAGGTCTCTTTGCAGCTGTGCTGTTTTATGTTCAAATCAACTATTCATTCTGGGAATTACAATCAACATGGAACAACCGGAATGTGTTCTAGCTCTTCAGATATATCCAATAAAAGGGCTTTCCAGTGTCTGCTTCATTATGGCTTGTAATTTTGGAATTGAGAAATTTGAAGGGAATAGAAGATAACTGCCAAGATTAAACAATTCAAGGAAGGGAAAAAAAAAAAAACCTCCCATGAATTAAAGTGTGGCGGGTGGAGGGGATCCTCCATGTTTATCACCTTGCTAAACTTAACGTGATCTTTGGAAGGTGAAGATTAGGCAAGTAGCCTCTCCAGCCATACCTAAAAAACAGGGCACTGTGGTCAGGCAGCCAGCATCTCAAGTCTTGAGCCCTGAAGGCCATTCCCAAAGCTCATCTTGGTCTTGGCGGGTTACTGCAGTTGCTTCCCTCAAGTGGCTTTCTCAGGCTTGGGCCAGGCTAAGCAGCTGCTCAGAGGTATTTCACCCACAGGAAATCATGACGTTGGTGATCTCTTACTAGAAACTAGCAATTATAACCTCCCTATTAGTCATGAAGGGACTTGTTTTTTTCACCTGGTGAATAAGCCACTGTGGACCAGTGTGGTTTTATGGAGGGTCATACGCCCCAGGTTGTCTTCTGTGTCCAAGATGGTGATGACAGCGTTAGTGAGGGCTGTGGCCGGGGAGGTTTCTAATCAGAATTGTTAGTCTGGTCTTGGAGACAGGTGCGAGAGATGAGTGCATAATACCCCCACATTCTCTTCATTATTATTTCCAGTGCTGTGCCATTCATTTCTTGACCGACAGAGCAGGAGGGGGACGCGTGCTGGGGGGTGCTGGGGGTACTATATCTTCTCTGTTAGTTGTGCTTCCTGTTAAGTTTCTTTCCGGTGCAGTTCAAGTCCTTTCAAGGGATTCAGATGCATCCTTGGGCTGGTGACGTGAGGGAGGTTACAGTGGGAAAGGATGTGGCCAGAAGAGTGAGAAGCAGAAAGTGAGCTGCAGGGTTGAGGTCCACGTCAGTGCAGGGCCATGTAAGGTGGCCCTGAGCACAGGACCTGGACTGGGGAGAGAACTGGAATCAGGGTCTGGATGGTAAGCTGGAGGGCTAATCTGTGCGGCTGTCACTAGGGAGACGAAACTGTTAACATTCCAGGTCTCTTTGCAGCTGTGCTGTTTTATGTTCAAATCAACTATTCATTCTGGGAATTACAATCAACATGGAACAACCGGAATGTGTTCTAGCTCTTCAGATATATCCAATAAAAGGGCTTTCCAGTGTCTGCTTCATTATGGCTTGTAATTTTGGAATTGAGAAATTTGAAGGGAATAGAAGATAACTGCCAAGATTAAACAATTCAAGGAAGGGAAAAAAAAAAAAACCTCCCATGAATTAAAGTGTGGCGGGTGGAGGGGATCCTCCATGTTTATCACCTTGCTAAACTTAACGTGATCTTTGGAAGGTGAAGATTAGGCACATAAATCTACTTTTAGCCATTAGTAGAGAAGACAAACGTCTGCATAAATCATTGTGTGTAGTCACTGATTTACGTTTCCCTGTCCAGAAGGATCCAGAAGACATGTTAGCAGCAGATTTTTTAGCCCAGGCTAAGGAGTGGACTTCAGGCTTGTCGTCCTGTGTAGTGTGATTCATCCTAGTCAGTCCTTATCTATTTGTGATAGACCAGTGCTACAAACTCACATCAGAATTCTGACATTTTTAAACATGGGCTCTTTATCACTTTGGTGAATGCCGTATCCTGATGAAACATTTCTTAGGGGCATGAATTTCTAGGTAAATGGCAGTTAATTTCCTAAAGAAAGTGAAATAGTACATAGTAACCACGCTGACCCCCACTCCAGCCTGCAGGTCTAATTTCTAATTGGATGGCCATTTGTTTTCCTCTAAAGCCCTGTTTTCCAGAGTATTAATCCTGAAGATGGGGATTTTATATTAGAAAAGAGAGATGTTCTTGATTCTTGGGGCACGATGGACATGTGGAGGACTGTTTTACTAGGGGTCTGAGTTTGTAATAAACATTAAACCTCAATTACAGTTACTGTAGGTTGAGAATACTGTTAAGCAGTTCTCAGGCGCTACTTAGGCCTCTGCCCTTGCAAATTCGTTTTCACATTGATTTTCACATGGAAATACTTATTGGTGTCACTGGCTAACGATGTCCCCACAGGCGGTGGGCAGAGGGTAGTCGGTGTCCTTGCTGAGTCTTTTAAACCCTGGCAGCACCCTTGGCTTCTGTGGGTGTAAGGGTTAGGTGAACGGTCTAGGGGGTTCATTGGAGTTAGGCGGAGCGGAGGCATTTGCTTGGCCTGCCTGCTTTCAGCCCTCTGCGGATGCTTCACATTTGGTCTGGACAATCACTGTTGCTCAGAGAAATTCTCAGGTATACATGTCTGTCCTTTCTGGAGCCTGTCAATAGGGTTTGGGATGAAAGAAAAAAAATCTGATGATAAGGCAGGCTTGGTCAGAGGCCAGAGTATGGGAAAGAGAGAGTGTTCATCACTCAGGCGTGTCCGACTCTTTGCCACCCCATCGAATACTGTAGCCCACCAGGCTCCTCTGTTCATGGAATTCTTCAGGCAAGAATACTGGAGTAGTCATTTCCTTCTCCAGGGGATCTTCCTGACCGAGGAATTGAACCTGGGTCTCCTGCATTGCAGGCGGTTTCTTTACTGAGACACCAGGGAAGAGGCCAAAGTATAAAAGTTATTTTTTAAAAATGGCATGAACCCAATTTCCTTTTGCATACACAGTATATACAATAACATGTACAAATCTTAAGTGTACATCTCAATGAATTTTAACAAATGTTTATACTCACGTAATAGAATAGTTTCATCACCCCTAAAAATTTTCTTGTGTTCCTTTCTAATCATTCCCTCTTCAGAGGCAACTACTATTTTGGTTTCTGTCATCACATTTTCGTTTTCACTTGACGGAATTGAATGGAAATGCAGTCTCACAGAATACACTCGTGGTTCCTGAGACCCTAGCCGCCTCTCCAGTCGGCATGCTTCCTGTGCTGGTTGACACCCCTTCTCCTTGTCTTGTCCCCTGGTCTCTTAGAAGACCCCCTCCCTGCCCCATGCTAGGGCAGTCAACAGGGTCTGTACTCACCAGGCCCATAAGGAGTATTTGTTGAATGATTTCGGCAAGGTAGGGAAATCATTTAAGCCTGAGTGTCTTACTCATCATTTAATAGCAATAATAATGATCACAGTTATCATCGTTACCATTGTAGCTTCTAAATTATGGCCCACTGACTATTTACTAGGGATTCCCTTGTAGCTCCGCTGGTAAAGAATCCACCTGTGATGCAGGAGACCTTGGTTCGATTCCTGGGACGGGAAGTTCCCCTGCAGAAGGCAGAGTTTACCCATTCCAGTGTTCTTTGGTTTCCCTGGTAGCTCAGATGGTAAAGAATTTGCCTCCATTTGGAGACCTGGGTTCCATCCCTGAGTTGGGAAAATTCCCCTGGAGAAGGGAAAGTTTCCCCACTCCAGTATTCTTGCCTGGAGAATTCCATGGCTTCACAAAGAATTGACCACAACTGAGCGACTTTCACTACTTACTAGGCATGCATGATGGATAGATAGATAGATAAATAGATAGATAGATAGATAGATACAAATAGCATTTAATCCCCATGCCAGCCAAATGAAGTGGCAAACAGTATTTATGGACTTTTAGAGATGTGAAAATTAAAGTTCAGGGAGATTCTGTAGCTTGTGTGGGTTCACACAGCTAGCGGGACCGAGATTACTTTGGGACCCAAAACACCTGGCTTTGAACAAAGGCTTGCCAGAGGCAGTGCTTTAAACTCCAGGGAATTAATATTAATGAGTGAGATTCTGACATCTAGACAGCATGGAGAAGTAATTGTTGGGATCTTAAAAACAATGTAACAGGTACAGGGCCTATGGCCCTGACAGATCCCTCCCCCTTAGCCTCTGCAGTAGTTCCTCTCTGGTGTACCCAGATAATAGTATCACCACCAAATGGAAGAAGTTAACTATCTGATGATCAGGCCCACGTAGCCCCCAGACGTTTGACGTCTAAGGATTGATGAAGTTAGTTGCCCTGTTAGTTCATCACCAAGGGAATTGTGCATGAGCTGATGGCCTATTCTGCTGACTACTTTTCCCCACGGCCTCACCCCAACTCTGCCCTCACCTGGCCTTTAAAAATGCTTAGCTGAGGGCTTCCCCTGGTGGTCCAGTGGGTGGGGACACCGCCTTGCAGTGCAAGGGGCGCCGGTTCAAGCCCTGGCCTGGGAAGATCCCACGTGCCGCGGAGCGGCTGGACTGATGTGTCCAATTGCAGAGCCGGAGCTCTGGAGCGCATGCGCCCAGAGCCGGCGCTCTGCAATGACAGACGCCACCGCAATGGGAGGCCCACAGGAGCCAAAGAACAAAGACAGATGAACAGAGAGAAACGAAAGACCAATAGAAGTGGCCCGCCTGCTCCCCTCCCTCCCCAACCTGACCCCTGCCCCAAAAATAAATAAATAAATAAATCTTTAAAAAAAAAATGCTTAGCTGAAACCTTCTGGGGAGTTTGGGGTTCTCTGCTCCAAACTCCAACGTTGGCCACACGAACTTGCATTCTGGTAACAATAATAGTATTTTTGAGCACTGACCAGATGCCAGGGATTTACATGAAATAATTCAGGTTATTCAGGATAGATACACATGATATTATTCCCATTCCACGGATGAAAAAACAGTCTCAGGTTGAGACCAGTCTGAGGTCACTCAGCTCAAAATGGTGAAGTGAGAGTGTGAGACAGGTTTGATCAACTTCAAATTTACCCTCTTAACCACTATGTGATTTGGCAACAGAGTTTACTTGGACCACTTAAAAAAGTTCAGGAGATTCTGAGCTTGTGTGGTTCACACAGCTAGCGGGACCGAGATTACTTTGGGACCCAAAACACCTGGCTTTGAACAAAGGCTTGCCAGAGGCAGTGCTTTAAACTCCAGGGAATTAATATTAATGAGTGAGATTCTGACATCTAGACAGCATGGAGAAGTAATTGTTGGGATCTTAAAAACAATGTAACAGGTACAGGGCCTATGGCCCTGACAGATCCCTCCCCCTTAGCCTCTGCAGTAGTTCCTCTCTGGTGTACCCAGATAATAGTATCACCACCAAATGGAAGAAGTTAACTATCTGATGATCAGGCCCACGTAGCCCCCAGACGTTTGACGTCTAAGGATTGATGAAGTTAGTTGCCCTGTTAGTTCATCACCAAGGGAATTGTGCATGAGCTGATGGCCTATTCTGCTGACTACTTTTCCCCACGGCCTCACCCCAACTCTGCCCTCACCTGGCCTTTAAAAATGCTTAGCTGAGGGCTTCCCCTGGTGGTCCAGTGGGTGGGGACACCGCCTTGCAGTGCAAGGGGCGCCGGTTCAAGCCCTGGCCTGGGAAGATCCCACGTGCCGCGGAGCGGCTGGACTGATGTGTCCAATTGCAGAGCCGGAGCTCTGGAGCGCATGCGCCCAGAGCCGGCGCTCTGCAATGACAGACGCCACCGCAATGGGAGGCCCACAGGAGCCAAAGAACAAAGACAGATGAACAGAGAGAAACGAAAGACCAATAGAAGTGGCCCGCCTGCTCCCCTCCCTCCCCAACCCTACCCCCGCCCAAAAATAAATAAATAAATAAATCTTTAAAAAAAAAAATGCTTAGCTGAAACCTTCTGGGGAGTTTGGGGTTCTCTGCTCCAAACTCCAACGTTGGCCACACGAACTTGCATTCTGGTAACAATAATAGTATTTTTGAGCACTGACCAGATGCCAGGGATTTACATGAAATAATTCAGGTTATTCAGGATAGATACACATGATATTATTCCCATTCCACGGATGAAAAAACAGTCTCAGGTTGAGACCAGTCTGAGGTCACTCAGCTCAAAATGGTGAAGTGAGAGTGTGAGACAGGTTTGATCAACTTCAAATTTACCCTCTTAACCACTATGTCGTACTTTAGGCAACAGAGTTTATTCTTTCCTAGTCCCGGTTAGCATAAGGATGCAATTACTTGCCAACCACCAACATAGACATGAGTAGGAAGAGTTCGCCTCTACAGGCACAATTGCTCCAGGGCTGTGATCTTTGTGTAGCCAGAGATCTCTGAACAGATTTCTTTTTTTTACTTTACCTCTAAGTCGTCATTTTTTAAAAAAAATTTTTCATCTGTCTTTCTTTTGGCATGTGTGCGCCTCGCATCGTAGTGGCCTCTTGTTGCAGAGCACCAGCTCTGGGTGCATGCGCTCCAGAGCACTGGCTGGTAATTGGATACACAGGCCCAGCTGTTTCTCGGCACGTGGGCTCTTCCTGGGTCAGGGATCGAATTGGTGCCCCTTGCACTGCAAGGCGGACTCTTTACCCACTGGACCACCAGGAAAGCCCTGAACAGATTTCTGGACTGGCGTCTCCATCTCAGACATCGTGCTGAGAGAAACCCAGTCCTACCTTAAGCCTTAGGGGTGCCCTTTCCTTCCTTTTTGGCCTTGGACAGCCTGACTTGGACTTGCATCTCCCCTCAGTTGGCCATGACCCTGACTTTCAAGATCTAAGCATCTGTCAGTTTGAAAATAATGGTATTTTTTTCTCCCAGAACTGTGTCTGAGAGCTTGTTTCACCTGTGTTCTAAAGACTACACCACTTCCTCTTAATTCACGACTAGTTAAAACTCCCAAATGTTTATTTTTTTCACATTACATGGGCATATGCTTTCAGTCTGTCTCTCATTAGAATAATCTATTTCCCCCTCTTTCTCTCTCAATCTCCCTTCCTCCTTCCTCTTTCTGCCTCCGTTTTCTTCCCTTCCCCCCCTTTTCTTGTCAACAGATGTCAGTGGTTTTCACTAACTGGGTTTTCTCCCTTGATAACTGTATTAACTTCACTTAAAGAAATACCCCCTCCAAAGGGTAGATCCACGGAAGAGGCTTTTCACTACTTATTATGTAACTCATTTTAAATGGAAAAATAAAGTGTGAGCTTTACTTCTTATACTGTTTATGCTGCCTTCAGTTAGATAATATTTCCAAAAATATATCTTAAAATAGACACACCGCCTTGAACGAGCATATTAATTATAGTTCTCCAAGTTAGGACTCAATGTAGTGTTTCTCTGTGCTGTATAGAACCTATGTTTTAACAGCCGTAATTAACAGTGATGGGTCTATTGCAAGGTTATAGGTAAGTTTAATAACAAACGTTAAACCCAGTTTTCAAAAAAAGAAAAAAAAAAATCCTTTCCAAATCACGGAGATAGTGTTTTTCCTGTTCTTGCGCTGGGGGTTAGTAAACAGATCGAGTTCTTAAAATATTTATCTTGCTGTTAAAAGTGGAAGTAAACAACCTAAAGAAGGCAGGCAGAGCGCAGTTCTTGAATATGCCTATGGATATTTTCAGAATCTTCTTTCAACCACGACTTTGAAAGTATGGTGAATTGACCTGCTTCTTTTGCTTTTGATTCTCCGTGCGCGTGCTTGCCTCTCCCCTTGGGGGGTTTATTGAACGTTAAAGACTTCAACAGCTCTTGGCTTTGCGCGTGGTTTTCGGAGTCCGGGGAACACTGTGAGCGGTTCTCCTGGAAACGGGGCCGGCGCTCCTCGAGGCTCTCGCTCCCGGGAGCGTTTGTCCGACTAGACGCGAGCGCCGAACCTCCCGGTGAACCGGCGACCCTCGGTCTCCGCGGATCCGGCCGGCGGGTTTATTACCAACCTGTGTGCTCATGAGCCTCGTGATGCGGCGGTTGCCGAAAAAAGAAACACGGAAAAGTTGTGTCACCGAAGGTGAAACTTAGAAGTGCTCAGCGCCCGGCATGACAAAGCTGCTCGCGGCCGACAGCGGCGGCGGGCAGCGGACGGCTTCGCCCCCCGGGGAGCACGGCCGGGGCTGGGCGCCGGGCCGGCGGGGCGGGCGGCTGCGCGCGAGGGAAGGGTGCGGGCGGCCCGGGGCCTGGAGGGCTAGACCTGGGGTGCTGTGCAGCCGGTGCGAGGTGGCGTTAAGATGGTGGTAGGCGGGTGGGCAGGAGGAAGAGGATCCTGTTCCCTCGAGCCCCACCTCCAGCCGTCAAGGGGTCCTTGCTCTGCCTGCATCTTACCCACCCGCTGGGCTGCTCAGAGGCTGACACCCGTCCAAGCCTGGAAGTCTGGACTTGGCCCAACACAAGGGCTTTGCTTCCTCTGCCTTCTCAATGCTAATTTGGTTTCAGCTGTTCAAAAAACCTAGGATGCATCTTGAGCAGAATGCCCAGGACTGTTTTGAATGTATTCGTCTGCTTTTAGATGCTTATGTGTCTTTGCGTCGATTCTTTTCAGATTACAGAATAAAGCATGCAATTTGGGAGATCATAAAAGAATAAAGAAAATATCCCCCCAAGGCTTGCATTCCTAGGTTCTTTTTGTGATTTTGCCTTCCAGTCTTTTTTCTTCTCTGAATTCATCTTAAGTATATGTGTGAGATCACGCAGTAGACACTGTCACCTCCTCTTTTTTTTTTTAACCTCGACACCTTGGTAGAATATTTTTCTACGTCATTAAATAATCTTCCATACTGTCATTTTTGGTGTGTGCACTTGGTGTGGATTTGCAGGTAATGAATGAGAGATGCTGATTTTGTCCCTGTGATTGTGAAAAGTTTTTCCTTCCTGCCTTAAGATCTTTCTCACTGGGTTGCACAAACATTATTCATGTTTTATAAGTGTATATACTAATATGTGCACATATAAAGATATATATGCATGTGTAAATCTATAAATAGAAAATTACATGCATGTAGACATGTATATGTCTAAATACACACAGAAATATGCTAAGAATAAATACCAAAGGGAATCTTGGGGTGGTTGGTTTATAGAAACATGTATGGGGGATGTATGTGTATAGGTAGATTTATTTGTGTCTTCTATTTTCTCTACAGTGGATGTTTATTATAATCAGAATGAGATAATAAAGATTAACATAGACAATATATTACTTATGGATTGTCTTCAAACTGACTTTTCTGCTCCAGCTCTTACCATTTCCTTTTTTTTTTCCCCCTAACTGTTTCTTGGCCTGGATTAATCTACCTGTTATTTCAACATTTTGTGATCCTTTGTGTCCAAGCTTAACCCATGTTCTCCAGGAAACCACCCTGCCACCCTGGTGACAGAGAGCTGCACTGGGTTTCTCAGTTACCCATCTGCCAGTGTCCATGGGCTGCTTTGAATAAATCTCATGATTAGCTTTTCATCTGCTTAGGTGTTTTATGTCCCCAGCTAGATTTTAACCTCCTCAAGGGCTTTTGTCACAAAAGAGTTACTGAATAAATGTGTTGCTTAGCCATCATGTTCAGTGTCCTTCCTAGGTCTCTCTTTTTTTTTTTTTTTGGCTACTTCTGTTGGTCTTTGATTTATTCATTTTCATCCATCTTTGTTCTTTGACTCCTGTGGGCCTCCCATCGCGGTGGCCTCTGTTGTTGCAGAGCACCGGCTCTGGGCGCATGCGCTCCAGAGCTCCAGCTTGGTAGTTGGACACATCGGTCCAGCCGCTCCGCGGCACGTGGGATCTTCCCAGGCCAGGGCTCGAACCGGCGCCCCTTGCACTGCAAGGCGGTGTGCTTATCCACTGGACCACTAGGGAAGCCCCCTAGGTTTCTTTAAATGCTCTTGTACCTTTGAAACGCCAAACCCTATTAGAAGCCCTTAGGATAACAACAGTCCATCTGGATTTAATACTGTTAATTTAATTCGTGGTATAACTTCTACTTTCCAGTGGGCCATCTTCTATGTAAAAGTGGCTGCATGGTTAAAAGCATGGATTACAGAGACTTGTGTTCACATGCAAGTTCCCCTGCTTAGTTGCTGTGTGATCTTTGGCAAAGAATCTAAGCCTCTCCACAATGAAGATAGTTGTATTTATCTCATATGCTTATTTTAATGATAGAATGAGATAATACATGGAAAACATTTACAGAATTTGGTCAGTGGTGGTACTATTATTAAAATAGTAGTGATCTGGGGGCTTCCCTGGTGGTCAAGTGGGTAAAGAGTCTGCCTTGCAGTGTAAGGGGCGCCGGTTCAATCCCTGGCCTGGGAGGCTCCCACATGCCATGCGGCGGCTGGACCTGTGTGTCCAATTAGGAGCCAGAGCTCTGGAGCGCATGCGCCCGGAGCCGTTGCTCTGCTACAGGAGAGGCCACTGCAATGGGAGGCCCACACAGGCCAAAGAACAAAGATGGGTGAAAATAAATGAATGAAAGACCAATAAAAGAGGCCAAATTTTTTTAAAAAATGAAAAAAATAGTAGTGATTTTTATATTGATTATTCAAGTTAGAGGGATCTTGTTGCAGGGCTTGTTGGCCATAGAAACAAATCTTCAGTCACACATCTGGCTGATGGTCATACTCTGACTTAATGGATATTCATTACACAGTTACTGGGGATGGGTTCCAGGATCCTCCCAGATAGCAAGAATCTGTGGACAGTTCAGTCTCTTCTATAATGGCTTGTTTGCATATAACCTATGCATATCCCCTATACTTTTAGATCATCTCTAGAAAACTTCTAATACCTAATTCAAATGTAATAACCATGTAACTAGTTTTAACTACAATGTAAATGCGCTGTAAATGCACATCGGTCCAGCTTGTAGTTGGACACATCAGTCCAGCCGCTCTGCGGCACGTGGGATCTTTCCAGGCCAGGGCATGAACCGGCGCCCCTTGCACTGCAAGGCGGTGTGCTTATCCACTGGACCACTAGGGAAGCCCCCTAGGTTTCTTTAAATGCTCTTGTACCTTTGAAACGCCAAACCCTATTAGAAGCCCTTAGGATAACAACAGTCCATCTGGATTTAATACTGTTAATTTAATTCGTGGTATAACTTCTACTTTCCAGTGGGCCATCTTCTATGTAAAAGTGGCTGCATGGTTAAAAGCATGGATTACAGAGACTTGTGTTCACATGCAAGTTCCCCTGCTTAGTTGCTGTGTGATCTTTGGCAAAGAATCTAAGCCTCTCACAATGAAGATAGTTGTATTTATCTCATATGCTTATTTTAATGATAGAATGAGATAATACATGGAAAACATTTACAGAATTTGGTCAGTGGTGGTACTATTATTAAAATAGTAGTGATCTGGGGGCTTCCCTGGTGGTCAAGTGGGTAAAGAGTCTGCCTTGCAGTGTAAGGGGCGCCGGTTCAATCCCTGGCCTGGGAGGCTCCCACATGCCATGCGGCGGCTGGACCTGTGTGTCCAATTAGGAGCCAGAGCTCTGGAGCGCATGCGCCCGGAGCCGTTGCTCTGCTACAGGAGAGGCCACTGCAATGGGAGGCCCACACAGGCCAAAGAACAAAGATGGGTGAAAATAAATGAATGAAAGACCAATAAAAGAGGCCAAATTTTTTTAAAAAATGAAAAAAATAGTAGTGATTTTTATATTGATTATTCAAGTTAGAGGGATCTTGTTGCAGGGCTTGTTGGCCATAGAAACAAATCTTCAGTCACACATCTGGCTGATGGTCATACTCTGACTTAATGGATATTCATTACACAGTTACTGGGGATGGGTTCCAGGATCCTCCCAGATAGCAAGAATCTGTGGACAGTTCAGTCTCTTCTATAATGGCTTGTTTGCATATAACCTATGCATATCCCCTATACTTTTAGATCATCTCTAGAAAACTTCTAATACCTAATTCAAATGTAATAACCATGTAAATAGTTGTAACTACAATGTAAATGCGATGTAAATAGTTGCTCGCCTGTGGCAAACTTAAGTTTTGCTATTTGAAGCTTTCTGGAATTAAAAAAGAATGGTTTTTGAGTCCATGGTTGGTTGAATCCATAGATGCAGAATTTGTGGATAGAGAGCACCTCCTGTGCTAACTCATGTATTAATTAATCCCTTGCTTCACTCAATAGATACTTGTGACAGTAGTGAACAGAGCAGATAATCAACCCCCCTTCGTGGGGGGCTTCCCAGGTGGTCCAGTGGTAAAGACTCTGTCTGCCAATGCAGCAGACCTGTGGGTTCGAGCCCTGGGTCCATGGGGTCGCAAAGCATTGGCATCGACAGCACAGACACACGCCTTCATGGAGCTGATGCTTTACAAGTTTTCTTAAAGGAATCGGACATTCAGTGCATGAAACACTGTCCCTTGTTGGTGGTATGTGAAGGGACCTGGTGATCATCATAGCCATCTGGCCCCTGCCCAGTCCAAACTACTGAGGAGGGAGCCTGGATAGAGCTGGACATGGGTCATTCATTCCTCTTTGGTCCAGGGACTACTAGAGCTGAGGCTCCTGAACCCGCTTGAGCGTCAGCATCACTTCCCCCACGTACGTCCCCACCATGAGAATCTCCGTAGATCCGAGTGTGGGGTTTATGAACCCATATGGTTTGTAAGTCTTATGTGATTCTGATGCACAGCCAATGAAGGGGTTACTGCTTCTGACCTGTGTTTCTCAAGCTTGTCAGAAGTTAAGTCACCTGTAGCGTTTGTTTAAAACAAAACAAGGCTACCTCTCCTCTGGCCTGATGGTTTTTTTCAAGTTAGAGGATCTTGTTGCAGGGCTTGTTGGCCATAGAAACAAATCTTCAGTCACACATCTGGCTGATGGTCATACTCTGACTTAATGGATATTCATTACACAGTTACTGGGGATGGGTTCCAGGATCCTCCCAGATAGCAAGAATCTGTGGACAGTTCAGTCTCTTCTATAATGGCTTGTTTGCATATAACCTATGCATATCCCCTATACTTTTAGATCATCTCTAGAAAACTTCTAATACCTAATTCAAATGTAATAACCATGTAAATAGTTGTAACTACAATGTAAATGCGATGTAAATAGTTGCTCGCCTGTGGCAAACTTAAGTTTTGCTATTTGAAGCTTTCTGGAATTAAAAAAGAATGGTTTTTGAGTCCATGGTTGGTTGAATCCATAGATGCAGAATTTGTGGATAGAGAGCACCTCCTGTGCTAACTCATGTATTAATTAATCCCTTGCTTCACTCAATAGATACTTGTGACAGTAGTGAACAGAGCAGATAATCAACCCCCCTTCGTGGGGGGCTTCCCAGGTGGTCCAGTGGTAAAGACTCTGTCTGCCAATGCAGCAGACCTGTGGGTTCGAGCCCTGGGTCCATGGGGTCGCAAAGCATTGGCATCGACAGCACAGACACACGCCTTCATGGAGCTGATGCTTTACAAGTTTTCTTAAAGGAATCGGACATTCAGTGCATGAAACACTGTCCCTTGTTGGTGGTATGTGAAGGGACCTGGTGATCATCATAGCCATCTGGCCCCTGCCCAGTCCAAACTACTGAGGAGGGAGCCTGGATAGAGCTGGACATGGGTCATTCATTCCTCTTTGGTCCAGGGACTACTAGAGCTGAGGCTCCTGAACCCGCTTGAGCGTCAGCATCACTTCCCCCACGTACGTCCCCACCATGAGAATCTCCGTAGATCCGAGTGTGGGGTTTATGAACCCATATGGTTTGTAAGTCTTATGTGATTCTGATGCACAGCCAATGAAGGGGTTACTGCTTCTGACCTGTGTTTCTCAAGCTTGTCAGAAGTTAACAGTCACCTGTAGCGTTTGTTTAAAAACAAAACAAGGCTACCCTCTCCCTCTGGCCTGCCGAAGCTGTAGGAAGAGTTTGAATTGTAAATAAGTCTAGGTGATTCTTCTCTTTGGGCAAGTTGGCGAGCATTGTCCTAGAAACATCAAAAGACCCTGGAAATAATGTGTAAATGTACATTTTTCCTTTTCATCCGTAGCTTCCAGCAGATTCTCACAGGGTTCAGTGTCTTCAAAAATATCCCTGAGCTCTGTCCCCGGCATTGTTGTCTGTGAACTGCGTGCATGGGGTCCTCAGGTTTCTCGGCCTTACTCATCCACAGGCAAAATGTTCTGTCTGGAAGCCGCGTTTCTCCAGCCTTGCCTCTCTTTGCTCTTATTGTCCAGCTGGCCTTCAGTCTTTTTCTGCTCCTCTCTTTAGGAGAAAATGGGGAAGGAAGAGAATTTCAGACTGGGCTCTTTCAGAGAGGGCGGGGCCTGGAGGGAACTCTGGGGAGGTGAGAATGGTGGAAGTCAATGCTGAAATACTTTGACCCTTCGGGAGGGGCTGCACCTCAGTGGATCTTAATTTGCTGAGATAAGGGGCCTGGAAGTGGGACTTCTAAGATAATCCTTTGCCCGTCTGGAGCAGGTGGTACCTCTTTCCTGCCTGTATCTGGCAGAAGGTGGGGTGGGGCAGGACTGTGAGGGTTGGGCTAGACCTAGACGCACCCCCACTTCCCCTCCCCCCAGGCATCAAGCAATATTGCTGTCACTGGTTCATGACTAATCAAGTGCATTGACCTATTACTGCTACTTTGAGTTATAAATGGTTTTTACTTCCCCGTGGAATTGAGAGGGCCTGATCTGGACATGGGACTTCTGGGGAAGCTGAGGCTCCTGAACCCGCTTGAGCGTCAGCATCACTTCCCCCACGTACGTCCCCACCATGAGAATCTCCGTAGATCCGAGTGTGGGGTTTATGAACCCATATGGTTTGTAAGTCTTATGTGATTCTGATGCACAGCCAATGAAGGGGTTACTGCTTCTGACCTGTGTTTCTCAAGCTTGTCAGAAGTTAACAGTCACCTGTAGCGTTTGTTTAAAAACAAAACAAGGCTACCCTCTCCCTCTGGCCTGCCGAAGCTGTAGGAAGAGTTTGAATTGTAAATAAGTCTAGGTGATTCTTCTCTTTGGGCAAGTTGGCCGAGCATTGTCCTAGAAACATCAAAAGACCCCTGGAAATAATGTGTAAATGTACATTTTTTTTCCTTTTCATCCGTAGCTTCCAGCAGATTCTCACAGGGTTCAGTGTCTTCAAAAATATCCCTGAGCTCTGTCCCTGGCATTGTTGTCTGTGAACTGCGTGCATGGGGTCCTCAGGTTTCTCGGCCTTACTCATCCACAGGCAAAATGTTCTGTCTGGAAGCCGCGTTTCTCCAGCCTTGCCTCTCTTTGCTCTTATTGTCCAGCTGGCCTTCAGTCTTTTTCTGCTCCTCTCTTTAGGAGAAAATGGGGAAGGAAGAGAATTTCAGACTGGGCTCTTTCAGAGAGGGCGGGGCCTGGAGGGAACTCTGGGGAGGTGAGAATGGTGGAAGTCAATGCTGAAATACTTTGACCCTTCGGGAGGGGCTGCACCTCAGTGGATCTTAATTTGCTGAGATAAGGGGCCTGGAAGTGGGACTTCTAAGATAATCCTTTGCCCGTCTGGAGCAGGTGGTACCTCTTTCCTGCCTGTATCTGGCAGAAGGTGGGGTGGGGCAGGACTGTGAGGGTTGGGCTAGACCTAGACGCACCCCCACTTCCCCTCCCCCCAGGCATCAAGCAATATTGCTGTCACTGGTTCATGACTAATCAAGTGCATTGACCTATTACTGCTACTTTGAGTTATAAATGGTTTTTACTTCCCCCGTGGAATTGGGGGCTCAGGCTGTATAGAACGATCTGATTTGTATCACAAGAACCTTTGGGACTTTGACAGATTTCACCACTTAAAAAACAGTTTTTTGCCTCCACCCCACTGGACATAAAAGCAACCTTTGAATTTATGGAACAAAGACCATGTCTTTAAAGGGCAGTGGGTGCGGAAAGGGAGGAAAGGGAAGTAAGACAGTTCATCCTCTTTTCTGAGGCCGTTGTCTCCAGACAAGTGACGACACTGAATACCTTGAAAAATCTTGTATTGATTTTTACTGCTGAGGCATCTTCCTAGGATCTGGAAAAACTAGATAGACGATAATAAACTTGTTCTCCTACCTTTGAGCCAGAAAGTTGAGTTGCTTCATTTACACAGCTGGAGGAGATGGGAGCATCTGCTCCACTGAGAGTGAGATTTTGAGCAGGGCAGCATATTGATGGAGATGAAGCTCAGCCTGATATATACGAATGGGACTCAGATGGTGAATGCGCAGGTCATTGCCATATTGAGGGAATCATTGTTTTATGAAAAGGTTTTCTTTTCATAGCGTTATTTCTGGTGTATCTGAATGTTTCTTTAGGGATCAAGGATTACTTGATTAAAAATAAGGAAACTATAAGCCAAGGCTCGAGGTCTCTTGTTGAAGCATTTGGGTTTCCTGCAATTCTCGTTAAGAGCTAGTGCTCACAGTGGCTGTTTTCACTTCTCAGGTTCTGTTTTAAATTACATATTTATTTTTGCTTTCTTACTGTGGGAAAATATACAGTGATTTTTTTTTTTTGGAAGTGTGTAGCTCTGTGGTATCTGTGACCATCACCATGCTTACTTCCAGGGTTCTTAATGGGAGATTATAATGGTTGGAAGGCACCATAATAACCATTTGGTTCAATCTTCCCATTACAAAGAAGAGGGAATCGGACCCACAGAGAGGCAGTGATCCGTCCAACGCCATAAATCAAGTTATTGACGGGGGCCTAGCCTAGTGCATTTCTCTGTGACCACATTGATGGCAATGGTGTTCTCTCTTGGACTCTTTTGGTAGCAGAATCAAGGATCGGCATAAATTTTTAGGATATTTCCTCTGATCTTTTTTAAATCAAGTAAGTAGTCCATCACTATGATTTAGAGCCAAAAAGACATTCAGCCCGTCTAGTCCCATTTGCTAATGTAAAATCTTGGCTCTATTTGTGATTTCTAGATCCAAATTCAGCTATTTAATACAAAAAGATGCTAACATTCTAATATCCAAACTTCAGATAATTTCTCCCCTTCCACTGATACCATGACATCCCATGGTTGAAACCAGGTCCTTTGTGGGTGGCTGTTATTAATAAGCTTTCCTGGGATGTTTACAGTAACTGCTGTGACCTAAATAAGATTGCTCGTATTGTTTCTCCCCAACAAAGGCAAGAACAGTTTTTAAAAGTGTGTTCATCTCTCATGCCTTTGTACTTACCTGTGGCTAAAAGAACCAAAGCGTTGTGTTTTTATTTCTGTTTATTACATTAGATGAGGGCATGAGATGGAGTGGATGGATCAGGTGGAGTAGAGTGTTTCTACACAAGTTAAACTGTTTGGGGCCTTTGTGTGCTGTAACCACTTTTTTCTTGGAGTGGAGGTTCAAGACAATGTATCATGATCTTTTGTAAAAATTAAATTTCAAATTGTGGTATAATACACATAATAGAAAATTTACCATCTTAACCATTTTTAAGTACACAGGTCAGTAGTGTTAAGTATATTCACATTGTTGTGCAACCAATCTCTAGAAGGTTTTTATCCTGCAAGACGGAAACTACACTCATTAAACAACAGCTCCCCATCCTTACTGCCCTAAGCCCCTCGAAACCACCGTTCTCTTTTCTCTTTCTACAGGTCTGACTGTTTTTGATAGTGTTTATCTCTATTTGTGACTGGCGTATTTCACTTCAGATAATGTCCTCAAGGAGCATCCATGTTGTGGCATGTGTCAGAATATCCTCTTAATTGAATAATACACCATTGTGTATTGTATTAGGGTTCTCCAGAGAAACAGAACCAATAGGATATCTAGGTATTAGGTGGTGATAGAGGACATTTATTATAGAAATAGGCTTATGTGGTTATGGAGGCCAAGAGTCCTACAGTCTACCATCTGCGAGATGGAGACCCAGGAATGCTGATTGTGTAATTCAGTCTGAGTACGAAGGTTTGAGAACCCGGGGAGCTGATGATGTAATTCCTAGTCCAAGATGGAAAGCAGAGTGGGGAGTGTGTAAGTCTTGGACTCTGGAAGTCAGAACCAGGAGCTCTAGTGCCCAAGGACATGAGGCGAAGGACATCCCAGCTCAAGAAGAGACAGAATTTGCCCTTCTCCAGCCTTTTGTTATATTGGGGCCTCAAGAGATTGGATGGTGTGCTCCTCCAGGGATTGGCTGATGTGCTGATCATCCAATCCCTTGAGGCCCAACCACTAATGTGGGCGGATCTTAGGAACTCAGTCTGACTCAAATGCTAATCTCTTCCAGAGACACCGTCATAGACACACCCCAAAATAATGCTTTACCAGCTACCTGGGCATCTCATAGCTCAGCCAAGTTGACACATAGAATCAACCATCACATTTGTATGTACCACATTTCCTTTTTCCATGTTTTCTGCTGAAAGACATTTGGATTGCTTCTATCTTTGGTTAATGCTGCTGTGAATGTGGGTGTTGATCTTGTGTTGCTGTTGTTTAACTGGTGGGAGAAGGGTTTTTTTTTGGTGGGGTGAAGTGAGGCTCCACCACATGGCCTGTGTGATCTTAGTTCTCCAGCCTGGGTCCCGGCATTGAAAGCACCGTGTCTCATCTGCTGGGCTGCTAAGGAATTCCTGGGCATACTTGATTTGTTTCCTTAGTCTTAGTCGCGGAGGATGGAGGTGTTAATCCAAATGGCTTTCAAGTTTGAAAACTGTGAGAGGAGAGAATGGGGCCTTTCTGGATTCTCTTCTGTCTATGTAATGTTTATGGTGGGGTGTTTTGTTTTGTTTTGTTTTTGGTACAAAGGACGTGGTTTCTCTGTGATGGCCTCCATGACCTTTCATCCCTGCACTGAGAATGGACTGCGCCTCTAGCGACCTTTTGCAGTTTAGCTCTGTTTCCCTATTGCTTTGTATGTCCCTCCGCCTCTACTGTAAACTTCTTGAGCTCAGGGAGGGACACTGTCATTCATCTCTGGATGCCCAGGGCCTAGGACAGAGTCTGGCCCATGAAGAAAATACATTAAATGCTTATCTGAATAGAAATTTGACTCTTGCGGTCATTTGGAAAAAATTTAACTTCCTAATTAGTCTTGGAACAATTCGACATTTTGATTTGTTTTTCTCTGCTTGTATGTGTGAGACATGGCTTATGTTCAGAAGCACCGGTCAGGTTTAACTATGTGGCAATTAAGTTTTTTTTTTTCACTCTTGATCCTTTGTGGGAAGTGGAAGAGACAGGTGCTAAATACTTGGCAAGAAGTAGAGGAAATATCCACAGGGTCTGGGCTTTGGGTTTTGACCTGTGTAACCCCTTTGAGCATCTTCACTTCATCCTCTCTCCTCCTAGCCCCTCGGAAGATGGTTTCCACAGGTCACGCATGTGACTTTGGATTGGGCAGCCAGTGTCACGCGCGCTGTGTTTCTATCAGGGCACAGACTTCCCACTCTATATATTGGCTCCTTTTAATCACATTTGTATGTACCACTTTCTTTTTCCATGTTTTCTGCTGAAAGACATTTGGATTGCTTCTATCTTTGGTTAATGCTGCTGTGAATGTGGGTGTTGATCTTGTGTTGCTGTTGTTTAACTGGTGGGAGAAGGGTTTTTTTTTGGTGGGGTGAAGTGAGGCTCCACCACATGGCCTGTGTGATCTTAGTTCTCCAGCCTGGGTCCCGGCATTGAAAGCACCGTGTCTCATCTGCTGGGCTGCTAAGGAATTCCTGGGCATACTTGATTTGTTTCCTTAGTCTTAGTCGCGGAGGATGGAGGTGTTAATCCAAATGGCTTTCAAGTTTGAAAACTGTGAGAGGAGAGAATGGGGCCTTTCTGGATTCTCTTCTGTCTATGTAATGTTTATGGTGGGGTGTTTTGTTTTGTTTTGTTTTTGGTACAAAGGACGTGGTTTCTCTGTGATGGCCTCCATGACCTTTCATCCCTGCACTGAGAATGGACTGCGCCTCTAGCGACCTTTTGCAGTTTAGCTCTGTTTCCCTATTGCTTTGTATGTCCCTCCGCCTCTACTGTAAACTTCTTGAGCTCAGGGAGGGACACTGTCATTCATCTCTGGATGCCCAGGGCCTAGGACAGAGTCTGGCCCATGAAGAAAATACATTAAATGCTTATCTGAATAGAAATTTGACTCTTGCGGTCATTTGGAAAAAATTTAACTTCCTAATTAGTCTTGGAACAATTCGACATTTTGATTTGTTTTTCTCTGCTTGTATGTGTGAGACATGGCTTATGTTCAGAAGCACCGGTCAGGTTTAACTATGTGGCAATTAAGTTTTTTTTTTTCACTCTTGATCCTTTGTGGGAAGTGGAAGAGACAGGTGCTAAATACTTGGCAAGAAGTAGAGGAAATATCCACAGGGTCTGGGCTTTGGGTTTTGACCTGTGTAACCCCTTTGAGCATCTTCACTTCATCCTCTCTCCTCCTAGCCCCTCGGAAGATGGTTTCCACAGGTCACGCATGTGACTTTGGATTGGGCAGCCAGTGTCACGCGCGCTGTGTTTCTATCAGGGCACAGACTTCCCACTCTATATATTGGCTCCTAAGCCTTGTTTTTCATGCCTCCTGCCATCTTCAAAACCCTTCCGAACATCTTTGTATGTTTCCTGAAATAGAAATCTCCCCCAGTGGACTCCAGTTTCTAATAAAGGCCCTAGCTATGTTTACTATGGTCTGTTTCCCATTGATGAACAGAGAGCATGCAGATACATATTTTCAGGGGATCGACAACACTTTAGAATCACATGCCTGAGAATCTGGACGCCATTCATTCAGAGAGCACCAGCCAGATGGCAGGCTCCGTGCCAGGCACTGGGAGACGCTGGGGAGGTAGAGTCTTGCTGTTCTTGCTTCCTCGGAGCTGACGGAAGGACAGAGAACTGGGGAAACTCTAAGGAAGGGCCCTGAGCTCGTTGGGTGCTAGTTCGTGGTGGGAATGTTGCCTGACATTGCAGGGTGAGCAGGGGTTCCTCAGTTGATGAGAAGAAAGAAGAATGTCCTGGAAAGTGGGAACAGCACATGCAGACGCTGGCAGACGGTGAGAACAGGGCTTACCCTGAGAACCAAGCTGCGAAGGGAGTTCACGGTTCCCGGAGGAGAGAGTCCGCCTAGTGACAGGCCAGGCCTTGCGTGGGCTGAGCTATGCCACGGCGTGGCAGTGGACAGTCTTATTGATGTCTGCTTCTTAAGAAGCAATTTCAAGACTATCATTTCTGTCTGCATTCACAAGCAGGTTCCCTCACTGGAAAAATATGTGAAAAAACAGACTGCATAGAACGCAGGCAGGCTAAGTGATAACAATGTAAGTGTTTAAATGCCGACTGTGAACACACCCATGGGATATCATCTTTTTAAATGAATAAAATGTACTGGATTCTAAAGTAGAAGCCTGTTTTTTACTATTAATGTTGATTTTTTTTCTTCACACCAAAAGCAGAGCTTCCATGGGTCACCATACGGTTGATCCTTTTTGTACCCTTGCCTTCCCCCTCTAGTCACGGCTGTTCTGTTCTCTGTATCTATGTGATCGTCTTTATGCTATTGATCCTTTTGTTGTTGAATATCTTTTTAGATTCCACAGATGACAGAAACCATATGGTGTTTCTCTGACTTATTTCACTTAGCATGAGGCCCTCAAGATCCTTCCATGTTGTTACACATGGAAAAATTTTATCCTTTTTTATGGCTGGGTATTATTCCATTGTGTATATGTACTACATTTTCTTTATTCATTTATCAGTTGATAGTCACTTAGGTTGCTTTCATCTCTTGGCAATTGGAAATAACTCTACAATGAATATACGGGTGCATATATCTTTTTGGATTAGCGTTCTTGCATTCTTTTTATACCCAGAAGTGGAATTGCTGGATCATGTTGTTGTTGTTCAGTTGCTCAGTCATATCTGGTTCTTTGTTGCCACATGGACTGAAGCGTGCAAGGCTTCCCTGTCCTTCACCATCTCCCAGAGTTTGCTCAAACTCCTGTCCATTGAGTCGGTGATGCCTTCCAACCATCTCATCTTCTGTCGCCCTCTTCTCTCCCTGCCCTCAGTCTTTCCCAGCATCAAGGTCTTTCCCAATGCGTTGGCTCTTCCCATCAGGTGGCCAAAGGATTGGAGCTTCAGCTTCAGCTAGATCATATGGTTTAATTTTTTAATTTTTTGAGGAATCTCCATGTTTTCTTCCATAGTGGCAGCAGCAATTTACATTCCCATCAACAGTGCACAAGGGTTTCCTTCTGTCCACATCTTCTCCAGCACTTGTTATTTTTTTGTCTTTTTCATAATAGCCATTCTGAGAGGTGTGACGTGTTTCTGTCTGCATTCACAAGCAGGTTCCCTCACTGGAAAAATATGTGAAAAACAGACTGCATAGAACGCAGGCAGGCTAAGTGATAACAATGTAAGTGTTTAAATGCCGACTGTGAACACACCCATGGGATATCATCTTTTTAAATGAATAAAATGTACTGGATTCTAAAGTAGAAGCCTGTTTTTTACTATTAATGTTGATTTTTTTTCTTCACACCAAAAGCAGAGCTTCCATGGGTCACCATACGGTTGATCCTTTTTGTACCCTTGCCTTCCCCCTCTAGTCACGGCTGTTCTGTTCTCTGTATCTATGTGATCGTCTTTATGCTATTGATCCTTTTGTTGTTGAATATCTTTTTAGATTCCACAGATGACAGAAACCATATGGTGTTTCTCTGACTTATTTCACTTAGCATGAGGCCCTCAAGATCCTTCCATGTTGTTACACATGGAAAAATTTTATCCTTTTTTATGGCTGGGTATTATTCCATTGTGTATATGTACTACATTTTCTTTATTCATTTATCAGTTGATAGTCACTTAGGTTGCTTTCATCTCTTGGCAATTGGAAATAACTCTACAATGAATATACGGGTGCATATATCTTTTTGGATTAGCGTTCTTGCATTCTTTTTATACCCAGAAGTGGAATTGCTGGATCATGTTGTTGTTGTTCAGTTGCTCAGTCATATCTGGTTCTTTGTTGCCACATGGACTGAAGCGTGCAAGGCTTCCCTGTCCTTCACCATCTCCCAGAGTTTGCTCAAACTCCTGTCCATTGAGTCGGTGATGCCTTCCAACCATCTCATCTTCTGTCGCCCTCTTCTCTCCCTGCCCTCAGTCTTTCCCAGCATCAAGGTCTTTCCCAATGCGTTGGCTCTTCCCATCAGGTGGCCAAAGGATTGGAGCTTCAGCTTCAGCTAGATCATATGGTTTAATTTTTTAATTTTTTGAGGAATCTCCATGTTTTCTTCCATAGTGGCAGCAGCAATTTACATTCCCATCAACAGTGCACAAGGGTTTCCTTCTGTCCACATCTTCTCCAGCACTTGTTATTTTTTTGTCTTTTTCATAATAGCCATTCTGAGAGGTGTGACGTGATATCTCATTGTAATTTAATGTTGTTTATTCTATGCTGCTAAGATCAGAGGCCTTTGGATTTTGTGAATTGTAGTCTCCGGGATTAGAGGTCCATATACGTGCTTGCATTTTTTTTTACATTGATAACAAGAGTGAGAGATGATGGTTTAGCAGTCAGATACTACCAGTCCAGAAAGCAGCTTTATCACCTGTATTCATACAAAAGTACAGAGTAATATGGCTGGTATTAGTAGGTCACGATTTTCTTATTAAGTCAAAAGAGACCTTTGGTGTTTAACAAATAGCATCTTTCTTGAAAGCCTGCGGTATACCCAGGCAGGAGGCAACTCGTTTCTGACTCCAACTTCACATCACTCATGGTGACTCTCAATTTTGACTTCAGCAGTTGCAGAAAAATAAATATGCTTTCACAAATCTCACCCAGAAGTTGCCACATAGAAATTTTAGGAGAGAATTACGTGTATTTCACTTATGCACTCACTGAATGCATGTTGGGTTCCATCTCTGCATCAGGCTTGATTCTAAGTGCTGGCGCTACAAAGGCGAACAAACTACAGATGCTCCCTTGCCCTTACGGGGCTCACAGTCTAGTTGGGGAGACACACAAGGCCAGAGTCATTGAGACCAACACAGCGTGAGCGGTGCTGTAATAGGAGAAGCCCTGGGCAGCTAAGTCAGCTTGGAAAGGGCAGGGGAGGCTTTCTGAGGAAAGAGACCTTTGACTGGGATCAGAAGAGTGAGGAGGAGTTGGCTGCACAGAGACGAGGAAGAAGAGAATTTTCAAGCAGTGAGAACAGCATATCTGAGGACAAAAAAAGGGGAGGGATGGAGGGAGGGAAGAGAGAGGGGAAGGAGAAGACGAGGGATTGCAAAGTGTAAATGTGAATAATTGAGTAACATTCGTTATGACCAGAGAGGCATGGGGTGCACCTCAGAGACGTAGGTAGGGGCCAGTGAAAAAGGCATTCAGGGTTTCCCTGGTGGTCCAGTGGATAAGGACACCGCCTTGCAGTGCAAGGGGCGCCGGTTTGAGCCCTGGCCTGGGAAGATCACATGTGCTGCAGAGCAGCTGGACTGATGTGTCCAATTACCGAGTCGGAGCTCTGGAGCGCATGCGCCCAGAGCCGGTGCTCTGCAACAACAGAGGCCACTACGATGGGAGGCCCACACGGGCCAAAGAACAAAGATGGATGAACATAGATACATGAAAGACCAATGGAAGTGGCCCACCCTCCCCCACCCCACGCCCAACCCCACCGCCCCACCAAAAAAAAAAAAAGGCATTGAGGGCTTTATCAGGATGGAGGCGTTTGTATGTCATTTTTCAATGCATTGGGAGCTTTTGGAGGGTTGCGTGGTGGAGAGCCCTGTGACCTGATGTGCGTTTTGAAAAGCTTTGGCAGCCTGGAAAAGCAGTGGGCAAGCTGATGTAGGGGTCCAAGCTTAGACAAGGTAAGGTAGGAAAGAAGATTTGTGATGTCCGAAGATCTTAAAAGAGTGGAGGAGAATTGGATTTAATCTTAACAGTAATGAGCGGTCCATTTACACCTCACTTAATTAAGGAGGCAAGAGGAGTCCCGAGCGCTGACTCTCGTGTGTCTGGAGTCCACTTCCATCTCTCGCACTTAGAAAGTTGTGTGATTGAACAGCATCACTTCTCTCTGCATTTCCTCTTCATCTCTTTAATTTTCGCCAGTGTGATTGCAGAACCATTTTCAGTGGTGATTGATAATGACCTTAATATTGTATAATGTATTTCTAAGGTATACTGCAGACCCTCATTAATGTTAGGCCAATAAATGAACTGACATTGGTCAAGCTCCCCTCATTTCTTATGTAGTTTCAAGTTCCTGGTTAGGTGCATGTTTGTTAGCATATTTGGTTTCTCTTATCTGCAGCTTAGAGATGGAAATACTATTTTCAGATGAAGACTAGGCCAGTCAAAAGTGGAAATCAGACCTTAGAGGGTGTGTGTCATAATGGTCCCTATCTTGCACTGGGACCTGAGAACTGCTGGTATTGTTACTGAGTCCAAGTTCGCTCTGCTCGCCGCACAGGCCAATGTATCCAGATGATTGGGGAAGATCATTCAGGGTTTCCCTGAAAAGGCATTCAGGGTTTCCCTGGTGGTCCAGTGGATAAGGACACCGCCTTGCAGTGCAAGGGGCGCCGGTTTGAGCCCTGGCCTGGGAAGATCACATGTGCTGCAGAGCAGCTGGACTGATGTGTCCAATTACCGAGTCGGAGCTCTGGAGCGCATGCGCCCAGAGCCGGTGCTCTGCAACAACAGAGGCCACTACGATGGGAGGCCCACACGGGCCAAAGAACAAAGATGGATGAACATAGATACATGAAAGACCAATGGAAGTGGCCCACCCTCCCCCACCCCACGCCCAACCGCCCCCCCCTCAAAAAAAAAAAAAAAGGCATTGAGGGCTTTATCAGGATGGAGGCGTTTGTATGTCATTTTTCAATGCATTGGGAGCTTTTGGAGGGTTGCGTGGTGGAGAGCCCTGTGACCTGATGTGCGTTTTGAAAAGCTTTGGCAGCCTGGAAAAGCAGTGGGCAAGCTGATGTAGGGGTCCAAGCTTAGACAAGGTAAGGTAGGAAAGAAGATTTGTGATGTCCGAAGATCTTAAAAGAGTGGAGGAGAATTGGATTTAATCTTAACAGTAATGAGCGGTCCATTTACACCTCACTTAATTAAGGAGGCAAGAGGAGTCCCGAGCGCTGACTCTCGTGTGTCTGGAGTCCACTTCCATCTCTCGCACTTAGAAAGTTGTGTGATTGAACAGCATCACTTCTCTCTGCATTTCCTCTTCATCTCTTTAATTTTCGCCAGTGTGATTGCAGAACCATTTTCAGTGGTGATTGATAATGACCTTAATATTGTATAATGTATTTCTAAGGTATACTGCAGACCCTCATTAATGTTAGGCCAATAAATGAACTGACATTGGTCAAGCTCCCTCATTTCTTATGTAGTTTCAAGTTCCTGGTTAGGTGCATGTTTGTTAGCATATTTGGTTTCTCTTATCTGCAGCTTAGAGATGGAAATACTATTTTCAGATGAAGACTAGGCCAGTCAAAAGTGGAAATCAGACCTTAGAGGGTGTGTGTCATAATGGTCCCTATCTTGCACTGGGACCTGAGAACTGCTGGTATTGTTACTGAGTCCAAGTTCGCTCTGCTCGCCGCACAGGCCAATGTATCCGAGAGATGAGGTGTTGAGGCAAGGAAAACGACTTTATTCAGAAAGCTGCTGACTGAGAAGATGGCAGGCTAGCGCCTCGAAGTAAACCCTCTTGTTAGGGTCTGGACGCCAAGTTCTTTTGTAGAGTCAGAGGGAAAGAAGCACTGAGGAACTATGTCAAAATGCAGAATGAAGAGGGCGAGGCAGTGGAAAAGTGAAGTGAAAGGATCTTCAGTCTGGCAAAACATCTCCAAGGGAATGGCCAGCCTTTGGAAGAGGTGTGTTAATCTCTTCTGTTCACAGGTGGTCTGGGACAGATTATTGCCTTACCATCTGAACAAAGGCTCTTTAGTTTACAGTCAAACAGAGGGGGCACGGTCCTCCAGGCAAGCTATTACATATGATTATAATAATAAAAGCAATGGAAGGCAAGTCAGAGTAACAGTTTTCAGCATGGGGTCAGAATTAGTTTTCTCCCTGTGGCAGTATCTCTTTTTACCAGCTTTGCTGTTAACTTCTTTTTTGAGGGGGGCAGGGAGTGGGTTGGGGAGGGAGGGGAGCAGGTGGGCCACTTCTGTTGGTCTTTCATTTGTCCATTTTCATCCATCTTTTTTCTCTGGCCCGTGTGGGCCTCCCATCACGGCAGCCTCTGTTGTTGCAGAGCGCTGGCTCTGGGCGCATGCGCTCCAGAGCGCCGGCTCGTGATTGGACACATCAGTCCAGCCGCTCCGCGGCACGTGGGATCTTCCCAGGCCAGGGCTCAAACCGGCACCCCTTGCACTGCAAGGCGGTGTCCTTACCCACTGGACCACCAGGGAAGAGCCCCCCATTTTTTTTTGCCTCAATGCAAGGCACGACCAACTTTACGACTAGGGATCGAACTTGAACCCCTTGCAGTGGAAGCGCAGAGTTTTAGCCACTGGACATGGAAATGAATGCATTAGTTGCTCCGTCATGTCAGACTCTCTGCGACCCTATGGACAATAGCCTGACAGGCTCCTCTGTCTGTGGAATTCTCCAGGCAAGGATACTGGAGTGGGTTGCCATTTGCTTCTCCAGGGGATCTTCCGGACCCAGGGACTAAACCCAGGTATCCCACGTTGCAGGCAGGTTTTTTTTTTTTTTAACCGTTTGAACCATGAGGGAATTCCCTGCTCTGCTGTTATCTTGCCTTTCTTTATTTTTCTTTTTCTGGGGGCCACTTCTATTGCTCTTTCATTTATTTCCATCCTTTGTTCTTTGGCTCCTGTGAGCCTCCCATCGCGGTGGCCTCTTGTCGCCGCAGAGCACCAGCTCTGGGCGCATGCGCTCCAGAGCTCTGGCTCGGTAGTTGGACACATTGGTCCAGCTGCTCTGCGGCACTTGGGATCTTCCCAGGCCAGGGATCAAACTGATGCCCCTTGCACTGCAAGGTGGTGTCTTTACCCACTGGACCGCCAGGGAAGCCCCTGCCTTTCTTTATTTAATGCAAGAGAAAATCACTTCAAATCTTTATGTCAACATTCCTATCTGTAAGATGTAGAGGATAGTGCTAGATCCTGACTTTAGATGTAAGGGTGCTGTTATTAACAAGATGATAGCTCTGAAGCATCTAGTGTTTATACTAGACCATTCCTTTAAGACCTTAAGGATGGTTGTGATTGGGGGTGGGCTAAGGCAGAGAATAAAAGCTCCTGGAGAGGTTTGTCGAAGAATTTGAGTCCTGTCTGTGAAGTGAGGGGGTGGGCTGTACCAGGAACCCCTCTCCTCATTCCAGAGAAGTCCGCTCTGCAGTCTCATGCATGGTCTTCTCTTGGTTCAGAATTACCAGGTATCAAACCAAAGCTACAAATGGTAAGAAGCTCATCCTAGGTCAAGGGAAAGATATGGATATTGGTAATGCTGTTTGCAAAGGCTAAACTTTAACGTCAGTATCGTGAAGGCACATGGCTGTGAAATCGGGATGGGTGACTTTGGAGCAGTAGAAAAGAAAGCTGGTATCAGAGAGTGGATTGAAAGAAATACTTCCTTATGCACAAGTATCCAAGTATACCAAGTGCAATGAACTTCTAGAGAAGCAAAAGTTTACAGAGTTCATGGATTTGGTGATTTTTCCACAATGAATAAGCACAGTCTTTTACAATTTCCTTATTGTTTTTAGAAAATAGCTGTCGGCACTTTCCTGGTGGTCCAGTGGTTAAGACTGCGAGCTTCCAATGTGGGTTTGATCCCTGGTCAGGGAACTAAGATCCCATGTACTGGGTTGTTGTTGTTCAGTCACTCAGTTGTGTCTGACTCTTTTTTTTTTTTTTGCCAATAACTGATCTTTATTATACACAGAAATGTCGAGGCCATATGGATTAAATGAAAAGGTGTTTTGCAGTTAACATTATGCAGATTCAAACTGAAGACATCTTCATCTTATTGAGATAAAAATAAACACTGACCAAGAGTTGCCAGAAAGAACTCAATTTCCACTCTCCCAATCATGCTGAAACTTTCCACAGGAAAACCTGGTTTCAATTCATGCCGAATTGTTCAAATGGAAAGAAAAACTAAGTCAGGTAGAGACAACTATGAACTGGTTTTTATACTTTTAGAGAGCCATACTGAAGCTTTACTCAGCTTCACATTTAGGAATTTTGTTTCACTTTAAAATTTATATCTCTAGTCACTTAAGTGATACCTAAAGTGAAAAAACAGTTAACTGAGTTGGGGAATTTTGTGGGGCTAGGCAGGCTTAGAGGAGATGAATGGTACAGTTATTCATTGAATTATTTCTGATCAGGAAAATTTAATATCAGGTGTGGGTCATCTGTACTAGCCCTTTGATAGACTGTTTCTCTGTAGCTGTCAAGAAGCAAGATCCACTCAAAGTATCAGTGTAACAAATGCTGACATTAGCAGTTTGGTGCCTGTCCTCTTTACATTACCAGGTATCAAACCAAAGCTACAAATGGTAAGAAGCTCATCCTAGGTCAAGGAAAGATATGGATATTGGTAATTCTGTTTGCAAAGGCTAAACTTTAACGTCAGTATCGTGAAGGCACATGGCTGTGAAATCGGGATGGGTGACTTTGGAGCAGTAGAAAGAAAGCTGGTATCAGAGAGTGGATTGAAAGAAATACTTCCTTATGCACAAGTATCCAAGTATACCAAGTGCAATGAACTTCTAGAGAAGCAAAAGTTTACAGAGTTCATGGATTTGGTGATTTTTCCACAATGAATAAGCACAGTCTTTTACAATTTCCTTATTGTTTTTAGAAAATAGCTGTCGGCACTTTCCTGGTGGTCCAGTGGTTAAGACTGCGAGCTTCCAATGTGGGTTTGATCCCTGGTCAGGGAACTAAGATCCCATGTACTGGGTTGTTGTTGTTCAGTCACTCAGTTGTGTCTGACTCTTTTTTTTTTTTTGCCAATAACTGATCTTTATTATACACAGAAATGTCGAGGCCATATGGATTAAATGAAAAGGTGTTTTGCAGTTAACATTATGCAGATTCAAACTGAAGACATCTTCATCTTATTGAGATAAAAATAAACACTGACCAAGAGTTGCCAGAAAGAACTCAATTTCCACTCTCCCAATCATGCTGAAACTTTCCACAGGAAAACCTGGTTTCAATTCATGCCGAATTGTTCAAATGGAAAGAAAAACTAAGTCAGGTAGAGACAACTATGAACTGGTTTTTATACTTTTAGAGAGCCATACTGAAGCTTTACTCAGCTTCACATTTAGGAATTTTGTTTCACTTTAAAATTTATATCTCTAGTCACTTAAGTGATACCTAAAGTGAAAAAACAGTTAACTGAGTTGGGGAATTTTGTGGGGCTAGGCAGGCTTAGAGGAGATGAATGGTACAGTTATTCATTGAATTATTTCTGATCAGGAAAATTTAATATCAGGTGTGGGTCATCTGTACTAGCCCTTTGATAGACTGTTTCTCTGTAGCTGTCAAGAAGCAAGATCCACTCAAAGTATCAGTGTAACAAATGCTGACATTAGCAGTTTGGTGCCTGTCCTCTTTACATTCCCAAATACTGGACTTTATATCAGGAGTCTTTTAACATCGAATTGGCCTTCTGAATAGGGTTTTTCTTAATAAGCTTCCGTTTGCATATACTCCTGGTTTAAAAAAGTCTTAGAGATTTAGTTAGATGCAGGATTGTGTTGAGACAAGATTAATGACCAGGAGAAGGTCTGTGAGTTAAACAGAGATAAAACTATTTCCAGGACCTTTAAATATAGACAGAATCTATCAATTTACGTAGATAGCCAAAATAGGGAAGGAGATGATCTAGAGTTTAGATATACTGTCTGGACTCAGGATGCTGCTATTCAGCAATTGAAATTTACAACTCCCTAAATTCAGAGTAGAGACATTTAAAGTAGTCTGGAGGAATCAGGATAGTCATGTGCACAGGAGTGGAAATTCTGATGCCACGTCCCTTCTCTGCAAATTGTACTGTTGACTGCATAAAAGAGGTGGTTGAGAGATAACTTTTTTTTTTTTTCATTTATACTTCTGTTCTAATGAATGATGGAGTAGGACAATGCTGAGAGAGAGTAGAGAACATATTTATGGTTCCAGGACTGTGAGAACCAGGTGATCACACTGGGAATGTTCTCATTAGTTTAGATAAAGGGAAGATGTGGAAATCACTAGTGGAACTACATTTATATCTCAGAGACCATCTGCTCCAAAAATTAGTTTTATTTCCACTGCCCCTTATTCAAAGAGATGGTTACTTCAATAAGCTACATTACTTAGCTTGAGAGCCTGAGAGACAGACTGAAAACATATATTTAAGATAGAAAACAAACCTTAAAAACTTTAAGTATCTGTGGTTTTTCTTTTTCTGTACTAGTGATACCTAAAGTGAAAAAACAGTTAACTGAGTTGGGGAATTTTGTGGGGCTAGGCAGGCTTAGAGGAGATGAATGGTACAGTTATTCATTGAATTATTTCTGATCAGGAAAATTTAATATCAGGTGTGGGTCATCTGTACTAGCCCTTTGATAGACTGTTTCTCTGTAGCTGTCAAGAAGCAAGATCCACTCAAAGTATCAGTGTAACAAATGCTGACATTAGCAGTTTGGTGCCTGTCCTCTTTACATTCCCAAATACTGGACTTTATATCAGGAGTCTTTTAACATCGAATTGGCCTTCTGAATAGGGTTTTTCTTAATAAGCTTCTGTTTGCATTTACTCCTGGTTTAAAAAAAAAAGTCTTAGAGATTTAGTTAGATGCAGGATTGTGTTGAGACAAGATTAATGACCAGGAGAAGGTCTGTGAGTTAAACAGAGATAAAACTATTTCCAGGACCTTTAAATATAGACAGAATCTATCAATTTACGTAGATAGCCAAAATAGGGAAGGAGATGATCTAGAGTTTAGATATACTGTCTGGACTCAGGATGCTGCTATTCAGCAATTGAAATTTACAACTCCCTAAATTCAGAGTAGAGACATTTAAAGTAGTCTGGAGGAATCAGGATAGTCATGTGCACAGGAGTGGAAATTCTGATGCCACGTCCCTTCTCTGCAAATTGTACTGTTGACTGCATAAAAGAGGTGGTTGAGAGATAACTTTTTTTTTTTTTCATTTATACTTCTGTTCTAATGAATGATGGAGTAGGACAATGCTGAGAGAGAGTAGAGAACATATTTATGGTTCCAGGACTGTGAGAACCAGGTGATCACACTGGGAATGTTCTCATTAGTTTAGATAAAGGGAAGATGTGGAAATCACTAGTGGAACTACATTTATATCTCAGAGACCATCTGCTCCAAAAATTAGTTTTATTTCCACTGCCCCTTATTCAAAGAGATGGTTACTTCAATAAGCTACATTACTTAGCTTGAGAGCCTGAGAGACAGACTGAAAACATATATTTAAGATAGAAAACAAACCTTAAAAAATGAGATAAATGCTTTGTTCTACATCTCATTCACATTCTATGGCTAGAAATCCATATCTGACTTAGATATTCCTGATAATCCAAAAGCACACTGGATGGAAGTAAGCCAAGAAATGAGAGAAAATGTTTACTGGGTATGTCTTGGTCCACCCTGTTTATTCACCTCTGGAGTGGAAGTATAGGGAGAAATAGTCTGCTTATAATAGCCAAGGTCTGTGGAGGAACTCTGAAGTTGCTTTCCCCAGATAACAAGTTTGATTCAAGAGAAAGAAGAAAAAGATGGAAAACATCTCATTACACAAAACTCGGTGATGGTATCTGTGATAGTCACTGGTCAGCAGTGGGAAAGGAGGAACTCAACTGCTGGCTTTATGATTTGTTGAAGGCTGCTAGCACAGCCCAGATCATCTCTGTGGCACTGTGCTTTGTCCCCTCTACCTCAGGTTCCAGTTCTACTAGGTCCTTGGCTCGATTCATTGCCATATCATACTTGTCATCTGTCAGAGAGGAGAAGACATTCTCTAGCACGTCGGAGGAGTGGGCAAGGACCAGGAGTGCTCGTGTTCGCTTGTCCATGCGCTGAGGATCGTTTACCCACCGCTCTAGGACACTATCCTGAAGCTTTTTCACTAGTCGTTGCTTCTCGGTTGTGTTGGTCACTAGGTGAGTAGTCATGTCAAATAGGAGGAAATTCTGCTTCTCAGTGGTTAAAATACCCTTCTCTACCAGGTTCTTTGCAATTCTTTATCTTACATTTCTCAGCTGGTATTGTAATTTGAAAGGGTTCCAGGTCTCACCAGTGAGTAGTTCTATCCATGTTTGGACAGTTTCTGTGGGTTCAGTTGCTTTGATGTGTTTGAGAGTTTCATCCAGTAAAACATCACCTGTTGGGCTGGCTGACTTTAGCAGTACCTTTCTGTCTAGTAGGCGCTTCTTACACATGGTGGGGGGTTCTAGACAGATTCGACCTGGCATGGCCAGCTCTATCAGGATGCCGCTTCGCAGGCCAGATGATATGCAGTCATTCCAGAAAGATATGTAACCCTCTTTTATCTTTTAGTCCCAGGAGCAATACTTCTTCCATAAGGGTGAGGTGGATATCCTTAGAGTCTCCAGTGTCCTCATTGTCTTGATTTCTGTCTTGATTAGTGTCTTCCTCACTTTCCACCACCTTTTCAGAATTCTTCCCTACTTCAGTATGGTGGGCCTGGTGAGTTAAGGTGGTCATTCTCACCTGTTCCTGACATTACTCCTGGGTCACAGTCAAGCGCAGGTTGCAGCTTGCGTTCTATTTTAGGAGAACATCTATCCCCACCCCCACCCCCCACCCCCGTCCTGCTAGCTGAAAAACTTCCCAGCCATGCAGAGAACAAACTTCCTGATCCTTCGATGCAGAGAAGGAATAACACTGTGTCTGACTTTTTGCGACCCCACGGATGGCAGCACACCCGGCTTCCCTGTCCTTCACCATCTCCCGGAGCCTGCTCAAACTTATATCCATTGGGTTGATATAATTCGGCCCCCAAAAATTCATATTAAAAATAAATAAATACAGTCTACCCATTAAAACAAAGCAATTAAAAAAGAAAGAAAGTAGGTGTTGCCAGAGGGATCGAGCAGGTGTCTCAATGTGCTCAGCCTACCCTGTCCCGGTGGAGGGTCCAGGCTTGCTTGCCCCCTGGGAGATGTATGAATTCCGTATCACTGAGTCTGATTCAGTGAGTTTTCCTCCAGTGCAAAGCGAAGCTAATACAGGTACCGCCCAGGGCCGGTTTCACCTGTGCATAAACCCGAGCTCAGTGGTTTACACTGAGGCTATAATGGTGAGAGTTGTCCCCGTAGATGCTGTGGAACATGCGTCTTGAGCACTTCCTTTTAAGAAGATGGTCCTGCTAGGTCAGAAATGCAATAGCAAACCTGAAGAAATAAAGAAGTTTGTTCTCTCTGAAATAGGGCTTCACGTTAGCATGGGAAAACTTCATTTCAACTTGGATAGCAAGGATTTTTCGTATTAGCATTCATCCAGCAAATAGGTGTTGACTGTGTGCTACGGACCAAGCACTGTTCCAGGCAGAGGTGATACAGCACCAGGTGGAACTGAGATCCCCGCCCTCTTGGGCTGACATTCCTGCGCACGCGAGTATGTGTGTACATGTGTGTGTACATGCGTATGTACATGTGTATGTTGGGGAGACGATGTACAACACACAAAATGGTGGCTGTGGACTGGGGTTTTGTGTGTGGTGTTCAAGGCTGGACTCACTAAGGTGGCATTTGAGTAAACACCTGAGCAACGGTCACAGAGATGATCTGGGGGAAGAGGATTCCCCACTGCTGCTTGTTGCTTGGGGGAGAAAAGTTGCTCAGAAGTCAGTCAGTCAGGGCTGTTTTTTTTTTTTTTTTTCCTCCTTGACTGAACAGGGGTGAGGTCCTTTCTGCATTCCTGGGTATATTCTGGGAGGCAGAATTTCAAATGGAGTCTTACAGTTATTTGAGTGTCTTTAAAGTACACAGAGAACTTTTTCAATTGCAGTCTTGAAAATGTGTGTATATGCATACCTATAATATTCGCATGGGTTAAACTGGTCTGTACCCGTGTCCGCACCTGCTTTGGTGTTCACCCACTTGGTGATTTGCAGATGCAAGCATGCCAGGTTTTCAGTTCTGCAGAAGAAAGCCTGAGCCACTCTGACATCTTGGAAGAAGGAGCATCTCCCTGGCCTGGAAGTTCAGGTGAACCCTTTGACTCCTGAAGTTTAGGAGGGACAGCTACTAGCCTAGCCTCTCCTGAGGACCTGAGAGGGGAGAGTACTGAGCGGAGCAGAGGTTCTTGGTCAGTATTCACTGTGGGTTAGTGTTAGAACTCGTCAGTGTACATTCTGTCTTCGTCTCCCTTGACAGTGCTGTGCTTAATAACGCTTGCTGCTGGCAGGTAGATAAAGAGGGAGGACCCAGTAGGTCTAGAAGGGGGAGCTGATCCTAGAGTGGGGAGACCACCAACCCCAAGTGGGTTGCTCCAGCCTCTCTTGGACAAGATCTGGGCATGTGGTACTTCTTGGGTGCGACCTGCCTGCCTATGGTGTGTGAAGAGACAGAGCAGCAAGTGGGGGTGGGGGGTGGGGCTGCAGATCAACCAGGTGCTTATTTGTTATATAAAGATTTGAATGGAATGGGGGTGAGGAGGAGGGAACACGGTGTGTTTGGGAAAAGAGGACAGAAAACGAGTGCCTTTGGGTGACTCTCTTTCCCTCCATAAGTCTTAGTTTCATGAGCCTGTACAACGAGAATAATACCATGATGCACCTACCAAGCTTTGCTGGGGAACAGAATGAGATGCGGTGTGTGGATGCACACGGTGTAGCACTGTAACGGTTACGTGTGCCTTTGGGGGTGGTTTTTCCCTACAAGACCTTTATTGGTGAAAGACTGTTCAGCCATACAAATGACACGTGGCCTTCTGTCAGGAAATTCCCCCAAATTAGCATTATTCACATTCAGAGTCATCTGTTGCCTTCCTAAGTGTTCACCGCCCAGATAATTTCATTTTAATACCTTCCCCACTGCACCCAAAGGGAGCCAGTGGACAATTTACTGTTGACAAATAAAAGATAATGTACTGTGAAAATGTGTGTATATGCATACCTATAATATTGCATGGGTTAAACTGGTCTGTACCCGTGTCCGCACCTGCTTTGGTGTTCACCCACTTGGTGATTTGCAGATGCAAGCATGCCAGGTTTTCAGTTCTGCAGAAGAAAGCCTGAGCCACTCTGACATCTTGGAAGAAGGAGCATCTCCCTGGCCTGGAAGTTCAGGTGAACCCTTTGACTCCTGAAGTTTAGGAGGGACAGCTACTAGCCTAGCCTCTCCTGAGGACCTGAGAGGGGAGAGTACTGAGCGGAGCAGAGGTTCTTGGTCAGTATTCACTGTGGGTTAGTGTTAGAACTCGTCAGTGTACATTCTGTCTTCGTCTCCCTTGACAGTGCTGTGCTTAATAACGCTTGCTGCTGGCAGGTAGATAAAGAGGGAGGACCCAGTAGGTCTAGAAGGGGGAGCTGATCCTAGAGTGGGGAGACCACCAACCCCAAGTGGGTTGCTCCAGCCTCTCTTGGACAAGATCTGGGCATGTGGTACTTCTTGGGTGCGACCTGCCTGCCTATGGTGTGTGAAGAGACAGAGCAGCAAGTGGGGGTGGGGGGTGGGGCTGCAGATCAACCAGGTGCTTATTTGTTATATAAAGATTTGAATGGAATGGGGGTGAGGAGGAGGGAACACGGTGTGTTTGGGAAAAGAGGACAGAAAACGAGTGCCTTTGGGTGACTCTCTTTCCCTCCATAAGTCTTAGTTTCATGAGCCTGTACAACGAGAATAATACCATGATGCACCTACCAAGCTTTGCTGGGGAACAGAATGAGATGCGGTGTGTGGATGCACACGGTGTAGCACTGTAACGGTTACGTGTGCCTTTGGGGGTGGTTTTTCCCTACAAGACCTTTATTGGTGAAAGACTGTTCAGCCATACAAATGACACGTGGCCTTCTGTCAGGAAATTCCCCCAAATTAGCATTATTCACATTCAGAGTCATCTGTTGCCTTCCTAAGTGTTCACCGCCCAGATAATTTCATTTTAATACCTTCCCCACTGCACCCAAAGGGAGCCAGTGGACAATTTACTGTTGACAAATAAAAGATAATGTACTGTGAAAGCAACAGGCCCGAATCAGCAGGAGACCTGTCATTCAGTGATGGAAATATGATAGAACGTTTAATACTATATGTACTAGAACAATATGCAATTTCGAAGAAGAAAACTTATGACATTTTAACTTACTTTATAGAAAAGGCTGATGGTCCTGCTGAAGTCCAGAGATGGGATGCAAAGGACAATTGAGCATATTTAGAATTTCCCTTCCAGTGCCCCCTTTCAGGCTTGACCCTTGGATGGCTCACCAGTCTCTTTTGCCATGTAGACCTTTAACATCTCATAATGAAGACATAACAGGTTACAGTGGTGAAGCATACAAAGCTTGTGCCTTAGTTTTCCAGTCTATAAAATGGGAATAGCAGTGATACCTACTTCATTGGGTTGTGGTGTGGATTAAATCATTTAATGTTTCTAACACTAAGAAATAGTGACATGTAGTGGACACTGTGTAAATGGTCGCTACTGTTGTTATCATTACTGATGATAAGCCCTCATTGCTGAGACTAGATTAGCCTAGAGGGTTTTCATCTAAAGGAAAAGTCTGAATAAAGTCTGGATTCTGTTAGAGAGGAAAGAGGCGATGATAAGGAAATTCAGCAAGAAACCAAACTGTCTGCCACGGATGTTCTTCCCCACGTCATCCACCTGGCCAAACCCTTCAGGTCCCTTCAGGGCCCGCCTCAAACATCCACCCTTCACCCTAAACCCAGCAGGTAGTTCCCACTGCAGTCTCAGGACTTTATTCAACGGACGATGTCAGTTTTCACACTATGTTCTGTTATCTGTTTACAGTCTGTCTCCCTCACAGACCACGGGCTCTGGGGGAGAGGGCGCTGTGTCATCCGCACGCGGGGCCCTGGTGCACAATAGATGCTCAGTGTGCACTTGCGATGGATGCTGGGCCATTTCGCCCTTCTTTGTGATCGCTGCCTTCCGGATTAGATGAGAGCCAGTCCCATATGGCCGCAGTCTGCTGCTGGGCCAGAGGCCTGAGTCTCTGCAGCCAGCGGCGGGACCTAAAGGAGGTCGCTTGGCCAAGGCAGGCGGGGGCGCTGCTAGAGCAGCAGGGCAGAGCAGAGGTGGCTGGCGTGGCAGGGAGCGGGCTGCTGGCTCTGACGCCACCTCTTCTGGCTCAGGGGCCCCCAGGCAGACCTAGCTGTTGCTCCTCCTGCGTGTTCACTGTTAAAAGAAGAGATTTGATTGCGTAATAAATAACTAATAATAGGACATCCATCATGGTGGGTTTGCCTGTCTGTTCCCCGCTTCCCTAGACTGTGAGCTGCAAGACGGCCGGCACTCTGTCTGTTGGTTTCCAGGAGCAGCCTGGGGGCAGTGGTTGTTGGACGAGTCAGTAACAGAATCGCTTTATCTTTCTGCTGCTCGTTCAGCAGTCTGCCCAGAGACTTTGGAAAGCGTATCCTGTTGCTTGTTTATCAGCCATCTTTTCTGTTTCAGCTTGCAGCGAAGTGTGAAAACAGTGTCTCTCTGGCTGGGCATCTGGTCCATAGGAGGGCTTCACTGAAGGCTTGGAAAAATGAATGGTACTTGAAAGCAACACGTCCAGAAAGTTCTCCTATTTTCTGGGTGCCCCCGGGGGCAGGAATACAGAGCAGCGGTCTTTCACACAGTAGCCCCTGGGGGAGAGGTCACTGTGCCAGCCTGTGCAGTTTAGAAGGGGGTCTGGGCAGTGACCACAGCTGGTCACATAGTCACCAGCTAATTCAGGTGGCCTTGTGCATTGTCTTCAACAGCCTCTGAATTTGTGTGCCCAGCCCATTGAAAGGCTGATGCACATCTAGTGGCCATAATGCATTCAAGATTCTCTCCTTGAGAAGTTAAGGAAGCATATGGTATCTGTTAGAAATGAGATTCTTTATCCAAGAGAAACAGAACTAAGAAATAAATTTAAATCCTAGTAGTTCAGGAAACTCTATTTCTGGATAGTAGAATTTTCACAGTGACCACCCAGGCTTGGAGAAATTTGTGCGTGGAATGCCCTCAGGGACTGCCAGCATCTTTTAGCTAAGTGCCCAGCTTGGTACCAGTCTTTCTAAGGAATTTCATTCATGGATAAGACCGTTGATAAGATGTCCCCAAAGAGGTTGCGTTCTCATTGATCTCAGGAGGTTATGTCTGAAAGGAAAACTGAACAGTTTGGAAGGTTAGAAACCATAAAGCTAAGCTGTCCATTTTGTGTGCTGGGAGGGATAAATTGGGGTGCCTCTGAGGAGTTGACCACAGTTAGGGGAGTAGAAAGTACAGTCCAGGTGGGGGCAAGGGGGAGCCAGGGATGAAGTATGGCGCTAGTTGTAAAGAACCTGCCTGCCAATGTAGGAGATGTAAGAGACATGAGTTCGATCCCTGGATTAGGAAGATCCCCTGGAGGAGGGCATGGCAACCCACTCCAGGATTCTTGGCTAGAGAATCCCGTGGACAGAGGCACCTGGCGGGCTACAGTTCACGAGGTTGCAAAGAGTCGCACACATCTGAAGCACCTTAGTGTGAAAGCATGATGGGCGCTTTATTCATTCTTCAGGTAAAATGTATTTGATCAGCTGCTTTGATCTCGGTCGATGCTGCGTACCAGGGAACAGAGACACGCGGGATATTGTCCCTGCTCTTGATACTGTGGGGACAACCAGGGAGGGCGTTCCTTTACCCATCAGCCATTCATGCTTTCATCCGGCATCTCATAAAGAGCTCATTTGGATCTTACTCCAGTACAGGATGCTGGACATACAAAAATAAATCCAACCAAATAAGTCCAGGACACTTCCATCTTCTAACTAGACATAAAACACATGATCAGCCAGTTACCATTTGCCAAGTGCTTTTTCACATAAGAGACAGGTTTGAATCCACAGAGCAATCCTGCGAGGTTGTTCCCATGATCTCATCTCACAGATTAGAAAACTAAGGTGCAGAGACATTAAGTGATTGGCCTATGTTCACGCTGCTAAGCAGCAGCTGAGGTAGAACGGGAGCCCACTGCTGTATGTTTTTCTTTATGTCTTGGAATCACAGGACTGTGCGACTTGAAACTGTGTGAGCAGGAATAAAGCTTGAAATCTGATTGTCTGTGGAGAGGTGCATCTTTTCCTAAAGAAAGCAAAGAACGATTTCTCTGAATGGTAAAATTGCTGACAACTCAGAATAAGTTATGAAAATTTGGAAGATACGGGAGGGGCCCATGTCTGGGTGTGTCACTGTATCTCAGGAGGTTATGTCTGAAAGGAAAACTGAACAGTTTGGAAGGTTAGAAACCATAAAGCTAAGCTGTCCATTTTGTGTGCTGGGAGGGATAAATTGGGGTGCCTCTGAGGAGTTGACCACAGTTAGGGGAGTAGAAAGTACAGTCCAGGTGGGGGCAAGGGGGAGCCAGGGATGAAGTATGGCGCTAGTTGTAAAGAACCTGCCTGCCAATGTAGGAGATGTAAGAGACATGAGTTCGATCCCTGGATTAGGAAGATCCCCTGGAGGAGGGCATGGCAACCCACTCCAGGATTCTTGGCTAGAGAATCCCGTGGACAGAGGCACCTGGCGGGCTACAGTTCACGAGGTTGCAAAGAGTCGCACACATCTGAAGCACCTTAGTGTGAAAGCATGATGGGCGCTTTATTCATTCTTCAGGTAAAATGTATTTGATCAGCTGCTTTGATCTCGGTCGATGCTGCGTACCAGGGAACAGAGACACGCGGGATATTGTCCCTGCTCTTGATACTGTGGGGACAACCAGGGAGGGCGTTCCTTTACCCATCAGCCATTCATGCTTTCATCCGGCATCTCATAAAGAGCTCATTTGGATCTTACTCCAGTACAGGATGCTGGACATACAAAAATAAATCCAACCAAATAAGTCCAGGACACTTCCATCTTCTAACTAGACATAAAACACATGATCAGCCAGTTACCATTTGCCAAGTGCTTTTTCACATAAGAGACAGGTTTGAATCCACAGAGCAATCCTGCGAGGTTGTTCCCATGATCTCATCTCACAGATTAGAAAACTAAGGTGCAGAGACATTAAGTGATTGGCCTATGTTCACGCTGCTAAGCAGCAGCTGAGGTAGAACGGGAGCCCACTGCTGTATGTTTTTCTTTATGTCTTGGAATCACAGGACTGTGCGACTTGAAACTGTGTGAGCAGGAATAAAGCTTGAAATCTGATTGTCTGTGGAGAGAGGTGCATCTTTTCCTAAAGAAAGCAAAGAACGATTTCTCTGAATGGTAAAATTGCTGACAACTCAGAATAAGTTATGAAAATTTGGAAGATACGTAATGGTAGGGGCCCATGTCTGGGTGTGTCACTTCGCTAGTCCACTGTGAGACTCTGCACCTGTAATTGCTGTTCTTTCTTGTCTAGGAGTGCAGATGCAAAGGACTGACTCCTGAGGACTAAGATTGTCTTAATGTCTGGAGAGGATTTTAATAAAAATGAAAACTTCCCTGACCCTCACCCTCACCTTTCCATTCAAAACTCTTCCCGTTCACGCTGCTCTCAGGAGCACTATGATCTATTTCTTTCCCAAATGACCAGTGCTAGGCTGCCGACAGACAAGCCAATTAGCATCATGGACTATTGACCATAGAGTTAAATGTTCTGGAACTAAAACTATTATGAAAAAGTCCCTTGTGGTATCTTGTCACTTTCATGCGTCAATTCTAGATCTGGCTGGCTTGCAATGTTTAAATGTATTTTTAAAAAGAAAGACTGTTAGGTGGTTTGGGTGGTACATTTCTCTTTCTCTTTCCTTCCTTACTTACCTCCCTTCTTTCCATTCTTTTTTCCTTCCTTCCTTCCACTGAGTAAAACATTTTAATATAAGTAAAGATATATTTAGGATTTAGAACGTCTGTGCGCAATTTAATTGCTCATTCTTTCCTGCAATCAGAGGACAAAAGTAGGGAGATAACTGGAATGGGTTTGCGGCCAAGAATGAAAGAAATGACCAGTGACCTCACACCACAATTACGACTATAGACCCGACAACCAGCTTATGCAGATTGAGACCACTTGAAACACATGGTACAATGTTTTTCTAGCCATGGTTCGCTTGATCTTTCTTTATGGCACTTAGATCCGAAGCTGACTGGAAAAATCGTACCTCTGGCAATGACATTTTAGACCTACCCACCTTGAGGTTTTCATGGAGCATGTCAAACTTTGCAATAGTGTGCGAATTCCTGGTGTGACAAGGTGGTGTCAGGTGTGGACATTTGGCTCTGTATTTGCTATAGAATTGTTGGCATGGTCACTTGAAAATACTGTGATACTCGGCCACACTGTCTCTGGGTCTGTTAGCATCAAAGGTCTAGAAACATCGGTGAGTGTGGAAGTCTCCCTTGGCGGTCTGAAGTGTTAGGGTTGTACCTCACATCCTTTCTTTTGATGTTCCCTGTCATCATCCTAAGCTTGGTGACCTCAGAGATGAGCCCAGCTCTCTACAGTTAAGGGACAGAGGCCTGGAGATGATGAAAGACTCGCCCAAGGTTTTGTGGTGTAGCAAATAGACCTTCTGGAATCGCTTTCCAACAGTCTAAACACTTGCTCTTTAAAACACTTGGATGAGGTACGTGGGGCAAGTTGTTTTGTTCCGTTGTACAGACGAGATGGCGGAGAGCCGGGCAGTTACATTGTTTGTTAGGGGTCCAAGAGGCAGTCAGAAGCATAGCTGAGACTAAAGTCTAAATCTTCTGATTTCTAGAAGGACCCCATCACGCCTCTGAATCCTTTTCTTTCAGAACAGATATTTCCATTGTGTCAAATTAGGCAAACGTCCTTCCTACATTGTTTTTTGACACTACTGTTCATTGGCTTTTGCAAATGGCCTTACACTTGTTGTTATCTATTTAAATTGGTACGTTTTGTTTCTCTTAGTCCATTTGGGCTGCTGTTAACACAGTCCCATAGACTGGTGGCTTATAAACAACAGACATTTATATCGCACAGTCCTGGAGACTCGAAGCCCAAGATCAGGGTGCCCATGTGGCTGCGTAAGGGCCTTCTTCCGGGTTGCAGATGCTTTGCATTGTACTCACAGGGCAGAAGGGGCAAGGGAGCTTTCTGGTGTCATCTTTTATAAATAAGGGCACTGACACCATTCATGTGGGCCCTGCTCTCGTGACCTAATCACTTTACAAAGGCTTCACTCAAGATTGTCACTTTGGGGGCATTTGATGACAGCAGAAAAACACACAACCTATAAGCGTGTTTTATCTGGAGAACTTACTGAAGCTGAAACCAGGGGAGACAGCCTCAGAGAACTTGAGGGACTGCGCTGAGTAGGTAAGGGAGGAGCCAGGATGCATAGGAGTTTTTGCTGGGGGAATAAACTTGTAGTTAGACTTCAAAAGATTATGCTGGTCACAAAAAAAGAGACATCTCAAGTTGATTTTATATAATGATTTTGGGCAGGGGTTGGATTGGGGAGAGAGGGGGGTGGGCGGGCCACTTCTATTGGTCTTTCATGTATCTATTTTCATCCGTCTTTGTTCTTCGGCCCACGTGGGCCTCCCATAGCAGTGGCCTCTGTTGTCGCAGAGCACCGGCTCCGGGCACATGCACTCCAGAGCTCCGGCTCGGTAATCGGACACATCGGTCCAGCCGCTCTGTGGCACGTGGGATCTTCCCAGGCCAGGGATTGAACCGGCGCCCCTTGCACTGCAAGGCGGTGTCCTTACCCACTGGACCACCAGAGAAGCCCCTATATAATGATTTTATATGCTCAGACAGTCAGTCATGCCTGACTCTGTGATCCTGTGGACAGTAGCCCACCAGGCTTCTCTGTCCATGGGATTCTCCAGGCAAGAATACTGGAGTGGGTTGCCATGCCCGTCTCCGGGGGATGCATTGGCAGGCAGATTCTTTACCACCAGCGCCACCTGGGAACCCTTAAGTAAGATTTCAAAGCTTTTCTATGGAAGGGAAGTTGCAAGTATGGGCTCATTGAAATTATTCCTGAGATATGCCCCTTAAGCACCTAGGGCCAGTATCCTGCTTTTTTCCCACCCACGGGTTGTGGGAGGAGGCCTCAGTGGCTAGTGGCTTGCTGTCTGGTCACATTCTTTGTTGATTCGAATGACAGACCATGGCCCTCAGTGTTAAGCTGTGAACCTATGAGTTTTGGGGACACACAAATATTCCAACCACTGTGGTTGTTTAGTCACTAAATTGTGTCTGACATTTTGCGGCCTCATATACAGCAGCTCGCCAGGCTTCCCTGTCCCTCCCTGTCTTCCAGAGCTTGCTCAAACTCATGTCCATTGAGTCGGTGATGCCATCCAGCCATTTCATCCTCTGTCATCCCCTTGTCTTCCTGCCCTCAGTCTTTCCCAGTATCAGGGTCTTCAGACCATAGGCATAATTATATTCTTGTCTGAGGACTGGGGATAGATAGATTTTGTACCTCTTCTGAATCATACTTAATACCTAGCACATAATACACACTTCATGAATATTTGTTGATTGATAGTAGAATTCAGCAGAAGGCTGGTATATGTCTAATATAAATCTGGGAATTAACATGTCTTTTGGTTCTTTGCGAAGGATTAAAAAAAATCACAGGTAATAAAATTTGCAAGTCGTCTAGCCTTATCAGGTGTTATGTAAAGTCTGTATCTTGATTTGAGAACATCTGTCTGCCAGCAGACTGTGCCTGCTGGAACATGAGTGTAGTTTGGTTGCGGTGTTCTGGCGCAGGGGTGGTGGAACACCGTCTACAAGATCGTCTGAGCTTCCTGGCGTCTGCCAATAGTGAACACATTGATCTTGTTTCTCCCTAAAAGATTTCTGTCTTAGGGCTTTGTGCAGAAATTCACTGAGTAATATTCTACTCTGAAAACCAGAAGCTTGAAAACCAAGGATAAATCAAATGCCATGTTTGTGTTAAGAGCCAAAAAAGCAGAAACCAGATTAAGCAAGGGTGGAAAATGCAGAGGGCAGAAGGAAGGAAGAAACGGCAAGTGTAAGCCGAGGGGCAGGAGTCCCTGGGAAAGGGAATGGCAACCCACTCCAGTATTCTTGCTGGAGAAGTCCATTGACAGAGGGAACTTGGTGGGCTGGGTGGCAACGAGATGGACACAAGCTAGCAACTGGACCACAGAGTGAAGGAAAAAAACCATTTCAAAACCATTTCCACTGTTTATGAAAGTGTATAGGATTTTTATGGACAAGTAGGGAATTTAATATCAATGAAATCAAAGTGCAGAGTTATATCTGAGTTATGTTGGAATCATATCTTGATTGAAGCTCGTTTTAAACAACTCTATTTGGGACCCACCGGGGACAAAACATATCTTAGGTATAAGTTTCAATATTTTTTTCTTTGACAGAAAAGAGAGAGCACCAGTCACATTGACCAACCTTCATGATCACAGCTTTTTTGTAGTTCCTGCCCTCAGTCTTTCCCAGTATCAGGGTCTTCAGACCATAGGCATAATTATATTCTTGTCTGAGGACTGGGGATAGATAGATTTTGTACCTCTTCTGAATCATACTTAATACCTAGCACATAATACACACTTCATGAATATTTGTTGATTGATAGTAGAATTCAGCAGAAGGCTGGTATATGTCTAATATAAATCTGGGAATTAACATGTCTTTTGGTTCTTTGCGAAGGATTAAAAAATCACAGGTAATAAAATTTGCAAGTCGTCTAGCCTTATCAGGTGTTATGTAAAGTCTGTATCTTGATTTGAGAACATCTGTCTGCCAGCAGACTGTGCCTGCTGGAACATGAGTGTAGTTTGGTTGCGGTGTTCTGGCGCAGGGGTGGTGGAACACCGTCTACAAGATCGTCTGAGCTTCCTGGCGTCTGCCAATAGTGAACACATTGATCTTGTTTCTCCCTAAAAGATTTCTGTCTTAGGGCTTTGTGCAGAAATTCACTGAGTAATATTCTACTCTGAAAACCAGAAGCTTGAAAACCAAGGATAAATCAAATGCCATGTTTGTGTTAAGAGCCAAAAAAGCAGAAACCAGATTAAGCAAGGGTGGAAAATGCAGAGGGCAGAAGGAAGGAAGAAACGGCAAGTGTAAGCCGTAGGGGCAGGAGTCCCTGGGAAAGGGAATGGCAACCCACTCCAGTATTCTTGCTGGAGAAGTCCATTGACAGAGGGAACTTGGTGGGCTGGGTGGCAACGAGATGGACACAAGCTAGCAACTGGACCACAGAGTGAAGGAAAAAAACCATTTCAAAACCATTTCCACTGTTTATGAAAGTGTATAGGATTTTTATGGACAAGTAGGGAATTTAATATCAATGAAATCAAAGTGCAGAGTTATATCTGAGTTATGTTGGAATCATATCTTGATTGAAGCTCGTTTTAAACAACTCTATTTGGGACCCACCGGGGACAAAACATATCTTAGGTATAAGTTTCAATATTTTTTTCTTTGACAGAAAAGAGAGAGCACCAGTCACATTGAACCTTTAGAAGGGAAAATAATAGAACAAGGCCTGTTCTTCACTCTTGAAAGTTTATGAATCAGCTGCCTGTCAAAGCAATATCATAATCACAATGTAGGAAAAATAATGCATTGTTTTCTTGGATAAAGTCATTAGCATTCTAACTTGTTCATTCATTTGGAAATCACACATTGACAAGGAAACAATTAGTGTGATCTTTCACAGAACTGGAGGCCTGAGGACCTCAGACCTACCCATAAGCTGTTGAATAATAGGCTTTATATTTTAGGAAAAGGCACTGGGGGAATTTCCTGGTAGGCCAATGGTTAGGACCCTGCCCTGTCTTTGCCGAGGGCCTGAGTTCGATCCTCGTTCAGAGAACTAGAATCTTCACACAAGCTGAGTTGTGGGACATCCCCTCCCCAAAAGAAAACCTGAAAAAGGAGAAAAAACATTGGATTTGGATATGAAATAGAATCTTTTTCTTTCTATAAAGTTAAAGTCATTGTGAAAGAGCTTTAAGGAGATCAGCAGGTAAGACCAACAAGGCAGCCAGGCAGAGCTTGGATTGGAACATGGGTCTGTGGACGCCCTGTCTCTGCTGAAGGCAGTCGTCGTGGGCTGGGTTAGAACCTTCCTAGGCCTTCTCCTCCCCCCATTTCTTGCACTTGTTTCTTTCACAAGCTTTTTCCATATCCTTTGGGGACTCTGTTGTACAAGCTAAGAGAAATTAGACATCTAATAATAGTTTTCTCAAGGAGGAGAAAGGAGCACAGTCTAGCATTTGCATTTTCACACATTCCTAATAAGGATTCTTCTTTTAAAAATAGCCCAGAGAGTGGATCCTTATTCTTTCATCAAGCTTGCATTGGGCACCCACTGTTAGCTTGGGGGACACAAAGATGAGTGGGACGCACCCGGCGCGCCAGGAACTCCCAATCTAGTAGGCCCAATGGGATGAGCCACGTGTAAAGACACTGTAGGGGCACCTGGGGATTCCAGGCAGGAGGAAACTGATTCCTGCTGCGGAGCCTCTGGCCGAGGGCACTGGAGCTGGTCATGACAGCTTGGTAGGATCGGGGGGCTGTCAAAGGGCTGAGAAAGCATGGGACATACTGTCTGACAGTGAGAGGTAGACTTGTCTTGGAGGATGTGGAAAAGCAAAGGTAGAAGAAGGGAAATGATGGGGCGTGTGGTTAGTGATGTCCGTTGAAGCCAGATTGGGAAGGACAGCCTTGAGTATCAGGCCAAAGTCTTTGGGACTTTATTTATAGGCAGTGCTAAGACACATCTAGAGGATTAGCTCCGCAGCCTCCCAGACAGCTGTTTACTGCATCTTATGGCAAGAATCACTGTGCAAATGAGTGTGAAATGGTTGGAAGCACAGAGGAGGGAGCCACTGAGCTGCTGAGGAGTGGAAGCTGAGGCACAGTCCTCCTGACGTCACCCAGGTGGTGACATTTAACTTGAGGCTTGAGAGATGGATGTGAATTCTCCGGGGAAGGAGTTGGGGAATGGCATGCCAGGAGGAAGGAACAGCACCTGCAAAGTCCCAGAGGTCTGGGGACTAGAGATGACTTGAGTGTTGAGCGGGTAGCCATATGGGAAGAGGGCAGGGAGCAGATGGCAGCACACTTGTAGGCCTGAGTGAACAACTTGGACTTCAAGGCCAAATGCAGAAAGGAGGACTGATCATATGGTTTAGGGACATCACCCTCATCCTGGTAAGGAGGGCTCAGATGACAAAAGCTTGGCTTTCTGGGAAGGAATGGCCATGGGCCCCACATGTGTAAACAGTGTTTGGGGCTTACGTCCAACATAGACTTGAACAGTGGGCTTGAAGAGTGGACTGAGAATTTCTGGGAATGGCTTTTATGCTTGTATCTAGGACTGTAGTTTTAGTAATAGGACTCTGATTTCAAAGGAAATCTTATAGGAGCTCCTCCCTAAAGCCCAGTATCGGAAACTGGTCTCCCACTGGGACAGTTGGGCGCTAAAAGGTGGGCCAGTCTGGAGTCCAGCAGCCGAGTCTTTTTCAGAGGCTCTCACTGCCCTTGCTGGCTCTGTGGGGAGGTGTCTGGGGTGTTTTTGGATACCCAGGATTATTGCAGACCCCAAAACATTGTTCACAGTTGTTCACACTCCCATCAGGCTCAATTGGTGAACGGGCTCTCAGAGATCTAGGAAGAAAGCAAGGGGTAAAAGTGGCCTCTAGGCCAGAGGGGAGCAACGCAAGCTGGAGGTGCGCCTGGGGGTGAGTCCAGACAGTGCTTTTCCAGGGAGCCTTTTTCTAATTGACACCAGGACTTGCTGCCTATTTGGAAAGACAGTGTGAAGAGGAGGTGACAAGCAAGAAGGACTTGGAATTGGATTCAAGTCCCTGCCCCACCCTTGCTAGATCTGTGATCTTGCATAACTTCCCTAACCTCTTGGAGCATCACATTCATTATCGACCAAACACAAAATAACACTGCCGTCTCCTTCAGAGGGATTTTATGAAGATGGAAGCAGAGGATTTGTGTCAAGTGCTTGCCACATACTAAGTGATGGAAACATGTTGGCTGTTAATGTCCTTCTTTGAAATCAGAAGACTGTCTACTCGGTGTTAGCAGTAGCTTCAGACTTGAGATCTTGATAAATTTCGCTTCACTAAGAAAGAGCATTTCTCAGTTCAGCAACAGGAGCATTGTTTATTTTTAATTATGTCTTATTAGGGGAACTGGATTTAAACAATTAGGAGGTTCTTCCATGCTTGTCCAGTGGATAAGAATCCACCCGCCAGTGCAGGGAGCGGAGGTTCCATCCCCGGTCTCGGAAGCTCCCTCATGCCGAGGGGCAACTAATCCCTTGTGCCACAGCTTCTGAAGCCCGTGCGCTCCAGAGCCCTTGTATATGCTTCACTCCCCTCTGCCTGCAGGTCACCAGGATGCTGAATCTGGCATGAAGACTTCCATATGTGTTTTTTATATTGCTGTTATATTTGGGTCTATAGAAAGATGACGATGAAAAGAAGGTACTTCTTTTTCATTATTTTTACTTTAGGTAGACTTTCTCTTGCTATATTCACTCTTCTGCAGCTCAGTTTCTGCCTCTTAGCATTTATGGTAATAAATGCTTATTATGGCACATGAGGTAGGGAAGTAACAATGTTATTTATTATGGAGAAGACTGTTACCTTTTTATCGTAAAATAAAAAGAGCTAATACTTTTAAAATATCAAGGATATTTGTAATTGACTTTCAATAGGCTGTAGGCAACAAGTGACTGAGTTTGGGGAATTTGAGCTCATAGACCTGCAGGCCAATCCTAAGTATAGGTGCCAGTACACGCATCTGACTGATCCTTGATTGGATGGCAAGATGGATGAAACTTTTGGAATTTTGTTTACACAACACTCATCTGGATTTAGAGACTTGACCTTTTGATTCTTACGTATGAAACTTTCATGAAAAATAGTGGTTTACACGCAGTCTTAAATGGAACACTGCATCTGTAGACTGCTCTCACATTCATTCATTAGAGCGTGAAATAGTATCCTGGTTTTCATTTTAAACTTTAGAGTCTTATGTTTGTAAAGTGTGATGTCTGCTCTTTAAGTGTAATTGCGTGGTTTTGAAAGGATAGCTATTCCTGGTTTGTATTCTGGTAAAGCTGCATTGTTATTGTTTGCGAAGTATCACTCCGCAGCATTAACGCCTTATTGTTTGTGAGAACACCTATGGTTTTTTTTTTTTTTTTTTTTTTTAAGCAGTTCATGGCTAGCACTTGATAACTTTATCCCTTGTTCTCACTAAGTGGAATTTGACTTTGTGGGCTGAAGAATGATGCCCTGTTTATTTTCTGGATCAAACATGTGGCTGAGGTCGCCAGCTGAGCTGCCAAGAGACATAGGTGGTCAGAATGCTGATCATTATGTATCGCATGAAAGGTCGTGGCCCATTGAGATTTTGACACCTGACCGTGAATTTGGCGCAGTTCCTCTGTTGGATGTAACTTATCTGGGACACTGATATTACCTCATCGGTGAGTGAAAGGTCCTCATTCTTCAGGTGTTGCCAACATTCGCAGATACTGATACTGATTTTCAGATACTGATAATAGAAAGTTGCCCAGAGACAGCTGAGATGATTGATGTTGATAGAGCTGCTACTCTGCTTTAATTGATGCTGCTTTGACATCTTGGCTTGAGGTGTGTGCACGCGCATGTGTATGTGAGAGTAATTGCTGACTCGACGTTCGCTTATCTTTATCTCCGCAGTTAGAATATATTTTCTCTTAATGTTTAGAGTAAACCTGCCATTTTTCCATAAGGATTTTATTATGTGCCAGTTACTCTGCCAAGAACAGTGTCTAGAGATGATTTTACCCTCGAAGAGCTCAAAGTCCAGTAAGGCAGATAGACTGTACCCTTTGGTAGGTTCTTTTTTTTTTTTTTTAAGATTTATTTATTTATTTATTTTGGGCGGGGGTCGGGTTGAGGAGGGAGGGGAGCGAGTGGGCCACTTCTATTGGTCTTTCATTTCTCTGTTTTCATCTGTCTTTGGTCTTTGGCTCCTGTGGGCCTCCCATCGCGGTGGCCTCTGTCGTCGCAGAGTGCTGACTCTGGGCGCATGCGCTCCAGAACTCCAGCTCGGTGATTGGACACATCAGTCCAGCCGCTCCGCGGCACATGGGATCTTCCCAGGCCAGGGATCGAACCTGTGTCCCTTGCACTGCAAGGCGGTGTCCTTACCCACTGGACCACCAGGGGAAGCCCTGGTAAGTTCTTCAGTTGAGTTATGTATAGTGTATTAGGGGGACATCAGCGGAAGGAAGTGTTAATATATAGAGTAATGGCTCAAGAGAGTCTTCTCCAAGGAGGTGATCTCGGAGCCATGAGTCTTGGTGGGTGCACAGAAGCTTTCCAAATTGAAATGCAGAGGGCGTATCACTTGCCAGGGTGCAGAATCAGAGGAGAGGATGAGAGTTTTGGAAAATGTGTGTGGGGGGGTAAGAGAGAGGCTGAAAATGTAGACTTGAGTCATAGTATAAAGGATCGAATGTGCCATCTAGGGAGCTTGGTCGTTTTCTCTTAGGCACCATAGAATTGGTAGAGTTTTCTGTGTAAGTGGAACGTTCAGATTGGGTTTTAGGATGAACTCTGCACTGGCAGCTCAGAGGAACTCTAGCTGGGCATGTGGTGGAAGGGGGAGCCCCGTCATGATCTGTTCTAATGCAGAGAGCCTGGGGCTGCGTCTGAAAGTTCTGGATTTGAGTCTTAGTTCTGTTACTTACTAGCTATGTGACGATCAAATGATGTAGGTTCTCTAGACTTTAGCTGCTCGTCAGTGAAACAAGGATGACAGTTCCTACCTTGCAGGGCTGTTGTGAGGACTCAGTAATACCAGGCTTGGACTACTTATATCACACGCTCTCCCCTTCCATATCACACGCTCTCCCCTTCCTGGTCACTGGTTATCAACCCTCTGTATGTTTCATTTCATTTTAGCACTCCTCTTTCTGAGAGTCTTTGATGTCCAAGCCTTTGGGTCAGGTGAGGAGTTGGGAGTTGACTGTGACCTCTCTAGTCTGTGCCTTTCCAGCACTTGCCTTCTGTGGGGTAGAGAGGCCTGTAAACTATGTGATTGGAAGTGGAATTGATTGAGTGATAAATGAAGGAGCCAACGAACTAGCAAATTATTGCTGCTGGAAAGCAAAGCAGGGGGAACATTCATCAGAAAGGGATCAGAGAAGTGCTTCCTGGAGGAGATGGCTTTTGACCTGAACCTAGGCAGTTGCGTGAGGGATCTGTACATGGAGATGGCAAGGGAAAGGGTCTTGTTCCAGGTGAAAATAGCCCTGTGAGCAAAGACCTGGTCATTAGCTGAGGAAGAGCACGTTATTGACTGTGGCTGGAGAGTAGATGTGTTTGGAGATGAGGCTGAATCCTGGATGACCTTAACCAGGTTTCATAGCATATAGCTGACCTTGAGGCATCCTAGTCATTATTTTCAGATTACTTTATTATTTTTCATCATGTGCTGGTTGTATAAAACCTGAAAAACACAGAAACATACAAAGAAGACCACATAACTCACACAGGGAAAAAACAACTCATGGTTTTTGGTGAATTTCTTTTCATTGTTTATTCAATGGGACTCATACTGTTTAGAGCTACACTTGTTACATTTTCTTTCACCTATCCTATTGGGAACATTTTTTTGATGTGATTGAAACATCCTTAACACGTCATTTGTCATGACTGCATACTGTTCAGTCATAAGGATGTATCAGTATTCTGTTTGGATTAATCATTCTTCTCTTGTTACTGTTAAAGAAGTTTATAATTCTGTATGTGGGCAGTGATGAATGACCTTGTTTATCTTTGTATTGTCACTGAAGGTTTATGAGGAAAGGGTTTGATTAGTGTTAGGAGGATCATTCTGGGGGTACTGTGAGAAATAGATTAAAGAGAAGTGAGAGAACTGACGCAGGGAGAAAGGGGAAGTGGGAAGATATTGCTTTAGTGCAGGTAAGACGTTGAGAGATACACTAAGCAGGTGGCAATGAGAATGGAGAGGAGGTGACATGCGAGAGAGTCCAGGCAGGCAGATGAACAGGAGTTGGGGTTTATTGTTTGGCACAGTATAGCCTCAGAATCACCACTGTGTGAAAAATGCTTCAGAGTCCCCCTGCCCCGGGTGGCTGACTAAGACCCTCTGGGGGTGGGCCCTGATCTCTGGGAGGCTCCTCTGATTATTCTTGAGTGCACTGAAGTTTGGAAACCTGGGCCTGTGGGCTGTAGGGTTGAGTGCCTTAGTTTCTTCCTGGCCAGAGGCCGTTGTCAGTTCCTTGCCACATGGGCCTTGTCATTATGGCTGCTTCCTCAAAGCCAGAAAAGGGAGGAGTGTCTTTGCACAGGTGATGGGATGGGCATGACTAGTGTCTGTGATTACATCGCGCAGAAGTGCAGTCTACCCTCAGGGGGCAGAAATGGTATGAGGGTGTAGCCCCTGGAGCCAGGGCTAATGTTTGCCATGGTCGAGTCTGCCCCTTGTAGCACGTGAGAGGAGTACAGAGATGGTGACTTCAGTTTGCCTCACGTGACCTTTAAGATGGTTGTGGGCAGAGGTGGATTCATCATGAATGTAAAGGAAGTTTTAGCTTTGGGGCCCTGTACTTCTGTGGTCCCTTGCAAGGCCATATGGCTCGTTTTGTTTTATGGCTCATTTTGTATCCGTCATTTCATGTTTTGTTTCTATAAAAAGTCTCTTGAATTTGTATAAGCTTCAGGCCTCACAGACCTGCCCCTGCCAGTAAGAGGGGTCAGCTCAGCGGTTAGCTGCTTGAGTCTGGAGCTCAGCAGAAAGTTCCATCAGCGTCCTGAGCGTGGGTGGCCTAGGGCAGTAATGGTGACACTCCCCCTTACCACCCAGCACAGCAGGTCCCTGGAGCCCCGTTGGAGGTGATTTCTTCACTCTCACTGGACTCTGCTGCCCAGAGTGCATCCTGATGGACAAGCCCTAGCTGGGGCGTGCCTAACCTTGGCTTCGCAGCTGTCACTGGGAAATGGCCATTAGCAGGGGGAATCCCAGAATGATTATCCCAAGCAGTTTCTGAAGAGTGGAGAGGACCAGTTCCAGAAGACAGCCTTTGTATCTGGTCTCGCATTCTTTGGGAGCTCACGGTAAGCAAGGAGGAGAAAATAGAACTCTCAGGCAGGCATTCACCATGGCCTCTGCTCCCCATCTGTAATCCACTTGGCGTCCATAGGCAGGGCAAATGTGCCTCTGAAGACAGCTGGGTCCAAACTTCCATGTGGTGGCCAGTAAGAGCCATTGAAAGTTTTTGCTTTTCTCTCTGTTTCCAGGATTTTCCAAGTTCCTGCTCTGGAATAGTAAGGCAGGGAGTGCACTGTTAGCTGTAGTCTCCTGAAGATAGCTCAAGGAGGACAGCTTGGCAAGTCTCATTATTTGTTCCTCTACACTTTCCTGCCATCTTGATGCTGGGAGGTTGGGAGATTCTTTGCTTCAGGTGGGGAGTTGAGGAGTTTTCCATCTAGTAGGTTCTTCCTGGCCATCCTTGACCTACCAAGGTTCTCCGTAGAGAGAGTATTTAGAGAGACTTTAGACTCCGTAGAGTCTAAAGTATTTCCAGCACTAGGCCCCAACCTGTGAGTCCTGGACCCTAAGAATGTGGGAATAACATTTATGCCTCAGGTGCTAAATATCCTCAGCTAGTATTAACTATAGACTAAATGAGTAATGTGGTCCATATTTGTGCTCCTGCTTATTAATGTCTGTGCTTACTATTGAGATGGCAAGTTAAGAACATAGGCTTTGAAATCTGCTTGGTTTGAGATCCTTCATCTAAAACACACAAACTGTGTGATGCTGCACATATAGGTTAATTTCTCTAAACCTCAGTGTTATCTGCAAAGTGGACATCGAAACAGTATGTACCTCTGAAGGTTGTTGCCAGGCTAAAGTTAGATATTCCCCCATAGGGCTCGGAACACTGCCTGGTACAAAGTAGGTGCCATACATGTTAACTTTTATGATTAATAACACTCATTGGAAGGACTGATGCTGGAGCTGAAGCTCCAATACTTCGACCAACTGATGCGAAGAGATGACTCATTGGAAAAGCCCCTGATGCTGGGAAACAGTGAAGGCAGGAGGAGAAGGAGATGGCAGAGGACGAGATGGTTGGATGGCATCATCAACTCAGTGGACATGAACTTAAGCGAGCTCCAGGAGATGGTGAAGGACAGGAAAGCCTGGCTTGCCGCAGTCCATGGGGTCACTAAGAGTCAGACACAACTGAGCGACTGGACAACGATAACAGCTGAATGCAGTCTAGCTGTTTCTGGTTCTGTGTTTTCTCAGTCAAAAGATACTGAAAGTAAAAATGCTGTCCTGCCCCTTAAATGAGTACTGCGCTGGGAATGGATGGAGCCTGGGGCTCCTAATTATAGTTGCCTCATCATTTTTGCTATTGCGGATCCTATTTCTTTGTCTCTTAAAGCCTTGGTTAATGACAATAAATTGGAAATTTTGCTGTTCTGTTCAGGGCCTACTGTCATTTAATAGCCATGCTGTGATATTGGGGCACTTCCTAATTAACAAGTAGTGATTGTCTGGGCACTCTCCCAGAGTTCATATGTCCAGAAGAGCCCTTGTTCATGATTGCTTGCTTCCGTGGTCATGTTGTACACTCATCCAGCCCTTTCCTGAGATAGTGAATATGTTGTCCCGGATGCCTCTGTGTGGCTGATTTGGGGTTGGTAAATTTGTTGCTTCATTGATGCTCTTAGAGCGGTCGAGTTATTGCAACCTTTGTGAGCAGCACAAACTGTTCTGAATAGAAAAATCTCATGGCGACTCTCAGTGGGACCATTTTTGGTCCTCTTGTCTACTGCACAAGTGCTCCTTCCTCTGTGGCAGAGCCCCATGTCTATAGCAGTGGTCCTATGAAGTCCTCTTATTACCGGGACCCAAGGACATACCCACCGGGCGTGGGGGGGGGGGAGGGGGAAAGGAGCAGCAGATCTTAGGTAAAACGAGAAGACCTTTTCTGTGTTGATTTTTCCTTAGGATGGTACCTGTGCTCATTTTTTAGGCCTAATGTAACAAATTAGTGTTGGAGTAGGAAATGGCAACCCACTCCAGTGTTCTTGCTTGCGAAATTCCATGGACAGAGGAGCCTGGTGGGCTGCAGTCCATAGGGTCGAAAAGTTGGATACAACTTATTGACTGAGGACAAGAAATGAGTATAAAAAGGTTGATGGCTTGAAACAACAGAATTTTTTGTTTCATGGTTCTGGAGGCTAGAAGTTTAAAATGAAGATATCGGTAGGGCCATGCTCCATTTGAAGACTCTGGGGGAATCCTTGCTTGCGTCTTTTCGCCTCTGGTGTCACTGGCAATCCTTGGCATTCCAAACTTGGCTTCTGTCTTCCTGAGGCTTCCTCCTTAGCATGTCTCTTTTTTCTCTGTGTCCAAAATTTCCTCTTGTTTTAAGGATACCAGTTATTGGGTTAGGGCCCCCCTTTAATCCACTGGCTCCCTTTAATCCACTATGACCATTTCTTACCTTGATTACACCTGCAAAGACTTTCTTTGCAAATAAGGTTATGTTCACTGATCCTGAGGTGTCTTTGTGTGCTCAGGCTGCCCTAACAGAAAACCACAGACTGGTGGTTTAACAGCACACATTTATTTCTCATGGTTCTGTAGGCTTGAAGGCTGAGATCTAGGTGTCATTGTGATCAGGTTCTTGATAAGGGCCTTCCTTGTGGTTTGTAGATGGCCATCCCTCTTGAAAAAGATGTTGGCAAGTTGTGGTTGAAACACCTCATGTGGCAGCGGTACATGCAGGCAGATTCCTATATAATCAGAGGGAGCCGGGAAAGTGGAAGCCAAGTTTGGTCCTGTCACTAGTTGGGATTTTTGGCTGAATGGGGAAGGGAGTGCTTAGTCGCTCAATCACGTCCAACTCTTTGTGACCCCCTGCACCGTAGCCTGCCAGGCTCCTCTGTCCATGGGGATTCTCCAGGCAAGAATACTAGAGTGGGTTGCCATTTCCTTCTCCAGACAGAGGGAAGGAGAGAGATTGTTAATTGACTGCCAGAAACCCTGACAGGCTCCCAATCTCTCTTCCACACATTGTAGGTCAAGCTAATCAATATTTTTTTCTGAGCTATTGACTTGAACTCGACCGTGAGAGCCATTGACCAGGAAAGTAGGTACCATCCCTATAGAGTCCTTGATTACTTGAGGGCTAAACAATGCTGGACTTGGATATCTGTGGTGGCCCAGTAATTAAGACTCTGCACTTTCACTGCAAGGTCAGGGTTCGATCCCTGGTCAGGGAACTAAGATCCCTCAAGCCACATGGTGCGAACAACAACAACAACAAAAAAGAATAACAAATGCTAGATGCAGCTGTCTGTCCATTTACCTGAGGGCTGTGAGAAAAGTACACAACAGTGGGCGAAGGTCGCAGATCTGGACCCAAAAGATGACTAGAGTGATCCAGAAAAGGAAGAGGGGATAGGACTCGGGAGCACTGGGCAAGAAGACAAAGGAAAGCTTTGCATGAGCAAGGACAGTGCACGTGGGGAAAATGGAGAGAAACCCAGTTTGCTGGAAGCACAGGGTATGGGAATAGCTTTGTCAGTTTTCTTTCAGGAATTTGAATATTTTTTCACCCAGACCAGTGAGAAGTCATTTCTGGGGCGGTCTGGGCACGGAGTAAGCCCTCAGGCTGGGGACTCAGACTCCCTAATGAGAACGAGCAGAGCGTTACTCTGGATGAAGAAGGCTTCCACAGGGTCTCCATCTGGGTTTAGTCCTTTCCCCTTCATCTGTGTTAGTTTGGAATTAGCTGCAGGCTCTGTCTCAGACCCAGGAGCAAGAGCGTTCTTCTTAAAGGAGAGTTTGTAGAATTTATCAGTGGTTAAAGGCTTTTGTCTTGTGAGTGTGTGTAGGTACCTGTGGGCTGGTCCCCACAGGAGCACTTACAGCCAGGCATCCCCAGGCATGTGTTTTTATCTTCGTCGCCCCGGTCATTGCGCCAGGGCCGCCTCCATCTTTTTATACTAGTTCTCCCAAGGCTTAGAGTTTCTGTGGATCTGCTTCTACCTTCCAGCAGATGATGTGAGCTCTGGCTTCCTCTTTTCTTGTGGATCTGATTCCACATTCTTTCCATCCTCAGGGAATAGTTCAAATTCTGGTGCATGGAGCATTCTCTTGTTTCCAAACTCCGTTCATGGTGTTGCGATTAATTCCTGTTAAGGCAATGGAGATTAGTTTATCTCAGTGTTTCTCAAGCCTTTGTTTTTTCATTATTGCTCCTCTGAGTATCCTTTAGAGCAGGGATCCTCAACCTATGGGATCTAGTGCCTGATGATCTGAGGTGAAGCTGATGTGATAATAACAGAAATAAAGTACATAACAAATGCGCTTGACTCATCCTGAAACTATTCCCCTCACCCTCAGTCTGTGGAAAAATTGTCTTCTACAAAACCAACTCCTGGGGCCAAAAAGGTTGGGGACCGCGGCTTTATAGACATTTTTGCTTATTGCCTCCTTATGACATTTTGATCCCAGAGATATGCTTGTATATCTGTTTATGTGTTGTATGTGTATCTGCACTTTATGCATAAAATGAATAAATGTATGGTTTATTGACTCTTTATAACTTGCAGGATTAAGAATGACAAACGTTTGAAAGGTAAAAGTTAAATTAACAATTAAAAAGCTGGGCTTCTCTGGTGGTCCAGTGGGTAAAAAGTCCACCTTGCAGTGCACGGGGCACTGGTTTGATCCTTGGCCGGAGAAGATCCCACGAGCCACAGAGCGGCTGGACAGGTGTGTCCCATTACGAGCCAACGCTCTGGAGCGCATGCACACAGAGCCAGTGCTCTGCAACGAGAGAAGCCATTACGATGGGAGGCCCACACATGCCAAAGAGTAAAGATGGTTGAAAATAAATAAAAAACCAGTAAAAGGGCTTCCTTGGTAGCTCAGTGGTGAAGAGCTCGCCTACCAATGCAGGAGACAGGGGTTTGAGCCCTGATCCGGGAAGATCCCACATGCTGCAGAGCAACTAATAAGCCTGTGAGCCACAGCTGTGGAGCCTGTGCTCTAGAGCCTCGGAGCCACAGCTCTGGAGCCCATGGGCCACAACTATTGAAGCCCGTGTGTCCTAGAGCCCGAGTTCCACAAGTCAGTGCAACAAGAAACCTGCTCTTCTCAACTAGAGAGTAACCCCCACTCCCTGCAACTAGGGAAGAGCCTGTGGCAGCAGTGAAAACCCAGAATAGCCAAAAATAAATAAATTTATTAATTTAAAAACAATAAAAGAGGCCAAATTTTTTTAAAAAAATTAAAAAGCTAACAATGAATTTATTTATTTGTACTTGCCAAGTAATTTATTTACTTAAAAATTGCAATGTGTCAAATTACATATGCAAATTTCCAATTTATAGAGCTATGTAACACTAGCAATGTGATCAAATTAAGAAATGATTTAAACTGTTGTTTTCCCAGCAAAAGTGTAACAATTGAAATACCTAACTTCCTATAAATATTTTTAGTGAACTTAACTTTTAACTATTGCTTCATATGGGAAAATACCTTCTTTTTTTTTTTTGGCTGCAGTGCATAGCTTGTCAGATCTTAGTTCCTGGACCAGGGATTGAACCTGGGCCAGGGAAGTGAAAGCAGCAAGTCCTAACCACTGGACCATCAAGGAATTCCCCTGGGAAAATAACTTCTAATTTAATTAGCTTCTAGATACTCAATCGGATCTTGCTGAGCACAGGCCACCTCTTGCTATATAACTTGTAGAATGAGAGAAAGTCAGTCCAGAGAAAGTCTTCCAGTCACAGCCATGTATTGACCATAGTTTTGTACACTGACCCTGCATGTGTTTTGTGTGTCATCTGTGAATTCCTTGTCAGTGTTATTTGCGTGATATCCATGAAACCCTAACAAGAGAAATTGAATACTAAGCAGTGAAAGTTTTGGAGGGTCACACACTACTGTAATACGTCAGGTTTTTCTTTTTTGCCTCCTTTCCCAAGAACCGATTTTGAGCCCCTTGGTGGCTGTATTCCTCCAAAGACTTCATGGAGAACACATGATTTATTTGATGGTGTCTTTTTAAAAGTCTAACTCCTTAAAATACAGGGCACAGAAAAGGTGACTATTAAAAGGGTATAGCGACTTCCCTGGTGGTCCAGTGGATGAGACTCTGCACTCCTAGTGCAGGGGGCCTGGGTTCAACCCCTGATGAGAGAACCAGATGCCCACATGCCACAACTAAGACTCTGGTGCAGCCAAATACATAAATAAATATATTTTTAAAAAAGGATATAGGACATTTGAAATTCGACCTCTGTACCTGGTGCCACATTGAATCTTGGAGACAAGAGTTTTGAGTAGAAGTAGAAATGAATGGCTTTATTGCTTCTCTAGGCAAAGGGGACCACAGTGGGCTAATGCCTGCAAAACTATTTGTCCCAACCTGCGGTGTAGTGAGGGAATTTATAAGTAATGGTTCAAAGAGGATGTGATCAGCTCGCGGGTGTTCTTTTCATTGGTGTGTAGTGAGATAAGTGGGAGTCAGCATCATCAGCCTTCCGGTTCCAGCTGGTCTGGGGTGTATGGTCTGGCGTCTATAGTCTGGGGTCTGGGGTCTTAGGTGCTCCCAGGCAGCATACTGTTAATTTCTCCCACTTGGTGGGGAGTTCAGTGTTTGCAAGACAGCCAAAACATATTGTTCTATATATTCCTTGAGAGAGAACTAGGACCTTGCCCCAAGGCTGCAGTATGGTTTCTTGACTGATCCTCCCTAGTTTCTTTTCCATTCTCTAATAAGCAACTGCTTGAACCTGCCCATTGGAACTCTGGGAAGGTCATGGAGGCTGAATGAAGCCTATTTCCTGTAATCGAGACAGGGAGCCCCACACGATCCAGGTCTGTTCAGGCAGAGGATCCGAAAAGATTCAGGGCATGAACCATTGCTGTGAGAGAGCAGTTCAGGTGGGGCACTGGAAGCAGAGGTCTGGGCCATTAGAGAGGATATACCGCAGCACTGGGGTCAAAGCAGGGTTAGGGCCCCTCCTTGGAGTTCTGTAATCTCTGAGGCTCTTTGCATCCCAGCTCTCACTGCCCAGAGAGCGACTTAGTCAGTGCGGATACTGGCCCCCATTCCACCTTGTTCTGTTGCTGGAATCTACCACAGTGCCTGGTCCACGGAAAACAGTCAGTTCCTGCAATGAAGGGAGGACGCTGGAGATGGACTGGCCTACGTTGTGGGCTAGTCGGGGGCTGGATACAAAAGAAAGAAAGACGACACTATTTACCAAGAATCCCAAGCCACCATCTCCAAAAGAAATCTTCTCTTTAGTATCTTCTCACCTCTGGGAATCTTGGGAGGCCATGAGTGTGGACAGCTGAGTTTGACTGTTTACTATTTAAGGTGACAAAAGAGTTAGACAAATGTTTTTTAAATATTGAAGTATAGTTGATTTACAGTGTTAATTACTGCTGAACAGCAAAGTGATTCAGTTATATATGTATTATTTAAATATTCCTTTCCATTGTAGTTTATCACAAGATAGTGAATGTAGTTCCCTGGGCTATTCAGTATATCCTTGTTGTCTGTCCATTCTGTATGTAATAGTTTGTATCTGGTAATGCACATCTCCCCCTCCATCCCTCCCTCAGCCCCTCCCCCTGGCAACCGCCAGCCTGTTTTCTCTGTCCAAGCCTTTGTTTCTATTTGATAAATAAGTCCATTTGCATCATACTTTAGATTCCGCATGTAAGTGATATCATAGGATATTTGTCTTTCTCTGAGTTCACTTAGTATGGTAATTTCTAGGTCCATCCATGTTAGTCCAAATGGCATTATTTCATACTTTTTATGACTTAGTAATATTCCATTGTATAAATGTACTACGTCTTATTTATCTGTTCATCCATTGATGGACATTTAGGTTGTTTCCTTGTCTTGGCTGTTGTGAATAGTGAATAGCAAAATAGTTTTAATGTGAACAATTTGAGTGGGTATCTTTTGAAAGTGTCCTTGTTTCGATTTTGCTTTTACTGAAGTAAACGCTGCTGAATGTAAACTATCTTCTTTATGAAGACTCAAAACTTTACTAATAATAAATTCTTAAAGTGTGGGAAGCATTTGGGGTTTCCCTAATGGCTTAGCTGCAAAGATGCAATGAGACACAATGCAGGAGACACAGGAGACCTGGGTTCGATCCCTGGGTTGGGAAGATCCCCTGGAGAAGGAAATGGCAGCCCACTCCAGGATTCTTGCGGGAAATACCACAGACAGAGGAGCCTGGAGGGCTACAGACTGTGGGGCTGCAGAAGAATTAGACATGACTTACTTGACTGAGGAGCATTTTATCCTTCACCGAATGATTGCTCTGAGACTACTCTTTGAGTTCTTGGGCTGATATTTCTGAGGGTTTTTTTAGTCCCCTTCCCTGTCACCTTGAGTTGTGAGTGGTGCACTGGTGGTGTTCGGTCACCTGCCTCCTTCTTGATGGTTCTCGGATGTTCCAATGGAGGCGAGTCATTGACCCTTTAAAAGCTTTCTGAAAAGTAGGAGACAGGACGTTCTCAGTGTGGAGTGGAGGAGCTGTCCTGTAGATAAGTTTCTAGAACTTTGTGTATATGTGTGTGTGAGTGCCCTTGGACAACTCCAAGATCTCTTTTGCCCCTCTTCCTGTTATCGTGTAAGTTCTAGATACGCAAAATGCACAGATCGCTTTTGTGCTGGCTAAGCAAAGAATTGGCGTAAAGTGTTCTTAGAAGGATTTGTGGAAAGTGTTCTTATGAAGTGTCTCTCTGTCTCAGTGGGTTGTTCCAGATTCCTTTTGTGGAGATGCACTCTTGAATTGGGGCTACAGATTTCCAATTTATAGAAAAAGTAACCCCTGGGAAGTCCAGATTGTTTTGTACACCATGACTCATACCTGCTCAAGTAATTTTACCAAGTAGCATTATCCAACAGTGTTTTTAAGATGTGCTAATTGACATTTGGTTTGGAAAATGTAATTACTTGAATGGGAATTTTGACCCATATACTTAGCTGCTATTCTTAGGGCATTTTAAGCTTAAACACACTTTTCTTTCACCAGGCATACTGACCAGACAGAATATTAGTAGCTCTTGGAAGTGTGAGCACTTAGTTTCCAGCGTTTGGAAAGAGGCCTTGTATATAGACCTTGCGTTCTCAAAGTTTTCTCGGTGTCACATACCATGTGGTCCCCTTTTTGATGTCAATTCCATGTTTCTAATTTATTTTTTAAATCTTTAATTAATATAGACCTTAAAGATGCAATGAGACACAATGCAGGAGACACAGGAGACCTGGGTTCGATCCCTGGGTTGGGAAGATCCCCTGGAGAAGGAAATGGCAGCCCACTCCAGGATTCTTGCGGGAAATACCACAGACAGAGGAGCCTGGAGGGCTACAGACTGTGGGGCTGCAGAAGAATTAGACATGACTTACTTGACTGAGGAGCATTTTATCCTTCACCGAATGATTGCTCTGAGACTACTCTTTGAGTTCTTGGGCTGATATTTCTGAGGGTTTTTTTAGTCCCCTTCCCTGTCACCTTGAGTTGTGAGTGGTGCACTGGTGGTGTTCGGTCACCTGCCTCCTTCTTGATGGTTCTCGGATGTTCCAATGGAGGCGAGTCATTGACCCTTTAAAAGCTTTCTGAAAAGTAGGAGACAGGACGTTCTCAGTGTGGAGTGGAGGAGCTGTCCTGTAGATAAGTTTCTAGAACTTTGTGTATATGTGTGTGTGAGTGCCCTTGGACAACTCCAAGATCTCTTTTGCCCCTCTTCCTGTTATCGTGTAAGTTCTAGATACGCAAAATGCACAGATCGCTTTTGTGCTGGCTAAGCAAAGAATTGGCGTAAAGTGTTCTTAGAAGGATTTGTGGAAAGTGTTCTTATGAAGTGTCTCTCTGTCTCAGTGGGTTGTTCCAGATTCCTTTTGTGGAGATGCACTCTTGAATTGGGGCTACAGATTTCCAATTTATAGAAAAAGTAACCCCTGGGAAGTCCAGATTGTTTTGTACACCATGACTCATACCTGCTCAAGTAATTTTACCAAGTAGCATTATCCAACAGTGTTTTTAAGATGTGCTAATTGACATTTGGTTTGGAAAATGTAATTACTTGAATGGGAATTTTGACCCATATACTTAGCTGCTATTCTTAGGGCATTTTAAGCTTAAACACACTTTTCTTTCACCAGGCATACTGACCAGACAGAATATTAGTAGCTCTTGGAAGTGTGAGCACTTAGTTTCCAGCGTTTGGAAAGAGGCCTTGTATATAGACCTTGCGTTCTCAAAGTTTTCTCGGTGTCACATACCATGTGGTCCCCTTTTTGATGTCAATTCCATGTTTCTAATTTATTTTTTAAATCTTTAATTTTATATCTAACAGTAGTATGCGTTACATAGGCAGGTCTAGGCATCGAAAATCTTTGAAACACTGCAATGTAATGATGCATTAGGCACCACAATTTGAAGAAGACAAGGTAAACATCCTGAAAGAATAGAGGAAGGGCAAAGAATAGAAGAAAGGCAGAGAGAAGGAATCCTCAAAGGAAATCATAGGGTTTTGTAAATATGTTGCCAAATCACTGAGACTGACAGATGAAAAGGTCAGAGCCATTTTAACTTGGTGGGAGACTAAGTCCAGGTTGCCTTTGAGAAGTAATGATGTTTTGAGTATCTCAACATTGTACTTAAGGTTTGAAATTGGGAACAAAAGAGCATCACAGCAGGACGCAAGGGCCGCCACCTCTTTGTTGGGCAGATGCCCAACAGAGGGGTCAGGACCTTACTGAATGCACCTCGTGAACGTCCAGCCCATCCCCAGGCATCCAAGCCTCTGGGGGCCTGCTCTGCGCCTTAGAGCCACACGCCTCTCAGCTCACAGCTCTTGTGGGTTTTGTCGAACATTCCTGACCTCTCGACATTAAAAATGGATATGCTAAGTCACTTCAGTCGTGTCCAACTCTGTGCAGCCCTATGGATTGTAGCCCGCCAGGCTCCTCTGTCCGTGGAATTCTCCAAGCAAGAATTCTGGAGTGGGTTGCCATGCCCTACGTGAGGGGGTCTTCCTTACCCAGGGGTCGAACCTGTGTTTCTTATGTCTCCTTCGTTGGCAAGCATGTTCTTTACCACTTTAAAGATGGACATACCATAATGTTTTGGTTTCTGTTTTTCAACAAAGACTTTGTGACCCTTTTCCAATGTTTTCTTTTTAACCAGTGGCCATTGACGTTAGAAAGCCCTGTTACACTGCAACATTCTGGATTGGAGCTGATTTGGGAAGGCATTTTTAGGGTAATTAGATTCAGAGTCATTCTTTCCCTTCTATGCCTTTGAAAAAAGCTGGCCTTTTGGATTTAGTGTGTAGGCTGCATGCAGCAAACATATTCTCTCCCTGGGAAATTCTATCCCCCTCACTGAGAAATTTTAGCATGAAATTATAGTCCCTAAATATAAGGAGGCGATTCCTGGATAGCATCTGAAGTTTCTCTCTGAGCTGGCAGGTGTGTGGCACAGACCACGTGGGTGGGGGAGGGGGTGCAGGCGACGAGGAAACCGGGAGGTGCAGGAGCTCTGGCAGGAAAGCTAGAGCTGAGGAGGAAAACAGTCATTACTCGCGGCTGTCTGTCATTTCCCTGCGAGTTTCTCACATCTGGTAAGTGTGGAAGGAGAAACCCTCCCGCAAGCCGAGGCACTTTTATACGCGCTGTGTGTACTGAGTGGACTTGAGTCCCCCTAAAATTCGCATCTACACTGCACGCCAGAATGTGACCTTATTTGGAAATAGAATCTTTTCAGATGTAGTCAAGTTGAGATGAGCTTCTACAGAATTCAGGTGAGCCCTACATTCAGTGACAGATGTCCTTTTAAGAAGAAGGATTTAGAGACATCCAGGGCCAAGTGAAGATGAAGACAGAGATTGGAGTGATGCAGCTACAAGCCAAGGAATGTTGAGGATTGCTGGCAGCCATTAGCAGCTAGAATGACCTTTGGAAAATGCATGGCCCTCCTGATGCCTTGGGCTTCCCTTGTAGCTCAACTGGTAAAGAATCCACCTCCAATGCAGGAGACCCCAGTTCGATTCCTGGGTCAGGAAGATCCCCTGGAGAAGGGAAAGGCTACCCACTCCAGTATTCTTGTCTGAAAAATTCCATGGTTCGTCCATAGGTCACAAAGTGTCCGATACAACTGAGTGACTTTCACCGCTGCCCCCTGATGCCTTGATTTCAGACTTCTAGCCTCCAGAATTCTGAGAGACTAGATTTCTATTGTTTTAAGCCACCTGATTTGTCAGATTTTGTTCTTGAGACCCTAGGAAAGTGAGACACTGTGAATAAGGACTTAAGACAACCCAGACGGGTGGATGCTCTTCCATGCCTTTTGTAGACTGAGAAGCCGAGTCTTACTCAGGAAGTCCTTTGTCACTCGCAGCACAGATATTTTGTGAGTGCCTGCAACAGGCTGGGTGCTTGGAGGATCATAGCTGGCCAACTGTAGCCCTAGCCCTCAGGGAGCTCCTTGAGTATGGGCATGGAATGGTGACCAATTCTTCTGTATTGTGGAGAGGGGCACCTAGAAATGGAGATGGATCTTCCTTCCAGACTGCTTGTCCTGGTGGCCTTCATCAGCTTATAACCTGCATTGATTCCCTTTTAAGTGTCTGGATTCAAAGAAGATTAAGAGGAGACAAGTCAACGTGAGGAAATCCAGATGAAGATGTGCCCCCAGCTGCTCTCAGCTGATTCTTTCCAGACCCACACAAGTTGAGGAGACAGTAGCTTAATTTTGTCACAAGAGGGTGTTAAGGTCTAGGAAGACTTCTTGGGCTAGTGAGAGTTGATGAGGATTTTGAGGAAGTTCTCTAGAGGTTGGAGGGAGGGAGGCATAGAGTGAAGGCATCAGTACGCCAGAATGTGACCTTATTTGGAAATAGAATCTTTTCAGATGTAGTCAAGTTGAGATGAGCTTCTACAGAATTCAGGTGAGCCCTACATTCAGTGACAGATGTCCTTTTAAGAAGAAGGATTTAGAGACATCCAGGGCCAAGTGAAGATGAAGACAGAGATTGGAGTGATGCAGCTACAAGCCAAGGAATGTTGAGGATTGCTGGCAGCCATTAGCAGCTAGAATGACCTTTGGAAAATGCATGGCCCTCCTGATGCCTTGGGCTTCCCTTGTAGCTCAACTGGTAAAGAATCCACCTCCAATGCAGGAGACCCCAGTTCGATTCCTGGGTCAGGAAGATCCCCTGGAGAAGGGAAAGGCTACCCACTCCAGTATTCTTGTCTGAAAAATTCCATGGTTCGTCCATAGGTCACAAAGTGTCCGATACAACTGAGTGACTTTCACCGCTGCCCCCTGATGCCTTGATTTCAGACTTCTAGCCTCCAGAATTCTGAGAGACTAGATTTCTATTGTTTTAAGCCACCTGATTTGTCAGATTTTGTTCTTGAGACCCTAGGAAAGTGAGACACTGTGAATAAGGACTTAAGACAACCCAGACGGGTGGATGCTCTTCCATGCCTTTTGTAGACTGAGAAGCCGAGTCTTACTCAGGAAGTCCTTTGTCACTCGCAGCACAGATATTTTGTGAGTGCCTGCAACAGGCTGGGTGCTTGGAGGATCATAGCTGGCCAACTGTAGCCCTAGCCCTCAGGGAGCTCCTTGAGTATGGGCATGGAATGGTGACCAATTCTTCTGTATTGTGGAGAGGGGCACCTAGAAATGGAGATGGATCTTCCTTCCAGACTGCTTGTCCTGGTGGCCTTCATCAGCTTATAACCTGCATTGATTCCCTTTTAAGTGTCTGGATTCAAAGAAGATTAAGAGGAGACAAGTCAACGTGAGGAAATCCAGATGAAGATGTGCCCCCAGCTGCTCTCAGCTGATTCTTTCCAGACCCACACAAGTTGAGGAGACAGTAGCTTAATTTTGTCACAAGAGGGTGTTAAGGTCTAGGAAGACTTCTTGGGCTAGTGAGAGTTGATGAGGATTTTGAGGAAGTTCTCTAGAGGTTGGAGGGAGGGAGGCATAGAGTGAAGGCATCAGTGAAGAGGACATTTCAGGGTGAGGAAGGGGTGAGAACAAAGGTGCAGTGGGTGGAATGTGCGGTGGGATTTGCGAGGGCTGGGGACCTCGCTAGTAATGCACAGTGGGAGTGTAGCTTGTGTGGCTTTGTAGGGAGTGAGGGGAGAGAAGAAAGAGAGGATGCTCGAGGCCTTTATGAGCAGTATTTCTTTTTCTTTCCCTCTTTCCCTATTTTGTAAAAATTTTCATGTATTTATTTATTTTTGGTGATTCTGGATTTTCACTGCTTCCGCAGGCTCATCTCTAGTTGCAGGGAGTAGGAGCAACTCTCTAGTTGAGGTGAGCAGGCTTCTTGTTGCGGTGAGTTTTTCTTGTTGTGGAACTCGGGCTCTAGGGCACGTGGGCTTCAATAGTTGTGACACATGGGCTCAATAGTTGCGGCTGCAAGGCTCAAGAGCCTCAACAGTTGTGGCTCATGGGCTTAGCTGCTCCACAGCATGTGGGATCTTCCCGGATCAGGGATCAAACTCGTGTCTCTTGCATTGGTGGGCAAACTCTTCACCACTGAGCTACTAGGGAAGCCCCCTGCTTTCCCTATTTTTAACAGCTTTATTGCAGCATAACCAGCATAAAACAAACAGCATATATTTCAGATGTTGTATACAGTGTGGAAACATCACCACCATCAAGATAATGAACCTGTGCATCACTCCCCAAACTTTCTTGTGCCCTTTTATTAAATCCCTACCTGACACTGATGCTCATACATCCATCACTCGGAAACCACTGATGTGTGGCCCAAAGAACCCACAAGTGTCCCTGACTCCCTTTGACGGAGTCTGCAAAAAAAGTAAGATTGGAGTTTTTTCATGTATCCAAGCTAAAGCAGCTTATTGCAACAAATCAAACAATTGCAACAATCAATAATTTGCATAGGCAAATGAAAATAAGAAAATAACCAACAGTGCTGCTTTCACCCACATTTTTGGTTGTTTCCAAAAATATAGTTATTTTCTAGAAAGTGTGGTTATTTTATTAAAAATATGGTACTTATAGTGTATAGTGTTAATCACTCAGTTGTGTCCAACTCTTTGTGACTTTTGGACTGTAGCCCACCAAACTCCTCTGTCCATGGAATTCTCCTCACAAGAATACTGGAGTGGGTTGCCACGCCCTTCTCCAGGGAATCTTCTTGACCCAGGAGTCGAACCTGGGTCTCCCACATTGTAGGCAGATTCTTTACGACCTGAGCCTCCAGGGAGGCCCCAAGGTATTTATATTGCTATGTAATTCTATTATTTATATTAACATGTAGTACATTCATTATCACTAGTTTTAAATGGATAAGTATCTGAATATTTAAGGATTTTTTGTTTTAATTTCTAATAGGATAAACGTTGTTGTTTAGTCATGTCTGAATCTTTTATGAACTCATGGACTATAGCCCACTGGGCTTCTCTGTCCATGGGGTTTCCCAGGCAAGAATACGGGAGTGGGTTGCCATTTCCTTCTCCAGGGGATCTTCCCGAGCCCAGGATCAAGGCCTCATCTCCTGCATTGGCAGTCGGATTCTTTACCACTGAGCCACCTAAGGAGTAGCTCTTTCAAACTACTGGGCCTGTTACTTGGGCTTGAATAACAGAGACTCTGGAGAAGGAAATGGCAGCCCATTACAGGAATATTGCCAGGACAATTCCATGGACAGAAGAGCCTGCTGGGCTATAGTCTGTGGTGTCACAAAGAATCGGACACAACTGTTTGACACAATAACAGTGAGAACAACAGAGAATCAGTAACCCAGATTATGAAATAAACATGCATAGACTTGCCATTTGCCTTAAACCTGACACTGATGCTCATACATCCATCACTGAAACCACTGATGTGGGGCCCAAAGAACCCACAAGTGTCCCTGACTCCCTTTGACGGAGTCTGCAAAAAAAGTAAGATTGGAGTTTTTTCATGTATCCAAGCTAAAGCAGCTTATTGCAACAAATCAAACAATTGCAACAATCAATAATTTGCATAGGCAAATGAAAATAAGAAAATAACCAACAGTGCTGCTTTCACCCACATTTTTGGTTGTTTCCAAAAATATAGTTATTTTCTAGAAAGTGTGGTTATTTTATTAAAAATATGGTACTTATAGTGTATAGTGTTAATCACTCAGTTGTGTCCAACTCTTTGTGACTTTTGGACTGTAGCCCACCAAACTCCTCTGTCCATGGAATTCTCCTCACAAGAATACTGGAGTGGGTTGCCACGCCCTTCTCCAGGGAATCTTCTTGACCCAGGAGTCGAACCTGGGTCTCCCACATTGTAGGCAGATTCTTTACGACCTGAGCCTCCAGGGAGGCCCCAAGGTATTTATATTGCTATGTAATTCTATTATTTATATTAACATGTAGTACATTCATTATCACTAGTTTTAAATGGATAAGTATCTGAATATTTAAGGATTTTTTGTTTTAATTTCTAATAGGATAAACGTTGTTGTTTAGTCATGTCTGAATCTTTTATGAACTCATGGACTATAGCCCACTGGGCTTCTCTGTCCATGGGGTTTCCCAGGCAAGAATACGGGAGTGGGTTGCCATTTCCTTCTCCAGGGGATCTTCCCGAGCCCAGGATCAAGGCCTCATCTCCTGCATTGGCAGTCGGATTCTTTACCACTGAGCCACCTAAGGAGTAGCTCTTTCAAACTACTGGGCCTGTTACTTGGGCTTGAATAACAGAGACTCTGGAGAAGGAAATGGCAGCCCATTACAGGAATATTGCCAGGACAATTCCATGGACAGAAGAGCCTGCTGGGCTATAGTCTGTGGTGTCACAAAGAATCGGACACAACTGTTTGACACAATAACAGTGAGAACAACAGAGAATCAGTAACCCAGATTATGAAATAAACATGCATACATAAGTGTCCTTAGCACTGACTTTCTTTGTTTTTTAATAATTTTATCTGCTTTTGGCTGTGCTTGGTCTTGGTTGACGTGAGGGCCACTCTCTGGTGGTGGTGTGTAGGCTTCTTGTGGTGGTGGCATTTCTTACTGCGGAGCATGGGCTCTAGGGTGGGAGGACTTCAGTAGTTGGGACGTGTGGGCTCAGGAGTTGCAGGTCCCAGACACTAGAGTTCAGGCTCGGTAGCTGTGGCACACAGGCTTCGTTGCTCCAGAGCATGTGGGATCTTTTCAGACCAGGGATTGAACTTGTGTCCCCTGCGTTGGCAGGCAGATTCTTTACCTCTGAGCTACCAGGGAAGCCCAACACCTGGCTTTCTTTTCAAAATCTTCATAGCACAATTCTCACAGGCAAGACCGTTTCCCCTGACCTTTTAATCTCATGGGCTCCTTGGATTGTTTATCCTGCGTATCAAATTTAGAGGGAATGCAATGTTTGCATCGCTTCACCTTATTTTTGACAGTGTGTTATTACAACATTTTAATTTTGAATGGCCTTAGATGATTCTCCAAATGCCTAGACATCCTTCTTTTCATTAAGGATGTCTACCAGGACCTCTCATTGCCAACATCTCTTCAGCCTTTAGCTCATGTTGTATGTGAACGATGACAACAGCCATCACCACAAAGAAAATAACATCTGATGAGTGCCTATCTGTTCTTTTCATCTATTAGTTCATTTCATTCTAAAACCTATAAGAGAAGCATGATTTTTATTCTATTCTACAGATGAGGAGGAAACCACGGTTTAGAGTGGTCACACCACTTGCCCAGAGTCACATGGCTTGAAAGTGACCCAGGTCTGGAGGTGAACCCAAGCAGACTGGTGCCCAAGTCCTCTCCTTTTCTTTTTCTTTTTTTTTCTGTTGACCATACCATGTGGCTTATGGGGTCTTACTTCCTTGACTAGGAATCAAACCTGGGCCCACGGTAGTGAAAGCATGCACTCCTAACCACTGGACCACCAGGGAATTGCCCCAGCTGCTCTTTCTTAACCCTTATTCTCTACCTAAAACCGAAAGCCACTTCATCTCACAAACTGAATTAGAGGGATGGACTGTTTAGTGTCAGATTTTGAAGAATCACGTACTTATTTAAAGTTTTCTTGGAGAGAGTACTTTGCTATTCTCTGATAGTTTACACCTTGTCTATTTTTACTGTCTGCGATGCCATTTGTGATGTTTTTATGTGGTGGTATTTTTATCTTTCTCTTTCTGTTGGCTGTCATTTTTATCTCCAGAACCTATAGCTGATTATCTGTGCTATTTTCTCACTTGACAACAAAAATATTGACAATAAACATCACTGTCATTGCTTGCAGCTTAGAAAAAATGTGATGAAGTACATTTATTGGAACTCAGTTGTGGAAACTGTCTATCTTCATGTGCAGGTGACAGATGCACTTGTAAAGAACTGTTGTTTCTGGCAGCGATTTAGATCTTACTGAAGGAAAGACGTGGTCTCGTTCAGCCTGTGGGCTTCTCAGGCAGAGCCTGTCCTTAAGCTTGAGCCCTGCAAAGTCTTCGTTCGGGGCTTGAGCTCCAGGGACCTCTTCTTTCCTTCTCCAGACTAATCACTGTGTCAGTCCTGGGGGTGCTCAACCCATGGCCTTACATCTCAGAAGTGAATGTGATTTGAGCTGCGTTATCCGCTTTTCGCAGCTTGTTAAATCTCTACTCTGGGCCTACTGTGTGCTTATTAGGCACCAGAGTATGAATGCACTAGAAATGGTCTCCATCTTCGTGGTTTATTAAGGGGAATAGAACATCAAAGAGCTAAATATATGTAAGTTAATAAGAGAAGTGGGAGAGGGCTGTGAAGAAGACTCATAAACCTGAGAGATGCATCGTCGTCTATGGATTCTAAGTAGGCTTCCCAAGTTGAGTGACTGGGAAAGGAAGAGTGTATAGGATGAGAAGTGGGGAGAGCATTGCAGGGGCAGGGACCAGTAGATGTGAAGGCCCATGGGAGGGAGGAACAGGAGCTTGGTAGAAAGCCAGGGCTGGAGAGGAGAGAGTAAGTGGAGGGTGGCTGGAGACCACCAGGGAATTGCCCCAGCTGCTCTTTCTTAACCCTTATTCTCTACCTAAAACCGAAAGCCACTTCATCTCACCAACTGAATTAGAGGGATGGACTGTTTAGTGTCAGATTTTGAAGAATCACGTACTTATTTAAAGTTTTCTTGGAGAGAGTACTTTGCTATTCTCTGATAGTTTACACCTTGTCTATTTTTACTGTCTGCGATGCCATTTGTGATGTTTTTATGTGGTGGTATTTTTATCTTTCTCTTTCTGTTGGCTGTCATTTTTATCTCCAGAACCTATAGCTGATTATCTGTGCTATTTTCTCACTTGACAACAAAAATATTGACAATAAACATCACTGTCATTGCTTGCAGCTTAGAAAAAATGTGATGAAGTACATTTATCGGAACTCAGTTGTGGAAACTGTCTATCTTCATGTGCAGGTGACAGATGCACTTGTAAAGAACTGTTGTTTCTGGCAGCGATTTAGATCTTACTGAAGGAAAGACGTGGTCTCGCCCAGCCTGTGGGCTTCTCAGGCAGAGCCTGTCCTTAAACGCTTGAGCCCTGCAAAGTCTTCGTTCGGTCTTGAGCTCCAGGGACCTCTTCTTTCCTTCTCCAGACTCATCACTGTGTCAGTCCTGGGGGTGCTCAACCCATGGCCTTACATCTCAGAAGTGAATGTGATTTGAGCTGCGTTATCCGCTTTTCGCAGCTTGTTAAATCTCTACTCTGGGCCTACTGTGTGCTTATTAGGCACCAGAGTATGAATGCACTAGAAATGGTCTCCATCTTCGTGGTTTATTAAGGGGAATAGAACATCAAAGAGCTAAATATATGTAAGTTAATAAGAGAAGTGGGAGAGGGCTGTGAAGAAGACTCATAAACCTGAGAGATGCATCGTCGTCTATGGATTCTAAGTAGGCTTCCCCAAGTTGAGTGACTGGGAAAGGAAGAGTGTATAGGATGAGAAGTGGGGAGAGCATTGCAGGGGCAGGGACCAGTAGATGTGAAGGCCCATGGGAGGGAGGAACAGGAGCTTGGTAGAAAGCCAGGGCTGGAGAGGAGAGAGTAAGTGGAGGGTGGCTGGAGACGATGCTGGACGTGACCCTTTTCTACCGCAATGGGACATCATTAAAGGATTTGAAGCCTGGGGTAACATGATCCAGTTGTATTTCCATTTTGAAAAGGTCACTGCAGCTGTTCTTTATTTCACAAGTAAGAATGGTGACTGAACCTTGTTGGTCTCTCTTTCCAGGGCCCACGCCAAGTGAATGGCCACAGCAGGCATTGAATACACGGCAAAAAACCTGAACTGATCTATAGAACTTGCTTTACAGTGATTTGAAAAATGTTTCCTAAACACACACACACACACACCAGCAGCTCATGACATCAGTGGGTGTCACTGACTGAGAGCTCTGGCAGTGGGTACTGCTAGGCCAGGTCCCAGATGGCATCCTTTGATGGGCTGCTTAGCCCCATGTGCTCTTGCCCTTTCCGGATTTTGCTTTGCATCCTTTCATTGTAAATCACAGCTGTGAGAGCAGTAATTTGTTGAGTTGAGTGAGTTTGGGAGCAAATCGTTCAACTTGGGAGTGGTCTTGAGGACCGTAACATATAGGTATAAATGTATGACATGTTCGTTGCCCTCAGAAAGCTCACGCTTTAGCTTGAAGGCCTGACATGTAAGTAATTGCAGTCTAGTGAGTGAGGGTCGTGCACGGCAACTGGGGCAGTCCTGAGGAGGGAGACTTGACCCTCACCCTGGGCACAACTTTTTGAGTTGAATTTTTTTTAAAACATTTATTTATTTATTTGGGGGGGAGGAGTGGGGTGGGGTGGGAAGGGGGCAGGCGGGCCATTTCTATTGGTCTTTCATTTATCTATTTTCGTCCATCTTTGTTCTTTGGCCCATGTGGGCCTCCCATCGCAGTGGCCTCTGTTGTCACAGAGCACCGGCTCTGGGCGCATGCGCTCCAGAGCTCCAGCTTGGTCATTGGACACATGGGTCCAGCCGCTCCACGGCACGTGGGATCTTCCCAGGCCAGGGATCGAACCGGCGCCCCTTGCCCTGCAAGGCGGTGTCCTTACCCACTGGACTACCAGGGAAGCCCTTGAGTTGAATTTTGAAGGGTAATTAGAAGCAAGAGGAAAAGGCCCCTGTTGAAGTCTAACATGCGCTCCTAAAACATTTTAGATTTGAATTACACCTTTTCTTTTTTGTCTTGGAGAGTATTCTTTATTGATGCATATAGACCATTTTATTTTTAAAAACAGTTACATATACCTCATTGAATAGATACATCGCCATTTATTTTAACTATTTCCCCACTATAGACTTTTTTGAAAAAAATTTTTTTAATTGAAAGGTAATTGCTTTACAGAATTTTGTTTTCTACCAAATATCAGCATGAATCAACCATTGGCATACATATGTCTCTCCTTCCTGAACTTCCCTCCCATTCCCTCCCCATCCCATGTCTCTAGGTTGTAACAGAACCCCTGTTGGAGTCCTTTTCTAAACGGTTTATTGGCTGTGTGCTCATTCATGAAAACAAGATTTGAAGGCTGACTGTCCTAAACTACTCTGGATGTGTATTAGGGCTCCAGGAGTGAACAGGAATGGTCCCCGCTTTCAAGGAAGGTCTCACAATCTCTGAGTTGAGAGTTTGGGTTTTCCAAAGGTGATGGGAATGATCCTGAAGCCACCTAAGTTAGCCTGAGGGTGGGGACTCGGGTCAGGGGTCCCTGAGGGCCAGTGTCTAGGTAGAAGGACATGTAAGTTTCACCTGGAACAGGAGAAAGACACTCCAAGAAGAAACAGTGTCCTGTGCCGTGAGAGACCATCATATCTTCTGAGAATAATAAGTTCAGTGTACCTGGAGAGTAGCAGATGCAGGGGAGGTAGGCAGGAGCTATATTTTGACAGGTGGTAAGGTTAAATAAGGGCTTCCCTGGTAGCTCAGCTGGTAAAGAATCTGCCTGTAATACAAGAGACTCTGGTTTGATTCCTGGGTTGGGAAATTCTCCTGGAGAAGGGATAGGCTACCCACTCCAGGATTCTTGGGCTTCCCTAGTGGCTCAGATGCTAAAGATTCCACCTGCAGTGCGGGAAACGCGGGTTCGGTCCCTGGGCTGAGAAGACCTCCTGGAAGATGGAATGGCGACCCACTCCAGTATTCTTGCCTGGAGAATCCCCTTGAACAGAGGAGTCTGGGAGGCTACAGTCCAATGCCCATGGGGTTGCAAAGAGCCGGACACAACTGAGCGACGAAGCACATACACACACAAGGTTAAATAAACTTGAGGAAAAAGTGAGGAATGGCAGAGAAATTGGAGTAGGTCATGGAGAACAGTTGATGGACGGGATGAATACCCATGAACATCCAGTGGCACCAGTCCACGTGGACCCATGATGTATGTTCTATCATGTTGGTCTGGGATTGTGGGTTTGTCAGATGGGAGAAATGTATGGAAAAGAAAGCAGAGAAGTTAAGGATATTGGCAAAAGGGTGATTGAAATCAGAGAATACAGTATCTATGATGGGCAGCATGAGTGGCCTAGAAGAGATTCTTAATAATCTTCTCACTCCTCCGCTTTCTATGTAAGTGTGGAAAGAGTACACTGAGGTGTCAGAGTTGAGCTGTTCCAGGCGACTGTAAATTCTAGGGGTCACCATGGGTACATGGAGGTGATCTTTGGAGGGAGAGAAGAAACTGACAGGTCAGTGGTTGGATAGGTCATTCTTGTGAACATTGAAGTCATATAGGGTAAAGGTGGGAACCTGAGGTGGAGAGAAAGACGAGGAGCCAGGTGCCAAAGCCCCCAGTGAATGTGGAGGTGCTGGGGGAGGCTGGGGTACAGTGCTGGGGAGAGCACACTGGCACTGTTCGGTTGTGAACCTCAAGGGAGAAGGGATATGGTCCTTATAATATGAACTTGCTCTTCCTTTGCCATGTAAATCTCATGGGACAGTGAGATTTACACTCCATGGGACTGTAAGCGTGGGACAGTTTCTGCTTTGATCCTAAGGGACAGACATCCTTTGAAATTTGTAGAACAGTTAACAGTGCATTCTTCTCACTACCCGCTCCAACACTGGCTTTGCTTCAGTCTGCAGGGGAGAAGATTTTTCTTATGGGCCTGCAAGAACTATACCCATCTTGGCCTCATTGGACCTCCTGTTGAGATATATTTGTGTGCGTGGGGTGGGGGCAGGGGGGAACTGGTTTCCAAAGGCCAAACAACGTTTGGAAAGTTGCTATTGTATTTGCCGACAGTGTTTCCCAAAGAGTATTCCATGAAAATACTAGTGCTTCAAGGTGCTTAGCAACGGTGTGTTCCATGGTCAGATATCCCTTTTTTAAAGATTCATAAGCTGCATTGTCTATGAAGACACTAAGAAATTGTGCTGAAAGGAAACCTCTGTGGAACCTAGCATTTCCCAGTGTGTTTAATCCCTGAAGCCCTTTTCCCATCTAATCCCCATCAGTAGGCAATGGATATACTTTGGAAAGTGCTGGACAATTATCAGAAAAGGTGTATGTAAATGTCCCCGCATGACCAATGGCCATCTATCTAGAAGAAGTGACTATTGTAGCACTGGTGTGTTTTGATTCTACTAAAATGAGATTTCACTGTGTTCCCAAGTTTAAATATCATGAATTACTACATTTGGTTAGAACTAACACATTCTAATATTTTGTTTAGACTGTCATTCTTATGTTAAGTGGCAACATTAGGAAATTAACTATCAGCATTTCATTTTCCTTTGGAAGAATTCCCCATAACAAAGATTAGAATCTAAAAAGAAAATGCCCATTTTTTCAGTCTTCTTGCTCTTATTTTAATTAAAAATGACAGCATAAATTTCGAACTAATCACATTATTTACTCTTAAGTAGTGACAAAATTTCTTTGCAAATGCATGCAGATCATAAAAATTAATGGTATGCCTGTATTTAGATACACAATAAATATAAATAAACAAAAGTACTTTAAAAAACATGAAGGTGTAATGAAATGAAAAACAAGAGAAATTAACAGCATACTCTTAAATAATACTTTGATTCTGAGAGAAGTGCAGAATCCAATAACCCCAGCTTTTTAATGAGCAAAACAAGCACAAATATGAACATATCAAAAATAATGTGAGATGTTGCCAGAGTGGTGCTTTGAGGAAGATTCAAGGTGTTTATGTTGCTAAGAAAGGAAAGATAAAACATAATGAACGAAGCTTCCACCTAGATGTTTGAATAGGAACAATGTCAGAAGCCATAAAGAGTGGGAAGAAGGAAGTAGTAAATTTAAAGCAGAAATAAATAAATTGGAGTAAAAGCTGATATACCCTAAGCTAATCTTTGGGAAAATAAAGAACAATTGTTTGCCTATCTAAAACAGAGAAAATGCAAATTCATTAAATTAGAAATGAGACAGATCTGACAACAAATAGACAAGATTTAGAAATTTGCAGATAAACAGTACCCTCCACTGTATGCTAATAAATCAGAGTGGGAATGAATTACTCCTTGCAAATGGAAAGCATGCACCTGTTACAGAGGAGGAATCAAGTCATTAAAGTCTTACCATGAAACCCACACACACTGTGGATATTTATTTGGATCCAATACATTGATAGCCCCAAACACTGAAATCTGTTAAATATATATATATATATATATTTTATATAATATAAATAAATAAATAAATATTTTAAATATTATAAATAAATATTACAAATAAATATTTATGTATATAAATAAATTTATTTATATAAATATATATATATATTTTAAACATTTTGTTTGGTATTTTGTTATCTTTTAAAGATTTATTTATTTTGGGCGGGGGTCGGGTTGGGGAGGGAGGGGAGCGGGCGGGCCACTTCTGTTGGTCTTTCATTTCTCCATTTTCATCCGTCTTTGTTCTTTGGCTCCTGTGGGCCTCCCATCGCGGTGGCCTCTGTTGTTGCAGAGCGCCGGCTCTGGGCGCATGCGCTCCAGAGCTCCGGCTCGGTAATCGGACACATCGGTCCAGCCGCTCCGCGGCACGTGGGATCTTCCCAGGTCAGGGATCGAACCGGCGCCCCTTGCACTGCAAGGCGGTGTCCTTACCCACTGGACCACCAGGGGAAACCCAATATGATTTTTGTTTATTTAAATAAAAGCTGTAACAATACCTTTCATCGAGAAGAGAGAGTTCCCATAAACATGGGGAAAAATACAGGTGATGAATGCAGGACTAAAGTTCTATGTATTTTAATATTGTCCTAGAAATGTGAGCCATAGTCATTAGTAAGAAAAAACGAGATAAGTACCATCAGCAAAGGCCATTCTTCAATAAATCTAGCACTTCCTATATTTAAGGCATTATGACACTTACTGGGGATATACCCTGGAAAGATTGTGCATATTTACAACATATAAGGTCATCATATACTAGTTGGTGTTACTGAGGTTAAGAGTATCTTGAAATTCAAGGCAGATGAACACAAATAGTCATTTTTCTATTGCAAACAACTGAAGAATATAATGAGGGAGAGAATCATTTGCATTGGAGACTAAATGCATTAAATACTAGGGCATTAACTTAATTGGGGACATGAGATTTATTTAAATAAAATTATACAATCCTAAAGGGAGGAATAAAAGGCATTAAATAAATCAAGGGAGAGATACCTCGCTCCAGTTGAAAAGACAACATATGGGAAAGATTACAGTACCCCCTGAGTTAATATAGAGTGTCAGTGCATGCCAATTAAAGACCTGGTGGGATACTTCATGAGATGTGACAAATTGCTGGCAAAATTTATCTAGAAAAATAAGCAGACGGACATCCTAAAGAGTTTGAAAATTAATCCTTTGAAATTACACTTTCTGTCATATATATTCAAGGTTCATCTCTTTTTCCATATTCATCCATTTCTAGCCCTGGTGTCAAACTCATAGAAGGTGCTTATGAGTAACTAGTTGAAAGAAGAAAGGGTGGGATCCTTTTTGTAGGGCTTTGAGTATAAGCTAGGGACCTACTGCCAATTTCTCCAAGGTGTTGGACAGGTGATGAAATGGAACACTGGGATTGTGGCCTCGTCTTGAAGCAAGCAAGGCAGAGTGGCTGTGGGCAGAATTCCAGGATCTTGTAGTAAGCATGCCGACATTTTCCTAGTGGAAGAGGGACGCGCCTGCTGGCCTTGGGCAGCATGGCGTTGGGCTCTCACTCTGAAGGCTGAGCAGCAGCTGCAGTCTGGATCTCATGGCTTTCCCTTGCGGTTTTGGGGTCTGGGCCCTCTACTTATCAGATGTAAGAGACTCTCCCCTTCATTTTTTGAGCCCATCTCTGGTGTGAAATCTTTCTCAAACGGCCCTAACAAAAATGCTCCTCTCTGCCCTGCACTTCTGCTCAGTTGGACATGACTGAGCGACCAACGCTTTCATTTTCACTTTATACTATATTAAAGATTAGATATTTCACATTATATGTATATGTGTTCCACACACACACACACACACACACACATTTATGAATTTTCCAGATTATTTAGCTGAAGAACCAGGTTTGGAAAGGCTGGTTCCGTAGTGTCAGACAGAGCATCTCAGAGGCGGCTCCCACACACCTTTTTTTAAAAAAAATTTTGGGCCACCTTTATTGGTCTTTCATTTATTTATTTTCATCCATCTTTGCTCTTTGGCTCCTGTGGGCCTCCCATTGCAGTGGCCTCTCTTGTTGCAAAGCGCCAGCTCTGGGCGCATGCGCTCCAGAGCTCCGGCTCGGTAATTGGACACATCAGTCCAGCCGCTCTGCGGCACGTGGGACCTTCCCAGGCCAGGGCTCGAACTGGCGCCCCTTGCACTGCAAGGCGGTGTCCTTACCCACTGGACCACCAGGGAAGCCCCCACACACATTTTTAAAAAAGGGATTAAAGTAGGCAAAATGTTCAGAATGATTATCTAGATGCTGCTATGCCCATATGGGTGATGAAGGTTTTGGAATATACTGTACAGGGTCTAGTAAACACTTCAAATGAAATGATTTCTAATCGGTATTTTCACGATTTTAACTAACAGTTAAAGAATATTTGCTAATTTCAGCTAGAATATTTTCGCCAGGTGTGTGTGTGCTCAGTCACGTCTAACTCTGTGACACAGTGAACCTGAGCCAGAGGAGCCTGCCAGGCTCCTCTGTCTGTGGGATTCTCACCAGGGGCACTATTATATCCCTCAGCGTTTCACATTAAACTTTGCACATTGACCCCCTATGATGGCTGCTCTTTTTATCATGTCATAAATGAGAAAACTAATGAAGACTGCTGAAGCCTGGTATGCTGCAGTCCTTGGGATAGCAGACTTGAACACAATATAGTTGAGGTTGTACAGCCAAAGAGCTGCAATTTTGCTTTGCGTTGTGGCCATTCTGAAGGTCAAGCCTGGAGCAGTTTACGCCATACAGCAGGAAGAGCCTTTACAACCCATGGACTAAGCAGAGGCCAGGCCAGGAAGGGCAGAGATGCGGTCAGCAGACACCCCAGGTGGGGTTGCAGAAGAGCTGGGGAGAACAATTAGCAGTGAGGGCTTGGAGCAAGTTTAGAGTATACTCCAGTCACCTGGGCCCCAGGCACTGGAAGCAAGAGTAGACACAGGCCTGAGAGCCAGGAAGCACCTTCAAAGTAGGGTACAGTCCTAAAGGGAGGTCAAGCCCCACACAAAAGTGAAAAGGGATTGCAGGATGGGCAGCTGCCATGTGCAGAGGCGGAGGGACACGATTTCTACACCTTACTGGCTGAGGGTTGGTGGGCATTGATTATTACTGGCAGGCTCTTATACTGGGGGCTCAGTGGCTTCAGTCGTGTCTGACTCTGTGACTCCATGGACTGTAGACCTGCCAGGCTCCTCTGTCCATGGAATTCTCCAGGCACAGATACTGGAGTCGGTTGCCATTTTCTCCTCCAGGGGAGCGTCCTGGCCCTGAGATTAAACCCTCATCTCCCGTGTCTCCTGCACTGGCAGGCGGGTCCTTTACCACCGAGCCACTGGGACTTGCTTCCGAAGGGTGGACGTTTAGCTTAAAGTTACCAACTTCTGTTCAAGCACAGCTTCCTAACCATGTGCTGAAAATAATAGCGAGGGTATTGGCCTGGATGGCCAGGGGTGGGGCTGGCAGTGTCAGCTGCCCCTCCATGCCACGTACGCCTGGCGTCCGGTGTGAGTGCCATGACGCGACAGAGGTCGGGAGCATCTCAGGACCCTATCCTGTTGACTTTTTTTTTCTGCACTGCAGGACACACCCACCTCCATCTGCTGAGACCCAGAGGGGAGCTCTTTAACCTTCTTCTTGCCCTGGACCCTGTTTTTTAAAATTTTTTTTCATTTTGATTTTACTTTTACAGAGTTTTGTTGTTTATTGCTATATATAAATCCAGATCAGTCCTAGATATACACTTAACCCCTTCCACCTGGACCCCCCTCCCCTCTAGGTTGTCATAGAGTCCCTGTGTACGTTCCCTTAGTCTTACAGCCGATTCCCCTGGGTTGTCTCTTTTACATACGGTAATGTAAGTTTCCATGTTACTCTTTCCATACCTCTCGTCCAATCCTCCCTCCCCACAATGTCCATAAGTCTGTTCTCTCTTGTCTCTTTCTCCATTGCTGCTCTGCATAAACATTTATCAGTAATCTTTCTAGATTCCATAAATGTGTGTTAGTATACTATATTTAACCTTCTTGCCCTGGACACTTGAGAGATGGTACCCCTGGATGGGTAAAGATGACTAGCTCCAGCTGTGATTTCAGTGGGGGAGGCCATGTTCTTCTCTCACAGCTGGGTAGGATTGGACAAGCCCCCAGATGATGCTGTAGTGTCTTTCTGGGCTGGGGAGCTGTGTGCCTATCCCTTGAGCATCACTGCTTTCCGAGAAGAGCCCTCTCATCCCTGTGATCTCGTTGCTTCCTCTGATCTGGTGACTGTATCATGTTCCAGTTATTGATAAGGGAGATGGGGTCTGAGCTGCCCAGGTTGTCACTTAGAAAGGCGTGGCGCTGATAGTAGCAGCTGGATCTTCTGACTCCAAGTCCAGTGCCTTGGGCTGTGGCACTGTGCTCCCCCTTAGGACCTAAGAAGATCACGGCAGGCGCAGAAATCAGGCTGCTGGTCATGCTGGGATACCTGTAGAAGGCGGCACTCAAGAGGTCGTGAGTGGGGGGCCCCAGGTAGGAGACTGGCCAAGATGGGTGTGGAACTGGAGGGCAGGAGGTCGGCCCGTGGGACAGACAAGAGGACACAGGGGCCTGGCATGCAGCTCAGCCCGCGGACCCCTGGGTAAGTTGTGCTCTGCCTGGTGAGTGACAGTTCCCAGCTGAGGGCTCTTAGCCACACGCATCTGTGGGAGGACAGTGCCCACAAGCGGTCTTCATTCTCTCTGAAGGGTCACAGTGGTGACTCCAAGGGTCAAAGTGATTGTTGTGTGGTAAGCGGGGTAGGGTTGTGTGACAGGAGTGTGCATCCCATTCACCCCAGAAGGATTTATTTAGGACCATTTCCGGGTCACGCCCTGGGTGCTGGGTGTTCAGGAGCTATGGTGCCTGCTCCCAGGGAGGTAGGTCAGTCTTTTGGTTTTTCAGGCAGATCATCCCGTCCCTGTGTGATGAGTGCTTCACAGGGGCAATAAGTTGAGTGCAGAGTTGGTGGGCTGCGTACAAGAGGGAGGTGCATGTTCTCTTGGATCACCAGCAGGGTAAAAACGTCTGGAAGGTTTCAGAGGATTAGAGCTGAAATTTAGAAGATAAGTAAGATTTATGCAAGTAGAAGAAAAAAGGGAGGGCATTCTAAGGCAGTGGTCTGCAAAGGTTTCCTATAGAGGGCACAAGTGTAAATATTTTAGTCTCAGCTACTCAACTCTGCCTTGTAGTGCAGAAGTTGCCAGGGTGCAAACAGGTGTGAACTTGGCTGTGCTCCAACCAAGGCTAATTGCCAAAGTGTGCCCCAAAGTATCAGGTGTAGGTACCCTTGCTGTATTTGATATTGGGAGGCTCATACGGGTAAAGTGACTTGTTCTGGGCCACTGGGCCATAGGAGGCTGGTCCTAGCACTCAGACCTATTGTTAACCCTCTGTCTGTGACCTTCTGTCTATTGCACTACCCTTTACAAGGCCCTGGCCCTGAAGCAGCTGTGGGCCTGTTCGCTATACATCTTCGTTCAAACCATCTCCCCTGACCCAGGACTGGGCAGTGAGCAGGTGCCTGTCCACGTTTGCATATTTGATCTATCTAGGATTTAGTTAAGGGCTTTGGGTCATTTAGAGCACTGTGTCTAGTGTAACTAGCATAAATTCATTTTCTCATTCCATAGTTTTAATTAATACAACTTCCTGCTCATAAAGATGAAGACATTTAACTCTGTAGAACCACACCGTAAGCATAGGAATTCTTCCAGATTATGTTGGAACTTCTTCAAAGGGAAAAAAATAGTTTTCATTTTTAACTAATTATTTTTCACATGAATGGCAGGTGGAGCACTACAAAATCCATATATTTGCAATCTGAAAAAAGAACTGAACATCTTTTTCTTGCCAAAAGTTTTTTTTTTCCTTTACTGGTGTTAGTGACAACAGTTTTTGGTTTTTTTTTTTCTGGATTAGATTGAAGACACTTGTGACATAATCAGTCCTAACGATGAATATTCCCATAGGGAGGCTGTTTCTAAGGAGACTTAAAAATACCCCTGAATTCAGATTTGTAACAATTTCTGGGACCTCTCCCCTCCCTTCTCTAATGGATTTCAGTTGGTTTGGTCCTTGTTCCATGTCATGACCATTTTGGCCTCATAATTTTGAAAAATAGATTAAAAAGTTTTTGTTTCTTTCTCATAGACAGAAGCATACAACGTAGTATGTGAGTTTGGTCATCGTCTTTTTGGAATCTGAGAACGTGTTCTCTGTCCATGCAGTGGGGGCGGGGCTCGGTAGGGGTGATTTGGGCAGGGGGAGGGACCGAGACTGCAGCGCAGGCACAGAGTTGATGAGAAGTGCAGTCCGTATGGGAGAGCGCGCTGGCGAACTTGCAGAGTGAGTTGGGCCCTATTGGGGTGGCTTAGCTTTTTAATATGGGGCTTGGTCTTCTGGGGTTTGGATGAAGGTGACGTCCTTTTTCCCTCCCCTACGTTCGTGTCATCTGTAATTCCTTGTTTGGGCTTCTACCGTGCGTCAGAAGTGAAACCCACGAGGGGTCCAACCCCACAATGCTAATGATGTTATAATGATATTACAATGTGGTCAGGCTTCCCAGAGGATGACTTGAGACCCCTCCTGCGCATGTCGGACTGGGAAATGTTCTGGAACACTAAAATGGAGGCTGGTGTAGGCTGCCTCGTGTTTCATTGAATTAGGGCACGCCATTCCTGCTAGTCGTTTATCTTGAAGGTACCAAAGGGTCAGCATACAGGTTAACCTGGACCTCAGTACTACCAGCTCTCTTAATACAATTTGAAAAGAAAATTCTTCCACACCGTAAGCATAGGAATTCTTCCAGATTATGTTGGAACTTCTTCAAAGGGAAAAAATAGTTTTCATTTTAACTAATTATTTTTCACATGAATGGCAGGTGGAGCACTACAAAATCCATATATTTGCAATCTGAAAAAAGAACTGAACATCTTTTTCTTGCCAAAAGTTTTTTTTTTCCTTTACTGGTGTTAGTGACAACAGTTTTTGGTTTTTTTTTTTCTGGATTAGATTGAAGACACTTGTGACATAATCAGTCCTAACGATGAATATTCCCATAGGGAGGCTGTTTCTAAGGAGACTTAAAAATACCCCTGAATTCAGATTTGTAACAATTTCTGGGACCTCTCCCCTCCCTTCTCTAATGGATTTCAGTTGGTTTGGTCCTTGTTCCATGTCATGACCATTTTGGCCTCATAATTTTGAAAAATAGATTAAAAAGTTTTTGTTTCTTTCTCATAGACAGAAGCATACAACGTAGTATGTGAGTTTGGTCATCGTCTTTTTGGAATCTGAGAACGTGTTCTCTGTCCATGCAGTGGGGGCGGGGCTCGGTAGGGGTGATTTGGGCAGGGGGAGGGACCGAGACTGCAGCGCAGGCACAGAGTTGATGAGAAGTGCAGTCCGTATGGGAGAGCGCGCTGGCGAACTTGCAGAGTGAGTTGGGCCCTATTGGGGTGGCTTAGCTTTTTAATATGGGGCTTGGTCTTCTGGGGTTTGGATGAAGGTGACGTCCTTTTTCCCTCCCCTACGTTCGTGTCATCTGTAATTCCTTGTTTGGGCTTCTACCGTGCGTCAGAAGTGAAACCCACGAGGGGTCCAACCCCACAATGCTAATGATGTTATAATGATATTACAATGTGGTCAGGCTTCCCAGAGGATGACTTGAGACCCCTCCTGCGCATGTCGGACTGGGAAATGTTCTGGAACACTAAAATGGAGGCTGGTGTAGGCTGCCTCGTGTTTCATTGAATTAGGGCACGCCATTCCTGCTAGTCGTTTATCTTGAAGGTACCAAAGGGTCAGCATACAGGTTAACCTGAGACCTGGCTCTCTCCTACCTCAGTACTACCACCCGCTCTGCAGGGGATCCGTGAAAGAAGTTCCGTTTGGAATTCAGGCGGGGTCTGCCCATGTCAGCCCACTCTCAGCCTGCCCTCCACCCCACAGCCCCAGTCCACCCCCTGGGCAGCACTTTCTTTTCTGACTCGATTGTGATAACAAGAGTTCATGAACACCAGCTCTGGACTGGGCTTCATGAAGATCTGTTCTTAGTTAAGCCTAATGGAAATGTTGTGACGGTCTTGCGGTTATTCCCGTTTTTCAGATGAGGAACCTGAGATCCAAGAAGGTGGGGGTGGGGGGAACAATGTGACTCAGAGGAAGCGGCAGAGCTGATTGGACCGCAGAACTTGTGTCTGCATGTCTGAAGACACATGACGAAAACAAATCCTGGGCACCATCAAACGGGCATAGCGTGGTGACTGCCTTGCTGGTTCTGATGTGATCACAGGTTGTGACGGAGCCACTGCTGGAAGACAGGTCTCTCAAAATACAGGCCTATGCTCTCTCCATATAGCTGCTTAGCTTACAACGCAGAGATGTTGGTCTCAAGAAAACACCCTAAACATTTAAAATCCTGTCTGATCTTTTTTCCGTGGAGGATGAAAATTGGTTACGCATTCCGTGACAGACCCTATGGATACAGCATAGAAGGAAATGTAATAAATTATAGTGATGTCAGAATTGTAACACTGCAGGCCCTTAGGGGAGGTAGAAACAACAATAACTGATTACATACTGCTCCCCATACTGCTCCCCACTATAGACTGCTGCTGTTGCTTGCACAGTCATCCGTACTTGTCAGGAGAGTGCCACCTGAAATTATTAGTGAGTAAGGTTATAATTGTACGTTTGTGGTTTAAAAATGAGTAATACGCTTGTCATTTTTTCCTGCCTCCTCTGCCTTCATTAGTCATCTGTATGTCAATAGTGAGCTTGGTTGTCAGTTCCGGCCTGACTTCAGTCTGGGGCCAGGGAGTCAGGGGGCTTAGGTCCTCAGCTCGCAGGGCCTGAGGGGCGGGCAGACTCAGGCTCAGCAGCCACCCTTAGGGCATGTTCCCCAGCAACTCGGGTAACTCAAGACCTCCTGGGACCTGTAGCAATGTAGTTCAAAAACCAGAAAGGCCTTTTATTTGGCTAGAACCTGCTGCTTTTGGTTTTTTGGTTCATGGTGTTCACTAGAGGTTATGGCTCTGGGAGACCCAAGAGAAGTTCAGAGGGCCTGACCTCTAGTGGCTAAGAGCATGGACTTTGCATCCCAATCCAGATCCAGATCTTCTTATTGGCTGTGTAACCTCAGGCAAGTTAATTAACATCTCTGAACCTCAATTTCTTTATCTAATTGGGGGCATTCCCTGGCAGTCTAGTGGTTAGGACTCTGTACTTCCAGTGCAGGGGGTAAAGGGTTCAATTCCTGGTTGAACTGAGATCTTGCAAGCCTTGCAGCACAGTCAATTTTTTTTTTTTTTCCAAAGACATTAAGATGAGGGATGATGGTACCCACCGCAGAAGACTGCCCTACAGGTGAAATGAGTTAGTGCCCAAGAGGTGGTCTGGGTACCACACCGGTCAGGAAGCCCACGCGGGAGCCAGACTGTGTAACACTAGCTCGACCACTTATTAGTTTGGGGGCATTTGGCAAATGTCTTAACCTCTTCGTGCTTCACGTAGTTCATCCATGAATCCGGGATGATGATGATAAGAGGGCTGTTGGCAGGATTACTTGAGCTATAACCCGCGTCAAGGTATTGAAAGGGCTTCTGGCCCATGGAAGGACTGTTGAGATGTCTGCTGTTATTACTGTTGATCATTTCTATCAGCAGCCACAGGCCATGTGGACTCCATGAAGGCAGACCCTGTGTGCTTCAGAGTTCAGAGGAACAAGGGAGCTGAGAGCTGGGGGCTCCTGGAAGCGTCGCAGAACTGCTAGATGCTGCAGAGACTCTGGGTATGACTGGGCCATGGGACCTGCCAGAACTAGGTGCGGATCCCTGCTCAGCCACTTACTAGCGTAGTGACCTGGAGCGATTTACATCATCTCTCTTGTCCTCAGTTTGTCCGACTGCAAAATGGGGGTGCTACCAGGGAGTCCCCGAGCCAAGCTCGGGCTAGACTCAAGCAGCCACCCTAGGGCATGTTCCCCAGCAACTCGGGTAACTCAAGACCTCCTGGGACCTGTAGCAATGTAGTTCAAAACCAGAAAGGCCTTTTATTTGGCTAGAACCTGCTGCTTTTGGTTTTTTGGTTCATGGTGTTCACTAGAGGTTATGGCTCTGGGAGACCCAAGAGAAGTTCAGAGGGCCTGACCTCTAGTGGCTAAGAGCATGGACTTTGCATCCCAATCCAGATCCAGATCTTCTTATTGGCTGTGTAACCTCAGGCAAGTTAATTAACATCTCTGAACCTCAATTTCTTTATCTAATTGGGGGCATTCCCTGGCAGTCTAGTGGTTAGGACTCTGTACTTCCAGTGCAGGGGGTAAAGGGTTCAATTCCTGGTTGAACTGAGATCTTGCAAGCCTTGCAGCACAGTCAATTTTTTTTTTTTTTCCAAAGACATTAAGATGAGGGATGATGGTACCCACCGCAGAAGACTGCCCTACAGGTGAAATGAGTTAGTGCCCAAGAGGTGGTCTGGGTACCACACCGGTCAGGAAGCCCACGCGGGAGCCAGACTGTGTAACACTAGCTCGACCACTTATTAGTTTGGGGGCATTTGGCAAATGTCTTAACCTCTTCGTGCTTCACGTAGTTCATCCATGAATCCGGGATGATGATGATAAGAGGGCTGTTGGCAGGATTACTTGAGCTATAACCCGCGTCAAGGTATTGAAAGGGCTTCTGGCCCATGGAAGGACTGTTGAGATGTCTGCTGTTATTACTGTTGATCATTTCTATCAGCAGCCACAGGCCATGTGGACTCCATGAAGGCAGACCCTGTGTGCTTCAGAGTTCAGAGGAACAAGGGAGCTGAGAGCTGGGGGCTCCTGGAAGCGTCGCAGGACTGCTAGATGCTGCAGAGACTCTGGGTATGACTGGGCCATGGGACCTGCCAGAACTAGGTGCGGATCCCTGCTCAGCCACTTACTAGCGTAGTGACCTGGAGCGATTTACATCATCTCTCTTGTCCTCAGTTTGTCCGACTGCAAAATGGGGGTGCTACCAGGGAGAATTAAGTAAAGTCATACATATAAAGTGCCCGATATGTGGCTGATACTCAGTAAATGAAGATGTTGTTTGCTGATTACTCTTCATCCTTGTATTTAAAGTGAATTCAAGGAGTAACTCATTATTGTCAGGCAGAGTGCAAGCTGCCAGTGTGAGAGGTGAGCAAGGACTTGGGTGCTCTGAGAGGGAGAGATTTAGATATGGGCGAAATCCAGGTGACGAGAAGCTGCCCGGAATGCTGGTGGTGATGAGCAGACCAATTTGGATCCCTTAGCTGCTTCCTCTAGTGAGAGATGTGGTTTAAACTAGGGAGTGAAAGGCATTGGATGCCAAGGTACGGAATTTGGTTTTCATTTCACTTGTCAAGAGAGGCTGTGAAAATCACTGAGGAAGAGGGCATGTTGGGGAGGGATTCAGGAACATTCTCTTATTTTGTGTAAATATTGAAAGTTCCAAAACTAGAATGGGTCTGAGGTTCCTTTTCTGGCTGTCTTCCACTTTGGATTCTCCCTGTTTCCCACCATACCCACTCCTGCAAATAAAAAACGGCTGCTTACCTATGGCCATGCACGAGGTCTGCTGCCTCCTCCAAGAAGGCTTCTCTGATTCTCCCAGGTGCCATAGGTATTCCTCTCCTGCTGAGGCCTCCCACGGCACTGTGGCCTCCAGAGATTCTTATCCCAGCTTACCTGGTGGAAACCATTCGTGGCCTTCCCTGTCCTGCTACTAGCCCGGAGAGCCTCTAGCGAACCTGGGCTCGACTGTGCTTTGTTTTTCTCTAGACTGCCTCAGTCCCCTCCTGCCAGCTCCAGCTTAGTGCGTTGTACCTTGGAGATGATATGAGGAGGACGGGATGCGTGAGGAGAGAGGAGAGGGGATGCTCCATTGAGCACATGAGTGGGCAGTGATGGAGGGAGGAGGCAAAGAGCGCTCGGTCCGCAGTCTGAGCAGCAGGGAGGCATCACCCAGGCATCCATGGGATGTACTGTACATGGAGGTGGGGAAGTGATGGAGTCCCCTGCTTATGGATGTGCTTCTCATCTGAAAAAATGAGAGTAAGAGGACTTAATTCACAGAGTTACATACCTCCCTGGATAGTTATGGGCTTCATGGGAAAGGGAATAAGCACCTGCTTCAGTATATCTGAGAATCCGTGGGGGAGCAGTGGTTTTCACACGTCAAAGTAGCAGGACCCTTTATTCAAAATTAAATGTTAAGCTATGACCGATGGATGGATAGATACAAAGACGGTATATAGATGACAGAGAAGAATGACCTTAGACAAGACACTGTCCTCTGGACCTTGATCTCTGGACCGCGAGGCATGGAGTTTCCTCTGGATTTCTCAACCACTGACATCTTGGACTGGATAATTCGTGGCGGTGTGGGAGGGTCCTGCACATTGTTGGATGTGCAGCAGCGTCCCCGGCTGGGCTCCCCGGATACAATTAGCACCCCGTCGCACACACAGCCTGTTATAACAAACCAAAATGTCTTCAGACACTACCAACTGTCCCCAGGGGACCAGAACCATCCTCAATTATGAGTCACTGGGCCCAGTGGTCTCTGATACCCTTGTTCTTTTTTTTTTTTAAAAAACATTTTAATGGTTACTCCTACTGAGTCCTCAGCACATCTTTTAAACTCTCTGTTAATGGTGGCTGTTAGGACTATTCTTTGCTTCCCTTTAAAAATTCTTATCATTTGGTTATCCTTTGTCTAACACAGTGGCTGATAATTTAATGTCCAATCTGGTAGCACATCTTACAGCAGAATGGTCGGCTTTGCTTTCTCATTAGCGGTCCCCGGGGAAGTCCAGCCATCAGTAATCAGGTGGCTGCCATGGCGGAGGCAGGGCACATGGTCGCTCTGTACTGTTCCCCCTCCTGCTGCATGTTCTTCAATTTGGCCTTTCCTGTTCCCACTAACATTCCCCCTGGTGTTCTTTTCTCTTCTCGGTTAACTAGACACAGTGTAAAATGGAACTTTTTTCCACTCCTCTTTTATCTTTGTTCACCCATTAAAAACAACATGATCCAACCTCCAGAACAACTTCTTTACTTTGGGTCGCTTTAGGTCGCTTCCACTGAAAGACCATTAAAATCAGCTTTTAGGTTTGCAATGAGAAAGGGGCGTTTGCCATTTTTATCTTAGTATTCATGTGCTTTTTTAAGATTCAAGAAAATGCCAGAATAATATTCATGGGAAGAATTCAACTACCAGAATAGACTAATCTACAAGAGAATTATTATAGTCTGTCATATATTAATTACCCCAAACAAGTTGGTCTTTTGGGATAAATGAGAAGTATTTGTTTCTGTATTTTCTTGATCCAGGAGGAAAAATACCAGTGGGGGAAAACGTATGTTAGAAATGAGCAAAATACATTAAGGTTATTAATCTTAATGCCACAATATGAGCATCCCACTATTTTGGGGCTTGTACATTTTTAAAGTCACTCATCATAGATGCCTTTGTTAAGATTTCATAGTCGCCCATGATCAGAATCTGTCTGCTTTTGTTAGTTTGCTGTTGAAATGGAGAGTTTTGGGTGAAGTATTATGGGATGACTGTTGTTTTCATTTTTAAAAACTCTTTAATTTTGTAGTGGGGTTAGTTGTCATTGTTGCTGTGATGATTCTAGGTGAACAGCGAAGGGGCTCGGCTGTACAGACACATGTGTCCGTTCTCCCTCACACGCCCCTCCCAGCCAGGCTGCCACATAACAACTGAGCAGAGTTCCATTTGCTGTACAGTAGGTCCTGGTTTGTCATCCATTTTAAATATAGCAGTGTGTACATGAGTTTCCCAAACGCCTTAATAGCCCCTTCCCCCGGCAACCGTAAATTCGTTTTCTAAGTCTGTGAGTCTCTTTCTCTTTTGTAAGTTAAGTTCATTTGTTTCATCTCTTTTTAGATTCCACATATCAAATGATATTTCTCCTTCTCCGTCTGACTTCCTTCACTCAGTATGACACTCTCTGCGTCCATCCATGTTGCTGCAAATGGCCTTATTTCATTCTTTTTAACGGCCAAGTAATATTCCATTGTATGTATGCGTGCCACATCGTCTTTATCCATTCCTCTGTCATCGGACATTTAGGTTGCTTCCATGAATTGACTACTGTAAATAATGCTGCAGTGAACGTTAGGGTTCATGTATTATCTTTTTGGATAATGTTTTTCTCCAGATATATGTCCAGGAGTGGGATTGTTGGATCATATAGTAGCTCTTTTTATAGTTTTTTAAGGACCCTTGATACTGTTCTCCATAGTGGCTGTACCAGTTTACATTCCCACCAGCAGTGTAAGAGGTGGGAACACTTCTTTTTTGCTATCTGCCTGGGGCCTGTCGCCCAGTAGATGCTCCATAAACTTGTGGTGACTTGAGTTAACAGAAATGTTTCTGGGGATCTCTGCATTTCCTCATTGAGTTAAAGGACCCTTTGTGAGTTTTGAAAATGGGACTGACCTGGTGTGCCCACTCTAGTATTCTTGCCAGGAAAATTCCACGGACAACAGAGCCTGGTGGGCTAAAAGGGTCGGACACTGCCGAGCAGCTGAGCATGCAGCCCGCTCTTTGGGAGATGATGTGATCTTCATGGACAGGGGCTGATTGGTCTGAGTTAGATAGCCCCACCTCCTGACCTATGGCCTAGCATTTAGTCAGCATCCAGTAAATATTCTGGTTGTTACGTCCCACTGGAGCTCATATACCTTGCACTGAACTGTCAGAACAAAGACGTGAATCCATCCAGGCCTGTTGAGCTCCAAGCCCATGTTCTCATGCACTATGAACAGTTGCCTCTGATAAATCTGTTTTCTACATCTCGATTTTAGTTTGCTTATTCCTCCACACTGCCTTGGAGTGTTAATAAATAATCACTGTACATCCAGATTTTAGATAATTGTGTTTTCTAAAACTGACCCGGTTCTCTCTTTCGCTTCATGGAGTTGGTTTACTTCAAGGTAAAACAATAACAATTCAGACTCTCCAAGGCAAATCATTATACACAGAGGGCATTCTTTTTGTGGCCGTGAATTGCCTCTCCTTCCCTTCAGCAAATCAGCTTCCAGTCATCTGGGCCCCGAGGCCTTGGATGCAGCCCCGAGCTCTCTGCTGCTTTCTGATGAGTTCATGATGAACGCACTTGATGACGTGCTATCCAAGGCTGTAAGGCATTAATTATTTAAATTAAGTGGGTGTTAAGAGAATCCAGAGTCAGTTTCACTTTGCCCAGAGATATCAGAGAACCCAGAATATTAGAGCCAGAGGGAGCCTTAGTCAGCCCTGGTTCAGTCCCCCTCACTTCCCAGGAAGTGGAAATGGGGATTCAGACGAGCAAACGCACTTGGCCAGGGCGAGTGGTTTAGTGACCCTGCCGTCTGCCTACTGCTTCCCTGCTCTTTCTGCTTTATCCTCCTGCCACTTAGGCAGCAGGTCAAAAGGATTTCTCATTGAGAACAAGGAATTGTGAATGAACTCTAGAGTGAAGCGGTAATTTGTTCAAATTTGTTAAATATAACCATGCATTTCAAAAACTAAGCCCAATATAGTCAATCCCTAACTTGATTTGGAATAGTACCGTCTGCTGCTATTGAGTCATTGTACTTTTTAGTCATGTTTTTCTACTTGCATGTTACTTGCCACCATTACAGAATGCACAGAGAGGCAAGTGTACTTTTGTTTTTTTGATTCCTGAAAAATCATCAATGATTCTAGTAAGGTAGCAGTGTGATGCAGCCAAGAAGACGTCGACTTTGGCGTCGGGTGGCATGGCTTCACACTCCGCTAGTGTTATGAGACTTTGATAAGAACCTTCTCAGAGCTGATGGAGACTGTAACAGTTGTAGGTTCGTGCCCTCAAAGGACATGAGAAGGCCGGCGGGGAGGGAGGTGATGGCTTGGGCTGGAGCCCTAGAATGTTGGCTGAACGCCACTGGGTCTCTGTGGCTGATTTTAGACAACGATTGTGATAACTTGGAGCACTGTTGTTAGGCACAGTCCTAAGATAAACTTGCCTCTAGTTGGCATTAGATGTGAACATTTTCTTTTGCTTTCATGATGTTTTTGTAAAACACTTTAAGTTCTTCTTTTTCTGGAAGAGAATCTGTTCTAAATGAAATCTATACACATACACACACACCACCACTATGTAATTAAGTAATCAGTTCATGAAATGCATAGTGTGCTTCTGCAAGGTAGTAATGTTGGCCCTGGAGATGCATTTTAATAGAATGATAATGAAAGATAGGCAAAGAGTGGGAACTGGAAAATAAGCAGAATGAATGAAAAGAAGGATTGTGATGACGATGTCACCATATATCTGGTGCGCACTGTGGACCAGCCATTGGCGAGTAATATTGGGTTGACAAAGCGTTCATTTGGGTTTTTCCATATGATGTTATAGAAAATGATAGCGAACATTTCAGTCAACCCAGTATAAATGCCTCATCCCACCAGCTACTCACAGCTTGTCTACAGTTAGATAGTACTATCATCTACCTCTTACAGTGAAGAAACGGAGGCCTAGGCAGGTTGAATAGCATACAAGCAGTGAACTTGGACTTTGTATATAGCTCCAGGGTGCAAGTTCCTAGTGGTCTTTTGTGTGGATTAAAATGGCAGAATAGTGACTGCTAATGGCTAAAAACTTGTTGGGGTGACAAGAATGTTTTAAAATTAGACCGTGGTGAGAGTTGCCAGATTCTGTGAATTAATAAAAAAAATAATTGAATTGCACACTTTAAATGGGGGAATTGTATGGTATGTATATTGCGTCTCAAAACAGTTATTATAAAAAGGCAGTATAGGGCTTCCCTGGTGATCCAGTGGGTAAAGAGTCTGCCTTGCAGTACAGGGAACACTGGTTTGATCCCTGGCCCAGGAAGATCCCACGTGCTGTGCAGCGGCTGTACTGGTGTGTCTAGTTAGGAGCCAGTACTCTGGAGCGCAGGCCCCCAGAGCCGGTGCTCTGCAATAAAAGAGGCCACTGCAATGGGAGGCCCATACAAGCCGAAGAATCAAAAATGGATGAAAATAAATAAATTAAAAAAATAAGAAAGAGGCCAAAATTTAAAAAAAAAAAGAAAGGCAGCGTAACTTGGTGATTAATGTTCATTGGTTGTTACCTGCATGTTGGCATTGTTTTATATTATCTATTCTCTCTGCTCACTCTTGGCAGTCCTGAGCCCTTTATTTTAAATGTACTCTTTATTTTGGGTGTTCTGTTTTGTTTCTCTTATGTAAACTTTCCCCATTTATGACTTGTAGCAGTGTGTGTGTGTTTTTTTTTTCTAGAAATAGATAGCATTCATAAACTAAAACAGTTTCATTGGGGAAATTTTCTGTGGCACTGCACTGCAACAGAACGATCTTGGCAGAAATACTGGAATCCTGTAAAATAGAGTTCATATTGATATGCTTTAATCAAAAATTTCTGTTTAGAAGCAATAAAGCCAGGTTGTTAGGCAGCCTCAGTTCTATCCTTAGCTCTCCGGCTAAAAACATCTTCATCTTTTGATGATGATGCCGTAACTGTATCTTTGAATTTTTTTCTCTGGTACTAAAGGAGGACTCTTTTTTTGTTAAAAAAAAAAAAAAAAAACCCAAAAACTTTATTGATGAGTAATTAACATTGTATACATTTAAAGGGAATAATGTAATGAGTTTATATACATTGCAGAATGATTACTGAGATTAAGATAATTAATGCAGTTATCACCCTACATAGGTAGCTCCTCTGTGTGTGTGTGTGTCTGTGTGTGTGTGTGTGGAGAATGCTTAAGACCTACTCTCAGCAACTTAGGTATACAATTCCATACTATAATGATAGCCACCATGTTGTGCATTAGATCTTTAAGGCTTATTCTTCCTATACCTGGAAGTGTGTATTCTTTACCTTCATGACTTTCTTTTGTGCTTCTCCCAGTTCCTGACAATCAGCATTCTCTTCTCTGTGAAGTTGGCTTTAAAAAACAAGAGGAGTCTCGGGTCATAATGGCCCTGCGCACCCGCCAGCCTCGCCTCCCTGGGTGGTACACAGTTATTCCTAGGCCTTTCTGAAGTCTGACACCATAACCACGAACCGGGCGTATCCCGTGGCGTCAGTCACAAGAGCCAGCCCTTGCCAGCCTCGCTGTGACTGTCCACCCTGGGGGGAGGCACCTGGTCTTCCAGCTCACCTGACTGCATCCTGCACGTCCCTACTCTGCACCTGCGCCCAGACTCTTGCCTCTAGCTGGCATTGTGCTCACTCTGTCTCTCCGCACCAGCTCTGCCTTTTGAGACCATCCCCGTCTGTATAGCCAACCTTCAGCTGAAAGGCACCAGAGCTACTCTTGGTGTCTTCAGCAGCAGACAGGTATTTCAGTGCTGTCGGTCTGGCACTGACCGGATCGCTGGGATGTGTGGGCTTGAGGTCTCCAGGCTGGGGCTCCAGAAGTGACACCCTGCACGTCATCACTGAAATGGTCCACCCAAGGGAGATAGGGAATCAGGAGGCTGGAATCACTGCACTTCAGGACATGCACATGGCTAAGGGGGCAACCCAGGGCGAGGAGACCCCAACACAGCCACTACGGCTGTCTCTCCACACCCACCCAGCCAGTGAGGGCCTCTGGACCATTGCCGTGGCGTGATCCACGTCTCCATGACTTTGCTTGCCAGGAGTAGAAATTAACCAAAATCTAGAAGCCTAAACCCATCTGAAAATGTAAGAGGAGGATGTTTGCCTCTCTCTAGTCTTTGAAATATATGAGCATATTAAAATAAATACATAAATTAATCTATATGTGTCTGTGTGTATGTGTACTAAGCTACTTTTATTCGTGTCTGACTCTTTGCAACCCCTTGGACTGTAGCCCTCCAGGCTCCTCTGTCCGTGGAATTCTCCAGGCAAGAAGACTGGACTGGGCTGCCGTGCACTTCTCTGGGGGATCTTCTCCGCCTAGGGATCAAACCCCCGTCTCCTGCACTGCAGGCAGATTCTCTACCACCGAGCTATCAGGGAAGCCCATGTATGTGTATATATAGTCACACAAATACAGGTATACATATCTTTGAATATAAACATAAGTCATGTATATTGAAATAGAAATATGTCTTATGTTTATATAAAAATGCATATAGCTTGTTATGTTCCAGGCAACGTTCAAAGTTCTCCACATACACACACTCATTTCACTCTCGTTTATTGTCCCATCTTTTAAGTGAGGAAGCTAAGGCACAGAGAGAAGAAGTAAATCGGCTGAGTTGTAAGCCTCCTCTCCTATGAGATACATTTTACTGCCACTCCCCAGCCCCAGTCCTGAAGCAGTGTTGACCCAAATGCTCAATAAATGGTTACTGAAGTAATTGAAATGTGGGTCATCAGTAAACCATCTTCCCCTCTTTGGGCCTTAGGGTTCTCCTTTGAAAAATGATGGGCTAAGACTCTGACCTCTAGGGTTGAATTGCCAGGATGGCCTCAAGGCTAGCTGCCATTGTATTTCTCTAACCGTGCACCAGTTTTCCTTAATGGGAAATAAACTTACTAAAATAAATATTAGGTATATAGGACTTCAGAATTTGCATGGCCTTTTTAATTTGCTAATCTCATTTGCTTTTCACAGTCATCTCGATGGTTACGACAGGGATGGTTGTTTCATTTTAAAGGTGAGAAAGCCGAGAGGCAGAGTGGCCAGCTTGGAGGTGGCCGAGATAAGACCAGAATCTATATTTCCTTGACTGTCGCCAGTTCACCATAGTGTTTTCCTAAAGTGTAATAATATTTGGTCTTCAATATAATGAAGACCAAATATTCATTTTATTGAGTCCCTTCTTTTCTTCCTTTTGCTTCCCCCTCCTCTCCCTTGTCCACTCTCCCTGCCATCCCGACCCGCATCTCTTCTTCAATTCAGTATTTTCTTTAGCAGTTGCTGGTTTATAGTTTGAGATAATAAGTATCTGTTCATGAATGTGCTGGAATCCCCAGAAGAAGCAAAAAACCATCCCTATTGCATCTCCTTGCCTGTCTCTCCTCCCTCCATCCTTCTCTCTCTCCATCTTTCTCTGTTTCTTTCGTTTATTCTATAAATATTTATTTTAAACTCTCCTTCCCAAGATTCATTGGAGATTCAGCCTTCGCCCTAGCAGATGGCCTGAGAGGCCAGCTTTCATAACCTGTTCCTTCTTCTTCCAGCAGTGAAGGATAAATATTTCACGGTCAGCATATTTTATCAATGACCTAAGGCTTTCTGATGACTTTCCATCTGCGGGGCCTAGTTTATTTTGTTGCCTTGGCTTTTTAAGAGGTTTCTGGTATGTAATGTATCTGTAACAAATAACCAGTTGCTTTTGTTTGAAGGAAAGTCATCTTAGAGGAGCAAGTTACAGTCTGCTTTTCCCCTACTACCATAATTTTATATGTTATAAAATGACATCTAACAGCATTACCATAAGGGGCCAGGTGCCCCTTATGCCAGTGGCGGGCATGAGCTCCTGTTTATCATCCTTTGTTATACTTGTCAGTTCCCCTGTTCACATCTGTCCCCTCCCTCTCCTGCCACCCCTTAAGGGTAGGACTGTGGCTTAATCACGTTTATATCCCCAGGGTCTGATCTGTATTGAAAGTAGAATAACAATGAAAAAATAACATAGCCTCTGCACAAAGGATAATTTAGAAGCTTCTGAAACCTTCTGGAAATCTCCTTAGGCCTGAGTTCCTCATCTGTTCAGTGGGTGTGATAGTGATTTGACAGAGTTGTTGCTTGGGGACTTGAGCCACCCTGCCTTGAGCTTCTTCACAGTCTTCTTGGTCTCCTCCCTGTCCTTCTGGGCAGTGCTGGCATCAGCAAATCCAGGCTCCTTTGCACTTGGCAGCGAAGAGTTTAAAATCTTTTTTATAAACAATGTCAAGCTCCCCTTTTAATTGTGTGTACCAGCTTTCACATATTTTCCTTAGTAAATCTGGAGCGCTAGCTCCATCTTAGAAGTTAGTCCTCTTTGCTCATGTTAATATATTCTTTGAGACTGAGCCCAATAAAGTCATTTATAAAAATATTTAAATCAGCTCCTAGCAATAATAGGGGCTTCCCTGGTGGTTCAGATGGTAAAGAATCTGCCTGCAATGCAGGAGACCTGGGTTCAATCCCTGGATCGAGAAGATCCTCTGGAAACGGGCATGGCAACCCACTGGCAAGAATACTGGGTTGCTAGTATTCTTGCCTGGAGAATCCCATGGCCAAAGAATCCTGGCGGGTTGCCGTCTGTTGGGTCACAAAAGAGTCAGACACGACTTAGCAATTAAACAACAAGAAGAAGAAATGGTGAGGATGAACATCTCAGAGGCCCAAATCCATTGTCCTGTGCTCCCACTCCATTTGTGAAGGCTGGTTCTCCATTCCAGCCCTGAAGGTTTACAGCTACACGGGCCGTAAGAGTGGTTAGGAGGAAATTACAGATCTCTGGGCATGAGAATGAAATGAATCGATGTTGAAGGCTTAGTGAGAAGTAGCATGCTGGATGCAGAACACTGCCTCTGTGGCTGACCAGCTGGGTGGCCCTGGGTAAGTCACGGAACTTCCCTGTGGTCAGCCCTGAGTGCCGCTGAGTACAGAGTATGGATTGTCCTGCACACGGGAGGGATGCCTCTTAGATGGCTCATGGCTCATAGATCTTGCGCTAGAGGCACAGGACTGCTTTAGCTCCAGTTTACAAACATACAGGATTACCACTCCCATGCAGGGTCACCCAGTGACTTCTTGATTGCTAGCCTGTAATGTACAATAAAGTATTGTAGGGCGTCCCCTGGTGGTCCAGTGGGTAAGGACACTGCCTTGCAGTGCAAGGGGCGCCGGTTCGATCTCTGGCCTGGGAAGATCCCACGTGCCGCGGAGTGGCTGGACCCATGTGCCCAATCACTGAGCTGGAGCTCTGGGGCGCATGCGCCCGGAGCCGGTGCTCTGCGACGACAGACGCCACCGCGATGGGAGGCCCACAGGAGCCAAAGAACAAAGACGGATGAAAATAGAGAAATGAAAGACCAATAGAAGTGGCCCGCCCGCTCCCCTCCCTCCCCAACCCAATCCCCGCCCAAAATAAATAAATAAATAAATCTTTAAAAAATAAATAAATAAATAAAGTATTGTAATGTAAAGTACTGTGCTCTAATGTAGTCTACCAGAGATGATGTGCTTATAGTCATCTCCTGCTCAATTGTGTCCAACTCTTTGCGACCCCATGAACTGCAGCCCGCCAGGCTCCTCTGTCCATGGGATTCTCCAGGCAAGAAGACTGGAGTGGGTAGCCATGCGCTTCTCCAGGGGATCTTCCAGACCCAGGGATTGAATCCCAGTCTCCTGTATTACAGGTGGATTCTTTACTGCTGAGTCGCTGGAGACGCGCCCCAGAAGATGATGGTGGAATTTAAATATTTAGTAAATAAGAAAATCTTTACTAATAGTGACAGTTATTGTGCCTGTTTGTTTACTGCTTACTCAGTGCCCCACACTGGCACTGTGCTGATTACTTTGTATACTCTTATACTAGACCCTCACTATTTGAGAGATGCCGTGAAGGTGGGCTATAATAGTAGTTTTTCTCATTATTTTTTGAAGTGCCTTTTTTTTTTTTTTTGGTCACTTCTATTGATCTTTCATTTATTTATCTTTGTTCTTTGGCCCGTGTGGGCCTCCCATCGCAGTGGCCTCTCTTGTCGCAGAGCACTGGCTCTGGCTGCATGTGCTCCAGAGCTCCTGCTCAGTAATTGGACATATCGGTTCAGCCGCTCCACAGCATGTGGGATCTTCCCAGGCCAGGGATCGAACTGGTGCCCCTTGCACTGCAAGGTGGTGTCCCTACCCACTGGACCACCAGGGAAGTCCCAGTTTTTATCATTATTTTTTAATGGTTCCAGGATACTTAAAAAATTTATTGGACTACAGTTGCTTTAAAATGTTGTGTTAGTTGCTACTCATAGTAGTTTACATTGTACAGAGTTTGAGTCACAGGACCAGGAGGGAACAGAGAGGGTGTCAGGCTCAGAGGAAGACCCTGTGATCCAGAAAGGGAAAGCAGTGTTCTTTGACTCATTCAGCAAATTAGTGGAAAGGCTGGCATTGAAACACAGGCTGCCCAGTTCCTAGGCCAGTGCCTGTTCCGTGCCCCTGCTACACACATACTTGCTGCTAGCCCCGTGAAGGTTAAGCGATGAATGAATCTTCAACAGGTTTTATTACTATCTTTTCTCTAGCAACTCTGAGTCCCAATAATGTCTTTTATACCCGAGTCTTGTGCAAGTTGACCAGTTAGGGAATCTTACTGAAAACCAATATTAATATTATTAATAGAATTGGTAAAATATAGTAAAGAAGAATTAAAACTTTAAAATGGTAAAAGAAAAAGTTGCAAGAAAAAGAAAATCTTACAGGGCACGGTCGTGGGCTCAATATAATTTAAACCAGAGTTGGGCAAATTTTTTCTGGAAAGGGCCAGATAATGCATATTTGAAGCTTAGTGGCCACAGACTATATAGAAACACTGTTTCGTAGACACTGTTGTATTTATAAAATAGATGGCCAGCTGGATTTAGTTTATGAGCTGTCGTTGACGTACCTCTGACATTAGCACTCCTGACCCTACAGAAAGGAGTGTGAGTTGGTGCGCTTGTGAGCGCTTCGGGGTATATATTCTTCTGTCAGGCAGGCAGGAAATAGCCAAACCCAAGTTCGGGTAAAGCAGTCTGGTGTTGCCCAGGGGTTTGCCAAAGGCCACATCTCTCAGAGGGTAATCCTTACTGATTGATATTAAGTTTCCCTGTTCTTTTTGGAAACCCAGCTTATAGGCATTTTGAGTAGTGACGTTTTATCAGCTAGTGTGTATGTGAGTGGTAAGGACAAGAAGGCCTAGGCTCAGCCTCACCAAATACTAGACCCTACAAACTACTCTGAACTTAAACCACCCTCCCTGCCCCCACATTGTTATCCCTGTTTAGTCATAAACATGTCTGAATAGTGATGATCGTGGTGCTTGGTATTTATTGAGGACCTTCTACTCATATGGCAATGTACTTGACATTAATCCATTTTCACCATTGAATCCTCACAACAACTTGATGAGACCGATACTTTTATGTCCCCCATTTTGCAAATAAGAAAACTAAAACTCAGAGACTTGGTCACGGTCAAACAGCAAGCAGGTGACTGGAGCACATCTGAAACCCAGGCTACGTGATGATAAAATCTGTTCTTCTGTCTCTGCCCCAAGTTCTTGGGGGCACAGGGAGCCTGCCTTTTGGTGTTTCGGCCATGTCACTTGGCCTGTGGGATCTTAGTTCCCCAACCAGGGATCGAACTGCACCCCCTGCATTGGAAGTCTGGAGTCTTAACCCCTGGACCTCCAGGGAAGTCCCCAGGCTGCCTTTCAAAGTGCAGGCCGACCTCAGAGGTATCACAGGTTCAGTTCCAGACCTCTGCGAGAATACTGCAGTAAAGCAAGGCCACACAAGGTTTGGGGTTGCCCATTGTATGTGAAGAGTATGTTTACACTATACTATAGTCTACTCAGTGGCAACCCACTCCAGTATAATTGCCTGGAGAGTCCTCTGATCCTGGCAGGCCACAGTCCATATAGGGTCGAAATGAGTCAGACACAGCTGAAGCAACTCAGCACAAGCACCTAGTGTACTAAGTGTACAAAAGCAGTATGTCTAAAAAAGATGGATACACATTAAAAGTACTTAATTCCAAAAAAAAAAAAAATTGCCAAGCTTCCCCTGCGCCTTCAGCGAATCCTCTTTTTGTAATGGTGACCTCAAAGATTGCTGACTGCAGATGAACCGAATGAAGCAGTAACAATTAGGAAAAAGCTTCAGCTATTGCGAGAATTACCAAAAGTGACGCGGAGTGAACAAATGATGTTGGAAAAATGGCACTGATAGACTTGCTTGAGGTGGGGTTTCTGGGATTCCAGAATCCTTCAGTTTGTGAAACTGCGCACTATCAGTGAAGCGCAATAGACCAGAGTGCAGTGATGAGGGCTGCCTTTAGGCACAGTCTTCATCTGCCTCTGAACTGGAGAATATTCTCTCACTCCTTCCTCTCCCATGCTGCTTTTATGTGTCTTTGAGTCTCCTTCTCGGGCCTGCCCTTGGACAGCCGCAGTGGCTCCTGACAGGCCTCGCCTTAAAACAGCTCTATGGAGATAGAATTCACATACCACACAAGTTCCTTACAGTCAATTTTAGAACATGGTTGTTACCTCAGAAGGAAGCCCCAGACTCTTCAGGTGCCATGCCACAATCCCCCCGTTCACTCCCCTACCTCCTTCTGCCCTAAGCATCCATTAATCTACTTTCTGACTATAGATTTTCCTCTTTGGGGCTTGCATATAAATGGACTCATGCATTAACAGTATACTGTGGACTTTTGTGATGGATTCGTTTCACTTAGCCCCATGTTTTCAAGGTACATCCAAGTTGTTACATATAGTAGATCTTCCTTCATTTTTAATGGACAGGTTATATTCCATTGTTTGAATAGACCGTATTTGTTTATCCCTTCATCACTTGATTAGATGGATATTTGTGTGGTTTCCCTCTTTGGGCTATTATGAACGATTTGTCTTATTCTCTCAGTTTAATTTTCCTGAAGTGCAGCCTTCAGTCATGTAACCTCTCTGAGGGAAAGTCAGCACGGATTTTGCATGGCTTCTAAGACATCATTGAAACTCCTGAGTTTGGGGTTTCTTGTGGGAATGCGCCTGGGGTGCAGTGGGCACTTAGGCTGGGAAGAAATGGTGGGGAACTGTGCTTTACCCAGCGTGGAGCCCTCCCACGTGGACGAAGCCTTCCGCTAGCTCTCCCATGCCCCCAGCCAGAGCTCTCACGTCTGTTCCACTCATTTGGTCCTCAGCATGTGCTGCTGCGCCATTGGGAAGGAGATGCCTCTCTCTGCTTCTCGTTTCCTTTGCTGGAATGGGGACCCCTTGAGGTCAGGGAGCAGGTCTGACTCATACTTAGGATCATGAGTGCAATCATCAGACCTGTCATTTGTTTGATGCACTGGATGTGCCAGGCCCTTTACGTGGTCCTCTCTTTTGTTAACTGACCAGGCAAACCATCAGGGTGGGTGCCATTATTCCAATTTTATAGATGAAGAAACAGACTGTGAGAGTTTCTGGAGCTTGAATGTGGTGACTCAGTGAGTAAATGATAGGGCTCAGGTCATTGGACTCCAGGGTCTGAAATCTCACAATGCCCTGCTGACAAGGACTTCTTTTTCTCTTCTTGCTGCTTCTCCTCCTCCTCCTTTTCATCATAAATCATCACTCCCACTTTGCAGATGAGGACATTAAGGTTTTAAACAGATAGGTGACTTCTCTTGGGTCACATTCTTAGGAAATGATGAAACAGGAACTTTAAAATTAGAACTTTTGTCTCTAAGCCCATTTTACTTTCCTGACTGTACCATGGCATTAGTGTATGTTGGGGCGTCAGCCAGCTATTTGAGGATGATAATTAGCATGTTATCAAACTGTAGGGAGGGGAAGATGGACGCACATAAACAACTAGAGGAACTGAAAGATACTACATTGTTTGAATAGACCGTATTTGTTTATCCCTTCATCACTTGATTAGATGGATATTTGTGTGGTTTCCTCTTTGGGCTATTATGAACGATTTGTCTTATTCTCTCAGTTTAATTTTCCTGAAGTGCAGCCTTCAGTCATGTAACCTCTCTGAGGGAAAGTCAGCACGGATTTTGCATGGCTTCTAAGACATCATTGAAACTCCTGAGTTTGGGGTTTCTTGTGGGAATGCGCCTGGGGTGCAGTGGGCACTTAGGCTGGGAAGAAATGGTGGGGAACTGTGCTTTACCCAGCGTGGAGCCCTCCCACGTGGACGAAGCCTTCCGCTAGCTCTCCCATGCCCCCAGCCAGAGCTCTCACGTCTGTTCCACTCATTTGGTCCTCAGCATGTGCTGCTGCGCCATTGGGAAGGAGATGCCTCTCTCTGCTTCTCGTTTCCTTTGCTGGAATGGGGACCCCTTGAGGTCAGGGAGCAGGTCTGACTCATACTTAGGATCATGAGTGCAATCATCAGACCTGTCATTTGTTTGATGCACTGGATGTGCCAGGCCCTTTACGTGGTCCTCTCTTTTGTTAACTGACCAGGCAAACCATCAGGGTGGGTGCCATTATTCCAATTTTATAGATGAAGAAACAGACTGTGAGAGTTTCTGGAGCTTGAATGTGGTGACTCAGTGAGTAAATGATAGGGCTCAGGTCATTGGACTCCAGGGTCTGAAATCTCACAATGCCCTGCTGACAAGGACTTCTTTTTCTCTTCTTGCTGCTTCTCCTCCTCCTCCTTTTCATCATAAATCATCACTCCCACTTTGCAGATGAGGACATTAAGGTTTTAAACAGATAGGTGACTTCTCTTGGGTCACATTCTTAGGAAATGATGAAACAGGAACTTTAAAATTAGAACTTTTGTCTCTAAGCCCATTTTTACTTTCCCTGACTGTACCATGGCATTAGTGTATGTTGGGGCGTCAGCCAGCTATTTGAGGATGATAATTAGCATGTTATCAAACTGTAGGGAGGGGAAGATGGACGCACATAAACAACTAGAGGAACTGAAAGATACTACATTGTGATGAGCACTATAAATGCCATAGAAATTTGAGAATGTAAGAATCGCAAAGACACGGCGGGCTGCAAGCTGTTAGGGAAGAAGTTTATTTGGGAAGAGTTCCCGGGCGAGATCCACAGGTCCGAGAGATGGGCCAGGGAAATCGCGCCCCGGAGATGGGACCAGGAGGTTTTATTAGGGAGGAGGGGAGCAGGAGGAAAGGGGAGGGGATCCCTCAGGGCAGGCGCAGAAACGAGTTCTTTGTTTAAGCTTGGCGGGAAGTCCAGTGATGAGCCCACTATCCTTCAGGTGGCTGCGGGCGGGGGGTGTGAAGTTCTTGACACTTTGTGAGGAATTTTATGGCCAAGGCTATCTCCTTATCGCAGGTCTAGGGAGACTCTCAGGCGCCAGCAGGTAAGCAACTGACCCCCTGATTTGGTGCCGGGAGTCTGGTCGCGGTGTTGACCCTAACAACTTGGCCCTTTCTTATGATTATTTAGTGCTGGGGAGTCTCCGCCACAGTGTTAACCCTTTAATAGCCTACCACCCTAACAGAGAAAAGTTATGATAGCATCCTAGATGAAGGAATACTGATACTAGACCTTGAAGGAGGGATGAGTTTAGTGAGGCAGAGACATGAGAGGGGGAGAGGGCGAGAGATGACGATCTTCCCATGGGGCCATTTTCCACAATGACCCAAATTCTCTTCTGGGCACTGGTCTTACCCTCACTGGGAAAGTTGTGAGAAAGGAACAAATAGTTGCATAATATGGAAATGGACCTATGGCTTTGTCATATGCTTATATGTCTCAAGGTCTTCCCTGGTGGCTCATATGGTAAAGAATCCGCCTGCAATGCAGGAAACCTGGGTTTGAACCCTGGGTGGGGAAGATGTCCTGGAGAATGGAATGACTACCCACTCCTGTATTCTTGCCTGGATAAATGATGAAGCTCAGCATGCTCATGGCTGTCACAAGTCAGCCTTTCTTCTAGGACATTGTGCTAAGCAGAGGTTCTCCGTTTTCCTGGATTTAGTTCCAAGTTGTGAAATACGGAAGCAGACAGCACAGGCCTGAACTATTTTTTAATGGATACTTTGTTTTATTTATTGATTTGGCTATGCCACACGGAATCTTTGTTCCGTGACCAAGAAAATCAAACTCGAGCCCCCTGCAGTGGAAGCGTGGAGCCCTAACCACTGGACCGCCAGGGAATTCCCCAGGCCTGAACTATTGAACTGATACCAAGTTCCAGATAGTCCCGTGTGATAAGGAAGCATCATGCTATGGAATGCCTTAGGTGCATTCTCCCAGGAGGTCCCCCAGGAGACAGCAAGGAAGGCAGACAGACAGACAATTAGATGCCTGGGTCTCTAACAGGAGTTGCTTGGACTGGGCTGGGATTCTGCTATAACTTCGGGCTCTGTTTTGCATTTTTCTCAACACTTTTCTCTGACCTCAGAACAATCCATTTGTAGACTCGAAAGCCCAAAGGATCAATCCTTTTCTTATTCTGTTTCCAGAGCACTTTTGCTTCATCATCTTCTCAAAGTGTTCTTACATTGTCAGTGATCTGTTTCAGTAAGGTAGTCTACTTAGGTATTAACCAAATTTTTAAAACTCTGCATCTGATTTCATTTACTGCAATTTTAAAGGGAATAAATGGAGGCCTTGCCATATTTTTCATCACAGAAGTATTTTATCTTTATTCTGAAGATTTTATCCTTCCTCAAGTTCCTTTTTTTTTATTCCTCAAGTAGAATAGCTTACCCAATCTATTGAATATTCTTTTTTTCTTTTTCTTCAAAATTGAAAACCTGTTTCTCAGTTAAAAATCTGTTACCATGTCTGATTAAAACCCACAAATAACAAACCGTGTTCCAAACAAATGCTGTCATTAAAATAGCAGTAAAATAAATTGCACTAGTTTTTAGGTATTTGCAGCAGACTATTCAATAGCTTTTGGCTTCAAGGATGATTAAAAAGTACATTTATTGATTTCTAACCAAACCACAATATTAATAATCTCTGGAGGTGTAGTGGACTATTGGCTTTTTGTCAAAATGGCTTTGAGAGGAAGATGGCCTTTGGTTCTAATGCCAGCTTCTCAGGAGGTCAGAGTCTCCGTTTTCCTGGATTTAGTTCCAAGTTGTGAAATACGGAAGCAGACAGCACAGGCCTGAACTATTTTTTAATGGATACTTTGTTTTATTTATTGATTTGGCTATGCCACACGGAATCTTTGTTCCGTGACCAAGAAAATCAAACTCGAGCCCCCTGCAGTGGAAGCGTGGAGCCCTAACCACTGGACCGCCAGGGAATTCCCCAGGCCTGAACTATTGAACTGATACCAAGTTCCAGATAGTCCCGTGTGATAAGGAAGCATCATGCTATGGAATGCCTTAGGTGCATTCTCCCAGGAGGTCCCCCAGGAGACAGCAAGGAAGGCAGACAGACAGACAATTAGATGCCTGGGTCTCTAACAGGAGTTGCTTGGACTGGGCTGGGATTCTGCTATAACTTCGGGCTCTGTTTTGCATTTTTCTCAACACTTTTCTCTGACCTCAGAACAATCCATTTGTAGACTCGAAAGCCCAAAGGATCAATCCTTTTCTTATTCTGTTTCCAGAGCACTTTTGCTTCATCATCTTCTCAAAGTGTTCTTACATTGTCAGTGATCTGTTTCAGTAAGGTAGTCTACTTAGGTATTAACCAAATTTTTAAAACTCTGCATCTGATTTCATTTACTGCAATTTTAAAGGGAATAAATGGAGGCCTTGCCATATTTTTCATCACAGAAGTATTTTATCTTTATTCTGAAGATTTTATCCTTCCTCAAGTTCCTTTTTTTTTATTCCTCAAGTAGAATAGCTTACCCAATCTATTGAATATTCTTTTTTTCTTTTTCTTCAAAATTGAAAACCTGTTTCTCAGTTAAAAATCTGTTACCATGTCTGATTAAAACCCACAAATAACAAACCGTGTTCCAAACAAATGCTGTCATTAAAATAGCAGTAAAATAAATTGCACTAGTTTTTAGGTATTTGCAGCAGACTATTCAATAGCTTTTGGCTTCAAGGATGATTAAAAAGTACATTTATTGATTTCTAACCAAACCACAATATTAATAATCTCTGGAGGTGTAGTGGACTATTGGCTTTTTGTCAAAATGGCTTTGAGAGGAAGATGGCCTTTGGTTCTAATGCCAGCTTCTCAGCAGAGGTCAGAGTTGGGTGTCTGAGTCGAATGCATTTATGGTTTAGCAGCAAAGTTTCCCCAGTCTTGAGGGACTTGTTCAATCTGAAGGGACATGAACCATGTTTTGGAGACAGGACAGACACAGAGCATCTCAGCCTTACAGAGGATTTCTCCTCTTGCTTCATCTTCTTTGGTTGTGTCTTCTTGAGATGCTTCGCCATGGTAACCACCTTTCTTGGCACATGGTATTGTGGGAAAAGTACAGAGAATGAATGGCAGTACCTCCATTTTTTCCACTTGGACCAAGGAAAATGGCACACGTGTGAGGTTAGCCATGCCTCTGTCCTGCCCTGAGCTTTCACTTTTCAAGGAAGTTGGAATGATTATGAAGCTTTTCACTTTTCCTTGGCTAGAGGAGGAATCCTATTGCTTTCAGGTGTTGGTACTTTTATTTCTTTCGTTTCTTTTTTTGTTGTGGACCAGTTTTTAGGTCTTTATTGAATTTGTAACAGTATTGTTTCTGTTTTATGTTTTGGTGAATTCCCTGGGAGGCCTGTGAGATCTTAGCTCCTCGACGAGGGATGGAACCCACACCCTCTACACTGGAGGGTGAAGTCTTAACCAATGGACCACCAGGGAAGTACCCATACTTTTCAAAGGAAAAAAAGTCTTCCTTTCCTCTTCTTTGTGTTACAGTTCTCCTGAAGTCACTTCAACTTGGTCCCTGGAGTGCTGAGTTTTGGGGTAGCATCTGCCTTCCCTGTCTTGGCCACCTTTTTTTTTTTTTTTTTTAAATTTTGGCTCTATGTATGTATTTATTTATTTATTGTTCATGCGTCTTTGTTCTTCGGCCTGTGTGGGCCTCCCATTGCAGTGGCCTCTTTCATTGCTGAGCACTGACTCTGGGCGCATGCACTCCAGAGCGCTGGCTTGCAATTGGACACACCTATGCAGCCATTCCTCGGCATGTGGGACCTTCCCAGGCCAGGGATCGAACCGGCGCCCCTTTCACTGCAAGGTGGACTCTTTACCCACTCGACCACCATGGAAACTCTCTTGACCACCTTTTGGGATTTGGTCTTGTGATCAGATTCCTGGTGGTGGTTGCTGTCTCTGTCGTTCAGGGCCCCCACTCTTGCTCTTCTCTGCTGCTTTGCTGCCTTCTGCTCTCCCTCATTTCCTTTCTTTCCTCTCTTCATTCTTTTCTTCTGTGGCTCCCTCTCACTCTCTTTATCTGTCTTTCCAGTCGTCTTTCCATTCTTTCGCGTCTAGGTGTGAGCGTGTCCTCACTGAGGTGCCTTTTGGGGAGCTTTTCCTCACGTCCTTCGTGCATGGTCTGTTGAACCTGTTCTGAGCTCAGGCCATCTGCTCTGCAGACTCAGCTCAAATGCAGTCTTCTGCTGCATTATGATGCCCTGAAGTTGTTCTATCTCCCTGGTGGCTACTGAATGTGCGAGTGCATGTGTGTGTGCGTGCGTGTGTGTGCGTGTGTATGTGTGTGTGTGTGTGTGTGTGTAGCCAGTAAGGGGCAAGAGGACCCACAAGTTATTTTGGGAGTGCAGAGAGGCCCTTTTCACACTCACACTAGCCACTCAGTGGCCACTAGTATTTTCGGTTGTGGTTCTGGATTTCTTGAGCTTACCTATCTAGGATTTTGTCAAGTCTTCTAATATAGTAGTTTTCACACCTTTTTTTTTGCTTTTGCTTTTGCTTTCTACTCTTTTGCATGCTAGGTCACTTCAGTCGTGTCTGACTCTTTGCAGCCCTGTGGCCTGTAGCCCTCCAGACTCCTCTGTCCATGGGATTCTCCAGGCAAGGCTACTGGAGTGGGCTGCCATGCCCTCCTCCAGGGGGTCTTCCTGAACCTTCATCTCCTGCATTGGCTGAAGGATTGTTTGCCACAGTAGCACCTGAGAAACTCCTTATTTTCTTTCTTTTTTCTTTTTTTTTTTAAAGATTTATTTATTTATTTACTTTGGGCGGGGGTCGAGTTGGGGAGGGAGGGGAGCGGGCGGGCCACTTCTATTGGTCTTTCATTTCTCTATTTTCATCTGTCTTTGTTCTTTGGCTCCTGTGGGCCTCCCATCGCGGTGGCATCTGTTGTCGCAGAGCACCGGCTCTAGGCGCATGCGCTCCAGAGCTCCGGCTCGGTGATTGGACACATGGGTCCAGCCGCTCCACGGCACGTGAAATCTTCCCAGGCCAGGGATCGAACCGGCACCCCTTGCGCTGCAAGGCGGTGTCCTTACCCACTGGGCCACCAGGGGAAGCCCTCCTTATTTTCTTTTAACAGGTATTTAAAAATCTCTGAAATCTTATGCAGAGTCCAATATTTCCAACAGGTCAAATGGGAACTGCTGTGCCTGGAATGAGGCTGGGAGATTCAGTGCTTGCCTTCCTCCTCTCCTGCCTTGGGAACCAGTGTGCATCTTCAGGGCAGAGTTTGATGTACTTTCTCTTGGGCTGGTCCACTTCCCTTTTAATTCATAGGTGAGATCCAGAGAGAGAGACGGTAGAGGGCCTGGCCCAGACAGGCTCAAGGATAGAGAGTTGAAGAATTGTGTAATTAGGAGCCCAGTTTTTTTCTCCAAGTATGTATGAGCATTCTCACAGCTCTCCTGCGGGTCTTGGGGCTTAGGATGTGGAATCATGGTTCTTTTTGAGACAGAAAATATCCTCTCCCCTGCAGCCAGAAACCCCAAACAGACCCAGACACAGAAAGCAATTTGGCGGGTTAGCATGCCTTTGACCGAAATTAGTTAAGTGGGTAAGATTTGTACTTATCTTATTACGAGGTTGTTTCCAACTTTTATTCTAAGAAGAGTAGCTGGGTCACTCAGACCCAGTAAATGCAGATTGATTCCATCCCTTCGGGTCAGAAGGGCAGGGCTGAGATGGGCTGTGCTCCCAGGCAGAGGGATGCCGGAGGAAGCAGGGCAAGGAGCTGAGATGAGACCCCAGTTGTAGACCTGGGGGCAGCCCCACTGTCTGCTCTTAGCAGGTACCCAGTGGGGCTGTAAGCAGAGGGGCTCTGGGACAAGGGCTGCTCACAGGGGAGGCCTCGTCAACAGGGAGGTGGGGGGGCCTCTGTGCCTATTCAGACCTTTCTTACTCTCACCGTCCTCTGCCGAGTTCTGGAGCCTTCTAGGGGCTTCCTCTAAACCTCATGGCCGGTCCTCATGGTCACTGCCTTCTTTTAAACTCACCTCTCTCATCTGGATTAACCTGAGAGCACAGCACTGATCTTTTTGCTTCCAAATGTTTTGTTTCTTTTTTAAAGTTTACGGTGAAATACACATACTGAAGAGTACCTATACAGATGACTGAAGATAAAGAGGATTATAATGGAAAAATCAAATGAGCCCCATGTGTCCATCCTGTAGCTGGGAAGTAGAACACTACTGCCTATTGCTTTTGAAAGGGTAAATAGGCAGACTTGGTAAGGAGGAATAGGCAGACTTTCTGAGGAGGTGGAGGAGGAGGGAAGCGAACAAACCTTTTGTAGCCTAAATGTTTGCCTGGATAAAGATCTACTCTGAGACTATTGTCTTATGGAGGCAAACTATTTTGCATTGGAATGTCTCATCTAGTTCTGAAGGCTGGAGACCATCCTCTGGCTAGTCTTATGTTAATGTTGTGGAAATGCATCTAGTAAGCCTTAATACAACCTTGACAATCTTGTAAATAACCAACTGAAAAAGTACAAAATGCCTCCCCTCAACTAGCTGCCTCAATTAAACTAGCTCCTACCCTCTTCCAGTTCCTTTTGCTGGAAGCTTTCTCTATCCCATTTTTCCTTCAGAAAACTTTTGCTGCATGAAGCTCTGAGTGACCAAAGCCGTGTCTTTTGATCCTGAAGTGAAATTTTCTCCTTCGAAGGTCAGGAATCCGACACCGTTCACCGTAAGCTATCTACCATCATCTGTCATTTTCTCTGGAGTCAGGCACTGGAAGCCCCTCCAGCATTCTTACATGGAGAATTCCTTGGACAGAGGGGCCTGACTGGCTACAGTCCACGGGGTCGCAAAGGGTCAGACATGCAGGAAGCCACTGAGCGTGCACCTGTACTTTAGAAGGCTGCATCTGACAACCTCACTAAATTCTTTTAATCAAATTCTGATCATTTCTAAGATTATTTTATTCTGTGTAGTTAATCATATCATCTCCAGATACTGAGAGTTTTGCTGCTTCTTCCTGGTCCTTTGGCTGTCTATTCCAATGTTTTGTCTTACTGAACTGGTTAGGACCTGTAGTGCAGTAAACATTTTTCTTTTGTTTTTCATCTTAAATGGAATGCTTATATCTTGCCATTGAGTTATGATGCTTTCAAAATATTTTGTACAGATAGACTTTATCAGGTTGGAGAAATCACCACCTATAGTTAGCTAATAGATTTCTTGGTGAATGTGTATTGATTTTTATCAAATATGTTTTCTATATCTTTTGAGGTGATCATATAGCATCATTTTTTTCCCTTTCTCCTTTAATGCTTTAAAGCAAAGCATTGCTTTACACATAAAATGTTTTAATGCTAACACAAACTCTAATTATTGGAATTAACCCAACTTGATCCCGGTTAATTTTTGTTTTTGTACATTGCTAGATTTCACTTTCTGATGTTTTGTTTAGCATTTTTACTTTATGTTCACAGGTTAGGCTAGCATGTATTTTTCCTTTCTCTGTTATTCTCGTCTCTTTTTGGTGCTGAGATGAGAGCTGCCTCATAAAATGAGTTGGGAAATACTCCCATCTTCTCTTTGAAGTGTTTGTATAAGATTGGAGTTATGTGTTTCTTGAATATTTAGTAGGACTAGCCTGTAACCCCCCTTGGGTCTGCCATTTGTTTAATGAGATGCTTTAAAAATGTTTAATGGTTATAGGACCATTCTGGAGTCTATTTTAAAATTTGTTTTTCTATTAATTTGGGTATTTCATTGAAATTTTCAAATTTATGGGTGTAAAGTTGCTCATAACATCATCTAATCATTTTTTCTTTGCTATATCTGCAGTTATGCCCCTTTTAATTCTTAACATTGTTTGTTTATGCCTCTTATTCCATTATGACTCCCATTTTATTTCTAAATCCACATAATCACCAAAACAGTGTTATGAAAGCATGGTACTATTAGTTTAGTTCTCTTCCATACTTACCAACAGTAGAAGGACTTTCAAGGACGTTTATGATCTAGTTATAGTCTAGCCTTCCAGTTTCAAGAAAACCAGTGTTCTTATTCATTACTCTGATTTCCAGCGCCACAAGATTGCTGTCTTTCTCCTGGTATGTTCTCTTTTTTTCTTTAGTTTTTTACAGATTTTTCTTTTATTTTAAATTGAAATATAATTGCATTACAATGTTGTTAGCCATCATTTTATGTATATATACATATATGTATATATATTTAAATACACACACACACACCCACGCGCGCGCGCGCACACATACACCCTCTCTCTTCTGAGCCTTCCTTTTCTCTCCTCTCCCACCCAACCCCTCTGGGTCATCAGAGAGTGCCAGGCTGAGCTCCCTGTGCTACACAGAGGCTTCCCACTAGCTATTTATTTTACACATGGTGGTGCGGCCGGTAAGGAATCTACCTGCAGTTGCAGGCAGCCCAGGTTCAATCCCTGGGTCCGTGAGATCCCCTGGAGAAGGAAACAGCAACCAACTCCAGTATTCTCGCCTGTGAAATCCCGTAGACAGAGGAGCCTGGTGGGCCACAGTCTGTGGTGTCACAAAGAGTTGGACAGGACTGAGCGACTAACACTCTATATTCTAAGTATTGTGCCAAATCGTCTGTAATGTTCATACCAACTCAAGCAGGTAGATACTAGTATTATTTCCAGTTTTACAGACGAAGGAACAGGTTCAGGGAGGTTAAACATCTTGGCCGGTGTCGCTCACCTAACAAATGGCAGAGCTGAAATTCAAAGTGGGGTCTGATGGTTTCTACTCTTTTCTTGTCCAACCAGTCTCTTCTTCATGAGCTCGTCTCAAAACCTCAGCTTCTCGAGCCCCTGGAGTGGAAGTTGCCTCCATCTGGCTGGCCACTGTCCATCCTGCAGTCAGTTCTTCGGGTATTCTAGGGGTCAGAAGTCACTTCCTGTTTGCCAGCTGATCTTGGAAGCTGCCAGAATGAGCTAAGAATGTGTACAACTGCTGGGGTTGCTTCCCTCTCTATAAACCTCTCTCTCTACTGCCTGAGTGGAGGTTTCTGGCTTGAAGAAGCTTCTGGAATTTCTTTGTAACCAGATATTTACCAACAGTAGAAGGACTTTCAAGGACGTTTATGATCTAGTTATAGTCTAGCCTTCCAGTTTCAAGAAAACCAGTGTTCTTATTCATTACTCTGATTTCCAGCGCCACAAGATTGCTGTCTTTCTCCTGGTATGTTCTCTTTTTTTCTTTAGTTTTTTACAGATTTTTCTTTTATTTTAAATTGAAATATAATTGCATTACAATGTTGTTAGCCATCATTTTATGTATATATACATATATGTATATATATTTAAATACACACACACACACCCACGCGCGCGCGCGCACACATACACCCTCTCTCTTCTGAGCCTTCCTTTTCTCTCCTCTCCCACCCAACCCCTCTGGGTCATCAGAGAGTGCCAGGCTGAGCTCCCTGTGCTACACAGAGGCTTCCCACTAGCTATTTATTTTACACATGGTGGTGCGGCCGGTAAGGAATCTACCTGCAGTTGCAGGCAGCCCAGGTTCAATCCCTGGGTCCGTGAGATCCCCTGGAGAAGGAAACAGCAACCAACTCCAGTATTCTCGCCTGTGAAATCCCGTAGACAGAGGAGCCTGGTGGGCCACAGTCTGTGGTGTCACAAAGAGTTGGACAGGACTGAGCGACTAACACTCTATATTCTAAGTATTGTGCCAAATCGTCTGTAATGTTCATACCAACTCAAGCAGGTAGATACTAGTATTATTTCCAGTTTTACAGACGAAGGAACAGGTTCAGGGAGGTTAAACATCTTGGCCGGTGTCGCTCACCTAACAAATGGCAGAGCTGAAATTCAAAGTGGGGTCTGATGGTTTCTACTCTTTTCTTGTCCAACCAGTCTCTTCTTCATGAGCTCGTCTCAAAACCTCAGCTTCTCGAGCCCCTGGAGTGGAAGTTGCCTCCATCTGGCTGGCCACTGTCCATCCTGCAGTCAGTTCTTCGGGTATTCTAGGGGTCAGAAGTCACTTCCTGTTTGCCAGCTGATCTTGGAAGCTGCCAGAATGAGCTAAGAATGTGTACAACTGCTGGGGTTGCTTCCCTCTCTATAAACCTCTCTCTCTACTGCCTGAGTGGAGGTTTCTGGCTTGAAGAAGCTTCTGGAATTTCTTTGTAACCAGAAGTCTGTGCTTTAGGCTGTGGCAATCCCACCTCGTCCACAGGCTGTTCCTGAAACGGCTTTTGGAAACAGCAGCTTCCTTGGCTAAAGGGGAGGGAGGCAACTGTTTCCCTAGCAGCTGGGAAATATTTAGCTCGGAGTGCCAACCAGAGAGCGTGACTGTGCAAGCGAAAGTGTCCAGCTGTTTGCAGCCCCATGGACTGTAGTCCACCAGGCTGCTCTGCTCATGGGATTCTCCAGGCAAGAATGGCTTGTGTATACTTGGGGACAATTTTGTAGTTTGCTGTTTCTAGGCCGTTCTCTGCTGGCTGAGAGAGCGCTTTTCTCCTCCACGCACCCCGCCAATCCAGAGGCAGTTTACAGGGGCCAGGTCAGTCATCTACAGGTCGTCTGGTCCAAGCCCATCATTGCGTAGATGAGGAACTGGCGGCTCAGAGAGGGGGCGTTGTCTCACCCGGACTCACCTAGAGGGGGAGTCAAGCAAGTCTGCATGGAAACTCAGGGGTTTTAATGGAATGTTCCAGATAGGGAAACATTTGGCCGGATATTCGGCTCTCCGGGTACACTGAGCTTTGCTCTCAGTAATCTGTGCAAGGGAACATGCTTTGTCCTTAGTCAGGCTTTAAGTGCCTGGGAAACAGAACACCTTTGGTAGTTGATCTTGAGCTGTCTACTGTGGCTCACGTGCAGCTGACTCCCAGTGGGGCTCGGTGGCTCGTTTGGGTCTCCGTCTCCTTTCCGGACTCTTCTTCAGCAGGCCTCCTGGTCTCTCTGTACGGCATTGCCCTGGCACGCTGCTGTCCTCCTTCACCTGCAGCTCCTCTCGCCTGGGGGACAGCCCTTGCCACACTGAGCCTCGGTCCTTCCACATCCTGTCCCACCATTAGCTCTGGTTGCTTGAAGTATGTTCTAACTGTTTCGTTTCTTTGGGTGTGCCGTCCTGACCAGGGATTGAACCTGTGGCCCCCGCAGTGGAAGTATAGAGCCTTAACTACTGGACTGCCAGGGAATTCTCACCTTGTTTCTAATCCGTGCAGATTTGTTAAAAGTGATTGTGCATTGCACACATAAAGTTCGTAGAGTGATTTTTTTCCCATTTAACTTTAGAGATATATGGTGATTCTTCATGTAGCACCATTAAGAAAGGTGTACAGTGATGTGTGCCATGTCCTGAAGAATTTTGGTTTTCTGGGTCCTGTCACTTTCAAAAGGAAGTTTCCCTTGGGTTATTAATTAAACTACAAACAAGCAGGCACTATAGAGGCTGTGATGATAGAGAATCTTATTTCTCTTTTTTCTTTTACTTACAGTGCAGTAGTGTGTTAGTTTCAGGTGTACAGCACTGTGATTCAGTTATATGTACATATTTTTCAGATTCTCTTCCCTTATAAGAAAGAATATTTTTAGAAAATACTGAGTATAGTCCTCTGTGCTATTCAATAAGTCCTTGTTGTCTTTTTTTATATAGTAGTATATATCTTTTAATCCCAAACTACTAATTTATTCTCCCCCACACCCTTCCCCTTTGGTAATCATAAAATTAATTTCTTTGTCTCATTCTGTTTTGAGAATAAGTCCATTTGGGCCTCTCTTTTTTAGATTGTACCTGTAAGTGATATGCTATTTATCTTTTTCTGTCTGATTTACCTCACTCATTGTGACAACCCGTAGGTCAGTCCATGTTGCTGCAAATGCATTATTTCATCCACTTTTATGACTGGGTAATTAATATTCCACTGTATATATGTTCCACATCTTCTTCATCCACACATTTGTCAATGGACATTTAGGTGGGAAAGCTTTATTTCTGAAGATGTATAGGGTTTGCTACCTTTTTGTCTTTCTTCTTCCTTTTTTCTTTTTGTGACTCCACCAGGTTTTTTTGGTAAACTCCAAAGATGTTGCTTTTCCAATAGGCATCGGAACAGTAAGACTTTAAAGGAATATTCACATTTTAATTAACTGTTCACTTACAGAGGGGTTTGTCCTATCAGAACAGCTCCAACATTATCAGATTTCTCTATTTCCTGTATTTGGAAAGAGGTAATGTGCATTTGCTTCTTGTACAGCTTCCCAGATGCCTTGGAGGAAAGACGTGATAGCAGTGGCTGCTACCTTTTCCTTCATTCACATCCCTACGTTAGGCTGGCACGGCTCCCTCCAGCAGCCTCTGCAGAAGGATCTTGGTCAAGTTACTTCATCTTTCTGTCTGACAGTTGTATGTGGCGCATGTGGATTAGCACAGAACAACTGTGAAGGCAAGAAAACACATGGATGTGTCATCCCGGAGCATGACTGGGACAGTCCCTCAAGCCAGGCTTTCTACTTAATGTGTTGCAAAAGATGGACCAGCCCATTCACACTTTTTTTCTTTTTAAACATTTACTTACTTATTTATTTTGGCGGGGGTGGGGAGGGAGGGGGGTGGGCGGACCACTTCCACTGGCCTTTCATTTGTCTAGTTTCATCCGTCTTTGTTCTTTGGCTGCTGTGGGCCTCCCATCGCGGTGGCGTCTGTCGTCGCAGGGCATCGGCTCTGGGCGCACGTGCTCCAGAGCTCCGGCTCAGTCATTGGACACATCGGTCCAGCCGCTCCGTGGCACGTGGGATCTTCCCAGGCCAGGGATCGAACCGGCGCCCCTTGCACTGCAAGGCGGTGTCCTTACCCACTGGACCACCAGGGAAGCCCCAGCCCATTCATTTTACATCTCATTTCATATGAGTGGCTTTGCTTGTGGTTGGTTCTGACGATTACTGCTGCATGGTGTTCGCAGCCTGCCCCAGTGCTCATTCTCCGAAGACTTGATCATTCTTGTCCCTGCTGATGACTCCCAAGCTCTCTTAACTTGCTTGACGTTATCCCATTTTCAGTCTTGGGGAGAGCCGTGATGTAGTCATAGTTAGAAGAAGATTTGAATGTGTTCTCCTGGTAAAGACAAAGCTTTATCGAGTATTACATGGCCTTGATCCTAAGATCAGCAATTCATCTTCAGGAAGAAGAGTGAATCCACCTAGTTCATTTTCAGCAGAGGTTATGGGAACGTAGTGCAAATTGCTTTGTGCTGATCAAACTTAAACATGCAGCGCCGAGGACTGGTTTCTCTGGTGGGGCTTTGGGAGTTCTTTATTTGGAAAGAGGTAATGTGCATTTGCTTTACAGCTTCCCAGATGCCTTGGAAAGACGTGATAGCAGTGGCTGCTACCTTTTCCTTCATTCACATCCCTACGTTAGGCTGGCACGGCTCCCTCCAGCAGCCTCTGCAGAAGGATCTTGGTCAAGTTACTTCATCTTTCTGTCTGACAGTTGTATGTGGCGCATGTGGATTAGCACAGAACAACTGTGAAGGCAAGAAAACACATGGATGTGTCATCCCGGAGCATGACTGGGACAGTCCCTCAAGCCAGGCTTTCTACTTAATGTGTTGCAAAAGATGGACCAGCCCATTCACTTTTTTTCTTTTTAAACATTTACTTACTTATTTATTTTGGCGGGGGTGGGGAGGGAGGGGGGTGGGCGGACCACTTCCACTGGCCTTTCATTTGTCTAGTTTCATCCGTCTTTGTTCTTTGGCTGCTGTGGGCCTCCCATCGCGGTGGCGTCTGTCGTCGCAGGGCATCGGCTCTGGGCGCACGTGCTCCAGAGCTCCGGCTCAGTCATTGGACACATCGGTCCAGCCGCTCCGTGGCACGTGGGATCTTCCCAGGCCAGGGATCGAACCGGCGCCCCTTGCACTGCAAGGCGGTGTCCTTACCCACTGGACCACCAGGGAAGCCCCAGCCCATTCATTTTACATCTCATTTCATATGAGTGGCTTTGCTTGTGGTTGGTTCTGACGATTACTGCTGCATGGTGTTCGCAGCCTGCCCCAGTGCTCATTCTCCGAAGACTTGATCATTCTTGTCCCTGCTGATGACTCCCAAGCTCTCTTAACTTGCTTGACGTTATCCCATTTTCAGTCTTGGGGAGAGCCGTGATGTAGTCATAGTTAGAAGAAGATTTGAATGTGTTCTCCTGGTAAAGACAAAGCTTTATCGAGTATTACATGGCCTTGATCCTAAGATCAGCAATTCATCTTCAGGAAGAAGAGTGAATCCACCTAGTTCATTTTCAGCAGAGGTTATGGGAACGTAGTGCAAATTGCTTTGTGCTGATCAAACTTAAACATGCAGCGCCGAGGACTGGTTTCTCTGGTGGGGCTTTGGGAGTTCTCGGAATGTCTACGTAATTGCTTTGTGCCTCCCAGGTACTTTTGCCGAGTTTTAGTTGGTAAATACTGCCTTCTGAATGGCCATATCTAACTGCTAAGTAGCTTTTTTCAGTTACCTCTGATCGCCAAGGGGATGGGGTGGGTGGGAGGGATGCCGGTGATGTTTGAGGGTTGCTGCCGTGAAAAGCCCTGACGAGGAGCCAGGACCCAGAAAAGCTGGACCAAGGGATGCCGTCGTTGATGTGGTTACAATAAGGCTGTTGTCTGGAACTGGCTAGTTTCTGTCTATACATTAGACTCCCAGAAGCCTCCCTGATAGAAAGCAGTTGGTAGAAATTTGTTGATGAATTCATGAAGTTTAGAATCTGAGGATGTGAAAAAAGAGCTCACTTGTGCCAGACTTTGGCCAGACACATGCCAGAAGAGAGTGACTGAGGATTCACAAACTCTTAGACCTATCCTTTCAGGGGACGAGAGCCTCGAAGGAGTAAGGTGTGGGGACTGCTTCCGGTTTCAGGTCCCTTCAGTGCCACTCAGCTGCTTAGAGGAGACCTAGAGGCAGTAAAGTGTGACCAACAGCCCCCTCTCTTCACGTCCCAGGCCACTGCTGCATCACAGGCAGTATATCCTTTGTGCTGTGGCGACAGACGTCTTTCAAATTGTTCTCCAGCATCCCACGTCTCTCCTCTCTGGCCTCTTCTGCCTCCAGCCTCATGTACCCTAGAACAGTGCCGGATACATCCTTCTAAGGCCCAGTTTGAAGCACCTTCATCACGCAGACTCCAGCTGCTAAAGAATGGTCTCCTCTCCTCAACTCAGCTCCACATGTCTGTGCTTCCCAAGCTGCTGGGCAGCCATGTGCCCCTCTGTCTTCCTTCACACGTGCTCATTTCCAGCCCAACCGGAGCCCTCGATGTCCCTGATCACACCATAACATTTTCTGCATCTGCTACAGCTGTTTCCTTAAATATATCTCTCCCTCTTGTCGTTTTACTTGTCATTTGTCAACGTAATCTACTTTGCTAAGCTTTCCTTGATACCCTGCCCCCAACTGGGGTTTCCTCCTCGAACTCTCAAATTTCTTCCAGTCTGGTGGGGCTTTGGGAGTTCTCGGAATGTCTACGTAATTGCTTTGTGCCTCCCAGGTACTTTTGCCGAGTTTTAGTTGGTAAATACTGCCTTCTGAATGGCCATATCTAACTGCTAAGTAGCTTTTTTCAGTTACCTCTGATCGCCAAGGGGATGGGGTGGGTGGGAGGGATGCCGGTGATGTTTGAGGGTTGCTGCCGTGAAAAGCCCTGACGAGGAGCCAGGACCCAGAAAAGCTGGACCAAGGGATGCCGTCGTTGATGTGGTTACAATAAGGCTGTTGTCTGGAACTGGCTAGTTTCTGTCTATACATTAGACTCCCAGAAGCCTCCCTGATAGAAAGCAGTTGGTAGAAATTTGTTGATGAATTCATGAAGTTTAGAATCTGAGGATGTGAAAAAAGAGCTCACTTGTGCCAGACTTTGGCCAGACACATGCCAGAAGAGAGTGACTGAGGATTCACAAACTCTTAGACCTATCCTTTCAGGGGACGAGAGCCTCGAAGGAGTAAGGTGTGGGGACTGCTTCCGGTTTCAGGTCCCTTCAGTGCCACTCAGCTGCTTAGAGGAGACCTAGAGGCAGTAAAGTGTGACCAACAGCCCCCTCTCTTCACGTCCCAGGCCACTGCTGCATCACAGGCAGTATATCCTTTGTGCTGTGGCGACAGACGTCTTTCAAATTGTTCTCCAGCATCCCACGTCTCTCCTCTCTGGCCTCTTCTGCCTCCAGCCTCATGTACCCTAGAACAGTGCCGGATACATCCTTCTAAGGCCCAGTTTGAAGCACCTTCATCACGCAGACTCCAGCTGCTAAAGAATGGTCTCCTCTCCTCAACTCAGCTCCACATGTCTGTGCTTCCCAAGCTGCTGGGCAGCCATGTGCCCCTCTGTCTTCCTTCACACGTGCTCATTTCCAGCCCAACCGGAGCCCTCGATGTCCCTGATCACACCATAACATTTTCTGCATCTGCTACAGCTGTTTCCTTAAATATATCTCTCCCTCTTGTCGTTTTACTTGTCATTTGTCAACGTAATCTACTTTGCTAAGCTTTCCTTGATACCCTGCCCCCAACTGGGGTTTTCCTCCTCCGAACTCTCAAATCTAGTGATTGAACTTTGCCTTGGCTTGAGTTCATGTTGTTGTGACTTGTCTGTCTCCCTCTGTGGGCCAGCAGTGCCTTGGAGGGCACTGCCTTTTGCTGTCATTGGATGAGGATAGAGACTAAAGGATAGCCTCTGGTTTTTGCTGCCTTCTGGAGTCCCCACAGTATCTCTGATTCCTATCTGATTTGTGACCCTGGATACCAAGTCAATGTTGTACTGTCATGCAGAATCTGCCTAATGTGGGTTTAACATTGCGTACAATGATTGGTGCGTTGTAAAGAGTGCAAAGAGGCTTTGCTGTCGTCATTGTCATTATTGAGAGTCACTTTCCAGTAGGAGAGACTTGGGTTCACACCCTGGTTGAGTCGCTTACTGATGATGTGACTGGCAATGTCATTTTCTTGATCTGTGGGAGCCTGTGCTGGGGACTTTGGCAGATGTATCGCTAGGATGAAGTAAGTCATCTCATGGTAAACTGCCTGGCACAGTCATGGTGCTTGATGTTGATGATGATGTACATTATAGTAATAGAAGGTTAGTACACTCACCCACCCAAAAGCTGATTTCACCTTCCTACTATATTCGGAGAGCTATGAACACACCTTAATGATATGGAGACAAAGAAGATGTCCTTGTCACCTTTCACTCATATTCACCGAGCACTGGCTCTGGTGTGGGCAGCTTGAAGGACTCTACAGATAGCGAAGGAGATAAGCACTTCCATTATTATCCTTTATAGACGAGGAGGGTAAACCACAGAGGAGTTGGGAGATTGGAAGAATGTTGCCCTCGGATTTGAATCCAGTCGAAGAAACTGTGGTGTATAAAAGACTAGTTAGTGGCAAAGCAGATTTGAGTCTACATGCTTTGTCTTCAAAACCTATTATTTCTATCAGATCATAACCTTGAAGAGCGGTGATTGCATGGAGGTCTGTGTGATATGAACAAGGCATCTAAGGCATTGTTTTCATAAGAGTGTAGTTAGGAAGTTCAGGTATATAAAATTTTATAATAGACGGATCTTTGTCGTTTTACTTGTCATTTGTCAACGTAATCTACTTTGCTAAGCTTTCCTTGATACCCTGCCCCCAACTGGGGTTTTCCTCCTCCGAACTCTCAAATCTAGTGATTGAACTTTGCCTTGGCTTGAGTTCATGTTGTTGTGACTTGTCTGTCTCCCTCTGTGGGCCAGCAGTGCCTTGGAGGGCACTGCCTTTTGCTGTCATTGGATGAGGATAGAGACTAAAGGATAGCCTCTGGTTTTTGCTGCCTTCTGGAGTCCCCACAGTATCTCTGATTCCTATCTGATTTGTGACCCTGGATACCAAGTCAATGTTGTACTGTCATGCAGAATCTGCCTAATGTGGGTTTAACATTGCGTACAATGATTGGTGCGTTGTAAAGAGTGCAAAGAGGCTTTGCTGTCGTCATTGTCATTATTGAGAGTCACTTTCCAGTAGGAGAGACTTGGGTTCACACCCTGGTTGAGTCGCTTACTGATGATGTGACTGGCAATGTCATTTTCTTGATCTGTGGGAGCCTGTGCTGGGGACTTTGGCAGATGTATCGCTAGGATGAAGTAAGTCATCTCATGGTAAACTGCCTGGCACAGTCATGGTGCTTGATGTTGATGATGATGTACATTATAGTAATAGAAGGTTAGTACACTCACCCACCCAAAAGCTGATTTCACCTTCCTACTATATTCGGAGAGCTATGAACACACCTTAATGATATGGAGACAAAGAAGATGTCCTTGTCACCTTTCACTCATATTCACCGAGCACTGGCTCTGGTGTGGGCAGCTTGAAGGACTCTACAGATAGCGAAGGAGATAAGCACTTCCATTATTATCCTTTATAGACGAGGAGGGTAAACCACAGAGGAGTTGGGAGATTGGAAGAATGTTGCCCTCGGATTTGAATCCAGTCGAAGAAACTGTGGTGTATAAAAGACTAGTTAGTGGCAAAGCAGATTTGAGTCTACATGCTTTGTCTTCAAAACCTATTATTTCTATCAGATCATAACCTTGAAGAGCGGTGATTGCATGGAGGTCTGTGTGGATATGAACAAGGCATCTAAGGCATTGTTTTCATAAGAGTGTAGTTAGGAAGTTCAGGTATATAAAAATTTTATAATGACGATGCTGGTTTTGATTCAGTTCATTTATTTTACAGACCTTGAAGGAAGCTTAGTCTTTTTCTGGTCCAGGAGTTTTCAGCTTTGAATTGTCCTTTGCAATAAACTGCAGTGCACAAACAGGGTCTGATGGGCTATTGGCCGCCCCGGGTGCCAGCACTTTCGTGAGTGCGTCAACCACCTGTCCTTGCCTGCCCACTGCTTGGCTTCTTCTACAACACACACACACACACACACACACACACACACACACACAAGAACTTTTTTTATTGGGGTCGTATTTTAATTTTGGTACTCCCCACTGGAGTGTGTTCCTTCTGTGTGTGTCATACTGTGGAAAACAAATCACAAGTTCTCATTTTATTCCTTGGATTGGAGGCTCTGACAGGTGACATTATCATTGGCATTCCTTACAAAGTTTGCTTTACATCTACTCAGAGGTCAACCTTAATGTTGGGGGTTATTTCTTTCGGGAGTTTTAAAAGTAGTGCTGAGTGAATCCCACTGTGGTTGGCATTGTTGAATTCATTTGGGGAACCTCTGTAGGTTATTCCCTGCCTCAAAAACCCCAGCATGGGGAAAATTCTCTGACAGTCCCAGTGGTTAGGACTCTGTGCTCTCACTGCCAAGGGCCTGGGTTTGATTCTTGCTCTGGGACCTAAAATCCCACAAGCCATGCCCTGCGACCAAGGCGGGGAAAACCCACCATGAAATTGGCTCTAGTTCTAAATTGATTAGGTGCACTGATGGGGAGGATAACCAAATAGGATTCCCTCCCCCTTACCTTCCTGTTCAAGTTACTTCTTAACACACATTCATTTCCTGAGAAGCAGGAAAGAAATTGAGCTCTTTCGTCTAATTTGTTTCGACATCTAAGGAGTGATACTGACCAAACACACAGGGCTTCCACCTGTAGGGTGTGGCGGGTAGACTGCTGGAAGCCAGGATCCAGATTCAATTCACAAGATTGTCTCCAAATGTATCTAAATTGCTCAGAAAACCGGAGGTGCCCAGGAAGCTTTTGAAACCTACTATTTTGCAGCAATGGGCACTCTTAGACTCCACAAAGTGTTGAACACAGGTGTCGCAAAGCTGTAATTTGGTGACATGTAACTGAACAAAAGGCCCAGAGTTTTGCTGTCTCCACCATGCCATTGCTTCTTTGAGTCCCAAGTAGCAGATCACTGGCAACGAACAACCCAGCTATGGAGAGACATATTCAAGACATATTTGATCATAAGCCTTCTCAGAAATTAATCTGTGCAAAATACAAGGAAGGTGTAATTTTCTTGGCTGTGGATGGAAAGATTTCTTTGTCCTTCAAGTAAACAATCTTGCTGTGATTTTCGACACGGGGCAGCGTGAGAGGCACAGACGCAGAAACCGCTGCATTAATGACGGGGTTGTTGAGACCCAGATGAAACCCAAATCTCCAGCTTTTCCAGGGATAAAGTGGTAGGGCCAAGAGGGTGTGGAGCATTACTGAGTTAATCCACACCCCATCACCTGCTTCTCACAACTGTAATAACTGTATTCAATAAGGATGAGTTTGTTCAATACAGCTATTGAAGCATACAACCAATATACAGTATGTTGAGGGACTTCGGGTGCAGAAAGCAAATTCTGGAAAATGACACAAGGCTGAGAATTTGATCCAAGAGTAAATATGTATTTTTAAAAAATTATAAAGAGGCTCAGAGAATTGAATAAAGACTAGGAGTGGATTATTCAGGACAGAATCTTGGATAAAGACACTTAAATTCTAAGCCTGATTTTGTAAAATTACTTGTGTATTCCAGTTCTCTCTTTTGTAGCCTCAGTTACCTATTTTGTTAAATGAACTGGCTGAACTCTCAGTTCTAATATCCTCTGATTATGGTAATGACATGAGGGAAATGGCATATTAGTTCATAAGATGCATCTCCCAGAAACAAAGGAAAAAGGTTTCTTTTTAAATTTTTGATCTAGGTGTGCAAGTTTTTTATGTATTAGACACACAAAAATTCTAAGGTGACTTTTCCACATCCATTTCAAAATTAGCAACATGCAGTATTCATGGCTTAAGTTTTGTTTTCATGTTATTGAGGTGAACTTTTTGCAACATTTGTTGCTGTTGTTGTTTAACCACTAAGTTGTTTATGACTCTTTTGCAACCCCATGAACTGTAGCCCGCCAGGCTCCTCTGTCCATGGGATTTCTCAGACAAGAATACTGGAGTGAGTTGCCATTTCCTCTTCCAGGATATCTTCCCGATCCAGGGATTGGAACCTGAGTCTCCTGCATCAACAAGCAGATTTTTACCACTGAACCACTAGGGAAGTGCCAACGTACAAGTAGCCATTTTTAAATGTACAATTCAGTAGCATTGAGTACACCCATAATGTTGTGCAGCCACTACCTCTGTTTAGTTCCAAACTATGTTCATCGCACCAAAAGAAAGCACTTTCTCTCCCCCTCTCTTCCCTGAGTGGCATTTTAATTTTAATTAAAATGTACCTTCAAAGCAGTTTCAAAGGTGACTTCAGTGGTTGGGCAGATGCACCAGGGAAAGCAAGAAAATCCCTGCCTTTATCTCTCCGACAGAGCAAGTGTGGGGGCCTCTGACCTGGCATATCAGCCTCCAAAACCAAACCATGGCTAAGGGGAGAGCCTTAGAGCTTTATAGTTAGGGACTCTTACTTGTCATGGTATTGAATAAACACGTTTCTTTTTTTTTTTTTTCTCTTTTTATCATTATCCCCACCCAGAAAGTTCCAGTAAAGTCCAAAGAGAAAGTGAAAAATCACCTGAATTCCTATTATGCAGGAAGAACCATTTTGAAGTGTAAGGTCTTTGAGAATGTTTCCCAGCATTTTAACATACGTACTGTTGGGCTGCCTGGCTGCTAAAGGGCTAGCACCATAGCAGTAGCCCCATGGGCCCTGCACGGCCAGGGACGGAGGGCCTGCTGCTGAGAACGGCGATAAGGAACTCATGCTGTCGCAGGAATTTCCACAGTGTCTGGAAAAAACAAACTGTACGCCCCCAGGCCCACAAATATCTCAAGGGCGCCTGACTCATCATTTGTCTTTCCACATTGACTCCCCCTCCCCTATTCACTCTCCCCTAGAAAAAATCTCCCTTCTATTCCCAGGGTGCGACTTCACCGGCCCCCTTCACGGACCCGTGAACCTCGCCCAGGAGCCAACTCCCAAATAAAACTTACTTCTTTGCTTCTGATTCGGCTGCCTTTCTTGCCTGACTTTTGCTGCACCGAGATCTTACCCGTACCACATATTTGCGGAAGTGAGATCGGGTGGGATACTTACTCTTTTGTTTCCAAAATAAAATCTAGATGTTGAAATTCACACAAGATAGGTTTATACAGGATAACTTAGAACATCTGTTTCTTAGCTCACCCTTTTCCCATTTGACAGCATATTTTGGACAAGTTTTCTGTCCACAACTACACTTTGGGGGCATCATTTTCATTGTGGTCCAGAAGTCGATTATATGTGCCTATTCCAGTTTCCTCAACTAGGCTCCTGTTTTGGACACTTGTCATTTGGAACATTTGGGACATTTCCAGGTATCAGCTACTGGAACGATGCTGTAGCCCCTGCCTGAATTTGTCCCCCCATCGATGATTTGTTCTTTGGACAAACGTGAATCTGTGCTGTTTCCTCATGATGGTGACAGGGGTGTCCTGTCTAGAAGCAAAGGTGAACATTTAGTTGCTCACTTTGTAGTCAGCTCTTTTGCAGACACACTTTAGGGGCTCTTTCTATTTCCCACAGCATATTGGTACCCAGGACTTCATAATACTGTCCATGGTTAGTAGCTCATATTTATTCTTTCTGTTTGTATGTGACACTATGCTATGTACTTGAGACAGAGATATCTTTAGTTGATCGTATTTCTTCTGTACTATTATTGTCTCCGTTTTAGAGATGGGGAGAGTCAGGAGGCCTGGGGAAATTATGTAAATTGCCTAAAGCATGATAAGTGGTTGGAGCCAGAATTTTATTTTGGTCTTTTGGATTCCAGCTCCAGTACACCATGATGTCTCTTTGAATTATAAGATATCCAAGGCTATATATGGGTAAGCGATTGAAATTCCACACCTAACTCTTGGAAAGATTCAACAATAAGGAAACAACATGGTGTTCACAGACGTGCCTTCTCCCTTCCCAGTCTGGGCTGCGTGCCTCTGGGGCCGCCTGTCTCTGGTGAATTTCACCATGTGGTCCGTAAGAACTGTAAATGTGCTACCTACTGCGCTGGATCCTTTCCCAAAGTAAGAATAGAGTGGCCTGTTCCCAAGGCGGCCAGGCGTGGTTTATGAAAGGTCAAAAGGGGCCAGGAGCAGAGTTTGGGAGGGGTCTGATTTACATAGAGCGTCATTGTGAATTCGGATCGGGGGTAACATGCTCAAACGAATTCATCATTAAAGACACAATAAACGGTATTAAAGGACAAATTGACTGGTCTTCATTGGACTGACTCATTTGTGCTGAGGAACAAATACTCGTTTGTGCTGTTTATTTCTCAGGGAAATGGAGCTGTGAAATGAGACGCAGCATCAGTGGGTCCCCTGGGAAAATGTTTTCCTGGGAAGAAAGCTGGGGTCTGTGGGAAGGCAGCGAAGGCTCCATTTAGGGAGTCTCTGCCAGTTTTCAGAGACATCAGCTGAAGCTCCCGACTCGGTCCTGGTTGGCCGTGGTGCTTGGGGGCTCCACTGACCCACATCATGGAGCCAAGCTGGTGACTGGAAAGATTATGGGTTTACAGAGGGTCCTTGGAGATGCTAACTTCCTGCATTGAAAAACCAAAGCTCTGAAGAGCAAACGGATTGGTCCATGGTGCCTAAGCCAGTGACTGCCAGAGTCTAGTGATCACATTTGCAGGCTTCAGGTTAAGTTATTTTTACCACTAATGTGTAGAACTAAATTATTTCTCTACCTTCTCCTTTTGTCCCTTTTCCACCTCCTCTAGCTCTCCACTCCGCTCCTCTGCCTTTCAGCGTCCCTTTCCCTTCTCCCCCCTCCTCTTTCATCTCCATCTCCTTTCTGAGGCGTATCATGCATGTGCTATAACCGACGAGAGCCTTCTGATGCTTCATCCATGTTGGCCACAGTGCTCAGCAACTGAGCATCTTAGGCAAAGAAAGTACAACCCAGAGGCCCCCTCTTTGTTCAGACTGGCTGGCCTCCTGAGCATTGTGCAGATGGTGTATTCAAGTCATAGACTTCCTCCTTGGGTTACTTTTCTGTAGATGTTTGAGGGTTGAACTTCCCTGGCTCAGGCTCAGTGGCAAGGAAGGAAGGAAGTTAAGAAGCTTTCCTGTCCCTGGATCTGGATCCTAAATAAACCTTTGCTTGGCAAGTCTACTTCCCATATTGCCTGGCGGGCTCCATGGGTAGGGCCTCACTCACTTGCACTCTTTGGCCACGACCAGGTTTAATGTGGGCATTCTCACTCACATGGATATCCACAACATGCCTCCCCAAAGAGCATTACCTTTTATTTTTATTATTATTCATTTTATTTATTTATTTTTGGCTGTTCTGGGTTTTCACTGCTGCCACAGGCTCTTCTCTAGTTGCAGGGAGTCGGGGCTCCTCTCCAGTTGAAGTGAGCAGACTTCTTGTTGTGGTGACTTCTCTTGTTGTGGAACTCGGGCTCTAGGGCACACGGGCTCCAGAGTTGCGGCTCCGAGGCTCTAGAGCACAGGCTCAGTAGTTGTGGCTCACAGGCTTCGTTGCTCCACAGCATGTGGGATCTTCTCGGATCAGGGATTGAACTCGTGTCCTGCACTGGCAGGTGAACTCTTTACCACTGAGTCACCAGGGAAACCTGAGCATCACCTTTTAATAACATGTCCCCCTGGGTCGTTACATTTCTATCCCAAAGATTTTGGTGAGGGAGGGGCTCATGGCGGGAGAGAGAGGGAGAGAACTCTAAGCATTCAAGAGAATTTCAAACACAATGAGAAATTCATGTTTTCCTTTCATTCATTCATTTACCCCCATTTATTTCACACATGCATATTCACCGAGTGCTTAATATGTTCCTAGCACTCGTTTAGCTGCAGGATACAACATTTTCCTTAAGGAGCTTATATTCTAACAGGGGTGGTCAGATAGTAGACAAAAAGATCTATATCATATTATCAGGGAATTAATATCATACTATTATGGAGAAGAATAAAGCAGGTGCATTAGCTTCCTAGTGTTGGTGTGGAGCTGTCCTTCGAGCAGAGACCCTTCACCATAGTTAGCAGAGCCAGAGCTGGTGGCTACAGATGCTGGTAGGTGGGTAGATAGGAGGGTGGGAGCATGTGGAATTTCTTCTAATTGCTTCTTTTTTCTCACCAAAATCAGAAGCTAGGTCATCAGCTGAGAGTGACGGGGAAGAAAGGAGAGTTAGCAGTGTGAGCAGAGAGGAGGCATGTGAAATAATCTAGAGAGAGCAGACCTGTGAGTGGGGTAGGGGTGAAATGGAGCAGGGCCTGCCATGTCCTCTGCCTGCCTTGGTCTGTGGAAAACTTTAGTCAAAGAATACGTTTAATCAGAGAAGTGAGAAATGCAGAAACAAAGGAAAACAGTCAAAGGAGACTAAGTAATAATGATGTAGTCATTGACATAGACAAGGACCTTTAGTTCTTTCTCAAGGGCTGTAGAGGATGTTCTCAGCTGTATCCTGTGAGCTGTCTTCTAGATACCAAAGGAGAGGTTAGCTACATGATGACCAGACTGTACCCAGGACATGAGCAGCTACAATTCCAAGAATTGGTCTTAAGAAATGGGAACATATGTACCCTGGAACTAAGGATTCACTGTACCTAAAACAACAAAAATGATGCTGGTCAGACCACCGGTGACCAATCTGAAGACGACTGCGAGCTGACTGCTGTTCTGCATGTAGCCCCTCCTTCCATCTGTGAAACCTCTGCCCCACCGGTTGCCAGTGATGTGGGTGGGGGAGTCGGCCTTTGGACATCTACCACCTTCCTTCCTCCAGTTGTGGGCATCTGAAATAGAGCAAACTTTCCTTTCCACCAGCCAAGGCTGTTTATTGCCTTTTGAGCAGCAAGCGGGCCAGAACCCCCTCCCCCAACACTCTTTCAGTAACAGGGAGCAGGCAGCACTGAAGACTTCCACTTGAGATCTGGGAGCATTGGTTTAAAGGGGGACAGCGTGGTGCTGGTGGTCCAGTCCTGTTAAGCTGCTTGCGAGCAGGTGTGAAATCAATGAAGAGTTGGATTTAATCCAAGTTGGGGTGTTGTCAAGGGTGCAAGAGAGAGAGAGAGAGAGAGGAGCCTGGGAGTTGGTGGGGGGGGGGCGATGGAATTAAGGCTGGGTTCCAACCTCTTCTTGGATTTGTCTCCCTCTGTCTCCTTAATGTTTCCTTGTTGCCTTTTCACGTCCTCTCTCATTTCATAACTTGGCAGATAACACTTCTGCACAGGTATGAAATCTGTCCTCCCTAGCTACCAGTAGCTACGGGGCATAGAGACACCGAATGGTGGCTTCAGAAGAAGCGCATGTTTGCAAGCAGGAGAGATTGGCCCTGCACTTGTGGAATATTTAATGTCAAGAAACTTCATAACAGGTATGTTGGGAAAAAACTTGTTATGATTCTGTTTTTTATGATCTTTTCAGGTAGCAGACTATTCATTTCGGGCAACGTTAAAGCCTTCTGGTCATTTGTTAATAATGATAATAGCAATTAACTTGCCATGCCGAAGGCACTTCGCTAAGTGCTTTAGATTCACTGAGTCATTTAATCCTCTCAACAGTCATAGGGGTGGAGTGCTGCTACCCTCGTTTTTAGGTGACATTAGGTAATTTATCCACTAGGACACGGCTAGCAAACTTTTGAACCCAAATTTTGTGATTGATTACATTGTCCACACTTTTTTTTGGTCCACGGCTTGTAGGATTGTAGTTCTGTGACCAAGGATCAAACCCGGGTCCCCAGCAGTGAAAGCGCGGAGTCCTAATGACTGGTCTACCAGGCCACCAGGGCGGAAGTCCAGTCCACTGTCTCAATCCCTTCTGCACTATTCTTCAGCGCCTTTGTGTGCTGGATTACTCATCTGTCTTTCCATTCAGTAGAACTCACTCTACCCGTGTTGCTGGGTGGGGAGAGGGTGTGGGAGTGGGGTGGGGATGGCTTCAGACCCAAATTCTTCTTCCTGAAAAGCAGCGATTTCAAAAGGAGCTAGAAGGGCGATGGCCTTTGTTGGGGAAAGTTGTTCTGGAGTCTTGTGTTCTGGGCTCCTAGTATATATTCTGATGACATTGGTTTTGTTTGTTCGCTAAGTTGTGTCTGATTCTATGACCGTATGGACTGTAGCCCATCAGGTTCCTCTGTCCGTAGAATTCTCCAGGCAAGAATACTGGAGTGGGTTGCCATTTCCCTCTCCAGAAGGCCTTTTCCACTCAGGAATCAAACCTGTGTCTCCTGCATTGGCAGGTGGAATCTTTACCTGTGAACCACCAGGGAAGGCCATTCTGATGGGTCGGGCTCCTTTAACTCTGAGACCTTGTTGCATCTTCTGGTGTTGTTGCTGGTTCAGTGGGTGTTAGACTTCCATCTTGTTCTTCTCCATGCTATCATCCTACTCCCACCCGGCCCCTTTCTTTGAGCTGTTATCTCTGGTGGGAGAGTCTGAGACCTGCTGGCTCCCATCTACCAGACTTGGCATGGCAAATTACCTTCCTGTTGTACTCAGAAACTGCCATGTAAAATACAAGAGGCATTCCGCTCACACACTGCTACCTTCTCCTTTATCCAGTTAGATCCAGGACGTCTATTATCATGGACATAAAAGCCATAGAAACAAAGCATGCTGAGAATGGGTCCTCAAAACAGGACCAGTCAGGATGGATCGGGGAATTCTATAGATCTTACCTGTCCAAAACAGCAAATTAGCTAGGCTTGACTTCAGCTACATTTTGCCTGCTGTGCTTGCTCTGTCCTGGTATGAAAAGATTTTGCAACAGTGCAAGAAATACACAATGATTAGATTGGCACAATTTGCTTTAAAAGACTCAAAAATCTTGCCGGATAAACCCCCCATGAAGCGGAGTCTAATGACTGGTCTACCAGGCCACCAGGGCGGAAGTTCCACTGTCTCAATCCCTTCTGCACTATTCTTCAGCGCCTTTGTGTGCTGGATTACTCATCTGTCTTTCCATTCAGTAGAACTCACTCTACCCGTGTTGCTGGGTGGGAGAGGGTGTGGGAGTGGGGTGGGGATGGCTTCAGACCCAAATTCTTCTTCCTGAAAAGCAGCGATTTCAAAAGGAGCTAGAAGGGCGATGGCCTTTGTTGGGGAAAGTTGTTCTGGAGTCTTGTGTTCTGGGCTCCTAGTATATATTCTGATGACATTGGTTTTGTTTGTTCGCTAAGTTGTGTCTGATTCTATGACCGTATGGACTGTAGCCCATCAGGTTCCTCTGTCCGTAGAATTCTCCAGGCAAGAATACTGGAGTGGGTTGCCATTTCCCTCTCCAGAAGGCCTTTTCCACTCAGGAATCAAACCTGTGTCTCCTGCATTGGCAGGTGGAATCTTTACCTGTGAACCACCAGGGAAGGCCATTCTGATGGGTCGGGCTCCTTTAACTCTGAGACCTTGTTGCATCTTCTGGTGTTGTTGCTGGTTCAGTGGGTGTTAGACTTCCATCTTGTTCTTCTCCATGCTATCATCCTACTCCCACCCGGCCCCTTTCTTTGAGCTGTTATCTCTGGTGGGAGAGTCTGAGACCTGCTGGCTCCCATCTACCAGACTTGGCATGGCAAATTACCTTCCTGTTGTACTCAGAAACTGCCATGTAAAATACAAGAGGCATTCCGCTCACACACTGCTACCTTCTCCTTTATCCAGTTAGATCCAGGACGTCTATTATCATGGACATAAAAGCCATAGAAACAAAGCATGCTGAGAATGGGTCCTCAAAACAGGACCAGTCAGGATGGATCGGGGAATTCTATAGATCTTACCTGTCCAAAACAGCAAATTAGCTAGGCTTGACTTCAGCTACATTTTGCCTGCTGTGTGCTTGCTCTGTCCTGGTATGAAAAAGATTTTGCAACAGTGCCGAAGAAATACACAAGATTGATTAGACTTGGCACAATTTGTTCATCCTCCTGCAGTTACTGTACTTGCTGCTTTAAAAGACTCAAAAAATCCTTTAGCCATTTTTGTTCCTCTATAAAGTTTCATTTAAATTTTAACGGGTGTTTTTATGTGTAAATCAGATCAGCTTCCCATGATAGCTCCTGATGGCTCATGTTTCGATGTTCTGTTTGCCCAAGCAGATTAATTTGCCATTATGGGAAATGTTTGAACTTAAAAAAGTTCTCTGAATTTTGTTCACTAATCTTATAAAAAAAAAAAAATTGAAGCAGACCATGTAGACAGAAACCTGCAAATTAAATATACTTTTCCAATTCACATGTATTTGATCAACATTTGTTACAGAACTAGGACAGTAGTTGTTTCTTGATTCTGCAATAGCATTAGGTTTAGATCACTTTCCACAGTCTTTAAAAATTCAGCTGGAAAAGAATAGACAGTGTTAATTGCTAATAAGGTCTACTCTTTGGTAGTAAGTTGGATACCTCATAGATCATATCATTGTCCTTACAGTCCCATCTGTCAGGCTTGGTGGGCACCACACAACCGTGCCCTCTCTGGAAGCAGTCTGGGTCAGCCTTGCTATGTGATGACAGATTGTTTAGGGTGAGCCAGTAGTGACAGAGTGCTTGAAAGCTTGTAAAGGTGATTCGTAGCCATGTGAAGGTCTGATTTTTGCTTGACTCCCAGGGATGGGTTCTTTCTTTCTTTTTTTTCTTTAAATTTTTACTTTTACTTTTTCTTTTTACAGAGTTTTGTTGTTTACAGATATGTATAATCCCAGATCAGTCATCTGTATATCCCTGGCACAGGGATGGGTTATTTCTTACAATGTTATTTGGATTTGGAGAACTGTGCTAATGGCCTGGGGCCATTTGCTTTTTTTCTCTTTCGCATTTTTTTTTTTTTTAACTTCTTGATGTGGACCATTGTGACAGTCTTGATGGAATTTGTTGCAATATGTCTTGCTTCATGTTTTGATGTTTGGGCTGTGAGGCGTGTGGGATCTTAGCTCCCAGACCAGAAATCGAATCTGCACCCTGTCAACCACTGCACTGCCAGGAAAATCCATTTCTTGTATGTTTTTAATCTAATCGCTCCCTGATGTTCTGACTCTTGACTAGGCATATGAATCAGAATCCCTGTGGAAACTCTTAAGAAAAAGAAAGAGAAATGAACAAGCTTAAGCCCTATGGGTGTTGTTCAGGTATCTCAAGTAGATGGAAGAGGGTCACGTGGACTTTGGTGTGAATCCTGATTCTGTCTCTTGCTAGTCATGTGCCCTTTGGCAAATCACTTACCCTTTCTAAATCGCCTCACTCTCTTCACTTGTCAAATGGGTAAAATGTTAGCATTACTTTCATATCGTTGTCGAGAGGGGTGAATGAGTTGACATATAGAGGATAGTACATATGTAAAAAAAATCTTTTCCTATATGAGTGCTAACTATTATTGACTTTTAGGTGGCAATTAGGGTTCTGCATTTTAAGAAGTTGGCAGGTTGTCTGGAGTTCTATCCCCACTGAGAATTTCTGCTTTTAAAAGGTTCTTAAAAGATGGCTTTTAATATGAAAACTGAAGCATCCGTTTCAAAGCTTTCAGGGCCTGGTGAAGATTCCATACTATGATGCCACTATGTATGTATCTCTGTATGCACGTGCCTATGCATTGAGTGTTGATGTTGTTCCTGGTACTGTGCTAGATCCTGGGGACCCAGAGATCATGAAACATCATCCCTACCCTTAAGAATCGAGTTGCCTGATACTGCTTTCTGTTGTGTGATGCAGTGGCCCAGTATTTCTAAAAACAGGATAGCAAAACATTTCCTGTGGCATTCAAAGGTGGGTTTGATTTCTAAAGGAACCTAAACTTCTCCAAACATTATTGTTTTAAACTAATCAGTAAGAAACGTAATCCTTATTTTAATTCTGTTCCAGTGGCTTTTAAAGTGGAGGCACCATTGTCATTTGTTGAGTAGTACCATATGCCAGTGGAGAAGGGAATGGCAAGCCACTCCCGTATTCTTGCCTGGAGAATCCCCATGGACAGAGGAGCCTGGTGGGCTACAGTCCATGGGGTCACAAATAGCCAGACACGACTGAGTGACTGACAGTACACTACACCATATGCCAGGCATTTTTACTGATGCCTTCTTTCCATCCTTGTGACCATCTGTGAAATTGTCCTCATGACAATTTGTGAGGAACTAAAGACTCAGAAGGTTAGTAACTTGGTCACGGTCATGTAGGCAGTCTGGATTTGAATTCAGACCTAAGTCATATTTTCTGTCCATTTTTCCTTCATGCATATAGGAGTTAAAGATGGGACCTAATTATCGAGCAAAATTGAAGGGCCATCTTGGCTGATGTTGGTAAAGAAGGCAAAACAGCGAATTTTGATAAATCTGTGTAACTTCTCAAGAAATATTAACTGCGTTGGGCTTAGAGAACGCTTGTAATGTCAAGAACGGGCTGTGTGTTATCTCAGGTTCTTTTTACCACTGAATGGATCCATTTTTTTTCACGGCTGATCTGACTATTGGAATGATGAACTGCACGAATCATTTGTGGTTGTCCAGTGTGTGGTCCTCAAGTACCATTCATTTCAACAGCCTTCAGCGCAGCTATGCCATCTCCTGTGACCTCTGCTTGACCTGTAGGTTTGAGATTGTTCCCAATGTACATGCACTTGAATCAGATACTAAAAACGATGGCCACAAAATGACGTGCTTTACAGCTTAGCCCTAATTTGTTCTGTGAAAGTACATATTAAAGGTTCAGAGATGCCTCTTGCTCTTTAAATAAGGCCCACCAAGGGTCTGGCGAGTAGGTAACTGGAGTCTACTAGAAAACTGTGCCATCCTTGTTGAATTAATGCGCTTGAATTGAAGCCGTGCCCTCAGGGCCAGTAAGCATCACACTGTCCTATCCTTTTGCAGCATAAGGAACCGATTCCCCAGAGCAGCTCAGGTGTAGCAGTACAGGAGAAACAATCCTGCAATTCCACACTACCCTGCCTCTCCATAAATCCACATATTTCAGAAAGAACATGCATTCTCCTCTTCTGTGGCATCCAGTCAGCAGCCCTGTGTCAGATGCTGTTTCCTCCATGGGCTGAAATACCTCTGCTGATACTTCTAGGCAGACTGGACCCGGACCTGGTGGGCAAGTCCATGGGGTACTAGACACGACTGAGTGACTGACAGTACACTACACCATATGCCAGGCATTTTTACTGATGCCTTCTTTCCATCCTTGTGACCATCTGTGAAATTGTCCTCATGACAATTTGTGAGGAACTAAAGACTCAGAAGGTTAGTAACTTGGTCACGGTCATGTAGGCAGTCTGGATTTGAATTCAGACCTAAGTCATATTTTCTGTCCATTTTTCCTTCATGCATATAGGAGTTAAAGATGGGACCTAATTATCGAGCAAAATTGAAGGGCCATCTTGGCTGATGTTGGTAAAGAAGGCAAAACAGCGAATTTTGATAAATCTGTGTAACTTCTCAAGAAATATTAACTGCGTTGGGCTTAGAGAACGCTTGTAATGTCAAGAACGGGCTGTGTGTTATCTCAGGTTCTTTTTACCACTGAATGGATCCATTTTTTTTCACGGCTGATCTGACTATTGGAATGATGAACTGCACGAATCATTTGTGGTTGTCCAGTGTGTGGTCCTCAAGTACCATTCATTTCAACAGCCTTCAGCGCAGCTATGCCATCTCCTGTGACCTCTGCTTGACCTGTAGGTTTGAGATTGTTCCCAATGTACATGCACTTGAATCAGATACTAAAAACGATGGCCACAAAATGACGTGCTTTACAGCTTAGCCCTAATTTGTTCTGTGAAAGTACATATTAAAGGTTCAGAGATGCCTCTTGCTCTTTAAATAAGGCCCACCAAGGGTCTGGCGAGTAGGTAACTGGAGTCTACTAGAAAACTGTGCCATCCTTGTTGAATTAATGCGCTTGAATTGAAGCCGTGCCCTCAGGGCCAGTAAGCATCACACTGTCCTATCCTTTTGCAGCATAAGGAACCGATTCCCCAGAGCAGCTCAGGTGTAGCAGTACAGGAGAAACAATCCTGCAATTCCACACTACCCTGCCTCTCCATAAATCCACATATTTCAGAAAGAACATGCATTCTCCTCTTCTGTGGCATCCAGTCAGCAGCCCTGTGTCAGATGCTGTTTCCTCCATGGGCTGAAATACCTCTGCTGATACTTCTAGGCAGACCTCAGAGGCACAGTCTGAGCTTGGGCCAAGTGACATTTTTCTCCTTGGACATATTTAGATTGGTGTGGCATCATACCTGATTAGAAGCATTTTGGTAGTATTTTATTCATGCTTCTACTAAATCTTCTTTCACTGGTCACCAAGATGACATAGGTCATTAAAATAAACAAGATACCAGCCACTAATGTTGGTTACTTTCAAAGCAAATTCATTTCTGGACTTGCCGAAGATGGTGGGTCCTTCTCGTCCCTTCCCTTTTACTTTTTACGTTCTGATGAACTTGAAAAACAGACACTGCTTTAGGTAAATAGTTTGGTATCCAGATGTGCAAATCATGCTTCCATACCAGTGGGTTTATTGTGATTGCACTGGTTGTATTTGAGCGTGTGATAATGAGGCCACATTCACATCACAAATTCCCATTCTATACTGTTTGGGTTTTCTAATCCAGAAGGCACTAATGGCCTAGAGGGTGCTTTGGTGCTCACAAAAAAGCCATTTTCATACAAAAAGGCATTCGTATGATGATCTTTCTGCTGGGGAGGTGTAAATATAGGAAGGCTAGCGCCACATGTGAAGGCTGTAATGCTCAGAATAGGGCACCAGTCAAACAGCATTCAAAAAACTAAGATCATGGCATCTGATCCCATCACTTCATGGCAAATAGAAGGGGAAAAAGTAGATGCAGTGATCTTGGATCTTGGGCTCCAAAATTTCTGGGGGTGGTGACTGCAGCCATGAATGAAATAAAAGACACTTGCTCCTTGGAAGAAAAGCTATGACAAACCTAGACAGCATGTTAAAAAGCAGTCATCACTTTGGTCCGTATCAAAGGTCCGTGTCAAAGCTATGGTTTTTGCAAGTAGTCATGGTGTGAGTAGGATGTGAGAGCTGGAGCATAAAGAATGCTGCGCACCGAAGATCGATATCTTCAAACTGTGGTGCTAGAGATGATGCCCGAGAGCCCTTTGGACTGCAAGGAGATCAAACCAGTCAATCCTAAATGAATATCCCCTGAATATTCATTGGGAGGGCTGATGCTGAAGCTGAAGCTCCAATACTTTGGCCACCTGATATGAAGAGATGACTCACTGGAAGAGACCCCGATGCTGGGAAAGATCAAAAACAAAAGGAGAAGAGGGCGCCGCGGATGACATGGTTGGATGGCATCACTGAATTAGTGGACACGAATTTCAGCACTCTGGGAGATGGTGAAGGACAGGGAAGCCTGGCGTGCTGCAGTCCATGAGGTCACAAAGAGTTGGACACAACTTAGCGACTGAAAAACAACAAGAAAATAATCATTGGAGAGGACGTTTTCCTATGGGTAATGTTTGCTGGTTATTATAAATTCAAGCTATGTAAATGAAGGTATTGGGTTGGCCAAAATGTTTATTTTCTCCCCACAGCATCTTACTGAAAAATGCAAATGAACTTTTGGGCTAACTAATAGTTGGAGAAATACACACATGCCACTTGCCATTGGTTTGGGATGGGTAATTTATTATTCATCTATGTACAGGTTTAACAGGAAATGCTCCATTCCACATTCATGGAACTTTAGACAGAATAGAAAGACAGATTCAGCCTGTGGCCAAATTGAGAGCCTTTTCTTTCTCATCCATTCTCTCTGATTTCAGTTCTTTCTTCCATTTAATTGTGTGAACACCTCAACCAACTCTGAGCTAGGGAAGAGCGTGCAGCCAAACATGTCAGCTCTGAGGGATGGATAGGGCAAGAGTTAGCTTCCCCAAAGCGGGCTTGTGGGCATTTAAAAAGAGGACTGCGTGGAGACAGCCATCCTTAATGGGCAGGAACACTGTCCTGATGATAGCATTTGAGGTGCTAGCAGGTAACTGCTGCTTCTGCCTGTGATGAAGGCTGTCCCTAGATAAGGAGTAATTGCTGATGAGTGACCAGGTGGAGCTGGGAATAGTGCCCCCCCCGAGTTACCAGTGGAATTAGGCAGTGTCTGTTGGAAGGGGGCCACTGGTCTGACAGGTGGGGGACAGAGGAACAGAGGAGTAAGGCAGAGGGGGAAAGTAAAGTCTGGGGAACAGGAGCGATGGAGGGGAAGGTGAATCCCTGGTTTAAATCCTAGATCTGCTTCATCCATCTAACAGATGGCACTAGTGATGCTCTAGGAGCTTCCCACCTGGTCCAGAAGAGAGACCTTAACCAGATGCTTCCTGCATTCACCAAATAGGTATTGGACTTACTATGTAATCGACATGGCAGGGGTTATATACCTGATCCAGGCAGGAAAAGCTAGGCGAGGCAGGGAAAGCGAGGGCGGAAGAAGTTTTTTTCATAGGTCAGGTGGCATTATTCTAGGAAGGGGGTCTTCTCAGAACCAGGAGCCTGGTCATGGTGCCTCAGCAGGATGTGCACTACCAGCTCAGTTGCTATGCACTGTCCTCCTTCTTATCAGGCCTTCGCAGGGACATGGAGTCTTGCAGGAGGGGATGGAACCTCAGCAGGGGGATGGGACCTTAGCAGGAGCATACAGGTTTTGCAAGGGTGACAGCTCCCCTCACCGCCCCCGGCCGTCCTGACAGTTAGGAGAGACCTGACCTCACCTGGGACTTGCTGATCTTTACTGATGGAACTTCACCATCCAAAGAAGTGAGACTTGAGGTGAGGTATCAGGAGTGAATGTGAAGAATGAAGAGCTGTTTAGACAAAGGTGTGTAAAAGGAATCTTCCCCAAAGAGGGAAGAGGAGGTGTAAGGAGAAAATGCAGGAGATTCTAGTACACTACCCCAAGGCCAGGATGTCTAGCGCAGAGCACATGCTGGAGGAAGTGAGTCAAGCTGCGGCTAAAGAGGCAGGAAGGGGCAGCACCTTCCAGGCCTCCTTGTTCATCGGAAGGTGTTTCAATGTTTTTGTAAGAACAGTGGGAAGCCATTAGTGAGTTTTCGGTGAGATAATGTGTAATTATCCAGCTGTAAGGAGGTGGAGGATGGATCAAAGCTAGAGTCCCACTGGAGGTAGTGAGACGCTCTAGGAGGCTGTTGCAGTGGACTAGACCAGGCACTGTGGTGGCTTAGACTGGGAGGGAAGCAGTGGAAGAGAAAAATGGATGTACTGTGTGACCTTGGGTAGGTCGCTTCGCCTCTCTGAACCTAAACAGGCTTATTTTCTTTCAGGTTGAGCCTGCCATATCTAGTGATTTAAGAGCAGGCTTTGCTCTCTCAGATCATCTGCCAGCTATAACCTCTCTTGAGATGGCAACTATTCAACAAAACAGTGCTACTTGATACATAAGGGAAAGACAGAGCTAGCTTTGAATTCTTTAGAATTGTATTTATTGCAATTCCTTGAGGTTGGTAGGCTATTGGTTGTACACTTTGGTGACTAGAGTGACTTTGAAATGAATAAAGAAACAGTGACCCAACACCACACCTGTTACTCCTCTCGTCCTAAAGTACTGAACAAAAGGACTAACACACGTCTCCCCCATATTTGGCAGTAATTAAATACAACTACACCTATTTAGGAAACGGATGCAGAGAAATACAGTGTCAAGCTATCTGTGAAGAGACAGTCGAAGAACTACCTTTTGTTCTTAGAGTTAAAAACACTTTCAAACAAAACTAAAAAGAAATGGCATTCAGGGTTATGATATCTTTCCCGCAAGCCTTGAAAACTTGGCAAACATTTCTTGCCAGCTCATAAGCTCTGTCATAACTTTACACGAGCTTCATTTAGTAGGGAACAAATGGCTCTGTGAGTAAAGTTTTTGATTCTAGGTGGGTGTTCCAGCAACATTCCTGGTGACGCTAGGAAAACACTGAAGCTAGATGCCTAAACCTTTCTGTTCCACATGATGGATTTTTGTTGTGGCTAAGGTTCTCTGGGCAGTACTTGGTGCTAGACATGGGATTGGGGATGACAGTGCTGGGGGGCTAGGAAGTGAACAATGAAGATTCTGCTCAGAATATAAAAGATTTGAATAACAAAATGGAAAATCCTAATGCAACCGACCTGTTTAGAACCCTGTATACACTGAAGGATTAGAGAATAAAAATGACTTCCTAACAAATAGGGCATGTGTATAAAAATTGACTTTGTAGTAGATCAGGTTATCTGACCAAAATGCAATGCCATATGATATTCACAAGTATAAGATAGATTAAAGGAAGAAAATATCCTGTTGTCATCTCAGTAGGGAGGAAGCAGTGGAAGAGAAATGGATGTACTGTGTGACCTTGGGTAGGTCGCCGCCTCTCTGAACCTAAACAGGCTTATTTTCTTTCAGGTTGAGCCTGCCATATCTAGTGATTTAAGAGCAGGCTTTGCTCTCTCAGATCATCTGCCAGCTATAACCTCTCTTGAGATGGCAACTATTCAACAAAACAGTGCTACTTGATACATAAGGGAAAGACAGAGCTAGCTTTGAATTCTTTAGAATTGTATTTATTGCAATTCCTTGAGGTTGGTAGGCTATTGGTTGTACACTTTGGTGACTAGAGTGACTTTGAAATGAATAAAGAAACAGTGACCCAACACCACACCTGTTACTCCTCTCGTCCTAAAGTACTGAACAAAAGGACTAACACACGTCTCCCCCATATTTGGCAGTAATTAAATACAACTACACCTATTTAGGAAACGGATGCAGAGAAATACAGTGTCAAGCTATCTGTGAAGAGACAGTCGAAGAACTACCTTTTGTTCTTAGAGTTAAAAACACTTTCAAACAAAACTAAAAAGAAATGGCATTCAGGGTTATGATATCTTTCCCGCAAGCCTTGAAAACTTGGCAAACATTTCTTGCCAGCTCATAAGCTCTGTCATAACTTTACACGAGCTTCATTTAGTAGGGAACAAATGGCTCTGTGAGTAAAGTTTTTGATTCTAGGTGGGTGTTCCAGCAACATTCCTGGTGACGCTAGGAAAACACTGAAGCTAGATGCCTAAACCTTTCTGTTCCACATGATGGATTTTTGTTGTGGCTAAGGTTCTCTGGGCAGTACTTGGTGCTAGACATGGGATTGGGGATGACAGTGCTGGGGGGCTAGGAAGTGAACAATGAAGATTCTGCTCAGAATATAAAAGATTTGAATAACAAAATGGAAAATCCTAATGCAACCGACCTGTTTAGAACCCTGTATACACTGAAGGATTAGAGAATAAAAATGACTTCCTAACAAATAGGGCATGTGTATAAAAATTGACTTTGTAGTAGATCAGGTTATCTGACCAAAATGCAATGCCATATGATATTCACAAGTATAAGATAGATTAAAGGAAGAAAATATCCTGTTGTCATCTCAGTAGGTTAAAGAAGTTACTCAGTAGACATCAATATGAATAAGGAGAAAACTGTACCTATCAAACTAGAGATAGATTCTTCACCTGCTGAAGGCTATCTCTCTAAACCCCATGGCACATATTATGCTTAATGGTAGAACAGTAGATGTCCATAAGTCTTTCAAGTCAGGAAAAAGACTGACAAGAAAACCTCTAGTCGCTGTTATTATTGAGCTTTATAAATGAGATCCTAACCCGCTCATTGGGAAAAGAAAAATATAAGGGTTGAAAACATTTTTATTTTCACAGATGGCATGGTTGTCTACACAGATAATGTATTAAAATATGTAGACAAATGAGTAGAAATAATATTCCACAGGTCTCCTGGGTATAGGCTGAATACATAAAAATCAATAATGGTTCTCTTCAATGCGAAGAATCAAGGAGAAAATGATACAAAGACAAATTCTGACAACCAACATGGCGTCAGTGTTGATATCTCTTTTCCCATGTTTCACTTGCTTTAGGTCCTCTGTTGTTTTTTGTAAGGTTGGCCCTTCTGCCCTCAGGATGCTTAGATCAATAAGTTCGTTCTTCCTTTCTTCTAGGCCCTCTAAAGAGAAATTAATTAATTTAAACCAAAGAACAAATGAAGATGGACAGGATCAATCACTGGGGAAGAACCTAGAGAATATTCCTATCCAGTGGTTCCTCTTATGGGTCCCTAGTGGCTTTGCTATAGCTACTGCTTCTGTACCAACTTCTTCAAAATTCACTTTGTTCCTATCTCTAAGTAAAGGAGTTGGGACCCCATTAGAGAATGTGTTCCCTCATTTGAGTATGTGCAAATAAGAAATCTATCAAGTCACTTTTTTTTATTAATACAATGGAATACTACCCATAAAAGAAACCAAAATAATTCCATTTGCCACAACATGGATGCAATTAGATATTACCATGCGAAGTGAACTAAGTCAGAAAGAGAAAGACATACCACGTGATGTCCCTTATATGTGGAATGTAGACTGTGACACAGATGAACCTATCTATGAAACAGAAACAGACTCAAGGACATAGAGATCAGACTTGTGGTGGCCAAGGAAGAGGAGGAGGTCAGGGAGAAGCCTCGGCTGGGAATTTGACCTTGGTAAATGCAAACTATTACATGTATAATTAGTAAATACCAAGGTCCTACTGTTATTTAGATGACATACAGGTGACTTCATCTAATCTCCTTGGGTAAACCATTATGAAAAAGAATATTTAAATATATATATATATATATATATATACACACACATATATATATATATATATGTGTAAAATTGGGTCACTTTGCTATGCAGCAGAAATTGGCACATTGCAAATCAACTTTACTTTAATTAAAAAGCACTTCATATATATAAAAGAACCCAGATAAAGTATATTTGCATGTGTATGCAAGTATGTGTGTGTGTGGTATGCCTTCTAAACCAGTAAACTTCTAAGGAGAAAAAAAAACATGACTTTGAACAAGTATATACGTTGAATGAAAATAAAGGACTAAAACCTATTCTATAGAGTAAGAAGAAAAGGCTTTGCATTCAGAACTACCATAATGAAGTGAGTCCCAGGTAGGAAATGTAGAGGCTTTCATAGGAAAAAACATATCATTTCTGAAATACAGAAACACTGTCACACTAACTAAAAAACAGTCTCTGAACATAATGGGAATTATCCCACTTTGTTTAATGAAAAGACAAAAATTGACTCTAATTTAGTGAGCTCAGAATGTCACCTATTTTCAAACACACAAGCTCTATTTCCTTAGCTATTTATATAATTTATGAATAAATACTAGAATTAGAGTTTATTTCTCAGATAAATTGCTAAATTGAAATGGAAAAAAAAATCTCATTTACATAGTAGAAAAACTCATAATAAATCTGGAGCGGTACCTAACAAAATGTATGTCTTTTAAGGAAATAACTATGACCTTTTATTGAATAACATAAACAATGCCTGAAATTTAAATAATAGAAGATATATACTGTTAGGTCAGCTTATTTCTCTTCCTCCGCTCGTCTCATTTCAGTAAAAATTTGGAGCAGTGGACCAAAGGGTGTAGAATAACTGACAAGTTGCCTCTAAGTTCAGCTCAAGCAGGCAGATCTTCTATTAGGCAGACACTCCCAAGACATGGGAGCAGGCTGACCCCAAAGGGGTTCACCTCATTCTCCTTTTTGGCTTCTCCCTTTCATACTTCCAGTCTCCTCCTTTTGCTTGTGGTGTGTGCAAAGTAAGGCTTGTAACCACCACTGATCAATGAAAGGGAATGCAAACGGGGCACATGCTCAAGGCCGATTGAGAACTGTAAGTCATATAACAGCAGGCTGTGTTGTTTATTCCATAATTCAGTCTGTTGTAATTAGATGAAGAATACTTATTAGCCCTTTACTGGGCTCCTAACTGCCAAAGGTTACTTGGAGAAGCCCCTGTGCTTATTCTGGATCCACTGTGCCTAGGGCGCTGCAGGAGTTGAAATGTCTTTGTGGTTATTTTGCAGTATCTATGAGCTTTTTTGGATGTGATGGAGTCAGAGATCAGCTTGCATCCCTTTCAGCCAGGCCTCGCCTTGTTGCTCTTGTCTAACTTCCTACCTAACAATACCATTTAAATGGTTTGGAAGTTTGAGTATCACATGGAAATCAATTCTCCACAGATAAACTTGTAATTCAGTGAAATTCCAATCAAACTCCCCAACAATTTTTTTTCCCTGCAACTTGGCAAACTTGCCCTAAAATCTGGGTAAAGATTAGTCAAGATCCTCTAGAGAAAAAAAATAGGATGAGATTAGCTTTATCAGTATTTCTCCAGGCAAGAATATTGGAGTGGGTAGTCTATCCCTTCTCCAAAGGATCTTCCTGACCAAGGGATCGAACTGGGAACACCCCTGCATTGCAGGTGGATTCTTTACCAGCTGAGCTACCAGGGAAACCCCTTAGCACACACAGCTTTATTACATACTAAGAATTGTTATTTGCCCATATTAATAAAAAAATGTGATATTAGCACAAGGATAGATAAATGTACCAATAGAAAAAAACTGAAAATGCATAAACTAATTCATACATATATCAGGACTTGGTATATGACAGAGGAGACATTACAAATCAATAGTACAGTCCTGGAAAAATTGGCTATGTAGATGGAAAAAGTAAAATTCCCTATCCCATACTATACAGAAATATAAACTCATTACTGTAATGGATTAAAGACTTAAATGTTAAAAGTAAGAATTATTTGCTCCTGAAAAAGGTGAAGAATACCATAATGATCTCAAAGTAGGGAAAGATTTCTTAAAACCACAAAATGGGAACTATAAAAGAAAAGATGGATATATTTGACTTCACTAAAAACTGATGATGTATACCACAAAGAAAATTTAAAATAATGAGCCACAGGCTAGTGGGAGCTATTTTTAGCTCTTATAAATAAGGATTAATATATAGAAGCCGTACTCTTAAAAAATTATGAAAAAGACAAACATCCATTAGAAAAACGTGCAACGTGTATGACCAGTCATTTTACAATTTAACCTGATTCAGCTATGGTGGTGGTCTTGGTGGTTTAGTTGCTAAGTCGTATCTAACTCTTTCCATCCCATGGACTGTAGCATGCTTGGCTCTTCATCTAAGGGACTTCTGCAGCAAGAATACTGGAGAGGCCCTCCCTCTGCGGCTTCTCAGGTAGCGCTAGTGGTAAAGAACCCGCCTGCCAGAGCAGGAGGCTCAAGAAGATGCAGGGTTTTGTTTTGTTTTTTTGTGTGTGTGTGTGTGTGTTTTAATTATTTTGGACACTTCTATTGGTCTTTCATTTATTTCCATCTTTGTTCTTTGGCCTGTGGGCCTCCGATCGCAGATGGCCTCTGTCGCTCCAGAGCACCGGCTCTGGGCGCATACGCTCCAGACCTCTGCTTCCGTCGTTGGGACACATCGGTCCAGCTGCTCCGCGGCACGTGGCATCTTCCCAGGCCAGGATCGAACCGGTACCTCTTGCCCTGCAAGGCGGTGTCCTTACCCACTGGACCACCAGGGAAGCCCCAAGAGATGCCATTTGGATCCCTGGGTCGGGAAGATTCCCTGGAGTAGGAAATGGCAACCTACTCCAGTATTCTTGCCTGGAAACTTTTCTGGGCAGAGGAGCCTGGCGGGCTGCAGTCCTTGGGACCGCAGAGTCAGACACGACTGGAGTGAGTTAGCACCGCCCCCTCTGCATTCCAGCAAGCTGGTCCTGCGTGGAGGGGAGGTGGCCAGGGCCCGGAGTACCCGCCCACCCCATGCGCCTGACGCACTACCGGTGCTTCCGCCGCTGGACTTCCGGAAAAGTAAGAATTATTTGCTCCTGAAAAAGGTGAAGAATACCATAATGATCTCAAAGTAGGGAAAGATTTCTTAAAACCACAAAATGGGAACTATAAAAGAAAAGATGGATATATTTGACTTCACTAAAAACTGATGATGTATACCACAAAGAAAATTTAAAATAATGAGCCACAGGCTAGTGGGAGCTATTTTTAGCTCTTATAAATAAGGATTAATATATAGAAGCCGTACTCTTAAAAAATTATGAAAAAGACAAACATCCATTAGAAAAACGTGCAACGTGTATGACCAGTCATTTTACAATTTAACCTGATTCAGCTATGGTGGTGGTCTTGGTGGTTTAGTTGCTAAGTCGTATCTAACTCTTTCCATCCCATGGACTGTAGCATGCTTGGCTCTTCATCTAAGGGACTTCTGCAGCAAGAATACTGGAGAGGCCCTCCCTCTGCGGCTTCTCAGGTAGCGCTAGTGGTAAAGAACCCGCCTGCCAGAGCAGGAGGCTCAAGAAGATGCAGGGTTTTGTTTTGTTTTTTTGTGTGTGTGTGTGTGTGTGTTTTAATTATTTTGGACACTTCTATTGGTCTTTCATTTATTTCCATCTTTGTTCTTTGGCCTGTGTGGGCCTCCGATCGCAGATGGCCTCTGTCGCTCCAGAGCACCGGCTCTGGGCGCATACGCTCCAGACCTCTGCTTCCGTCGTTGGGACACATCGGTCCAGCTGCTCCGCGGCACGTGGCATCTTCCCAGGCCAGGATCGAACCGGTACCTCTTGCCCTGCAAGGCGGTGTCCTTACCCACTGGACCACCAGGGAAGCCCCAAGAGATGCCATTTGGATCCCTGGGTCGGGAAGATTCCCTGGAGTAGGAAATGGCAACCTACTCCAGTATTCTTGCCTGGAAACTTTTCTGGGCAGAGGAGCCTGGCGGGCTGCAGTCCTTGGGACCGCAGAGTCAGACACGACTGGAGTGAGTTAGCACCGCCCCCTCTGCATTCCAGCAAGCTGGTCCTGCGTGGAGGGGAGGTGGCCAGGGCCCGGAGTACCCGCCCACCCCATGCGTCCTGACGCACTACCGGTGCTTCCGCCGCTGGACTTCCGGCCGTCGAAGCCGGGAGCGTGGGGTTTGCTCACGTGGACTTTGCTTGTGTGGACTTTGCTCGCTCGCAAGCAGCGCTGCTTGGTGGAGTCCAGACGCCAGAGACCTGAGGCGGGAGTCCTGACGGGAAAGGACTGAAGCAGGAACATTTTGAGGCAAAAATTCCTGAAGCCTGAGGCTCGGAGAGTGCGGCAGCAGCCATGCCGTTTCCACTACGAATCGCGGTGGTGTGCTCGAACAACCAGAACCGGAGCATGGAGGCCCACAGCATCCTCAGCAGCGGAGGCTTCAGCGTCCGGTCTTTCGGAATAGGAACTCATGTTAAACTTCCAGGACCAGCGCCCAACAAGCCAAACGTTTATGATTTCAGAACGACCTATGACCAGATGTACAAGGATCTCCTTAAGAAGGACAAACACCTCTACGCGGAGAATGGAGTTTTACGCATGTTGGAGAGAAATAAGAGTATCAAGCCCCGGCCGGAAAGGTTCCAGAATTGCAATGATCCGTTTGACCTGATATTCGCCTGTGACCAGCGCGTGTACCGCAAGGTGGTGAAAGAGCTGAATTCCAGGAAGCAGACGACCTTCCAGCCTGTGCACGTGATCAGCGTGGATATCACCGACACCCTCAAGGAGGCTGCGCTGGGGGCCTTGCGCATCTGCGAGCTCTGCGAGTGCATCCGGCACACGAAAGACCTGGAGAACGAGATCGAGGGGGTGCTGCAGAAGTTCAAGAAGAGCGGCGAGAGATTCCTGTACACTGTCTGCTTTTACTGATCCCAGCCGGGCGTCCAGCCTGGCACCCGGTCCACAGCCCTCCTGAAGCCATTTGGATCCCTGGGTCGGGAAGATTCCCTGGAGTAGGAAATGGCAACCTACTCCAGTATTCTTGCCTGGAAACTTTTCTGGGCAGAGGAGCCTGGCGGGCTGCAGTCCTTGGGACCGCAGAGTCAGACACGACTGGAGTGAGTTAGCACCGCCCCCTCTGCATTCCAGCAAGCTGGTCCTGCGTGGAGGGGAGGTGGCCAGGGCCCGGAGGCCCCGCCCACCCCCTGCGGCCTGACGCACTACCGGTGCTTCCGCCGCTGGACTTCCGGCCGTCGAAGCCGGGAGCGTGGGGTTTGCTCACGTGGACTTTGCTTGTGTGGACTTTGCTCGCTCGCAAGCAGCGCTGCTTGGTGGAGTCCAGACGCCAGAGACCTGAGGCGGGAGTCCTGACGGGAAAGGACTGAAGCAGGAACATTTTGAGGCAAAAATTCCTGAAGCCTGAGGCTCGGAGAGTGCGGCAGCAGCCATGCCGTTTCCACTACGAATCGCGGTGGTGTGCTCGAACAACCAGAACCGGAGCATGGAGGCCCACAGCATCCTCAGCAGCGGAGGCTTCAGCGTCCGGTCTTTCGGAATAGGAACTCATGTTAAACTTCCAGGACCAGCGCCCAACAAGCCAAACGTTTATGATTTCAGAACGACCTATGACCAGATGTACAAGGATCTCCTTAAGAAGGACAAACACCTCTACGCGGAGAATGGAGTTTTACGCATGTTGGAGAGAAATAAGAGTATCAAGCCCCGGCCGGAAAGGTTCCAGAATTGCAATGATCCGTTTGACCTGATATTCGCCTGTGACCAGCGCGTGTACCGCAAGGTGGTGAAAGAGCTGAATTCCAGGAAGCAGACGACCTTCCAGCCTGTGCACGTGATCAGCGTGGATATCACCGACACCCTCAAGGAGGCTGCGCTGGGGGCCTTGCGCATCTGCGAGCTCTGCGAGTGCATCCGGCACACGAAAGACCTGGAGAACGAGATCGAGGGGGTGCTGCAGAAGTTCAAGAAGAGCGGCGAGAGATTCCTGTACACTGTCTGCTTTTACTGATCCCAGCCGGGCGTCCAGCCTGGCACCCGGTCCACAGCCCTCCTGAAGCCATCGGTTTGAACTTCCTTTGTTAATGCTTCTTTCTTTCCTGAGGCTTGTTTTTACCTTTAGGCGTTCTGCTAGTGTTTTTACCTTTAGGCGTTCTGCTAGTGTTTTTACCTTTAGGCGTTCTGCTAGTGGATGTTAACAATACCTGGCTAAGTGTCGGTACAAGATAAGAAGATATTTAGGTGCTGGATCACAAATGTGTTTTTCCAGTCCCACTTTCGTATATGAGTAGACTGTTTGTTGTAAAGTTTGTTGTTTTTGTGACACTGAAAATTAAAAAATGGTTGATAGCTCTTTTCCCTCAGGAGATCTCACAGAGTGTCCTTTTCCCACCTCCCCTGACTAGAGATGTGGATGGTCAAAAAACAAACAAACAAAAACAACTGGAGTGGGTTATCATTTCTTTCTCTAGGGGATCTTCCTGACCCAGGGATCGAACCTGGATCTCCTACATTGCAGGTGGATTCTTTACCAGCTGAACCACACATGAGAAAAGGTACTTGACATCCCAAGTAATGAAGGAAAGGTAAGTTAAATTTGTGAGGGTCAAATTAGCAAACATTAAAAAGGGTGATCATCCCAAGTGGTCATACTCAAGGAAGATGGAACTAGAAATTCTGGTGGGAGTATAAATTTATACTCTGCTTTGGAGAGCATTAGCAATATCAAAGTCAAAGATGTGCATACCTTGTTATGTTCCCAAAGTCCCTCTTCTTGATGTTTACCAGGGGAAAATCCTTGCATGTGTGAGTAGACATAAACAAGAATGTTTATTACTCTATCAAAAATGAATGTCCAATGATATGAGAATGAATTGGTGTTATCAGTGGCACTTTGAATGAATTCATGATTGGTATTCAGCTGTTCATCAGTAAAGATGAATCTGGAAAATAGTGCTGCATGTACAAAGTAACTTGGAAATGAATGTATGCTACATTTGTGCAAAAGGACAGGGAAATAGATGGTCTCTTGAGGCCTTTTTGTAGTGGGCCACACATAACCCAGAAGGTTCTCCTGAGGAGATGGTTGGAAAAGTTTAGTCCTATCTGCTGGAGCCTGACAAAGCTGAAGCAGGTAGACTCTCGTGGACAGTTGTGCTCAGAATATTCTCTAAGTCAATGTTCTTCTTTTTTTTTTTTTTTTTTGAAGATTTATTTATTTATTTATTTTGGGCGGGGGTCGGGGAGGGAGGGGAGCGGGCGGGCCACTTCTATTGGTCTTTCATTTCTCTATTTTTTCATCCGTCTTTGTTCTTTGGCTCCTGTGGACCTCCGATCAAGGTGGCGTCTGTTGTTGCAGAGTGCCGGCTCTGGGCTCATGCGCCCCAGAACTCCAGCTCGGTAATTGGACACATCAGTCCAGCCGCTCCACAGCACGTGGGATCTTCCCAGGCCAGGGATCGAACCGGCGCCCCTTGCACTGCAAGGTGGTGTCCTTACCCACTGGACCACCAGGGGAAGCCCTCATTTCTCTATTTTCATCCATCTTTGTTCTTTGACTCCTGTGGGCCTCCCATCGCGGTGGTGTCTGTTGTCGCAGAGCGCCGGCTCTGGGCACATGCGCTCCAGAGCTCCAGCTTGGTAGTTGGACACATCGGTCCAGCCGCTCCACGGCACGTGGTATCTTCGCAGGCCAGGGATCGAACCGGCGCCCCTTGCACTGCAAGGTGGTGTCCTTACCCACTGGACCACCAGGGGAAGCCCAAGTCAATGTTCTGACACTTGGAAGACATCTTTGCCTACCTTTGTCAGATTGGTTTAAACTTACTCCTCAGTTCTTGTTTTATTACAACAACAATTTGGAGCGATGGACCAACAGTGAGGTCCCTCGGTCCCATTTGCTATCCGTGGACGGGCCATGGAATTCTCCAGGCAGGAATACTGCAGTGGATAGCCTTTTCCTTCTCCAGGGTATTTTCCCAGCCCAGGGATCAAACCCAGGTCTCCCGCACTGCAGGCGGATTCTTTACCGTCTGAGTCACCAGGGAAGCCCAAGAATCCTGGAGTGGGTTGCCTGTCCCTTCTCCAGGGGATCTTCCCTACCCGCGAATTCAGCCAGGGTCGCCTGCATTGCAGGTGAATTCTTTACCAGTTGAGCTCCAATTTGGAGTGATGGACCAAAGGGTATAGAGTAACTTGACAAGTTCTAGCTCAGTTTAGCTCAAGCATGCAGATCTTTTATTTGATGGATAATCCCAAGACATGGGAGTAGGCTGACCCCAAGGAGTCTACTCCATCCTTCCAATCCAGTTGCCTCCTTTTGGTTATGGTGTGTGCAAACAAGGGCTTGTACCGACCACCATCTATGAATGGAAATGTACGTGGGGCATACGCTCAAGGCCAATCGATACTTGAAAGTCATGTAACAGCAGGCTGTTGTTTATGTCCACAGTGCAGTCTATTATAATTAGCTGTAGAATATTCATTAGTGCTTACTGGGCTCCTAACTGCCTAAGCCGACTTGGAGAGTATCTATAGTGTGCCTGGGGTGCACGTGCAGGAGTTGAAAAGTTTCTGTGATTATTTTGTGCGTTATCTGTGAGCTCTCCTGGGTGTGTCTGGGATGAAGTTTAGGGATCAGCTTGACCCTTTCAGCCAGGCCTTCCCTTGTTGCTCAGGCCTAACTTCCTACCTAACACCTTGAAGAAAAGCCCGCTGTCACACTGTTCCTGGCGGTGGCCCTCTGCTGGGGGGAGTAGAGAGGTCAGGTGACTCAGGATTTTGGATGAAGAGACTTGAATTTATCACTGAAAACAGAACCTTCAATTGTGTTTTTTCCTCTCTTTATGCATCGGTGAAAACTGAAAGGGTTCAGTGATTATTCTTTTAATCACCTCACTTTGGGCTGGTTTTAGTGTAAGATTAAAAAATCTTTCCTTAAATAGTCAGCAGAATTTTTAGACCTTGGCTGTATTAATAATGAAAGCGATGCTTAGTTGCTTAAAATTTTTTCTTCCTTTCTCATTCTCCTCCCCCCCTTTTTTTTTCAGTCTTCAAACATAAAGGATGAAGGCAGTTCTGAAGAGTAAGTTTTGAGTTGATTAATCCTCTTGAACTCAGTATAACTTTCAAAGAGAGAAGGGCCACCAGCATAGATCAAATCAGAACCTCATCTTATGTGGCTACCCAGGCTGCTTTTGTACCCGAATTCAGGGGACAGGTGAATTCTTTACCAGTTGAGCTCCAATTTGGAGTGATGGACCAAAGGGTATAGAGTAACTTGACAAGTTCTAGCTCAGTTTAGCTCAAGCATGCAGATCTTTTATTTGATGGATAATCCCAAGACATGGGAGTAGGCTGACCCCAAGGAGTCTACTCCATCCTTCCAATCCAGTTGCCTCCTTTTGGTTATGGTGTGTGCAAACAAGGGCTTGTACCGACCACCATCTATGAATGGAAATGTACGTGGGGCATACGCTCAAGGCCAATCGATACTTGAAAGTCATGTAACAGCAGGCTGTTGTTTATGTCCACAGTGCAGTCTATTATAATTAGCTGTAGAATATTCATTAGTGCTTACTGGGCTCCTAACTGCCTAAGCCGACTTGGAGAGTATCTATAGTGTGCCTGGGGTGCACGTGCAGGAGTTGAAAAGTTTCTGTGATTATTTTGTGCGTTATCTGTGAGCTCTCCTGGGTGTGTCTGGGATGAAGTTTAGGGATCAGCTTGACCCTTTCAGCCAGGCCTTCCCTTGTTGCTCAGGCCTAACTTCCTACCTAACACCTTGAAGAAAAGCCCGCTGTCACACTGTTCCTGGCGGTGGCCCTCTGCTGGGGAGAGTAGAGAGGTCAGGTGACTCAGGATTTTGGATGAAGAGACTTGAATTTATCACTGAAAACAGAACCTTCAATTGTGTTTTTTCCTCTCTTTATGCATCGGTGAAAACTGAAAGGGTTCAGTGATTATTCTTTTAATCACCTCACTTTGGGCTGGTTTTAGTGTAAGATTAAAAAATCTTTCCTTAAATAGTCAGCAGAATTTTTAGACCTTGGCTGTATTAATAATGAAAGCGATGCTTAGTTGCTTAAAATTTTTTCTTCCTTTCTCATTCTCCTCCCCCCCTTTTTTTTTCAGTCTTCAAACATAAAGGATGAAGGCAGTTCTGAAGAGTAAGTTTTGAGTTGATTAATCCTCTTGAACTCAGTATAACTTTCAAAGAGAGAAGGGCCACCAGCATAGATCAAATCAGAACCTCATCTTATGTGGCTACCCAGGCTGCTTTTGTCATATGTTAAGTGGTAGGATTCATGGGTCCTGGTGTTTGATCTAGAATCCTGTCTGCATGTAGGATAGGACGTAACTAAATTGTGTATTCATTTGGATCTTTTTCTGTCCATTCTGGGAGCCTGCAGTGACATACGTTTGTTGAGGTACAGCGTTGTGCAAATGATAGAAACTATTGTGATATCATTGATGAATATCATCTTATATTTTGGTATACTTTGCACAATATTATATGAGTGTATATTCACACTTTATTATTTATTTTTGGCTATTCTGGGTTTTCACTGCTGCCACAGGTTCTTCTTTAATTGCAGGGAGTGGGGGCTACTCTCTAGTTGAGGTGAGCAGGTTTCTTGGTGCGGTGACTTCTCTTGTTGTGGAACTGAGGCTCTAGGGCTCACAGGCTTCAGTAGTTGTGGCTCTGAGGCTCTAGAGCCCAGGCTTCATAGTTGAGGCTCATGGGCCTAGTTGCTCTGCAGCATGTGGGGTCTTCCCAGATCAGGGATTGAACTCTTGTCCCCTGCATTGGCAGGTGAGCTCTTCACCACTGAGCCACCAGGGAAGCCCCCTATACACACTTTTTTTTTTTTTTTAATCTTTTTGGTGGGTGGGGTGGGGAGGGAGGGGAGTAGGCGGGCCACTTCTATTGGTCTTTCATTTCTCTATTTTCATCCGTCTTTGTTCTTTGGCTCCTGTGGGCCTCCCACTGCTGTGGCCTCTGTTGTCGCAGAGTGCCAGCTCTGGGCGCACACACGCTAGAGCTCCGGCTCGGTGATTGGACACAGTGGTCCAGCTGCTCTGCGGCACGTGGGATCTTCCCAGGCCAGGGCTGGAACCGGCGCCCCTTGCACTGCAAGGCGGTGTCCTTACCCACTGGACCACCAGGGAAGCCCCTTATACACACTTTTAATATCACTAAATGAATGGTCAAGTCAGCAAGTATTGAAAAAGACTGGACCCAAGTCCACTGTTAAAGAAAGGACATTTTTCTCATTTATATGACTAAATCCATAGCTGTGGAGGTTTAAAATCTATCAACATCAAAAAGATTTTTGATCTTCGATGCAATTTTAAAATTCTCAATTACCTTAGTGATGTTCCTTGGGAAATTCCACGAGGGCATGGGCATGGTCCACTGTGGTAGTGCCTGGTGTAATGCCAGGCATATAGTAGGACTTCAGTGTTTGTAAAATGAATGAGTGGGTGGATAAATGGATGGATAGCTGAATCGATGGTTGAAAAGGTGGAAAAAAGGAAGAGAAGAAGGGCAGAGGGTTGTAGAAATCTGTTTTGAGGAGGGCTTCCATGAGGAAGGTGTTCACTTTGCTGGAACATTGCCTTTTATATTTAAAATGTCTGACCTCTTAACTTTGGATACCCAGTGTGTAAGCCACAGGATACTTGCTATTTATATTTAAAATATTTGAAGCCCATTCCAGGGAGTAAGGAAAGAGGATCACATTAAAGCTGCAGTGTTCCTATTTTGGTTTTAAGTTCAGGCATAGCATTCAAGATAATGCAGGTATTTGACTGTGTAGAGTTAATATTCCCCCCTTGGAAGACAGAAACAGATGAAATGTAAATAGCCTCTTTACATTTTTTTAGTAAACTCACTTAGAATAGCTTCATACCGAAAAGCACACAAATCCAAAGTGAACAGCTTGCTAAATGTTTACACATTGAACAAACTATTGTAACTAGCACCCGGATCAAAGAAGATGACATTATAAGCATGCTAGAGGTCCTTCTTCTGCCCTCTTCCAGAGCTTCCTCCTCACCACAAGGGTAGCCACTGTAATTTCAAACACTATAGATTGGATTTTCTTATTCCAGATATATATGTGAATGGTTTGTTTGTTGTTTTAAAGGTTCATTCATGTTGTAGCATATATCAGTTCTCGTTTATTCCTATTGCTGGGTAATATTTCATTCTATTTTTGTAATATTACAGAAAAACCAGAATGAACTTATTGGCTGACCCAGTATGTATACACAAATTCAGATGTAGGTCTACTTGGCTATTGTGAATACTGTTACTATGAATGTTTACATACAAGCTTTTGTGTAGACATGTATTTTCAGTTCTCTTGGGTAGATGCCTAGTACTGGCATTGCCGGGCCACATGATAACCCTAGGTTTAACTTTTTGATCAGCTGTCAAACTTTTCAAAGTGGCTACAGCATTTTACGTTCCTATCAGTAGCTTGTAAGAATTCTATCTGGTCCGAATCCTTCCCAACACTTGGTATAGTCAGACTTAAGTTTTAGCCATTCTGATGTGAAATCTGTGTTTTCTTCTCTATAGGCTTTTTTTTTAAAAGATTTATTTATTTATTTATTTTGGGTGGGGGTCGGGTTGGGGAGGGAGGGGAGCAGGCGGGCCACTTCTATTGGTCTTTGATTTCTCTGTTTTCATCCGTTTTTTTTTTTTTTTTTTTGGCTCCTGTGGGCCTCCCATCGCGGTGGCGTTTGTTGTCACAGAGCACTAGCTCTGGGCGCATGCGCTCCAGAGCTCCGGCTCGGTGATTGGACACATGGGTCCAGCTGCTCCGCGGCACGTGGGATCTTCCCAGGCCAGGGATTGAACCGGCGCCCCTTGCACTGCAAGGCGGTGTCCTTATCCACTGGACCACCAGGGGAAGCCCTCTCTAGGTTTTGATGTCTTACTGTTATACTTAGAACATAGCACCAAAGCTAACTTCTACTATAGATTAACTAATCACTAGGTTATTTCCTATCCAAGACATAAATTGGAAAAACTAACATTTTCCCGCTCTTTTCTGAAATATGTGGAAAGAGCTTTCAAGATTTAGCTCAGATGTTTCTTCTACCTGAAAGCCTTGCCGGAGTCTTCAGCTAATCTGCATGTGTTGAATTCCCTCTGAAGGCTCATTTCCTTTTTCTGTCTTCCAGCAGAGCCCCCGCACAAAGTCTCTGGCCAAATGCAGTTCTGTTCAGTGACCCTGTTATACTCGTGGACTCCTATTCTACTGGGTTGGCCAAGCAGTTCGTTTTGGTTGTTCTAAAACCCGCATGAACTTTTTATAGCCAACCCAACACACCTATTTATCTCAACGAATCTATGCACCCAAGTTCTAGAAGGAATTTCGATGTCATCTTCCCAGCCTCATCACTTTACTAGTGAGAAACTTGAAACTCAGAAAGATGAATGGGCATGGCCAGGCAACCAAAACCTAGTAGGCAAGTCTCTTGACTCCTATTCCAGGGTTCTTTTTTTTTGAACTGCATCAAAGGCATATACTAGCTTTATTACAGGGTCGTGCTGCAGTCAATACAAAAACACAAAAAGTCCCATCAGTTTAATAATAATAAAAAACCCCAAAAGTAGAAAACTGAGGGGGCAGAGGGAAGACGCCCCTGGGCCAGGGGCACGGGGAGCCCTGCGCAGGGCCCCAGGCCTGGCCGCAGGGCCCCAGTGTTGCTGTTGCTACGAGGTCGGGGTCGGGGGGTCAGCGATTGTCCTGTGGGAGCCCCTGTCATCGGGGTTGAGGACCCTTACTTCGGGGGTGCGCTCAGCTTCTGCATGCCCCGGATCTTGTTCAGCCGGCCAGAGATGAGGGCCTCGGTGGGTTTGTAACAGTCGACCAGCAGCTCCTTGACCCTGGCAGCCTGGGTGTCATCCCCCTCCGTGTCCAGGAGTTCATCCACGTCGATTTCCAGCTCTGGGATCTCCTCTTCCTGGGAGTCGCACAGGCGCACGAGCTGCTCCAGCGTCCCCTCCTCCAGGTGGAGGCGCTTCTGTAGCTCCTTGCGGTCTGTCATACTTGACCGTGACCGTTCCTTGGCGCCTCGCTCGGCCCTCCTCGTCCGCGCGGCCCGGGCCCCCGCCTGCAGCCCCAGGGGGGCTCTGAAAGTAGACTCGGGTCCTAGGCCCCACTCCCTGGTCCAGGGGCCGGGGCCGCCCACGCTGTGCTCCCCTCGAGGCTGCTGTCCTCCAGGGCGGCCACCTGGGCCGCGTGTGCGCGTCGGACCCTCCCTGTGCTGCCTCCTCCCGGATGCCTGCCGGCTGACTCCAGGCAGCTGGCTCGGGTTATCTCACGCTGCTCCATGGCTCAGGCAGCGGCAGGGGGCGCCCCGTGCCCCGCCCCCTCCCCACCGTTCCGCCGGCCCCGCCCTTTGTCCCCCTTGGCCATCCTATTCAAGGGTTGTTCTTTTTTTTTTTTTTTTTTTAAAGATTTATTTATTTATTTATTTTGGGCGGGGGTCGGGTTGGGGAGGGAGGGGAGCGGGCGGGCCACTTCTGTTGGTCTTTCATTTTTCTAGTTTCATCCGTCTTTGTTCTTTGGCTCCTGCGGGCCTCCCATCGCGGTGGTGTCTGTTGCTAAAAAGCTCCGGCTCTGGGCGCATGCGCTCCAGAGCTCCGGCTCGGTGATTGGACACATCGGTCCAGCCGCTCCGCGGCACGTGGGATCTTCCCAGGCCAGGGCTCGAACCGGCGCCCCTTGCACTGCAAGGTGGTGTCTTTACCCACTGGACCACCAGGGGAAGCCCCCTGGGGTTCTTTATACTTAACACATAAGCTCCTCCCTGCATCTTTGCTTACCCTCTGGTGTTAATTCTCCGAGATTGAAATTAATTGGTAGGAAAAAGCCCTGTACATTTCCAGGGTTTAAATTGAAGCAAACCTCTTATCATGGAAAGTCTGCATTAACCAGCACTGAGAACTACTGTCAGTTAAGCCAGAGAATGGAAACTTAAAGTGACTTTTCAGCAAATACAGTTTTTAATGGTATACATATAATATCTTGTTCTGTTTTATACTCTGATCATGATTAAGAATTTCAAATAGCTCAGGAAGAATTAAGATTTACACCCACATTATTACTCATAACCACTTAGAGCAAAGAAAGAAATCTTTGTAAAAGATGTTTATTGCTTTCATACCAAATGAGAATCTGAATTAAAATGATTCTCAGCACAGTCTTTCGATTTGAAAGTACATTCAGCAGATTTCAAAATCCCTTGTAGTAACAACAATGGTCCATAATTTCATGGAGTTTGTAGTTTTTAAAGGAGGTTAGGGCCAGATGTTGTAAACATGAACTTCCTAATTTCTATCATACAGTGACTGCTCTAGGCCAATCTTGTTAACACGTGTTCCTCAAATGGAGATTTTAACACACTGCCTGGCTTCCCGGGTTTCAAAGTTTGACCCCTTGGTTCATTGCAAATTTACTTTGAATGGAAGAACCTTAGTTCTTCAGTAATTATCCAACCCTCAGTTCCTGGGCTGTAAAATGTGCTGATTTTGTACCCATTTCAGAGAAATAATGTATGGAAAGCACTTTGTGCTAAGTAGACCTTCCTCGTATGGAGCTACTGTTAGATTGCCTGCTGGGAAAGGCAGTGGACTAGGAAAAGAGGACTTTGCAGATTGCCTAACCCCCTCCAAATATCCCAAACTCATTCATTCACTTATTTATTGAGACTAGATGGATGGCTTCCTAGTCCTCTAGTGGAGATGAGAGAGCATGCAAACAAAATTCCCCCATTCAAACATGTTACATTCTATATTATTTTTTAGCTTATTGTTTTTTGTAAGTAACTGTTATTACCAGTGCTAAACTCTAGCATACTAAAACAAGGCCGTCAATGTTGGAAAGAATATTTAAATAAAAAACTCAATATATCACATATCATAAAACTGATGGATGAGCTAAAGTAACTCCTCCTATCTCAGTAAACGTTAGAAACAAGCTTCAGGGACTTATGATTTATACTAGCTCCTCGATCTGTGAGGCCTCATTGTGTGATTTATTGACTAAAACAAGCAAAATATGTATGTTTTCTTTCAGCTAGGAAGACTTTCAGAATGGGTGTGACATCAGTAGTGTGCTTAACCTGGAACTTTCAGAAACCATTGTTAACTGCTATTTTCTGGAGCAAATGCAGAGCAAGAGAAGCTGCCAGAAAGGATATGAGGGCTGGAACATGGCCTGTGACCTGGAGTCAGGAGATCTGGCCTCTTGCTCCAGATGAGTCACTGCTCTAGACTGGGACCCTGAACCCGTCACCTTGATGTTGTGAGCTTCAGTTTGCTCACCTGGAAGCTCCCTATCCAGGCAACATTCTTAATTATAAACTGCATCCTGCAGAATCATGAGGTTCCACAGAGGTGCCTCAGGGATCACCGAAGGAGGTGTTCTGAGACCTCAGTCCTCAACTCCAAACCAAGTATAGAAAGGAGCTCTTCTCATTTGACTACAGGGTTCCTTCCATTCCAAGTCCTGAGTAAAACTGCCGACCCCTAGGCTAAGTTATCCTCAGGGTTCTTCAGTTCTAAGGTTCTATGATATCTGAGTCCTCAATGTTGGATATCTGTGACATTTTAAAATTACTGATATGTTAGCTAGCCCTTGGCCTGGAGTGAGGGTGGTAATAGATTTACCTACTGTTCTACCCAGGGACATCTCACACCTAGGTTATTGGGTATGGTGATGATTCAGAATCATCACAGAGAGATTGAATTTGACAGTGGCCTCTTACTCTTGCACATTTCTGTCTCTCTGTAGTATATTTCACAGGCTCTAAGTATGTGTGGTGGGTCTCCAGTAACAAGAAGGTTCAATTGATTCATCAGTGCCACTCCCAGCTGTGCTGAGCATCCGTAGGATTATTGAGGCAGACAGTGAATGGTTTGAATGTGGGGCAGTGCTTCTCACACTTACTTAGACGATGTCATGAGCAAACGCCGGCGACGAGGTGTGTGTGAGTGTTGGTCAGTTTTTTATAGACATATAGTAAAGACTGATTTATTTGAGGCATCAAGTTATTTCAGGCAGTCTGACTTCACGATGACTGAAAATGGTTCTTTGGAGCAATTCTGTTTCCAAGACTAAAAAACACAGGCAGGAAAGCAGAAATCTCGATTTTGCCAGGCTATACCCAGCATCTCCAAGAAAATAAACTGGAGGCAGACTGCACATTCCAGTTTAAAACGTTGTGGCCTCCCTCTGAGCGACAGTGGTGCTATCCATGTCATTTCACCTAGGGGAGAGACCTTTTGGCACTATGATGCTTTTATGTGCATTTCTCCATTTATTTTCAGCCTGTTTATCCATTTACCTCTTCATTCCTTCATTTTTGCGTTGCCCTCTTTCTCTCTAGGCTCCAGTGCATTTGATATTTGACTGCATCCATGGATTCATGCAATCTAATGGAACTGACAGGGCACCTGTTGCTCGAGAGCCAGGTTCTGTGGCAGGCACTGCTGACATGTGGGCAGGATGAGCTGCTCTCGCTTGGATGTTATTGCATTATGCAAGGTGATGTTTTTGCATTATGCAAGGTAATGTTTTGGGGGATTTTCCCTCTAGGTGAGGCACTTGTTTAAGACCAGTGAAAGAAAATCAGTGATTGAATGCAGGATGGCGGTTGGGGAAAAGACTTGAAGGGTATGGGTCCTTCTCAGTCCTTCTTTGATGCATTTTATTTTCCTATAGCATGTTGATTTGTTCACATATATCTCTTCCTTACTGAAAAGACTGCTTTGAGGGCAGGTTTTTAACTCTTGTGGGACTTCTGGGGTCTAGCACACTGACCTATGTGCTATGTGCATTATATTCCATGTATGAGAGAAAGAGATCTGAGCTGGAACTTGGGAGGGGCTGCCCTAGAAGAGCAAAATGTGGTGAAGATACAGTGCTGTGCCTTGTTAGACATTTTCGTTTATCTCAAGGGTGAGGATAGTTTTAATGATTGAGCTTTGAACTGTGAGAGGTAAATATTTGACTCCCTCCCAAATACTCATTCCAGTCTTATTCCAAAGGTAGCCCAGATTGTTCTCCTGACTACCCAAAAACCAAATGCACTTATCCCAGAGATCAGAAGGAATGCCATGGGATTCCAAAACTTACTGCCATCTGTGCCACAAATGGCTGATTTACGAGAAGTCATTTAGTCAGCAAGATAGAAATAACATCTGCATAGGCAGACAACAAACTCGGGCAGCTTCCCTCTGAGATCCAGCTGCCATTCTGCCTTATGGAAAGCTCCCAGCTCTCCAAACCCTACAGTTGCTGAGCAGAGGCACTCTTCCCTGGGTAGAAACTAGAAAGGGCAGGGGTAGTCCAAAGCCAGTGTTTTGTTACTCCTAAACAAATAGGTTCCTAGTAACTCATTCATCTCCAGGAATCAGGCTGACAGATGGATACATGGATGGAAATGGATGGATGGATGAGTGACACTTTATAAAATCAAGTTTATTCCAAGAATGCAAGGCTGGTTCAACAAGTGGGTATCTATCAGTGTGACAGATTTGAAACAGAAAAGGCATGACATTGATAGATACAGAAAAAAGAACTTTGAGTTTTAAAATTAGGAATGAATGCTTGATTTTGAGTAAAATAAGAATAGAAAGCTATGTCTTTAGCATGATGCAGTATATTTACTATAAACTAATAGTAAACATTATGATAAATGGAAAAATACAAATGGTATTTCCATAAAAAAACCAAGAACAAATGGATTCTCACATCATCGCTACTATTCAACATTGTTTTAGAGATAATCATAGTATTACATATCAAGGAAAAGAAATTAACTTTATAAACAGGAAAAGTGACAAAATTATTGGTATATATCCATGAAAACCAGAAGATTAGATTATAAAATCTCTAGAATGAATAAGAATTTATAAGGTAGTCTGGTGCAAAATAAATATAAAAATCAACTGATTTTACTTATAATAGCACTAATTATTTCTATAATAGGTAGAAATAAGACAAAACCTATGCACAGTAAGTTGTAACTAAAAAAAATCACCCAGGAATAAAATTAATTAGCAAGATACAATCTATGTGAAAAGCCATAACTCTTTGATAATAGCAGAATACAACCCCTGTTCAAAGTGAGAAACATACCATGCCCCTGTATAGGAAGAATTATTATCTTAAATACTTAGGATTTCTTTAACTTGAGATCATGATTCTGAAATTCATGTGGGAGAATAAATATGCTAGCATTGATAAGGAAATCTTGGAGGAAAAGAAGTGTGAGGTCAAACTTCTGTCAGATATGAACTTGATTATAAACAACTAAGTATGATAGTGACCCAAATTGGACAAAGATATGAACAGAGCAGAGTGGAAGATATAGATACAAGTAGATATGTGTATATGTGCTAAGTTGATTCAGTCGTGTCTGACTCTTTGTGACCCCATGGACTATAGCCAGCCAGGCTCCTCTGTCCATTGGATTTTGTGGACAAGAATACTGGAATGGGTTCCATTTCCTTCTCCAGCAGATCTTTTCCATCCAGGGGTCAAACCCCACATCCCTTACATCTCTTGCAATGGCAGGTAGGTTCTTTGCCATAATTATATATGGGAACCTGCTAATGCTAAAGGACTTATTGAGGTCAGTAGGGAAAAACTGGCTTTTTGTTTTTTTTATTTTAAAAATCTGTTTAGTTTTTATTATTTTGTAATTTAGGGTGATAAAGTTTACATACCATACAGTTCACCCATTTAAAGTATACAGTTTGGTGGTTTTTAAAGTAAGTATCTTTAGAGGTCTTCCCTGGTGGTCCAGTGGATAAGGACACCGCCTTGCAGTGCAAGGGGCACCGGTTCGATCCCTGGCCTGGGAGGATCCCACGTGCTGCGGAGCGGCTGGACCAATGTGTCCAATTACTGAGCCGGAGCTCTGGAGCGCATGCGCCCAGAGCCGGTGCTCTGCGACAACAGAGGCCACTGCGATGGGAGGCCCACGTGGGCCAAAGAACAAAGATGGATGAAACCAGACAAATGAAAGACCAGTGGAAGTGGCCTGCCCACCCCTCTCCCTCCCCACCCCTGCCAAAATAAATAAATAAATAAATAGATGTTTAAAAAAAAAATAAAGTAAGTATCTTTAGAGAGTAGTGCTCTCGGCATCACAGTCAAGTTCAGAACATTTTAATCACCCTATAAAGAAGACACCTTACCTCTTAGCAGTTAGTTCTCATTTCTTCCCAACTGGAAACCCCCTAGACTTAGATAACCTCTATTCTCCATTGTATCTCTTAACCAGTTTGCATATTCTAGACAGTTATGTCGCATACTTTATCAATCTTATACTTGTTGGACATTTGAGCTGTTTCCACTTGTGCGTAACTCTGAATAATGCTGCTGTGTATGTTGGTGTAGAAGTGCTTTATTTGGACAGATGCTCTCATCCTGCTGGAGTGTGGGTGCTTAGAGAGAAACTGTGAGATCATATGGTAATTCTGACTAACCTTTTGAAGAACTGCATCGTGTATAGCCTTTTAATTTTTGTGGTTATGTTGGTAATCATGTATGTCCGATGACATTAACTTTTTTTTTTTTTTTAAGATTTATTTATTTATTTATTTTGAGCGGGGGTCAGGTTGGGGAGGGAGGGGAGCAGGCGGGTCACTTCTATTGGTCTCTCATTTCTCTGTTTTCATCCGTCTTTGCTCTCTGGCTCCTGCGGGCCTCCCATCGCGGTGGCGTCTGTCGCTGCAGAGCACCGGCTCTGGGCGCATGCGCTCCAGAGCTCCGGCTCGGTAATTGGACACATCTGTCCAGCCGCTCCGCGGCACGTGGGATCTTCCCAGGCCAGGGATCGAACCGGCGCCCCTTGCACTGCAAGGCGGTGTCCTTACCCACTGGACCACCAGGGGAAGCCCGACATTAACTTTTTTCTTTTATGAATCTGAGAATATTTTATTTCCTTCCTATTTGTAACCTTTTTTTTTTAATTATTTATCCCAGCTTTATTGTGATATAATTGACATACAGCACCGTATGAGCTGAAGGTGTACAGCATAATGATTTGACTAACCTACCTGTTTTGAAATATGTGGTGTTCAAAGAAAATAAAAATAGAACCTCTACTTCACAGCTTGTAAAGATAAATTCTAGATGTATTAAAGGTGAAATGGAAAAAGAAAACTACCGAAGTATTAAAAAGCAGTGTAAGAGAATATGTGTATGACTCTCAGATGATGCACTTTCTCTTTAAAGACGAAACAACTCTACAATTCTACAAATTTTATTACATAAAAATGATCACTTGGGAGAAAATATTGGCATATATCTGACAGACAAACTTGCTAGTACACAAAATACACCTACATTCATAACAAAAAGGAACTCTCCAATGGATATATGAGCAAAAGACCTGAACGGCGGTTTAAAGGCGAAAGTACAGATTTGTTGAAGCAATTATTTGGAATATTAAAGATCTGAAAGGAACCTGAGTGAACATCTGTAGGGGATAACCAAAACTGAACAAGTTCTCCGTTTCACAAATCACCAGGTAATAGCACATTAAAACTTGATGTCCGGGCTTCCCCTGGTGGTCCAGTGGATAAGGACACCGCCTTGCAGGGCAAAGGGCGCCGGTTCGATCCCTGGCCTGGGAAGATCCCACGTGCGCGAGCGCTGGACCCATGTGTCCAATCTGAGCGGCTGAACTTTTTTTTTTTAAGATTTATTTATTTATTTATTTTGAGCGGGTGTCATGTTGGGGAGGGAGGGGAGCAGGCGGGTCACTTCTATTGGTCTCTCATTTCTCTGTTTTCATCCGTCTTTGCTCTCTGGCTCCTGCGGGCCTCCCATCGCGGTGGCGTCTGTCGCTGCAGAGCACCGGCTCTGGGCGCATGCGCTCCAGAGCTCCGGCTCGGTAATTGGACACATCTGTCCAGCCGCTCCGCGGCACGTGGGATCTTCCCAGGCCAGGGATCGAACCGGCGCCCCTTGCACTGCAAGGCGGTGTCCTTACCCACTGGACCACCAGGGGAAGCCCGACATTAACTTTTTTCTTTTATGAATCTGAGAATATTTTATTTCCTTCCTATTTGTAACCTTTTTTTTTTAATTATTTATCCCAGCTTTATTGTGATATAATTGACATACAGCACCGTATGAGCTGAAGGTGTACAGCATAATGATTTGACTAACCTACCTGTTTTGAAATATGTGGTGTTCAAAGAAAATAAAAATAGAACCTCTACTTCACAGCTTGTAAAGATAAATTCTAGATGTATTAAAGGTGAAATGGAAAAAGAAAACTACCGAAGTATTAAAAAGCAGTGTAAGAGAATATGTGTATGACTCTCAGATGATGCACTTTCTCTTTAAAGACGAAACAACTCTACAATTCTACAAATTTTATTACATAAAAATGATCACTTGGGAGAAAATATTGGCATATATCTGACAGACAAACTTGCTAGTACACAAAATACACCTACATTCATAACAAAAAGGAACTCTCCAATGGATATATGAGCAAAAGACCTGAACGGCGGTTTAAAGGCGAAAGTACAGATTTGTTGAAGCAATTATTTGGAATATTAAAGATCTGAAAGGAACCTGAGTGAACATCTGTAGGGGATAACCAAAACTGAACAAGTTCTCCGTTTCACAAATCACCAGGTAATAGCACATTAAAACTTGATGTCCGGGCTTCCCCTGGTGGTCCAGTGGATAAGGACACCGCCTTGCAGGGCAAAGGGCGCCGGTTCGATCCCTGGCCTGGGAAGATCCCACGTGCCGCGGAGCGGCTGGACCCATGTGTCCAATCACTGAGCCGGAGCTCTGGAGCGCATGCGCCCAGAGCCGGCGCTCTGCAACAGAGGCCACCGCGATGGGAGGCCCACAGGAGCCAAAGAACAAAGACGGATGAAACTAGAAAAATGAAAGACCAATAGAAGTGGCCCGCCCACTCCCCTCCCTCCCCAACCCGACCCCGCCCAAAATAAATAAATGAATCTAAAAAACAAAAACAAAAACCAAAAAAAACTTGATGTCTGTGTTGGTGAACAACAAAACTCTGTAAAATCTTAAAGAATTAAAAACAAAACAAAACAAAACTTGATGTCACTTTATTTGACACTGGTCCAAATAAAACAGGTCAATGACATTGACATTTGCCAAGTGTGTGGGATAAAAGTACTCTCCTCCATTCCTGCTTGGGGTGCAAATGACTAACTTATTGAGAGAAGAATCGTGGCTATATTCATTAGGATCTAAATCCATATATTCTTTGATCCAACAAATCCCATTTCTGGAACTTACCTGAGAGATGAAAGATCATTCCATAAAGATGTATTTACAGGAAGGTTTGTAGAAGCATTTACTTGGAGTATTAAAGAAATTAGGAGGCACCTGATATGGCCTTCTGTAGATGAATAGTTGAATAAATTGTGATGGTTCTCTATTTTGGAGTAATATGCAGCTAGAGAAAAGATTTCTATAGACCTATCTAGTTATCTATAAACTTGAAAGACTGTCCCTGTATTTAATTAAATAAGACCAAACTAGTTCACAGCTGAGTGTATAGTATGATCCCATTTGTTTAAAAAGGAAGCCTAAATGTGGGCATATATAATTTTGCTGGTTTATATGAAAAGATAAGAGAAAACTGTTGATGGTGGCCACATCAGAAGCTGGTGTTGGGTGAGTTAGTGGAATGCTGTCATGCTGACTTTAGTCACTTTTGTACTGTCAGAGGTCATCCTGAGCCAAAGAGTTGAACTATTTCATTAAAGCTAAGAAACCCTTGAAATGTAAATAATGCCCATTCAGGGACATTGGAAAGCAATCCCATTAAAGAGAATGTAAACTAATATGCACGAAGCACGCAGTGTGCACATATCTATGAATACATTTTCTCATTCAAACCTCTGACTGATCTTAGAGGAAAAGGATGCTGTATCTAGCACGTCAGCTGGGTGCATAGAGAATAGCAGGTTTGGCGAGACATTAAGAAATACACATACAGAGAAGGAAAGGATGGAAATGGGGGGGGGGGGTGGGCAGGATTGGCTCAAGACGTCTTGGATCAAGGCCCTGAACACTTTCACCAGTCCAGTTTTATTGATCGCTTAAGCATTCAGGTGTTTACAGGGAATGATATTAGCGTGAGCTGGGACCCACTCACAGCCCTGGATCAATAATTACTCCTATGACTCTAAGAATGGAAAGGGCATGCTGTAGCTGGGCGGGGGGGCAGCTAGGCTGACAAAAAGTTAAGGTGTCTGTTCTGCGTGCACATGCAGCGTTGTAAGGTGCATTGACCTGAAGTTCCAAAGTTCACAGCACATCTCCCGCCTGTTGCTGATCAGTATGACCCCAGCTAATGAGCCCATGTGAGTTGAATCAACTTGTTTTTGTCTCAATTCTTTCATTTCCAAGATGTTTTTCTTCTGGCTTGGCCAAAGCTGCAAAAGCCTCCACTGGTTTGTTTCCCCACATATCTCTGTGTCACAGGTGACGAAAATGAAGCTCCATGAGTCTGACTGTCTTGCTTGGTGTCTTGCAGCCCGTCAGTGACAGAACTGACATCTGAAACCTAGTTCTGATGGGTTCAAACATCAGCGCTGAAGCCTGCACTATGCAGGAGCTGGGCAGATGTGTTAGGTGGTGATATAGATGAGTTCTTGGATCATTAAGAAAATATACCTGTTGTTGGCTTCATGATGATGTATGTGCATTACAGTTCAAAGAGAAATTTGAATAGCCAGGGAATCCAGTCTGTTAATTCCGTCTTGACTACTCACTTAACAGAGTAACTATGGGCATGCCTCCCAGAACTCATGAAGTGGATATGTGAACATCTTGAATGACACAAATGAGAGAATGCTAAATGAGAGCTTCCTGTCCACGTTGTCCCTGTATCTTGTGGGCAGACAAGTTTCTATCCTTGCTGCATTCTCTGAATGGATGCTCAGCCTTTCTTGGTAGACCTCGAAGGATGGGCAGTAGTGGAAGGGAAGCTTATAGGCCTGTCTCTCTTGGTAGTCCTCTACTGTTCAGTCTTGTCTCGGATGAGGTCAAGGAACCACACTTGTCAGGTGTTTCAATTCTGTTGATGGAGGTGGGAGGTGCCAATGAAGAACATTGTTATTTCCAAGTTAAGAATCAGTTGATAAATAAAATTCAAAAAGGCAGACAGATGGAGGCAGAATGCTAACAGCGTTACCAGTGAAGCTGATAGGAGAAACTGGCTTTCAATCTATCAATGAGAAAGGTTCGCTGGCACTTGTACCTCCACCTTACTTACTGCCTTCATGTCCAGACGCTGGGACAGCAAACCTGAAGGAAAGGCTGATAACCCAAAGCCTACGTTTATACCCAGGATGCTGATTCTGAGCAGAAAGGGACAGAAAAGACTGAATTCCAAGTACTTACGGACTTTGAAAGAATTTTGTTAAAATTTACCACTTAAAGCATTTTAAAGTATACAATTGACAATGTCATACAACTACCCACCTGTCTTAGTTCTAAAATATTCTCATCACCCCAAAAGGAAACCTCATACCCATGAAGTAGTACACCTTCATTCCCTTTTTCCAATCCCTGGTATCCACTAATCTATTTTATTTCTATGAATTTACCTGTTCTGGAAATTTTAGGAATCATACAATACAGTGCTCTCTGTGTCTGGCTTCTTCCACTTAGCATAATATTTTCAATATTTTCACTTGTGTTGTAGCATGTATCACTAATTCATTCCTTTCTATGACTGAAAAAATTTCCAGTGTATAGGCATACTGCATTTGGTTATCCATTCATCCACTGTTGGAAATTTGGGTTATTTCCACCTTTTGGCTATTGTGAATAATGCTGCTATGATCTTTCATGTTCAAGAATTTGTTTTGAATGCCTTTGGGGTAGATTACCAGAGAGTGGAATCTTCGGTGATATGGCAATTTTATGTTTAATTTGTTGAGCAACCCCAAGACTGTTTTCTACACGTGTGGCCTTTAATAAAAATAAGCTTTTCTTAACTAAGCACTGTAGCCCAGTGCATGTCCACTACCAGTTAGGTAACTTACTCCCCTTCCAGATGGGGAAATGTCACACACATTCCCAAAGATGACACACAGCTGGGAGGAATAACGACCATCTGGGTGTTAAACGCAAGCTGACTGAGGACCAGGAAGTAATGTGCCAGGAAATGTGGCAAACTTTGTGGGTACAGAAACAAGGAAAATTCTCAGACCTCCATAGGCTCAGATTCTAAAAACTGCACATAGGTTTTTAGAAATTAAGTAATTCTCTAATCAGAATCCATGATACATTCAAAAAAAATCTAATTCTCTGAAATTCACATTTAACATTATAATGGTGATGTCTTTCAATGATAAGTGAACTCACTCTCACATTACGTCAGTTCATAAAATATTTAAAGGGCCATGTCTAAAAAATTACACATAATTCAGTTGAGACGAACACTGCACAAAGTTGAATAAATTACAGTGGATCATCTATCTTTTAAAAATAATGTTTAAATTAGGAAGCCTGAAGGAATCATCAGCTGTACTTTGTTATTAAAATCAAATCTCTTTACATAAGTGGATGTTCATAGGTAAGCGACATACACTGCAGTAACTACTTATGTTTGTCAGTTTCAGTTTCCAGTTGAGAATTGACCATCATCATGTAATATGTGGTTCTGTCCCTAAACTCCTAAGTACAGGTACCAACAATGAGCTGATTATGTCTTTACCAACTGCACTAAACTACTGCCTGGGGTATTATAGTACCATAGGTCTGCATTCTTGGAATCTTATGGTCCAAATGACTCATTTCTTACGAATCTGCCTCCACATACCCAAGTCTGTGTTCTGCATGATTGATTGCTGCATTATTGTGTACCACAGAGAGTATCCATCTTGTGCTAAGAATAACAGTACTATTATATAGATAGAGCATAGCTCAGGATTTTGTAGTGAAAAGAGACACAGGTAAGAATGCCTACTTTATCTGTGTAATTTTCATTTAAACTCTTAGGTAATGTAGATGTACCCATTCTTCTAGTTAATGGGTATGTGCCCAGTGTTGTCAAATACTGTGATGGGATATTCTGAGAGGTCAGCAGTTTTGCTTATTTGCTTGAATCATTCAAGCCATTTCCTCTCCTTGACGGGGTACAAAACATGTAAACAATTTTTGAGTGTTTCTGACAGAAGAATGGGTATCATTCTATTAAAGTATTGGGGTTTACTTGGAAGCTCAAAGCTAAAAGGTGACCAGTCACAGTGCTGAAAATGCACTAAGTGCTTAGTAAATGTGAGTTAAATGGATGAATACATGTAATTAATTAAAAAGGAAGGTCATCCAGGATATAGTTTTAGGTGTCAGTGGGAGAAGTCTATCCTGCGGAAGAAATTCAGATGGAAATTCTTGTTCCAGCCAGCTCACCATATATGAGCATCAGAGCTTTTCTCTGCACATGCTAATCCTAGCTAATCCTCTCAACAGTGTGATCTTATTCATTTAAATGTGTTATAATAGAAAATAGATCTGCCCATTCTGTTCCACATAATAGGAGATTTAAAAGAAACCTTTGTTGTGTCAGCGTACACATTGTATTGGTCTACTGAAGGTTCTCTGAGCTTCTGTTTTCTTAGTCAAGTCTTGATCCCCCCTCCCCATCCCCCAATCCCTCCAAGGATTCTGATTCTTGAGTGTCCTTTGATGTTGCCAGTCTAATCTACATTCTCTTCCCTGCTGCGGAATACCTCTGCTGCCCTCCATTTCTAAATTTCCAGCCCCTCACACGAGGAATGCTTCAATGACCTCAATTCCTTATTTTCTGAGTCTCTTGGTTAACCCATATGACTGGAGAGTGTTTGCAACTGCCTTGGTGGGTGGATTTACTACAGCCATGAGATGGGGCTATTGTGTGGCCAGGCTTTGCAGTCAAGACGACAAAGCATTCAACTTCTTTGCGCTTCCCTTCCCTCACTGGTGAACAGAGAACCATAAGACCCTTGTAGACCTCTCTTGAAAATGAATTGGGCTAACCACTTGGCACACCTAGTGCTGCCCCTGGATGCAGTAAAGGCTTCATTAATATAATAAAAGATGGTGACGAACCCTGGGGTTCCTCACGGAGAAGTTCTCCCAAGCCACCCTGCTAAACAAACAACTCTGGGAAAGTATCCCATTGATCTCATTTGATTTGCTTGAATATGTAAATAGTCAGCCTTTTGGAAAATTGTTGGCACAGCCCTAGTCTTTGGGCATGGCTCACATTCTTCTTCCCTCAGATTACAAATGGTCACTCGGAAATGGAATCAACACATGCTCTCTGCCTGTGATGTCATCTGGAAGGGTCAGGAGACTCATTGAGTTCATTCCTGAAACATAGATGGTAGTGCCTGTGATGTGACCATTGCTGTTGCTGGGATACAGGGTGAACAAACAACATCCTTGCTTTCCTGAAGCTTCTATCCCAGTTCAGTTGAAATCCCTTAGAATAGCCAGGACTGCCTTGCCAGGCTCCAATGGTCAGCTCAGCCCTCTTCTCCCATTTTCCTACAGACCACCTTCATATTGCCTCTTTAATGGTCGGCTCCTTACTTTTGATGGAGAAGACAGAAGGGACGTAAGAGTTGAAAATCTTTGCCTCCCCACCTCTGGTTACAACATGCACTTCCTCTTTCATCCTGTCTGGGAAATAATGGGATAAGTCATTTCCAGGTAGTCTCTCCTTATACTAGGCTTTAGGTTTTCTGACTTTGTTCTAAGGGCCCTAGCACTTGTTGGTGCAAAGCACATGGCTTTCGGAGTCAGACCCAACTGGTCTCATCTCAACTCCACTCTTTCCCAGCTGTGCGACTTCCCGTAAGTCATTTCACCTCTCTAAACCTTAGTATCTTCGTTGTTAATTAAGACTAGTGGTTATCACTTTCGTGGGTTGTTGTGAGCGTTAAAATGAGAGAATGTCCGCAAAGCACTCGAGTCCTACAGGCCTGGCACACAGTAAGGGCTTATTAAACATTAGCTGTTACTAGAAAGACCGCCTCATCTGCCTCCTGAGAAACCTGTATGCAGGTCAAGAAGCAGCAGTTAGAAATGGACATGGAACAACGGTTTCAAATTGGGAAAGGAGTATGTCAAAGCTGTATATTGTCACCCTGCTTATTTAACTTCTATGCAAAATAGATCATGTGAAATGCTGGAATGGATGAAGCACAAGCTGGAATCAAGATTGCTGGGAGAAATATCTATCACTTATAATATGCAGATGACACCAACCTTATGGCAGAAAGCAAAGAGGAATTAAAGAGTTTCTTGATGAAGGTGAAAGAGAGTGAAAAAGCTGACTTAAAACTCAGCATTCAAAAAATCTCCGTTCCAAGGTTCCTAGCTGCTTTACATTCAGAAAATTTCTTACTTTCATTGAAAATTGACTTTCTTTTCTGCAAAGTGGAATTTATTTTATTTTATTTTTTAAAAAATTTTTAAATTTATTTATCTTTTTTGGGGGGTGGGGTGGGGAAGGAGGGGGATGGGCGGGCCACTTCTATTGGTCTTTTACCCACTGGACCACCAGGGGAAGCCCCAAAGTGGAATTTAATATCTACTTATCGGGCTTCCGTGGTGGTCCAGTGAGTGAGGACACTGCCTTGCAGTGCAAGGGACGCCGGTTCGATCCCTGGCCTGGGAAGATCCCACGTGCCGCGGAGCAGCTGCACCGATGTGTCCAATTACTGAGCCGGAGCTCTGGAGCGCATGCGCCCAGAGCCGGTGCTCTGTGACAACAGAGGCCACCGCGAAGGGAGGCCCACACGGGCCAAAGAACAAAAGATGGATGAAAATGGACAAATGAAAGACCAATAGAAGTGGCCCGCCTGCTCCCCTCCCTCTCCACCCCACCCCTGCCAAAATAAATAAATAAATAAATCTTAATACCTACTTATCCATATGAGTGTTCTGTGGATTAACTGAGATAAATATTTCAATGATAGCATGCACAACTTATTATCCCATTGTTCTGACTTTTTTCAGTAATGGATAAGGTCAGCCCTGGGGGTACAGTAGAGAACAAGATAGACATCCAGGCCTCTCCTGTGGAGTAATTAATTAATTAAGCGAGAGGGTGAACATGTTAGGAAGGAAACAAACAGTGCTATTATAGTGACTAATAGGTGCTTACTTTTTTGTTTGTTTAAACATTTATTTTTTATTTGTTTATCTTTTGGGGGGTGGGGTGGGGAGGGAGGGAGACGGGCGGGCCACTTCTATTGGTCTTTCATTTCTCTATTTTCATCCGTCTTTGTTTTTTTGGCTCCTGTGGGCCTCCCATCGCAGTGGCCTCTGTGGTCGCAGAGCACCGGCTCTGGGCGCATGCGCTCCAGAGCTCCAGCTCGGTGATTGGACACATCGGTCCAGCCGCTCCGCGGCACGTGGGATCTTCCCAGGCCAGGGCTCGAACCGGCGCCCCTTGCACTGCAAGGCGGTGTCCTTACCCACTGGACCACCAGGGGAAGCCCGATGCTTACTTTTAAGCAGAAGGATCAGGGACGACTTTCAGAGACGACATCTAAACTCAGATCTCAAAGCTGAGAAGGTACTAACAATGGAAAAGCGTTCTGGCCAGAAGGAACAGCCTGTAGGAGAGTCTGGGAGGAGGTTGGCATGTTAATAGAGCTAAAGGAAGTGTTATGTCTGGTATATTTTGAAGGCCTATACCTATTCTGTATTTAGAAAAGCAGTCAGGAGCTCTTGACATCACATTTTCTAAAGAGGGGTCAACGGAGTGAGGGCAGGCAAGAAAGTTATAGAAGGTGATCCTCATAAGCTTTCTAAAAGTCATTTTGGTATTTTCATCACTTAGGGTCTCAGCAGGAAACAAGTGGTACACCCAAGGGAATAATTAAAAGATAATTTAATGAAAGGGCTATGTATGCTAATTAGAAAGTAATTTAATGAAGGGAGTATGTATTAATACAAGACTGTGTCAACCCTCATCTAAACCCGTGCTTGTGTGTTTACAAATGATGGATGATGGTTTTTCTTGAACCAGAGAAGTTCTGCCTTTATTTAGTTTGTAAATATTTCACTTCTGGGTCAGATTTTACTCACACACACCCCCCACACACACACCCCCACCTGGGGCCAAAAATGATGTTTGAAAATACTGGTGGAACATTCTGCACAGTGCCAACTGTAGGCAGTAAGAAGAAGCAGAGACTGTGGGGTGATCAAACCACTTGGAACTCAGAGAAAGGGAGGGAGATCAGAGTTCTGGGAGACCCCTGACCTTCCAGGTTCCAAGCAGAGGGTGGCAGAATGACATGCATTTGACAGCATCTGGAGTGTTATTTTGTCTTTAGAGTGGATTGTAAGAACTGGAGCTTCATCACTCAGGAGGCTTAATCATATCTCTGAAGCCAGGATGTTTCTGTTGCATTGGGAAAGGTCAGAATCAATAGAAATCTCAAATCTTCTCCTGTTTTGCAGCTCAGGTATGCTGTTATTCCACAGATCACTAGTGAATTACTCTGTGATCCTTAAGTATTTGTTTGACATAAAAATGACTTTTAAGGTTTACTCACTGGTCCCTTGGCAAATGAAGGACATTTTATATCTCTAGTACTTTAAATATATCATCTGGAATTATTACACATTGAGCTGTTGCTTTGGCTGGCTCCTGAGAAATGTGCCTGAGATTCCGAAGGGCTTCTCTTTTGGGGATAGTGGGTGAAGAAACTGTGTTTTTCCTGTCTGCTCTTCTAGAAATGCTCTTCCTGAATGACATGAGCACATCAGAGAATGGTGTCCGTGATATACACCTCAGTCCTCCTAAGCTCACTTTACAAAATTATTTATGTATTTATTTCTGGTTGTGCTTGGTCGTCGTTGCTGTGTGGGCTCCTCTCTAGTTGTAGCACACGGGTTTCTCATTACACTGGCTTCCCTTGTTGTGGAGCATGGGCTCTAGGGCTCAGGGACTTAAGTAGTTCTGGCATGTGGGCTCAGTACTTATGGGTCCTAAGCTGTGGAGCACAGGCTTAGTTACTCTGTGGTATGTGGGATCTTCCAGGATCAGGGATTAAACCCTTCACTAAGGAACCCCAGTTTACCTTCTGTGAATCATACTGGGTTCTGGACCATCCATGGAGGGCTCTACCAGAACTCTTCCTCAGAAGTCTGTTATCATGTTGATGGGCGAAATGGTGTTGGAAGCACTTCCTGCAGTTTGGCATTCTTTACCTTTTAGAAGAACCCATTGAGGGCAGGCTGCGCTCTCAGCCCTCACTGCCAGGAAAGGCTGTGCTTCTTATGAGCAACTGATATGCCTTCTAACTTAAGAGCATTTGGCGCTTTGTTATCCAGTGGTTAGATCCGCTGAATAACAACAGCCATAGCTGCATATTAGAAATAGTCATATGTGGTCCCACTCTCAGCTGAGGCTAAGTTTTCAAATGCCCCTCTCCTTCCCTGTAGTGATTGTTACGAGCAGCCAAGGTTGAAGATCATGATTACAGCAAACTGCTTTTCTTTGCTTTTGGCCACTGGAAAACTCAAGATCCACTTTGGGGTATTTCCTGCCAGCTGTGGAAGACTTCATGGCATCCAGTGCCGAGTGCACTTCTGGTCTAGACTTGACCTTAGTGATGCATTTTGATTTACCCTTCCTCCTAATTTCTTTGCCTGCTTTTATAAATCACATTACCATTATGTTTTTATTGGAGCTGTTTTGTATGATCTTCAAAATAAGGCAGAAGAAAATGGGCTGGTAGGTGGAGAGATGATGGAAAGACAGAAGAGCGCTAGATCATGTTTATAATGGGTCTGTTCACTGATATGGGATCTTTGCATGTGTTAGACACCACCAGTGCCACCACACTGGCCCTTCTTGGTGCAAATATAATAGAATATGTGATCCTTGATGATATTCTTATAAAAACATGCCCGTATATATTTTTTCGTTTTAACTGAATAGAGGAACATTAGCAATCTTTTAAAACATAGAAACAAGTAAATTTAAGAAATAATTTTTAATTGCATGTGCCACACATGCACAATATGACAATAATATTTTTTGAAGAAACCCAGTCTGTCCTCAGAGGGCTTTTCTTTAAGCAGAATAAATAGAAAGAGTAGAAAGATACGCAAAGCAAATATTTATGAAAACTAAGTCCAGCTTTCAAGGCACTTGAAATTCCACACTTGCCACCCATGCATCGTGGCAACCAAACAATCAGCCATTGGCTTTCGTGCCTCCTCAGTGTACTTCGGAAACCATGGCCTACAAGGCCTTCTAAGAATGGGCCCCTGTTTACCTCCTAAGCTCTCAAACCATTCCCCTGCCTGCCCCTGTTTACCTCCTAAGCTCTCAAACCATTCCCCTGCCTGGCCAACTTTGTCATAATGTACTTCTTTCAGGTTGTAGAACATTCTCTTGCCTCTGGTTCTTCACACATTCTGTTCCCTCTGCCACGATCATATTCTCTCCCTGCTTTCCCCATTCACCTAGTTAACTCCCCTTCATCCTTTGCGTGTTTCAGCTTAGGCATTTCTTCTTACTGGAAATTCTCCCTGAGTGTCCAGACTTGTTTCCTACTGTAACTACTTTTCCTGTTGGACAACTCCCACTGAAGGGTGATTACCACTTTAACCTCCGTCTTCTCCGCCTATAATATAGGCTCCAGGACGTTGCCACTGCATTTCTAGCACTTACCACAATGTAGCTAGCATAGAGTGATGCATTTTGATTTACCCTTCCTCCTAATTTCTTTGCCTGCTTTTATAAATCACATTACCATTATGTTTTTATTGGAGCTGTTTTGTATGATCTTCAAAATAAGGCAGAAGAAAATGGGCTGGTAGGTGGAGAGATGATGGAAAGACAGAAGAGCGCTAGATCATGTTTATAATGGGTCTGTTCACTGATATGGGATCTTTGCATGTGTTAGACACCACCAGTGCCACCACACTGGCCCTTCTTGGTGCAAATATAATAGAATATGTGATCCTTGATGATATTCTTATAAAAACATGCCCGTATATATTTTTTCGTTTTAACTGAATAGAGGAACATTAGCAATCTTTTAAAACATAGAAACAAGTAAATTTAAGAAATAATTTTTAATTGCATGTGCCACACATGCACAATATGACAATAATATTTTTTGAAGAAACCCAGTCTGTCCTCAGAGGGCTTTTCTTTAAGCAGAATAAATAGAAAGAGTAGAAAGATACGCAAAGCAAATATTTATGAAAACTAAGTCCAGCTTTCAAGGCACTTGAAATTCCACACTTGCCACCCATGCATCGTGGCAACCAAACAATCAGCCATTGGCTTTCGTGCCTCCTCAGTGTACTTCGGAAACCATGGCCTACAAGGCCTTCTAAGAATGGGCCCCTGTTTACCTCCTAAGCTCTCAAACCATTCCCCTGCCTGCCCCTGTTTACCTCCTAAGCTCTCAAACCATTCCCCTGCCTGGCCAACTTTGTCATAATGTACTTCTTTCAGGTTGTAGAACATTCTCTTGCCTCTGGTTCTTCACACATTCTGTTCCCTCTGCCACGATCATATTCTCTCCCTGCTTTCCCCATTCACCTAGTTAACTCCCCTTCATCCTTTGCGTGTTTCAGCTTAGGCATTTCTTCTTACTGGAAATTCTCCCTGAGTGTCCAGACTTGTTTCCTACTGTAACTACTTTTCCTGTTGGACAACTCCCACTGAAGGGTGATTACCACTTTAACCTCCGTCTTCTCCGCCTATAATATAGGCTCCAGGACGTTGCCACTGCATTTCTAGCACTTACCACAATGTAGCTAGCATAGAGTAAGCAGTCAGTATATGGTATTTACTACGGTGATTATAAAGTGTGTATTTCTCAGTTTGAAAGGCACTTGGTAAATGTTGATTGTGCTCCCGGGAATCTTGTTTGGAGCGGAACAGCCACAAGTGTTCAGGGAGAGAAGACGATGCTGAGCCCTGCTTTGTAGGTGGCATGTGAGGGGGTAAGAAGACATTAAGCAAGGGAGAGAAATCAACTTTCCTGAAACCAGTTTTTCCTTTTAGTTAGCACTTGCTCCATGCAAGGAAAGGTCATATCAGTTGGGAACCTGACTGTTTCCAAGATGACTGCCTATTTCGACAACTCAGAGAGGCTTCTGGAACTTTGCCTGGGTGGCAGTCATTTGGTCCAGGAGTGGAGCATTCCTAAAATATGACAGTTGTGAGTAGAAGCGCAGGAGTGGGTGCCATGAAATGCCTTGTGCGTTTGTATGGTGTTTTTTTGGCTGCACCTTTTGACATGTGAGATCTTCGTTCCCCCACTAGGGATCGAACCTGGGCCCCCTGCAGTGGAAGCTTGGAGGATTAACCACTGGACCACCATGGATGTTTTCCTACCTGACTTTTTTTTTTTTTTTGGCTAATGAGACTTTGTCCATTTCCCTATGAGAAGGTGGGTGTGTGTATTGGAAAGTTGAACTTGGAATCAAAATTTCTTGGCTTTCTGTTTGCTAACATGGTCTCTTTGAACAAGTTGGTTGACCACTCTAACCCTTGATTTATTCGACTCTAAAATCAGACAGTACTATAAGCGTCGTGACCTCCAGTTAAAATCACTGAGAAGGTGATTGCTAAAGGTTTGTTAAATCCAAGTGTCCAAGAAAGATATACCCTCATTGGGATGAATAAGTTTGAAGGTTCTAACTTTTCTCTTTCTCAAAGTTTGTGCATGAATTTAAGCATTTTTATTGTTATTATTGATATTATTTATTTACACTTTACACAGTACCCCACTTCTAAAAAGATACAGAGGAAAGAATGTCATGTAACTTGTGTTTCCAAATAGAATTGATTTGTTTAATAAAGCAGTAGCTCCCAGAAACTCCAGTTTTGCTCTACTTTGATGTAATCCATATGCAAACTGGAAGTTTTCCCTCCAGAGCCAAGGCCGACAAATCTTTCCAAATTAGCCCTTGAATATCAACCACATTTCTTTTTGAGCATAATCAGATACTCTGGCTCTGGTCTTCTAATTATTTTACCAGGCCAGGAAAAGAGAGCTGACAAATAAGCTGGATTCTTCCTTGGCACCAAAAAATTCAAAAAAGAACAAAAAGCCCATTGAAGTCCTCTATTCCTTTGAAATGCGTGCAATCTGCCTCCTGAGACTGCAAGGTTATTGAGTGGAGGCAAGAAGGTGACAGAGAAATAAGTAAAGAAACATTCATCCGTCCCCTGTTGTCACGGCTCCTCTGTCATTAGGACCCCAGCAGAGCAGTCAACAGCGAGCCACAAAGTGCAGACATGAGCTACCACCTGCTGCCGCCCGCCCATGTATCCAGACTCCATAGGCTCCTTGCTGGCTTGATTGATGCCTTCCTTCCTACCTGTGTTTCCTGACGACCAAGCCAAGTCCTCCTTTTCTCTGTGGCTCTGAGGGTTCTTCTTTTTCCTTCTTGGACTGTTTTTTAGGCATCCACTCACAGTTCCTAACAATCAGCTAGGAACACATGAGAAGCTCATTTGTTAGTTAGATACAGCACAAAGACTAGGGTTACAGAAAGAAGTGGGCTTTCAGAGACCATGTTCGGAACTATACTTGGTTTCAGATTTGGCTTCAAAGACCCTCGAGGTGAACTCTGGAGGGGTGTTCAGGGTTTTAGAGGGAGGAGGTTGGTGGGAAATGGGTGCCAAGAAAGACTGTGAACAGATCAAGACTGGGGAACCTATCATTGTGCTGACCAGAGTAGTTCTTTTTTGTTTAGTTTGCATTCTGTGTTTGACATTCATTCAAAGAAATGAATGGGCAAAGTAATTGGCAGGGGAAGCATTTTCTCTGCTGTGTTCCATATCCATCCACGAGTAGGGAGTGAGGATTGTGAATTGTATCATTTTGTACCTGCTTTTGCTGCACAGATGCATTTTCTGTCCCTCCAAGTGGAATGTGAGCTTGTGAAGACCAGGGTCCATATTTGCTGTTTTAATGACATGACAGCTCATTAGCTCCCATTGGACACAGCTCAGCTTTCTCTCTAGATTGCTTGCTCCCAAAGTTTTTTAAGTTGTCTTTAATGAGACTCTGATCAAAGTTGTAGACCCACCGCCAAGAAAAATGCTTGCAAATAGCGCAATTTCCATACCCTTTCAAGGAATTATGGTGCCACTGAAACCCAGCCATGCCTTCGGAGACTAAGAATCCCTGCAGGAAAGGCTTCTTTTGTTGGACTGCACAAACTGTTGGGGCAGGTGTGCGCTAAGGAAGCCTGGCTTTTGTCTCCCTGATCATTAGCACTGCCCAATATTAAAATGAGTCATTTCAGGAGAGAATATTGCTCCACAAGTAGAGATGCTGGGTGGCCACAGAGGTAGGGTGGCACAGTGGAAGAAAGCGTTGGAATTTGCATGGACCTTAGATTCTATTGTTGCTAATTCCTGTGTGTTTCCTTGGCGAAATCACTTAATTGATCTGAGCCTCAGTTTCCTTATCTGTAAAACGGGGATAATGCTACTGCCTACTTCATCATGACCTCATGGGTTTGTTGTGCAGACTTAATGAAATAGTGCTTGCAGATGGTTTTTCATGGTATAGAGTAATTGGTCAGAAGTCAGCTCCCAAAACTTACTGGACAAAGGGCACCTGCCCTGTGTGAAAAATTGAGTTGGGTGTTTGTCAGGTCCCTTGTGATTCTGGTTTATCTTTTCCACTATTTTTGTTGAATAATCCAGGTACTGTTATCTTCTTGCTTTGGATTTACCCTCAAGTAGGGTTTGTGACTAGAATCTTGAGGAGTGATTGCTTTTCACCCCAAAGGTCAGCTTTACAAAATGTCTTTAAACTATCTTCAGCTTCTTTGAAGATATTTTTGCATCTTTATTGTCAAGTGGCTCTGTGTGTCCCTTAAGTGAGGTGAGGAGGCTTTAACCAAAACTTCTGATATGTTGTACTCTGTAGCTAGATAGTCTCGAGAAACACACATTTATGAGAAGATAGTGAAAGCTTACAGTTTGGGATCTCGTTTGACTTTAGACCTTTAAATAAGACAGCCAAGAACTGTTCCAAACACTTGATCTTCAAAACAGATACCTTTTGAGAGGCTTCTATCAGCTAGTTTCCAAAGATGGCATCCAAAGGAAGAATGCTTCCTTGTCCATAGACCCTCCCTTTGAACCTGGGATTCCCTTTGCCCATTAGGATGTGGTGGAGTGACCCTCTAGACTAGATCATAAGAAGCCTTGGAGCAACATTGGTCCAAGCCTCTTGGAGTGCTCATCCTGCTAGGTTCCAGGTAAGAAAGCCAACTGCTGTAGTTATTCGTGTTGTAGAAAATTTAGATGGTAAGAGTCCACATGGAGAGAAACAGAGTTGGCTGACTAGTCATCAGCTGCTCCAGCCATCCCAGCTGAGGGTGACAGATGTGAGTGAAAAAGTCTTCTTGGACATCCAGTCCAGGTGAAACTTTGGCGAACATCAACCTTCATCTGACTTAGTTGCCAGAGAGACCCCCAAGTAAGAAGTCTTTGCTTAGCCCAGTTAATCCACAGAAGTGTGACATCGTGTAGTAAATTGTGGTTTGGAGACATCAGTTTTGGCTTTTACTTTATGTTTTTAACTTTTATTGGCATATAGTTGTTTTACAGTGTTGTGTTAGTTTCCCCTGTAAATGAATCAGTTATAAGTATACATATAATCCCCTCTTTTGGATTTCCTTCCCATTTAGGTCACTATAAAGGACTGAGTAGAGTTCCCCGTGCTGTGCAGTAGGTTCTCGTCAGTTATCTGTTTTTTACGTAGTAGTGTATATATGTCAATCCCAGTCTCCCAATCCATCCCATCCTCCTTCCCCCCTTGGTAACCATAAGCTTGTTCCCTACATTTGTGACTCTGTTTCTGCCTTGCCAATAAATTCATTTGTACCATTTTTCTAGATTCCACATATCAACAATGTTATACAATATTTGCTTTTCTCTTTCTGACTTCACTCTGTATGACTGTCTCTAGATCCATCCACATATCTGCAAATGACACTATTTCATTCCTTTTTATGGCTGAGTAATATTCCATTGCACATATGTACCATACCTTCTTTATTTATTCCTCTATCGATGGACATTTAGGTTGAGTTACATGCAGCTGCCAGCAGAGTATCTAGTCGGATTTTCTATTTTCTAGTAGGAGGAGTGTCTAGTAGGATTATTGGAAGATCCTTGGCTTCCTAGTAAGAGGGTTCGTATTGGATGCCATTGACACAAATTGATGAGAATGAACCCTCATCTGGAAAATTACTTGTCATTGGGTTAAGACCACTGGGACAAGAACACAACCTATATTTCTCCCACTGGACTCCTTGGTATTCAGGTTCATCGCTCTTGTATTTGTAAGACAAGTTCTATAGAGCATTTTGTGCTATTCTTTCTCCAGATTTCTTGCTGGGATGACCTCATGCACTCATCTGAACTAGAGTTGGCAGAGTGGAGCCTGAAGGCAGACCACTATTTTTGCAAGTGAAGTTGTATTGGAACTTGCCCATTTGTTTATATATACTCTATCACTGCTTTTTCACTAGGATGAAAGAGTTGAATAGTTGTGACAGATGGTATGGTGTGCAAAGCTAGAAATATTTACTCTCTGACCATTACAGAAAAAGTCTGCCCAATCCTTTGCCAGCCCTTGTCTAATTGAGCTAATTGGTTGATGGTATTTAAGATTATGTGTAGTGTTATATGTAGACGTAATCTGACAAGTTGATTTTGTGATGATCTCTTTCTGATGGCATCTTTTCTGTGGACCATGAAGCAGATAAGTCCAGCCTCAACTAATGTGTATTATCCTATGAGGTGGATATTTTGTCTGTACTTTGCAGATCAGGAAATTTCTGATTTGGAAAGAAACAATAGTTTTATTAAAGTCGTGTAATGCTAACATGGACATGAGTCTGAGCAAGCCCTGGGAGATGGTGAAGGACAGGGAAGCCTGGTGTGCTGCAGTCCATGGGATCATAAAGAGTGAGACATGACTGAGCAACTGAACTGAACTGAACTGATAACATGATTGAACTGAGATACGAACCCAGTCCACAGGCTTGGCTTTTCTCCTACAGTGCTTTTGAGATTTTTTTCTTGTGTGTGTGTGTGTGTTTGCATTTATGTGTTTGCCAGTGAAACCTTCTTTTATTCAATAAATGCCTTCCAATTGTCTGATGTATATAAAACAGATTAAAGCAGAACTTCTTTGGTCAAAGTATCCCATGATCATACTCCTCCTTGCAACACACACACACACACACACTTCAGCCTTCACCTAACCATAGCATGGACCTGCTCAGGACCTATCATGAGAGATGGAATGACATGATATTTGGGCTATCATCACTCTGACTTTGGCTTTCTTGTAGCTCAGGTGTCTGATTGCTAGGGATTCCCAAGACATTCCATAGAATTGCAAATGAAAAAAAAAGTCAAGCATTACTATGTTTGTTTATACGACTACTCTTTTTTAATGGCTTTTTTTGGGGGTTGGGTTGGGGAGGGAGGGGAGCAGGTGGGCCACTTCTATTGGTCTTTCATTTCTCTATTTTCATCCGTCTTTGTTCGTTGGCCCATGTGGGCCTCCCATCGCGGTGGCCTCTGTCGTCGCAGAGCACCGGCTCTGGGCACATGCTCTCCAGAGCTCCGGCTCGGTCATTGGACACATCGGTCCAGCCGCTCCACGGTACGTGGGATCTTCCCAGGCCAGGGATCGAACCGGCGCCCCTTGCACTGCAAGGCGGTGTCCTTACCCACTGGACCACCAGGGAAGCCCTTATATGACTACTTTAACTGCTGCCAGGCGTCCACTCTCTCTAGCCAAATCATAAGTAAATTGAATACAATTATTTTTTAAGAACTCCATTTTTAATTTGCCATATCCATATGATAGAGTTTTATATATAATATTAAAATTATGTTTATAAAGCTGTTTAGTGATGTGGAAACTATAGGAGAATGCAGATCAAAATAGCTCTGTGTACATTGTGATCTCAGCTTTTCATGATGTGTTTGATTGGCAGTAGTTATTAACTCGCTCACCCCTAGTCAAATAAAATTGGAGGGACCCATGACCTCTGAGTGAAGGGGGTTGTGTGTGATGCTAGTGTCCACCTTTTGTCCATTCTTTTGAAAGCATGTAGAAACAAGTCAGTTTGCCAAGAAAATGTATCTGCATGTGCTGTGTTATAACAGTTTTTGATGTTGTTTCAAAACTGGAAGAAGAAATGACTGGCCTGGAAGAATAGAGGCATGTTGATTCCCGAGTTCTTCCTGTGTCTTGCATTGTCCTTTAGCTCCTTGTCTGCCTGCATTTTTACGCCTCTTTATTTACAGTGACATTAAAGAAAGGGTACAAAAGGCCCTTGGCCTTTTGTTTAGCATGTTTAAAGATGTATCTCTCTTTATGGCTGTCAGTATTGAGTGAAAACTTGACTAAACCTGTTTCTACTTTGAACAAAAGAAGCACAGATGTTAATTGGCATCCTGTGTTTGAAATGTCATTACCAGTGTGTTTCTTTGGATGTAACTTGAATCCATGCAGCAGCCACAAAGTGCGAATGAAGTTATATTTAGGCAGATGAATGGCTTGAGACACTTAAAGACTTACAAATGAGTCTGTAGGACTCATGAAAGATAATATGCGACATGTCATATTCCTTTGGACTAAAAGTTTCCTACATCATACTGTGTATTGACAATACAGGGAAGCTTTTGAACATATTTTTAGGAAAACGTAAAAGAAAAGGTTGTATCCTATTGTGGGGAAGTGTTGTATATTAGTGCCACTTCACACATTAAGGAAGATCAGTGTCACATTGTGTAAATAATCTCTGTATTGGTTAGGAAGTGACAGTATATTTTATAAGGTCTAAGGAAGCTTACATAAGAACAAATATTTTCCCAATACAATCAAATGCCACTTTGAATAAGGGGCATGGTAGAAGAGATGCAATGGATATGTGTAATGTGTGCTAAATTCGTGATTGCCTTGGGCACTGCTAAAGCCACACTGGGTAATTTCACTTGACAGCTGAGAATGCAGATCAAAATAGCTCTGTGTACATTGTGATCTCAGCTTTTCATGATGTGTTTGATTGGCAGTAGTTATTAACTCGCTCACCCCTAGTCAAATAAAATTGGAGGGACCCATGACCTCTGAGTGAAGGGGGTTGTGTGTGATGCTAGTGTCCACCTTTTGTCCATTCTTTTGAAAGCATGTAGAAACAAGTCAGTTTGCCAAGAAAATGTATCTGCATGTGCTGTGTTATAACAGTTTTTGATGTTGTTTCAAAACTGGAAGAAGAAATGACTGGCCTGGAAGAATAGAGGCATGTTGATTCCCGAGTTCTTCCTGTGTCTTGCATTGTCCTTTAGCTCCTTGTCTGCCTGCATTTTTACGCCTCTTTATTTACAGTGACATTAAAGAAAGGGTACAAAAGGCCCTTGGCCTTTTGTTTAGCATGTTTAAAGATGTATCTCTCTTTATGGCTGTCAGTATTGAGTGAAAACTTGACTAAACCTGTTTCTACTTTGAACAAAAGAAGCACAGATGTTAATTGGCATCCTGTGTTTGAAATGTCATTACCAGTGTGTTTCTTTGGATGTAACTTGAATCCATGCAGCAGCCACAAAGTGCGAATGAAGTTATATTTAGGCAGATGAATGGCTTGAGACACTTAAAGACTTACAAATGAGTCTGTAGGACTCATGAAAGATAATATGCGACATGTCATATTCCTTTGGACTAAAAGTTTCCTACATCATACTGTGTATTGACAATACAGGGAAGCTTTTGAACATATTTTTAGGAAAACGTAAAAGAAAAGGTTGTATCCTATTGTGGGGAAGTGTTGTATATTAGTGCCACTTCACACATTAAGGAAGATCAGTGTCACATTGTGTAAATAATCTCTGTATTGGTTAGGAAGTGACAGTATATTTTATAAGGTCTAAGGAAGCTTACATAAGAACAAATATTTTCCCAATACAATCAAATGCCACTTTGAATAAGGGGCATGGTAGAAGAGATGCAATGGATATGTGTAATGTGTGCTAAATTCGTGATTGCCTTGGGCACTGCTAAAGCCACACTGGGTAATTTCACTTGACAGCCAAAAAAGAGGAGCTAAAGAAATGTGGCAGTTTCACCTCCTGTGTCTATTCACAAACTCCCATGGCGACCTCATTAATCTGGGTGGGGGAGGGAGCCAGGGCACTCAAAGACTGGCCGCGTCATGCCAGAATCACTGCTTACAAAAATCAAATTCCAGTCCACCTGCCACTGGTTTTCTTGATGCTAGTGTTTGGCAGCTTTAGAAAGGGGTGTGCCGAGGTACACAGGGTCATAGCTGGCGGAGGAGAATGTCGACAGCACGCTGGTTGGAGCAGCAGCAAATGTGTTCCATGCCTGGCAGCCAGGGCAGCTCCAGCGCCTGCTCCAGCCCCCCCAGCTCTCTACTGCTACTGGTTCTCATCATGCTGCTGGCAGGAATCCTGGAGAGAGGATGGGAGGCCACCCCTGGGCTTCCCACCAGAGATGGCCTGCTGTGTCATCACGTGCGTACTTGGGAATCGTAATCCCTGATCTTGATTTGATGACTCCAGACCATTTGTTGGACTGACGCTTCCCTTACTTTGACTGACTTCGTATTTTTGCAGCTGACAAATTATTTACTGACCAAGGACGCTCGATGACTCTAGATGTGGATTCAGCACACATGTATTGTGCCACTTGCTGTGTAGTGGGCATGGTTCTGGTCTCTCCAGCCCCTTTATCTCATTTAATCCTCATTCAATTTTTAGGGTAATGTTAGTATTCCCATGTTTAAATGATCAAACCAGGACCTGTTGTGCTAACTCATGCTATGGCTCTCCTCACTTTAGGGGGAAATTACGAATGGTTTTATATATAAAATTATATAATGTGAAATAAAGATGATAAAACCATCATCTTTTAAAAGATATATCTCATTGCTAAAAATTGAAGTTTGCCATTGACAGTTACAACAAGGGAGTGGTGAAGTGGTGAGAGGGCCGGGAAGTTGGGGTGATGGGAATTGGAATGCGATGACCACCATCTAATCCACACATGTTGGTTCTGGTCCTGAATCCTGTAGCAGATATTACAAAGAGGCCATGAGTCAGGTGTGATCAGAGCTAGAATGCGTGTCATGGACAGCCTTGGGCACTGCTAAAGCCACACTGGGTAATTTCACTTGACAGCAAAAGGGGCTAAAGAAATGTGGCAGTTTCACCTCCTGTGTCTATTCACAAACTCCCATGGCGACCTCATTAATCTGGGTGGGGGAGGGAGCCAGGGCACTCAAAGACTGGCCGCGTCATGCCAGAATCACTGCTTACAAAAATCAAATTCCAGTCCACCTGCCACTGGTTTTCTTGATGCTAGTGTTTGGCAGCTTTAGAAAGGGGTGTGCCGAGGTACACAGGGTCATAGCTGGCGGAGGAGAATGTCGACAGCACGCTGGTTGGAGCAGCAGCAAATGTGTTCCATGCCTGGCAGCCAGGGCAGCTCCAGCGCCTGCTCCAGCCCCCCCAGCTCTCTACTGCTACTGGTTCTCATCATGCTGCTGGCAGGAATCCTGGAGAGAGGATGGGAGGCCACCCCTGGGCTTCCCACCAGAGATGGCCTGCTGTGTCATCACGTGCGTACTTGGGAATCGTAATCCCTGATCTTGATTTGATGACTCCAGACCATTTGTTGGACTGACGCTTCCCTTACTTTGACTGACTTCGTATTTTTGCAGCTGACAAATTATTTACTGACCAAGGACGCTCGATGACTCTAGATGTGGATTCAGCACACATGTATTGTGCCACTTGCTGTGTAGTGGGCATGGTTCTGGTCTCTCCAGCCCCTTTATCTCATTTAATCCTCATTCAATTTTTAGGGTAATGTTAGTATTCCCATGTTTAAATGATCAAACCAGGACCTGTTGTGCTAACTCATGCTATGGCTCTCCTCACTTTAGGGGGAAATTACGAATGGTTTTATATATAAAATTATATAATGTGAAATAAAGATGATAAAACCATCATCTTTTAAAAGATATATCTCATTGCTAAAAATTGAAGTTTGCCATTGACAGTTACAACAAGGGAGTGGTGAAGTGGTGAGAGGGCCGGGAAGTTGGGGTGATGGGAATTGGAATGCGATGACCACCATCTAATCCACACATGTTGGTTCTGGTCCTGAATCCTGTAGCAGATATTACAAAGAGGCCATGAGTCAGGTGTGATCAGAGCTAGAATGCGTTGTCATGGACACCAAAAGAGGAAGTGTTCCCACCATGGTCTGTCTGCCACCGCTCCAAAATCCAAACCCTAACCCAATATTATACTCTTTCACCAAGATGGAGCAAATGCTTCAACACTGTGTTATGTACAAGAGGCCCAGAAAGAGAAAGCCTGAGAAAAACCCCAGATTTTGCCTTTGGAGATCACTGCTGACCTCCCCAAGAGCCCCTTTGATGAAGTGGGAAGGCAAGGTGCAGATGAATGAGCAGTCAGTAGAAAGTGAAGGAAAAAGAAGACCGTCTGTGAATAGCTTGGGACTTCTAAGTGGTTCTGATGGAGCAGGAAGGGGAGAAGGGAGTCGTTTCTTGGGGGACACATCTTAACAGAAGGGCACTTTTGAAAATTGTAAGCTATGAAAAGGCTCCAGCATAGCAGTAGTATGAAAGGAAAAGGTCTATATAGAGAGGATGGTTTGGATATAGGAGGGAACTAGAGGAGCCGCGTCTGAGATGACAGGAGCGGATGTGGAGCAGGGCCCGGGGGAAGGATTGCCCTTGAACCGGATGAGGGTCCCTACAGCCTTCATATTTTATTTTTGAATGAGTCACGAGGTCCGCAGGGCCTTAGTTCCCTGACTTGGGATCAAACCCAGGCCCTTGGCAATGAAAACACAAAGTATTGACCACTGAACCGCCAGGGAACCTCACCAGTCCTCATTTTTGAGGAAAGAAAATGAGGAAGGATGTGATTTGTAAACGTTTACGTTGGAGTTGGAAAAAGTGAAAAATCTTATAGCCAAAGGCCTCAGTTGTGTTAGTGAAAGAGGGGGAAGGCAGAGACTGAAATTGGAAGCGGGAAAGGGCTTTTGAACAAGGTCATGAAGGCTTAACATGGTCATTGGGGAGGACAGAGTATGGATGGAGTGGAAGTATAAAGGGGCGTTGGTGAAACTCCAGCAAAGGTTGCAGATCATGTGTCTGTGATGTGGCTAAGCTGCCCAGTTGGCATGACTTTCTCTTGCCGGGTGAATTAGAAAGGGTAGATTGTAATGCTGGATTCGGGTTTGGAATTCGGAGTGGTGGCAGAAGGACCATGGTGGGAACAATCTGAAGGGGCTGAAGGGTAAGTCACTTGGATTTGTAGCCATCAGATCCAGGCAGAATACGGACTGAAGTGAAGGCCTAAGTCTGGTGGATGTGGAAGCCACGCAGTTCTCTCAAGGATGATATCAGGACTTAGGGTAGAGGAGGAGGCGGTAAACTATGAACTAAAATCATCTTGAATAGGTCATGAACGGAAAAAGTTATTAGGAAGCGTAGAGAGGTAGGTAGTTAAAAGGCAAAAATGTAATAAACTAGAGGTTTTTATATGAGACTACAGGGATAATGAACATGGTGTTGAGTTAGTAAATAACAGGTTCAGATCTCCCATATTCCTACTTCATGAGATGAAGAGTACATGGAAGTGTAACTAACCAGTCTTCACTCCGGGAAGGCCATGTCATCAGAAGATAGTTAGGTTTCAACAAAAGTAGGAGTTGGAGGAGCATTCTGTCAAGGGTCAGGAGATCCTGAATTCCCTTTTCATGAAATCAGAACACACAGTGGGAAGATTGACGGACAAAGGCAGCCGTGGGAGTTTGAGGCAGAGTGAAGCAGCACGGGGGTGAGAACGAGACTACACGTGAGGAAGGATGATGGGTATGGTTTGGAGGAACCATTGAGATTGCCTGGTCTCAGGTTGCTGCATGAAGCCAATGAGAATCTTTATGGCCCTTTTTTGCAGCCCTTTGAGTTTTAGAGAAGCGAGTCATGAGTGAGAGGTCTTGTTCGATGCTTGAGGTTAGATGAGGACCCCAGACTTCAGGGCTGAGTACTTTGTCAATGTGTCTTACCGGTCTGACAGTTTGCTTCGATACAGCTTTGTCTTTGAGCAGTGACGTCTTATAGACACTATTCGTTCCTTACTACTCTTGTCTTCTGCTTGCTTTTAATACCTTTTGTTCATTTGTTTGTGCTCCGGCCTTACTTCAAGGAGGCTGTGAGTTTCCTCTTGAGACACATCAATGTATCTTCAGTTAATTTGGGAAAGCTTTTGAGGGGGTCAATCTGGCCTTATTCCCACCCAGTTTTTGGATATTCTGTGACCTAATAATATCCCCATAAGCACATAAAATGAATGTAATATTCAAACAACTAACTTTGCAACAGTCTTTACAAAATGGCTTCCGGAGGAATTTCTGGTCCAAATGATGTTGAAGGCACTATGTGTGAATTTCACCAAGTACTGCTTTCCTACTGCTTAGTGGCATGGGTATGTGATGGTCTTCTATGGGTTCAGTGATGTCACCACGGACAGAAGAACCAGCCCATCAGGGAAAACAAACCAATAAAAAAACAGGGTTTTTTCTTCGTGATACTAAACCCAACATGTTTAAAACCAGTAGAAACATTTAGAAACTCTGCAGAAGGCTTCTAGTACTACCTCACTGGGATAGATGCAGGTAGAAGATTAGTTCTTTTTCTTGATTATAAAAGTAGCACATATTCATTGCAAAAAATACAAAGAAGAAAATCTAGTATAACTCACCAGCTAGAGATACCCATTGTTAACATTATCATACATATTATTCTATCATTTTGTGTTTATATTCGTTTTAATAAAAATTAGATCATTTTGTATTTCTTAATTTTTGTTCCTTATTGTCTTATGACCATGATCATATGCCATTGAAACTTTTTGACAAAATGGCATTTGATGATTTATTCCATTGGTTTACTGTATTTATTCAACTAGTCACCTCATGCTATTTACCTGGGTTTTGTTTATCTATTTGTAGTAATAAATCATGCAGGTATGAACATCCTTGAGAAGAAAATAAATCTTGCACAAATTCATGATTACTTAAGTACATTCTCAGTAATATAATAGCTAGATTAAAGTGAATCCCTCCTCCCTTTTTCCATCCCCCTTCCCCCATCTTCTCTCTCTTTTTCTTCCTGTCTTCCTGTTGACCTTCCTTTCATCCCTTTTCAATTTTAACTTTGTTACAGCTTACACTTGAAATCTAATTTATCCTTGTAATTTTGATGTGGTGGTTATCAGGCATGTTACTGATTTAGACCAGGGATTAACCAATTCCAGCCAACAAATCAAATCCAGCTTGCTTCCTGTTTTTACATGACTCAAAGATGCTCCTTGATCAGGGAGAATAATTCCCGTAAGCTAAGAATGCTTTCATCATTTTTAAAAATTTTACTATTGGTTTACTTGGCTGTGCCATGTCTTACACTTTCACTTGGAATCATCCATCTCCATTGCAGTGTGAGAGATCTCTAGTTTTGGCATGCGGGATTTAGTTTCCTGACCAGGGATTGAACCCAGGCCCCCTGCATTGGGAGGACAGAGTTTTAGCCACTGGACCACCAGGGAAGTGCCTGCTTTTATGATTTTTAAATGGTTGAAAAAAAATATAAAGAAGATGATGTCTTGTGATATATGAAAATTATATGAAATTTAGATTTCATTGTCCATTAAGAAAGTTTGGAGTACAGCCAACACCTATTTGTTGCTGCATTGTGTGTGGCTCCTTTTATTTACCACCTTTGGCTGAGTTGGGTGGTTGCAGCCAAGACTGGATGATCCCCATGCCTAAAACATTTACTCTTTGGCCTTTTGTAGAGAAAGGTTGATGATCCCTGATTCAGATTGATTCAGGTCATCAACCAATCCTTTATTTTGACTCCAGAACAATTTGTTTATATGCTCTGTTCTATTTATATTGTAAATCCATGTCCCTGTTTCTTCAATTGTAGAATAAAGATAATAATAATGACAATCTCGTGTGGGTTTTGTGAATGATTTAATGATTTGAAGTGTTTGGAATAATGCCTGACTTAGAACTGATAAGAACTGTCACTGGCAAGTTTGCAAAAGTATTCCATTGGAGGGTATGCCATTTATTTCCGAGGGAAAATGTCCAGGTTTACTGTCGGTGAATTTCAGGTATGTTCCACGTTTATGTGCCTTCTAAGATCACTGCTGATGCTCCCTCATGTGGCTGGGGTGGGAATTGTTATCCATGAATAAGAAGCATCCTTGGGTTGTTAGCCTTGGTAGAGATTATCTTAGGTAATTGAATGGGGTTGAATATGTTTCACTACTTCTAGAAAATCACTATTGGCAAGTGTAAATTATAAATGTGCATAGAATCAACGATTTATAGAAAATGAGGACAGTGAATGAAATTATAACTGATTTGGATAGAGTATATCAAGAAAGAGAAAAGGTACTTGACAGTAGAGGCAGAAAGAAGGGGGAGTATTGGAATGTAATGCATGTAAATTTCATCTTGGTTTAGGAGAATCATCTTTAAAATGGCTGTATACTTTGTGCTCCAAAAAACAATGCAGCAAATAATATATGGAAACTATGCTTTATGTGGTGAGAGATGACTTTAGAATCCAGGGTTGCCATTTAACCAGCGTTTGGTTATTATCATTTTTATGTAACTTGTTAGGTCCTTTCTATCTTCTTTCCATATCCATCATGTTTTTTTTTTTTTTTTTTCTCTCCCATTTTTTTTTATTTCTCCCTCTTCTCTTAGAGAAAAGGGTCTTTCCTTTCCTACCAAGACTGATGCATTATTGTTACTTTCTGTTCCTCCTCTTCGTCCCGTCTCATCGCCGCCTTGGAAATCTTTCACCTTCTTCATCAAGCACCTCCACTACGTCTCTTAATCCTCAAACATTCTAAGTGATATTTTCTACAGAAATTTTATCACAGGGTCATCTTTGGTATTTAGAGGAATACATGACAGGAAATCTAACGTGGGTGGAAGAGACCACTCACTCGTGTCCCCTAGCACAGTCAGTTCTCAATCATCCAGATCAGTGAAATGCAAAGTTAACATGGCAGCTATTTTTTGAAGTATTCACCTTTTAAGTGCATACTTACTCTGTTTAACATATTTTAAATTCCATTAAATATTTTCTTTGATCTATGAATTATTAAAATTCCTGTTTGGGTTTCCAACACTCAGGTCTCTCCTTCTCTCCTTCCTTTGTTACCATTTGTTGTTGTATCTTGGGATGTTCAAAGGAAAGTCTGTTCTGTTTTAAAGCATTTCTTTGGAATTTTTGAATTGCTTTTTGGCTAATTTGTAGCCAGATTTCCTTAATGTCCGGCCTGTGCTTGAGAGGAATGTGTATTCTCTAATCATTGAGTGCAGGGCTCTATTTGGTTCAATTAGATCAAGCTTGTTAATTATGTAGTTCAAATCTTCTATAACTGAATTAATTTTTTGCCTGATTGATCTGTCACTTTCCAAGAGATGTTTGTTAAAACTCTTCTGCTATGACTGGATTTATTGATTTTCTCTTGTAAGTATGACATTTTTGTGTCACTTATTTTCATGATTATATATAGATATATTTGATATGTAATTATTACATAATAACCCCCTTTAATGCTTATAAAATTAATAATGCCTTAAATAATTACTTACTTCCTAGAACTATTCTACTTTTTATGAGATGAATACCTAAATATTTACATCTTAAAGCATATCTTAATTTTTTAACTTATAAATACTATACCTGATTATTGTGGGAATTATAATTATATTGATTGTTTTAAGCTTTTTAATACATTTTAATTACAGTCCATCACATAGTCATAATCACTGCCAACCTTTTAAGATAGTTTCCATTCATCTGTCTGTATATATTTTCTAGTTTAGATCATATATAAAATACCATAGTATATCTTCATTTTTAAAAAAATTTGACTTTACCGTAAACATTTTTTCATATTATTATAAGCTCTTTTTGGTTATCATATCACTGTATCCATGACCACCAAGGGAATTAAAATCGACTTGAGGATACAATCAAACACCTAAAGTAGCAAATACAACAGAACCAAATTGTGAAGTATAGAAATGAAAGACTGTGACTTGAACATCAATCACCTTATTTATAACAGTTTAGAAAATTTGAATTATAGAATTTAGTTGATGGTGGCAGTCCTTGAGGGAAAAATAGATAAGGTAGTGTGTGTGTGTATGTGTGCTCAGTTGTGTCCAGCTCTTTGCCACTGTTGTCCATAGGATTTTCCAGACAAGAATACTGGAGTGGGTTGCCATTTTCTTCTCCAAGGGATCTTGCCAGCCCAGGGATCAAACCCACGTCTCCTGTGTCACCTGAATTGAAGGCAGATTCTTTACCCGCTATGCCATGGGGAAGTGGAATTTAAGTTTAAAAAGTGGACTTCAGGGCTTCCCTGGTGGTCCAGTGGGCAAGGACACCGCCTTGCAGTGCAAGGGGCGCCGGTTCGATCCCTGGCCTGGGAAGATCCCACGTGCCGCAGAGCGGCTGGACCGATGTGTCCAATTACCGAGCCGGAGCTCTGGCGCGCGTGCGCCCAGAGCTGGTGCTCCGCGACAGCAGAGGCTACTGCGATGGGAGGCCCACGCGGGCCAAAGAACAAAGATGGATGAAAATAGTCAAATGAAAGACCAATAGAAGTGGCCCGCTCGCCCCCCTCCCTCCCCACCGCCCCCAGAAAAAAGTGGACTTTAAGTTTAACATTGGTCTCTTCCTCAATGCTAAGTTATCTGCATTTAATGACGATATTAGAGCAGGCACAAACCTGGTCCCTAATATAGAATAGATAATGAAGCGTAAAGCAGGTTATCAGTAATGTAAAGGAAGACCCATCAGCTTCGCTCTGCAGAGAATGGGTGAAATGATCCCCTAAAGAAGACGGGACCAAATTTTGGAGCACCTAGATGGTCAAGCCAGTTGTTATTCCCTGTGCCAAAGAGAGATGCCTGTAGCTGTGTTGTGGCCACAGTGAGAAAAGGAAGAAGAAGGAAGGGAATTATTGTGTCTCCATGGGTCATGCTGTCTCAATAACAAAGTTCTTGAGAAAGGAAGAGAAAACTGTTAGGCTGATTCTGCCGGTGAATTTGTAATTCTAAGTATAAGCCATTGAGTTTTTTACTTCTTACAAAGCTATGCGAAAATATTAAAATTATCCTGGTATTAACTAGGAAGGAAGCAAGGCTTAAGGAAGCTAAGAGATTTCCTGTGTCCATGCCACTAGCCGATCTCAGGGCATCTAGTTTGATGGGTTTTGCATTACTTCATACTACTTCTCCAGGTTAAACGGCATCGCTTTCAAGATGGTAACAATAGTTGCTGTTTCTTTTATTCCACAACTTCGGGACTCTTAAGACATTGGTTTTTCCGAGAAAAAATTCTGCAATTTGAAATATCAGAAGGAAAAAACCCACACATCCCCAGAGAAGACCAACCTGATAGTTGTATCATCATCGACTGGATTATATGGACTGGATTCCTGTGGGATTTTACTTATACAGTCACACATCATGTTTATCCAAGTGTGGATCTCTTTTCACTGGTTTTGCCTCAGATTGGAGGAACCCATTTCATCAATATGCTCACCTGTTTCTTCAGCTCAGGAAAGTGATCCCTCGGCGTGTGGGATGTTAGTTCCCTGACCAGATATTTAGCCTGGGGCCTCAGCAGTGAAACCGCAGAACCCCAACCACTGGACCGCTAGGGAATTCCCCAGAATGTGAATTTTTGGTTCTATTTTCTGTGGTATTAGTTTGACCGTTTACTTACCGTGTTTCTCTTGACCTGCCTTTCCCTCCACATCTTAGCCATTTCAGCAATGGGACCTTCCTCCACCCTTTTAGTCAAGCTCTCTGTCTGTGAATACCTACAAGCCTTTAGTATCAAGTTCCAAAGTGTGTGTGTGAGTGTATATAGCACAAACGCATGTGTGTATTAAATGTATTGTATGTTATATGTACACATACATAGTACATATATATTCTACATATAAAAAAATCCATCTGTCCTCTATCTTCTGGAGTCACATGAGTAGTTATTTAAGATTAAGCCACTTAAAAGAATGCTCAATTATTTACCGCAGAGGTCAGCTTTGAATTTTTGATGTGAGAGAAGGAAATGAATAATTTTGAAAAAGATGTAAAATGTGACTGCCTGAAGAACGAGTGCATTTGCATCTTTCTTAAAAACATAGAAAGAAACATTGAGACATGAACAGACTTGCGTGGTGTGGGAGAAAGCAGCCGTTCCCTCGAGTGGCCCATTTCTGTTTCGCTCTCCACGCTAAAGGCCAAGCGGAGACATGCTGGGGCCAGGGAGGCTTGGGCAACCTAGATAGGACATCGGTAGGGAAGCCATGTGACTGGCCCCGAGGCACCTCACAGACTGTCATCCCAAGCAGGGTTGTGGAGCCAAATGCTGAAGCGAATAAAATATGTTCTAGTTATGCTTGGGAGACCTCCCAAACCCAGCTGTCTCACTTGCCTCCTCCTTTTGTTTTTCTTTATTTTTTTCCTCTGCCAAGATGATGCTTTGAGTGGAAAGGCAAAAGGAGAGGAGAGGGCTGGGCCGATTCCATCACTGAATTATATGTTACCTGTTAATTTGCCTTTGGAGAAGCATAGATCCCTCACCCACTCCGTGCTTACTTAGCAACTCGAGGGACTGCGAAGAGTTGTGCTCTTTCACTGACCTTGGGAAAATCGCCTTGGACTTTCTGAACATGACCTTCCACATTTACAAAAATAGAACTAGGGACAATAATACTTTCCTGGCCCTTTCCACATATTGCTTGTTTTCAAAATATAAAGCACCAAATTTACTTCTCATCACTTAGATGATATTTTGTAAGCCTCTTCATGAGTTCAGGCAATGCATGTTTAAAATGAGACTAAGATGTTCAACTGTTATAAAAGAACAATTAACAAAAAAGAAATATTTTGTATGTATTAAAATAGGGGTGTTTTTCAAAGCATGATGATGTCGGTAAGGGGACAGTGGGTGGTTTCATAGCCTTCTAGGAAGCATTGAAATAATATGCTTTTTCTGGAGACAACTTTGGCAGTATGTATCAAAGTCTTACAAAGTTATGAAGCCTGTGATTCAGCAATTCCACTTCTAGTTCACTTGAAATAAACAATCAGTGACATATACAGGCTGTTTTTTCAAGGCAGTTTGTTCAGGGTTATTTCTCATAGCAAAAAAGTAGGTATAGCCTCTTGTCCAGTAACAGTTAAGAAGATGGAGCACATAATGAAATATAATGCAGTTGTTAACATGTGTACTGTGAAAGAATAGTTACTGATATTGGGGAATGCTCTCCAAGGTGGGGATCCTGATCCATGCATCTTTCAGTGCATTATAACATTGCTTATAGGAATGATGGCAGAGCAAACCATAGAATGTCCAACAGTGGAGGGGTCGTGAGTACATGCTGTAATGTATGCATAGTTAAAATCCCCAGATTTCCTCTACTTCCTAAATAAGTCTAGTCTCTAAGTAAACTGATACAAATCCTAAGTGAAAAAAAGCACTGCACATTCAGTATAATTCATATGTCTATATATACACATTATATGTAGAGGAAAACACAAGAGCGTATCTTGAAATGCTGTCAGCCTTTCTCGTAAAAGAAGTGTTTAAAGTGTTTTTATTTTCTAAATTTGAGATGAAATTTACAAAGGAAGACGGTATTTGGAATTTAAAGAGGTACAACGGTGCTATGTATTGAATGTTTGTGTTTCCCCACGTGTGTGTTGAAACCTTAATCCCTGAAGTGCTGGCCTTTGGAGGCTGAGGCTGTGGAAGGTGATTAAGATGAGATGAGGTCAGGAGGCTGGAGCCCCTTTGATACGATTAGAAGAGGAAGAGACAAGAGCTTTCTTACTCTTCTCTCCCAGGTGAGAAGGTAGCCATGGGCACACTAGGAAGAGAGCACTCACAGGCCTGGGTCCCATGCCTTCTAAACCTCCAGGACAGTGAATGGCTATGACTTAAGCCACCAATCTGATATTTTGTCACAGCAACCTGAGCAGCTTAAGACAGATCATAACAGGACAGGAGGGGCTGCTCCCTATTCTGGGGATCCAGTAGATGGATAGAGGAGGAGAACCATGATGTCTCTGATCACTGGAAGTAGACTCAGTGATTTTACATGTATTGATCCTGATAGGAAAGATTGAGTCAACTGGCATGATAATAAAAATATTAAAAACCATAGTTGTTACTCACTAAACATCTACTTAGTGTCTGACAGCGTGAGACTCTTATACAACCTTAATCCTTCTGAAAACACAATATTCCATTTCATCTTTATTACCCTGTATGGCAAGGTGGGAGTTTATTTGACAGATGGAGACAGTAAGCCTGAGAGATTTGACAGGCAAGATCATGGAGTTGTGATGTGCAAAAGAAGGAGAATTGTCTCTGGTACCCAGGCCTCCTTGTTTGCTGATCCCCCTGTCAGGAAAGAGTTTCTGATAGGGATGGTATTCCGCTCTGGTGGTTGACTAGTAACTAGAGTTTAAACCTGAGTGGTCGAGTGTTCTAGACGCACATTTTCTTTAAGCAGCGATGAGAAAACCTGTGTTATTTCTTCAGTTGTTCACTTTGGATGAAATAGATCAGAAGGTAAGGAGGGGCTTTTAAAAACTTTCATTTTGAAATAATTTTAGCCTTTCTGAAAAGTGACAAAATCAGTAGAGAGTTCCCATACACTTTTAAACTTCCAGTTTTAACTTCCTGTGTGACATAGTATAATTGTTGAAATGAGGAAACACACTTTGATATAATACTATTAACTATACTATAGACTTTATTAGGATTTCTCCAGTTATTCTGTTCTCCCTTTGCTGGGCAAGGATCCCATCTTAGCATTTAGTGGCCCTGTGTCCTTAGTCTCTTCTGGTCTGCAACAGCCCTCCTTCTTTTCTTGTCTTTTGTGTCCTTGACACTTTTGAGGAGTACTGCTTAGGGTTTTTTTTTTTTTTTTTTTGCAGAAGATTCCTCTACGTTGGTTTCCTCATGATTAAAATCAAAACCTGAATCTGGGGGGGAAATAGCACAGGAGCAGTATCACGCCTTCCCAGGGTGTGCCTCATGTCCAGAGGCCACATGCTGTCCCCCTGTCTCCTCACTGGTGACATTAACTGAGCACGTGGTTGATACAGGTCACCCAGTCACTCCACTGTAAAGATGCTCATTTCCTCTTTGTACTAATTAGCATTTTATGGGGAAAACCTTGAGCTTCTGTAAATATCTGGGTTTCTTTTTTTTGGCCACTTCTATTGGTCTTTCATTTATCTATTTTCATCCGTCTTTGTTCTTTGGCCCGTGTGGGCCTCCCATTGCAGTGGCCTCTCTTGCTGCAGAGCACTGGCTCTGGGCACATGCGCTCCAGAGCTCCAGCTCGGTAATTGGACACATCAGTCCAGCCGCTCCACGGCACGTGGGATCTTCCCAGGCCAGGGCTCGAACCGGCGCCCCTTGCACTGCAAGGCGGTGTCCTTACCCACTGGACCACCAGGGAAGCCACAATATCCCTCAGGCTGTTTCTGAGAGTTTCTGATAGGGATGGTATTCCGCTCTGGTGGTTGACTAGTAACTAGAGTTTAAACCTGAGTGGTCGAGTGTTCTAGACGCACATTTTCTTTAAGCAGCGATGAGAAAACCTGTGTTATTTCTTCAGTTGTTCACTTTGGATGAAATAGATCAGAAGGTAAGGAGGGGCTTTTAAAAACTTTCATTTTGAAATAATTTTAGCCTTTCTGAAAAGTGACAAAATCAGTAGAGAGTTCCCATACACTTTTAAACTTCCAGTTTTAACTTCCTGTGTGACATAGTATAATTGTTGAAATGAGGAAACACACTTTGATATAATACTATTAACTATACTATAGACTTTATTAGGATTTCTCCAGTTATTCTGTTCTCCCTTTGCTGGGCAAGGATCCCATCTTAGCATTTAGTGGCCCTGTGTCCTTAGTCTCTTCTGGTCTGCAACAGCCCTCCTTCTTTTCTTGTCTTTTGTGTCCTTGACACTTTTGAGGAGTACTGCTTAGGGTTTTTTTTTTTTTTTTTTTGCAGAAGATTCCTCTACGTTGGTTTCCTCATGATTAAAATCAAAACCTGAATCTGGGGGGGAAATAGCACAGGAGCAGTATCACGCCTTCCCAGGGTGTGCCTCATGTCCAGAGGCCACATGCTGTCCCCCTGTCTCCTCACTGGTGACATTAACTGAGCACGTGGTTGATACAGGTCACCCAGTCACTCCACTGTAAAGATGCTCATTTCCTCTTTGTACTAATTAGCATTTTATGGGGAAAACCTTGAGCTTCTGTAAATATCTGGGTTTCTTTTTTTTGGCCACTTCTATTGGTCTTTCATTTATCTATTTTCATCCGTCTTTGTTCTTTGGCCCGTGTGGGCCTCCCATTGCAGTGGCCTCTCTTGCTGCAGAGCACTGGCTCTGGGCACATGCGCTCCAGAGCTCCAGCTCGGTAATTGGACACATCAGTCCAGCCGCTCCACGGCACGTGGGATCTTCCCAGGCCAGGGCTCGAACCGGCGCCCCTTGCACTGCAAGGCGGTGTCCTTACCCACTGGACCACCAGGGAAGCCACAATATCTGGTTTTTAACCATAATTTTACCACTTGTCAGTATTTCTTGACAGCAATAAGTATTTTTGTGGTGTTTTTCCAATGATCAGGTTTTTCTTATATTAATAACATTCCTTCCTGTTTATTTTACTGTAAAGAGGATCTGCTGTTTTCCATCTTTTTTTTTAATGTATGTACTTACTTATTTATATTGGTATGTGCCCGAGTGCTAAGTTACTTCAGCGGTGTCCGACTCTTTGTGCCCCTGTAGACAGTAGCCTGCCAGGCCCTTCTGTCCATGGGATTCTTCAGGCAAGACTACTTGAAGTGGGTTGCCATGCCCTCCTCCAGTGGATCTTCCCAACCCAGGGATCGAACCTGTGTCTCTTAACATCACCAGTGTCTCCTGCATTGGTAGGCAGGTTGTTTACCACTAGCGCCACCTGGAAAGCCCATTGGTATGTAACTCAAGTGTATTTATTTCCTTCCCAGGGACGCTAGTGGTAAAGAACTCACCTGCCAATGCAGAAGACACAGTTGTGGGTTTGATCCTGGGTCGGAAAGATCCCCTGGAGGAAGGCAGGGCCACCCACGCCAGTATTCCTGCCTGGAGAATCCCATGGACAGAGGAGCCTGGTGGGCTACACTCCATAGTGTTGCAAAGAGTTGAACATGACTGAGGCAACATAGCATGCACACAGATACTCAACAGTGTTTATTGTATTCACTGCACAATTCTATTACTATTACCATTTAATTAAGCTTATATCTCACACTGTATGAAAGAGTACACTACAAATGGAACTAGCAAATAAGTTGAAACAATGAAAGCATATAAATATTAGAAAAGATGTGGGTGAGTACCTCTTAAACTTTGTTATAGCAAAATATTTTCTAACCATCACTCAAAATTCCAGATGGAAAACTAAATAAATACATGAAAGATGGATGACTATATGAAACTAGAACCAATTGCACTGTAAAACATTGTCAACAAAGTCAAAAGACAACTGACACAATATGAAGAAAATATTTATGCTGTAGCACAAAACATAAATATACTTAATATATAAGGAACTGTTAAGTTGAGAGCTGACTAAAAGCCTTAGAGAAAAATGGGGAAAAAACACAAAGAACAACTTACCAAAAATTGATTTAAAGATGACCCTTAACCATCAGGAAAATATTCTGGCTCACTCATATTGAGAGAAATGCCAACCAGAACAACACCAAATGCCATTTCCCACTGATCAGAATGGTGACAATTTAAAACTATGACAACGTGTGCCAACAGGCACTCTCATACATTGCTGATGAGCATGCAAACCGGTACAAAAAGGGGCATTTAGATCTCTCCAGTCCAGAGATGGTGGAGGGGTTGAAAGCAGAAATGTGCTTATTTTCTGGCGACATTTAGGAGTAGGGTGGTTTACAGTGTTCCTGAAGGTCACTGGTAGTCTAAGTTGTGAAAGATTTTTCAACAGGCATTTAGAGGTACTTGAAATATTTCCTCTGCTACTTCCCTTCTCACTCCCCTTTCCTCAGTATCATGGAACAAGCACTGTTGTGCCCAGGAAGCCATCTCCGTGGTTGTTGATTTTGCTGCTTATTTTTTTTCAATGGGTTGTTTTGATCTTTGCCTTTAAAAAAAAAATTGCCCCTTTTTATTGGTTTTTTTATTTATTTATTTTCATCCATCTTTATTCTTTGGCTTGTGTGGGCCTCCCATCGCAGTGGCCTCTCTGTGCTCCAGAGCGCTGACTCGTAATTGTATGCACCTACTTTGCAGCATGTGGGATCTTCCTGGGCTAGCGATTGAACCAGTGCTCCTTGCACTGCAAGGCGGACTCTTTACCCAGTGGACCACCAGGGAAGCCCTGATTTTACTACTTCTGTTTCTACTCTCTGCTTGACTCTGGCACCTGATGGAGCTAGAATCAAAAAGGCCAGAACTGCTAAGACACTCAGAGATGTTCTAACTCATCCCTGAATGATTTACAAGAAGAAATGAGGCCCAGAGAGGGTCAGTGACTTGCCCAGGGTCACAGAGCCAAACCTGGAAGACAAAGAAGTACCAATGAGGCCCAGAGAGGGTCAGTGACTTGCCCAGGGTCACACAATATGAAGAAAATATTTATGCTGTAGCACAAAACATAAATATACTTAATATATAAGGAACTGTTAAGTTGAGAGCTGACTAAAAGCCTTAGAGAAAAATGGGGAAAAAACACAAAGAACAACTTACCAAAAATTGATTTAAAGATGACCCTTAACCATCAGGAAAATATTCTGGCTCACTCATATTGAGAGAAATGCCAACCAGAACAACACCAAATGCCATTTCCCACTGATCAGAATGGTGACAATTTAAAACTATGACAACGTGTGCCAACAGGCACTCTCATACATTGCTGATGAGCATGCAAACCGGTACAAAAAGGGGCATTTAGATCTCTCCAGTCCAGAGATGGTGGAGGGGTTGAAAGCAGAAATGTGCTTATTTTCTGGCGACATTTAGGAGTAGGGTGGTTTACAGTGTTCCTGAAGGTCACTGGTAGTCTAAGTTGTGAAAGATTTTTCAACAGGCATTTAGAGGTACTTGAAATATTTCCTCTGCTACTTCCCTTCTCACTCCCCTTTCCTCAGTATCATGGAACAAGCACTGTTGTGCCCAGGAAGCCATCTCCGTGGTTGTTGATTTTGCTGCTTATTTTTTTTCAATGGGTTGTTTTGATCTTTGCCTTTAAAAAAAAAATTGCCCCTTTTTATTGGTTTTTTTATTTATTTATTTTCATCCATCTTTATTCTTTGGCTTGTGTGGGCCTCCCATCGCAGTGGCCTCTCTGTGCTCCAGAGCGCTGACTCGTAATTGTATGCACCTACTTTGCAGCATGTGGGATCTTCCTGGGCTAGCGATTGAACCAGTGCTCCTTGCACTGCAAGGCGGACTCTTTACCCAGTGGACCACCAGGGAAGCCCTGATTTTACTACTTCTGTTTCTACTCTCTGCTTGACTCTGGCACCTGATGGAGCTAGAATCAAAAAGGCCAGAACTGCTAAGACACTCAGAGATGTTCTAACTCATCCCTGAATGATTTACAAGAAGAAATGAGGCCCAGAGAGGGTCAGTGACTTGCCCAGGGTCACACAGAGAGCCAAACCTGGAAGACAAAGGTCCTGACCACAATGGTTTGTTATCTCTTGTAAGGTGCAAGTAAAGTACCAGACACATAGTAGGCATGAGGTTATGAGAGCAGCAGAAACGGGGCCCATTCCATTCCCCAGGTGGAACTTACCTTGTAAGTATACCAGATTTGAGGAAAGGTATATATGTTTAGATCCTCCCAGGGTCCTTAGGCAGCAACAATTCATTAGCAGTGACAACCATCACACCATGGCAAGGCACCTAGTGTTGAGTTTGTGTTGACTACTAAATTATGAGCCAGCCCCGGATGGTTGAGTTGGCCTGGATTGGTCCCAGAGTCTTCATTTCAAAAGCTTGCAGTCTGAACAACACAAGACCCATAGGGAGGGAGCACTGGGGCTTGCGTCCAGTCTGTGTTCCACTGGGGAAACCTTGAGCCCTGGCTGGTGACTGCCTCCTCCCCAGGCAGGGACGCTGTTCTCCCAGAGGCCCAATGAGCTTTGCTGAATCTCAGAGGTGTAGCCTAGTAGAGGTGCTGGTGAGCATTCAAAGCCAAGTCCTAAATCTTAACGCCTGTATTTTTCAATCTTTACCCAGAAAACTGAAAGAGTTGAGAGAATATCTAATCCAGACCTTAGCTTTCATAGACAGAGAAGAATTTAGGATACCAATGCTTAACAGACATGCATGTGGTCACATGGTACACACAGATTCCAGCCTAGAATGCAGGAATGATTATCAGTCCAGGGCTCTTTGTAATGTCAAAAAGGCTCACTCTGCAGGTACCATACAGTGCATTTCTGGAGAAGAAAGGGAAACCTATAATTTCTCAAACTAGGAAACCTCCTGGCTTGGACACATACTTTCTAGATAGAGTTTATTTTTAATTTTTGTTGGAGGATAGTTTCTTTGCAATGTCGTTTTAGTTTCTGCTGGACATAAAGTGAATCAGCTATATGTATCTATATATCCCTTTGTTTTTGAATTTCCTTCCCATTTTGTCTAGATTCTTTTTAGATGCCAAAGACTTACTCCCAGCACTAATTGGTTTTTATAAAGTCTTTCAAAAGCTCTGCTTAGAAATCTGTGCCAAAGCTTCATTTAATTCAAGGCTAGTGGAGGTTGTAGCTTATTTGGGGAGTTTGGGGCTTTCCTGGTGGCTCAGACGGTAAAGAATCTGCCTGCAGTGCTGGAGACCTGAGTTCAATCCCTGGTTCGGTAAAATCTTTGGAGAAGAAAATGGAAACCCACTGTAGTATTCTTGCCTGGAGAATTCTATGGATAGAGGAGCCTGGCAGGCTACAGTCCATGGGGGTCATAGAGAGTTGGACATGTCTGAGCAACTAACACTTTCACTTTCTTCACCTTGAATTTGGGGGTTTAATGTGACTTAGGTCCATGGGGTTGGGTGAGTTCTGGTTCTTTTCCTGGTATTTCCCATGGTAGTTATATTACTTTAGGCAGGACATTTAACCCCACTGAGATGGATATCCTCCTTTCCTCCCGCTGAATAGAAAATCATGAGTATTTTCCCATGTCATTATTCTTTTACATCATTATTTTTATGTCTGCATAATATTGATTGACTCAACTATCAAATTTAATTGATGGTGAGCATTCAGAGGTGTAGCCTAGTAGAGGTGCTGGTGAGCATTCAAAGCCAAGTCCTAAATCTTAACGCCTGTATTTTTCAATCTTTACCCAGAAAACTGAAAGAGTTGAGAGAATATCTAATCCAGACCTTAGCTTTCATAGACAGAGAAGAATTTAGGATACCAATGCTTAACAGACATGCATGTGGTCACATGGTACACACAGATTCCAGCCTAGAATGCAGGAATGATTATCAGTCCAGGGCTCTTTGTAATGTCAAAAAGGCTCACTCTGCAGGTACCATACAGTGCATTTCTGGAGAAGAAAGGGAAACCTATAATTTCTCAAACTAGGAAACCTCCTGGCTTGGACACATACTTTCTAGATAGAGTTTATTTTTAATTTTTGTTGGAGGATAGTTTCTTTGCAATGTCGTTTTAGTTTCTGCTGGACATAAAGTGAATCAGCTATATGTATCTATATATCCCTTTGTTTTTGAATTTCCTTCCCATTTTGTCTAGATTCTTTTTAGATGCCAAAGACTTACTCCCAGCACTAATTGGTTTTTATAAAGTCTTTCAAAAGCTCTGCTTAGAAATCTGTGCCAAAGCTTCATTTAATTCAAGGCTAGTGGAGGTTGTAGCTTATTTGGGGAGTTTGGGGCTTTCCTGGTGGCTCAGACGGTAAAGAATCTGCCTGCAGTGCTGGAGACCTGAGTTCAATCCCTGGTTCGGTAAAATCTTTGGAGAAGAAAATGGAAACCCACTGTAGTATTCTTGCCTGGAGAATTCTATGGATAGAGGAGCCTGGCAGGCTACAGTCCATGGGGGTCATAGAGAGTTGGACATGTCTGAGCAACTAACACTTTCACTTTCTTCACCTTGAATTTGGGGGTTTAATGTGACTTAGGTCCATGGGGTTGGGTGAGTTCTGGTTCTTTTCCTGGTATTTCCCATGGTAGTTATATTACTTTAGGCAGGACATTTAACCCCACTGAGATGGATATCCTCCTTTCCTCCCGCTGAATAGAAAATCATGAGTATTTTCCCATGTCATTATTCTTTTACATCATTATTTTTATGTCTGCATAATATTGATTGACTCAACTATCAAATTTAATTGATGCCCTATTATGGTTTGATATCTCTGCAGTTTCTCATAATGGTGTTGATTTTCCTTGTAGCTCTGTCTCTTCAAGCCCCCCTAATTTTGAATGTTATTTTCAGATGGTATTTTCCTACTCTAGGCATCTTTTAACAATACCAGAAAGTCTCTTTAGCTTAGATGTTTCTAAATATGAAGAATCAGTAAGAAGAATTACCATGTGACAGATCTTTTCTAAGGAAACACTTTGGGTTAGGACATTTTCAAGGCAGGTAGCAGCAGCTATCTGCTCCAGCTCAAGAAGGACTAAAGGAGGTACTCGTGTTAAGTGTGGCTGTGATCAGCATAGCCCCTCGGCGTGCTGGACAGAACAACTAGACAGGGAAATAAAATCCTGGAACCAGTCAATTGACTTACTAAATGGATTTCTTCCATATTGACACAGTGCCTTCTAGGAAGTAGAGCTTTCACTTTGATATAATTCATAGTGAGTCCCTCCTGATCATTCAAGTACCATTTCTTTCTTAGTTCCTCTTGGCCTCATTCGTGGTTGGACTTATTAAAAACATACCATCAGCACCAAGGAAGAAACGTTTTTCCCAGTTTGCTTTAGAAGGACAACAAGGGTTTGATTCTTGTGTGAGCAGCAGCAAAGGGTACAACTTAAAGGGAAGAGTGTAAAACCCCTCGTTCTTGTCTTGCTTTGAAAACTAGTAGTTCATCATTATTAATGTGTATTCTCTTCAGCCACCTCTGGGACATTTGTATATACTTCCTGTGTTGCTGTTGTTTAGTCAATACGTTCTCTCCAACTCTTTGTGACCCCATGGACTGTAGGCCAGGCTCCTCTGTTCATGGGATTTTCTAGGCAAGAATGCTGGGCTGCCAGTTCCTTCTCCAGGTACCGTGTTGTAGACAGATCGCTAGAACTTATTCATTTGAATAAAATGAACCAAGAACTCTTGGTTCCAGACTAGAGGTTTGGGCCCCCTCTGTGATGAACATGTTGCAATCATATATGTTCATGTTTGCATGCTCCTTAAAGCATTCCCCTTTTGCATGCTGGTCACAGAGGAGAGCTGTTTGAATGACAGGATTTGCTGGAGCCTTTTAGGAAAATCCTAGTAAATTTTGGTGTATTTCCAGTCTGCGTGCTTCCCAGCACATCATTTGGAGACCCTGGCTGAGGAGCCTGTTGTTACAACTGATCATTATAGAACATAGACCCATTCAATTATTCATTCAGTGCATATTTATGGAGCATCTGGTCAGTGCCTGTTCACCTTAATGTGAATTAGAAATCTGATTTGCTGACTTAGTTGACAAGTTAGTCTGCTCTAGAAATTAAGGCCATTTGAGAGTCAATAGCATAGGGCTAGTTGCAGCCAAGAGCAGAGGGCATTCACAGTGGGGGAGTGGATGGGGGAGAAGAAAAAAGGGATTGATGAAGGAGGTTTGGGGTGTGTAAGTAAAAGAGCTCACTGTAAGGTCACACAGTGAGTTAGGTGGACAAGGTTTCTGCTTTTTGTTCCTAACTAGGAAACAGGTGAAAACCAGAGGGAGAGAGAGAGAGATTGAGCTTTGTAAATTCAGCTTTTTTTTTTTTATCTGTAGCAATAAAACTGGGCTGATTTCATTATTATCATAATGAGATTTTTATCCTGTCTTCAAAGGTCTTATAGGTTACTCATAAAATCATAAAGATTGCATTTGTGTCCCCTCATCAACACTGAAAGTGATGCGGAAAATTTGGCCTCTGCACTACTGCCAAATCAAATCTCAGAGACAGAGCTTTGGGTGAAGTAGAAAAGAATAGCTTTATTGCTTTGCCAGGAAAAGTGGGCTTCATGGGCTCAAGCCTTGTGTGTCCTATCCTGGGGAGGATTTGGTGAGGAGTTTTATAGCAATGGTTCAAAGAGTGGGGTGCTGATAAGGATCAGAGTATGTGCAGCATCTGGGCTTGTTTAATCTGGCCTCAGGTGTTCTCCTGAGAGCTTCTCTGGTTTATTTAATCTGGCCTTTGGAACTCAAGGAAAGTCATGGAGGCTGGATTCTATTCCCTTCAGGCAAGAAATGGAAGAGACTTAAGAGCTTCTGTGTTCAGGGACTCCACAGAGTCATGGTCTGTTTCAAAAGTGAAGTCGCAAATAAATAGAATATGCTTTATATATTCTTAGTTTAGGGCTTTCCTGGTGGCTCAGAAGGTAAAGAATCTGCCTGCAATGCAGGAGACCCTGGTTCGACCCCTGAGTCAGGAAGATACCCTGGAGAAGGAAGTGGCAACCCACTCCAGTGTTCTTGCCTGGAGAATTCCATGGACAGAGGAGCTTGGCAGGCTACAGTCCATAGGGTCAGAAAGAGTCGGACACGACTAACAACTAAGCATGCATGCATAGTTTATCTCCCAAATGTGGTACATGTATTTTATAGCCAAAAATCTGAATAATAGTTACTAAGAAAAGCAATATTAACCTACCTGCCCTCTCTGAGAAACTTATAGTTTCCAAGAACTCACTCCTCCACCCCCACTGTATCTAACTACTATTGCTGTTATCTAATCTGCTTACGTTAACAACTTTTTTATGCATCATTTGGACCAGCAGTCACTCTACCATCCAAGCCAACCAGAAGTCATTCTGGTCATTGTTGACATTATTCAACTAAGTGGGCACAGCCAAAATCTTTGCTTTAGGTGAAAATTATCCAGTGTCAAATTTCAAAATTTGATGAAATGAATGTTAAGTCCTGAGTTCCTTCCGCCGAGCTGAACATCTGGAGCTACGTGCAAGGGGTGCATGTTAACATTTGCTGCTGAGGCTGATGCTGGTGGTCCTGGTAGGGTAATCAGAAGAGCCCACGGGGTTGTCAGTAGATTAGGAGCAGAGTCCAGCCGCTGCATTGCTAAGGCAAGAGGAAGGATGGGACAGAGCAGTCAGTGACACTGGGAAGGTAGGAATACTGAAATCATTCAAACTCGAGGAAACCGGGGTTTGTACTCTCACTTCTACTGAAACTGCTGCTGTCTTTATGGATGTCTCACAGCGTTCATGCTCTGCCCTGGGAGATCTTCTCAGCCTCTTGTGAGTTATCTCCAGTTCCTTGGAATGTAGGGGTCATTTCTCCCGGAGTGTGGGTGCGCCATTTAATTCAGTACAGGCCTCCAGAGGACGCAGACATTGGAAAAACTGTGCTGCTTGCTTTTTTGTTTTCTTGATGGTTTTGAAGTTTTGTTCATGTAAAATGTCTCACAGGCAACCTTATAGCTATTTAAGATTTGACTTGAAGAGATGCAAGATAATCAGTGATTTTCTTTCAATGTTCCTTCTACTTTTGTTAATTTTCCGTGCTTCTATCCTCTGACTATTTTGATATGCTTTTACATATCATATGACAAGAAAATCTAATGTTGCATATTCCTGTTTTAAAAATGTATGCAGTGGGAAAATAGGACTGTATGACAGAAATTAACTCTAGCACCTATTTACTTAGTATGTCAGCCTTTACTTTAAAAAAAAAAATAGTTCCAGGGACTTCCCTGGTGGCCCAGTGACTAAGACTCCATACTCCCAATGCAGGGAGCTTGGGTTCAATCCCCGGTCAGGGAACTAGATCCCGCATGCTACAACTTGGAGTTTGCATGCCACAACTAAGACTCAGCATAGCCAAATAAATAAATAACAAATATTCAAAAGAAAAAAAATAGTTCCTTTATGTGGGAAAATGTGCCCTTCTCCCTCTCTGTGTGGACAACACATATTCTTGATGACGAAGTGATTAACTTGATTTGCCAACCCAGTTGAGGACAAGTTCGGTTTCACAGGCATGGTGGTGAGGAAGGACTTCAGGCTGGGGCCATGAGGGGTCATGGCACATACTTTCAGTCTTTGTTTCTGCCATTCCCTTATTGTTTGATCTTGGATTTGGCCTGGGTCTCGATTTCCTCATGAGAGAATTGAGAGAAACGATACTAGATGAGCTCAAAGTGCTACTTTGGTCATAATTACCATGCTCGGTCATGGAGCTTTTCACAGTGCTCTAATAGAGCAAGAAAATAGAAGCAAACAATCTCACCGCTGGGAAATTTCCTTACCCATGGGCAGAAACAAGTCATAAGGGCCTGGGATCCTGAACTAGCCTTTTTGGGTTTGAATCTTATCTCTATCACTTACAAGCTGAGTGAGCTTAGGTGAGTTCTTTCATGTCTCTCAGCCTCAGTTCTCTCATCTGTCAAATGAACATAAAAATAGTTTCTCATTATCTGTTTGTTTTAAGGATAAAATAATTTAAGGTCTGTGAAGCCTGTCAACTAAAGAGTCCATTATAAACAAGGTGCTAAATTTTTTTAGAGAGGTAAGTTACCTGATATCTAAACAGAACAAACACATAATGCAGCAGTCTTTTCCTCTCTCCAGACATTTTGTAGGAAAAAACCCAAAAATGCTAGGTCTGAGTTTATGAGCAGAGAGATTTTACTTATCAGAAGGATAAGAGTCTCACCTTTTAAGATTATTCTACTGCTAGTCATTTTATTGAGAAAATGACATGCTAGTTTACTACTTACTTACTTTCAAACAGAGTTTGGGGAATAATGATTGCATTTCTTTAACACTAGTGTTTGGTCAATTGGCAGCCACACTTGGTAATCACTGAGATTTGTAGATAACTATTTTCCTAGGGATCAGGAAGAGTCAAGGTCCTTTTGATCGCTTTTGGCCCCAGGCAGTTCCTCTCAGCTGGAAGCAGATTCTCTTGGATCCTTGCAAAGTGCCCTGCAGGTTCAGTTTCCAAGGGCCCCCCTTGTCCAGAGTAACCTTGGCCAAAGCCTAGAGGCCCGGTCTAGCTCTTTCAGCCTCTTGGGCTACTTGCATTTCCAATCTTCTAAATTGTACTCAGAAAACAGGAGAACAGGGGCTGTTGCCGGAGCCACTTTCATTTTTCCTCTCTGAGAGAAGGGCACGGTGGCTGGGGAGGTGGTGCTGCTGATAACTCTATCCGGTTTACCAGAAATACTGGGTGGAAAGGCCATGGGCTGAGAGACAGCTGACCTGAACTCCACTCCATCCCTGCCACGTATTCACTGTCCCCTCCTCTCTCTCTGCCTCATGTGATTCTATGAACCTCGTCAGTTTGACTGGGGGTGCACACATGTGCCAACACACACACACGCACTCCCCTAGGAACCCCCAAACTGGGGGCATCATTTCTTGTCTGTGAACCTGTAAGTAAGTTGAGGACCAACATGCTAGAGTCTGGGTGCAACTATCCGAGCTCTTTGGGGGGAAAGCTACTATGTAACTAAAAAGCACTGGCATGATTAGGTGTGATGCAATTAATATTTCCCCAAGCTGCCTTTATCCTGTCAGCGCCTGTGGGTGATTGTTGTGGCTTGGGAGCGTCTCCAGAGGAGCTTTCATTTTAATGAGGACTGATGACGGTGTTGCTTCATTGCTCTTCAAGGAAAAAAAAAAAAAAAAAGAAAGAAAATTTTAAAAAGAAATAAAAAGCCCTGAAGGGAACTGACACAGAAGGTTAGGACAGAACACTTTTAGCTTGATTCTGTAATAAAACAAAAACCGGAAAGAGATGCTGAGGTCCCTTCTGACTCTGATCTTCATGGCCACCCACCAGTCAAATATCTCTTTTTTCCACAGTGAAACTGAGGGTCCGAGAGAACTATGACAGAATGTTCCTGAAGACTCTGAGCCAGCTAGTGGCAGAGCTGGGATGGAGACTATGGTTCTTCTGGTTCCTGGGTCTTCCTTTCCCCACTCCAGCCTGTGCTGATTGCTGCTAGGCCCCTGGATCATATATATGGAGGTTTTTCTTGTATTAGTAGCCATCTGTGAAGGCATGTATTTGATTCTCTTCACTTGAAATCATGATTTCCTCAGCCTTTCTTGTACCTCTTCCTCAGTGGCTGCATTTCAGTGTCTTCCTGAGTTCCATGCCGAAATCTGTGACTGATATGCAGAATCCATTTCCTTCAGCTATCAATAATTTGTTTTCTATTAAAAAAATACACATTTGGAGTTTGGCTTTTATCTTTGGTTTTCCCCTGGTGTGTGCATGTCCTGACTATCTGGACAGGCTGGACAGGATTGTAACATTACATAGAGGAAAGATTAATAGTGTTGCTAAAGCAGAGAAAATGGGCTTGAAATAGAAGTGCAGTTGTTCCAAGCACAACTACTTCCCTTTGCTCAGACGTGATTAGTGGATTCTGGTAACACCCAACAACTCTCATGATTTTTCTGCCAACTTGTCCATCCCCTGTCTCTAGTCCTACCTACATCTCCGCCTTAGGGATCCTCTCACAACCCTGATTCCATCCTTCTGACCTTTCTACCCCATAAGTCACCGCCTCCACTGCCGCCTACACTCCCACCCTCACGCTCCCGAAGGTATTCACAGCCTGAATACCCCTGAGTGCTCTTCCAAGCCTTGCCAAAGTGCTCAGCTCTGATCACGGATCCTTGATCCGGACTACCTACTGGTGACTAATTCTGGAAGCCAGATCCAAAGCAAGGGTTGGCAGCAAGGGAGTTAAATGAATGGAGTGGTTGCATGGGAGGGAGAGGGAAGTAAGGGGTAGGGCAGGGATAAAGCGTGCTGTTGAAGAGGGGGGCTTCCTGAGGTCTCTCCCAAGCCTGAAATGAATGCCCTGTGTTTTTGGATGAAGACCAGGGGTAAGCTGAATAAAGTATGGAGGCTATTCCTGATTCCTGTCACCCTATAGGCTGAGGAGCAAGTAAATTACTGGATTCTATTGTCTGACCCTGAAGTGAAGGGCTGATTGAAAATTCTCTGGAACCCCGTGTGGATGGATATTGGCAGTGTGAAGATCTGGGCTGCAAGCTCTTCAGAGGAGTGTGTTGTACCTGTCTTCCCAGTCTCTCCTTCACCCCTAGCTCCCTGGCCCACACGTAGCATATGGTTTTTGGTCAATGTAGCATCATTTGTTCAGGATAATTCTCCAATTCCTAATTCTTACCTGCCTCATTTCTCACCACCATAAGTCCCCTCTCTGCTATTTGTGCACACACACGCAGACACATACACACACACACACACACGTGTGTGTACATCTCCATTTCAACTGTGAATGGCCCATACGCTTTGACATCTTTTGCCATTGCACCTTCTGTTTCTCTCTCTGGTGTATCCATTCCCTCTCCCTCCTATTCAGTCTTCCAGTCTTAGCACAGTCATTCCGTCCACAAAGTTTTTCTTGCTGACTCAAGAAAGCCTCCCCCCAAACCCATGTCCCTTCACTATATAGTCATAGCATTCCAGTCTTATGGCATCACTGTCATAGAAGTGAAATAAACAAAAATCAACAGTTTTGTTTCTGATCTCATCCCATATTACACTGTGAACTTGCAGGGGGCAATCTTATTCAGCTCTTTCCATCCCTGGTCCTTAACCAAAGGCCTGGCACGTACTAGCCTTTCAATATATTTTTCCCTGAATATGTGAATGGAAAGCACCTTCCTGCTTATCTTGTCTGCACCATTCAACCCTCTTTGTTCACCTCTCCATTGTTTTTGTCTGTAAACTGAATACACAGATCATGAAGTCACCCAAATGAATGGGCATTGACAAGCAAACCGTATTCATTCTTATCATGTAGGAAACAAAAGATAACCAGTATCTCTCCTAACCATGAATTTCTTCCATGCTTTCCCTCCATTAATGACAGAAAAAACACTTTTGGAAGCCTCCCTGGCTCTGACTACCACCACTAATCTCTAGAGATTATTAACATTTATCAACCAGCTGTTTCATGGGAAGAGCTTTAGCAATTGTTTTGCATTTTGTAGCTAATTGCAGGAACAAAGTGGCTACCAGTGCAAAATTTATTTTTTAAAAGAAAACATTCTCTCCCTAATCAAGTCCACATGGAAAAGACAACATCAAATTATTACTGATCAGCATTCATGAGCCAGGAGAGAGATGAAGAAGTAGATTCTTTTTGATTCCTAGTTAAGAAGTTGAAAGATAAGATGTTCCATGTCGCAAGGAAATTTGCAGAAACTGGTGATACAAATGTTGGAGACTTAAAATGAGGCAAAGTTTGGCTCTGGGATTAAAAGGAATGGATAAAAAGTGCTTTTTGATCATTAGAGAAACCAAGACTAGTAGAGCTGGAAAGGCTTTTAACGTCTACTTCCTCAATTTTTTTTTTTTTGCTTGTATTTCCCCTAAAATGATAAAAGTATTTTGAGAAACTATATAACTGTTCACATGTCACTATGTGTTTACATATATAAAGCATGACTTTAAATGGTTGTGAAGGATGTAGTTTTCATTGTTTTCTCTATTTATTGTATACTTTATGTATATTTTCATCACAACCTTGGAAATGTTCAATTATCTCATTCAGTTTATGGAAAATGTTCACCATATAACCTCGGTAATGAAACCAGCCTGGTTAAGAGTCTGATTTGATTATATTCTCTGGTGATAGGTAGCACTGTACTGAAATACATGAAGATAGGTCAACGAGGGCGTGGAGTCTTGCCATGGTTTGTCACCTGGCTGAACTAAAGGCCCTGCCTTAGCAATATTTCTTACCCTACACGCTTGGGTTTGCTCTACAAGGACACTCCTTGGGAAAGGAAATTCTACAAACAATGGGTACATATCCTACCCTACAGACCATCTGGAAAGTCAGATAGTTAAACTTGGAAATGTCTGACCTTGTCTACTTCTCTCATTTTACTGATAGGCCAACTAAGATCCAGCGAGAAGCATAGACTTGGTCCCAGTTGGTAATGCTTGCTAACCAGTGGCAGGGCCAGCGCTGGAATGGAGCTATTTCAATTTCCCAGCTGGTGTGCTTCCTGCTCTGTGATGGCTATGAGCCGTCCTACCGTGCAGGGACTGTAGTCTCTAGGCAGTCACAGTGGAGTTTCCTTATAGAAGATGAGCTTCGATCTTGATGTTTCATCACAGGGAGGTGTGTTTACATAGAGAAAGCAAGGATGTAGTTGTTTGTTCTGACATTTCTTGCAGGTTAAACAGAAAGGGTTGCCACTTAACAAGCCTTCATGCAAAAGCTTGTGATTGAACAAGCGCGTTCTACGTTAAGTGGAAAGGCACTTTACCGTGGGGCCAAAACCTCATGGTAGCTATCAGTGTTTTGAATAGTTTACTGTTGACTTCATTTTGTTAGTCTTTTGGATTAAATTGTAAGGTCTCTAAGTACCTAGGCTCTGTCATTCCTTTATCTCAGAGTTCCCTAAAACACGAATTAACCTATATGTCTTTGGAGTTAAACTGTCTTGATTCAAATATTGGTTCTGCTGTCTGCCAGCAGTATGACTTTAGACAAAAAATTAACCTCTCAATACCTCAGTTTCCCTATCTATCAAATAGGGCATAAGGGTTGAGTCTATGCTGTAACTGAAGTGCTTCATGGTATACCTGGTATAATTATAATACTGTTGTTAACTATTGTCATTCTTGGTGACTGAAACCATCAAGTAATCTTACATTAAGAGAATTAGGGGAGCAAGCCCATGAAGATGAAGCAGGTTGGAAAGTACCTGAAATTGACCCGGAGGCAAAATGCCAATAGAGAGAGCGTAGGTCTGCAGAAAGTGAGGATCTAGATACTGTTATGGAAAGTTCATCAAATCACACAGAAAACAATAGTTTAGGGGAAACAATGCTAATTGACATTTCCATGGTGACAGATGTGTCCTATATCTATACTGTCTGATATGGTAGCCACTAGTCCCCTATGGCTTTTGAACACACAGATGTAGGAACTCTAGTGAGGAAGTTGAATTTTGCACTTGATGTGATATTAATTAACTTACAGTTAAATTTCAGTAGCCACATGTAGCTTGTGACTGCCATCCTTTTGGCCAGTACAGGTTCAAGACCAAAATGTGTTTTAAGACTGTTGGCGGGAGGGCAATGCCCAGCGGCAAAGAACTTTCCGCACACCATTTTCCATATAAAGTGTCACCCTTCATCAATTTAATATATCGATTCAATTGGTCTTTTAAGTACTAAATCATGGGAAGATCATTTAAGATTTTGTGGACTGTCATTGGAGGGTCCCATTTTTTTTCCCTGAGCTAGATACAGATGATATTGCAATACCTTTCTCATCTTAGAATACCACATATCATTTATATGTGGAATCTAAAATATGGCACAAATGAACTTATCTGCAAAAGGGAAACGGACTCACAGACCTAGAGAAAAGACTTGTCACTGTCAATGGGGGCAGTAGAGAAAGGATGGACTGGTAGTTTGGGATTAGCTGCTGCGAACCATTACGTATAGAATGGATAAACAGCAAGGTCTTACTGTATAGCACAGGGAACTGTGTCAATATCCAGTGATAAACCATAGTGAAAAAGAACATGAAAAAGAATGTATGTATGTATACTAGAAGTTAGCGCAATAGTGTATATCAGCTATACTGCAATTTAAAAATGCACAAAAAACCCCTTCCTCATCTTGGAACACATTCTCTTTTGAAAGCTGAACTATACCTTTAAGGGAAAGAGGAACACTTACTATAAGTCAAGAAAATGAATTGCAATGATGATATTTGGTAGGTAAATATCATCTGGCCAGACCACATGCACCAAGCATTGCAGATGTGGTTATCCAGGCAGTGTTCGGGTGCAGGGTTCACCATGGGAACAAAGTTCCAGGCCTTCTGGCATAACTTCTTTCTGCATTTCTCATATTCAGGTTAAAAAAGGTCATTGTTAGTTTTTTTTTTAATATACTTTTTTCGATGTGAACCATTTTATAGTCTATTGAATTTGTTACAGCATTACTTCTGTTTTGTGTTTTGGTTTTTGGCCATGAGGCATGTGGGATCTTAGCTCCCTGAACGGGGACTGGACCTGCACTCCCTGCCACCGCACCACCAGGAAAGTCCCATTGTTAGTATTTTGAATATTTTAAATGTGCACTGAGTCATAGTTAGGATCTTAAATGGTTTGAATGTTTGCTGTTGTGAAAGCAGCTATTTTGCAGAGTGCCAGAAAACCTCTTTTTATTTATGGAGCCCATCCATATTAAAATTATCACTTCAGCAGCATTCTGTGGAGAAAGTGGTAGCTCTGACCTTTTATTCCATTTGACCATGGAGAGGAGGACCATAATTTCAGTAGTTAGATCCCCAAAGTGTTCTTGTGCCCATTTTCTTTCTACAAAATGTCATTCCATCTGTCTGCTAGTAACCTGCCTTAATGCATTTTCAGTGAGCTTTTTTTTCCACAGGAAATTCTCACAGATACTTTTCATTTTCTTTAAAATAGAGGTAACGGTTGTAAGTTCTTACATATATTCATATATATATATATATATATATATATATATATATATAGATAGATAGATAGATAGATATAGATATATATAGTAACTAAAATTCATTTGAAAGTGGAAAATGGGCATTATCTGGAATGGCCCCCAGGATCCAAAAGCTTTCTGGGGTGCTATGTCAGGTAATAAACTGTTGGAAGGGAAAGGCTGCAAACAGCAGTTGCCAGTAAATGGCTATGAATATAAGTCTAGGCTTCAAATTTTTTTTCCTGTTAAGAAAATGAGTGGGGCTTCCCTGGTGGTCCAGTGGGTAAAGAGTCTGCCTTGCAGTGCAAGGGGCACTGGTTTGATCCCTGGCACGGGAAGATCCCACGTGCCACAGAGCGGCTGGACTGGTGTGGTGTGCCCAATGATGAGGCAGTGCTCTGGAGTGCATGTGCCCAGAGCCGGTGCTCTACAGCAAGAGAGGCCACTGTGATGGGAGGCCCACAAAGGCCAAAGAATAAAGATGGATGAAAGTAAATAAAAGAGAGACCAATAAAATAGGCCAAAATTGTTTTAAAAAATGAGAGGCATCCAATGAACAGTGACACAAAATCTAATCTGGCAGGTCCCACCCAGCCCCCTCCCATCCCGTTTTCCTTACAGGCCAAGGTCTACCTTTCTGGTATATTCTCCACACTGCAGCAGGTTTATACTTTCTCAAGCATAGCACAGTGATCTTGACCATTGCTGGTCTCCGACCTCTGGACCACCTTAATGCCTGCCAGATGCAGTCTTCTACTGTCCCAAAGTCAAAGTCCTTCATGACTTTGCTCTTACTCTCAATTCCAGCCTTTCTTCTCACCAGTCTGCTCTCCTGGAGCCCGAGTTGCTGTTTTCAGCTCTCTTTTCATTTGTCGCCATCTCCCTTTCCCCACGCCATTCTCCCTCCAGCATCCTTTGGCACCTCTGGATCTGTCAGGCAAAGAACGACCCATTCCTGTAATCCCTGTTCATATCCTACCTTCTCTAAAGGACCTCCCCAGAGCCCCCAGACATGCTGAAGGTCCTCTCTGTTGTCCTCTGGCACTTTGAACCTGGTGTAGTAGAAGAGCTCAGAAAGTGAGGTTCAATGCCTCGTCCAAGATCACCTACCTAGGAAATGGCAGATTCACACGTAGCATTTCTGAATCCAAGGTCTTCTACTGCACCAGGTTCAAAGTTCCATCTGGAACATGGAGACAGTAATGCTTCCTCTGTATATGTCCCTGTGACCCTTGAAGGAGATCATGCATCTGAAGCTCCCAGTATACAATGGAATGCCACAAACACGGGCAGTACTGATCTCTGCATGATTGTTCTTCAGTGGAAAAGGCTGCTTTGAAACAATCCTTCTGAAAGGTGCCGAGAGAAGATGTTTTTCATCCAGTCTCTGGGCATGACCATCAACTTGGCTCAGAGACTGTAATCTTTTAGCCTCTAAACTTTCTTTCCAAATGGTCCCTGGCACCAAAAGAGGCGGGGAAACTTTTAATCACTCTTCACGTTCGGAGTTTGGGTTTGAGACTCAAGAGGGGTTACAGCATTTGCTCGCATTGGTGAGGTCCACAGGGACAGCGATGCATCTGATTTCGCTGTGTGTCTTCTGCAGGGCTTGGCACAGCACTGAAGCCACAAAAGAGCATGTGTGCATCCTCAGCCTCCTTTAGTGAGCTGTGATGAATACTAAAACACGTCCAGTGTAATACATGTAATTGAAATTCTCACTGTTGTTTCCCAAACCCATATTGTGCTGATCTGATCTACTGTTAGATTTTCCTACAGAGCTGAGGGATCTTCCTAACTTTCACCAAACATTCAGGATTTGAAGACTTCAATGTAGAGAGCGGCAATAGTGACTCATTGAAAAGGATGTTTAGAGGTGAGACTGAAGCCTCATTGGTGTCTTGACTATAGAGAGGGGGCTTCTGCAGGATGGCAGTCTTGCTCGAGCCCTTGTCCTCACGGGTCAGTTTCCAGTGCAGGCTGGATTGTAAAATGGAGCAAAGATTAATAGCACCGGCCATAGAGATTGACTATTTATTCCATGAAACTTTGAAAAAGTTTTTTTTTTTTCTTTTTCATATTGAGAGAGAATGAGATGCGTCCCATGAACAGTGACACAAAATTGAATCTGGCAAGCTGGACAGCTCCCTCCAACCCCACTTTCCTATAGAGGGCAAAGGTCTACTATCGATGCCACTCAGTCTTTTCACCAACTCTTCAGGTATCCAGCAACTAATCATAGAGAGTTCCCCTTCCCAAGATCACCTACCTAGGAAATGGCAGATTCACACGTAGCATTTCTGAATCCAAGGTCTTCTACTGCACCAGGTTCAAAGTTCCATCTGGAACATGGAGACAGTAATGCTTCCTCTGTATATGTCCCTGTGACCCTTGAAGGAGATCATGCATCTGAAGCTCCCAGTATACAATGGAATGCCACAAACACGGGCAGTACTGATCTCTGCATGATTGTTCTTCAGTGGAAAAGGCTGCTTTGAAACAATCCTTCTGAAAGGTGCCGAGAGAAGATGTTTTTCATCCAGTCTCTGGGCATGACCATCAACTTGGCTCAGAGACTGTAATCTTTTAGCCTCTAAACTTTCTTTCCAAATGGTCCCTGGCACCAAAAGAGGCGGGGAAACTTTTAATCACTCTTCACGTTCGGAGTTTGGGTTTGAGACTCAAGAGGGGTTACAGCATTTGCTCGCATTGGTGAGGTCCACAGGGACAGCGATGCATCTGATTTCGCTGTGTGTCTTCTGCAGGGCTTGGCACAGCACTGAAGCCACAAAAGAGCATGTGTGCATCCTCAGCCTCCTTTAGTGAGCTGTGATGAATACTAAAACACGTCCAGTGTAATACATGTAATTGAAATTCTCACTGTTGTTTCCCAAACCCATATTGTGCTGATCTGATCTACTGTTAGATTTTCCTACAGAGCTGAGGGATCTTCCTAACTTTCACCAAACATTCAGGATTTGAAGACTTCAATGTAGAGAGCGGCAATAGTGACTCATTGAAAAGGATGTTTAGAGGTGAGACTGAAGCCTCATTGGTGTCTTGACTATAGAGAGGGGGCTTCTGCAGGATGGCAGTCTTGCTCGAGCCCTTGTCCTCACGGGTCAGTTTCCAGTGCAGGCTGGATTGTAAAATGGAGCAAAGATTAATAGCACCGGCCATAGAGATTGACTATTTATTCCATGAAACTTTGAAAAAGTTTTTTTTTTTTCTTTTTCATATTGAGAGAGAATGAGATGCGTCCCATGAACAGTGACACAAAATTGAATCTGGCAAGCTGGACAGCTCCCTCCAACCCCACTTTCCTATAGAGGGCAAAGGTCTACTATCGATGCCACTCAGTCTTTTCACCAACTCTTCAGGTATCCAGCAACTAATCATAGAGAGTTACAGGCAGCCAAGTTCCGCTAGCACCATAGACAGCTTTCATATTCTCCCCACCTTTACTCAATCCCATCTTCCCCAGCTCGGCATGCACTGGCCTTTGACCCCTATTCCACTGAGCTCACCTATACATGCGGCTTTGATTCATGGGGATATCAAATTTCCCCATGACATTTTTCACCGAATTAGAAGAAATAATCCAATGGAGAAAGGTCGGCTTAGAAGTTCTCTCCTGCCTGTCCACAAGTGAACTTGTTAGCTGCTAGCAGATATCACAGGCTCACTGGGTGCTTTGTGGGATCAGAAATGTCTCCTGAAGGTGTATTGGTTCTGAGTGGAAATGTTCTTGAACTAGAAGGGTCAAAGTCTTACCGTGCGAGACTGTGGGAGCGTCTAAATTGGCCCTGTTTCTGTAGCCCACCAACCTTCAGACAGAGAGCACATTGTCTTCTTCTTCCCCTGCCCTTCTATCTCAGTCTCGCTGAGGAGAGCAGTATGGCAGGGTGAAAACACCTTAGGCCCTGGGGGCGAAGAGCTTGTAAAGCCCAGTGGCATCCCTTACTAGACACCTTAAGTCACTGTAAAATGGGGCTGATGCCTGCCCTCCTTCCCTCTGCCCGTACAATGAAAAAAAAGGGTCAGCCGTGTGTCAGGCAGTATGCTAAAGAGTATGAGTATAATGGTGAATAAAAGACTTGCCCTGCCCTCAGAGGGCAGAGCTTACCTGCTTCCTGTCAGTTCAGCCTGGTGTGAGATGTAAATGAGAGTGGTGGATGTATTGAGTTTGTCAAAATGTTCCTTTGGGTTTTTCCAGTAAGATCTTATGGAAAAATCGTACTATTTTGGCCAACACCATAAAAGTGGTCAAAATACAGTCAGCGCTTGCAACGGCATGGCCATGCTTTTCTTTCTCTCTCTTTTGGTGTTATGGCACTTGGTGTACCTAGGTGTGCACAGATGCACATGTATGCACACACATGCACTTAGATCTCGGTGACTGTCATTTATTTTAGTCCCCGATTGTTTACATTTGCATGCATAGCCCTTTGAGCAGGTGCATCATGCAGTCAAAAATGGACTCGAGGGACTTCCCTCGTGGTCCATTGGTTAAGACTCTGCACTCCCAGTGCAGGAGGCCCAGGTTTGTCCTTGGTCAAGGAACTAGATCCCATGCACTGCAACTAAGATCCAGTGCACCTACATATATAATTGAATATTTTTTTTAAATGGACTTGATTGATTTGTTTGACTGACTTAACTTGCCAACAAAGCAGGACTGATGAACATACAGTCACAGACTCAGATGGCTTTCAGCATATCCATTGGTGTTAGAATTTCAAATTGAGTTTCCTGCTCCTGTGCTTGGTTGTGCATTGGAGGCAGTGACAAGCTATTAGCTCTCTAATTTGTTGCAACAATTTGTTGATTGAAAGACATTCCTAATATAGTGTGTGTGGGGTTCAGATGCAAGTGTTCTTGTAAGAAAATAACACTAGTAATGAAAACTGTGCTCTACTCTCTTGTGACAAGGTTCAAAAATACGACATCCCACAAACTCATTTTATTTTCCAGGCATTGTAGAAGTTCTCTTGCTATATTGCAATTATATGTCATAATTTACCGTCTTCCTCCACACATTGCTCTGCACCATGTAGGTCAAGTCTTTGTGACTAAAGTTGGGAAGCTGGAAGTCTGCCAAGGTGTTTCCTTCTGTGTCACCCACCTTTCCCCAAATCTGTTCCATCAGAAAGTTATCTTAAGTTGATTTCTTAAACAGATGTCCCCTCCATCCCCATGGCCACTAACTTGGTCCACGTTCTCTTGATCCTGATCATCACTGATACCGGTGAGTCAAATTTCTCTCTTCACCTCCAGTCAGTCTTCCTCCACCTCTCCCCGCCCTCCACCCCTACCATTCCTTCAGAAGCACTTAATCAGGCTCTGAAGAGGTGTTTTGGTCCACAAAAGAATTACAGGAAAATAAAGGAAATCCATTTATTTCCAATTTTTTGTAGCTTGCAAAAGTTTTGACTAGTTTTAAATTATGACCCAGTAGGATTGCTTAGTTAAGAAAATGCCACTGGCGCTTCCCTGGTGGTCCAGTGGGTAAGGACACCGCCTTGCAGTGCAAGGGGCTCCAGTTCAATCCCTGGCCTAGGAAGATCCCACTTACCGCGGAGCGGCTGGACCAATGTGTCCAATTACCGAGCCGGAGCTCTGGAGCGCATGCGCCCAGAGCCAGTGCTCTGCAACAACAGAGGCCGCCACAATGGGAGGCCCACACCGGCCAAAAGAACAAAAAGATGGATGAAAAATAGAGAAATGAAAGACCAATAGACCGCCCCCATCCCTCCCCAACCCGCTACCCCCCTCCAAAAAAAAATAATAATAAAAAAAATTTAAAAAAAAGAAAATGCCACTGAATTTTGCAATAGTTGATATTTCCTGAAAAGGATGGAAGGAATGAGTATTCTCCTCATGATTTCCTTTGTAAGTCATTGTCTCATCAACTCTATATTAAAATAAGAAATTAAATGAAATCTTTCTCACACACATATCCTCTTCCTGTGTAATAATTGTCTGAGCTTACAAAAAGAAGTAGAACACAGAAGAAGAAAAACAGAACTCACAAAGAAATGATTTAAAGAGTTGATACATGAAAATTAATTAAAAAAACTTCTATTCATCAAAATATCAAAAATATGAACAACTCTTCTTTAACACTCCTTTTTATTGGCTATAGATATTAAATAGAGTTCTGATCTTTAACAGTCTTTTCAGGGCTGGCTTCATGGGTGTGTGTTATTTGCTTGATTTAATGCTCTGCTGCCATCATCTTGAAATATTTAATTTTAGAACCAGAGACAGCCTCCTCTCTTACCTTGTACTTAGCCCCTTGAGTCATGTGTCTAGCCCAGAGTCTCTTGAATCATTCTGGAACCTACATGCTTCCAGAGACAATTTTTATATCAGGCCCACCTTTATGATGTAGGAAAACATCTTGTCAGCAAAGATGACCTTCTTCAGGAAGGTCATCTACGCACCAATGCCTTGGTTGTGTACCATATATTCTGTCATTCATTCAGTTGCTCCTTCATTAAACTTTTGTTTGTCTACCCTTTGTGCCAAACAAAGAATTACAGGAAAATAAAGGAAATCCATTTATTTCCAATTTTTTGTAGCTTGCAAAAGTTTTGACTAGTTTTAAATTATGACCCAGTAGGATTGCTTAGTTAAGAAAATGCCACTGGCGCTTCCCTGGTGGTCCAGTGGGTAAGGACACCGCCTTGCAGTGCAAGGGGCTCCAGTTCAATCCCTGGCCTAGGAAGATCCCACTTACCGCGGAGCGGCTGGACCAATGTGTCCAATTACCGAGCCGGAGCTCTGGAGCGCATGCGCCCAGAGCCAGTGCTCTGCAACAACAGAGGCCGCCACAATGGGAGGCCCACACCGGCCAAAAGAACAAAAAGATGGATGAAAAATAGAGAAATGAAAGACCAATAGACCGCCCCCATCCCTCCCCAACCCGCTACCCCCCTCCAAAAAAAAATAATAATAAAAAAAATTTAAAAAAAAGAAAATGCCACTGAATTTTGCAATAGTTGATATTTCCTGAAAAGGATGGAAGGAATGAGTATTCTCCTCATGATTTCCTTTGTAAGTCATTGTCTCATCAACTCTATATTAAAATAAGAAATTAAATGAAATCTTTCTCACACACATATCCTCTTCCTGTGTAATAATTGTCTGAGCTTACAAAAAGAAGTAGAACACAGAAGAAGAAAAACAGAACTCACAAAGAAATGATTTAAAGAGTTGATACATGAAAATTAATTAAAAAAACTTCTATTCATCAAAATATCAAAAATATGAACAACTCTTCTTTAACACTCCTTTTTATTGGCTATAGATATTAAATAGAGTTCTGATCTTTAACAGTCTTTTCAGGGCTGGCTTCATGGGTGTGTGTTATTTGCTTGATTTAATGCTCTGCTGCCATCATCTTGAAATATTTAATTTTAGAACCAGAGACAGCCTCCTCTCTTACCTTGTACTTAGCCCCTTGAGTCATGTGTCTAGCCCAGAGTCTCTTGAATCATTCTGGAACCTACATGCTTCCAGAGACAATTTTTATATCAGGCCCACCTTTATGATGTAGGAAAACATCTTGTCAGCAAAGATGACCTTCTTCAGGAAGGTCATCTACGCACCAATGCCTTGGTTGTGTACCATATATTCTGTCATTCATTCAGTTGCTCCTTCATTAAACTTTTGTTTGTCTACCCTTTGTGCCAAACATAAAGGCAAAGAGTAGCTTCCCAACAAGTATATATCTGCAAAATGTATGTGTGAATACCTGGTATTATTACTATCTGCATTTTACAGATGATGAAAGAAAGGCACGGCTAGTTAATGCTGACCAATGTCAAAGAGCTGTTAGGTGGTAAAATAGAAACAACTTTCCAGTTACTCACGTCGCTTTTCTAGACATGTAGAGTGACCTGCTCAGTCGTGTCTGACTCTTTCTGACCCCATGGACTGTGGCCCACCAGGCTCTTCTGTCCATGGAATTTCCCAGACAAGAATACTGGAGTGGGTTGCCGTGTTTAGAAATGATACATATGTGCTAAGTGCTAAGTCACTTCACTCGTGTCTGACTCTTTGCAACCCCAAGGACTGTAACCCTCCAGGCTCCTCTGTCCATGGGATTCTCCAGGGAAGAAGACTGGAGTGGGTTCCATGCCCTCCTCCAGGGGATCTTTCCAACCCAGGGAATCAAACCGACGTCTCTTACATCCCCTGCATTAGCAGCCACGTTGTTTACCCTAGCACCACCTGGGAAGCCTGAGACATATAAGACCAGCTAACTAAGGATTTTCTAGAAGCAGAACACCAACCATGATGATTTTTGGTTTGTTTTCTCCTGTTTTCATGTGGTATGCAGTGTAACAAGGGAGATCAGATAACTGCAGAGTAGTTTAGTCCAACAAGTTCTAACAGAGGCAAGTTCTAAGAGAGTTTATGTAGGTGTGGCTCCTGTGGTGAGGTGGGGACACAGAGTAAGTTCCAGGCATTGCACTGGGCCAAGCCATGAGAGTCACGCAGATTTCTCACCCCGGGAAGGTAGTTCCATGTGGGTTGGCTAGCCAGTGCCAAGGGAATAGTAATCTCTATGACAGATGGCCCAGGACACTCATGAACTCTTCCCCAGGTAAGTTGTTCTCCAAAGGGAACTGAGTCGTCTAGCAGTGGTGTTTCTGGCTAGACCAGAGTCTTAGTTTAAAAAATAGGATTTCACGCCTTATCAGCAAAGATGACCTTCTTCAGGAAGGTCATCTACGCACCAATGCCTTGGTTGTGTACCATATATTCTGTCATTCATTCAGTTGCTCCTTCATTAAACTTTTGTTTGTCTACCCTTTGTGCCAAACATAAAGGCAAAGAGTAGCTTCCCAACAAGTATATATCTGCAAAATGTATGTGTGAATACCTGGTATTATTACTATCTGCATTTTACAGATGATGAAAGAAAGGCACGGCTAGTTAATGCTGACCAATGTCAAAGAGCTGTTAGGTGGTAAAATAGAAACAACTTTCCAGTTACTCACGTCGCTTTTCTAGACATGTAGAGTGACCTGCTCAGTCGTGTCTGACTCTTTCTGACCCCATGGACTGTGGCCCACCAGGCTCTTCTGTCCATGGAATTTCCCAGACAAGAATACTGGAGTGGGTTGCCGTGTTTAGAAATGATACATATGTGCTAAGTGCTAAGTCACTTCACTCGTGTCTGACTCTTTGCAACCCCAAGGACTGTAACCCTCCAGGCTCCTCTGTCCATGGGATTCTCCAGGGAAGAAGACTGGAGTGGGTTCCATGCCCTCCTCCAGGGGATCTTTCCAACCCAGGGAATCAAACCGACGTCTCTTACATCCCCTGCATTAGCAGCCACGTTGTTTACCCTAGCACCACCTGGGAAGCCTGAGACATATAAGACCAGCTAACTAAGGATTTTCTAGAAGCAGAACACCAACCATGATGATTTTTGGTTTGTTTTCTCCTGTTTTCATGTGGTATGCAGTGTAACAAGGGAGATCAGATAACTGCAGAGTAGTTTAGTCCAACAAGTTCTAACAGAGGCAAGTTCTAAGAGAGTTTATGTAGGTGTGGCTCCTGTGGTGAGGTGGGGACACAGAGTAAGTTCCAGGCATTGCACTGGGCCAAGCCATGAGAGTCACGCAGATTTCTCACCCCGGGAAGGTAGTTCCATGTGGGTTGGCTAGCCAGTGCCAAGGGAATAGTAATCTCTATGACAGATGGCCCAGGACACTCATGAACTCTTCCCCAGGTAAGTTGTTCTCCAAACTGCCTCCCTTCAGCCTGCAGCTGCAGCCATGCTGAGAGTCGTCTAGCAGTGGTGTTTCTGGCCTAGACCAGAGTCTTAGTAGATGCCCAGAAAGTTAGAATAGGGATTTCACGCCTTATGAAAAGGGATTCTGGGGACCTGAAAGTGCTTAATATTCCTGCCAGTGATTGATTCGTGACAGTCTCTTAACTCATCAGCAAGTGTCTATTGAGTGGCTACTGTGTGCCAAAAAAGTCAATTGGGGATTCTATTTCTGGCAGCTGGACTTTTAACTCCCATCTGTGTTCTTTGTCTTGAGTTGAACATCAATCTGATGTGGAAGTGCAAAGTAAATCTATTTCTGTGCCTGCTCATTTTTCACCCACCTTTCCACTACATAGTTCCCAGCAGCTGTGTCAAGCCTTTCTGAATGCCAGGAAATCAGTTCTGCATTTTGAGAGTGTCTTATGGAAGTATTAATTGTTTTTTCTCACTATGATGGGTTCTAATGAGCTTGGACGATGCTCTCAGTCTCGTCTGCAGAGACTCTCTGTGTGGCTTGTAGTGATTTCTCTAATTCTGATGGGCTAGATTAGATGAGAGCTGATCTCTTGCTTATTTTCCTTTCAATTTCTTCTTTCTTTGTAGATGTATCTACACAGAGTCATTTATACCCAATGTAGATTTATAGTGTAATGGAGTTCTATGGTATGGGGCCTTCTGAAGGTTCCATAATTCTGCTAGTAGGGCTCACGGGTAACTTTGAGAATCTGATGCAAACTGCTAACCCTTTCCCTAGAGAAACATACTACTTTTGCATACATGTGTATAATTCAACATCCAGTTTTAGGGATCTCAAGGACATAGCCTGTCCATGGATGCTTCCTCATAGCACGTGGGGACCATAGACTTTCTGCAGGATCAGCCCCCCACAGATCATGGAGTTCATTGGTTTTCAAGATCATTTTAATCACGGGTCAGATTTCTCACCCCGGAAGGTAGTTCCATGTGGGTTGGCTAGCCAGTGCCAAGGGAATAGTAATCTCTATGACAGATGGCCCAGGACACTCATGAACTCTTCCCCAGGTAAGTTGTTCTCCAAACTGCCTCCCTTCAGCCTGCAGCTGCAGCCATGCTGAGAGTCGTCTAGCAGTGGTGTTTCTGGCCTAGACCAGAGTCTTAGTAGATGCCCAGAAAGTTAGAATAGGGATTTCACGCCTTATGAAAAGGGATTCTGGGGACCTGAAAGTGCTTAATATTCCTGCCAGTGATTGATTCGTGACAGTCTCTTAACTCATCAGCAAGTGTCTATTGAGTGGCTACTGTGTGCCAAAAAAGTCAATTGGGGATTCTATTTCTGGCAGCTGGACTTTTAACTCCCATCTGTGTTCTTTGTCTTGAGTTGAACATCAATCTGATGTGGAAGTGCAAAGTAAATCTATTTCTGTGCCTGCTCATTTTTCACCCACCTTTCCACTACATAGTTCCCAGCAGCTGTGTCAAGCCTTTCTGAATGCCAGGAAATCAGTTCTGCATTTTGAGAGTGTCTTATGGAAGTATTAATTGTTTTTTCTCACTATGATGGGTTCTAATGAGCTTGGACGATGCTCTCAGTCTCGTCTGCAGAGACTCTCTGTGTGGCTTGTAGTGATTTCTCTAATTCTGATGGGCTAGATTAGATGAGAGCTGATCTCTTGCTTATTTTCCTTTCAATTTCTTCTTTCTTTGTAGATGTATCTACACAGAGTCATTTATACCCAATGTAGATTTATAGTGTAATGGAGTTCTATGGTATGGGGCCTTCTGAAGGTTCCATAATTCTGCTAGTAGGGCTCACGGGTAACTTTGAGAATCTGATGCAAACTGCTAACCCTTTCCCTAGAGAAACATACTACTTTTGCATACATGTGTATAATTCAACATCCAGTTTTAGGGATCTCAAGGACATAGCCTGTCCATGGATGCTTCCTCATAGCACGTGGGGACCATAGACTTTCTGCAGGATCAGCCCCCCACAGATCATGGAGTTCATTGGTTTTCAAGATCATTTTAATCACGGAGCCCTCTGGTTGAAGCAGGTAAAAGCCCGAGGTGGTTCTGAGGAACACAAGTTGAAACCCAGACATCTAGCCCAGTCCCTTCACTCCTTCTCATGGGAATATTGATTCAAAGAGAGCAGAAATGATTTAACAGAAGGTCACACATTCACTCAGGGGCAGAGCTGAGACCTCCAGGGCAGAGCCTCGGTCTTCCCTCATTTCTCTTGTAATTGCAAACCTCTCACCATCCATACCACATTAGTGTCAGAAAGAACCTGCACGCACTGTGGTTTAAACCTGCAATTATATGTAATCATCGCTATTGAAGTCAGAGGAAATGGAAATACACAAATGACTTGCGAGTGGTTGGTCCATCAAAGCTGTCTTCATTCTGTCTCATTTCTGCTACTTCTGTTAGTCTTTGTGACCTGCATCCATTTTACAGCTTGTACATTATTAGAATACTCAGCACAGTCAAAAGTATCCTGTTTGCCCTCCACAAAGTGCCATCCTGTTGGCTTTCCGTAAACGTACTGCCATAATTTGTAACGAAGTGGCAGCCGGCCGTGGCCTGGGCACTGTGCCTACTTGGCTTCAGGCCACCAGCTGGACAATCCAGGCTATTCTTGGGCTGGTCTCCTCCCCAGTCTTCCAACATACTTTGTCACTGCCAGGAAAGCCGACTGAGCCCCAGCTGCAGTCTGTAGACTTGTGGATCGGACAATGGGTAAGCCATGCTAAGTCTGTCCAGGTCTCCTTCTGCTGTGCATTGGTCCACGATGAAGACAGTTGCTTCTGGGTACCTGAGTTGAGAGAGAGAAACAACACACTCAAGAAGGCATAAAAGGCAGTTCACAGACACCATTGTTGGGGTGAGGGATGAGCTGGACTCTAGACTTCCTGATCCATATTTCTCTGGGTGGATTTTCTCTGCGCTACATTGAAAGCAAAGATGATCCATCTGCCAGGCTAGAGATCCATTTACATGTAGCTTCAGCCTGACTGGAGGACAGAGGACTCGTGAAAGGTGCTCCTAGCAGGAGAGTGGCATGATCAGAACACATCCTTTGGAGATGGTCAGATACTAGTTTGAATCATGACACTGCCATTTACTGTCTATGTGGCTTTGGTCAAGCCCACTTTGTTGGTCCTCCATTGCCTCATCTATCAAGATGGAGAACATAATGTCTACATTAGAAGAGAGTTTTGAGGCATAAGAGACAAATTGAGCACCAGACTTTTGCTGTCTTTGTCAGAAGCCTAAAGCAGACTTTGCATTCTTGTCAAAAATATATGGGCTTCCCTGGTGGTCCAGTGGGTAAAGAGTCCACCTTGCAGTGCAGGGGACACCAGTTTGATCCCTGGCCCAGGAGTATCTCACGTGCCATGGAGCGGCTGGACCAGTGTGTTCAACTATGAGCCAGCACCCTGGGGCACATGCGCCCGGAGCTGGTGCTCTGCAGTGAGAGAGGCCACTGCAATGGGAGGCCCACACATGCCAAAGAATATAAAGAGGATGAAAATAAATATAAATAAAAGAGGCATGATGGAGAAAAGATAAAAAAATGTATACATATTTATTATCTGGCTCTTTAAAAAAATAATTTATTTATTTGGCTGTGCTGGGTTTTAAGTGTGGTGCTCAGGGTGTTTAGTCTTCCTTGTGGCATGAGGGATCTTTACTTGGGGCATGCAGGTTAGTTAGTTCCATCATGTGAACTCTTAGTTGGGGCATGTATGATTTAGTTCCCTGACCAAGAATCGAACCCAGGCCACCCGCATTGGGAGCGCAGAGTCCTAGCCACTGGACCAGCAGTGAAGTTCCCAGACTTCATATACTGAGTGTCATATTCTCCACCAGTCCTCTGTCTCCCAGTTGTGAGTAGCAACTATCAACTTTATCTCGAGTTTTTTTCTTTTTGTTTTTAAAGTACAGATGCTCAGGTGACACTCCCAAGCTCTGCACAAATGTAGACAGTATGTTAGGTTCTCCGGGTGATTCTGATGAGTAGTCAGGTGTGAGGATTTCCCTTGTCCGGTGTCCTTCAGTCTCAGAAATGTTTACCTTCACAAAGCTCTCCCCATTAATCAGACCCCTCCACATCTTTTCCACAGAACATGATCAGAACACATCCTTTGGAGATGGTCAGATACTAGTTTGAATCATGACACTGCCATTTACTGTCTATGTGGCTTTGGTCAAGCCCACTTTGTTGGTCCTCCATTGCCTCATCTATCAAGATGGAGAACATAATGTCTACATTAGAAGAGAGTTTTGAGGCATAAGAGACAAATTGAGCACCAGACTTTTGCTGTCTTTGTCAGAAGCCTAAAGCAGACTTTGCATTCTTGTCAAAAATATATGGGCTTCCCTGGTGGTCCAGTGGGTAAAGAGTCCACCTTGCAGTGCAGGGGACACCAGTTTGATCCCTGGCCCAGGAGTATCTCACGTGCCATGGAGCGGCTGGACCAGTGTGTTCAACTATGAGCCAGCACCCTGGGGCACATGCGCCCGGAGCTGGTGCTCTGCAGTGAGAGAGGCCACTGCAATGGGAGGCCCACACATGCCAAAGAATATAAAGAGGATGAAAATAAATATAAATAAAAGAGGCATGATGGAGAAAAGATAAAAAAATGTATACATATTTATTATCTGGCTCTTTAAAAAAATAATTTATTTATTTGGCTGTGCTGGGTTTTAAGTGTGGTGCTCAGGGTGTTTAGTCTTCCTTGTGGCATGAGGGATCTTTACTTGGGGCATGCAGGTTAGTTAGTTCCATCATGTGAACTCTTAGTTGGGGCATGTATGATTTAGTTCCCTGACCAAGAATCGAACCCAGGCCACCCGCATTGGGAGCGCAGAGTCCTAGCCACTGGACCAGCAGTGAAGTTCCCAGACTTCATATACTGAGTGTCATATTCTCCACCAGTCCTCTGTCTCCCAGTTGTGAGTAGCAACTATCAACTTTATCTCGAGTTTTTTTCTTTTTGTTTTTAAAGTACAGATGCTCAGGTGACACTCCCAAGCTCTGCACAAATGTAGACAGTATGTTAGGTTCTCCGGGTGATTCTGATGAGTAGTCAGGTGTGAGGATTTCCCTTGTCCGGTGTCCTTCAGTCTCAGAAATGTTTACCTTCACAAAGCTCTCTCCCCATTAATCAGACCCACCACTCACACATCGTGTTTTTCACACAGAAAGAGAGTATTTACGCTTTCTCTAGAGGACCTCAGATAAGAATTTTTCCTCTTGGAGAATTCTTTTTGTTCCTGCTTTCGTGGCTTGAAGTCAGATTCTACAGGATGGAATACTAGAAGAGAGTGAACTTTGAGCAATTTGCTTTCTTGTGCCTTCCCTGGAGGATCCCTCAGCTCATTTTCAAGATGTATGTTCTCTATTTTATGACTCCAGTGCAGTAGTGAAGTTTAACACTTCATGTAATAGAGTGGAAGTGTTTCAGGGTTGATCATAATAATAGTTACAGGGCACTTATCAAATGTCAGTTGCTACCTGTATTTCCGTAATCCTTAATGATAATCCCTGATATAGGCGGTAATCTTTTTTCCAGTTTGAAAACAAAGAAAAGTTTAGAGAGGTAAAGTGAGTTATCTAAGGCCATGCATGCAGGCTAAGTCGCTTCAGTCATGTCCAACTCTCTGTGACCCTACGGACTGTGGCCCACCAGGCTCCTGTGTCCATGGGATTCTTCAGGTAAGAATACTGGAATGGGTTGCCTTTCCCTCCTCCAGTGGATCTTCCCAACCTAAGAATCGAACCTGAATCTCTTAGGTTTCCTGCATTGGTAGGTAGGCTCTTTACCACTAGCACCATCTGGGAAGCCCCTATCTAAGGCCACACAGCTGATAAGAGATCTTCATTTACTGAATGGGGTCAACATCATCTTTTGAAAGTGAAAACTAGATCACCTTCCTCCCTCTCTTAAATTCTTTCAGTGATTTTTCCCTTACCCTTATCAGTTTCAAAAACAGCTTTGTGAGGGTAGTGATGTTTGTCAGTTTTGATCACTGCTGTATCTGCAATAATGAGAACAGTGCCTGGCATATAACAGAGGCTCAATAAGTAAATACTTGTGGAATAAGTTTCCTGATGGGACCTGGACTCAACTCAAGTCTATCTGATTTCAAAGCTCACTGTTAAGTAATAATTTTTTCAATTAAAAAAAGATTTGCATTTTATTGAAGTATAGTTGATTTACAGTGTTTCAGCAAACTGATTCACATTATATAATAATTCTTTTTTTCTGAGTGATTACAAGATACTGAGTATAGTTTGCTATACCATATAGTAGGTCCTTGTTATCTCTTTTTATATAGTAGTGTGTATTTCATTAATTCTTATACACAGACATCTTTAACTTAGGTTAAATTTATATACCATGGAATGTGCCAACACTTAGTGTACAGTTTTATAAACTTTGAAAAATGTTTGCAACTGCACCACCCACAGTGCTATCAAGATATAGATCATTTCCATCACCCAAATGTTTGCACTCCCACACTTCATGTAATAGAGTGGAAGTGTTTCAGGGTTGATCATAATAATAGTTACAGGGCACTTATCAAATGTCAGTTGCTACCTGTATTTCCGTAATCCTTAATGATAATCCCTGATATAGGCGGTAATCTTTTTTCCAGTTTGAAAACAAAGAAAAGTTTAGAGAGGTAAAGTGAGTTATCTAAGGCCATGCATGCAGGCTAAGTCGCTTCAGTCATGTCCAACTCTCTGTGACCCTACGGACTGTGGCCCACCAGGCTCCTGTGTCCATGGGATTCTTCAGGTAAGAATACTGGAATGGGTTGCCTTTCCCTCCTCCAGTGGATCTTCCCAACCTAAGAATCGAACCTGAATCTCTTAGGTTTCCTGCATTGGTAGGTAGGCTCTTTACCACTAGCACCATCTGGGAAGCCCCTATCTAAGGCCACACAGCTGATAAGAGATCTTCATTTACTGAATGGGGTCAACATCATCTTTTGAAAGTGAAAACTAGATCACCTTCCTCCCTCTCTTAAATTCTTTCAGTGATTTTTCCCTTACCCTTATCAGTTTCAAAAACAGCTTTGTGAGGGTAGTGATGTTTGTCAGTTTTGATCACTGCTGTATCTGCAATAATGAGAACAGTGCCTGGCATATAACAGAGGCTCAATAAGTAAATACTTGTGGAATAAGTTTCCTGATGGGACCTGGACTCAACTCAAGTCTATCTGATTTCAAAGCTCACTGTTAAGTAATAATTTTTTCAATTAAAAAAAGATTTGCATTTTATTGAAGTATAGTTGATTTACAGTGTTTCAGCAAACTGATTCACATTATATAATAATTCTTTTTTTCTGAGTGATTACAAGATACTGAGTATAGTTTGCTATACCATATAGTAGGTCCTTGTTATCTCTTTTTATATAGTAGTGTGTATTTCATTAATTCTTATACACAGACATCTTTAACTTAGGTTAAATTTATATACCATGGAATGTGCCAACACTTAGTGTACAGTTTTATAAACTTTGAAAAATGTTTGCAACTGCACCACCCACAGTGCTATCAAGATATAGATCATTTCCATCACCCTAGAAGCTTGCCTTCTGTCACTTCCCAGATAACTTCACATGTATGCAAAGGTTATTCCATTTTATTTTCATTATAGGTTGCTTTTGTTTTTTTCTAGAATTTTACATAAATAGACACTACATTAAGTCCCTTGTGTCTGGTTTTTTGTTTTTTGTTTTTAACTCAGCACGATGGTTTTAAGAGCTGTCTATGTTGTTGAGATTGTCGGTAGTCCCTTCCAATTATGTAGTAGCATGCAAGTGTATCAGTGGATTTCCCAGGTGATGCTAGTGATAAAGAGCCCACCTGCCAATGCAGGAGACATAAGAGACACAGATTCAATCCCTGGGTCAGGCGGATCCCCTGGAGGGAGGGCATGGCAACTCACTCCAGTATTTATGGCTGTAGAATCCCATGGACAGAGGAGCCTGGTGGGCTACAGTCCATAGGGTTGCAAAGAGTCAGACTACAGCTGAAGCAACTTAGCATGCTGCACACACAATGTATGAATATACCATTGTTCATTATTCTCTTATTGATGGATATTTTGGTTGTTTTCCATGATTATTTTTACAGATAAAGTTACCATGAACATTGTATTCAGATCTTTTGTAAATATATGTTTTCATTTCTTTTCAGTATTTATCTAGATACGAATTTCCTAGGTGATATGGGAGGAGTTTGTTAAATATGTCAAGAAACCGCCAAGCTTAATTTCAAATAGATTGCCACAAGCAATGTATGAGATTCTGGTTTATTTGTATTCTTGACAACACTTTCATATTTTAAGTCTTTTTGATTTTAGCTACTCTAGTGGTATGCTGTGGTATCATTATGGTTTTTAAAATTTTATTTATTTATTTATTTATTTGGGGGAGGGTGGGCTGGGGAGGGAGGGGACGGGCAGGCCACTTCTATTGGTCTTTCATTTCTCTGTTTTCATCCATCTTTGTTCTGTGGCCCGTGTGGGCCTCCCATCGTGGTGGCCTCTGTTGTTGCAGAGCACCGGCTCTGGGCGCATGCGCTCCAGAGCTCCAGCTCGGTCATTGGACACATCAGTCCAGCTGCTCCGCGGCACGTGGGATCTTCCCAGGCCAGGGATCAAACCGGCGCCCCTTGTACTGCAAGGCGGTGTCCTTACCCACTGGACCATCAAGGAAGCCCTCATTATGGTTTTAATGTTGTATTTCCCTAGCATGTGTGTGGTGAGTACTGTTTCATGTCTTTTTGGCCATTCATGTGTCTTCCTTGTGAAGTCTGTTATAATTTTGGGCTTATTTTTTAAATGAATTTCGATTATTTATTTAAGTTCTTATTTATTAATTTCCCTACACCGGTTCTTAGTTGCAGTATGTGGGATCTAGTTCCCTGACCTAGGCCCCTGGCATTGGCAGCTTGCAGTCTTCGTCACTGGATCCCCAGGGTAGTCCCTGGGGCTATTTTTTATTGGCTTTTTATATTTCTACCATGGAATTGTGGGAGTTCTTTATATATTCTGAATACAAGTTCTTTATCAGATAAATGTTTTGTGAATATTTTTGCCCAGATTGTGGCTTGATTATTCTTTTTCTACTCTTTTGATATGCAGGATCTTTTAATAAAGTGAAGTCTAATTTATCAATTTTTTCTTTTATGGGTCATATCGTCTTTGTCCTAAGAAATGTTTGTAAATCTCAAAGTCTGTAAAGATAATCTTCGGTAGCATCTCCTAAAGCCTCTATTTTCATCACTCTAACATACGCTCTCTCTTGGATCTTATTTTTATGTGGATGCATTAGTTCGTCAGATAATTTTGTATTGGAATAAGCTGATGGGAGGCAGTATACTGATGACTTTGCCATGTGACAGATGTGAATTCAAATCCTTATTCTGATACTTACTGACAGTATGACTTTGGGTGAGTTACCTGATCTTTCTGTGGTTAAGATTTTTCATTTGTATAAAGGAGCTAATATCTCCTGCTTATCCTGTAAGGAAGTTATGAATAATTGAGTGATCTCTGCTGCTTCTCTTGATTTTTCATTTTGTATTGGGGTATCGCCAGTTAGCAATGAGACAGTTTCAGGTGGACAGCAGGGTGACTCAGCCATACATATCCACGTATCTGTTTTCCCTCAAACTCCCCTCCCATCCAGGCTGCCACATGCCACTGAGCAGAGTTCCCGTGCTCTACAGTAGGTCCTTGCAGGTTATAAGTTCTAAATATAGCAATGAAAATTGGTATGATCACTTCTTAACATAAGGCGCACACAAGTCTTCAGCCAATGGTACATGCTGTGGATAGAGTGATTTCCATTCACCTTATATCAAGCTCAGTGCTAGCTCTTAATGCTAGAGGCAAATAAAGGGAGGCTTGCCTTTTTTCTTCTCTCCAGACTTCAAACAGAATCACTGAACATAGAGATGACCCCCCAAGAAGAAACCAGCTACAGTTTTGGACAGAGTTATTTATATATAAGTCTAAAATCATTTTTTATACTTTTGATTAATGTGAAGAACTGAATCTCCTGGTGCAGATATGACAGATATGACTATAAAACTCCCTGGAAGAGAAGATAATTTTATTGAAAACTGAAATCATATGGAAGAGCAGACGCAATGCTTTTCCAGAAATGTGACGTGCTGGTTAAATATGGTTAAAAGCAGATGTTTCAAAGGTTTTACAGTCAGTGTTGTACAGTGAAAACGAAAGGGAGTTTTGAGATGAAGCAAACATGGAAGTTGAATTCTTGTCCCTATGACTTGAACCTCACTTCTATCATCTGTAACATAGAGTTTCAGTAAGTATTTATGACTATTCTGTGAGTGTTACATAGAATATGAGTACACGGTCTGGCACATAGTAGGCCCTTTATAATGGTACTTATTGGTTAGCATCATATTTTGCCATGTGACAGATGTGAATTCAAATCCTTATTCTGATACTTACTGACAGTATGACTTTGGGTGAGTTACCTGATCTTTCTGTGGTTAAGATTTTTCATTTGTATAAAGGAGCTAATATCTCCTGCTTATCCTGTAAGGAAGTTATGAATAATTGAGTGATCTCTGCTGCTTCTCTTGATTTTTCATTTTGTATTGGGGTATCGCCAGTTAGCAATGAGACAGTTTCAGGTGGACAGCAGGGTGACTCAGCCATACATATCCACGTATCTGTTTTCCCTCAAACTCCCCTCCCATCCAGGCTGCCACATGCCACTGAGCAGAGTTCCCGTGCTCTACAGTAGGTCCTTGCAGGTTATAAGTTCTAAATATAGCAATGAAAATTGGTATGATCACTTCTTAACATAAGGCGCACACAAGTCTTCAGCCAATGGTACATGCTGTGGATAGAGTGATTTCCATTCACCTTATATCAAGCTCAGTGCTAGCTCTTAATGCTAGAGGCAAATAAAGGGAGGCTTGCCTTTTTTCTTCTCTCCAGACTTCAAACAGAATCACTGAACATAGAGATGACCCCCCAAGAAGAAACCAGCTACAGTTTTGGACAGAGTTATTTATATATAAGTCTAAAATCATTTTTTATACTTTTGATTAATGTGAAGAACTGAATCTCCTGGTGCAGATATGACAGATATGACTATAAAACTCCCTGGAAGAGAAGATAATTTTATTGAAAACTGAAATCATATGGAAGAGCAGACGCAATGCTTTTCCAGAAATGTGACGTGCTGGTTAAATATGGTTAAAAGCAGATGTTTCAAAGGTTTTACAGTCAGTGTTGTACAGTGAAAACGAAAGGGAGTTTTGAGATGAAGCAAACATGGAAGTTGAATTCTTGTCCCTATGACTTGAACCTCACTTCTATCATCTGTAACATAGAGTTTCAGTAAGTATTTATGACTATTCTGTGAGTGTTACATAGAATATGAGTACACGGTCTGGCACATAGTAGGCCCTTTATAATGGTACTTATTGGTTAGCATCATATTTTTGTGACTTGTGTTACTACTTTTATATGTAATCTCAGACGAAGGTAAATTATTGAATTTCAAATGAGTTAAACCCTAAAAGAGGAAAGCTATTTTTTATGGATTTCTCTTCTGTGTTTTTGGAATTAGATTCCCCAGTACACCCATTTGATATGTGAGGCTGTTTGCAGAGCACTCACTGATGCAGCGCATTCTTGAATCGTAGCAGAGCATCTCTGGCTATTTGTCATGTCGGGGTGATGGAAACACCCGTTCCAATGATCCTGTGTAATGGAGAAGAATATGACTTTTGCTCCATACATTTTCCCCTTTAATGCTTTCAACATGTAGTACTGTCGTTGTGGGGAGAGGGAGGAGAGGATTGTGTGTGTAAATTGCTCTCTGCTATTGCTCCTGCTGCTGCTTTCAGAATCAAAACACACACCCACCAAGCTCAGAACATTCTCAGAACAACCCGAGCCTTCTCTCTGCCTTTTAAAGACTTTAATCAAGCCTTTGGAGTGACATCGGCTCTTGCCCTCCTCCCGGGACTCACGCTAAGGTCCATCTGCCGCTGGTCTCAACTTACCGCTATTGCTCTACCTCTTTTCTTGCTAGATGAAATCGGTTACCATTCTCCACACAACTTCCATGCTTTGCTGTTTCTGCATCTTTACTCATGCTGTTTCCTGCCCCGATTTGAGAAGCTTTTCCTCTCATATCTATCTGCTTTAAGCGTATCATCTGAGTTGAGTAATGTTCCCCTAAAATTCATGTCCACTGGAAACCTCAGAATGTGATCTCATTGAAAACAGATTCTCTGCAGGTGGAATTAGTAATGATGAGGTCACCCTGGAAGAGGTGGATTCTAATCCAATCACTGGGGTCCTCATCTGCAGTTACTGAAAAATCAAAATCTTAAAAAATAAATAAGAGAAAAAAAATTTTAAACTCAAGAAGAAGGTCTTTGAAAACACAGAGTCACAGACCCACATGGACAAAGCTCTGTGAAGCTGAAGGCGGAGACTGAAGTGGTGTAGCTGCAAGCCAAGGCTGACCAGGGATTGGTGCAACCATCAGAGGGTAGGAAGAGGCAGGAGAGATTCCTCCCGGGAGCCTTCAGAAGGAGAATGAAGCTTGATTTTGGACTTCACCCTCCAGAGCTGTGAAAGAATACATTTCTGTTGTTTTAAGCCAACTTATTTGTGGTCATAAGCCATGGGACAGCTCTAGGCTTTATGAAGATCGAACTGAAATCATGATGTTCAGCTGACATCTTCGTAGGCCTCCTCAACTAGTTGTAATTTTCCGCTCTTAATCTCTGTAGCAAGGCTGCAGTAGAAAGATCACAACCTTTGGTGCCAGGAAAACCTTGGTTCTCATTGTGGCCCAACTACTGACAGGATTTCTTCATCTGTCCAGTGGAATGAATAATGTGTCTGTAATAGGTTTGTTGTGTTCTTAAATCGATTTACCCATTCTGCCTCATGTTGTAATAATTTTGTGGAGCAGTGATTCTGTTATTACTGGTTCCAGGGCTGGAGTGAACATGGGTAGGCAGGAAGTCAATTGCATCTCATACAGGATAGACTTCAGTCCCCACCAATGGTAGAGACGAGCAGGTTTGTAGGAGTTTGCCTTTCCAAGTGGTGTTAGGAATCCAGTTTTCTACAGTGGGAGTTTTCATCATACGTTTGACAACTGAGTTATAAAAGACAAATGAGGGAGTTTGTTTTTAGCTCTTAAATGCCAGAGTTGTTGTAAGGTCCAGGGTGGCTTTTGTCTCAGTGTCTAAATGTGGAGCCCTTGCTGGCATTGAAATGTCTTGCCACTTGATAAAACCAAATGTCTTCCTCCTGGAAAGCTGGTCTGTCTCCCTGCAGGTCACCCTTCCAAAGGCCACGATGGATTAGGACATGAACATCTGAATTTTGGATGGACAGAGACCCTTAACAGACCAGTAGTGGTCTTACAATCATGATCAAAATGCTTTGAGATTACTTTTTGATGAATTTGTTATCTAGTCTTGCTTCTCCAAATATTGTATGCTTAAAGGTGCATACTTAAGGCTAATGGTGTTCATTATACATATAGAAATTAATTCAGCACAATTTATAGGTCTTCCTCACCTGGATAGGCAATCCATTGTCAGAGGTTAGCATTTGTGAACACCTCACATGTGCCAAGCAGTGTAATGGGATTTTAAATTTCCTCCTCAGTCACTCAGATGTGGAAATTAAGATTCCAAGAGGCTGAAATGATTTGGTCAAAGGCACACAGCTAGTAAGTACTAGACTTGGGATTTAACCGTAAACCCCTCTGATTTAAGAGCCATGTCCTTTCTACATGCATCCCTTATCTGGAATTGAAAAAACAAGTGTCCTCTTTCCCATTTCAAGCTATTACACTAAAATGGAAAGAAAAAAAAAAGCAGCTTTGTGAAAGAGTTTCTAGAAGTTTGCAGTCATCATTGATCCATCCTTCCATTTATCATGTGGTGTGAATTCTTCATAGTATTGCCTCATTTGCTGCTTGATTTTGTTAAAAGCTTGCTGTGCAAATTGCACCACTGAAGAATTAGGAAATGGTCATAGCAAAGTGGTTAATTGTAAATTGGGGGAAATAAAGGGACTTCATTGCTGGTGCAGGGGACATAGGTTCGATCCCTGGTCCAGGAAGATCCTTCTTGCCATGGGGCACCTAAGCCACAACTACTGAGCCTGCATGCCTTTACAGCCTGTGCCAGGAGAATCCACCACAGTGAGAAACTGCACTGCAACAAAGAGTGGCCCCTTCTCGCCGCAGCTAGAGAAAGCCCGTGAGTAGCAAGGAAGGACCCGGTGCAGCCAAAATATAAATAAATAAATAAATAAAAATTTCGAAAATAAATTTTAAAAAAAAAACTGGGAAGGAGCAATGCTGCAGGGAGCTCTTTGAGTCAGGCTGGTGTAATGAAGGGATTCAGGTTTGGCCTATGGCCTCTGCAATCAAGTGCCTCTTCACAGCACTCTGGCTTGCAGTACCAAAACATGCTCTGTTTATGTGTGGTGTTCCCTATGCAGTTTTGCTCCCACACTCAGAGTGGTCAGAGATCCTACAAAAACAAAAGTGTATGATTTTCTTTGCTTCTCAAATATTGTATGCTTAAAGGTGCATACTTAAGGCTAATGGTGTTCATTATACATATAGAAATTAATTCAGCACAATTTATAGGTCTTCCTCACCTGGATAGGCAATCCATTGTCAGAGGTTAGCATTTGTGAACACCTCACATGTGCCAAGCAGTGTAATGGGATTTTAAATTTCCTCCTCAGTCACTCAGATGTGGAAATTAAGATTCCAAGAGGCTGAAATGATTTGGTCAAAGGCACACAGCTAGTAAGTACTAGACTTGGGATTTAACCGTAAACCCCTCTGATTTAAGAGCCATGTCCTTTCTACATGCATCCCTTATCTGGAATTGAAAAAACAAGTGTCCTCTTTCCCATTTCAAGCTATTACACTAAAATGGAAAGAAAAAAAAAAGCAGCTTTGTGAAAGAGTTTCTAGAAGTTTGCAGTCATCATTGATCCATCCTTCCATTTATCATGTGGTGTGAATTCTTCATAGTATTGCCTCATTTGCTGCTTGATTTTGTTAAAAGCTTGCTGTGCAAATTGCACCACTGAAGAATTAGGAAATGGTCATAGCAAAGTGGTTAATTGTAAATTGGGGGAAATAAAGGGACTTCATTGCTGGTGCAGGGGACATAGGTTCGATCCCTGGTCCAGGAAGATCCTTCTTGCCATGGGGCACCTAAGCCACAACTACTGAGCCTGCATGCCTTTACAGCCTGTGCCAGGAGAATCCACCACAGTGAGAAACTGCACTGCAACAAAGAGTGGCCCCTTCTCGCCGCAGCTAGAGAAAGCCCGTGAGTAGCAAGGAAGGACCCGGTGCAGCCAAAATATAAATAAATAAATAAATAAAAATTTCGAAAATAAATTTTAAAAAAAAAACTGGGAAGGAGCAATGCTGCAGGGAGCTCTTTGAGTCAGGCTGGTGTAATGAAGGGATTCAGGTTTGGCCTATGGCCTCTGCAATCAAGTGCCTCTTCACAGCACTCTGGCTTGCAGTACCAAAACATGCTCTGTTTATGTGTGGTGTTCCCTATGCAGTTTTGCTCCCACACTCAGAGTGGTCAGAGATCCTACAAGAAAAGTCAGGAACATCTGATTCTCCAGGCATTTTCTGCGATTGTGACATATTTTGTGATACTGTTTCTACCCAGTAAAAACAGTTCAGTTCCTAAAGATGAATTCTTTGCAGAGGAAGGGGATGTTGGCAGTTCAAGTGAGAGGTAACAAACATTTCAGAGGATTGGAGGACCCGTTAAAAGTGATAATTTCCATGATAACAGCCATGCTTCCCACTGTTGAATTCTTTACAGTTTATATGAATCATCTATACCTCATTTGATTTTCAGAAAAACATATTGAAGTAATCAGGCATAGACTGTTACATCTTCTTTCCAGATGTAGAAATTTTGATGCAGAGAGGTTAAATGGAAGCAGAACAGACTCCCAGATCTTTTGATCACCCCTGACTTTCCTGCTAAATTACTCTTTAGAAGTCCAACTTACTGAGTTCATTCACTTCTGTTATTGAACATTTTGTCCTTCTGGAACAATTTATAGGTAGAATTGGGACTATAAATAGTTGCTTATTAGTTTCAATTGCCCAGTGGATGCCAATCAAGATATCAGGAATTCTTTCCTCTCCAAGCTCTTTGAAGCTGAACATTTGCTAAATACGGGCCATATTTCAGTCTTCCTTCCAGTGCTATGGCTGCTAATAATTCATAACAAATAGTCACCGTATACAGAATATTAGCCATTCATCAGGAGCTGCCTTTGCCTGGGATTTGATATTCACCAGAACTCTGCAAGAAAGGTATTATATGCACCTTACAGGTGGAGGAAACTGAGGCTTTGTGCTCTTAAGTAACTTTCCCAAGGCTACACAGACAGGAAGCAGCAGAGCCAGAATTTGAAGTCATTGAATCTGGTGCCTGATCATTGCTTTTACTCTCTCTACCTCTGATTGGGAGGAGTCGATTCCTAAGTAAATTGATCGAAGAAACAAATAGTAATCTTAGAAAAATGCAATGAACTATGTACCTGGAAGGTGGAATTGTCAACCTACCTGCCTCCTCCAGGTAGGTTGTATGAGAATCTTACAATACCAGCCAAGTTTCTCTGGGGATAACCCACACACACTTTGCCTGCATAGAGGATGCTTTCTTTGCTTATTCTTGATACAAAACAATTTCTGATCTCATTCCCTTTGCTCCACTGGATCTGTTTTTTTTTCCTTGTCAAAATATCCAACAAGAACAGTTTCCAGTTTCCTTAAAGATGAATTCTTTGCAGAGGAAGGGGATGTTGGCAGTTCAAGTGAGAGGTAACAAACATTTCAGAGGATTGGAGGACCCGTTAAAAGTGATAATTTCCATGATAACAGCCATGCTTCCCACTGTTGAATTCTTTACAGTTTATATGAATCATCTATACCTCATTTGATTTTCAGAAAAACATATTGAAGTAATCAGGCATAGACTGTTACATCTTCTTTCCAGATGTAGAAATTTTGATGCAGAGAGGTTAAATGGAAGCAGAACAGACTCCCAGATCTTTTGATCACCCCTGACTTTCCTGCTAAATTACTCTTTAGAAGTCCAACTTACTGAGTTCATTCACTTCTGTTATTGAACATTTTGTCCTTCTGGAACAATTTATAGGTAGAATTGGGACTATAAATAGTTGCTTATTAGTTTCAATTGCCCAGTGGATGCCAATCAAGATATCAGGAATTCTTTCCTCTCCAAGCTCTTTGAAGCTGAACATTTGCTAAATACGGGCCATATTTCAGTCTTCCTTCCAGTGCTATGGCTGCTAATAATTCATAACAAATAGTCACCGTATACAGAATATTAGCCATTCATCAGGAGCTGCCTTTGCCTGGGATTTGATATTCACCAGAACTCTGCAAGAAAGGTATTATATGCACCTTACAGGTGGAGGAAACTGAGGCTTTGTGCTCTTAAGTAACTTTCCCAAGGCTACACAGACAGGAAGCAGCAGAGCCAGAATTTGAAGTCATTGAATCTGGTGCCTGATCATTGCTTTTACTCTCTCTACCTCTGATTGGGAGGAGTCGATTCCTAAGTAAATTGATCGAAGAAACAAATAGTAATCTTAGAAAAATGCAATGAACTATGTACCTGGAAGGTGGAATTGTCAACCTACCTGCCTCCTCCAGGTAGGTTGTATGAGAATCTTACAATACCAGCCAAGTTTCTCTGGGGATAACCCACACACACTTTGCCTGCATAGAGGATGCTTTCTTTGCTTATTCTTGATACAAAACAATTTCTGATCTCATTCCCTTTGCTCCACTGGATCTGTTCACTTCATTCCACATATTAATTTGGTTCCTATATAGTCACTTAATTGAAAATATACTCACCAACAGAACTCTCAGCTCCTGGGTTCTTTCTGGATGAAAGTTTAATCACTTCTATGGATGGGTCAGTGGTGTTGATCAGCACCCTAAGGAAAAGCCCTGGGTAGGCTGATGTTTCTTCTAGGAATAGTCCCCTCTGTGCATGGACCTGGCATGGACCCTGAACTGAACTGACTTCATCAGACTCCACTGCCTGAGTGATCTGTAGTGTCTCTGTCTTCTGTTGTGATCTGTGATTTACCCTTATCACACAAGCTGGCAGAGGCTAGGGGGGAGCTGCTCATCACACGAACTGCTGGCAGATCAGAGGAGCGGTCCTTGCACAAATCATCTCCATGACTCCACAGGCTTTAGGATTTAGGACTTTGATTCGGAAGGCTCAAGGCATGTTTCTCGGGTGCGTTTCCGAATACAGCAGCTCCCTTTTCCCGGGCTGTTTTTTGCAGGCACACTGTGGCTTCTCAGTGCAGGCAGCCTCTGTACACTTAATACCTCATCTCAGCCCACCCCCCTCTAACAAGAGCAGCATCCTGAGAGCATTGGTAACCAATAGCTTCTCTGGGAGTCCAGACCAGGAAAAGGAAGACTGTGTATGGCATAAATAGTAGACACGTTCAATACATAGGACCAGAAGGAGGAAAGAAGGGACAGATGGTTTTCAAAATTAAAATGCCTTTATTAATCCCACGGTGGTGGTGGGATGGTGGGAAATGTTTATTCTTAAAATTTTAGATTACCCCTTTCCCAAGTCTCATAATACCAGGGAGAAAATTGCCACAGCTTTTCAGCCACTGAAAAATTTAATATCTAAGCATATTTGAGAAGCAGAAACACAGACGCTGCTTTTTAATCTTTCATCCTGAAATTAGCCTGCCTGGCTCTACGATGCAGCCTGCGATCTATTGGCTACTCAGGAGTGCTTTAGAAGGTGTTCAAGCTGAAAGGGCCCTTGGAGGTGATCTGGTCTAGTTGTTCCAAAAGTTTTCATCACCAAGGGCTTCTTCAATTAATTTCCCCATGCATTCTACATTTTGAAATATCTGGCCTAGTAAATAAATTACATTTATCACATCATAATTTCTCTTCCCATTGCTTGTTGCACCGAACCATTGATAACCGTCTATTAGAGGATCTGGCCAGTATGGAATAATATATGTGACCGCAATAAGCTTATAGAATTCCTTCCCAAAGCAAAGGGACTCATTGAGTAGGGTTTGCTAGATCTCAAGATCTTTCCAGTCCATCTCCCTTAGGCTTGCTGAAAGGCTGAAAATAGTTTCTAGACTCCCATCATGGCCTTATAGTCCTTGTGGAGAGTCATTCATCTTTTTTCTCCTATGAGGACAGATGAGAAGGTGAAGATTTAATAACCAAAGTGACTGGCCCAAGGTCACAAACGCCTTAATGGCAAGGAAGACTACAGCTCCTGTCCTGAGTCTCCATCCTCTTTCTCCACATCCTCAGTTTTCATGTGCTTTCAGTCTGAGGGCTTAATTAACATTGTTTTGCATTCTTTGTTGACAGGGGCTTCTTACCGAGGAGATAGGGAGGAGAAAACTGCAAATTATATTTGATTAATTTTGAGGATGACATTGTCGAGTACAGAGCTTTGGGATAACAGAATGCACCCCAGAAGCTGGAACGGGAGTCTAGTTGATAGAAGGTGCGTAGGCTTAGGTGTCAAAATGCCATGGGTTCAGTGCCTGGCTCTGCCACTTACTGGCTGTGTGACCCTAGCTCAGTTCCATTCAGTTGCTCGGTCAGGTCTGAATCGATGCGACCCTGTGGACTGCATGCAGCACACCAGGCTTCCCTGTCCAACCCTAGGTCACCTCCTTCTTACCTTGAATGTCTATGTGTCTGACACATGTGGGCATTCCTTAACTATTTGCTGAATTGGTAGAATGGAGACCTTGATGCTTAACCTCCTGGGGCTTGGTGTGGACTGAATAAAATGATGTAAATGTATTCCCTGTAATGTGCCTCATGCATAGGAGATGGAAAAAATAAAAATCCAGCCTCCTTTTTGTGAATGACCCCAGGCATCTCCCTATAGTCTGTCTCAGGCACTGTTGCTCTTAAAAGGTTCCTTTAGACAGTCAGAGTGTGTCCATGTCGTGTCATCTTGTAGACACTGTCCCTGAGGGCTTAGAAGGCTCAGTTATTCACAGTAGTGAAGCTCTCTCTGTCTTCATCCCCTTTCCAGTGATGAGAAGATCCCCTGGAGCAGGGCATGGCAACCCACTTCAGTAATCTTGCCTGAAGAATCCCACGGACAGAGGAGCCTGGCAGGCTACAGTCCATAGGGTCGCACAGAGTTGGATACGATTGAAGCTACTTAGCAGGCACGCACCCCATGATAGCTCATTTATAGTCCTTCTAGTTGAATTCATAATGAAGATCCACTTAGGTCTTTGGCTTTTTCATTCTTTTAGCCCAGTGTCTCTGTGACTGTTCAGATACCTTGTAGTTAACCAGGCCATTTAGGATGTGTACTTAACTGCCCACTAGGTCGGATAATAAACCTTGAGTGGTGTGTTCTTTATGTGATTTTCATTGGAATCCATATTTGGTAAGCTCATACTCTCTTAGTTTAGTGAAATGTTGAGACAGAATCGTAATGGTAGGGCTTATGGTCCCAAGTGTAGAGTGCCAGTCATGTTGGCCAGAATGAACTGTGCACAGCTTACCAGAAGAGCTGACCAGGCTCCAGAACACATTCCACACTGGGGTTTGCAGAAGGTGTCTGTAGCCCCTCATCACTGGCTGTGGGTGTTAGGGTGAGCCAGTAACAGCCTCACACACAGCTCTAGAGCCCATTTGGATGCCCAGGAGAGGACCAGATGGCCTAGTCTTTGATCAGCTTTTCCTTCTCAAGACCCCAAGTGACCAAAAAAAAAAAAAAAACACAAAACACCCTAAACCCACCAAAATCCCATAGTGTGATTATAATGTAGGGTTTAGAGTCAGTATAAGAGAAAATATGAGATTTACCTCTCCCTGTGCTAGAATTTTAGATCAAATTGATATAAATTTCATGAGCCATGTAGAATCTTGACTGGTCTCATGTTTGCAGAAACTGTTTGTCGGACTCAAATTGAAATTTTTTTATCTTGTAAATGACCTGGAGCAATCTCGAAGATGAAAAGTTGTATATTGAAAGGCAAAACAAACAAAATGCTTGAAGAACACCATGTACAATGAGACCATATAATGAGAAATTTTCCCAGTTTTGTTTTTCATGCAATAGTAGCCCCCCCCCCCCCGCCCCCGTGAATTAAGGAGATGGGAAATACCGTTGAGTCCAGTTAAGAATGGATTGTTAATTAACTGTCCAGAACTTTGAACTGTGAGATTCAATGCTGGTACGGTGGAAGAATTAGCTCTGAAACAGGCAAATGAAAGGGGATATTTCTTCATACTGTATTTTCTGAGGAAGCCAGGGCAAAAGACCAAAGAGGACATTATCTCATTGCTCAAATGACCAGGTGTTTTGGACCCAGAGCTGTGGCTGATTCATAGCTGGCCTGGGGTCAAGGCTTCTAGGCAGCCTCCAAAATGGCCCTTTCATTGCCAAGGTGGTATGTAGAGGGATGAGGGGTGTGTCCTCTGGAGGGTCACTTTTCTCAGTGGAGGTAGCACTCTGCTAATTGACTCTGGTAGGCATTTTGCTCCCGAGGAGAGGGTATGGGTGTGGGGGAGTAGGCAGAAGAGGGGAAGCTGGGGTCTTAGCTTGAATATTTATTGCATATATAGCCTGGGGCAAATGGCTTATCTTCTCAGCCTCAAATGGCTTGTCTAAGAAATGCAGAGCATAATACCAGCTTCCAAAAGGGTTGTTTCATGGGTCAAATGAGATATTCCTTATAAAGCCCCTTCTCACCGTGTCAGGTAAATAAGGAAATAACTGGTCAATGAAAGACAGAGGAGAACTGGAAGGTTTTGCAGGGAAAGGACTGCCTGGGCTTGGAGACTGTTTTTTTTGAATGTGGCCTCTGGTGAGGCATTCTTTGGGTCAGTGAGTTACTCAGAGAAGAGTCCTGACAGATGCCTACAGGATGCAAGTTGAAATTCTGTCTGGTGTTCCTTAGTGGGGGACATTGGTTTAAAGAGACTCCTGGGCTCCCCCTTGAGGAGCCCCTTGAGGGGCTCCCCTTGGCAGTCCAGTGGACTTCACTTTCCAGTGCAGCGGGTGTGGGTTCGATCCCTAGCAGCTTTGGCAGGGTTACCAGGAGGCCAAGCTCAGTCCAGATTCACTATTTCCTGGCATTGTCTCAACCAAGCATGAAAACCTTCATCAGACTTTTGGGGTTTGTTTTAGGAAATGGCTTTCAATACCAGCCTTTCTTCTCCTCTTCGAATCCTTTCAAAGCAAAGGAAAAGGAAAAATCGCACTTAAACCACTCTCCCCGTGTCCCCCGACCCACCCATGACATGAGAAACCTCAGCAAATGCCTCCCAATGCCTGGTGGCCAAGCCTCTCATCAGAGCGTCTGTGGCATTTCCCTTGCTCTGAACCCCAGGCCACAGGAGGAAGAGCGACGTAGGAAAGACTGCATTGTGTTTCTGCATGAGAAGCTTACCTAAGCATCTAGTAGAGCCTAATTTGTAATTAGACAGTTTCTTGGAAGTACATCAAGCTCAGCCTCAAATCAGAGCATCTCTTGGGGAGAAATCTGTATTTAGATGTTTCATTTAAAAATTCATCATCAAATAACAAAGTATTTTGTTGCAACTCCTACTCAATACGTTCCAAATTCTCCCTAACTCTTTTTGGATTACAGTGATGTCATTAATAATGGATGGAGTGGAGAGGGCAAGATGGTGCCAAGGCCTCAGCAGTAGACAGAGGGCAGCACTGGCAGAGAAGCCCTGACTCCCTGGGGCTGCAGAAGCCAGCGATGCTCAGCCTAAGAGCTTGCCACCCAGGCTCCCTTTTCTGGACGCCTGTTATTTGCATCCTAGAACTGCTGTGATCTGGCCAGGAGAAAGGCCTTTTTTAAGTAGTGGGCAGGAAATGAACTACTAAAGAAGTATTTGGCAAGCAGATTAAGTTTCCCCGAAGGTTGGAAGAAGTGTCTGTACTGATGGCCGACATTTGCTCTTTCCCCGTTCCTGTCTGGTTCTAGTCCTCTCTCCATTGCCAAGTTCGCCAGTGACCTCTTGTGTTGGCCAGTAAAATGGTCTTCTTTGTCATCTCATTTGATCTCTTAATCGCATCCACCGTTGACTGTTCTGCCTTTTTAATTTACGTGATTGCACTTTCTCCTGGTTCTCCTTCCTCACTGGGTACTCCTTCTCCGTCTCCCTTACAGGCTTATCTTTCTTCCTGGAACCAATCCCTAAATGGTAGGGTTCCTTAGAGCTTGCTTCTGGGCTTTCTGCTCTTGCCCATCTCTATATATTCTGCCCTGCCATCTCATCGCCTCTTGGTTGGTTTAATGTTTTGTGCCGTTAACTGCCATATTTCCTTCCCCAGTCCTTATGCTTTCTACCAAGGGTGTTGTGCTAAATATTCTCTCTACGACAGAAGACAGAATTAAGGCTCTCTGTGAAGCACACTGATGGTTTTATGTTTCTCCTTGGTCTTTGAGTCCCCATTTCTAGATCAGTCACCTAGAGGGACACTTTCAAGAAACATTAACAGATAATCCACACTGTGTCAAACATGGCACCCCTTTGAAATTGTGTTTGCAGGAGCCTCCTGCAGTGCACTAGGCTGTTGGTTGCATGAGATTCTAAGCTCAGCCTCAAATCAGAGCATCTCTTGGGGAGAAATCTGTATTTAGATGTTTCAAATTCATCATCAAATAACAAAGTATTTTGTTGCAACTCCTACTCAATACGTTCCAAATTCTCCCTAACTCTTTTTGGATTACAGTGATGTCATTAATAATGGATGGAGTGGAGAGGGCAAGATGGTGCCAAGGCCTCAGCAGTAGACAGAGGGCAGCACTGGCAGAGAAGCCCTGACTCCCTGGGGCTGCAGAAGCCAGCGATGCTCAGCCTAAGAGCTTGCCACCCAGGCTCCCTTTTCTGGACGCCTGTTATTTGCATCCTAGAACTGCTGTGATCTGGCCAGGAGAAAGGCCTTTTTTAAGTAGTGGGCAGGAAATGAACTACTAAAGAAGTATTTGGCAAGCAGATTAAGTTTCCCCGAAGGTTGGAAGAAGTGTCTGTACTGATGGCCGACATTTGCTCTTTCCCCGTTCCTGTCTGGTTCTAGTCCTCTCTCCATTGCCAAGTTCGCCAGTGACCTCTTGTGTTGGCCAGTAAAATGGTCTTCTTTGTCATCTCATTTGATCTCTTAATCGCATCCACCGTTGACTGTTCTGCCTTTTTAATTTACGTGATTGCACTTTCTCCTGGTTCTCCTTCCTCACTGGGTACTCCTTCTCCGTCTCCCTTACAGGCTTATCTTTCTTCCTGGAACCAATCCCTAAATGGTAGGGTTCCTTAGAGCTTGCTTCTGGGCTTTCTGCTCTTGCCCATCTCTATATATTCTGCCCTGCCATCTCATCGCCTCTTGGTTGGTTTAATGTTTTGTGCCGTTAACTGCCATATTTCCTTCCCCAGTCCTTATGCTTTCTACCAAGGGTGTTGTGCTAAATATTCTCTCTACGACAGAAGACAGAATTAAGGCTCTCTGTGAAGCACACTGATGGTTTTATGTTTCTCCTTGGTCTTTGAGTCCCCATTTCTAGATCAGTCACCTAGAGGGACACTTTCAAGAAACATTAACAGATAATCCACACTGTGTCAAACATGGCACTCGCTGCCTTAGAAATTGTGTTTGCAGGAGCGCCTCCTGCAGTGCACTAGGCTGTTGGTTGCATGAGATGGCAGAGAAATGTGTGTTCATCCATGCAGTCATTGCTTTGTATTGGCCATGCAGATATTCACTCGGCAAATGTTCACTGGGAGCCTACAGCATACCAGGTGTTCTGCTGCCCGATCCTGTCATACCAGTCACGTAAGGAGACCTATCAGGAGAGATGGCCTGCTTTGCAGGGAGGTGTTTGCTCAGTTAGAGAAAAAGAAAGCCAAAGTTACCCTCACTCTCACCTCCACCCCAAAAGAAAGAAAGAACGTGAAGTCGCTCAGTTGTGTTCAACTCTTTGTGACCCAAGGTTGAGCCATGGAATTCTTCAGACAAGAATACTGGAGGGCTTCCCCTGGTGGTTCAGTGGGTAAAGACACCGCCTTGCAGTCCAAGGGGCGCCAGTTCGATCCCTGGCCTGGGAAGATCCCACGTGCCGCGGAGCAGCTGGACTGATGTGTCCAGTTACCGAGCCAGAGCTCTGGCGCGTGTGCGCCCAGAGCCGGTGCTCTGCAACGACAGTGGCCACTGTGATGGGAGGCCCACAGGAGCCAAAGAACAAAGACGGATGAAAATAGAGAAATGAAAGACCAATAGAAGTGGCCCACCCATGCCCCTCCCTCCCCACCCCACCCTCCAAAAGATAAATAAATAAAATTATATATATATAAAAAAAAGAATACTGGAGTGGGTAGCCTTTTCCTTCTCCAGGGAATTTTCCTAACCCAGGGATTGAACCCGGGTCTCCCTCACTGCAGGCAATTCTTTACTGTCTTAGCCACAAAAGAAAGCCCATCCACCCCAAAGGAAGTGCTCAATTAATATTGGCTGAATGAATGAATATATTATATTGTAAGCAGGAGTTAGCTAGAATCTGTGGAGACACTAGGGATGTAGAGGTGAATGATACCAGGTCCCTCCCATCAAGAATCTCATGTCATAGTTTAATGGAAAAGATGGAAATGTTAACAAATGAATGCCAATGGTGGTATCAACAGCTAACACTTATTGAGCTCTTACTCTGTCCAGGTAATGCTTTGTGCAAATTATCTCCTTTAGTCTTTATAATAGCTGTCTGTGAAATCTTTGATTAAAGAAGAAACCATCACAATGAGCAATTTTTTTTTTTTTTCTAAAAAAGGTGGGGGAGCAAAAAGCCAAGATTCAGACCAACCCAATGGGCTCTAAAACTTAGTCTCTTATACACTATTGACACTGTCTTTGGGTCTGGGCTTAAGCTTGACAGAGTTTTGGGAAACATCACTAAGATCACTGTGGGAGAGCTCTTTTTGTACAAGCTTTAGGGAGAAGTAGTAGAATGTAGCATGCAGATTATGGGGTCTTCTGTCACAAGATGATTGAGGCGTAGCAAAAATTTTGAAATGGTTCATCTTTGTTGCAGTTGCAACAATGGGACCTTGGAATCACCCAGTATGCCATTTCTCTGTCTATGGCTCTAAGGATGCCGAAGGGACCCAGAAGTAGTGGGAAAATGAAGTCTTCTGTTTCTTGAACCCTCAGCCACGCCAGGATGTGCAAGTGTGCCTGCTGCAGATTCAAAAGAAATGCCACTTGGTTCCATTTGTCTCATTTATGTGACATTTGTAAAAAGCCAAGACTATGGAGATGTACAACAGAGCAGTTGTTAGGAGTTGGAGTGGGGGGCAGGTTGGAGTAGGGGACTTAGAAGGGATAGCCTGAGGTTGGAGTGATTGATTGTGGTGATAGGTCCCCGAATGTGTACACGGGTTGAAACTCATAAAATTGTAAGTCAGAAAAGCCAATTGTACTATATGTTAATTTATACCAGCAGAAGTTCAGAAAGGACTAAGGGCACATACCTTGTTTTTATTTCTCATCCATTTGTCCGTGCACAAAAACATGGGCAGTCCTAGCATTTGATAACGTGGTAGGTTTAGAAGAAGGCTAATAAGAGGAAGATTGCTTCAACTTGGTCCCTGATTCTTTTCAAGTCATGTGAAGCTAATTTACCCTCCCGTGTACCATCTCTGTCATCAAGGTACTGAATGCCCTTTTTGAAAAGTGCCACGTGGGCAATGAGGGGTGCTGTGGGGGTGCTAAGGCACACTCCCCAAAGTAGTGGGAAGCTAGGTGAAAGAGCATTTTTGTGCCCAAGTTGCTGCCCCCAATCCTCAGACCCTTCACTTTCCAGCTTTGTATCAGTATTTGATGTGATTTCAGTTCCTGTTGGTACTTGGCAGCCCAGAGCAGGCAGACCTGAACTTCCATAGGCTCCATCCCCTGGGGACAGGGTGTCACCCACCAAACTTTCAGCAGAGACTAAGAACTTTGAGACCTTCCCTTCATGTGCTCTAGGGCAGCAGGACCACTCATTTCTGCCAGATTGGGGAGCTGCCCTTTTTCACTCTCCCTGTCTTACTTTTCGTCCTGACGTCGTGGGTGGGCCCTAGTCCCAGGCAGGAGGAAAAGAGAGGGAACGATTTGTCACCTATTATACTGAAACTGGACTAGCTCCAGTAATAGGTTATCATATTTTTTTAACAAGGTCCCCTCCATACTAATTGTTGGACTTTTGGCAAGGTGTTTAACCTTCTTTGATTCTTTGTTCATCTGGGACATGTGGTGCATAGCAACATCTGTCTTGCTTAACTCCCAGAATGATAGCGTTGGGCACATTTGTATGATGATAAGGGTGGGTTGAATAGGACTTAAGATATGATGGACCAACTGGGACACATGCCATGTTTTCCCATGGAATGGTGTGCTGTGATTTCCAACTTACTAAGTCACTCAATTGCAATTTGTGCCACCTAGATCTCATTTCATCCAGTTTATTTTCAAAGTCGTGAGAGGAGAGCCATGCTCAGTGAGCAAAACACTTCTGAAGTAAAATACAAACTCCCATTAAGGTATTCTGACATGTTAGACAGAATGCCAAATTGTTACTGTGATGCAGAATAATTAGGCAGCATTGAAATGCAGTTTTTATCATGACTGCAATTCATTTGTGTTTGCCTGCAGTCAAACCAAGCATCTTTTCAGGTGTGATCTTTTGGTGTAATAATGACCTAGCTCCTTTGTCCCTATCAGCTTTTGAGGAGAAGGCATCTTCTCCTGTGTTTATGGGTCCAAGCCCTCCTTTCCTCTGAACTCTCTTGATAGCTAGCTGGGACCACTCTTAAAACTATTGCTACATTTTTTTCTATGGTTTCATTGCTCCTCTATTTGCAGCATCCCTGATTGGTCTAGAAACCCCTCCAGGGCAAAAAGTATGAATGTATAGTGCCTTGTGCATGACTGATATCTAGGATTTAGCTCTTGAGTTGATAGTGAAAAACTAAAGATGTTGCCTTGAATTTTTTTTTTTTTTTTGGCCACTTCTATTGGTCTTTCGTTTATCTATTTTCATCCGTCTTTGTTCTTTGGCCTGCGTGGGCCTCCCATCACAGTGGCCTCTGTCGCTCAGAGCACCGGCTCTGGGCGCATGTGCTCCAGAGCTCTGGCTTGGTAGTTGGACACATTGGTCCAGCCACTCCGCGGACGTGGGATCTTCTCAGGCTAGGGATCGAACCGGCGTCCCTTGCACTGCAAGGCGATGTCTTTACCCACTGGACCCCCAGGGAAGCCCCTGTTGCCTTGGATTTTAAGAAGACAATCTGTTTTGTTTTGCTTTTTCATTTAGGAAAGCAAAAGGAAATGTGTTGATTACAGAAAATTTTGAAACATTGATTAACAAAACAGAGAAAATGAAGAGCTGTAATCTACCACTTAGGTCAACATATTCATCACTTATTCCAGCTTCCTGTGCACAGTTGCTGTGAATGGTGAATGATGATTGGTATGCTTAATCTCAAGATTTGCTGGCATGGCCAGTGCCTTCAGCCACCCCACAGACTAGTAGGGAAGAGAGGTACATGAGCCTTGTCCTATAGGCATTTGAGAGCCACTACTGGTATTGAGCAGGACCCTGAGAAGATGAAAATATTTTCAAGGATGGATATTTACCCATCAGCCATATGCAGGATGGTGTGAAGAACGCATGGCCTAAAGCCTGGAAGCCAGTGAGGAAGCCATTGCTAAGACACCACACATTTTGCTGTGTGGCCTGAAGACTAAGATGATATCACTCAACCAGAGGGACATCCTTCCCGAGTTACTCGCCTGGGGATTTCCAAGAGTGAAACTTTCCCCCCCTTTTAGCTCCTTTGTCCCTATCAGCTTTTGAGGAGAAGGCATCTTCTCCTGTGTTTATGGGTCCAAGCCCTCCTTTCCTCTGAACTCTCTTGATAGCTAGCTGGGACCACTCTTAAAACTATTGCTACATTTTTTTCTATGGTTTCATTGCTCCTCTATTTGCAGCATCCCTGATTGGTCTAGAAACCCCTCCAGGGCAAAAAGTATGAATGTATAGTGCCTTGTGCATGACTGATATCTAGGATTTAGCTCTTGAGTTGATAGTGAAAAACTAAAGATGTTGCCTTGAATTTTTTTTTTTTTTTTGGCCACTTCTATTGGTCTTTCGTTTATCTATTTTCATCCGTCTTTGTTCTTTGGCCTGCGTGGGCCTCCCATCACAGTGGCCTCTGTCGCTCAGAGCACCGGCTCTGGGCGCATGTGCTCCAGAGCTCTGGCTTGGTAGTTGGACACATTGGTCCAGCCACTCCGCGGACGTGGGATCTTCTCAGGCTAGGGATCGAACCGGCGTCCCTTGCACTGCAAGGCGATGTCTTTACCCACTGGACCCCCAGGGAAGCCCCTGTTGCCTTGGATTTTAAGAAGACAATCTGTTTTGTTTTGCTTTTTCATTTAGGAAAGCAAAAGGAAATGTGTTGATTACAGAAAATTTTGAAACATTGATTAACAAAACAGAGAAAATGAAGAGCTGTAATCTACCACTTAGGTCAACATATTCATCACTTATTCCAGCTTCCTGTGCACAGTTGCTGTGAATGGTGAATGATGATTGGTATGCTTAATCTCAAGATTTGCTGGCATGGCCAGTGCCTTCAGCCACCCCACAGACTAGTAGGGAAGAGAGGTACATGAGCCTTGTCCTATAGGCATTTGAGAGCCACTACTGGTATTGAGCAGGACCCTGAGAAGATGAAAATATTTTCAAGGATGGATATTTACCCATCAGCCATATGCAGGATGGTGTGAAGAACGCATGGCCTAAAGCCTGGAAGCCAGTGAGGAAGCCATTGCTAAGACACCACACATTTTGCTGTGTGGCCTGAAGACTAAGATGATATCACTCAACCAGAGGGACATCCTTCCCGAGTTACTCGCCCTGGGGATTTCCAAGAGTGAAACTTTCCCCCTTCACTGTGACTGAGCACCAAGGGTCTAAGGGAGTCCCTCACTGTAAGGGCAACAGGCCATTCTTTTTCTCTCTCTCCCTGACTGGCTGACCCCTCAAGCCATGCTGCAGACCTGAGTCGTCGGGGACTTACCTTTAACCCGCAAGGCAGTCACTGGGGTTCTGTGTTAAGAAATATCTTAGAGAATCTTTTTCAAGTCTACCCTTGTGACTTTCTAAGAAATTTAGATTTTTGTAACAATCAGGATGCTCCTGGTCAGAATGATACAGAACCAAAAACATTTCAAGCTAAAACAACGTGAAGACTTTTCATTTTATAGACAAGTTAGGGAGACCTAGAAATGGCGTACTTACCTAAGGCCTCATATCTGACATGGCAAAGTTGACCCGTGAATTTCTCTCCTGACTCCTTCTACCACGATCCAGCCACGAAATGCGTGTTGCTTGCAGGCTAGAGAAGATGGCTGAGCCACTGCAAGCAAGGCCTTTACAGCTGGGGCACCAGCAGTGAAGCCCAGACTCCAAGGAGTACTGTGATTTCAAAACAACTAAGAAGCAAGTAGACTCAACACTTACCATAATAAATCCCATTACAGTCCTTTTAGACACTCCCTGTGTTCTGCTCGGGTCAGAAAATTTCAGGAATAGGCTTTGATTTTAATGGCACCATAAACTGTGATCTGGAATGAAAACATGGGATTAGTGGGCTTGTTATACTGTAAAAGATACTAAGCTCTTCTGACTTTATGCCTTGCACCATTTGGGCTTCCCCAGTGGCTCAGCAGTAAAGAATCCACCTGCAGTATAGGAGATGAAGGAGATGTTGGTTTGATCCCTGGGTTGGGAAGATCCCCTGGAGAAGGAAATGGTAACCCACTCCAGTATTCTTGCCTGGAGAGATTCATGGACAGAGAAGCCTGGCCGGCTACAGTCCATGAGGTCGCACAGAGTCAGGTATGACTAAAGCAACTTAGCACACATGCACCACTTACCACCATTTAGGTTTAAAGGCCACTGTTCGAGTCTGCCATTAGAGCTAATCTCAGGAACAGGAAATGGCTAGAGCCTGCCTTTAGGAGGGGTGAGCTACACTAACCGTCAGGGGACCTTTATAGTGATAGCAATAGTTTGCTGCTTGTTCTTCATTGTCTACGCACTTAGGAAAGGGACATGAGAAAACATGAGCTACGTTTTTTTAGAAACTGAACCACAGTCATTCTCTCCTATTCCTACGCTTGTTTGTTTTTATTTGAACCCATAATCCTATTTCTCAATATTGCAAATCACCCCTTGTCAGACTCTTAGCACCCTTCTCTACATTTAGCAGCCACTTGAGGAGAACGCATGTGAGTTTTTGGAAAGCAGTGAATTCTCCCTTCTCCATATCCTTGGGTAAAACTGGAAGCACACAGACTTCTGTGTATCGATTTATAGAAGCTGATGACTCTATTCAAATGCTGCGACATTAGGTCTGTTGGAGACCTGGAGCCCGTTTGGCCACAGAGAATTGTTTTCAGGTTTGAAGGAAAAGTCACCCCCGAAAGTAGATTATGTGACATGTTCTATTTTTAATGAGTGTGTTTTTCTGGTTCAGGTTAGAGGTGTTGGTTCATCATTTTGATTCTTGACGAAGGATTCTGCTTCAACTCCCAGCTCTCTGGTGGATTAGAGTTTCACAAAAACATCTGCAGTACAGCAAAGGGTTCCGTGCTGTTCAACAGTGTTTGCTAGAAGGTTACCCCATGAACTTCTATCACTGGAAGCAGCCTTGTCAGTCTCTACTCCCAGCTGTAGGCAGGGGTCTGCAGCCTGGCTAGGGGAAATGGAGAGTTACTAAAAACGAGTGCTTTGCTATCAGTCAGGAACCAAGTGTGCTAGAGCAAATGGGCTGTATCCAATGCTCGGGTATTTCTTCTAGTATCTTCCATTTCACATACTCATCATTGCTAAGCATCGTGGATGCTTTGGGATTAAAGAGTCCCAAGGATTGGTCTTGAGGGAAAAAAAAACCATGACTGGAATTCTGATTAAGGGAGAACTTCCTTTTTGACGTATAATTCCTAAGAAATTTATTTCATATGAGAATCAGTCTTAGAGGAATTTCTCCCCCTCATTTAAACTGTCCTTTCTTTTCATTTTTCGGCTCCTGCTGACAACCAATGATGACATGGAGGCTATGTGTGTACCTCTGTGACCCAAGTTGCTAGGGAGACATCAAGTGTCTCAGACCAGAACAGTGGAGGGAGATCTGGGGTATCTTTTCAGCCCTTGACTTTCCAGCTTCAATTAGAAATCTGTTTGGTCGAGTTCTGGTTTCAGCTGTGTGTGGCCCCAGCCACAGCTTTCAGTAAACAGCTGCAGCACACAAGCAGCCTGGCCTTACTTGTTATCATCTCTACTAAGCTGCTGAGATAAGTACAGGGGGAGGGTGAATTAACAAGTGAAAGCGTGTGGAGTTTTAGTGTACGTTCTTAGGTTCATGAAGAAAAATGATGCTTGACAAATGACTGTTTTTGACTTTAAAGGAAAAAAAAAAAAGATCAAAAGGCTTTCAGATCTGTCCTCCTAAGTAGTATCAGATGTTTTTTTCATGTATCTCCATTCCTGCCTTTTTCTCTGGATTTGGAACAGTCTTTTGAGGGAGAAATTTGCCCCATCCAGAAGGCAGTATATCATGTTTTCCATTCTATATGCATTTTACTAGTCATCTACCGTGTTTCTGTGAACATTAAAATGAACCAAACCCTACAACCTAAATTTTGTTTTCTTGATGGAGATGGAAAAAGATTTTAGTTGAAATCAAGCAGCTTTCAGATAGAAACACTATTCTATTATGGCACAACGCAGCAGAAAAAAAAAAATCAGACTCCCTAACACAACACATGCTTCGCCAGGCCCTTGACAAATATGTTGGCCTGAAAGTAAACAAGCTGTATTCTCTCTTACTCATTAACTCTTCAGGCCACTTGCTGCTTAGCACCTTATACCCTGCTGGCTTGAGCCTGTGGCTTTGAAGACTATTAGTTTCCTGCCGAAGTCTGGCTCAGACAGAAAAAGACAAATTTAGAATACATTCTGCATTTGTTAGGCAAATATTTATTTATTGTCTGCACTGACCAAATATGGTGGTAAGGACTATAAGTACAATGAGAAGTGGAAGACTGGTAGTCTGCCTTCAAAGAGCTTAGAAGCTATTGAGGGGATTGAGTACACAGTCATACACACACATGCATGTTTGCACACACATGTATGCACACACAGCTGTGGTAGGGAAATAAGAGTTCATGACAGTTTGTGACTGAGGATCAGGGTGAATAGTGTGGACCACAGTTAATGCAGGTGAGTTTAGGGAAAGGAGGCCATCGCTGTGAGCTCAGAAAGCCAGTGAAGAGATGTTGGCAAAATGAAGCTTGAACTTGAATTAGAAGAACTGGAAGAACATCGAAAACATGGTATTGCCCAACTAAGGCAAGTAGTTGCTGAGGGCATCTTACTTGCTGAGTACCAGTGGCAAAGTGAAGAATAAGCCAGGCATCATCTAGGCTATCATGAAGCTTTTCCTGTAGTCTTGATTCTTTTAGCTATATTTTATTGGGTGGGCTATTAACAAATGTGCGAAGTTCTGTGAATAAGTTGAGAGTCCATTTGAACTGCCTGAATAGTAGAGACAGGCTGGAGGAGTGTGAGGGTGCGGTCTGACCTGGGTCATGTGGCAACATGCAAGAACAGGAAGGTCAAGAACTCAGATTACTTGTTTCATCATCTTGGGCCATATGAACACTCCCTGTCTTTTAAGACTGATTCAAGTTTATGTCTTCATCCTTTTCCGCAAACCGAACACATGCACCTATATTTTACACACAGGAGTTTTATTTTCTTTTGCCTATTTACTTTCATGTACTTATGGCCACATCAGCCTCAACTTTTAAATCTACTTCATATACTTAGTTCAAGGATCTGACAGAGTTTGAGCACAGTTCCCTGTGTTTCATTGCCACGTTGCCCGTTCCGATCCAATCAGCTGTGCCTCACAGGTTCAATCATACGGCTTTGAGAAGAGTGCAGGAGAAATGATTGTTATTTCAGGTACAGACAGTCATTGTTGGGAGAAAATGGAAGAGCACAAGCAGAGGATTAATATTTGACCCAAATATGGTGTGTTTGATAAACAGTGGGGATCCAGGTATCGCCGAGAACCAGGCTCGCTGTGGTGGGAAGTGGTGAGAATGTAGACTGGAAAGGTCAGTTGACGAACCTGGTTCTGTGTTCTAGGAGGTCATTTCAGGTATGCAAGAGGCCTGTGTTTTAGGAGGTCATTTTAGGTATGCAGGAGGAATGTCTTTGAGTCTCATTGCTATTGAGGAACATTCTGACTGCCCAGCTCTTGGAAAAACAGATGAGAAAATTCCTTCCCTGAATGGCGACTTGGGAAACAAATTGCTATTGCCCAGTGTATGGGTTTGACTTGAAGCTCCTAGGAACATCGTGAGAGAACCAGTGAAGAGATGTTGGCAAAATGAAGCTTGAACTTGAATTAGAAGAACTGGAAGAACATCGAAAACATGGTATTGCCCAACTAAGGCAAGTAGTTGCTGAGGGCATCTTACTTGCTGAGTACCAGTGGCAAAGTGAAGAATAAGCCAGGCATCATCTAGGCTATCATGAAGCTTTTCCTGTAGTCTTGATTCTTTTAGCTATATTTTATTGGGTGGGCTATTAACAAATGTGCGAAGTTCTGTGAATAAGTTGAGAGTCCATTTGAACTGCCTGAATAGTAGAGACAGGCTGGAGGAGTGTGAGGTGCGGTCTGACCTGGGTCATGTGGCAACATGCAAGAACAGGAAGGTCAAGAACTCAGATTACTTGTTTCATCATCTTGGGCCATATGAACACTCCCTGTCTTTTAAGACTGATTCAAGTTTATGTCTTCATCCTTTTCCGCAAACCGAACACATGCACCTATATTTTACACACAGGAGTTTTATTTTCTTTTGCCTATTTACTTTCATGTACTTATGGCCACATCAGCCTCAACTTTTAAATCTACTTCATATACTTAGTTCAAGGATCTGACAGAGTTTGAGCACAGTTCCCTGTGTTTCATTGCCACGTTGCCCGTTCGATCCAATCAGCTGTGCCTCACAGGTTCAATCATACGGCTTTGAGAAGAGTGCAGGAGAAATGATTGTTATTTCAGGTACAGACAGTCATTGTTGGGAGAAAATGGAAGAGCACAAGCAGAGGATTAATATTTGACCCAAATATGGTGTGTTTGATAAACAGTGGGGATCCAGGTATCGCCGAGAACCAGGCTCGCTGTGGTGGGAAGTGGTGAGAATGTAGACTGGAAAGGTCAGTTGACGAACCTGGTTCTGTGTTCTAGGAGGTCATTTCAGGTATGCAAGAGGCCTGTGTTTTAGGAGGTCATTTTAGGTATGCAGGAGGAATGTCTTTGAGTCTCATTGCTATTGAGGAACATTCTGACTGCCCAGCTCTTGGAAAAACAGATGAGAAAATTCCTTCCCTGAATGGCGACTTGGGAAACTGGAATAAGAGTTTGCTGAGATTGATTCCCAGTGTATGGGTTTTTGACTTGAAGCTCCTGCAGATTGCTCTATGAGAAGAGCTTTGGTGATTTCTCTTCCTCCTGGGGCATGTACTGCCCTCTGGGGAGTCTGAGGAGACTCCTGGGAGGTGAGGGCATCCTTCAGTGTAGCCCGATTCCCTGAGAGTCCCGTATTAAACACCTTCCCCCAAGAGGACTGTGTCCTTCAAAGGCAAAAATGGAAGAGATTTAAAAATCTCCCCCACCTCCTGCCCCTCTAGATGAATGTGAGATACATGTGTAATACACATGCCTCCTTTTTTTGGAAGATCCCCCAGCCTCCCAGCTAGGGTCAGTTTTTTAATAATGCCTACTGCCCATCTTAAAATATTTACATTTATTTATGTATTTTTAAGGTATTATAAAATAACCATTTATTAAATTTTAGTATAGAATTTACAGTATTTGCATCCTCTGGGAGATTCAGGAAAGTATACAAAGTGCCTTTCACACCAAGCATGCAAAGAAAATCAACTTGGCATTTTGTTGTCATTCTTTCCAATATTTTATACATGTTGTATATTATTTAAAATGAAATTAGGACAATGTGGTGCATAGAAGACTTTTTTGGAAGAATAAAATTGATCAATATTTTATTTCACTTCACCACAAAGGGATTTTAAATAAGAAATATTGTAAGCTCAGCTTTCATGCATTTCTTTCTTAATTAATTAATGTTTTTATTGATGTAGAGTTGATTTACAACATTGTTAGTTTCTGCTCTACAGCAAAGGGAGTCAGTTATACATACACATACACTTTTTCTTTTAAACTTCTTGGTGCTGGAGAAGACTCTTGAGGATCCCTAGGACAGAAGAAAAGATCAATCCAGTCAATCTTTAAGGAAATAACCCTGAATATTTATTGGAAGGACTGATGCTAAAGCTCCATTACTTTTGACCACCTGTTGCGAAGAGCCAATTTACTGGAAAAGACCCTGATGTTGAGAAAGATTGAGGAGAAGGGATCACTGACTCAATGTGATGCAAGTTTGAGCAGACTCTGGGAGACAGTGAAGGACAGGGAAGCCTGGCATGCTGCAGTCCATGGGGTTGCAAAGAGTTGGACACAACTTACCACTGAACCACAACAACAGTTTAGTATTGAATATAGCCGACTAACAAACAATACTGTGATAGCTTCAGATGAGTAGTGAAGGGATTCAGCCTACATACACTCTTTTTTTGTTTTTGTTTTTTATTCCCATATACGTCATTACAGAGTACTGAGTAGAGTTCCCTGTGCTACATGGCCAATTCTTATTAGTTATCTGTTTTATATATAGCAGTGTGTATGTGTCAATCTCAGTCTTCCAGCTTACACTGCCTTCTCTGGTAACTACCAGAGAAGTTTGTTTTCTATATCTATGACTCAACTTCTGTTTTGTAATAAGTTCATTTGTACTATTTCTTTAGATTTTACATATAAGCAATATCATATAATATTGGTCTTTCTCTGTCTGACTTACTTCACTCTGTATAACAATCTGTAAGTCCATCCATGTCATTGCAAGTGGCATTACTTAATTCTTTGTACATAAGAGTTTTGTATCCATTTTTTTCCCTTAGCATTTCCCCATATCACTAAATATTCCTGGTGGTTATATAGTTGAACAGAAATGCACTTAAATATTCACGTATTTGGGCAAATGTAATTGTCCGCATCCCCTCTTCCCAAATAATTCAAATACATACCTTTATGTGTAAACACTTCAACACCTCTCTATTTCCTTACTCCAGCTTTCAAGAACTGAAGTTACTAGGGGAAAGGGTGTGAAATTTTAAGATCTTGTTACAGAGTTCCAAAGGGCTTGCTAGAAAGAGTGTACTGATACATACACTTGCATGGGCAGTACATGAGTACATGCCTACTCTAGCCTCTCTGGCACTAAGCAATAGCATAGCTTGTAATCCACATCAGCTGCAGAGCTGGAAAGTGCCTCCAGGGCCGCACCCTTGATATTAACTTAATGACGCTCAACATATATCAGGCACAACATACATGTTTGTTGAATAAGCCACTGCCAACAGGGAAAGTGACAGGATCCATTAGGATGGCATATGATTTGCTCCAGGTCTGTGGGGACATCAAGAGGTAATTAATTGAAGCCTCTGTAGCAGAAAGTGGTAAAGAGATGGGATTGAAAATGAAGGGGTCGTGAGCAAGGATGCTGTTAAATACTTTGGAACTTAAATCGGGTCAGGGAGAGCAGGTGTTAAAAATACAATGTGGGGGCTTCCCTGGTGGTCCAGTGGGTAAGGGCACCACCTTGCAGTGCAGGGGGCACCAGGTGGATCCCTGGCCCGGGAAGATCCCACGTGCCGCGGAGCGGCTGGACCAATGTGTCCAATCACCTAGCCGGAGCTCTGGAGCGCATGCGCCCAGAGCCAGCGCTCTGCGACAACAGAGGCCACCGTGATGGGAGGCCCACACAGGCCAAAGAACAAAGATAAATAAATGAAAGACCAATAGAAGTGCCCCCACCCCCCATCCCCAAATACAATGTGGTCTACTCTGTGCGGCAAAGCCCAGGTGACTGCAGAGGAAGACTGTGTATTATTTCAGTGGAAACATCAATAGATGAAACCCTGGACTCTATGGGATAGGTCTCAGGCTGGACCTAAGAAGAAATAAGAACTGGATAGGTGACAGGGTGGTCAGGCTGTAATAATAAACATCATATTTTTACACTCATTCTTTCCTTTATTCAGTCATCTGCTAACATAGCTTTTTTGAATCGGCACTAATTTCTTAGTGGAGATTTAGCTATGAACATAGCATTGGATCTCCCTTTCTAGTACTTCCTTCAGATGTATTGGGGGAAGACGCTGGTAAAAGGTTTTCACTGTGGACCTAAAGCAATCATCTTGACTTTCTAAGAGACTGACTGAGCAAGACACACTATTCTCTGGCCACAAAGGCCTCATTGTTCTAGTCGTCCAGTCATGAGCGACTCTTTGGGATCCCATGGACTGTAGCTTGTGAAGCTCCTCTGTCCATGGAATTCTTCAGGCAGGAATACTGGAGTGGATTTCCGTTTCCTTTTCCAGGAGATCTTTCCGACCTAGGGATCGAACTCGGGTCTCCAGCATTGCAGGTGGATTCTTGTATATTTGAGCCACCAGGAAAGCCCTCCTTGCTGCTCCTCAAGTATACCAGGCATGCTCCCACCACATGGCCTTTGCACTGACCCTTCAGTGTGGCATAGGCCTTTCTCAGGTACCCACTGGACCAAATCCTTCATCTCATTCAAGTCTTTGCTCATCTCTTACATCAATCAGGCCTACACTGACCACCCTATCTAATTTATTAATCTTATTATTTTAAACACCTAATTCTGGCACTCCTAATTCCCCTTACTCTATTTCCCTGTTTTCATCAAATCGTCCTACATTTTTTATTATACTGCAAAAGAGTCAGACATGACTAAACAAGAATAGCAACATAATGTACCAATTTATTATTCTGATTGTGTATTTTCTGCCCTCCCTGCCCCCAACGTTTCTGTGAAAGCAAATCTTTGTCTGTTTTGGTCATGCTGTATCCTTGAAGCCTAAATAGTCTCCTGCACACCGTAGAAGATCATTATATTTGTGGAATGGAAACCTGATCATGTGATTGACAGCACTGATATTGATGCACATGTTCAGAATTTCCCCCATCTCCTGGACTCGGGACTCCAGATTGAAGTTTGAAGAAACACCCTGCTCCATTCCTTTGGTGGGAGTCCTGAGATCAGCAGGAGAAATAAGACAGCATGGGGGAAACTTGGGATTAGAGTGCCCTGGGTGTCTCTGTCGTGGTAAGGGTAATGCTGGCCAGCATCTCAGAGCTGTTTAAGTCAAGGACCTTGTCCAGATGTTAATACCAGATTTTCTTGGCTGCTGCTACCACTGTTCCTGCAGTCTCCACCCTTCCTTCACTGTGATCTGTAGTCTCAGCAAACACATGCTCACTGCCACTTAACATTAGTAGGACATGTCCCATAGCCCAACTCAGGCCTGCCTTCAACTGCCCGGATAAGTGATGACTATAGGAACAAGAATCACTAGGGGTAGACTCTTTGGGAAATAGTGCTACAGTCTCAGTATGGGCAGCTGAGGGCCTGCGAGATGCGGGGGCCTTTCTGAGCTAGTTGGAAATCTTGATTGAATCTCAGGGCTGTTACTCATCTGTTTTAGGGTGCCAGTAATGGGCTGCAGGGAGAAGCACATCTGGTTTGTGCTGAGTCATCCACTTGTATTTGTACTTTGCCTTCCTTGGAGGAGTCCAAGGTTGCTCTACAATGACTTGGTTAAAATTAGCACTGACAGAGAGCTCCTTAAAGCATCTTGTGAAAAGTCTTCCAAAATAAATCAACATGGGGTTTAGTCATTCTCCTTGCTTCTTTCTTCAACTGGAAGTGATTTTAATGGGAAGATGAGCCAGTAAGATCTTGCTGGCTGTCAGTTTTGAAGATATAGGTTGTAATAAGTCAGGGGGATAAGATAAAAAGGGTCACATAAGTCAAAGGCCAGCTGTGTCACTACCTTGTGTGACCCTGCATGAATTCCTTAACCTGTGTGATGTTCCCATGTCTCATATGTGAAAGGTGGGGCTCACAACATCTCCTTTGCCAAGAGTCACAAGATTTGTGATTAAGTGGAATAGTGTATGTGAGGTCTACTTTTTGGTGTATATAGGCCCTCAACAAATAGGAACAGAGTGATACTGGTAACTGGTTCTGATACATCCTTCAAGTGAGTATGTCCAGTACCAAGCTCATTACATCCTCCCCTACTGTTCCCATTGAGAACTGCTGTGCCTCCGCTTCCCTGTAGCTCTCGAGGATCAGCAGTCACTCAGAATCCTTGACGGCTCATCTTTTCCTCGCCAGCACTTCTGGAACTCTGGTTCTGCATCTCATCACTTAGTATAGGGATGGTTTAACCTGTACTTTTTCATCCACCCCAACCTCCTGGAAATTCAGCTACTAGGATGGAACAACTGTTTGTCCTCTCCCATCCTTCTGGGACAAGCTGGCACAGAATAGGTCCTCACTAAAGACTGGCTAGCATTAAAGTCTATGTGTGACAAGGTGTCCTGAGGGAGGGTTAAATGTCGTTTTCACTGTCTTTTTTTTTTCAATGTTATTGATTGATTGATCTGGCTGCACTGGGTCTTAGTTGCCACACTTGGGATCTTTGATCTTGGTTGTGCCATGTGAACTCTTAGTCGTGGCATGTGGGATCTTAGCTTCCTGATCAGGGATGGAACCTAGGCCCCCTGCATTGGGAGTTTGACATCTTAGCCACTGGACCATCAGAGAAGTCCCATTGCCACTATCTGAAATGCCTCTGTGTATTTATTTGCACACATGTATATCCTTGCTTCCTTCATGGTTGCCCATGTTACTCCTGTGTCATGTTGGGAAAGGCTCGATGCCCGGACAGTTCATTGTGCACCAAGATCCTTGCCATTCTTACCATTCACAGCTATGTCCCAAGCCCAGAGCCTAGTGTTCTGTGACCATCTTTTCCAAATGTGAGCAAATCTTGCCTGAAACTGAAGTCAACACACAGAAAAGCAAAGCTAAGAGATGGAGAAGAGACGCTGAGCACCGCTCACATTTTTCAAACCCTCAGACCGAAGCCAGCACGTACCTGTGACATCCCATTTGTGAGCCAATAAATCTCTATTGTTACTAAAGCTCATTTGACTGAGGTGCCTGCCATTTGCAATCAAAAGAGGACTGACTAATACACTTTCTCTCCTGTACCTCCTAAAGCTTCAGGAAAATCAAAAGGAACTTTTCATCAGCAAAAGGTCATACATCCTGGTATTAAAGTTTCTTTTTCTGCCTTGATCAGTTCAGCAATGCAGAGATAATGATGCCACTTGAGACAGAAGCCTTGGTAACAGCCTAAGGAGCACCTCAAGTGCTACTGAGGGTGGGTACTTGATCAAGGAAGTGACACTTGCATTGACTTTCTCATTGAAAGATGAGAAGCAGCCAGGTATGAGCTTATCTAGAGGAAGAACATTCCAGGTAGAGGAGAGAGCAAGTATTGGCTTGATGAAAAAGTTTTGTTTACCTTTTTCCTTGGGATCTGATGGAAAACCCCTAACAAAACTTATTTGGCCAGCCAATACATAGTCCCAGAAACAGGAAAGGGCCAACTGTTGGTTTTAGAACTCTCTAGAAGGTCCACATGGCTTTTTTTCAATGTTATTGATTGATTGATCTGGCTGCACTGGGTCTTAGTTGCCACACTTGGGATCTTTGATCTTGGTTGTGCCATGTGAACTCTTAGTCGTGGCATGTGGGATCTTAGCTTCCTGATCAGGGATGGAACCTAGGCCCCCTGCATTGGGAGTTTGACATCTTAGCCACTGGACCATCAGAGAAGTCCCATTGCCACTATCTGAAATGCCTCTGTGTATTTATTTGCACACATGTATATCCTTGCTTCCTTCATGGTTGCCCATGTTACTCCTGTGTCATGTTGGGAAAGGCTCGATGCCCGGACAGTTCATTGTGCACCAAGATCCTTGCCATTCTTACCATTCACAGCTATGTCCCAAGCCCAGAGCCTAGTGTTCTGTGACCATCTTTTCCAAATGTGAGCAAATCTTGCCTGAAACTGAAGTCAACACACAGAAAAGCAAAGCTAAGAGATGGAGAAGAGACGCTGAGCACCGCTCACATTTTTCAAACCCTCAGACCGAAGCCAGCACGTACCTGTGACATCCCATTTGTGAGCCAATAAATCTCTATTGTTACTAAAGCTCATTTGACTGAGGTGCCTGCCATTTGCAATCAAAAGAGGACTGACTAATACACTTTCTCTCCTGTACCTCCTAAAGCTTCAGGAAAATCAAAAGGAACTTTTCATCAGCAAAAGGTCATACATCCTGGTATTAAAGTTTCTTTTTCTGCCTTGATCAGTTCAGCAATGCAGAGATAATGATGCCACTTGAGACAGAAGCCTTGGTAACAGCCTAAGGAGCACCTCAAGTGCTACTGAGGGTGGGTACTTGATCAAGGAAGTGACACTTGCATTGACTTTCTCATTGAAAGATGAGAAGCAGCCAGGTATGAGCTTATCTAGAGGAAGAACATTCCAGGTAGAGGAGAGAGCAAGTATTGGCTTGATGAAAAAGTTTTGTTTACCTTTTTCCTTGGGATCTGATGGAAAACCCCTAACAAAACTTATTTGGCCAGCCCAATACATAGTCCCAGAAACAGGAAAGGGCCAACTGTTGGTTTTAGAACTCTCTAGAAGGTCCACATGGCTAGAGCTTTGTGACACAGAAGATGGATAGGAGTTGAAAGGTAGCCAAGGGTCACAGGTATCTTGTAGGAAAAGGCATGGTGTAGGCAATGAGGAGTTGTTTTGGAATCTCCCTCTATCTGACGTGAGATTGGAGAAAAAAAATGGGTGACAACAAAGACAGTGCAGACTTGCAGGCATTCAGTCACATCACAGGGTGGCTTGCCTGGCTTGTAGTGTGCCATTTCGTGTGGCTCTACAAGATGGTGCCTGCAAGGTTGTAGGAGGAAACCCACGGCTGTACTACCAACCTAGCAAAGCCAATGAATCATCCTTCTGTTTTGATCATATAGTTAAATATATTCTGTTTGATCCTTTAGGAAGTTAGCAGAACTGGGAATAAATGGCTCAGGTTTGAGACATAAATTACCCTCTCACATTCACCAGGGCTTAATTTAGCGATTGCTTCCTCGTTGCTATAGATGGGCCAGCTGTACATGCTCTCTGAGCATGAGCACCTTACTCTCAGAATTTTGCTTGGTTTCCACATGGGGAGCACCATAAAATATGAACTCATAGCATTAATAAATTGGATATTATGAAGCTCATCATAATTCAGACATGCTGTTGATTTAATAGTAGGGAAATATTATGGAAGTACATCTTGCTAAGTCCTGGGACAGTATGCTTGTAAAATACCTTGAAATCCTGTTTATTCTCTGGCACTGAAAGTATCCTTTAGTCATTAATGTGCACATGTTCTGAATAAGGAAAGTGCCATTTAAGAAGATAGGATAATGTACTTTAATTCATCTCAATTCAACATTCGTAGATGCTGTGCTTGTATGGATTTGCAATCCAGAAAGAATATTCTGTTCTCATTATGGAGAATGATTGGATGAAAGGGCAAGAGATGAAGCAGGGAGTCTTATTAAGTACATTACTGATACACTCTGGGGAAGAGAAGATACTAGCATGAGCTAGGAAAGTGAAAATGGCATGTGGTCAGCTACAGATATTTGGGGGCTACACCATCAAGACTTGGGGACAGATTTGATGTGGGGACATAGGGAGAGATGAGAATCAAATGTCTGTAGAATCAACAGACAGGAGATAACTGACTGGGACAATGATGGTGCTTTGGAAATCTATTTTGGGATGATGTTGCCCAATAGGCATTTGGAAAGAAGGTGTAGAGCTGAACATCTAGTTAAGTTCAGAAGATTTATGAATAGTTTTGGAGATTACCCCATCCCCACCCCCTAAAGATGATTATTAAAGCCTTGGAAATGGTTGAGCGCCTCAAGTAAGGAAGTGTAGCATGAGAAGGTGCCACAGATGGAGGCCTGCAGAGTCCCATGCAGTCCACCCTGCAGTCATCCATAATGCCTTGCCCCATTGGTTGATTAGAACCATTGGGTCCATCTTGATTTGGGATTGAAGACTTATGCTGTGGAAGGAGATTTTTGGGAACATTCAGATTCTACCACTGGAAGCCTGTTTGATGGCTGAGTGGTGGACCTCAAACACTGAGAATAAACATTACATCCTCTCAGGATTCAGCTGTGGATCCCTAATTTAACCTATAAACATGTTCCAAAATAGGAAGTGATTTCTTTCTGAGGTTTATTTGGGGGCAGAGCCAGCAGCAAAATGAGTTATTGACATCCTGAACTGTAGACCAAGATGAGAAACAATCATGCAGAGGTTTTGTATCTTTTTTTAATTCCATGAGGAGAACATAGGTAGATGGTTTCACTGATTGTTTCATGTAAGGTTTTTTTTTTTTTTTTTTTTTTTTAAGATTTATTTATTTATTTATATATTTTGGGCGGGGGTCAGGTTGGGGAGGGAGGGGAGCAGGCGGGCCACTTCTATTGATTTTCATTTCTGTTTTCATCCGTCTTTGTTCTTTGGCTCCCGCGGGCCTCCCATCGCGGTGGCGTCTGTTGTCATGAGCGCCAGCTCTGGGCGCATGCGCTCAGAGCTCCGGCTCGGTGATTGGACACATCAGTCCAGCAGCTCCGTGGCACGTGGGATCTTCCCAGGCCAGATCGAAGCCCGCTGGCGGTGCGTTAATACATGATACACTCTGGGGCAGGGTGGTCAGGCTACAGATATTTGGGGCTACACCATCAAGACTTGGGGACAGATTTGATGTGGGGACATAGGAGAGATGAGAATCAAATGTCTGTAGAATCAACAGACAGGAGATAACTGACTGGGACAATGATGGTGCTTTGGAAATCTATTTTGGGATGATGTTGCCCAATAGGCATTTGGAAAGAAGGTGTAGAGCTGAACATCTAGTTAAGTTCAGAAGATTTATGAATAGTTTTGGAGATTACCCCATCCCCACCCCCTAAAGATGATTATTAAAGCCTTGGAAATGGTTGAGCGCCTCAAGTAAGGAAGTGTAGCATGAGAAGGTGCCACAGATGGAGGCCTGCAGAGTCCCATGCAGTCCACCCTGCAGTCATCCATAATGCCTTGCCCCATTGGTTGATTAGAACCATTGGGTCCATCTTGATTTGGGATTGAAGACTTATGCTGTGGAAGGAGATTTTTGGGAACATTCAGATTCTACCACTGGAAGCCTGTTTGATGGCTGAGTGGTGGACCTCAAACACTGAGAATAAACATTACATCCTCTCAGGATTCAGCTGTGGATCCCTAATTTAACCTATAAACATGTTCCAAAATAGGAAGTGATTTCTTTCTGAGGTTTATTTGGGGGCAGAGCCAGCAGCAAAATGAGTTATTGACATCCTGAACTGTAGACCAAGATGAGAAACAATCATGCAGAGGTTTTGTATCTTTTTTTAATTCCATGAGGAGAACATAGGTAGATGGTTTCACTGATTGTTTCATGTAAGGTTTTTTTTTTTTTTTTTTTTTTTTTAAGATTTATTTATCTATTTATATATTTTGGGCGGGGGTCAGGTTGGGGAGGGAGGGGAGCAGGCGGGCCACTTCTATTGATTTTCATTTCTGTTTTCATCCGTCTTTGTTCTTTGGCTCCCGCGGGCCTCCCATCGCGGTGGCGTCTGTTGTCGCAGAGCGCCAGCTCTGGGCGCATGCGCTCCAGAGCTCCGGCTCGGTGATTGGACACATCAGTCCAGCAGCTCCGTGGCACGTGGGATCTTCCCAGGCCAGGGATCGAACCGGCGCCCCTTGCACTGCAAGGCGGTGTCCTTATCCACTGGACCACCAGGGGAAGCCCTCATGTAAGTTTTATCCCCTCAGTTTTTAGTTCTTTTGGAGCATGAGTTTGATCTCATAATTTTTGAATCTTTCTACTGTTCCAAAAACAGTGTAGGCAAAAAGTCGTATGGAGAAACCATTGCCTCAAGAGCTCTTTATATAAGGCTGGAAGTCAGAAATACCAAGGGGACCAGCAGTAATAAAGACAAAAAGAAACATTGGAAGACTCACTCTAAGGAACTTGATCATAGCATTTCTTATAATACATATCCCACCAACATTGTTACTAAACAGGCAGGGCCACTTTGGAGTTAGAATTAATGCCATATGAAGTAATAAGTTTGCAAAGAAATTGATAAATGGCTATAGCATCTTCACCTTGGTTCACAGTAAAATGAGGACTTTAGGGCTGCACAGATTCTGCCCAGCAGGATTGATGAGTGGGTGCATGTTTAACCCAACTACTTTTTTATGACCTCTTAATTCCATCAGGAACTTCTCAGACACAACATCATGGTCAGTAGTTAATTTTTGATATAAGTAATATTTAATGGAGGTTGAGTAGATTAATATTAGCCTGGAATATAGACCTGGGACCATTCTAATTGTTTTACAGAGATTATTTCATTGAATCCTTAAAATAACCCTGTTATCTTTTTTTTTTTTTTAAGATTTATTTATTTATTTTGGGCGGGGGTCGGGTTGGGGAGGGAGGGGAGCGGGCGGGCCACTTCTATTGGTCTTTCATTTCTCTATTTTCATCCGTCTTTGTTCTTTGGCTCCTGTGGGCCTCCCATTGCGGTGGCGTCTGTCGTTGCAGAGCACTGGTTCTGGGCGCATGCGCTCCAGAGCTCCGGCTCGGTAATTGGACACATCTGTCCAGTCGCTCCGCGGCACGCGGGAGCTTCCCAGGCCAGGGATCGAACCGGTGCCCCTTGCACTGCAAGGTGGTGTCCTTACCCACTGGACCACCAGGGGAAGCCCAGATTTTATCTTTTGATCATTAAAATCGATGCCAGTTCTTTTGCACATAGTTGAGTAGAGTTGGGCTGAGTTCATGGAACCTTGCCAAGGACTGTTGAAACCTTTGTCAATGGCTATGAACTAGAGACTAGAGAAGACCAAGAGAATTTGGAGCATTTTTCCAGTAGCTCTTCTTATCACCTACCCGAGTTCTACATTTCTCTGTGAAGACATTGGCCACTGGTCATAAAACTGGCAGACTTGACAGCACATCAGTTATTCTCACGTACCTTCTCTGTTATAGCCTTTTATGGAATTGTTTAAAGGACAATATGATTTGATGTTACTCAAGTCTAAGAAGACCTCGAATGGTAAACTGATCCATGTAAGAAAGCCTTCCTAGATTAGATTGAATCATCTTTGACTTACTCTGTGGTGACTCGTCCAATTAATTTCAGCTGAGGCTGTTGGAAAAAGGAACAACCTTATCATCATCATTATCATCATTTCATACCAGCCATTAATCACATTTGTACCATGCCAGGCACGTTAGAGCCATTATTTTAATTAATTTTACAAAAAGAAATCTCTGTAAGGCAGGGATTATTATGCTGACTTTATAAAAGAGGAAACTGGTATTCTGAGAGCTAAGTAATTTTCTCATGATAGCGCAGCTAATAAGCAGTAGATCTATGATTTGAAATGAGTTACGCTTTAGCTGGGCTTCCTAGGTGGCTCAAGTGGTAGAGAACCTGCCTGCTAATGCAGGAGATGCAGGTTCGAACATTAGGCCAAGAAAATCCCCTGGAGAAGGGAATGGCTGCATAACCACTCCAGTATTCTTGCTTGGGAAATCCCATGGACAGAGGAGCTTAGTGGGCTACAATCCATGGGGTCACAAAGAGTCAGAGAAGACAGAGCACACACACAACAAAAATGCTTTAGTCACTTTCCACAAGACCTCCCTGTGTCACTCTATGGCCACATCTGTCCCCTCTCCCAAATCTCTGGTAACTAATTTGTTTGCTTTTTAACTTGTGTTTTTCCTGTTACTGATATTCTTTATTATTATGATCATGAAAGAATTCCAACGTAGACTAGATATAAAATAACATTTCTTTCTCTTCCCTGCATGCCATAAAGATCAAACAAAAGTTAATATTTTGCCTCAGGTCTATCCATGCTTTTAATTAAAAACAATTTGAAATAATGGTAGATTCATAAGAGGTTGCAAAGAAAGGTATAGTCCTGAGCACCCTGCCCGAGCTTCTTCCAGTGTTAACATATTACCCAGCTATAGTGCAGTTGTCAAAACCACTGACAGTCCTTAGAGCTTCGTCAGGTTTCTCCTGCTGTATGTGCACTCACATGGGTGTTGTTTCATGTGGTTTCATGATGTGTATAGCATGGTGTAACCACCACCACAATTAACATACCTCACTGTACACAAGACGTCACTGACTTACTCCTTTATAGCCACACCGGTCTCCTCTCCCCATTCCTGATCTCTAGCTACTACCTGTTCTCCATCACTCTAATTATGTTGTTTTACAAATGTCACATGAGAGGGGTTATACAGTATGTAACCATTTGAGCTGGGCCTTTCTTACCTAGCATAATTTCCTTGAAGTTCTTTCAAATTGCTGCATGTAGCATGCTGGATGTTATGGATAGACTATGGTTTAACCAGTTATCCATGGGAGGACATTTGTATGATTTATAGTTTTCGAAAATACATCTTCTTTGCTCTGGGATAAATGCCTGAGGGTGCCATTGCTACGCCTCATGGTCTAGTACATTTTTAGTTTGAAAAAATGTGTCAAAGTATTTCTTGCGAGGCTGTCCCTTTTCCCTTCTTGTTAATTTACATTTCCAAGATGATATTTGACGTAGAACATCTTTTTATATGTTCCTTGGCCATTAGCCCTTTCTTTTCCTTGAAATTCCTGTCCCTGTTATTTGCCTATCTCTTTTCCTAATGATCTTTTTGGCCCTTTTCTTACTGATTTCTTGCAGTTCTTCATTTATTGTTGATGGTAAATCCTTTTGTTGGTGAAATATATTACACATTTTCCAGCTCGTGACATATTGGGTTAATTTGTTTATGATAACTTTTTTATGCTACATTTAAATTTTTCATGTAATCACATTCATCATTCTTTCCCTATATGGTTTGTGGGTTTTGTGGTCTTGAATAAGAAATCCATTTGCAGTTTATTCATAGTTAAGACTTCATAGAGACTCAAAGAATCTCTTTGCTCATAATTTATACCCAGTACTACTGTTCCTGCTGATCTGATTTTGAAGTACTTCACTCATCAGTACATTGGCAGAGGTCATGGAAATTCTAGACACACTTGTTACTCTTATACCAGCAAATAGTGCTGATTTTCAACTCTCTCAGTTCATTATACTTGCTGCCCACCACTCATGTACTAATTCACTCCTATTCATCCTTCTGGAGACAACTTCACATCCACTCCTCTGGGAGGATTCCTTTGACAATTTTTCAAGTCTGTTTTTCCTCCGAGATCACACATTACCCTGTTCTCCCCTGGTTGGAGTGCTGTTCACACTGCAGTGTAGCAGCGTATTTATGCCCCAGGTCCCCCACGTGACTATGGCTCCTTGAGAGAGGAGACAGTACCAGTCTATTTAACAGTTGTATTCCTCAGTGCAGTGCCTGATCCTATGATGAGTGACTCGTAACCTTGATGGAATGTGGGGATGTGGAAGATGCATGGAAAATAAGTCAACATCAGATCTCCCAAAGCATGGTGGCTCAGTGTGCGTGGTGTAGAGGAAGCTCTCTTATTATCCACAACTCCCTTCCTCAGGAGGGAAGTCGGCTGCCCAGGGCTCTGTGGGCTGAGATGCTAAGAGGAGACAATACTGTCTGGGGGTCACAGGGTACAGTGTAGTGTTTCATACTCAAGGCTGTCGGGGAGCCTTGGTAGTGGAAGGAGTGGGTAGGTAAAGCCAGAGTGAAGGAAAGTCAAGAACCAAGAGCTACAGGAAAGTAACACAGAAGCACAAGTAGGCAGAAAACCTTATATTGTTCTTCCTCCTCTGTTTAAGGAAGCAGAGAAGTGTGTCAACTGTTTGGGAAAGCTTTTGCTCCATCCAAGATGGTTAAACTCACTGGTGGTCTCTCCCTCATCTGATACGGACACATGGACACAGACATGTGGTCTGTCCAAGGGAGATCGACCATACCTGCGTGAATTCCTGGCTGTTCCCTTGTGTCCGATGAAAGAATCATGTACTTTCCTTCTGGACTCAGTGTAGCTCCTGAAAATCATTCTGTGGGCAACTGAGGAGAAGATAGGGCCTCTTTTCCGGCAGCCCCTGCTGCTCCCGGGCTCCGATTGCCTTCAGGAAGCAAGAAGGCTCTTTTTAATTAAAGCTGAAAGCCTAATCTTCTGTCAGAGTAACCTGTTGCAGCCAAAATAGACACTCCCGGATGCTGCCTGGAACAAAATATGCGACAGCCAGGCAGCTGAAGAGGAAAATGGAAAATAAAGAGCAAGTTTCGAGAAAGCCTGAGACACGGTGAACAGTTTCATCATCTTTACTGAACTGGAAGCGGCTGTCCAAAAGTGAACTCTTATTTCAAATTTGTGGTAGATTAGAGGAAAGGACATTCCCTTAGGTGAGCTTTGCTGCTCATCAGGTGAAGTGAAGGGCAGAAGAGGCACACGGGGCAACATGCACTCACCCCAGGCTCGACTGCTTCGTTACTCAGCACAGTGCCACTCCTTTTAAATTTTCTCTTTAATCATGCCTAATTCACAGTGTCACAGTGATCTTTGAGGCACAATACTTAGGATCAACACAATACTTAGGATCAACTTCAAAAAGAATCTTTCATAGTTCCATCCACTCCCTCCCCTCCTTCACTCTTGCTCTCGCCCTCTTTTTTTGTTGCTGTTATATAGGGACGGTTTGGTTTGTATAAAGAGCTTTGGTCCGTAAGTCAGGACATGTTGGCTGTGGTCATGACTCTGCTACTAAACTGGAGCACATTTCTTGTCTTTTGAAGTGTTCAGTGAGTCCATCTACACAAAGAGAGACTTTAGAGACTTGCTGCCAAGTTTCTTCTGCTTCTGCTTACATTGGTCCCATTGAAATATGATGTGATGCCCGAACAGCCAGCAGTCCTGTGATCATTCTCCTAGCTGAAGTAGCTTTATGAAAGCAGTCAATTTGTCAGATAGGAGCGAATGTCTTCTGTCTGTTTCCTATGAATATTTCTATAAATGATATGTCTGAGCACATCAGAAGTGGGAGTTGATAATCAATGTGATTAGCTGAAAGCAGCCCTTTTCTGACTCGCTGCTGCCCTCTTCTGATGGTGCTTGATCAGAATGTAGATGCTTCCTTTGCATCTTTGAAACACCTCTGCAAACCTCCCCGCCTACGTCATGAAGGCTGTTTCTTCTATCATCCAGTTTCCTAGATCAGAGATTTCAAATGTGTTCATTTCCCAACTTCGATCATTTGGTGAAAGATGTCAGGAATCTGTTCAGAAGCATTGTGTGGACTGTTTGACCACTACCGACCTAAAATTGTCAGCGTGACCAGTATGTTAGGAATTGGCTGTTCCAGACCTGGCATGAGATTTTCAAGTCATCTCCTGCTGTCTTCTAGTTGACGCAGTGAGGATTATAGAGCAGATGTTGCTCTGTGATCATGAGGCCTCTCAAAGCCCTGGAGGCGCCTTTTGTGCGGCACCAGCAAGACCAGTTCAGGAAACATGACCCAGACATCACAGAGCCGCTTGCTGTTCATTTTGCAGCTTCTTATGATCCAGGACAAGGTTTCTATAGCAGTACTTGCTATGAAATGGGCGAAGTATGATTGATTAGTGATGGTGCTTGAGCCAGAACTAAATTGGAGAAACCAGGACGGCCACCATGTTGTCTTAGCTCTCATTTGTTCTGTGCATCTGTATGCCATGCATTTTTAAAGGCACATTACTCCTATGTAATCCTTAGGACAGTATTATGATGGAGGTATTGAAGGTTTCAGTAGTGTTCTACAGTTCACATGAGAAGTCATGAATCTCTGTATCTCTCTGAAGTCTGTGTGGAAATTGATGAGAGTGATGAAGAGAAGGCCATGACCTCATCAACTTGAACCCTTGAGGATGTGGGAGTCTTCGTCTGTAGATTCCTTCTGACAGTACAAGGCAGCAAGACCCAGGCTTCTCTTGAAGCTTTAGTGGATCAATAAGTAACAGCCCTTATTCTCCATCTAAGTCCTGAACCAGATGAGGTACAGTAGTGAGTTGGATGGAGAGGAAGAGATCACCTTGCTTTGTGATAAAGCTGTTTAGAGATCTCTGCTTAGGTCCGTGCCCTAGCAGACCAGAACACCTGTTTCTTCAAGACAGCAGATTCCAAGAGGCAGGAGTGAGCTGAGCTAAATATGCCCAGTTCCTTCTTAAAAACTCATAAAATAGACTGGTCACACATTCACAGGGATTGGTAGGTGAGCTGACAGTAAAAGGGCATGTTATAACCATGTTATAGTGCAGGTAGCCCCTCCACATGGAATCATGAAAGTGTCAGAGTATATTTGCCCTGAGAAGTACAGGAGTGTGCTGTTAAATGACCTGGGTCAGTCCCAAGGAAGTTGAGTTCTTCAGACCAAAACCAAGATGTATAGTCCCTGATTTGAGAGTCTTCTTGAGTGACCCGTCAGGTGTATTAAAGATTTATTTATTTATTTATTTTGGGTGGGGGTCGGGTTGGGGAGGGAGGGGAGCGGGCGGGCCACTTCTATTGGTCTTTCATTTCTCTGTTTTCATCTGTCTTTGTTCTTTGGCTCCCGTGGGCCTCCCATCGCGGTGGCGTCTGTCGTTGCAGAGCTCTGGGCACATGCGCTCCAGAGCTCCGGCTCGGTAATTGGACACATCGGTCCAGCTGCTCCGCAGCACTTGGGATCTTCCCAGGCCAGGGATGGAACCAGCGCCCCTTGCACTGCAAGGCGGTGTCCTTACCCACTGGACCACCAGGGGAAGCCCCCGTCAGGTGTATTAAGCACAAAGTCTTCACATATAACTCTAATGAATGATTCTGAATAGTAGTTGACGATAGCACCCTTCAATGAGCATCTTGGCCAGCTCACCAAGGGTCCCTCCTCATCATAGATGGTAACATCCTCAGGATGCCTCAGAAATGCCCTAGGCCCCTCCTCCAGGGCTGAGTCAGGCCCAGCAAGCATCCCAACGTCTGCTGTTGTGGATGTAAACTGTGCACCCGAATGGTCCTTGGAAAGAGCACTAGCATTTGCTTCAGGGCAGGAAGGCTGCTGTGCACCGCCCTGTGACCAGACCTGTTGGCTTTCCTGCAGAGCCCACCGTGTAAGCCATGGCAGCAGGACTTGGGAAGAGGGCATAAGGCTGGGTATGATCATGATAGGGCTCTTAACTTAGCTTCTTCCTAAAGTAGACCCAGAGACAAGACTTGAGGTCAGCTGATTCATTGGGGAGGTGCTTCCTGGAAGCATGATGGGTGGAAGGAGGAAGTGAGAGCTGTAAGGCAGTACATACACAGAACAGTATTTAGTAAGTTTCCACTGTGGGCAACTGGGGTTCAGTCATGGTAGGGATCTTGAGAATTGGACAAAACATGCCTCGGTGAAGAAATTTGAGTATTTATTCGTGAACCTGTGTCCATTAAGGGACTATTTTGGCACCCTGGCACTTCCTACCTCCCCAGCCTCCTTCATTCTCAGGATAACCAAGTTCCTTGTGGCCCGAGTGTGCCCTCTGGCAGGTAGAATTGTGGATCCTTGCAGTAGAAAGCCCTCCATGTGCCTAGAATCTGGGAGTGCCAAGGCAATATGGCACAGCATCTGCTCTGATGTCTGAGAGGATTTTCGAAGATGAGCTAAATCCTTGCTTGGAGCAAGTTTGCCCTTTCCTCCCCAAGGAGTTTGCACCCAGACTCTCCCCACCTGAGCATGATATATATAAATATATATATATATATATATATGTGTGTGTATATATATATATATATATATATATATATTTGGTTCCAATAAGAAAAATTATTTTTTCCTTCTTTCTTTTATTTTTCTGTTTGTAAGGCAAGAAAGGTCCAAGAGAGGCACAGAGACAGTAGCGAGGTCTTGACTTGACAGAAGCGTTGGAAACCATTAGTGGGTTTGGAGGCTGTCTCCGTGCTGTCAGGCAGATTAGTTTTCAACAAAAAGGGCAGAGATAAATTATAAATGGTATTCTGAGCCATGGATGCCCTAGGCCCCTCCTCCAGGGCTGAGTCAGGCCCAGCAAGCATCCCAACGTCTGCTGTTGTGGATGTAAACTGTGCACCCGAATGGTCCTTGGAAAGAGCACTAGCATTTGCTTCAGGGCAGGAAGGCTGCTGTGCACCGCCCTGTGACCAGACCTGTTGGCTTTCCTGCAGAGCCCACCGTGTAAGCCATGGCAGCAGGACTTGGGAAGAGGGCATAAGGCTGGGTATGATCATGATAGGGCTCTTAACTTAGCTTCTTCCTAAAGTAGACCCAGAGACAAGACTTGAGGTCAGCTGATTCATTGGGGAGGTGCTTCCTGGAAGCATGATGGGTGGAAGGAGGAAGTGAGAGCTGTAAGGCAGTACATACACAGAACAGTATTTAGTAAGTTTCCACTGTGGGCAACTGGGGTTCAGTCATGGTAGGGATCTTGAGAATTGGACAAAACATGCCTCGGTGAAGAAATTTGAGTATTTATTCGTGAACCTGTGTCCATTAAGGGACTATTTTGGCACCCTGGCACTTCCTACCTCCCCAGCCTCCTTCATTCTCAGGATAACCAAGTTCCTTGTGGCCCGAGTGTGCCCTCTGGCAGGTAGAATTGTGGATCCTTGCAGTAGAAAGCCCTCCATGTGCCTAGAATCTGGGAGTGCCAAGGCAATATGGCACAGCATCTGCTCTGATGTCTGAGAGGATTTTCGAAGATGAGCTAAATCCTTGCTTGGAGCAAGTTTGCCCTTTCCTCCCCAAGGAGTTTGCACCCAGACTCTCCCCACCTGAGCATGATATATATAAATATATATATATATATATATGTGTGTGTGTATATATATATATATATATATATATATATTTGGTTCCAATAAGAAAAATTATTTTTTCCTTCTTTCTTTTATTTTTCTGTTTGTAAGGCAAGAAAGGTCCAAGAGAGGCACAGAGACAGTAGCGAGGTCTTGACTTGACAGAAGCGTTGGAAACCATTAGTGGGTTTGGAGGCTGTCTCCGTGCTGTCAGGCAGATTAGTTTTCAACAAAAAGGGCAGAGATAAATTATAAATTGTATTCTGAGCCATGGATGCTCCAGCCCTGTGTTCTAGGGAACTGAGAAGGAATGCGGCTTGAGGGGCGAGGGTGTATTCTCTGGGAACAGGAAAAGGAAGAGGCAGGAAATCAGCCGCGATTGTAGTGTGATCTTCATGATTTACCACAAAATCATGAAAGGAGGACTCAAAGGAAATGGGGCAGAAGGGTATCTGAAAGGACTGGAAGGGTATCTGTGTGAGCAGCAGAGAGTGCTCAGAGGGGAAGAGTGGGACGAAGCCTGGGGGTCAGGGCCTTGCGCCCCGTCTCGGTCCTTTCTTGGTCATTAGCTGCTTGCTCTCTAGGGGAGCAATTGGAGGTGCAGGTGGGCAGGCCTCTCCTAGGGAACCCAGGGCCTCTGAGAGCACTGTTGATTGACTTGTAATCAGTGAATGAAGTTCCTCAAAGGCACATGGAAATTTCCCAAGGCTTTTTGTATTTTCTTTATTTTTAAGGGGAGGAATTATCTCAGCAGGCGTCTTGCACTCATTAATGAGGCATTAGCTCACCTGGTTCAAGCACAGGACAAATCATGCTAACCGGAAGGCAGGGAGAGCCTTCCCTCAGGGTTGGGGTGGATTGACTCCTGGGGTGGAGGCATGTTGTTTCCATTAAGTTCTTTCTTCCTATTTTGTCTTTGTACCTGAACCCCCAAACAAGCTGTCGATTTCTTCCAATCAGTAAGGATAGACAAAACCGGTCAAGTCAGGTTATTCTCATGAGGATGATTTTAAAGTGAGACTGTAAATGTGATAGTTGTGTTTTGTTTGTTTCCCTTTCCTTCCCTGCCCTGTGTATGGCTGTAATTTGGCATCATTCAATTCATTGCATTTTTGGCAGTCTAACAGGATCCCAGCGATTTGTAGGGTTTCTAAGGCTTTTCCTGCCCAGGGGCACAAGAAAGAAAGACGAACGAGGACCTGTCCCTAAAAGGGGGCTGATGTGGTCTGTGTTTGCTCTTTATTGCTGGAGAATCATAACTGGGTTTGGAATGAGTTGTCTCTGCCATGGGTTTGCTCTTCATACCAGGATGAGAGAGGAGTGAGAGGCACTTTCTGAGGAGACGTCAGGACAAAACGGAGGGCACACCTGGAGGGGCTGGACGCTCTCTTCTAGGGGCTTGTACGGGCCTATGTGAAGAGTTCGTTCATCTTCTGTGGATGCAGCGTGACATCTAGCCCCACGCTCCTCCAGCCCCCACTGCCATTTTGAATAGGGATTTCAGTGGAAGGCCAGGCAGAGCCTGGGCATGCAACTTCAAATCTGACACCTTTCTAGTAGCATAAACCCACGAGATGCAGCCACAGCTGCACAACAGCATCACCTGGAAGCCTGTTAAAAAGCAGATTCCTAGGCAGTATTGCCAAGATTTTGAGCCAGTGGGTGTTGGGTGAGGTCTGGGCATATGTGATCTTTAGTCTGCTCCTTTTGGTCAGTTGGTGTCAACCCCTTACTCTAAATTGATTAAATAATGAGATGTTGATGGAAGAGTTTTCTACCTCTAATTCAGTGACATTTTTCTTCCTTTCCTTTGTATGGACAGCAGGCTTGTTGATTAATATGCCTACAGAGCCTGAGTCTCCGAAGTCAGTGTTCTGTTCTCAGATCTGCCTCTGATTTGAAGGCTGACCTTTTACCATCACGGTGCTTGAGTTTCTCCTGTCTTCTGTGTGGACTTAACTAACCACTCCTGTTGAGCATGCTGAATGCAAAAGGAAGAGGACTGTGAAAAGTTCAATATGTAAACTGCCACAGAAATATGATAGCATCAATAAAGCACGTGTACACAGCAGAGGAAGGGAAAGACAGATCTAGGATGAAGCTATCTATTCATCAGCCTTGGATTCAACAGTCTCTTCCTGTCATCTTAAATAGAGTGATTTCAAAGGAATTACAGATTTGGGGACTGAATTTGCCTGGCTTCCTTTTTTATTTTTTAAATATTGCCCTGTCACTTTGGGGATATATATGAAAACCGATCTCCAAGAGAGGAAGGAGCTGCTCAGGGACCGGGGAGGTCATTCTCTGATTTCTTTTTCCAGGAAAGGGATGCAGCTTTCCTGATCCATGCTGGTAATCTGTGTAGCCATTCAAGTCGCAGCATGGCTCCTGAGTACCTTCTGGGGACAGGAGTCTTTTTCTGGGTATTTATTATTCAGACTGTTTTAGGCCCTGTGGATGTGAGGATGTGGTGCTTTGACCAGTTCATGGTAATGACTGGGGAGTTTAGGGTAGAGGTAAATTATTAACTGATTGTGATACCAGATAAAAGATTTACTGGGGAAGTTCAGAGCAGCGAGGAGTCCCATCATGTTAGGAAAATAAGCAAATGCTTCATAGTGGGAAACGTGATTTAAGATGGACTTTGAAAAAAATGCAGGATTCAGCTGGACAAAGACATTCCCTGTAAAGTAAAGCTCTAACAGTATTCCCAGTAAAGCTCTAACAATGATCTGATGGTAGGCACAAGCAAGGTATGTTCAAAATTGTTTTTAAAAATTCACTGAGAGATTTTTCAGATTGTCCTGGAAAGGGGATAATTTACTCTTTCTTGGCAGAAGTTGGGCTTCTTTTTAAAAATAATTAATTAATTTTCGGCTGCTTGGGGTCTTAGGTGCCACACAGGGACTCTTCATTTTGGTGTGCGAGCTTCTCTCTAGTTGTGGCACACAGACGTAGTTGCCCTGAGGCACATGGGGTCTTCATTCCCTGACCAGGGTCAAACCTGCATCCCCCTGCATTGGAAGGAAAATTCTTTTTTTTTTTTTTTTGGATGACAGTTGCTTTTTTCGGGGTGGGAGGCACTTCTATTGGTCTTTCATTTATCTATTTTCATCCATCTTTGTTCTTTGGCCTGTGTGGGCCTCCCATCGCAGTGGCCTCTGTTGTCGCAGAGCACCGGCTCTGGGCGCATGCGCTCTGGAGCTCCGGCTGGGTAATTGGACATATCAGTCCAGCTGTTCCGTGGCACGTGGGATCCTCCCAGGCCAGGGATCGAACTGGCGCCCCTTGCACTGCAAGGCAGTGTCCTTACCCACTGGACCACCAGGGAAGCCCCAGAAGGCAGATTCTTAACTAAGAAGTCCCCTGGGATTCTTTTGACTATGTAATTTAAGGTTGATTTCTTTTCCAGGAAAGGGATGCAGCTTTCCTGATCCATGCTGGTAATCTGTGTAGCCATTCAAGTCGCAGCATGGCTCCTGAGTACCTTCTGGGGACAGGAGTCTTTTTCTGGGTATTTATTATTCAGACTGTTTTAGGCCCTGTGGATGTGAGGATGTGGTGCTTTGACCAGTTCATGGTAATGACTGGGGAGTTTAGGGTAGAGGTAAATTATTAACTGATTGTGATACCAGATAAAAGATTTACTGGGGAAGTTCAGAGCAGCGAGGAGTCCCATCATGTTAGGAAAATAAGCAAATGCTTCATAGTGGGAAACGTGATTTAAGATGGACTTTGAAAAAAATGCAGGATTCAGCTGGACAAAGACATTCCCTGTAAAGTAAAGCTCTAACAGTATTCCCAGTAAAGCTCTAACAATGATCTGATGGTAGGCACAAGCAAGGTATGTTCAAAATTGTTTTTAAAAATTCACTGAGAGATTTTTCAGATTGTCCTGGAAAGGGGATAATTTACTCTTTCTTGGCAGAAGTTGGGCTTCTTTTTAAAAATAATTAATTAATTTTCGGCTGCTTGGGGTCTTAGGTGCCACACAGGGACTCTTCATTTTGGTGTGCGAGCTTCTCTCTAGTTGTGGCACACAGACGTAGTTGCCCTGAGGCACATGGGGTCTTCATTCCCTGACCAGGGTCAAACCTGCATCCCCCTGCATTGGAAGGAAAATTCTTTTTTTTTTTTTTTTTTTTGGATGACAGTTGCTTTTTTCGGGGTGGGAGGCACTTCTATTGGTCTTTCATTTATCTATTTTCATCCATCTTTGTTCTTTGGCCTGTGTGGGCCTCCCATCGCAGTGGCCTCTGTTGTCGCAGAGCACCGGCTCTGGGCGCATGCGCTCTGGAGCTCCGGCTGGGTAATTGGACATATCAGTCCAGCTGTTCCGTGGCACGTGGGATCCTCCCAGGCCAGGGATCGAACTGGCGCCCCTTGCACTGCAAGGCAGTGTCCTTACCCACTGGACCACCAGGGAAGCCCCAGAAGGCAGATTCTTAACTAAGAAGTCCCCTGGGATTCTTTTGACTATGTAATCTGTCAAGGATTTGTTAGACATCCAGACATTGCAACATTCCTTATATATAAAAGGCGTAGGATGCCAGGGCTTGTGAGCTGTGGGGACATAAGACCAAATAGCTGCATCCCTTTAGGCCTGGAATCCAACGGTGGGATCCTGCTAAGGATCCAGCACTGAAATCCATTATTGAAAGACGCCAAGAGGGTTAGGAAAGCCAAAGAACCTGCCTCTTTCATGGGTGGATGAAAATGCCTGAGCTTTGGAATTAGATTGACCTGGATTTCAAGCCTGGTCCTGCTACTCCTTGCCAGTGCTATTCTAGGCAGTCTGTACATCTAATGGGCACAGGGTTGCTGTTACAGCTGATACGCTTTAAATGGTCAATAAGTAAATTGCTTGAGTCCTGTGTGCAGAGGCCAAGTTTCCAAGAAGGATGGTAGATGCTCGTCTGCATTTCCATAGGATCCCAGTCTGTTTCTCTCAGTGTTTTATAAGCTATTATGTCTCCTTTGCATCTCAGCTGTTTGCTTGCCTTCAGCCATGGTTAGGTTGCCCTGTTAAGTGTTTGCCATTTGGCATAAAGAAAGGCCACGCCTTTAGAGCTGGCAGTGGCGTCCTCGTTTGGGGATCCTCTCAGCTGATTCTCCCATCTTGCTTTGCTCTGAAACTCTATCTCTACTTGATCTTTTTAATCTTGCTGGCTTTGTCCTATCTGCATTGGACCTTGACCCCAATCCCAACAAGGTAGCAATGTTGCCTCTAGACCATGCTTCCTTAATGTCTTCTTACATGTACTGCAGTCTTTTCATGGGGCATATATTGCCAGCCAGTCTTACGGATTTCTGTGGGTGGTCAAAGGTTACCAACCTGGTCATGACTGGTGGCTTTGGGCGCTAGCTTGGGACCAGCCTGAGTGCTTGGGCTGGACTCCTCAGCCCGGGCGATCCCTGACAGATGGCGCAAAGGCAGGAGGACCTAGGAGTCATAGCTCGATCTTGGCTCTACATCCTCTGGAAAAGTTGGTGGCCCAGAGAGGCTCCCTTAAGCCAGCGTGACACCGTCGGCCTGTCTTCATCTGTTCCAGGGGGCTTCTGAGGAGCTTCTGGACTCCATGATAAGCTGGGAAGTTGGTGATGTGAGAACTACAAAGATAATGTCTTAGCTTTGTTTAATTTAATGTTTACCCTAATCATGAGATCATTGTGCGTGATGCTCAGGTACACTCTGATTCATGTACTCACCCACCAGAAATACCTATAACATACCTAGAGAATAGTGATAGTTTCTCCACACTTTGGGATAATATCCTACTTTAGTCTTCCTAGACATACTGTAAGATCAGTTGATTATTTTCACTGTATTGATGCAGAAAATGGAGTACAAAGAGATTCTAAGATTTGTCCTGTGGCACCTTGGGAGCAAGTTGTAGAGATGCTAACACCCATTGCTCCGCACACACGGCCCTCCTGTCGACTCTTGGAATAAAAACATCATGTCAGCAGAGCATTGGGAAACCATCCCCTTCTGGCTGCCCGTGTCCATCACAAGCCCATGCTAACGCCCTGAAACTTAGATGTTGGATGGGCTCTATCTGTGGACTGAATTGAATGGGAACCATAAATTAAGGTCGAGAAGCCTGTCACTCGGTGTTATACCTAGGGGCTTGCCGTGGGGACAGCTGTCGTCTTCACTCTCCCCGGGCTTGGAAGAATTCTGAAATGGGAGGAACATGGATCAGGGCATAATTACCACCTGCTCCACTTGAGGATGCTGTGAGCATTTTCCACACCCACTTCCAAGCCTCAAGTTCCTCGTGGGAGTGGCGCTAGAGGCTTTGGCAGTGCAGGTCGTTCTCTTCAGGGACCAGGGAAACAACACCACAACGACAACAACACACTGGAGTATTCAGTCGTCCTGAGTCATAGGGGAAAACCAGACAGAGATAACTAGAAGCTCAGGGATGACCTCTCTCTCCCCCCGAGAAACCCTTGCCCACTTTTTTAGATAAAATTTCTAGAATTTATTTATTTAGCATGCCTTGAATAGCCAGGGATTTAAATGTTGATACACCTGTGTTTCTCGGCACCTGCTTTATCATCCATAAGAAGGGGATAATAATAACACTGTTGCCATTTACCAGTGTGGTTTTAAGGATTAACTGAGATAATTGATGTGCTTTGTTATCTACGTTTCTGAGGAACACTCCAAAGTAGGATTTGAAATAAAGAAATGGCTTCAGCCGAAGGCAGATGTTATGAATAGTTTGTTATTAATCCCACACTTCAAGATCCAAGATCAGGATGACTGTGACTCACAGGCAAATGCAGAAAAATACTTACACCTGCTCGCTCTCGGCCTGAGAGTCATTACCTCGCGGAGAGGATTCACTCCACAGCACAAGGCAACTTTGGTCAGGATGACTTGAAATAGTGGTCATGTCCCTGCTCTTTGAAGTGCCTAAATGTACTAGTATTAAGAAAATGTGTTGGCAACACGGGATGTTAGCACCACCGTCTCCTCCCCCAGCCCCCGCCTCTCTTCACCGACCAGAAAACAAAGGACCTGAAGAAGGCACTGTACCTGGCTGCAAAGCGACACAAATCACAAAAGATGAGAATAAGATTTAACGCTGATCTTTTATCTTCTATGATGCCGGTGTTCTGATTTGTCATGCTTATTAGATAAAATTTGAAAAGTGGGGAAAATGATAAAGAAGAAACAGAATGCCTGTAACCCCTCTGTGCAAACAACTCCACTCTGATCTTTTTGGTATATTTCCTTCCTTTTCTTCTCTCAGTGCATTTTCTTCCACTTACCTAGAGACTAGCAAAACCCAGGGCTTCTAAGCTCACACTCAATGCTGTCACTCACATCTCAGGTCACCTTTCTAATCACCATAATTATTTTATATTTCATCAGTAATAGTTAGGTTTTTCATTCTCAAAGCTAAGGAAAATTGCCCATGACCCCCCGGATGTATGTGGCTCATTGAGAAAACAAGTATAATAATGAGATCAGGAACCAATCAGATCACCAGGATGGCTTACAGCAGGAAGTCAAGTTGTTTTTTCTTTTTTTTTCCAATTTATTTGGTGGTACTGGATCTTAGGTGCCACATGAGGGATCTTTATTGCCACGTGCAGGCTCTAGTTCCCTGACTAAGGACTGAACTCGGGCCTCCTGCATTGGAAGCACAGAGTTTTAACCACTGAACCCCCAGGGAAGTCCCCAGCAAGCCACCTTGGTGCTAGACTTTCAGGGGACTCCCCCGAGTCCCCCCACCCCCCTCAACCCCACCCAGAAAGCACTCCCTGACGTAGCCACTGTCGGAACCAGGCCCTCTCCGCCTGGGTTCACCCCAGCTGGCAGAGGAGCAGAAAAGGAGGAGGCCTCACGAGATGCTGCCCACAGCCCTGTTCCCTTCAGGATTGCAGTGCCTGAGCCACAGGGCATTTTGACTCAACTTCTGTGCTCTGTGCCAAGGCTGAATGACTAGAACTCCAGCTGCAGCCTGCACTTGAATGCTCCATTTTCTTCTCAACCCACAATCTTGTTATCCAGTCTGTCTGAGAAGAGGGAGGAGGGGCTCGTGCAGATGTGACTAAACGGGCCTGAGAGAGGTCAGCATGTCCTTCCAGTCGATCTGTGTTTGTGAAGGTGAGGTGGTCCCATCCTGTGCCCTGGGATAGAGTAAGAATCCACCACCCACCTCTACTCCACTCCTCTGCTTCTTTCTGAGTTCAGCTAAGAAGCTCCCCTAAGGCTTTTCCTAGCAGAGGCAGCTGTGTCCTGTGGGGCTGTCTGCCCACAATTCCTTGGGGAGGAGGGAGCCACCTACTGTCCTGGCAGACTTGAGTAACAGGAAGACAAGGATGAGGTGCCATGCAGTGCCTTTGCTACACAGCACCTTACCGAAGTAGCCAGCTATTTTTAGAAGAAGCGGTGTCGGGTGGAGGGGAGAGAAGGTAGCAGCTTTTACTCTTTAGGGATCAACAGGTGGAATAACGATCTGCCGAACTTGAACATTCAAGTGTTTTAGCTGGGCTGCAGACGAGCCTTTCTTCCTAGCCTCCTTGCAATGCTGTGTCAGTGCATGTCCCTGCTCAGGCAAAGCATGGATGCTGCAAAAAGGAGACAGGAGCAGAGGGAATTTGCTCCACCAAGTGCCTGAGTGATTGAACTGGGAAACAAAATAAGGTGCTCTAGTCACTGGCAGGATTGAAACCTTGGGTGTCTGCTCCTGAGTCAGCCTGACTGAGGTCTCCCTGGAACTCTTCTTTCCAGCAGGCCCTGACATGGACGCTGTCTTAAATCTGTGTTACTGTTCTCCCCTGCACACACCACTTCCTGACGTTATGCTTTTTCTCCGTATATTCCTTTTTCCATCATCTGTTTTACCAGCTAGAACGTAAGGTCCAAGAAAATGCGGAGTTTTGTTCATCCACTGCTGTGTCCCCAGCATCTAAAACAGAGCCTGGCAAATTGCAGAACACCAGGATATAGATATGAAATAAATCAATGTGTTGTGGGAATGTATGAACCTAGTATGAACAAGGGAAGGAGTAGACCAATCCTGATATGTACAGCATTGATGTGTTGAATGCAGTGATGAACTCCTTGAATGTTCTCAGCAGCTCTGCGTCCTGCTCACTGTCCTTACCCCATTTTTGCAGTGAAGGAAAATTTGACTTCAGGGTTTAGCAAGTGACTTGTTTCTGTAGCCCTGGGGTCACAATGCTACGAAATGGTAGAACTGGGATTTGATCTCCGGCCTGGGGGCTGTCTTTTCAGACAGATCAGACTGAGGATATACTTGGTAATCTTTTGCATTGAATAAATTGGAGGTTTTTCCCATGATTCTTCTGTGTGTGCTCAGTCGCTTTAGTCGTGTCTGACTCTTTGCGGCCTCATGGACTGTAGCCTGCCAGGCTCCTCTGTCCATGGGATTCTCCAGGCAAGAATCCTGGACGGGGTTGCCATGCCCTCCTCCATGGGATCTTCCTGACTCTGGAATAAAACCCATTTCCTGCGTCTCCTGCACTGTAGGCAGATTCTTTACCACTGAGCCACCAGGGAAGCCCTCCATGATTCTTACCCAGCTCTATCAAACTCTTTCACGAAAACGACCACATAAAGTGGATGTTTCATTTGCATTTACTAAATGTGTGAGATCCTTGGATTTATCTTCACAAACCCAAACTAGCAGAGCATTGCTCTGTGGCAGATGGAGCCCCATTCTTTGTCACAGTGGTGGCTGAGTAGTGAAGCCATGCCATATAGGTAATGGGAGTTCCTTTCCTTGAAGATTTGGGAGTAAAGATGAACTACCATTCTGACATAGGCCACTGTTGAGCTTCACTTGCTGAAGACATGTGGCCAGGAAATCACTACTTATTGGCAGTGTTTTACAAAGCCAGAACATAGAACATGTTAGGGCCTCTTAGTTACTTTTTTCACCACCCCTTTTTTGTGAAATTACAATTTGCATGGACCCTTCCTCCTAAAAGAAAATGCAACAAAATTTTCAGACCAAAACACCACACCAAGAACAAGTGGCCCATTGTGCTCCCCAAGGGCAAGGTATTTTCTGTGTGCATCCCAGGTTTCCCAAGACCTCTGCAGAGGCTAATTTCCTTCTGAGGGCTCCCAGGTGCCATCAGGGCCCCGTTTCAGGGTGTGCTTGGAGTGTCATTTTCCTCTTGAGTGTGGCTTATCCACATCATTACACCTGGCGCAATATCGTTACATCATTATCTTGTGTTTATGACTGCAAGGAGATCCAGCCAGTCATCCTAAAGGAAATCAAGCCTGAATATCCTTTGGAAGGAATGATACTGAAACTGAAGCTCTGATACTTTGGCCACCTGATGCAAAGAGCCGACTCATTAGAAAAGACTGACGCTGGGAAAGATTGAGGGCAGGAGGAGAAGGGGGTGACAGAGGAAGAGATGGTTTTAATGGCATCACTGACTCAATGGACATTAGTTTGAACAAACTCCAGGAGATGGTTAAAGACAGGAAAGCCTGGCATGCTGTAGTCCATGGGCTGGCAAACAGTCGGACACGACTGAGCAACTGAACAACAACAACAAATTGTGTTTGTATTATAATTAGCCAATTAAAGAGTCCTACCATTCCTCTTTGAGGAAGTCTCCATATGCATGAGTGAGAGTCTCTGTGTTTCCATGGAAGATTCAAGGGATCACTCCCTTGTTCCCAAGACAAGTTTTAGTACCATTGACTGTGGAATCTGTGTTCAGTCACCACCCACAGCCCAAGAATTCCAGGGCTTAAGGAAATTCTGGGCCACTCAACCCCATTTGGACCTAAATTCTTTTTTAATGTTCAGACCACTAGCAGATTTCCTGAGTCATTCTAATTTCTATTCTTCTAGGTGAGTCATAATTGTACTTAGGTCTATTCAGTATTCACAGAGATTTCAAAGTATTAATATTCTTCAATATTTCATATTGATTTATAGAGAATGAAAGAATCTCTAATAGAAGTACAGACTCACCTGACACTTGGATTTCTGACACATTAGAGAACAATCTGTTTTCCACCCAGGTTTCACTTTTTGATATATTCCAGCAGCTCCTCATAAATTGTCAAGGGAGAAAAGTAGCCCATGTGATCTGTTCTCTTGGGATGTCTCTGCTCCAGCTAGCTTGGGTGTTCACACCCTGGCTATGTACTAGAATCACCTGGAAATGTTTCTAAAAATTACCAGCATCTGGGCTTCCCTGGTGGTCCAGTGGGTAAAGAGTCTGCCTTTTAGTGCAGAGGGTACCGGTTTGATCCCTGGCCCGGGAGGTTCCCACATGCCGCGGAGTGGCTAGACTAGTGTGTCCAGTTATGAGCCAGGGCTCTGGAGCACATGCGCCCAGAGCCAGTGCTCTGAACCAAGAGACGACACTGCAATGGGAGGCCCACACAGGTCAAACAATAAAGATGGATGAAAAATAAATAAATAAATAAAGGGAAATCAATAAAAAGAGGCCAAAAACTGGGAAAAAAAAAAAAAAAAAACAATGAAAGAGGCCAAAATTTTTTAAAAAAGAAAAAATTACCAACATCCAGGATCAGGATCTACAGTGGGCCGTGTAAGGCAGAATTTCTAGGTTTAAGGCTGAGGGGATTTATTATGTACCTACGATTAAGAACCACTGAATCATAGGGCCTATGTTTGAGTCTGTCTGTTTGCTCGGTGCCTGGAGCCAGGTGGGAAACCTTCCAGGTACTAGTCTCATGTATATGGAGATAATAAAATAGATGTTCTAAAGAATTCAATTTTGAAGGGTCATTTTTCCACATTGCCAGAAATGTTAATGAAATCGTGACAATTTTTCATTTTTCAACCACCCACCCCATCCCTATACATAGAAACACTGAATCAGGTCCTTCTGGAAGTGACACTACTTCTTTGAAACCTGATTTGGGCTACATCCATGTGACCACACTTGAAATGCCCTGACACAAGGTGGTGACCTTTTGGTCTACTAGTTTTGGGTTTGGAGACATCTTGTTTGGAAGGAGCAGGGATCATGATGCAGCCTCTTGGATCCCATTTTATGAAACGAAGCTACAAACCCTGTGAAAATAGGTACTTTAACTACTTGAGAAAAATTCTCAGCCTGACCTGCAAACAGCTCCACTGAGGCTCCCAGGGGCTGGGTTTTACCCCTTGAAACAGCCTCACCAGAAGAAATGACTTTTCCAGACTAAGTTGATTGCTTTTCAGCTGAAGGAGTCGGCTTTTATTGGTCCCTACTCATTTTACCATTTTAATTTTTTATGACTTGTCAGTTTTCTTGTCTTCTGTTCTACAATAACATTTTCCAGCAGTATATCAACCTTAAAATTTGAGAGCTGGCATATTCAGTAATGGAATCTTGGAGAGCCACTTTTATTGATGTCCTAGAAACTTGTATGCAAGGGATCTGTGCTTGGTAACTAGTATTTTTATCCCTTTCTCTTTAATTGTTAATCTGCTTTTAAACTGGTAGGGAGTGACAACTATTGCAATGGGATCTAGATCTTTTTTTTTTTTTTTAATCTTTTTTCCTTTTCACTGTTCTCAGAACCCATACCACATCACAGCTTCTATGATACTAAACTTCACTTAAGCTCTTTTCTTACTATAACAGATCATTGAAAAGTTGACTCTGTCTAACCCAGTTCTCCAGACTCCAGATTTCTCATCATAAACTACGTGTAAGACAGTTTTTCTCCATTGATTCATTTGATAGGAAATTCAGTGTGTTTCTTTACACCAAGAAGTTTTAATCAAATGTGGTGATGGGTCCCTCAGAGACAATTAGAAAAGATTTTATGCTTTTACTTAAGCATTTAGGTTATGCTGCACACAATTTGCATTTTGCTTTAAATACAGAGGCCATTATCAAATACACACAGCATTCCGTAATAGATTTCAGAAACATTTCCTGAATAAATGTATTTATGGGGTTTAAATATTTCTACCATGCTCTTCCTTAGGCAGGGTTTTCATCTGTCTGATTTCCTAGTCTTCCTCTTCTGTCCTTTCCGCTTGTTTCTGAACTCACGGGAAGATGGGGAAGAAGCAGAGCTCCCACTTAGATTTTCTTCCCTTTCCTTAAGAACAGGTAAAAGTAAGTGGATAGATGGTCAAAATGATTGACCACAATGAGATTGTGAGAATATCTGTGCAGGGGTGATAGAATCCTATTAGAAAAGGAAGGATATTTTAGAGGCAGCTATGCTTATATTGGGTTTTGCAGGATCTTTAAGATTTTGCCATGGGTACCAGGCATGGAAAGGAGACAGGAACCCACTGTGTAGTCAATGACTCAGAGATTGCCAAGCCCTTAGGACTCCTGGAGATGAGCATATCGATGGCTTCTGAAGAGCAAAAAGTCATGGACATAAAGAGAACATGCTTGGGCTTCCCTGGTGGTCCAGTTGGTAAGGACACCGCTTTGCAGTGCAAGGGGCGCCAGTTCGATCCGTGGCCTGGGAAGATCCCACATGCCACGGAGCGGCTGGACTGATGTGTCCAATCACCGAGCCGGAGCTCTGGAGCGCATGCACCCAGAGCTGGTGCTCTGCGACAGCAGAGGCCACTATGATGGGAGGCCCACACGGGCCAGAGAACAAAGACGGATGAAACTAGAGAAATGAAAGACCAATAGAAGTGGCCCGCCTGCTCCCCTCCCTCCCCACCCCCGCCAAAAATAAATAAAATAAATAAATGTTAAAAAAAAAGAGAGAGAGAACATGCTTTTTCAAAGTAAGAACATGTACTCTCCACCCCGGCCCCTTCTACAGGCAATGCTGCCCCCAGTACCCAAACTCACCACTCTTTCCTAGTGACGTGCGACAAGGGAAAGTGCGGGATGGCCACCTGGCTTCAGGCCTGTGGTGGAGTGAGCAAGATTCCAGCCAACAGTCCTGCGTTCTGTATCATAATTTAATTAGCTATATCAGTCCAGATGCTGAGTCCTGAAACTAGGGAGGAAAGAGACATTACCAACTTCACAAGTAAAATGAGAAGCAAATCTGGCCTGCCTTTGCGCACAGTCACACTGATTATGTGCCAGACGGTGCACTGCGAATTCGGCAGTGCACAAGCCTAAGTGAAGAGACATGCCATCAACATGTAACCCGATATAGAGCTACTATCATATAGTCATAAATGTACTGGGGAAAATACAGCAGAGTGAACAGGGGGAGAGGAAGTTGACGGAAAGTGTCTTTAGGTGTTTTTTTTTTTTAGTCTGAGGGTTATTAAGAGAGACCTGAATGATGAGAAGTGGCTGGCCAAGAAAAGGGATGAAGAAACAGTGTTCCAGGCAGAGGGCAGAGGAGCTGCAAAGTCACCAAGGCAGGAACTAGTGGATTAGGTCCGCAGGGCAGAAAAGAGCCTTGAAGGTAGAGGAGAGTCAGAGGAGATGAAGCCAGGAAGGGGGGCAGGAACCATGTCCGTAGGGCCTGGAAAGGCATCCTGAGGAGGTGGGTTTTCTTCTAAACAGCATGAAAAGGAATGTTTTAAGCAGAGAAGCAGCACTATCAGATTTTGAGGGTTTTTTAAAATTATTATTTATTTATTTATTTATTTATTCTGGGCGGGGGTCGGGTTGGGGAGGGAGGGGAGCAGGCGAGCCACTTCTATTGGTCTTTCATTTCTCTATTTTTATCCGTCTTTGTTCTTTGGCTCCTGTGGGCCTCCCATCATGGTGGCGTCTGTCGTTGCAGAGCGCCGGCTCTGGGCGCATGCGCTCCAGAGCTCCGGCTCGGTGATTGGACACATCAGTCCAGCCGCTCCATGGCACGTGGGATCTTCCCAGGCCAGGGATCGAACCGGCGCCCCTTGCACTGCAAGGCGGTGTCCTTATCCACTGGACCACCAGGGGAAGCCCGATTTTGGATTTTATTAAGGGATTTCTCTGGAGATTATATGAATAATTAAGTGAAAAAGGGCAAATTTGGAGATAAAGTAGAACCCCACTGTAGGAGTAAGGTTGTTGATGGTAGCTTGGCCTAGAGTGATGGGTGTGGATGGTGAAGTAATTGGATCTGGGACCCGTTTTTGAGCCAGAATCCATTGGACCTGGTGATAGATTAGAATTCAGGATGTGGGAAAGAGATGAAACCTGGGTTGTGTACTGAGTTACCAGATGGTGAAGATTGAGAGGAGGAAGAGAGGAGAGTGGATGAGCATCCAAGGTTCAAGTTTTGAAATGGCCAGTGGAAAAGACTAAAAATGGCAATACTGCATAAAGACATGTTGGGATGGCATTAAGACATGGTCCCTCTTGGAAACCTGAGTGAGTGCAGCTTTGGACACTAGTAAATAAGACGATTGGCTTGTGGAATTTTCAATGAAGCTGGACATCCATCGGGAGTCCTAAAATGTTAACAAATGTATAGTCAAAATTGTTGTGACTCCTATGAGCGAAAAGAACCTTGGTGACTTCCCAGGCCTGATGAGACTTGTGATCATATATAGTCTAAGTTCTTATTCTTCTTCTCTTCTCCCATGTTTCTTCTCTACAGCTTTGCCCTTTCTATGATTATAAACCTGGGGCACAGGCACATAGACTCACGCATGAGGACACGGACACATTCCTACACATGCATACTTGTGTTATTTCCCATTTTCTGACAGAGAGTGAGTGACCTCGCTTACAGAGCTGACCTCGCTCTCTGTATCATACTCTAATTGCAGGCAATTTCCTGGGACTCTGACAGCTAGTTCCTCATTTATTACTTATCTTGGGAAAGGCAAAAATGTGTTTTGGGGGATAAGTCCAGCACATGAAAGTTTTTCTTTAGAGAAATCCAGTGTGAAGGGTCATTCGTCTTGGTCCACCACGGGGGACGCACCTCAGAGCTCCGCTCGGTGATTGGACACATCAGTCCGCGATTTCTTCCCAGGCCAGGGATCGAACCGGCGCCCCTTGCACTGCAAGGCGGTGTCCTTATCCACTGGACCACCAGGGGAAGCCCGATTTTGGATTTTATTAAGGGATTTCTCTGGAGATTATATGAATAATTAAGTGAAAAAGGGCAAATTTGGAGATAAAGTAGAACCCCACTGTAGGAGTAAGGTTGTTGATGGTAGCTTGGCCTAGAGTGATGGGTGTGGATGGTGAAGTAATTGGATCTGGGACCCGTTTTTGAGCCAGAATCCATTGGACCTGGTGATAGATTAGAATTCAGGATGTGGGAAAGAGATGAAGCCTGGGTTGTGTACTGAGTTACCAGATGGTGAAGATTGAGAGGAGGAAGAGAGGAGAGTGGATGAGCATCCAAGGTTCAAGTTTTGAAATGGCCAGTGGAAAAGACTAAAAATGGCAATACTGCATAAAGACATGTTGGGATGGCATTAAGACATGGTCCCTCTTGGAAACCTGAGTGAGTGCAGCTTTGGACACTAGTAAATAAGACGATTGGCTTGTGGAATTTTCAATGAAGCTGGACATCCATCGGGAGTCCTAAAATGTTAACAAATGTATAGTCAAAATTGTTGTGACTCCTATGAGCGAAAAGAACCTTGGTGACTTCCCAGGCCTGATGAGACTTGTGATCATATATAGTCTAAGTTCTTATTCTTCTTCTCTTCTCCCATGTTTCTTCTCTACAGCTTTGCCCTTTCTATGATTATAAACCTGGGGCACAGGCACATAGACTCACGCATGAGGACACGGACACATTCCTACACATGCATACTTGTGTTATTTCCCATTTTCTGACAGAGAGTGAGTGACCTCGCTTACAGAGCTGACCTCGCTCTCTGTATCATACTTCTAATTGCAGGCAATTTCCTGGGACTCTGACAGCTAGTTCCTCATTTATTACTTATCTTGGGAAAGGCAAAAAATGTGTTTTGGGGGATAAGTCCAGCACATGAAAGTTTTTTCTTTAGAGAAATCCAGTGTGAAGGGTCATTCTCGTCTTGGTCCACCACAGTTAGTGATAACTCTTCTTTCTAACTCTGGCTGCTTCCTGGTTGGATATACAGAATACCTCTCTGAGCAAGTGTCATTTGGGCCAGAAATAATCAGTTTCTCATGAACCCTCACCAGCCTTTCCAGTTGGCCACCACTGTTCCAGCCACCACTGTTCCAGAAATGGAGACACTTGTGCCAATTGCGCCAATGTTACTGGATGTTTGCACTAAGGAACAGGTCAAAAAGATGGCATTCTCCAGCCTGGACAGTGGGATCTGTTGCATGTGGTGGGTGTATTGGAATTGGCTCAACAGTCATGACATTGCAAAGTGTCCTCCCCTTTCCTGATGTTTCTCCTACTCACGCATGTCAATCTCAAGCCATGACCCCTGCGTGTTCCATCTCTTCAAGTTCTGATGCCCCATCCCCTACTCTTCCCCAGCCTACAATCTCTTCTTTGTCTTCTTTATCAGGTGCATTGCATCTGAGTCTTGATTCAGTGGACCTGACTTTTGGGGTTGTGATGGGGCAGGGCGGGGGGCTGAACGCACCAGCATGGAGGCAAATGGCAGAAAGATCTTTCCTCTGTGAGAGGAAACGTTCCCCCATTTTCAATGAGCCAGTCTGCTCCTGAGCCCTCACAGTGGACCTGAGCAAGAAAGCAGGGGTGAAGGGAGAAGCTCCAGCGAGAAGTCACCAAAGAGATTCACTCAATTATTTATCTCGCAGACTGCTGTCTGCATCTGGAAGGCAGCTTCTCTCCTTTCTATCTATAAAATTGCAGTGACATTTTATGAGGACGTGAAAGGATTCTCTTTCTGATTTTCTCCATCTCATGAATCTCCTTCTCCCCAACGAACTTGGGGCATATCATCATCTCTCAGTGCATTTTCAATCTTCTATTGAGAAAATAAAAAGCCACGGATGCTTTGAAGTAGGAGTAGGAGTAGGACACAGGGGAAAAAGGAGTGGTATAGATGTGTTGACTGAAGACAACCTACATCCTGTGTTTCTCCCTCAAAGAAGCGAGGTATGAAGTGGGTTTCTGAGTGCTTTAAGTAGGGTATGCGTGAATGGGAAGTTTTCTTTTCAGAGAATCCGTAGGTCATTTGGTTAGTGATAACTCTTCTTTCTAACTCTGGCTGCTTCCTGGTTGGATATACAGAATACCTCTCTGAGCAAGTGTCATTTGGGCCAGAAATAATCAGTTTCTCATGAACCCTCACCAGCCTTTCCAGTTGGCCACCACTGTTCCAGCCACCACTGTTCCAGAAATGGAGACACTTGTGCCAATTGCGCCAATGTTACTGGATGTTTGCACTAAGGAACAGGTCAAAAAGATGGCATTCTCCAGCCTGGACAGTGGGATCTGTTGCATGTGGTGGGTGTATTGGAATTGGCTCAACAGTCATGACATTGCAAAGTGTCCTCCCCTTTCCTGATGTTTCTCCTACTCACGCATGTCAATCTCAAGCCATGACCCCTGCGTGTTCCATCTCTTCAAGTTCTGATGCCCCATCCCCTACTCTTCCCCAGCCTACAATCTCTTCTTTGTCTTCTTTATCAGGTGCATTGCATCTGAGTCTTGATTCAGTGGACCTGACTTTTGGGGTTGTGATGGGGCAGGGCGGGGGGCTGAACGCACCAGCATGGAGGCAAATGGCAGAAAGATCTTTCCTCTGTGAGAGGAAACGTTCCCCCATTTTCAATGAGCCAGTCTGCTCCTGAGCCCTCACAGTGGACCTGAGCAAGAAAGCAGGGGTGAAGGGAGAAGCTCCAGCGAGAAGTCACCAAAGAGATTCACTCAATTATTTATCTCGCAGACTGCTGTCTGCATCTGGAAGGCAGCTTCTCTCCTTTCTATCTATAAAATTGCAGTGACATTTTATGAGGACGTGAAAGGATTCTCTTTCTGATTTTCTCCATCTCATGAATCTCCTTCTCCCCAACGAACTTGGGGCATATCATCATCTCTCAGTGCATTTTCAATCTTCTATTGAGAAAATAAAAAGCCACGGATGCTTTGAAGTAGGAGTAGGAGTAGGACACAGGGGAAAAAGGAGTGGTATAGATGTGTTGACTGAAGACAACCTACATCCTGTGTTTCTCCCTCAAAGAAGCGAGGTATGAAGTGGGTTTCTGAGTGCTTTAAGGTAGGAAGTATGACGAAACTGTGAATGTAGTTCACCCCATGTGTACTGAGCACTGCTATGTACTTAGTGTCCAGTAAAGTGCCCATGCACACCCCTAGTGGATCTTCAAGAAATATTTGTGGACCAAGTGCTGTATAAGGTTTGACCAGTGAGAGTTGCTGCTGATAGAGACGTGAACAACACAGGTCCTACTTGCCCCTACACAACTGACAGAGTTTGGGTTATTCAAAGATGTGCAGTGGAATAAACCAGGGCTCGGACTCCCTCCCTTTTGCTTTTTCTGTCTCCACCTCCACTAGGAAATCTTCATTTGTGTTGTTATTGTTAATGACAGAAGCGTTTTTCAACAGCAGAGCAATTATGCCTCTTGTAGCTGGAGAATGGTCCCGTGGCATTTATTCAGGCAAGTGGGATTTCACTTCAGAGGCAGTCGATGGTGTGGCCGAGCTTTGTACATGTGGAACAGTTTGTCAGCAGGCCTACTGAGAGCCTGAGAGGGTGTTCCCTGATCTAGCGGGTGTTTGAAAGAGTCCTGTCAGTGTCTGGCCTCATCAAGGAAAAACAGAACCCAGGACTCTTGGGTTTCTTTATGGAAGAGGGAAGGATCCTGGTTCAGACCTGAATTTGGACCAGCACCCTAGCCCTGAAGTGCATTCAAGTTACGAACTGCTCTGGCTGACCTCACGGGCCCCAGATACAAGGAGAGGGCTAAGACCCATCCGCCCGAGTGGTTTCGTGGGGTGTTCTCTGTGCTCATGTCCAGGATAATCAGCAAGTGTGCTCAGCCTCAGGGGTTCTCCAGTCTTCTGGAACTAGGACAGTGGAACTAGTGCTGACCCAACAAACAGAGGACAAGATGGTTGGATAGCATCACTGACTGAATGGACAAGAGTTTGAGCAGACTCTGGGAGATGCTGAAGCATAGGGAAGCCTGGCGTGCTGCCGTCCATGCGGTCGCCAAGAGTCCCAATACAACTGAGGGACTGAGCAATGGAGTTGTGGCATTTGCTGTGGCTTGTTCTGCTGCTTCGCTCCTGAGTTTCCTTTCTAGATTTCTTTTTGTATTATTTTATTATTTTTTTTTATTCTTTGTTTTAAAGGTTTTACAGAGCTTTGTTGTTCACAGACATGTATGTTCCCAGATCAGTCATATGCATATCCATGGTCCCCACCCGCCCAGATCCCCCCATCCCACCCCTCCAGACCTTCGCCCCAAGCCACTGTAAGCACTCCTATTCCCTTAGCACATAACAACTGTGCCTTATGTCATATGGCCTGAGCACCTGCTCACATAATTGTTCACAGTCATTAGTGATCAGTGGAGTGTGAACCATTCCACGCCTGGAAACCCTGTTCACTTGGCCAAGCAAAGCTCATGAGTCTTCTCCCACCCCAACTTTTGACTGGATCATGGATTTAGATACTCACACTCACCTACCATGATTGATATTATCTCATTGTTCTTCCATCCCATCTGCTACCAAAACACTTTTGGAGGGATATGTAGGAGTCATTCAAAGAGATGGCAGAGAAAGGGTTGAGGAAAGCAATCCAGGCAGGGTAAATTCTTAAGGCTTATAGGAACTAGGCATCATGCTGCAGTTTGCATGTCTAGTGGTTAGCAGAGCCAAGTCCAGATTTAACACCATGCGTGTCTTAGTCCAAAACCTGTGCATTTGCATATAAGTGCCTCCTGAAGGCCACACGCTGAGGAATTTGGTCATAGCGTGGACAAAGCGGGCAAGCACAGAAAGGTTGCCGAGGAGACTTACTTGAAGCAAGCAGTCTTTTAGGGAGATCAATTTAGTGGCTGTGTGCGAGCTGGATAAGCAATATGAGAGGCTGGAAATAGGAGACCAGTTGCTGGACAGTGTAAAAGCCTCAATAAACAATGTTAGGACTCGCTTACTGTGTGCTGAACTGCTGCTGCTTACTTCCCCTATCATAATTTTGATCAGAGTTATATTTTTCAGAGTTGGCCTTTGCCCGCTAATCTGTAAACTAGCTGACGATGGGCACTGTGTCTTACTCACTTTCTTTATCTTCACTGCCCACACAGTTCCAGGCATGTAGTAAATGCACAATAAATACCCATTGTTTGGATAAATGAATGTGAATGAAGGACAGTGAAAGAAGACTTGAAATAGTCCGGCTGAGGTAATGTAGATAAACCTTTAAAACATTAGCTGAATGATGGTAACAGCTACCATTTCAGGAGGAGCTCTTTTGAGTTAAGTATTTTAACTACATTTTCTCCATTCATCTTTATATCTACCATGGAAAATAGGTCCTGTTATCAACCATAGTATAAGCTAAGGAGATTCCTTTGAGCAGACCACAGAGTGACTGTAATTAACAATAGTGTTCAGTGGAGTGTGAACCATTCCACGCCTGGAAACCCTGTTCACTTGGCCAAGCAAAGCTCATGAGTCTTCTCCCACCCCAACTTTTGACTGGATCATGGATTTAGATACTCACACTCACCTACCATGATTGATATTATCTCATTGTTCTTCCATCCCATCTGCTACCAAAACACTTTTGGAGGGATATGTAGGAGTCATTCAAAGAGATGGCAGAGAAAGGGTTGAGGAAAGCAATCCAGGCAGGGTAAATTCTTAAGGCTTATAGGAACTAGGCATCATGCTGCAGTTTGCATGTCTAGTGGTTAGCAGAGCCAAGTCCAGATTTAACACCATGCGTGTCTTAGTCCAAAACCTGTGCATTTGCATATAAGTGCCTCCTGAAGGCCACACGCTGAGGAATTTGGTCATAGCGTGGACAAAGCGGGCAAGCACAGAAAGGTTGCCGAGGAGACTTACTTGAAGCAAGCAGTCTTTTAGGGAGATCAATTTAGTGGCTGTGTGCGAGCTGGATAAGCAATATGAGAGGCTGGAAATAGGAGACCAGTTGCTGGACAGTGTAAAAGCCTCAATAAACAATGTTAGGACTCGCTTACTGTGTGCTGAACTGCTGCTGCTTACTTCCCCTATCATAATTTTGATCAGAGTTATATTTTTCAGAGTTGGCCTTTGCCCGCTAATCTGTAAACTAGCTGACGATGGGCACTGTGTCTTACTCACTTTCTTTATCTTCACTGCCCACACAGTTCCAGGCATGTAGTAAATGCACAATAAATACCCATTGTTTGGATAAATGAATGTGAATGAAGGACAGTGAAAGAAGACTTGAAATAGTTCGGCTGAGGTAATGTAGATAAACCTTTAAAACATTAGCTGAATGATGGTAACAGCTACCATTTCAGGAGGAGCTCTTTTGAGTTAAGTATTTTAACTACATTTTCTCCATTCATCTTTATATCTACCATGGAAAATAGGTCCTGTTATCAACCATAGTATAAGCTAAGGAGATTCCCTTTGAGCAGACCACAGAGTGACTGTAATTAACAATAGCTGATGGTATGCTTGAATATTGGTTTAGAGAGTAGATGTCAAATGTTCTTGCCTTTCACTTAAGGAAGGATAATTGGAGATTGTGGAAGTGTTAACCCTTCTTGTAGCAGTCACTTCATAGTAAGTATATGTGTTTCAAGTCACAATAAGAAGAGTTAACATTTCCACAATCTCTATTTACCCTTCTTTATGTGAGGGGCAAGAGAAACAACCAATAAGCTATTGTAAGTTCCTTTTCTAGTAATCAAGGAAACTCAAATTAATATAATATCTATTTTATATTTACTGTATTGGCCAAGGATGATTTCATTTATCTGTATTTTACTGATAGTATGCATTTTTGAAGAAAATTATGTCAAGATTGGCATTCAAGTACATTGCTGCCAGAAATGTACATCCAGTCTTTGTTGACCAGGTGTATCCAAAGCCTTAAAATGCATATATTCTTTCAATTTATCATTCTACATGTGGAACAAAAACTAAGACATTGTTATGTATTAACATTCTGTTTACAAATCTGATTTAGATGTTCATAGCTTCCTTATTTACTATAACAAAAATGGAAACAACCTATATGTTAACATTAGAAGATAGTTTGGTAGCATATTACATGGTCATTTAAATTTTAATAATATGATGAATTTGAATAACATTGATAGTGCCTGTTGTAGTGTATAGTGTTATGTGAAACAATTGAGATATAAAAGTTTTGACTGTGATTGTATGGGCAAAATTAACGTGTAGAAAAAAGTACTAGGAAAAAAAAGAGGCCAGGATGTCAACAATCTCTAATTGAATGGTTTGTGTGTAGTTGTTCACTTCTTTATGCTTTTCCTAATTTCCTAGAGTGGGCATGCAAAACTTTAATGAGCAGAAATAAATTAATTTAAATATGTCTGTGGTAGAGACTATAGGCAGGGAAGAATGAAAAGTCCTTTCCAGTTACACTTCAGTAATGTAAGGTGGGATGGGGATCGTAGATTTCATTTAACATAATCCAGTCAGCTCTGTGACCAGTAGCTTATATCAGTACAGCAGTATCTAAAAAGCAAATTTGTTAGTGCTCACCTCCCCTTTCTGGGTGCATTCCATTACTGGTCTCATATTGATTTAAAACGTGTCATTCCCGATGGAAAGGTGGTTAGAATGGAGCATGCTTGGGCGCTAGTGGTAATTAGGGCTTTATTTATTTTAATTTGCATTTCATGAATATCAAATAAATTGGATTGACCAGAAAGTTTCACTAAGGCATCAGGAACTTTGCAAATGAATATCATTCTTTTGTTTAATTTTTTCTGAATATGCTATTTGCATTCTATTCCCTTGAGTGATCTATTATTTGTAGCCCTCATAGAATTGCTGGATTAAATTTCTCCAGTGCTATTTCTGAATACTGTACAAATGCAATAAAATAATTACGGGGTCATGTTGGCAGGCAGAACTTGGATTTCCAATAAATAAAATGCAACTAAAAGTATTCAGTAAATTCAAAACCACCAAGACCACAGTAATTCCAATTGAAAACTGAGCTTTAAAATGTGAACCATCAATAGAGAGTACATTTAGAAGACACTGATTGCACATTTATATAGTATGGCCTTACAGATTCCCAGAAGAATTGAAATGAGTTTCTGTAAATAACAGGACTTGGTACACTAGAGTTACCAAAGTAAACAGGCTGTAGGTGGTGTGTCATAAACATGAACTTTCCTTATTTCTTTCACTAAAGGGAGTTAGATTATAATTATTTGTCACTACATCCTTGATAATAACAACCTGGTCGTAATCAAATACCTCTTTGACTGTATGCAGTGAACATGATAGTAGCCCAGATGTGGTTTTTCTTCTTCTTTTTTTTTTAGTGAAATTTTGTGCTTGAGGATTATTCAGAAGGACCTGGAAGAAGATTCTTCCAAATCAAATATGTAAAATTACAAAGATGTTTGTATGCTACAGGAAGTAGAATTTAGAGGCTAATGGGACCGCAAGAGAGCCAACTTCAGACATATATTCATCCACTGACTATGGTGGAGACTAGACAACTCCCCTCGCAGCCTTTGCTTGCCGAAGTGAAAGACACAATGCAGGCTAACGTTGTCACAGTCAGTGGCTCACCAGTCTTTCTGGTGGGTGGAACTGATAGTCTTTATTTTGCAATAATTTGACAGTCATTGACACAACTTAGATTGTCACTGCTCGGACACAGCTGCAATTTAGAATTATATGAGACTCACTTTGATTTTCACAGAGCCTTTTTTCCTATGAAATATTCCCGGAATATTCACACCATTTGAAAATTTCTCCTTAGAATGTGCTAATTGCTCAGTCGTGTTCAACTCTTGGCGACCCCATGGACTACAACCCGCTAGGCTTCTCTATCTGTGGAATTCTCCAGGCAAGAATACTGGAGTGGGGCTTCCCTGGTGGTCCAGTGGGTAAGGACACTACCTTGCAGTGCAAGGGGCGCCGGTTCGATCCCTGGCCTGGGAAGATCCCACGTGCTGCGGAGCGGCTGGACCGATGTGTCCAATTGCCAAGCCGAACCTCAGGAGCGCTCCAGAGCCAGTGCTCTGCAACAACAGAGGCCACTGCGATGGGAGGCCCACACAGGCCAAAGAACAAAGATGGATGAAAATAGATAAATGAAAGACCAAGAGAAGTGGCCCTCCCACCCCCTACCTCCTCCCCAACTCGCCCCCTGCCACTGCCCCAAAAATACTGGAGTGGGTTGTCATTTCCTACTCCAGGGGATCTTTCTGACCCAGGGGTTGAACCTGGGTCTCCTGCATTGCCAGTGGATTCTTTATCATCTGAGCCACCAGAGAAGCCTTTGAATAATGAATATAGTATAGGACCTCAGTCCATACCCCTTGGGACTCGGTACATTTCAGAATACAGAACTATTTTGAAAAGAGAAAGGCAGTAGCAAATCTTATGAAACAGAAGCTGTTCCTAGCATCCTGACTCTATCCCCACCCCAGTCACTTCTTGTGGGCTTCCTATGCCTAGGCCTCTTTATTATCTCAGGTTGTTTCCCTGAACCGAATTGCTCACTCCTCTGGGTTGCTTATTTTTAAGCATCCTTCAGCTCTATATCTTCCATGAAACCTTCTCCTACACCTGCTGTTTATAGTGCTCCTTGTTCTGCTGACCTCTTGGCAGCTCTTGTCCTCAGTACCATCGATTCCTTCTTTTTCTTTGCTACATGGGATATACATATATATATATATATATATATATATATATATGTTATTAGTATTATGCATTATTCATTTTGGATAAGCAGTTTACTTACTATTTTATATTGTTATTATCAATCTGTACCACTCAGAATAACCTTCTTGCTCATTTTATTAGGTTCTGAGAGGTTCGGTACCATGCCCAAGGCTACATAGTTCATCAGTGGTGAGATTGAAATTTAAACTCAATTCTCATAAGAATTCACAGTCTGTATTCTTAACTACTACATTATCGGGGATTAATCTATGCCTTAGAAGAGCTGACATTCTAAATGAGAAAACAAGAGTTTGATATCACAGATCTCCTTTTTTATGGATTGAGTGTTTGTGACACTGGAAATTCATGTGTGAAACCCTAAGTCCCAATGGTATTAGGAGCTAAGGCATTTGAGAGATAATTGTGTTTAGTAGAGGTCATGATAATAGAGCTTTCATGATGAAACTAACATCCTTATAAGAAAAGAAAGGCAAAAGACAAAATTATTATAATGAATTATTGCTACAATAACCTCATAATGGATACATAATATAAAAACATGTGAATTGTTACATCAAAAACATAAAATTTGAGGAAATTAAAAATGCAGGACTTTTCTATATGATTAAGTTATTATCAATTTACAATAGCCTGTTCTATGTGGTTTTATGTAAGTCTCATGGTAACAACAGAACAAACACATAAAAGAAATGATTCAAAACATACCACCAATGACAATAATCAAAGCAAAAAGGAAGAGAGCAAGAGAGAATGAAAGGAACAAATATCAACATAACACCTAAACAATGGCAAGAAATTAAAATAATAGGAACACCTTAAAAGAAGCATACGTTATGATCAAGCAGGATTCATGCCTGAGAGGCAAGACTAGTTTAATACATATGCACATCAATCAGTGTGATATACCAAATCACATGATCTTCTCAGTCAAAGCAGAAAAAGCATTTGACAAAAGTCAGCATCCTTTCATGATTAAAACCGTCAAAAATTTAAGTAAAAAAAGAATGTACCTCAGCATAATAAAGGCCATATAAAGAGCTCACAGCTAACATCATGCCCAATGTTTTAAGATCAGGAACAAGACAAGGATACTTAGTCTTACCTCTCCTGTTCACAATAGCATTGGGAATTCGAGACAGAACAATCACTTAAGAAAAAAAAAAGGCATCCAAATTAGAAAAGAAGACGTAAAATTGTCTTTGTTTGCAGATGACATGATTTTCTGTATAGAAAATACTAAAGACTCCATAAGGAAAATAGAACTAATACACAAATTCAATAAATTTTCAGGATATACAACTCTGTTGTGTTCCTATATACTAACTATAGGTTTTTTTCTGAAAAATAAATAAAATACAAATACTTAGAAAAAAGAATAAAATACTTATGAATAAATATGCAATAGAGGTTAATGATCTATACACTGGAAACACTGATAAAATAAATTGAAGAAGATACAAATAAATGGAAATACATCCCATGTTCATAGACTGGGAGGATTAATATTGGTTAGAATGTCCATGCTTCCCAAAGTGAATCTGCAGATTCAGTGGAATCCCTATCAAAGTTCCAGTGACATTTTTCACAGAAGTAGCAAAAATAATCCCCAAACTCATATGGGACCAAATGATATAAATCTTGAGCAAAAGCTAGAGGCACCACATTTTCTACTTTCAAAGTGTATTACAAAGCTATAGTAATCAAAATCATATGGTAGTGGCATTAAAAACTTACCCATAAATCAGTGGAGTAGAACTGTAGCTCAGAAATAAACACATACATATATGAACAGCTAATTTTTGACAAAGAGTGGCCAAGAATACATAATGGACAAAGGGTAGTTTCTTCAATAAATGATGCTGGGAAAAAACAATTTCCACCTGGAAAAGAATGAAATTGAGCCATTATATTACTCCATTCTAAAAAGCAACTCTAAATAATAAGACTCAAAAGCCATAAGACTCCTAGAGGTACACATAGGGAAAAACCCTTTGAAAGTGGTCTTGGCAAAGAGTTTTTGGATCTGGTGCCAAAAGCACAAGCAATAAAAGCAAAAATAAACCAGTGGGAGTACATCAGACTAAATAGTTTCCATACAATAATGTACAAAATGTATAAGGCACCTTTACAATTCAATAGCGAAAATGCCAGAGAACCCAGTTTTAAAATGAGAAAAGACTTGAATAGGCATTTTCCCAAAGATGACTTACAAATGGCCAGCGCATGCAGAAAAGATGTTGAATATCAGCAGTCATCAGGAAAATGCAAAATAAAACCACAAAAAGATATCACATCACACCTGTGAGTCTGGCTGTTTTCAAAAAGTCAAAAGCTAATAGCTGTTTGGTATGATGTGTAGGAAAAGAAACCCTTATGATAGGAATGGAGAATAGTACAGCCATTATGGAAAACTTTTTCTCAAAAAGTTACCCTTATTTTGGACCTGCCGCCTCCAGAACTTGGAGAAATAGATTTCTATTTTTAAGCTGCCCAGTCTGTGCATCACTTCAGTTAGAACCAGACCACTCTTTAGTCCTCAATAGTTGTTTGTTGTTTGATTGCTTAATAATTGAGAGGCTACTGAATGTCAGCAAAAGCCAGCATGGCATAGCTTAGTTTGGAGCATGGCACGTGTACTGGAAACATTCCTGGAAAGATATACTTCAACAACAGATTGTGCAATTAAGCAAGACAAACAAAAAAAAAAGAAAGAAAACCCTACAATTTGGTTGAGTAATTTAACCTCTCTATGCCTGAAAATTTACTCGTCTATTAAGTGGAAATAATAGTAATACCTCTTTAATTGGGTTATTTGGAAAAATATATGCAGTCATATATGTATAGTACTTAGAATTGTACCTGCCAAAGGGAAAGTTGTATAGGTTTCTGCTATTGGTGTATAACTTGATACAAATTGGAGAGATGGTTCTGACAGTGACACTGGAGATCTATGTATCTTAGCAAAAGAGAAGCCCTCTCAGTGTCTTACGTGCAACTTGGCACAGTGCCTGACGCATGACAGGCCCTACACAGTTATTTGTAGATTGAATAAGTTGTGGACTGATCTCAACCCCTCACTGTGCTGAAATACCTATATATTTATGGATTGATAAAGTAAGTTCCAAAGACAGAGGTTGGATTACTTGTTTCCATCATGTTGAAAATGAGTAGGTTTTCAGTACATACTGACATTCGGTCTCTTCCTCCACTCTGAGCTCCCGATACCCAATTTTGGCCTTAACACCACGGCAGATTTTTCTCTCTTCTAGCCTTGATATACAGTTATAAGCAAAGATACCACCATAATAACTCTGTTCCCTGGAATATGAATGAGAATGATTTTTCTTGGCATTCTCCAGGTCTGCTGCTTGGAGTTATTTGTCATTTCCTTAATGGACCTGTTCAAAAGAGCTGGGCTGTAGGATGTGTTGTGAGAGCTACGTGTATTGTCTTCTCTGTATCTCCAGGGAGATTTGATGGATTTTTTATTTGTAGGATTCTAAGGAGATGCCCTTCTAATCTTGGACAGACTGCCTGTTGTTACCTTTGGGATTTGTCATGGTGGCATCAAATCAAAGGGCTTTTGTAACGTTGGGAGGAAAAACAAACATTCTTGCTGGGAGGCGCCTTTGAGACCATCTGGTTGAAATTTGAATCTAGAGGCAGGGACCATGTTTGCCTTGTTTCAGTGAGCATCCCCAGTGCATAGCAATATGCTTGGCAAACAGTAGGTATATGATAGATGTCTACTGGTCAAATGAGTATTTTGCAAGTGGGAGACTGTAGAAACTTAATGTTGGCCTATTTTGATTTGTCCATTCTTATCTGTACTGCAGCTAGGGAAGTTTTTTCTTTCCACCTGTACTGCCATCCTGGTGCATTCAGCCCTGTTCTCTACCCCCACGCATCCATAATTTCCCCCATTAAAGTACCTGCTGTATTGTAATAAGTCTGTCTGCACCCACTCTCGTTCCCGTGGTTCTGTGTTTGTGTTGTTCACTGCTGTATTCCCCACTGCTGAGAATAGTGCAGAGCAGATGCTTGATGCTCAGAAAATACTAGTTGGATGGATGACTTTAAAACTTATCAGTTCAGTTCAGTTCAGTCCTTCGGTCATGTCCAACTCTTTGCCATCCGATGGACTAGCCCTTCAGGCTCCTCTGACCATGGGATACCCAAGGCAAGAATACTGGGGTGGCTTGCCATGTTCTCCTCCAGGGGATCTTCCTGACCCAGGGATTGAACCTGAGTCTCTTATGTCGTCTGCATTGGCACCTGGGCTGTTTACCACTAGCTCTACCTGGGAAGTCCAAATATTACCCTTTATATTGAATAAATATAATATGGATAACCACTGAAAAATAAAGGTTTTCTGTTGTGCAGTTAAAAAAAAAATCCAAAATAGATACTGTGTATATAGGTGTACTATGACATAGTGAGATTTCTTTTTCATTTGATATCCTCCTAAAACCTCATTTATTAAGTGTTGATTGTACTCATAAACACCATGTTACATATCACAGAAGGGGTACAAAAAGTGGCATGTATTATTTTGTGGCTTCTCTATAATAAGTACTTTATATGAAGAGCTTTATTTGACAGCCGATACTTAGTTTTCTGTTTAAATTCAGCTTACTGGGGTGAGAGTCAAACTCAAGAAACCTTTTAGGGTATAAGCCACACCTTTACTCCACTGAGATTTGACATGTCTGCTCAGTGTCACTGGGCTCTTTCTTGAGGTGTTTTAAGTCTTTTCACTTTCAAAACAGATGTGAGTCATCACCAATGTGGAAATGATGACTGTGGTTGATTTGGTGAACAATTGAAAATATGAAGTGGGAATAAGCATGCCTGTTCCTATAAGTGCTTTTTAAAAAGCAAACCTAATGCACTGGAAATGGTGTAAATGAAATAGAGGGGAAAAATGAGAGCATTGGAAATAGATTCCCGTTAGCTTAAGCTGAGGGGAGAGGGAATAAAAATGAAGGAGCTATTCATTTACTTATTTAACCAATATTTAATGAGCCAGGCATTGTGATAGGCACTGGAGAAATAGCAGTGAATAAAAAAGTACAAAAGTTCCTCCCCTGTTGGATCTGACATTCAAGGGGAGAAAAGCAATCAATATAAATAAAACATATTTTATGTCAGATGGTGATAAGTTATATGAGAGAGAAATGAAGCAGTGAAGAGTGATGGGTTGCTCAGATGTGTGCAGAGGTGGGGTGGCTAGAGAAGGCTCAACTAACAACAAGTGTCTGCACCCAGCTCCATGCAGAGGGAGGGCCAGTGCAGAGAGACCTTAGGATGAGAGCATGATGATGAGGTTGGCATGGAATGAAGAAGGAAAGAGGTGAGGATAGACAGGTTCCCGGGGCGCTGGCTGGCCCAGAGTGAGAAGCTTTGTTGACAAGGTATCTGGTTGACGTTTGCCTTGTGTAGTGGACAGTGTTGGTGAGCTGCCCACATTCTCTTTACCAGTCGCGTGTACCTCTCGCTTTAAAATGCTGGGGATTTTGGTTGCTGAGGTTCATCGTGGCCCACTTCTCTTTAGCAGGAGGGGAATTATTTCACTACCACAGACGCCGTATGGCCTCTGTTTCTGGTTGTTGGACTGGCTCCTTTGGAGTCATCTCTCCTTAGGCCCCGAGGGGGTGTGTGGGTGACAAGCTTGGCCAGGCAGGGCCTAAAACTCTCACGTCACGTTTACCCATGTTGTGTGTGAAGTGGCCAAGCTGAGTCACTACAGGCCCTGAGGTGAAGTGCAGTGTGTGAGGGAAACCCTACGCACCTCTCCATCATTTCCAGGGCACCTGCTAGGTTGGCACTGGGCCCCAGTCAACAAGACAACAGAAGCCAAGCCTGACCCAAGCACCCTTTCTAAACAAAGCTCCTATGCTTGGGCAGTCCTGCAGGGCTGACTGAGGGGGCTTCCTCCATCCCTTGCACCCCAAGTGCTGAGTGGCACATGCAGCTCTACGTGACAGCATTCACACATTGGGCTTACCTACACTTGCCTGTATTTAGATTCATACCAACCTCTGGGGGCATCGCTACTTATAATTTTCTTGCCAGAACACAGAAAAGTTTAGGAGTTTGTGGCCTTTTAATTCAGTGAGGCAAAGAACTATCATCTCCTCTAGCAGCTGAGTATGAGGAAGTGCAGCTCCATCTTTGTGTTTTTCTCTGGAAGTATTGTTCAGCCTGTTTTGGGTGGACACTGTACACTCTTTTTGTTGTTGTTGCTGCTGAATTTCAGTTTCAGAAGGAAAATTTTCAAAGTTGTCTGGTGTAATTTGCTCTCCACAGGCCATACTGGCAAACCTTAATTGAATAATCCTGTGTAACAGTGTTTCTTTCCCTGGGTTGCTTCTAAGTTTGTCACTGACCCTCAGTGGGCCTAGGTCCCAAGTTCTTCAGCTGTTCATGTTATGTATGCACAGTGGCTAGCATCATGCATCTCAGAAAGACATCTGTGTTATCAAATCCACATACCCAGCGCACATACACCTTCTCTCTCTGGAGAGCTGTGTAAGAGGAGACAAAAAGAAGCTGAAATCAATTCATTCATTGATTAGCCTCAGGTGGGCATTCATTGGCTTGGTCATAGCTGTACACTCCAGGCAGAGATCTGATACATAATAGATGCTGAATAAAGAGATATGCTAGGGGCTTCCCTGGTGGTCCAGTGGGTAAGGACACCGCCTTGCAGTGCAAGGGGCGCCGGTTTGAGCCCTGGCCTGGGAAGATCCCACGTGCCGCGGAGCAGCTGGACCGATGTGTCCAATTACCGAGCCGGAGCTCTGGAGCGCATGCGCCCAGAGCCGGTGCTCTGTGACGACAGAGGCCACCGCGATGGGAGGCCCACAAGGGCCACAGAACAAAGACGGATGAAAATAGAGAAATGAAAGACCAGTGGAAGTGGCCTGCCCACCCCCCTCCCTCCCCGCCCCCACCAAAATAAATAAATAAATAAATGTTAAAAAAAAAGTAGCTGAATCATTTAAAAAAAAAAGAGAGAGATATGCTAATGAACATTAGAAATGTATCTGTGTGTTAGATGTCTGATTTAGGATCAGCAACCTGGTTGTGTTCCTAATTCTGGCGTATATTCTCTGGCTAACCTTATGAAAACAAATCCTGGAGCCTCATCTTCCCTCACTGTGGTTAGGAAGGTGAAACATACATCAAAATGACGGACTATATGGGAACATAATTTTTAAAGGGAAAACACATCGAGCCAGTAACTAGTCTACTGGTTGCACAAGGCATTGAATTTCCATCTCCTCGATCGTCATACCAACCATCAGTGTTTCTCACTCACTGCATTAAAACATTTTGATAGCACAGAAGAGAAAATGCTGTTTATTGACAGATATCATTTCGGATAATCACCTCTGATCATGGAGAGCACAGAATTATTCTGAAGTGTTGATTTTAACCTTTCACAGTGTGTTTAGACACAGGGATATAAAATATGGAATGAAATACAAAATAACTTCTCATTAGGCAAAAATTTGTCCTGTCATAACATTGAAGGAGTTGGAGGAAAGATTCTAACTCTGCGGACCAATGTGCTTGCCCAGGGTACTTGGGCCTCATGCAGAGAGATGGAGAAAACACTGAAACACGCAGTAAACAGTTTTTAGATTCATAGTTGGGCTTGATCAGTTTCAAATAGGGAAAAAGAGGAAGTAGAATAACTGAGTTATTAAATTGCAAGGAAGAAGACGGACTGGGAGGTGAAGATGGGCAGCTCATGTCCTGCAGTCTCTGAATGGGTCTGCCTCTATTTTATTTTTTACTTTTGCTAACGCATGCATGGCTTTATCTGGCAACACACATTGATAAAAATGATCACCTAAGAAGAATGCCAAGAACCTAGTAAGCATTCAGGAAGGAGTAGCTGCTCTCATCATAGTAATATTTGACCAGGGATCTGGGCACCCTATGGCCATGTCAAGGTGATACATGAAGTGAACCATTACAGTATTCTTCAATAGTTGCAGGTTCTTTTCCTCAGCAGGTGGGTCTAATTCAATTATCATGGCAGCAGGACTCAACCAGTTTCCGCTTTACCGCAGAAATGAGGGGTAGTCCTCCGACTTGTTTCTGATTACAAGTCTGCTCACAGCGTTTTAGGCAGCATGCTTTGGTGGAGTGTCTGAAAGAAGAGAAGCAAACTGGACTGGCTCAAGCACTGAGAGGCCAAGATGAAGCCAGGAACAGAGGCAGAAGGCCTTCCCTGGCTAGAGATTCTGATTGAGCATGCCTACTGCCCCTTTTCCTTCACTTCACCAGTTCCTCTGTTATTTCCAACCACCCACAGTATGGATGTCAGCAAGAATACCATGCTTCTCTTCTGCTTATCAGAAGTCTAGTGCTCATCAGATGAGACTCCCAAAGTTCCCTGTGGAAGAGAGGAAATACCCTTCAGGAAAAGTTTGGCAGTCCAAGGTCCCATGCGCTTCAGCCCAGCATTGCTGCTTTCTGCATCTGGAACCCACTCTGCTCTCAGCCCAAAGTGTTGTTTTCCGGGTTTCCATAGCTTGACCTGAGGATCTCTTTGCCAACTAGAGACTGACTCTGTCAAAGGGAGTATCTGCAGCCTCTGAGAATGTCTCGAACGCATTGAGCTTGTCTTTGAGGAGTATTCAGTTAAATAAGTGTTACACAGAGATGTTGGGAGAGGAAAGAAGACAGAACTTTCTAGATAATTCTGAAAGGTTACCAATTACGATTCTCTTGCATTTCATAGACCTCTTATCTCTTCCGTTACTCAGCAAATAAATGCCTAATTGGCTGGGAGAGAATTTATGTGGAATGTTTTGCCCTGACTTTCTTTGATGCAATCTTGAACTCCACTTAACTCTCCATTAAGGAGGAAGCAGAAGGCCATCTTGCTAACGCATGCATGGCTTTATCTGGCAACACACATTGATAAAAATGATCACCTAAGAAGAATGCCAAGAACCTAGTAAGCATTCAGGAAGGAGTAGCTGCTCTCATCATAGTAATATTTGACCAGGGATCTGGGCACCCTATGGCCATGTCAAGGTGATACATGAAGTGAACCATTACAGTATTCTTCAATAGTTGCAGGTTCTTTTCCTCAGCAGGTGGGTCTAATTCAATTATCATGGCAGCAGGACTCAACCAGTTTCCGCTTTACCGCAGAAATGAGGGGTAGTCCTCCGACTTGTTTCTGATTACAAGTCTGCTCACAGCGTTTTAGGCAGCATGCTTTGGTGGAGTGTCTGAAAGAAGAGAAGCAAACTGGACTGGCTCAAGCACTGAGAGGCCAAGATGAAGCCAGGAACAGAGGCAGAAGGCCTTCCCTGGCTAGAGATTCTGATTGAGCATGCCTACTGCCCCTTTTCCTTCACTTCACCAGTTCCTCTGTTATTTCCAACCACCCACAGTATGGATGTCAGCAAGAATACCATGCTTCTCTTCTGCTTATCAGAAGTCTAGTGCTCATCAGATGAGACTCCCAAAGTTCCCTGTGGAAGAGAGGAAATACCCTTCAGGAAAAGTTTGGCAGTCCAAGGTCCCATGCGCTTCAGCCCAGCATTGCTGCTTTCTGCATCTGGAACCCACTCTGCTCTCAGCCCAAAGTGTTGTTTTCCGGGTTTCCATAGCTTGACCTGAGGATCTCTTTGCCAACTAGAGACTGACTCTGTCAAAGGGAGTATCTGCAGCCTCTGAGAATGTCTCGAACGCATTGAGCTTGTCTTTGAGGAGTATTCAGTTAAATAAGTGTTACACAGAGATGTTGGGAGAGGAAAGAAGACAGAACTTTCTAGATAATTCTGAAAGGTTACCAATTACGATTCTCTTGCATTTCATAGACCTCTTATCTCTTCCGTTACTCAGCAAATAAATGCCTAATTGGCTGGGAGAGAATTTATGTGGAATGTTTTGCCCTGACTTTCTTTGATGCAATCTTGAACTCCACTTAACTCTCCATTAAGGAGGAAGCAGAAGGCCATCTCCAGTACGAGAACTGGGAAAAGGTTCCATTCCCCAGCTGACGTTTCCCAAGCTTGTGAAAAGTAGCACATTTCTATTTCTTGATGGTGCCAACAGACCCTCTTCAAATGACTGGGTTTCTCCGTGTGAGTCTGATTTATGCAAATATTGAAGACATGTCAACGGGGACTCACTGGCTCTGAGGCTGGGTTAAGTGTCTAGATTCTAAGCATTTTTCTCTCCATTCCTCTCTCCCACTAGTACTTGAAGTGTTAGACTTGTTTGTTGGAGACTTTGACATACTGACCGACAAAGTAGATTAAGAAAAAAGGAACAAACATGGTGTTGAGGGCCAAGAGAATCCATTTCTCAAGAATGTTGTTTTACAAGCTGCCTATCCTCATCTCCATCCTTGCTATTAATACTCTCCTGCCATGTGAATGTTTGCTAGGTATCTCCTGAATCCCAGTCTACACAGATGCATTTAATAGATGAAGTCATGCAGGAGAGGATTCAGTGTGAGGAGAGGTCTCTGCTACGCTGAGAGTATAGAGAGAGCTCATCCACAGTAAATATTTTCCCTTTGGGAAGTGTATATTCCACAGAATTACCATTTTCAAAACATATATATAGGAAACAGCATTATTTGAAGCTGCATAATGTTAGCTGTTAGATGTAACTTCTCTTCACAAAAGTTTCTGTTCCTAGAGTATATACCCAGAATACAACCACTTCTTCCTGCCTACACTCCTAAGTCCTAACTGCTATCTCGCCTTGCCAGGATCATGGCAGTAGCCTCCTAACCAGCCCTTCTGTACAGAGCAACATGAATGAGCTTTGGCTCACATAAGCCAGATCCAATCAACTTCTGCCTGAATCGATCCAATGGCTCCCTGCCACTCAGAATTGAAGCCAGAGTTATTACAAAAGATCCAGAACAGTAAGTCCTACTCTTCTCTCAGTATCTGAGCTTGGTCCCTCTACCCTGCTCTTCTGAATCTCTCCATGGCACTTCACTCAGGCCTCCGCTCTCACGTCACCTTCAATTGCTCTAAAGGGCAGCTCACTGATGTGTCAGGAGCTTAACTTGTCAATGTCTATTTCTCAAGTATATGGGTCTTCTGGCAATTTCAAGCACGTCTCTTCCCGCGAGTGACTCAGAGTCCCTTGGAAGTCTCATCTTTCCGATTTATTTGTTCTCTGCTTACCTTGTTCTCAGCTTCACCCCAGATGTCTAAACTCCTTGAGGTCAAGGATTTTTCTCTACATTTTTTTCCTACCTGCTGTATACTGCATGAATTGAATGGTGCCTAGGATATGGTAGTTTCCCAATATATAGTTGTTGAAAGAATATTGAAGGTAGTATTATGAGAGGCAATGGAAAAACAAAAGGCCAAAGGAAGCCTCTTTCTGCATATGTTTTCTTCTCGGGTTGAAGATGATGAGGATACATAAGTTCCACATAATGATATTTGATTATTGTTATTAAAATTGTAGGCTAAAGGGATGTAGAACCTAGTTAGGCTTTCCGCATTTAAGCATTGGATATTGTATTAGTTTTGTGCTGGCCTAATAAAATACACAATCTGGGTGGCTTAATCAGTGCAGATTTATTATCTTACAGTCCTGGAGGTCAGAAGTCAGACATGCATCTCACCAAAGTAATTCTTGGCTTGCTTTTGCTGTATTTTTTCCTTGGAAACTTTAGAGAAGGATCATTCCCTTCTCATGTTGGTTTTTGTGCTCAGTCGCTTTAGTCATGCCTGATTCTGTATGACCCCATGAACTGTAGCCCACCAGGCTCCTCTGTCCGTGGGATTCTCCAGGCAAGAATACAGGAGTGGGTTGCCATGCCCACTGCTTAGGGGATCTTCCTGACCCAGGGATCGAACTCTCATCTCCTGCATTTGGAGGCGGATTCTTTACCACTGAGCCACCAGGCAAACCCTGGATTTTAGCAGGATGCCGTTCCTTGTAGGATGGAGATCTCTGTCCCCTTGCCAGCTGTTGACTGAGGGCCATTACCAGCTGGCAGAAGTTATGTATATTCCTTGGCCCAGGTCTCCTTCAGGCCAGCATTTAAAGCCATCAACAGCCTGTCGAGTTGTTTTCACACTTTTAATCTGACTTGTCTCTTCTTCCTTTTCATCTCTGTGACCAAATATTCTCTCTCTTGATTTTAAGAGCACATATGATTACATTGGACTGACCTGGATAATCCTTCTGTAATCCTTGTGTAATTCAGGTGGTTTATGAGCCACCCTAATTACATGTGCAGTCTTCAGGCACCCTGTTCCCAGGCTCCAAGGATTAGGATGTGGGAATCTCTGAGGGACCCTTGTTCTGCCGACCGTGGAGGTACAACTGAGGACACAGTATGACATAGTGAGTAAGCTCTGGAGCCATGAAGACCTGGGTTTGAATCCCAGCTCTCATCTTGCTGCTGGGTTCCTCTGGATGATTTCTCTGACATTCAGGTTCCTCTGTGGCAACTGAGGACAAGAATGACACCTGCCATGTGGTGGATATTGGAAATAAATAAAAGTACATAGACACATCAGACACTCCACCTTACTCATTTGAAAAATGTGAGTGTCAAATGGAGAAACAAGGCCCTCCTGTATAGCTCAGGCAACTACATTCACTATCCTGTGATAAACCATAATGGAAAAGAATATCAAAAGAAAGACTCTTTGCTGTCCAGCAGAAATTAACACAGCATTGTAAATAAGCTATACTTCAGTAATAAAGAAAAATGCAAGTTTGCAATTTTGTAAAAACTAAAAAAATTATGTGAGTATTCCCAGTGTCTTCAATGGGAACACCAAATCTAACGTTGAGCCCACCTCAGAAGACCTTACCTGTAATAGATTAAAAGACAAATGGGATTAAACAATGCTCATTTGCTAAAGCCTCATTTAACCAGCTGGGTTTGTAGGGAATGAGGGGGAAGTTTAATTTATGTGTTTATGATTCATTTACACCTAAATCATTAAATGCTATTTTAAGGACATTTTATGGCTCGAGGCTTTTCAAACAGTCATCATGCTTCTTTCTTAAACAGAAATGCTGCCAAGAGTAAACAAACTCAAATACCATTTGCTTTACAATTTTCCATCAACAAATTTAGAGTGGGTTCTAACCTGGCACACTAGATTCTTCCATCTGTAATCCACACAGGGACAGCCCCCCTGAGAAGAAACATTGACTCTGTTGAATGGGAAGTTAGAAACTATGGCAGACCTGAGTGCAGAGAGAAGTACTCATGTTTTTGAAATATTTCTCTTTGAGAAGTTTCTTTTGGATTTCTGCCATTGGAATTGGGAATTTGTTCTGAAGCTTTCCATTGGCTAAAACATGCACCTCTTTTAGTTATGTGAGGGGAGGAAATTCTTCCATAGGATATGGGTGAAGACTACAATTCCTGGAGGTTTTAAAAAACAATTTGAACTTGTAAATTGATGGATTTGGTGTTGTAGCCAAACTAAACTGCCATTTAAAAAAACTCTTGTTTTGGAGTGTTAATTAACAATGTTGTATTAGGTTTAAGTGTACAGCACCGTGATTCAGTTATGTTGTTGTTGTGTGTTAGTCACTCAGTCGTGTCCGACTCTTTGAGACCCCATGGACTGTAGCCCACCAGGCTCCTCTGTCCATGGGGATTCTCCAGGCATGAACACTGGAGTGGGTAACCATTTCCTTCTCCAGTGCGTCTTCCTTGTTCAGGGATTGAACCTGGGTCTTCTGCATTGCAGGCAGATTCTTTACAGTCTGAGCCACCAGGGAAGTTTTTTCACATTCTTTTCCACTGTGGTTCATCACAGGTATATGGACTATAGTTCCCCATGCTGTACAGTAGGACTGTTGCGTATCCATCTGAAATACTGGATTGGCCAGAAAGTATGTGGGATCATACCAAAAAATGAGTTTTTTGGCTAGCCCAATATAATAGTTTATACTTGCTAATCCCAAACAGACATGTGATTACTGAGGGGCAGGTGATGGGGGAAGGATAACTGGGAGTTGGGGATTAGAACTGAAATTTGAACCAGCATCAGTACATTATGAGGCCTTTGCCAGTACATCATTCTTTATTCACTAAGGCTTTTAAAACTTTCTTCTTGAGTGAGCCATTTGTATTCCATATTTATTGGAATTTATTGTATTTTATATTTATTTACCCAATAATTAAGAGCCTTGGAACTCGAAAGTTCCAGAATCTTCTAGAACGATTTTTTTGTTGTTGTTCAGGAAGATATCTTGGCAGTTAATTGTGCTCACAATTTTGGCTTCAGTTTTTCTCTGGCACCTTTAGTTAGGTGCATTGGCTCACCCTCCGAACTGTACCTGAGAACCACCTGGGGAGTTTGCCAAGGTCCATACCCTGCTCCAGGACCAATCAAAAGAGACTTTCTGGAGGTTGGGCTCAGGCATGGGTGTGTTATAAAAGATCCTCAAGTGGTTCTGATTGTGTAGCTAGGGTGGAGAGTATCTGCATTATGGGGTTCAAGGAAGTAATTTCTGGAAAATATATTCCAAACACCCTATATGTGATGTTATAAAAGTGTAGTGTAATTATTGGGCTAGTCACCAACAAGGTTCCCGATGAATATTTGGTACCATTTTGTTTTTTGATCATGAACCACACTGTGGTTCAAGTTGTTTCCCACGGAAAGTTTGCAGTGGCTCTGTGTGGACCCTGAATCAAGAGCCGATCACGAGGGACCAGAGTGGTGACATGCAACATCACAGACTGGCTTCAGAGCCATGACACTTGTTCTCACTAGCCCAAGACATTGACCTTGAGGGGCTTCCTTGGTGGCTCAGACAGTAAAGAAGCCACCTGCAACGCCAGAGACCTGGGTTTGGCCCCTGGGTCGGGAAGATCCCTCGGAGGAGGGCATGGCAACCCACTCCAGTATTCTTGCCTGGAGAATCCGATGGACAGAAGAGCCTGGTGGGCTACAGTCCATGGGGTTGCAAAAGAGTCAGACATGACTGAGCATGAGCACAGATGGAGATGGAGAACTCATTGACATTTAAACCTGCCATATTGATAGCATACAGTGTGGTAATAAAGCTTGAATAATATACACATGTAAGTATTCAATAGATAGTGAGTTGGGAGGCAAAATGGAGGGCTTGACTCACCACATCCTGCGGTTGCATGTAGTTTTCAGCTTGACAGGTGCTCAGTGACAGGGAAGAGTGTTCGCTCTAATGACTCTCGTTTTTTCTCACTTTCCCATTATTTGTGGACATTTGATGATCTGTATATTTTCCCCTATTTTCACTTTCAAGCATTTGCTTGTTGGAGTCACTAATATCTGTCTCATAACGTTGACTGCTGATAGTTCCATGGCCGTGTTCATTTCTTTTGCCCTGGTGATCTCAGATTTTCTTTGATTTCAAATCATGTATCATTAATTACGTTGAGTCATCTTTCAAAAGAGTTCACTGAAAAATGGAAAAACGCCATCAAATAACTGATGGCTTATTAACTGCTTCCAGCTTGAAGCCAGCACACCTTGCAAATCACTGTGGCCTGGCGAGGGGCCAGGTGCCATTGTGGCATTGTTGAGTAGTTTTCTAGGTTGTTTCTGGTTGTTTTTCTGTCTTTGAATAAAGACAGAAAACTTCATTGGAGACAGAGATGATCTTTGTAGCTAAGACGGAGGATCCTGTTTAAATACATCAGTTTTGCAAACACAGGAAAGCACCAGAAAGTACTGAAGACTTCCTAGTAAACACTGGAATCCTGACTTCTAGGCTGGTTTTCCGATAGCTGTATAGCTTACAAGTCACTTCTCCTTCCTGAGCTTTATTTTCCCTGTGCTTTAAGACAAAGGAGTTGTAATAATTTATCTCTAAAGAAATTGTGTTTGGAATGACGTGAAGATCATAGTGTTTTGTGATACTACTAAAATTTGGGTGGGTGTTTTATGTAGCCAGTTATATTTATTGATAAAATCATAGAGTGAAACAGGAAGTAGATTTTCTAAACAAGGATAAATGATTGTTAACGTTAATTAAAAGCACATTGAAGACATACATTGCATTGGAATTAGTTTTTATTTTATCACAGATATTTTGTTATGGATTGATGGTTTATGTCCAGTTGGAAATGGGATCACTGTGTGAGTATGTGAGATTGGATTGGCTTTATGTTTTCCAGGTTCAATAGATAGTGAGTTGGGAGGCAAAATGGAGGGCTTGACTCACCACATCCTGCGGTTGCATGTAGTTTTCAGCTTGACAGGTGCTCAGTGACAGGGAAGAGTGTTCGCTCTAATGACTCTCGTTTTTTCTCACTTTCCCATTATTTGTGGACATTTGATGATCTGTATATTTTCCCCTATTTTCACTTTCAAGCATTTGCTTGTTGGAGTCACTAATATCTGTCTCATAACGTTGACTGCTGATAGTTCCATGGCCGTGTTCATTTCTTTTGCCCTGGTGATCTCAGATTTTCTTTGATTTCAAATCATGTATCATTAATTACGTTGAGTCATCTTTCAAAAGAGTTCACTGAAAAATGGAAAAACGCCATCAAATAACTGATGGCTTATTAACTGCTTCCAGCTTGAAGCCAGCACACCTTGCAAATCACTGTGGCCTGGCGAGGGGCCAGGTGCCATTGTGGCATTGTTGAGTAGTTTTCTAGGTTGTTTCTGGTTGTTTTTCTGTCTTTGAATAAAGACAGAAAACTTCATTGGAGACAGAGATGATCTTTGTAGCTAAGACGGAGGATCCTGTTTAAATACATCAGTTTTGCAAACACAGGAAAGCACCAGAAAGTACTGAAGACTTCCTAGTAAACACTGGAATCCTGACTTCTAGGCTGGTTTTCCGATAGCTGTATAGCTTACAAGTCACTTCTCCTTCCTGAGCTTTATTTTCCCTGTGCTTTAAGACAAAGGAGTTGTAATAATTTATCTCTAAAGAAATTGTGTTTGGAATGACGTGAAGATCATAGTGTTTTGTGATACTACTAAAATTTGGGTGGGTGTTTTATGTAGCCAGTTATATTTATTGATAAAATCATAGAGTGAAACAGGAAGTAGATTTTCTAAACAAGGATAAATGATTGTTAACGTTAATTAAAAGCACATTGAAGACATACATTGCATTGGAATTAGTTTTTATTTTATCACAGATATTTTGTTATGGATTGATGGTTTATGTCCAGTTGGAAATGGGATCACTGTGTGAGTATGTGAGTAGCTTAGACCAGGTCATTGGCTTTTGATGTAAACTCTTTCCCCTTATCATGATGCCCCCTGTTCCTAACCATGGTGTTGATCTTGGGGAAGCCTTGAGAAGAGTGAGGGTGGTTTAGTGCCAATCCAGTATTGCTGCTGGGAAACCAATCCTGGATGCAGGCTTGCCCACCTAATGGTTAATCCAAAATCTTTCCTAAATTGTGCTTTTAACTATCATGCCACCAGTAAAGTCACTTATTGTCACCCTTGTGTCTGAGTATGCCACCTGTCAGTGTCTGCGTGTCTGTGGGTGTGTGAATTTGCATGTATACACTTGTCTCCTCCAACTCTCCTACCACTCTTTTGGGACTTAGGAATTCTAAGTAGATGGCCTGTGTGGTCAAGGCCAAGGGGACTGGCTCTGTGGGTGCCTTTCCCCAGCAGAAGCCCACTCCTTGGCTGCTATTTTCATGGGGCTTATGGCTCCCCACAGTTCAGAAATCAAGCATGAGCCACTTTTACCATTTTGTCTGCCTCAAGCCGTCCAAGCAGTCCAGCTCTGAAACTGGAAGAGGTTTGCTGTAAATTTGTTGTCTGCCTAATTACTGGCGTCTTTCGTGTACCTTCAAGATTGGATAAATATTATGGTGAAGAACAGCAGGAGTCATTGAATAATTGTGGACAAATGGTTTCAATGAACAAAGGCGAGGGTGGTTTTCAGAGGCTGCGAGTGGCATGCAAGCAGGAATGCACTAGAGGCAGAAGTCCTAGGATTAAGCCAGGGGAAGGTGGATCCCATTCTGTGTTCCTGTTTTGCTGAGCTGACTTCTTTGCAAGTCTCCTCTCCTTTTACTAGAGATTGAGCCCCTTGGAAGCATTGTCTCCTCATCCATTTTTTAGAGAGTAGAATTAAGGTCCCTGCCTTAGTGCCGGCTTAAGGGAGGTTTCCTGTCATTCCTGCTGTTGTCGATTGCACATACAGCCACTGTCCTGCCTGAAAGAGACCCAGGAATAAATTAATTTAATACAGTAGTTTTAGTCTTTCATCCAAAATAAATGTACCTTCAGAGATTGTGTAGACCAGAATGCCTGTCAATTGCCACTTCTGGAATAAAAAGTCCAAAGTATTTTTAGCTCTTGTGTCAACATGACACCAAGGTGTACTCAGAGAATGAATTTTTCTTTCTGTTCTTTGCTGAACTGGTTTCTGTTTGGGGCATTGGGTAGAGACAGCCTGGACCCAAAGCTAAGCCATTAAGTCCCAGATGTTCAAAATTTCCAAAAAACCTGTTCTTTGCCAGTGGTCATTATTCAGATGGCTCCTTAAAGGCTCTCATCTTGGCACCTTTTGCGGTTGCTAAATTCAATTTGAAGAAAGAACAGAGAGAGAGAATTCTGTGGAAAGCAATTACATTGCACTTTGGGGACTTTCCTGCTTTCCCCATTATGATGAATTTGGGAGCTGGTTCTTGTATCAGTCAGTAGGTCGCTTGCACTAGAATTTTGTTGTATATTACAGATAACTGGTTGTATCTAATTAAGAAATAATGATGGCAGTGAAAGGCTTTTTCTGGGAATTAATGACCAGCTGGGAAAAGCTGATGGCTGGAGAGTCATCCAAAGGCTATTCTGCCATTAATCTCCAGAATTGCCCATTTGTAACGTCATTTTTGATATGGAGAAATGAAAATAGAAGACAATTTACTGGTGTTTAACACGTACTTCTGAATAATAAGTTCTTTATGTATTATCCCAAAGTTATTCTTCCCAAATTGTTGCTTTCTTTTTAATCATCCAATTGTCCATTAATCTTAATGTCTGTTTATTATATACAGTGCATGAAAATGGGATTTCCCGGCTTCTGTATAATCGTGGGTGGATTGATTTTTTTTTTTTTTTTTTTTTGACTTCTAAGTTTGGAAGGTTTTCTTTAAATATTTTGTGTGGTAAAACTAGAGCTTACCTTCACCTGTGATGCTAGAATTTGATAAGTGTCTGTATTATCACAACTGTCTGCTCATGGCAGGAAATGGTTGCCAATGGTCTGAATAGCAGCAATTGCTCCAAAGATGGGCATTCATTGACCAGATTTTAAGAAGTTATAGTCACATTCCTAATAGATGAAGGGAACTCTCTGCCAAAACAAAAAGCTGTGGTGGTTTGTCTATATAACATTTTGGATTAGTACTGAGCACTAGAGGAAAACAGAGAGAGAAGTGACTAAAATATTCATCACCTTCTTGCATAATTTAACGACTTATAAAGGAAGACAGCAATTCCACACACAGCCAATCTATCAAGAACTTGTTGCCAACTCAATACTAATTTCCAAGATATGTTGGTTTTCATACCATTTTTACTCCAGTGTGAAGGGAAAGTTCTGAAAGTTCGTTAATATCTCAGCCCATGAGCTTGAAACGTTGTGTCAAACATGGAAGCAGGCAGTCCCATCTAATTTCAGCCATAAGCTGGTGATATTCCACAAGCGTCACAGCATTATTCTGCCCATAGGAAGTTTGCTGCTGGTACCCAGTCTTTCTCAATGCATGTTAAGTGTATGCATTTGGGGGAGTAGGATGAGTCAGTCCATTGTTAATCATAGCTTTAGGAGCACTGACTCACTCCTAGTAAAATGGGATGGCCTCATTGGAAAGGTGTGAAAGAAAAAAATCCATTCTGGGGTCATTTCCCTGTTTCTGCAGACCCAGATCAAATTTGTACCCATTTTGGTGTGTAGTTATCAGGAAAAAGAATGTTGCAGTGTACTTGGTGGAAGCAGACACCTTGTTTTAGCAGGGAGAAAACTCTAGAAATTCACACTTTTGCTTAGGAAAATGCACAAAGGACCTAGAAATCTGAGAGGGGCATGGTGTGTACATCTGAGGCCAAAATTAGTGAACCAGCTCCCACTGTGCCACAATTCAAGGTAGGTCTTTGATCCAGTGTTGATTATTAGGCTCTTAACCTGTGTGTCCTCACTTCATTAGGGGGTTTTGAATATCTGAAGGATATTTGTGACAGCTCCAGTTCTCTTTGGGAGGCACAAAGGGAATTCTTTTGTCCGGCTCTGTACATGGTGTGTAGCAGCCAATCCCTCACCAGGAGCAGACCCAGGAAGAAAATGTAAATAAACACACTGAGAATTTGGTGGAAATTAGCCATTTCCCCCTGTAAATATGTATATTGTATCTCAAGTTGAAACATAATCAGCTTTTCACCGTGTTTAGATACAATATGGTTATTGCTTTTAGTATGTTTTATTGTTCATCTGGGACAATCTGACGCTTAAATGGTCAGTATATTGGGTTGGCCCAAAAGTTCATCCAGGTTTTTCCTTACCATCGTCTGGGAAAACCCTAACGAACTTTTTGGCAAACTCAGTACTAGCTGTCAAGGTATGTATTGCTGAACAAACTATTCGTATTAGCAAACTGAGCCCCTCCAAAGCAAATCCCCAAGCGATGCAATGCTTTTCCTGGAAACATTTCTTGGGAATGTTGTTTCTGTAGTCTTCCCCGGGAGTAGAGTTAATGTAAGAGCATTCGCTGCTTTCCTCTGAAGCTCTAACTTGAGTTCATTTTGTTCTGTGGCGACCACAGTTCTGGATGACGCCCCCCCTGGCACACAGGAATACATTATGTTACGGCAAGATTCCATCCAATCTGCGGAATTAAAGAAAAAAGAGTCCCCCTTTCGTGCTAAGTGTCACGAAATCTTCTGCTGCCCGCTGAAGCAAGTCCATCACAAAGAACACACAGAGCCCGAAGGTTTGTGCACGACGGACGCGTGTCTTGCTTGTTTCCTCTCATTCTTCTTTCTTTCTCTTTCTTTCTGACTGTGCATTGCCCTCTGGTGTGCTGTCTGTTGTTCGGCCCCTGACAACATTCTGAGGCCCTGTAAGCTCGCCAGTGAGTGTGTTATGCAGCCTCAGTCGGGATGCTGTATAATACAGTCCGCTCTGGCCCAGCGCGCAGCATCTTCCTGCTTCTTGCAGCTGACGTGTGTTCAGCTGCTGTCATGACACTGGCCCGTTTTGGCTGCTAAAGTTGCTTGCTCCCTTAGCCAACATCTGGCCGAGTCGGGTCCCATCCCCTTGCCTTCCTGAAGCAGCAGTCGGCTGAGGAATGGCCCTTCCAAAATGAAATCATGAGAAGATTGTTCCAAATTTTCTCTCTTCTCCACTCCATAAAGCCTTCTGCCTTGTGTTGGAAGAATGCTCATGGTCTTTGGCTGAAGCAGGCCCAGACTTCCCTGTCATGCCCGCCTGGTGCGCTTTGCCATATTGAAATGCATGCCTCAAGGAAACGATGAGTAGCTTGTTTTTCTTTGCAGCTCAAGTACAGGTTCGGAAAAGTCTACTTGCTGTTGCTTAAACTGAGGTCAATAAGGTATTCATCACAATCCATACTACAAATGTATCTCAAAAGTACCTCGTCTCTGTGGAAAGTATGCATTCATTTTTTTTTCCGACTTTTTGACATATATCCAACAGGTTTCACATCACCAAAGGTGGTAAACTTTTGGCCATCTGTGTATGTTTTGATTTACAAAATGACAACTGAGAGGTGATACTGTGTAGGCTAATTAAATACGGATTGTGTAACAGCTCGAGTTCCCCGCAGGTCAAATGCTGTCCATGCACTTTACCAGTGAATGATGTTGGAGATGACAAAACTAACCAGTTCTTTGGCAGTTGGTGTATGCTTTCGCGTAACTGTTTCTGGTACGATTTCTAGAAGCACCCTTGTTCCTATTTTAAGTTGTCCTTTTGGTGTCATTATGGGATCTTCAGTACAACCGTCTTTCTGCTACACAGTTCTGTTCAAAGTTTGGTGTTTGAGGAGATGATTGCAAACTTTAGTTTTGGAGGCAAACTTTGATGTCTCAAAGTCTCCCTTTTTTCCTCTCTTCCACGTAGAGCTTTAAATGTTCTTTGGCAGAAAATGACAAGTGTACATTTTTCTATGCTTTATTCCATTTAAACAATAGAATAGAGCATTTGTATTTGTTTTCTACTCATTCTTTGGTATGCAAGCTATCCACTTAGCGTAGGAGTTCTGAGGTGGACACTTACTCATCTGGAGGTATAAATGGTGGCCCTTTACACCGAGTAAGACAAATTTTTGGTAGTTTCGTGGAGAGGATACTAATTTGATCTTATGTTTTACTGAAACAAAAAAAAAATTCAGCCAGTGATAATTACTTTACTATACATACTGCATTCCAATATTTTCTTTCTTTTCTCTCAAATGATATTTGTGTACAGTATATATGTGTATATATATATATGTATATATTTGCATGCACAAAAATGTATATTATATAAATATACTATTTCTCATATAATTATATTCTTACAGATGTGTGTGTCTGTATTACAGACACTATACTTTTTTTCTACTTGTACATTGTCCTGAAAAACAAACTTGGTTTGAGTAAGTATAATAAGCTATTTAAGAAGCAGTTGGTTAAATTCAGTCCACCGTTTGGTTAGAAACTTGCTTCAAATTGTTTTAACAATTCTCTGACTTAAAAAAAAAATGGTTGAATAACTAAATTTAAGGCCCATCCATTTTCTTATCACATATAATTTTGACAGAATATTTTCAAGATATCTGGAGTGTTTCGTGGATACTGTTATGAATGTTTTCAAATATGAAAAATTCTTTAGAGAATGGATAGCAGTTAAACTGATACAAAGTTTGCATGTGTGTGCTCACTTGTGTCCGAATCTTTGCAACTCTATGGACTGTGGCTTGCTAGATTCCTCTGTCCATGAATTTTCCAGGCAAGAATATTGGAGTGGGCTGCCATTTCCTTACCCAGGGAATCTTTCTGATCCAGGGAAATCTCAAGGATGTCCTTTTGGTGTCATTATGGGATCTTCAGTACAACCGTCTTTCTGCTACACAGTTCTGTTCAAAGTTTGGTGTTTGAGGAGATGATTGCAAACTTTAGTTTTGGAGGCAAACTTTGATGTCTCAAAGTCTCCCTTTTTTCCTCTCTTCCACGTAGAGCTTTAAATGTTCTTTGGCAGAAAATGACAAGTGTACATTTTTCTATGCTTTATTCCATTTAAACAATAGAATAGAGCATTTGTATTTGTTTTCTACTCATTCTTTGGTATGCAAGCTATCCACTTAGCGTAGGAGTTCTGAGGTGGACACTTACTCATCTGGAGGTATAAATGGTGGCCCTTTACACCGAGTAAGACAAATTTTTGGTAGTTTCGTGGAGAGGATACTAATTTGATCTTATGTTTTACTGAAACAAAAAAAAAATTCAGCCAGTGATAATTACTTTACTATACATACTGCATTCCAATATTTTCTTTCTTTTCTCTCAAATGATATTTGTGTACAGTATATATGTGTATATATATATATGTATATATTTGCATGCACAAAAATGTATATTATATAAATATACTATTTCTCATATAATTATATTCTTACAGATGTGTGTGTCTGTATTACAGACACTATACTTTTTTTCTACTTGTACATTGTCCTGAAAAACAAACTTGGTTTGAGTAAGTATAATAAGCTATTTAAGAAGCAGTTGGTTAAATTCAGTCCACCGTTTGGTTAGAAACTTGCTTCAAATTGTTTTAACAATTCTCTGACTTAAAAAAAAAATGGTTGAATAACTAAATTTAAGGCCCATCCATTTTCTTATCACATATAATTTTGACAGAATATTTTCAAGATATCTGGAGTGTTTCGTGGATACTGTTATGAATGTTTTCAAATATGAAAAATTCTTTAGAGAATGGATAGCAGTTAAACTGATACAAAGTTTGCATGTGTGTGCTCACTTGTGTCCGAATCTTTGCAACTCTATGGACTGTGGCTTGCTAGATTCCTCTGTCCATGAATTTTCCAGGCAAGAATATTGGAGTGGGCTGCCATTTCCTTACCCAGGGAATCTTTCTGATCCAGGGACCAAACCCATATCTCTCGTGTCTCCTGCATTCACAGGCAGATTCTTTACCACTCAGCCACCTGGGAACCCCCCATACAAGGTTTGGATACATTTTAATTTGGCTGTCCTTGTGTTAAATGTGACTTTCATCCTTTTGTTTGTATACTTAGATGCTGGGCATTGTTTTCTTTCAGATTGAAGATTTTCCTTAGTCTTGCCCTCCTGCCAGGTCCTCTGGAAGTTTGAGGCTAATACTTCCCTCTTGATTTGTAAGAATTGTTTATAAATAGTATTAGACACATGAGAGAGATTTTCTGGGATGACATTGTGATGGTATTTACAATTTTAACTTCACTTCCTTTAAAGAAGGGCCCAGACGCTAATGGTGATCCCATGCCTTATAATGAATACAGTCAATCTCTGTACAAATGAACAGGATCCTCAAGACCTTAGGTGGGTGTGAAAGAGAACATGTCATGGAAAAAAACCTCTGATAAACAAGGAAACAATGCTGTGAAATTAACATGCTTATTTCATGTAGGATCTTGAAGGCCAGATCGTCATTGGCCGGGGGTGAAGTAACTGTGGGTTTAGAAGGGTTCAGTGGTCATCCTGGTGACCTGGAAGAATTTTGCAAGATTGAATTTTAAATGATATAAGGTCCCATCTTCAATTTCAGTTGCTGTAACATTTTATTATAATGAGTGGAAACAAGGGATTTCTTTATTACAAATGGATAGGATCTCAGTTCCAAACTATGTCCATACCTTGAAGCATTTTATTCTAACGTGAGGCACTTTAAAGAGAGACTTCCTTTCATGGTCTCTCTTCCAAAGCATGAAACATTAATTAACCTTGGCTGTGGCTGCCCACCAGTTCCACTGCAGGTGAAGGCAGTGGGCAACATGCTTTGGCCATTCACTGATGGATCTGTGCAATGCCAAACTGCCAGTATGACCTCTTTTAATGAGACTGTGTGCATGTATAATTTTCAAGTAAAGAATGAAACATTCATAAAAAATTGTTTGTTTGGGGGTTGGAATATAAGGTAGAATGGGAAAAGTCTTACAAATAATTACATTCGGTCAAAGGTGTTTAGGTGTATTTGTTACGATAAAGCTGGAATTAGTTTTCTGCTTCCTTACTGAATTGATAAAATCTACCAACTACTTTTGCATGATTATAGACAAAGTCTTGGTGTTTCTTTTGGTTGGTGATGTTTCTATAAAGGCCAGGTTATTTCCATAATGTATAATCACCTGAGATTTGGTACACATAACGATTGTTCATTTTGTATTATTTCCAGGGCCTTCATAATTCATGTAAAACAATACACAGAAGGCCTGAAATACCTCACTGGCTTTTCAGGATATCCTAAGGACAGATTACACTTTGCCAAAAACAGGTTTCTATTTCTGAAGTCAATTCCAAAATAAATGCTTTAGCCTGTTCCAAATACTTGTGATTTTCAGTGATGTGATTATTTCTAAAACCCACTTATGATGTAATCTTATGTGAGTACTGGAATTTGGCTGAAGAAGCACATACAAATGTCTGAGAGTCTAATTTGGCCCAGGACCAGCAAAAGTCTTTGTTATAAGAAAGCCACTTGGAGAGCTGAGATTGTTACCAAAATTCCTTTCTTACTGTCCCAGGAGCCTTTTCGCAGGAGAAAGTATAATCATCCCAGTTTTATTCTTTCATTCATTTTTTTCTTTTATTGTCACGTGTTTGCAAATAAGATCACTGATTGAGAGTAACTTCTGAAAGCCAATCTCTTACCCGTATAGTTGTTGCTTCCGAAATGCGAGTCACTGGGCTGTTACTGATGTTTGAAGATCATTCGGAAGAATCACACCAAGACATACAGGCTTACAAGGAGATAATGCTGAAAATCTTCAGAGAGAAATAAATCACAGAGTCCCACCATTTGCTTCTAGGATTGAAAATCCTGATCACCAGAGTTCATGCAACAGAGGAAAATATCACAAAGCTCAAGGATTTGTCAGCATCTTAATCAAGCATCTGGCCTCTTTCCTACAGTTCTGTTTTCATGTGAATTTTAAAACAGTTATATAAGTATATACATTCCATTCCCCTCAGGACATCTGTAACCTTTTTATTCAGAGAGGCATCCGACCATGGTGACTTTGGTTGGAGAAGAAGAGAGTCTGTGCCCTAGACCAGTGATGAAGTTTGACATCTTTCACCAACCAAAAGCAAGCAAAAGTATGTGTCAAATGTTAAGGGGGCATATTTGTAACAAGTATGTCTGTTACTCGGATCATGCCTTGGTTTCATTATCCCAGAAAGAGAATATGTCACTGTGAATATCAGTCTTGCTTAAATAGTAGGAGAGAAAGGAGATGGAAGAATATTTATGAACGTGTCAAGAGAATTGTTTTTATTTTCATCCTCACCTTTTCTTCAACTCTATTACAGTCTCTTGTTTAGTGGCTTCCTCATATTCATACTAATTGCCTTTTGAAAAGAATGGGTCTAATACCATTGGAATTAATAGTTCAAAAAAACTTCACCACTATTTCTAATAACAAATGCTTTAGCCTGTTCCAAATACTTGTGATTTTCAGTGATGTGATTATTTCTAAAACCCACTTATGATGTAATCTTATGTGAGTACTGGAATTTGGCTGAAGAAGCACATACAAATGTCTGAGAGTCTAATTTGGCCCAGGACCAGCAAAAGTCTTTGTTATAAGAAAGCCACTTGGAGAGCTGAGATTGTTACCAAAATTCCTTTCTTACTGTCCCAGGAGCCTTTTCGCAGGAGAAAGTATAATCATCCCAGTTTTATTCTTTCATTCATTTTTTTCTTTTATTGTCACGTGTTTGCAAATAAGATCACTGATTGAGAGTAACTTCTGAAAGCCAATCTCTTACCCGTATAGTTGTTGCTTCCGAAATGCGAGTCACTGGGCTGTTACTGATGTTTGAAGATCATTCGGAAGAATCACACCAAGACATACAGGCTTACAAGGAGATAATGCTGAAAATCTTCAGAGAGAAATAAATCACAGAGTCCCACCATTTGCTTCTAGGATTGAAAATCCTGATCACCAGAGTTCATGCAACAGAGGAAAATATCACAAAGCTCAAGGATTTGTCAGCATCTTAATCAAGCATCTGGCCTCTTTCCTACAGTTCTGTTTTCATGTGAATTTTAAAACAGTTATATAAGTATATACATTCCATTCCCCTCAGGACATCTGTAACCTTTTTATTCAGAGAGGCATCCGACCATGGTGACTTTGGTTGGAGAAGAAGAGAGTCTGTGCCCTAGACCAGTGATGAAGTTTGACATCTTTCACCAACCAAAAGCAAGCAAAAGTATGTGTCAAATGTTAAGGGGGCATATTTGTAACAAGTATGTCTGTTACTCGGATCATGCCTTGGTTTCATTATCCCAGAAAGAGAATATGTCACTGTGAATATCAGTCTTGCTTAAATAGTAGGAGAGAAAGGAGATGGAAGAATATTTATGAACGTGTCAAGAGAATTGTTTTTATTTTCATCCTCACCTTTTCTTCAACTCTATTACAGTCTCTTGTTTAGTGGCTTCCTCATATTCATACTAATTGCCTTTTGAAAAGAATGGGTCTAATACCATTGGAATTAATAGTTCAAAAAAACTTCACCACCTTTGATGCTTGATATCAGAAAATTTCTTGTAGAAAGGATATTCCTGGGTTCCATATCTCTCTCCTTGACAGTAAGAATTGAGGGGCTATTCCAGGGCTTCCCTGGTGGTCCAGTGGGTAAGGACACCGCCTTGCAGTGCAAGGGGCACCGGTTCGATCCCTGACCTAGGAAGATCCCACGTGCCGCAGAGCAGCTGGACTGATGTGTCCAATGACCAAGCCGGAGCTCTGGAGTGCATGCGCCCAGAGCAGGCGCTCTGCAACAAGAGAGGCCACCGCGATGGGAGGCCCCCAAGAGCCAAAGAACAAAGATGGATGAAAATAGACAAATGAAAGACCAATAGAAGTGGCCCGCCCACTCCCCTCCCTCCCCAATCCGCCCCCCAAAAATTAAATAAATAAATATTTAAAAAAAAAAGAATTGAGGGGCTATTCCTATTTGATTAGCAAAACATGGGACCATATGTTTGTGTGACTCTGAAGCAGTAACAGGTTTTATTCTGAATCTTTCAATTTCAAAATAACTGATTAATTTTTCCTTTGATTTATGACATGAAGGATGACAGAACACCACCAGAGAGGCTTCTTTGCTCATTGAGGCCAATGACAGCTTAATTGGCAGAGACACAAGAAAGGTTAAACTATTGGTCTACATTGAAATCAAATTGAAAGCCCCCAATTTGAAGTCCTTGCTGTTCAGTAATGAATAAGCACTATCCTCCTCCCATACACCGATCAAGTCTATTTCTCTTGCTTGCTTGTCAGCTCCTTCTTAGGAGACAACTTGCTGTCCTAACAAGATTGGGAAACTAGTAATGGCCCTGAAACGCAGTCTCTCTTCTTTCCTATTTCCCCACCTTATGGCAGCGAACACAACATTAAGTCATACTTGGGGGATAGTTTCTGCTCTCTGGAAAACTTGTAATTTGATCAAGGAAGTATCCATAACAGCCAATAATTCAATTTCAAGCCAGGATGGGCATTTATTATTCTCTAATTAGATACATGCATCTCAACTCAGTCTCCAGCCTGGCTTTTCCGGTAGAAACATACAACCACTCATTCTTTGATGATTCACTGTTTAAAGTGACAGGTCTCCCTTCTCCCTCGAACCTTGGCATTCCCGTCAAGGCGGTGGCGAGGTTTCCTGAGAAGTATTCTGTCCTTTACCACTCTCTCGACTGAGGATTTCCTCGGTTAATACGGGAGGCAGATATTTCTCCTGTGTGAGGCTAACACAGATGGTCCGCTTCAAGTATTTAAGTTTAAAGGAACACTACCCTGGCCAAGTGCCTAGAAAGGTCTGCTGAACAATGATAGTGATTTTGATTTTAAAACAAAGTCAAAATCTAAGTGCTGATCCTTGAAAAAAATCTGGAAATTCTCCATCCATGTAGCACTGCCCCCTTCAAAGCTGTTCCATTAGGAATCTTGTTGCCAACCTACTTCTGGGGCTCTGATGTCTCAGCAACACCTATCAGGTTTTTTTCCTTTTCACACTCAGTTAGTAAACCACTGAAGAAAATCTGCCTTTCTGACCTGGCACCATATGACCTAGGTAGACTGTGGTCCACTGCCATAGAGGAAAAACCTGGGTGACTTTGAACCATTTCGTCCTGTCAAGCCCAACCCTAAGGCCTGGGGATCTCTGCCTCTGAGAAGGAGATGAATCAGATAGTCTGCTGCTTCAACTCCAATTTTCACTCTTTTGTTTTAAATGATAACTTGCTTGCCTGATTGAAGAGCCTGTAGAGTTAACTATACTCTCTTGCACATGTTCTTAAATAATAGTGGGGTCACTATATTCCAAATTATGTTTCATGAAATACTGGTCATGTGTCTTTGTAAAAAGAGAGATTCTATGATCCCATACATGTTGCCTAAATTCCACACCACTCTTAAAGAGTTATAGTGCATAAGAGAGTAATTTGCCTCACTTTGGGCAATTAAGTGGGAAATAGCGTCTTCCAGGAACCAGACCCTTTTTGTTTGTAATACATAGTAACATCCCAAAAGTATGCTTTGGGAAATGCCTTTCTGGCCCTACGGTTAAAGCAAAGCTTTGACAAGTAACACACTTTCACACTTTTAAAGATGAATGCCATTCCCTTTTTCTCTGACCCCCGCCTGCTATCTTTAAGGAAGTGGTACTCCAAGTGTGGTCCATGGCTCAGGGCTGAGTCTGAAATTGTTACCAGTCAGGTGAGGAGCTTGTGCCAGAATTTAAATCTGTGCAGTTTCTTTCACCAAGAAAGTATTGCTGTCTTTCTGTGTGTAAATAAATGAAATTAGAACCCTCCTTCACATCCTAAACAAAAATAAACCCAAAAGAGCTTAAAGACTAAAATGTAAGACGTGACACCATAAAGCTCCTAGTACAGAACATAGGCAAAACAAATTATTTGCAAACATGCTATTTACCAGGGCTGAATAAAGATGTGGTATGTATGTATACAATGAAATACTACTCAGCCATTAAAAAGAATGAAAACTTGTCATTTGCAGCAGTATGGATGGCCCTAGACGTTATCATACTAAGTGAAGTAAGTCCAAAAAACAGAAATATCATATGATATCACTTATGTATGTGATCCAAATTATGACAAAAGTGAACTTAGGTTTGAAACAGAAACATACCTATAGACATAGAAAACAAACTTAAGGTTACCAAAGGGAGAGGGTGGGGTGAGATAAATTAGAAGTGCGGTATTTGTAGCTGCATGCTATTATATATAGAATGGATAAACAACAAAGTTCTACTGTATAGCACAGGGAATTATATTCAACATCCTGTAATAAGCCATTATTCTTTTCCACTATGGCTTGCAGGCGTGCATGCATGCAAAGTTGCTCAGGCACGTCTTACTCTTTGCGACCCTATGGACTGTAGCCCTCCTGGCTCGTCTGTCCACGGGATTCTCCAGGCAAGAATACTGGAATGGGGTGCCATTTCCTTCTTCTGAGGGCCTTCCTGACCCAGGGATGAAACCCACTTCCCTTGCATTGGCAGGTGGACTCGTTACCATTGAGCCACTTGGGAAGCTGGCATATATACATCCATCCACACACACACACACATTTATAAAACTGAATCATTATCCTGTACATCAGAAACTAACACATTGTAAATCGCTTATATATCAACTAAAGAAAGTACTGCTATCTTGCTAGAAGAAATAATGTCAGCTGAACTAAATAAAAAAGGTGCTTAGTGACAAGTTCACTAAGCCTGTGGACCCTACTTTCAGCAATATTGCTGATTACTTCGGTAATTCTCAGCCTTGGTTCCACACTTGAATTATCTGAGGACCTTTTAAATAACAGTGATGCCTGAGCCCAACATCAGACCACAGTTAAGTAACTAACCAATAACTTGTCCAAATGAAAACCCTGAAAAGTCTCTTGTGGCTGACTGCTGATGTGGGTATTTTTTTCCAAAAGCCCCTTAGGTGATCCTAATGTTTGACCAGGGTTGGACTGGCTGCCTTAGAACAAAATTACCTTGGCATAAGGCATAAGGTCCTTTGTATGATGTCAGCTGTCAATTCACAATTCTTATCATGCTGCTTGCATGAGCCTGTTCAGGAGGTGCCCTGTGATGAGAGGGCATGCTGGACAGGCAGCACTTATATGACCTTTAGAACTTGTGACCATGTAAGGTATAAGGTATCCATCCTTCCCAGCACGCACACCACTGACACACACACACAAACACACACACACACACACTCTCTCTCTCTCTCTCTCTCTCTCTCTCTCTCTCTCTCACTCACTCACTCACTTACCTTTTCCAAAGTTCCTTTGTCTCTTTGCCTGTCTGCGCTTTTAGAAATATTAATCCAGCTTTTCCATAGGAACATGGTAACCTGCCACCTTGTGACCAACAGCCTTTCTTGCAAGTAGTGGTGGAATCACTTGTTTTGCTCCCTGTGATGCAGCTTGCAAATATAAGAGGAAGACTTTGTTGGGACCTCGTGTGATCGTACTTAAAGAAGAACATGGAGAATTAGCAGAGCGTATCAACATGCCAGAAAAGGTCTACGTGCTTCTTGACGTGCTTTCCGCTGCTCTAGGGTAAGATGGCAGAAGTGGATGCCAGCTGCTCCTGATCTGGGTATCACAGTCCCCGAGGCTGTCGTCACTGGGGCATTGCCCTTTTATCATCTAAACATCATCGCCAGCTCCCGTGGCGTGACGTTATTACAGCAACGTGTATGTGAAGACTGACTTTGCCCTGACTGAGAGCCTTTCAGTGTTATCTGTGTTTATAAATCATTCCTAGCATTCTAAATTACATTCATTCAGGTATTCATTTGTTACACGCTATAGCATTTCTCGGTGTGCTTGAGAATACACAGCTTAGATAATGCCCATGGGAAAGTGTGGAACAAGAGATTACATCCTGCGTTTTATCAAACACTTACCCTTGTCTTGCTTCACAGCCAATATCCACACTCACTCCAACACATCAGAATCACATGTCCACTTCCACTCACGTGCTAGCCTATTGCTGCTTTGGAGCGCTGGCTATTTTAAGATGTATATTTTCAGAACAGCTCCAGGTCAACCTTCAAGTGTGTCCAGCTTTGGAAACAACAAGTATACGTTGTCTGGAAAACTGGATCTCCGCCGAGGAAGGCAAGGAGCGCACAGCTTCCCTGGGTCACGTGTCCATGCAGCGAGAGTGCTGTGCAAAGGCCCTGGGAGGCAAGATCACAAAAACTTTGTAAGGTAGGGGCTGCTCCCAACCTCTCCCAGATGAGCAAACTAAGATACAGGAAGGTTAATTCACTGCTGCAGTGAATGACAGGACTTGAAGTGAACGTGGTTTTTCTGGCCTCCAAAGCCCACAGCCTTTCCCTCCAGGGCTCCTCCATGGGCGCACTTTTGCCCCTCTTGCTCTTTAGGTGAGTGTGTAGTCTAAGAGCAGTTCAGTTGCTGAAACGTGTTAGTTTTCAAGGGAACAGTGTTGTCTGCGTTCCATTGTCAGCTTTGCTGTGACAAAGGCGATGTCTTGTCACAGCAAAGCTGTGGAGAGATTTTCTTTTGCTCCTCTTTATGGATGAAGAAATGGAGAGGGAGAGATGTGAAATCAGCTGCTCAAGGGCCCCTGATTGGAAGGCGGTAGAGCCAGTTCTCCAGGGCAGTTTGTCTCATTCCGAAGACTGCGGTCTCTCCACTACAAGACCCGGTGTCTCATCATGAGGTTGGCTTTAGAAAAAGCCCCCATCCTGTTCTCCAGCTGCCCTAGTATCATGGGGACTCACTGCCAGATACACTACGCTCCACAGACGTGGGGGGATTGTTGGCCTGCTGTCAGAAAAACGGTGGATTAAAAAGGTAGCTTGTTCTTCAGAGAAAAGAGACACAGTGAGGTTGAACTTCAGCATGTTTGCTGGGCTAATTCTCATCAAATACGACTGTCGAAATGCTGTACAGTATGCCATGTTGGAATTGGGATTTACTCACGGTGCTGGCAGTATTCAGCTGCAGGGCAGTTCTTAATCACCTCAGGCCAGTTGACTGTCTACCTTAAACCCTCACAAAATTCCTGCTGCCCTAATTCCCTGAATGACAAAACCTTCGTGGCATAGTGAGAACTGATTTAAACGCACATGAAGAGAAAGTCTTACCCAAGTGGATTGGGTCACTGTCAAGAGATTGTTCCATGTGAATTTCACAAGAATGAAATTTTAGGCAACAGTCCATTTGTCTCTGGAAGCATGAAGAAGGTGGTCCCGGGAATTTGTTTGGACTGCTCTGTGCATGACATTCCATACTGTGTTTTGGTTATATGCTTAGCTCTCAAGTTGTTTTTACCATCTTTTCTGTGCCAGGCACTTCAGATTTATTATTGCACATCTTCCCAAACCATGAGGTGGGTGTCATCAATCTTGAAGGACATGATAGGGATACTGGTGTGTAGAGATGGGAAATAACTTCCTCAGCGTCATTCAGATACTGTATGTCATCATTGGAATTTGAAGCCAAGTCTTTTTATCCCCAAAGCCTGATCTCCTCTACCATACTGTGCTGCTTCAGCATTTCCTATACCATGACACCTGACCCCCCCTTTCAGGTGTAAGAGCTCAGCACTATATTTTTCTTGTTCTGCTTTTCTTTTTTTTAATTGAAATATAGGTGATTTAAAATATCGTGATGATTTCAAGTAGATAGCAAAGTGATTCAGTTTTATATATATATATATGTATTATTTTCCGATTATTTTCCATTATGGTTTATGTCAGAATATTGAATATAGTTCCTTGGGCTATCCAGTGGGCCCTATGGTTTATGTGTTTTGTATATAGTACTGTGTATATGTTAATCCCAAACTAAGTTGTAGCCCTGCTCCTTTGGTAACTGTAAGTAGGTTTTCTATGTCTGTGAGTCTGTTTCTGTTTTGGAGCTAATGCCATTTGGATCGTATTTTATATTCCACATACAAGTGATATCATATGGTATTTGTCTTTTGTCTGAGTTAGTTAGTATGATAATCTCTAGGGTCCATCCATGTTGAAGAGCTCAGTACCATTTTATCCACTGCTCATGAGAGATCCTATTTAGAAAAAGACTATATTAATCTCTCTCACGGCTCAGCAGAGTGTGCCTACCCAGTGCAGCCACTGGGAGACTTCCCTTGTGGATTTCCCCACATCCTGGTTGGAATGTCTGTATAAGCAGAAGGCGAGTAGTTAAACAGTCATCCCTGAGATCTGTCACATGCTCATCTCCTTTGTTCCCTAGATGAACAAAGTGCACATCGTTTTTTCCTACATTGCTTTCTGTTGCTTAAAAAAATTGGGGGCCTCTTTTGTTGTTGTTTTTATTTATTTATTTTCAGTCATCTTTATTCTTTGTCCAGTGTAGGCCTCCCACTGCAGTGGCCTCTTCGTTGCTGAGCACCGGCTCTGGGCACATGCGCCCAGAGCGCTGGCTCACAGTTGGACCCAGTGGTCCAGCCGCTCCACGGCAGGTGGGATCTTCCTGGGCCAGGGGTTGAACCGGTGCCCCTTGCACTGCAAGCGGACTCTTTACCCACTGGACCACCAGGGGAGCCCCCCTACATTGCTTTCTTAATAATGCTTCTCACTCAGAATGTTCCTCTTGGAACCACTAGACTTTGAATCTGCCTTAACTGGTTGTGCCATGAGCTCTTCCTAGGAATAGAAAAGCTGTGATGCAGGGTTCTAGGGGGTGCCATGATTCTAAGACCGGGCCCATGCTGATAGAGAACTCCTGTTTTAGGTCATCTGGCTTTGGGCACTCACAGTGAGAGCTTGGAAGGTCATATATATGTATTATTTTCCGATTATTTTCCATTATGGTTTATGTCAGAATATTGAATATAGTTCCTTGGGCTATCCAGTGGGCCCTATGGTTTATGTGTTTTGTATATAGTACTGTGTATATGTTAATCCCAAACTAAGTTGTAGCCCTGCTCCTTTGGTAACTGTAAGTAGGTTTTCTATGTCTGTGAGTCTGTTTCTGTTTTGGAGCTAATGCCATTTGGATCGTATTTTATATTCCACATACAAGTGATATCATATGGTATTTGTCTTTTGTCTGAGTTAGTTAGTATGATAATCTCTAGGGTCCATCCATGTTGAAGAGCTCAGTACCATTTTATCCACTGCTCATGAGAGATCCTATTTAGAAAAAGACTATATTAATCTCTCTCACGGCTCAGCAGAGTGTGCCTACCCAGTGCAGCCACTGGGAGACTTCCCTTGTGGATTTCCCCACATCCTGGTTGGAATGTCTGTATAAGCAGAAGGCGAGTAGTTAAACAGTCATCCCTGAGATCTGTCACATGCTCATCTCCTTTGTTCCCTAGATGAACAAAGTGCACATCGTTTTTCCTACATTGCTTTCTGTTGCTTAAAAAAATTGGGGGCCTCTTTTGTTGTTGTTTTTATTTATTTATTTTCAGTCATCTTTATTCTTTGTCCAGTGTAGGCCTCCCACTGCAGTGGCCTCTTCGTTGCTGAGCACCGGCTCTGGGCACATGCGCCCAGAGCGCTGGCTCACAGTTGGACCCAGTGGTCCAGCCGCTCCACGGCAGGTGGGATCTTCCTGGGCCAGGGGTTGAACCGGTGCCCCTTGCACTGCAAGCGGACTCTTTACCCACTGGACCACCAGGGGAGCCCCCCTACATTGCTTTCTTAATAATGCTTCTCACTCAGAATGTTCCTCTTGGAACCACTAGACTTTGAATCTGCCTTAACTGGTTGTGCCATGAGCTCTTCCTAGGAATAGAAAAGCTGTGATGCAGGGTTCTAGGGGGTGCCATGATTCTAAGACCGGGCCCATGCTGATAGAGAACTCCTGTTTTAGGTCATCTGGCTTTGGGCACTCACAGTGAGAGCTTGGAAGGTCCCCTCATGCTCTGGATCTTTGTGCCCACTTTGGAATGCAGCGATCTTATGCACCAAGGGTGGACCCCTTTCTGGGGTGGTCTGTCTGTGATGAAAGTTGGTTATAGGGACACACATGTTCAGCTTGGGGTTAACGATTCTTCGCCTCTTTTCTCTTGGTGTGAGCGCATTCCCCCGGGTTATGTGCAGGTCCTCAGCAGGAACTGTCTCAGCTGAATTCTCCTGGAGACCCACCACTGCCCGCCCAGCACTGTGGACTCTGCCCCTGACAAAAACACAGAACCCCAAGACAAGTGAAGTGTACCTCTTGTGGTCACAAGTTGGCATTCAGAGAAGATGTAAACACCTACACACACACACACACACGCACGCACGCATGCACACCACTAGTTAAAATGCTTTATTGAGGAAAAACACTTACAAGCAAGGAAGTGGTGGAGCTCTCATGGTCCCTCTCTTGGGGTTCTTTCTAGAATACATCCAGCCCTCAAAGCCCAGCCTAATCATAGCCTTCTATGGAATAATGTGTGCTCCAGCAGGCCATTCATACAGGGAGCCCATTTGTCTTGCAGGCTGCCTCAGGCTGTGAACTAAATCTACTTCTGTTCATGCAATAAGGAAAGAACAAAGCGTATTTCAAAAAGTAGGGAGTGCTAGACTCTGCCAGCCAATAACTTTTCTGTTTTGTTCCCTCCTCAGCCATTTTCCCTCTGTAATCCCTTGATTTTTCTCTAAGAAGGTAGCATTTTGGATTGATGTTAGAAGCTCCGTGAACCGATTCAGTCAATTTCTAATTGGCATGCATGGTTAGCTGTTCACTTAGTGGATAATTGGTTAAATATACCCAGAATATTTACTGAGGGAGGGAAAAAAATCCCCAAAGCAAATCAGAATAGTTCCGGAGCCTTTTATTCTAGTGCAGCATTTTCTTTGGAAGCAGTTACTGGTGTCTTAAAAGAGACCTATCTCCCTTCCCAATTAAACTCCATTTGAACATACCCCCTTTATTTCATCCCTAATAAATAGAGGTTAATTATATAGAGACCACAGGCCTAGCACAGTGTCCATCAAGAAATACTCAATAAAGATGTATGATTACAGCTAACATATTCCAATAAAACATTCTGGTACTCTGAGTTCCACCTGCCATTTGCCGTAATCCTAGGCACCAAATGACTGATGATGCTTCTGTACACTGTGAACAGAATTTGATGTATTTTGTCAGGAGGTATTTATTGTCTTGTACAAACTAGGGGTGGTGCCGGTTATTACCACAAGGAAAGATTGACATGAATGGCAACCTTTGAACTAGCAATCTGCTCTTGTATTCCAAGTCACCCTAAATAATCATGGCTGGAAACAGGAATGAATGTGTTCTTTCTCATAGTCTGTAACTGGTGAGCTGGGTTCTAGGATGCACTTGGCTAATGCAACTCAGCTTTCCTCCACATGTCTTTCACTGAAGTCCCGTGAATCCATTTTTATATTTCATTCATTTAACTCTTATCCCACCTGGGTGGCTCAGATGGCAAAGAATCTGCCTGCAATGCCGGAGGCCTGACTTTGATCCCTGAGTTGGGAAGATCTCCTGGAGAAGGGCATGGCTACCCAGTCCAGTATTCTTGATTGGGTAATCCTATGGACAGAGGAACCTGGTGGGTTACAGTCCATGGGGTCGCCAAGAGTCAGACACAGCTGAGTGACGAGCGTTTTCAACCCTTATTGAGCAATGTTTTTGTGTGTCAGACACCACGTGGATCTGCCTTTGCATTGCTTGGGAACGAGTTCTAGGCTGGTGGCAGACTCTGAAGATTTACCAAGCCTGTAGGTGGTATGAGAAGCATAAGTGCAGAGGAGATTATCATTTCAGGGAGGGGAGGCAGAGAAGGTGAGCTGGAAGAGAAAGGACTCCTCAGGAGTGAGAGAAGGGGAAGCAGAGAAAGAAGAGACTGAGGGAGCTGAGGCAGGACTGAGCTTTAGGAAATAATGAGTAGAGCTGAATGCTCGAAGGAGATACAATTTAATGCAGGCTTCTCATATGTCCCTCATAACATCCAGACTTTGTAGCCCAATTGATTCTAAGGCAGAACAAACGTCTCCCCACTTTCCACATCTTACCATATTTCCTGGAAATAACTAGCATAAATCACTGAAGCAAGTTTGGTTAGAATGATCCTGGATAGAGGGAGTGATGAGGAATCACAGAGTGTCTAAGAGCTAAAGTAAAGTAGGTGTTTATAAAATGTCATTGATTTTTCTTTTTCACGGTACATCTCAAGTTTAAGTCTTTGCCAGGATTGATTTATTCTTTTGTTGTTTGTCCTTTTTAATATAGTTAAGCTTGCTCGATAATTTTTAATAGCCTAAAAATATTGGACTGCTGGGAATTCAGATAAAAAGTAATTTGCCTCTTGAGCTCAGTATTTTGAAACTGACATACTTTGAAGTATTAATATACTGCAATCAAGGATGGCGTTATGTGAGTTTGCAATAAAGCAAGTTTTCTGCCAACTTTACAAACACGTGCATTGTTGCTAGACTATGGAAATTGATTCCTTGTCTAACAGTGAAGGTCTCTTGCTAAATCACTGAGCTAGGGTATAAAAGGCATAAGTACACAGCTTTTGCAGTGAAGAACTGTTGAGTTGACAATATGATATAGTGTCCATATAATTGAGCTGAGTTTTCATCTAGGATTTACGAATTTACATCCCAAGTAAATAGTAACTTACCGTGCAAAACTGGATGCAAGTTTTTTGTACAGGGTGTCTGCTTGTCCAAGGTCAAATAGCTCTTCCTTAGTGGCCTCAAAAAAGTAAAGAAGCTTTGTTCTGTTTTCTTTCCTTTTTTTTTTTTTTTTAGGGGAGAAAAAAAAATCAGTTCTCTTTTCATAGTATAAAGCTGTGTGGAGATTTTGTGGGAAACTTATTTTTGAAGAAAATCTTGTAGTTGAATTACCCCTTAATTAAAACTACATTAGGCTGTACTCATTTCTAAACTAAGACCAGGAGCTACAGTTGCGAGACTCTTCGCTCAGCACCCTTCTTCCCAAAACAGCAAAATGTCATGGTAGATAAGAATGCATTCATGCACCCACCTCTAACAACTTTTTTTCTCCTTTGCCTAGCCAGTACTACTCTCCTGTGTCTTAATTAAATCTGTGCCGAAATAGTATTCTGTATCTTAAAATGTAGGTTGGGGTCTCCATGGTGGAACATGAAAGCTAACCAAGGAGACTGTATATTCCTTTGGCTGGATACCCTGCCATCCATTTTCACTTCTCTGCTGGCCTCAAGAATGCGTTTTGAAAAGGAATAGTATCTCTGCAGGTAGGGGGAAAAGGTTAGATTGAACACACAATCTGAACCTTGTCTTCTCTCCTTTGGTGTTCTATTCCTGCTAAGGGTAGAGGGGTGGACACAAGGAGAATCAGAAATGGACTGGTGTCCCTTGAGTGCCCCCATGGGATGGGATGCGTTGTCCTTATGGAATGGTTCCTAATTTGTTTGTACATAGAGGAGTTTATCACATCAACCAACACAATCAGATACTTGATAATGAAAAACATTGACTTTAAAATGACATCAAATTAACATGAGAAGCACAAGTAAGAACTAAAACCCAGAGGGCATATTTGTTCATGTTTCTTTCCTGCCATAAAACTTCAGTTGTTGTATCTATTTTTTTCCTTCAATTGACCAGTTCCAGGCCCCTGTTGAGCTAGAATAAGGTTTTTCAACCTCAGCACTGTTGACCTTTGGGGCCACATTTTTGATTGTTGGGGGCTGTCCTGAACCTGGTGGGATGAGCAGAAGCCTGGACTCTGCACAAGATAGTAGTAGCAACTTGTCACCTGACCCCTGCCCCTCTGATTAGTGACAACCAAAAAAACGTTTCCACATATGGCCATGTGTCTCATGAGGATAGTCGTCACCCGGTTAGACATCCCTTGCTGTATAATAGCTATGCCAGTAAGAAAGCCATGATCTGAAACTTACTGTTTCTTTAAGAGACATTCATAATGCTTCTGTTTAATCACCACCAACATCCTGCTTCCTTGGATTACTAATGTAATTTCAATTTAATCCAAATTCTGCCTCCTAATCCTTCTCTCAGCCTCCAGAAGATGAAAAAAATTTTCATTAATTTTGTATTTGGGTTTTTTTCCCGTGGTTGGCTTACCAGCTTCTAAGTGCAAGGTTTTGTTGCTTTATTTATTTATTTAAATTAGAGAATAATATCTTTACAATATTGTGATGCTTTTTGCCATACATCAGTATGAATTGGCCATAGATATACATGTGTCCCCTCTCTCCTGAACCCCCCTCCCACCTCCCTTCCTACCCTATCCCTCTAGGTTGTCCCAGAGCACTGACTTTGGGTGCCCTGCTTTATGTATCCTTTGTTATTTTTTAAAAAAACATTTTATTTTATGTCGGAGTATAGTCAATTAACAAATGATGTTGTGATAGTCTCAGCATTGACGACTCAGCCATACATATACATCCACCCATTTTCCCCCCTCCAAAATACAGTTGATATATGATGTTGTGTTAGTTTTAGATGTATAGCAAATGATTCAGTTATTCACATATGTATAAACCTATTCTTTTTAAGATTCTTTTCCACTATAGGTTATTACAAGATATTTCATATAGTTCCCTGTGCTAAATATTACACACTTGCTAGTTATCTATTTCACATATATGTTCATTCCAAACACCCAATTTATTCCTCCCTGCCAGTAGCTTTTGAAGTTATCTAAATTATTTATAAGACTTTCCAGTAGAGCTCAGTGTAGCAAGGGCTCTGATTCAGTGAGTCTTTCCCCAGTCATTGTTTACCTCTTGGTATCAAAATGCTCGCACATGAAAAGCATTAAACAGCATCATCAGTTTGGGTCCAGGGCCCAGGCTTAAGTATAATCTTGTTCAGGAAGCTCTTTTCATTGTAGTCCTTTGAGAAAGCTGCCACTTGTTCCACTCTCTTTCTTCCACAGAGCTGATGACAAGCAGAGGGGAATGTATTCTTCAGGGTTTTCTTTTGCCTGTTTCCGTATCTAGTTCAAAATTTAAAAGCTTAGAATATTAAATCTAACCAGTGAGAATGAACTCACACTGGCTAGGTACCTAGCATTCTGCCAGGTACTGGGCTAGTTGCTTTCTTTAGAGTATTTAGTTCTGAAAACACCCCTAAATATGATCTATCCATTTTGCCTAGGTTGTCTCGGTTCCTTTAAGCCACTAACAAGCACATGAGGTCAGGAGACGAATGTTATAAAGCCTTGGATAATATAAGGCATAAACAGAAATTCAACTCATCCAATTTCAGAGAAATCAGGGTTTGCTCAGATGGTAAAGAATTTGCCTGCAATGCAAGAGACCCAGGTTCGATCCCTGGGTCAGGAAGATCCCCTGGAGGAGGGCGTGGCAACCCATTCCAGTGTTCTTGCCTGGAGAATCCCATGGACAGAGGAGCCTGGCGGGCTATAGTCTGAGGGGTTGCAAAGAGTCAGACAAGACTTGAGTGACTAGCACTTGCACTTTCAAAAGATAAAAATGGAATTAAATTTACTTCTTTAGCTAATTTAATAGATTTTTATTTCTTTTTTCAAAAGTAGTTGCAATTGCTCTGGTTCCTGTTTTTTAGCTTGGCTTTTATTCCCCTTTTCATAATAAAATGCTCTCAATGAGTCATGTAACTTGAACAAGGTCCATTCCATCCTCAGGTCTCCATACCCTTATATTTAAATGGGGGGACAAAAAAGGATGGATGGGGGACTGATTGACTTACTGTTTTAAAGTTCTCAGTGCTTCAAATCTGTTGAATTTGTTGCTAGGTTTCCTAACAGCATTATTAAGCACAGTTCAAATGGATGGAAATTGGGCTAATAGATGCGCTTGACTTGACGTCTGACTTCCTCTTAAGTTTCACATGTTTGCTTCCTTCAGTGGGGGAGTTCAGAGTTCAAATTGCAAGGGGTTTGTGGCCAAATGGCGAGGGCCATAGACTTCTCCTTTTCCGGATTCTTGCTGAAACTGGTCATCTTGATCTGGGCAGCTTTAAGAAAAGGAAAGGCCCGAGCATGGGTTGGTGTGGGGATGGAGAGAAGAAAAGTAACATTTTCTGAGTACTTCACTGTCTTTATTGCAACAAAAATTGTTAGTAGAAGCAAATTAGTTAAATAATGTGCCCAATATCACACCGTTAGACAGTGGTGGGGGGGTTGAATTTCAGACTCAGATTACCTTGCCTTGCCTTGTCCTCTACTTTCTCTACAGACGCCTGGACTCAAAAGATTACCTTGCCTGATGCCAGTCTGATCTCAACCTTCCATTTAGTACCCTTGAGCCATCAAGCCTGAGGTCAGTAGACGAATGTTATAAAGCCTTGGATAATATAAGGCATAAACAGAAATTCAACTCATCCAATTTCAGAGAAATCAGGGTTTGCTCAGATGGTAAAGAATTTGCCTGCAATGCAAGAGACCCAGGTTCGATCCCTGGGTCAGGAAGATCCCCTGGAGGAGGGCGTGGCAACCCATTCCAGTGTTCTTGCCTGGAGAATCCCATGGACAGAGGAGCCTGGCGGGCTATAGTCTGAGGGGTTGCAAAGAGTCAGACAAGACTTGAGTGACTAGCACTTGCACTTTCAAAAGATAAAAATGGAATTAAATTTACTTCTTTAGCTAATTTAATAGATTTTTATTTCTTTTTTCAAAAGTAGTTGCAATTGCTCTGGTTCCTGTTTTTTAGCTTGGCTTTTATTCCCTTATCATAATAAAGTGCTCTCAATGAGTCATGTAACTTGAACAAGGTCCATTCCATCCTCAGGTCTCCATACCCTTATATTTAAATGGGGGGACAAAAAAGGATGGATGGGGGACTGATTGACTTACTGTTTTAAAGTTCTCAGTGCTTCAAATCTGTTGAATTTGTTGCTAGGTTTCCTAACAGCATTATTAAGCACAGTTCAAATGGATGGAAATTGGGCTAATAGATGCGCTTGACTTGACGTCTGACTTCCTCTTAAGTTTCACATGTTTGCTTCCTTCAGTGGGGGAGTTCAGAGTTCAAATTGCAAGGGGTTTGTGGCCAAATGGCGAGGGCCATAGACTTCTCCTTTTCCGGATTCTTGCTGAAACTGGTCATCTTGATCTGGGCAGCTTTAAGAAAAGGAAAGGCCCGAGCATGGGTTGGTGTGGGGATGGAGAGAAGAAAAGTAACATTTTCTGAGTACTTCACTGTCTTTATTGCAACAAAAATTGTTAGTAGAAGCAAATTAGTTAAATAATGTGCCCAATATCACACCGTTAGACAGTGGTGGGGGGGTTGAATTTCAGACTCAGATTACCTTGCCTTGCCTTGTCCTCTACTTTCTCTGCTACAGACGCTCTCGGGACTGCCTGGAGAGGATTAAGAGTGCTTCCCGTTGGTGCCCTTAACTCTTAGTGCCTCTCAGCTTGACTTCAGGTGGGTCTGATGCTACCATGATCATGATCTGCAGAACCTTCCATTTAGTACCCGTTGGTGGAGGAGTTCTAGAAAGATTCCCTTAGCACAAAAATCAGAGCCAGGGCTGAGAGGGATCGGCTGCTTGGTAGACTAGCACCCCAGGCACTGCACCTCTGTTTGCTGATGGGATCCTAGGTGTCAAGCTTCGCATCCCTCCTCACCCTAGCTGTCCCTCAGCTTGGGACTGTGCCGTCTTCTCCCATGTTGACCTTATTTTGGGGAAAGTTGAATTAACAACCTACATCCCCCTGAATTCGAAAGTATTCCTGGGTGAGTATTAGGTATACGGGTGGCATATTTACTCACCTAACTAAAAGGGTATAGTTTTCCAAATTACCCAGTTGTCTTTTACATGGTAGCCTGTTGATCACAGCATCAGCTCCACTATCCTGCGAGCACTGCAGCTGCTCGAATAGTCCGTCACCTATTTTGGATGCTGATGGTTTGGATGGTAGAGGAGCTTAACGAATGGTTAGGAAGGTGGAGTGATGTGTGAAGAGACATCAGGGAGCCTTGTGGAATATCACCTTAAGCAGGGCTACCAGTTCATCTCTCCTTGCCTCCTGTCCACTGCACCTGGCCTTGGACAAGAAGCAGCAATTACCATATCCACCATTTATTTGAAGACCCAGTCAGCCTATAAGCCAAGTACATATCAAGTTTCTCTCAGTTCAGTTCAGTCGCTCAGTCATGTCCAAGTGTTTGCAACCCCATGAACTGCAGCACACCAGGCTTCCCTGTCCTTCATCATCTCCCAGAGCTTGCTCAAACTCATGTCCATTGACAGTGATGCCATCCAACCATCTCATCCTCTGTTGTCCCCTTTTCCTTTTGCCTTCTATTTTCCCCAGCATCAGGCTCTTTTCCAATGAGTCGTCTCTTTGCATCAGGAGGCCAACGTATTGGAGCTTCAGTTTCAGCATCAGTCCTTCCAATGAATATTCAGGGTTGATCTCCTTTAAGATTGACTGGTTTGATCTCCTTGCAGTCCAAGGAACTCTCAAGAGTTTTCTCCAATACCACAGTTCGAAAGCATTGATTCTTCAGTGCTCAGTCTTCTTCTGGCCCAACTCACATCCATACGTGACTACTGGGAAAACCATAGCTTTAACGATACAGGCTTTTGTCTGCAAAGTGATATCTCTGCTTTTGAGTACGCCGTCTAGGTTTGTCATAGCTTTTCTTCCAAGGAACAAACGTCTTTGAATCTCATGGCTGCAATCACCATCCACGGTGATTTTGGAGCCCAAGAATATGTCACTGTTTCTACTGTTTGCCCATCTGTTTGCCACGAAGTGATGGGACCGTATGCCATGATCTTTGTTTTTTGAATGTGGAGTTTTAGGCCAACTTTTTCACTTGCCTCTTTCACCTTCATAAAGAGGCTCTTTAGTTCCTGTTCACTTCTTGCCATAAGGGTGGTGTCATCTGCATACCTGAGGTTACTGATATTTCTCCCAGCAGTCTTGATTCCAGCTCATGCTTCATCCAGACTGGCATTTTGCCTGATGTACTCTGTATATGAATTAAATAAGCAGGGTGAGAATATACAACTTTGACGTACTCCTTTTCTACTTTGGAACTGGTTCATTATTCCATGTCCAGTTCTAACTATTCCTCCTTTTCCAGCATACAGGTTTTGCATACAAGTTTCTCTAATCTCTAAATCTTGTAATGTAGTTATTTTATCCCAATTTCATGCATGAGGTAACTGGAAGAGTTTAAGCAGGACTTGGAACCTAAGAGGTATTAAAAACAAAGTTTGATTTCAATTTTGAACTCTTAAGTGATGCAAACCAGCCTTTGGATAGATTACCTCCTCCCTCTAGGGTACCGTCTAGGTTGATATTGCTTAAGATGTGATTGAATTTCAGTTTATCTTCTCAGTGTAGAAAAGAAGTTATTTTAGAGTCTAGGTCTACTAGAAACATAAATCCCATGTTATCTATAAAAATGATAGCTGTATAAACGTGCATTCAAATGCATTTGTCCTTAAAGAGAAAGCCTGATTTATGGAGTATCTTCATTACTGAACCCTTTTCTTTAACTCAGAGTCTTTCATTTTTACTGGGGACAACACAGTCCATCCATGTAAATTTGGAATTGATCAAGTTCGAAAGTCTTCAAAGCCTTGCTCAAAACCAACACCTCCTCTTGCCTCCCTCGACCTCTTCCTGACACTGTCACCCTGAGACCCTTTTGGAATCAAAGCTTGTTGGCGAGTCTCTTATCACTGCCTGCCTGACGTTAAAGGGTTTCACCTTCCCGCAGAGTGCAAGACCCACATCTTCCTCGCACACACATCGTAAGTGCCCAGGACAGGTGCCTCCATTGAAGATACAACACTTCTGTTTTAGAAACGAGGCCGGGTGACATATCAAGAAAACAGGAACCTCTGTTACCTCTTAATGCATGAAAGACTACTTTTCAGAATTGGAAAATGCTGGATGTTCCACATCACTGTTAAGGGCATGTTTGTTTTACTAGTAAGAGGCTTTCCCAGATCATGTTGAACAATACAGTCTGTCTCTCGAGTGTTGTTTTACCTTAATGAACATTTTCAAATGCAGAGTGAACAATAGATTCGTTACTTGATCAAGGCAATTAACCTCCACATACAATTTGCTGGTGGGTTATTTCAGGTAAAAAAAACATTTGCGTTGCTGATTGTATTTTTCTGGATTTGTAATCCTGAGCTGTGGGAATCTATTCATATATTTCATTTTCCCTTAGTGCCTTCTGCTGGGTGCAATTCACTGCAGCATAAACTTTTATACACGATATCCTACAGGGCCCTCAGAATGTCTTCACTAATGTGTTCATGAGAGACAGCTCGTAGAATAGGAAAAACACCTAAAATCAAGTTTCAAATCTACTTCTGACACTCATTGGGTCATTAGGTCAACTGAGGGTAAAATTAGAGACAGTAATTTTTTTTTTATTCTTTATTTTAAAGGTTTTACAGAGTTTTGTTGTTCACAGACATGTATGTTCCCAGATCAGTCATATGCATATCCATGGTCCCCACCCGCCCAGATCCCCCCATCCCACCCCTCCAGACCTTCGCCCCAAGCCATTGTAAGCACTCCTATTCCCTTAGCACAATGACACTAGCTATCTTTTCCACACATGACAGTATAGGTTTCCATGTTACTCCCTCCATGCTTCCCCCTCCCGATTTCTTCCCCACAATGTCCCTATGTCTATGCTCTGTCTGTTTTTCCATGAGTTCCCTGCGTGTGTTATCAAGACCGTCCTACTAGATTCCATATATGTGTGTTAGTATACTGTATTTGTCTTTCTCTTTTTGACTTACTTCACTTTTTACGATAGGTTCTAGAGCCAGCCACCTCATCAGGACTGAGTCTTCTGCATTTCTTTTAACAGCTGAGTAGTATTCCATTGTATATATGTACCAGAGCTTCTGGATCCATTCATTCGTCAATGGACATCTAGGTTGCTTCCATGTTCTGGCTATTGTATAGAGAGCTGCAATGAACATTGGGGTACAGGTGCTTCTTTCAGCTGTGATTTCATCAGGATATAAGCCTAATAGTGGGATTGCTGGGTCATAGGGTGCTTCTATTTTTAGTTTTTTAAGGAATCTCCATACTGTCTTCCATAGAGGCTGTATCAATTTACATTCCCACCAGCAGTGCAAGAGGGTTCCCTTTTCTCTGCACCCTCTCCAGCATTTATTGTCTGCAGTTTTTTTGATGGTGGCCATTCTGACGGGTGTGAGGTGGTATCTCATTGTAGTTTTAATTTGCATTTCTCTAATAATAAGCGAGGTTGAGCATCATTTCATGTGCTTTTGGGCCATCTGTATGTCCTCTTTGGAGAGGCGTAGAGACAGTAATTTTGTTGAAATTTATATAGGGCTCTCTTTAGGATTGTTTGACCATAGTGCCTGAAACATAGCAAAGTGATCAATAAAGGTGAACTATTTTTATCATTGTTGAGGATGAAGATGCACCTCTGTGTAAGTATTTCAACCCAGCAGACCACCCTCAAGCCAATCCAGTCATTGCCATATGTGAATGGGCCTTCCGAGTCCTCATCAGTTTATAGCCACAGTCCCAGGCTACTTACTGCAACCCTTCTTTTGTGATGCATTCAAACTGGTACCTGAGTATCCCATATTCTGTCACTGGCACTTCATAAATGTGTGCTGTTGTTGTTATTGTTGCTGTTAGTGCTGGTAGTGATTAGTCACTCAGTTGTGTCTGGCTCTTTGCCACCCCACAGACTGTAGCCCTCCAGGCTTCTCTGTTCATGGGATTTCTCAGGCAAGAATACTGGAATGGGTTGCCATGTCCTCCACCAGGGGATCTTCTGACCCAGGGATTGAACCTGTATCTCCTGCATCTCCTGCACTGTCTGGTGGGTTCTTTACCACTAGGGCCACTTGGGAAGCCCCTAATAAATGCTAGTTATTCTTATGGTTGTTAAAATCGTCTGTAAGGTATCATTTCCCAATATGTTACTTAGATGAAATGCTCCCCTAGGATGGGTCCTAAGAGTAAAAATTGTTTAAGAAACAGCTGCTTGCCATCTTCCTGCTCTGGAGATTGGCCTGCACGTTAGAATATTAAAGATTCTGAAGCGTCCTATATCATTCTTCTTTTATGTATATGAGATTGTTTTTTTCAGTTACAAAGCACTTCCCCATAATAAAAGCGCCTCTTTTTTTTTTTTAATATATTTATCACTCTCCCAGTCTCTTTCCACTTCAGGGAAGTCCTCAATTGACAGAGGCTATGAAGTTGCTGTTGCTGTGATCAGGCCACCAGGATCATAGGATATGTTGATCTTTTCTTCAGAAGTTTCTAGGTGGTTGGTGTTCAATGCCAGTTTCTAGCTCATATACAAGTTCTTATAGAATCATGTCATGCTGTAGGCGTTGCCAGATTTTTCCTTTGGTATCAGCTAAATGTAGTCTTATGTCGAGGAGGTTCTGTGACATATATATACCCCCACACTACAATTCCATGCATCCGAAGCTTTATGGCTTGCGGTTGAGTTTACTATGTATGAGTACAGCAGTGTTCCAGTTTAGGGCCATAATGCCCATCGTGGAATCAAAGTTGCTGAGTATATATAGCTGTGGAGCTAGGGTCTCTTGGGTCATAAGTAAATCCCACTTCAAGTATTACTATTTTGAGCATTTGACAGTAGAAAAGAGGTGAAATGGGAGTAATTATTCATTTTATTAATGGATCCACTGCAAGATTGCTTTGTACGGGTTTTTGAAAGTATTTTTATTTTTTGAAAGTATTTGTAAATGAGCATTGATTTATCCACAACTTTCCAAGATCAAATCATTTTATTAGACCAAGTGAGGGGTAGCTGCCTTGGGTTATGTGGTTTGATTCCTTCCTGTCACAGCATCCTTTGGATCTGATTTTTTTGTTTGTTTGTTTCTGTATAGTTGGCAGATCATGAAGGACCCAGGGATTGAACCTGTATCTCCTGCATCTCCTGCACTGTCTGGTGGGTTCTTTACCACTAGGGCCACTTGGGAAGCCCCTAATAAATGCTAGTTATTCTTATGGTTGTTAAAATCGTCTGTAAGGTATCATTTCCCAATATGTTACTTAGATGAAATGCTCCCCTAGGATGGGTCCTAAGAGTAAAAATTGTTTAAGAAACAGCTGCTTGCCATCTTCCTGCTCTGGAGATTGGCCTGCACGTTAGAATATTAAAGATTCTGAAGCGTCCTATATCATTCTTCTTTTATGTATATGAGATTGTTTTTTTCAGTTACAAAGCACTTCCCCATAATAAAAGCGCCTCTTTTTTTTTTTTAATATATTTATCACTCTCCCAGTCTCTTTCCACTTCAGGGAAGTCCTCAATTGACAGAGGCTATGAAGTTGCTGTTGCTGTGATCAGGCCACCAGGATCATAGGATATGTTGATCTTTTCTTCAGAAGTTTCTAGGTGGTTGGTGTTCAATGCCAGTTTCTAGCTCATATACAAGTTCTTATAGAATCATGTCATGCTGTAGGCGTTGCCAGATTTTTCCTTTGGTATCAGCTAAATGTAGTCTTATGTCGAGGAGGTTCTGTGACATATATATACCCCACACTACAATTCCATGCATCCGAAGCTTTATGGCTTGCGGTTGAGTTTACTATGTATGAGTACAGCAGTGTTCCAGTTTAGGGCCATAATGCCCATCGTGGAATCAAAGTTGCTGAGTATATATAGCTGTGGAGCTAGGGTCTCTTGGGTCATAAGTAAATCCCACTTCAAGTATTACTATTTTGAGCATTTGACAGTAGAAAAGAGGTGAAATGGGAGTAATTATTCATTTTATTAATGGATCCACTGCAAGATTGCTTTGTACGGGTTTTTGAAAGTATTTTTATTTTTTGAAAGTATTTGTAAATGAGCATTGATTTATCCACAACTTTCCAAGATCAAATCATTTTATTAGACCAAGTGAGGGGTAGCTGCCTTGGGTTATGTGGTTTGATTCCTTCCTGTCACAGCATCCTTTGGATCTGATTTTTTTGTTTGTTTGTTTCTGTATAGTTGGCAGATCATGAAGAGGCTTTCACGACTAGAATGTTTTGTGAAATATTACCATTTAGGTCTTTCTTTTTACCACTTGAGAAATTTGTACTTTAGACCTGTGTTTTTATGTTCTATATTCTTTGGAAAGGCACTGCACCTTCACTTTATTTTGAATGGATTTTGTTTGAACACTATAAATGACTTCCAGGGAAATGGTTAGGCATTTAAAGGATGTGCCAACTTGTAGGTCACCCGGGTACCATTAGTACAACGTAGACGTTCATCATCTAATGGTATTCATTTAGCCTAACAGAGAAAAGAGGTTTTCAGAAACAGTGAACTCATTCCTGAGAGCACCTAACAATTTGGGCAAATCATCCTGAAATCCTGAAGACTTATAATACAAGGGTCCTATGGGAAAAGGCACAGCCAAATACTTAAGAAAGAACAGGTGACTAGAAAGGATCTTTATACATTAGAAAACTGAATTGACAAGGACTGAAAAGTTATATGGGCTTCCCAGGTGGCTCTAGGGGTAAAGAACCTTCCTGCCAATGCAGGAGACGTAAGAGACATAGGTTCGATCCTTGGGTGGGGAAGATCCCCTGGAGGAGGGCATGGCAACCCACTCCAGTATTCTTGCCTGGAGAATTCCATGAACAGAAGAGCCCGAGAGGCTGCAGTCCATGGAATCACAGAGAGTTGGACATGACTAAAGTGACTTAGCATGGAAGGATTTATTGCCCTTCAGCCAGCAAACATTTTGCATCAAATGCTACTTGCATAAATGTCCGTACTCACCCAATGAGAAGCCATCTTTGTGGGTCAGTTTTCTAGAAGCCCTCCCAGGTTGGCCCAGTGTAGCCAAACTCTTTCTTCACTTCCCAAGGAGTTAGGAAGTCCCTGTTTAAGAAGCCAAGCAATAAATAATCCTGATGTGTATTTGACCACCATCACAGAATCAAGCATACTGCAGCGCTTTGGACCCTATTGGTGGGAACCCTTGAATTCAGCGTTTGTCAAATCGCCTCTGAAAAATGTCATCTTATCTTCATATGCTTTGAGCCTGCCCAACAATAATATCAATTTCCTATATATTTGCTGTGTATCATATGCCAATCACTGTGCTTTACACCCATGATTTGCTTTCTTTCTCACTTTTACAGATGAGAAAACCAGGGCCTAGAAAAGTTTACTTGCTTGTAAGTAGCAGAACAGGGACTCCAACTTGGGTAAAGTCCAGAGGTCAAGTCCTTAACCAGAGCAGTCCATTTTGAAAGGGTTTTCATACTTATGATGGTGTTTGGAACAACAAAGGACAAATTCCTTTTCCCTTTGAAACAAAAGCAAGAGAAAGCACTTTTCTGTAGCGGCACAGAATGAGGCGCTGCTGTGTGCCAGGTGCCACGCTACAGCTTTCTGTGCATTATCCTTGTCATCTCCCCAACCATATTGTGAGTTTGGTATTATTATTTGCCTCCAATTTTGAGATGAAAAAATGGAGACTTGGTGCATGAATTTGAATTTATGTGCCCAAGGTTAACTAGCTAGCAAATTGTGGAGCTGGGATTTGAACCCAGCTCTGACTCCAAAGAACATGATCCTTGACTGCTGTGTATATATCACCCTTAATGAGCCACTCCTAAGGCCACCAAAACAGTCATTTTCACTGCCACATTTATCACTCTCAACTGAGATCACACGGTGATGAGTAGAAGGGAAGATGAGTGAATTGGCAGGCCAGATTTCCCATGGTCTTTTCCAGTGAGCCAAAAATCATCCTCTTAAATGAAAGGCTTTCGGCACTTCCTTAGGCTAGTGTCCTATCTTCTGAAGAAATGGATTGAGAGCTGCCTGTGTGTTACAGGAAATACACAAAAGGAGACAATGTTTGAGCACAGATTGAGTAGAGTGTATAATTCTTTTGCAGCAAGAGGAAATAGTCTGCTTACTGAAGCAGAGTGACAACATTCCATTTCCTTAGTCATTGTAAAGCCCCAGGGTAAGAGAAGGAAGGGTTGTGAGTTGGAGATTTTTTAACATGGAAAATTCTAGTCACTTCTGATTCTGTCTGTCCACATATTGCCATATAATGGGCTCTTTGAATATGCTTGACAGAATATATACAGGATTCCATGAAGTTTGCTTGGTCTGTATTTATGGCCAAGATCTTTGACACAGATCCACTTTTAAGATGCACTTTTTATCACTAAGAATAAGAAGTTTTTATTATGTGTCCTCGGTTATCTCTTAAATTTTGACCTTCAGAAAGTCAGTTTTTACATAAAACAGCATCATTGGTCATTGTCTAATTTTTTGGATTATTTATACTCCAGGACATAATAAGAACTTCACCTATTGATTCTTTTTTTTTTTTAAGATTTATTTATTTATTTATTTTGGGCTGGGGTCGGGTTGGGGAGGGAGGGGAGTGGGTGGGCCACTTCTATTGGTCTTTCATTTATCTGTTTTCATCCGTCTTTGTTCTTTGGCTCCTGTGGGCCTCCCATCGCGGTGGCCTCTGCTGTCGCAGAGCACCGGCTCTGGGCGCATGCGCTCCAGAGCTCCGACTCGGTGATTGGACACATCAGTCCAGCCGCTCCGTGGCACGTGGGATCTTCCCAGGCCAGGGATCAAACCGGCACCCCTTGCACTGCAAGTCGGTGTCCTTATCCACTGGCCCACCAGGGGAAGCCCTATTGATTCTTTACACCGGAAAGGGAAGTAGAAAAGTGCATCCGGGATATGCAACCTTGGCAATGACGCTATTGGGTCAGTTATGTAGAAGGAAAGATAAAAAGTGGAATTGGGGGGGCAGGCCAGATTTCCCATGGTCTTTTCCAGTGAGCCAAAAATCATCCTCTTAAATGAAAGGCTTTCGGCACTTCCTTAGGCTAGTGTCCTATCTTCTGAAGAAATGGATTGAGAGCTGCCTGTGTGTTACAGGAAATACACAAAAGGAGACAATGTTTGAGCACAGATTGAGTAGAGTGTATAATTCTTTTGCAGCAAGAGGAAATAGTCTGCTTACTGAAGCAGAGTGACAACATTCCATTTCCTTAGTCATTGTAAAGCCCCAGGGTAAGAGAAGGAAGGGTTGTGAGTTGGAGATTTTTTAACATGGAAAATTCTAGTCACTTCTGATTCTGTCTGTCCACATATTGCCATATAATGGGCTCTTTGAATATGCTTGACAGAATATATACAGGATTCCATGAAGTTTGCTTGGTCTGTATTTATGGCCAAGATCTTTGACACAGATCCACTTTTAAGATGCACTTTTTATCACTAAGAATAAGAAGTTTTTATTATGTGTCCTCGGTTATCTCTTAAATTTTGACCTTCAGAAAGTCAGTTTTTACATAAAACAGCATCATTGGTCATTGTCTAATTTTTTGGATTATTTATACTCCAGGACATAATAAGAACTTCACCTATTGATTCTTTTTTTTTTTTTTTAAGATTTATTTATTTATTTATTTTGGGCTGGGGTCGGGTTGGGGAGGGAGGGGAGTGGGTGGGCCACTTCTATTGGTCTTTCATTTATCTGTTTTCATCCGTCTTTGTTCTTTGGCTCCTGTGGGCCTCCCATCGCGGTGGCCTCTGCTGTCGCAGAGCACCGGCTCTGGGCGCATGCGCTCCAGAGCTCCGACTCGGTGATTGGACACATCAGTCCAGCCGCTCCGTGGCACGTGGGATCTTCCCAGGCCAGGGATCAAACCGGCACCCCTTGCACTGCAAGTCGGTGTCCTTATCCACTGGCCCACCAGGGGAAGCCCTATTGATTCTTTACACCGGAAAGGGAAGTAGAAAAAGTGCATCCGGGATATGCAACCTTGGCAATGACGCTATTGGGTCAGTTATGTATCGTGTTCTCTCCCATTTTCACCTTCCACAGCAGATGTCCTAACCCCATGCCACAGGCTACCAGCCTCCGCCTCGTCTAGAGTGTACTGTATCACTCTCCAGACAAACACACACACAATAGGAATTGGCTTATTTGATACGAAAGCCAAGAACATCCACAGTCTGACATCAGTTTACAAGCTCCAGAACCAGGTGAGCTCATGGTGTTATTCAGTCCATGTCTGAAGGCTTACAAACCAGGGGAACCAAAGTAGAAGTCACAACCTGAGTGCAAAGGCCCCAAATCAGTGTGTTTGGGGAAAGGGTCAATGCTGTAAATCCCCGTTAGAGCTCAAAGGCTTGACAGCCATGCACCAGTGTGGGAGGGCCTGAGAAGACCTATGTCACAGCCTACAGCAAGCAAATTCACCCTTCCTTGGCCTGTTTACTCTATTCAGGCCCTTGATGGATTGGAGGATGCCCATGGACATGGGAAAGGGCAACGTTCTTCACTCAGTTTGTTGATTCACAAGCTAATCTCTTCCAGGAACACTCTCACAGATGTGTTTACAAATAAGGTTTGACCAGCAATCCGAGAGTCCTTTAGCCCAAATAAGTGGACACATAAGTAAGTTACCCATCTCACCTCCTTAGTGGAGGAACTCTCAACACTGCAAGAAGAAAGTCCAGATGAACCTCCTTAACTTCCCTCCTCTGCACCTTCAAACTTGTAGGCATTTGCAGTCACCCTCTCTGCTATTTTTCTCCTCACAGAAAATAGCTCTTTTCATGCCCAGACTTTGTCCTCCTGGACTTCCCAGGTGGTCCAGTGGGTAAAGAGTGGGCCTTGCAGTGCAAGGGGCACCGGTTCAATCCCTGGCCTAGGAAGATCCCACGTGCTGTGGAGAGGCTGGACTGGTGTGTTCAATTAAGAGCTAGCGCTCTGGAGCGCATGCGCCCAGAGCCAGTGCTCTGCACCGAGAGGGGCCACTGCAATGGGAGGTCCACACAGGCCAAAGAGTAAAGATGGATGAAAAATAAATAAATAAAGAAAAAGAGGCCAAAAAAAAAAATCCTCCTTTGTACACGTGCTGTGGATCATATTTTTCCTGCCCCTTGGATGACCTTGATGTCAAGTAGTGCTTCTCTTTCCCTGACATTTCTTGCTTCCCACAGGCTAGACTGTCTTTAAGAATGTAAATATTCTTACATAAAGGAGCTTCTGAGACTGGATGATTTGGAGTGCCAGTCAGCAGGGGTAGAGACAACAGGAAAATGAGCTATAGGTTCTCTCCCATGCTTCAATCCTCTGTGTAAAAAATTAATCAATCAGTGAAATTTTCTGATCTCTTATGAACATAATATAGTTCTTCTGAAATGCAACCACTGAACAATGTGTATCACCAAACCTAGAACCGAGTGCTCAAAATAGGTGACCTTTGTAGTCACTATATCATTTACTCTACTTAGAGTAGTAGTAGGAACGATTATATGGGGAACTGAACTGAAATATCGTCAAGGTGCCCTTTATTGCCCTTTATGTCTTTATCCAGGACATGCCTAGATTCTGTCATCTCCAGTCTTATCCTTTGTCACAGTGTTTAATATATTTCAGCTGGATCCAAACTCTTCCCTTGTTTCGTTTTCTCTCAAAGGCCCCCTTGTTCCAGACCTACTGTCCTACTTGCCATTCCCCGGTCATGCTGGGACTTTCATGCCTCTTGATTTTGTTCATCCTGTTCATTCTACTTTCTCTGCCTTTCCTTCTTCTCCCCAAGTCCTAAAATGATGCACCTTGATCAGTGATGTTGTCGTCATCTTCATGGGCACAGCTGGTGATTCTATCACCTTTACATGTACTGTCCCACATGGTAGGGGCATCGCTGACCTGCTTTTCCATCCTGCTGCACTTGGAACTCCTGGTGGACTCGGGTGAGTTAAGCCTGGTATGTCCGATGCCTGGGTGCTCAGTTTAAGCTTAACAGTGGCAGCAGTGAACAGCTACTATGGCCTCGTGACACTGCCCACCTGTTGAGGATCCACATGGACACTTAACCAAATTATTTTTATCGCATTATCAGAGATTCTTCTTTTTGTACTTTTAAACGTATTAAATAGCAGTGTTCCTTAAGCATTGTAAAGATAGAAAATTAATACAATATTTGGTTCCATCCTCTCTGTTCCAATTGATGCTGAAAAATCAGACTTTTTAGCTTCTTGATTATAAGGGGGAAGTAGCCTCTGAAAAAATAATTGGCTCCTTTAAGCAGAATCCCTTCTTAGCTACCCTTCTCTCATCTCCCCAAGGGCATGAATGGTTTTAGTGATTTCTCATCAGTTTGAGAGACAAAGCTGCCATCTTCCCTGTGCAATGTGTCTGAGGCCACTTAGCAAAGTCAGTAATTATCATTAACTTACTCCTTCTGAGATGCAAAGCTTGCCCTCAGCACTTAGCAAGAGTTTCAGACAAGAAGAGAATCTGATTGGCTCAGGGTCAGTCCCATTGGCAGGGTCAAAATAGGTGACCTTTGTAGTCACTATATCATTTACTCTACTTAGAGTAGTAGTAGGAACGATTATATGGGGAACTGAACTGAAATATCGTCAAGGTGCCCTTTATTGCCCTTTATGTCTTTATCCAGGACATGCCTAGATTCTGTCATCTCCAGTCTTATCCTTTGTCACAGTGTTTAATATATTTCAGCTGGATCCAAACTCTTCCCTTGTTTCGTTTTCTCTCAAAGGCCCCCTTGTTCCAGACCTACTGTCCTACTTGCCATTCCCCGGTCATGCTGGGACTTTCATGCCTCTTGATTTTGTTCATCCTGTTCATTCTACTTTCTCTGCCTTTCCTTCTTCTCCCCAAGTCCTAAAATGATGCACCTTGATCAGTGATGTTGTCGTCATCTTCATGGGCACAGCTGGTGATTCTATCACCTTTACATGTACTGTCCCACATGGTAGGGGCATCGCTGACCTGCTTTTCCATCCTGCTGCACTTGGAACTCCTGGTGGACTCGGGTGAGTTAAGCCTGGTATGTCCGATGCCTGGGTGCTCAGTTTAAGCTTAACAGTGGCAGCAGTGAACAGCTACTATGGCCTCGTGACACTGCCCACCTGTTGAGGATCCACATGGACACTTAACCAAATTATTTTTATCGCATTATCAGAGATTCTTCTTTTTGTACTTTTAAACGTATTAAATAGCAGTGTTCCTTAAGCATTGTAAAGATAGAAAATTAATACAATATTTGGTTCCATCCTCTCTGTTCCAATTGATGCTGAAAAATCAGACTTTTTAGCTTCTTGATTATAAGGGGGAAGTAGCCTCTGAAAAAATAATTGGCTCCTTTAAGCAGAATCCCTTCTTAGCTACCCTTCTCTCATCTCCCCAAGGGCATGAATGGTTTTAGTGATTTCTCATCAGTTTGAGAGACAAAGCTGCCATCTTCCCTGTGCAATGTGTCTGAGGCCACTTAGCAAAGTCAGTAATTATCATTAACTTACTCCTTCTGAGATGCAAAGCTTGCCCTCAGCACTTAGCAAGAGTTTCAGACAAGAAGAGAATCTGATTGGCTCAGGGTCAGTCCCATTGGCAGGGTCAGGACTTTGATGCTTGTAGGCAAGAAATTGATTAAGGAAGAAGCTTACAGGGCTCCTTCGCTCAAGGGATTGAATTGTTGCTTACTTTTGAGGTTCACAATCTTGTGAAGGCTAATAGTTTGTCTGCATCAGGGCATCATCGATTCAATGGACATGAATTTGAGCAAACTCTGAGAAATAGTGAAGGACAGGGAAGCCTAGTGTGCTGCAGTCCATGGGGTCACAAAGAGTCGGACACGACTGAGTGACTGAACAACAGTCCTAAAGACCTTAGCTTTTCCTCTGAGGCTATCAGACTTTGTCTTCCCAAAGTGAATTTTCTACTTCATTCTTTATTTCTTGGCAACTTCAGGCTTGGTCAGTTTATCCAGATATGTCTGTCTTCTTTGTTTGAATCATTTCAATATTGTATTTATGTTTGTCTTAAGCAAGGTGATTAAGATCTCCAGATTAACCATCCACCAGTTTTTTTGTTGCTATTTTTTTTCCCTTTTTAACCTTGAACATGGTATTTAACCTTCTGAGCATTAGTTTCCGCGTATATAAAATGATCATATACCTATTGGGATCATTATGAGTGCTCCACAGAAGAGTACAAAGGGAAATTTGACTTTTATTGTTAATGAATTGATTTTACCTTTCCATCCTATCCTCACCCTGCCCCGGAACCCTGCAGAACAAGCTCAATTATGTGAAAACATTTATTAATAGCCTCAAAAGCCTCAATGAGGAAGTTTTATCTTATGACAGTTATTTTCCTTTAGACATTCTCTTTTAAAAACTTGAATGCCAGGACTTGAAAAAAACTTGAATCAAGAGAAAAAAGTTGAAAACTATTATGCATTGTTATCCGTTGTCTGAAAATTCTCATGTATTGAGGAAAGTTATCCAGTGAACAATATGACAGATTAAAGCCTGGGTTCAGAACTGTCATCTAAACATTATAAGCAAGTCACTTTAGTTTCAGAGCCTATTTTGAGGTTAACCAACATGATCTCATCTATGTTTCTAATAAATACCATACTCAGGAGATGCAGGTTTGATCCCTGGGTTGGGAAGCTGCCCTGGAGAAGGAAATGGCAGCCCACTCCAGTAGCTGTGCCTGGAGTGTGTGGCAAATTCTCCATTTGATGGGATAGAACAGGGAAGAACTAAATGAGATTGGAATGATGAGTTGAATCAAAGTTGATGTTTTTGTCTGTAATTGAGAAGATCTTTGAGGACAGAAAGTCCTTTCTGCCGTGCTGTGTGCTTAGTCGCTCAGTCGTGTTCGACCTTTGTGACCCCATGGGCTGCAGCTTGCCAGGCTCCTCTGTCTGTGGGGAGTTTCCAGGCAAGAATTACTGAAGTGGGTTGTCATTTCCTCCTCCAGGGGATCTTCCTGACCCAGGGATCTAACCCAGGTCTTCCGCATTGCAGGTGGATTCTTTACTGTCTGAGCCACAGCAAATCCTTTCTGTTACCTCTTTAGAATTCTTCATGGTACCTATCTACCTTATTGTCACTTTATAACTGCTTGAATAAAGCAGTTTTTCTTTTACCTCCTTCATTCTTTTTTAAAAAATTTGATGTACCACCTACCATTTAAACATTAATTTCTGTTTGATTTAGCTGGTTTCCCAAGGACACAGATTGATTAAATCCTTGAAAGTTGAGTGCCTCCAGCACAGAGAAGTGGCAGAAGCTGTGAATTCAAGTCTTGGCTTGATGTTTGGCTTAACTGACTACTTTGGATAAGACACCTGACCCGACTTGATAGTGTTCTGTTCTGAGTCTTTAGTGTAAATTACATTATCCCACCTTCAAGTTATTGCTTGAAGTATGTGTGATTACAACATGCAGTTTTGCAATGAATATTCTTAAGATAGGTTTTTTAAAAAATGAAAAAGGCATTTTTCCTCTGGAGAGAATTGAGAACTAAGCACTATATGCACCAAGTTTACACATTCCTTAGAGTCAGCCTCCATTATTAAGAGTTTCCTGCTTGGGGGAAGACATTGTTGACCATCAGTAATACATTCCTAACTCTGTAGTAACACTCAGAAAAACACTTGTTCATCACATTCCATGTTGCATTGTAAAACCAGAATTCTGAAAACAAATGTTGGAGATGGTTTCCACATTTGAGCTCTATGAATGAAGAGCTTGAAGATGAGAGACTAGACAGTGGCAGAAGATGGAGGGGCTGTCACAGGAAGTTACATTACTCAGTTGACTTTCCACTTGATAGTGACTAGAGGCATTCATGATCCACACTGCCACCCACACCCAGTCTTATTGTTGCCATTTCTAACTTGCTTTTTTTCTCAGAATTCTTAGGTTAATGAGAGATTTCACTTACTGAGCACAACTGTATTCTGTTGACAAAATATTAATCTGTCGATCTAAGAAAGCAATGGAAAAGTTTATTGCAGCCAGATTTGAGGATTATAACCCAGGGAGAGCATCTCAGAAATCTCAGAGAACTGCCCTGCAGGTTAGAAGTCAAGGCACAATGATGGAAGTATTTTTGAGATGGAGGGCTGTACATTAAATGACGTATTATTGACAGTTTACATAATCCATATCTAAGCGCCATCGTGGCTGGTCATGTAGCCCTTACAAGATCAAGCAGGAATGTTATCTATAAGGAGGAGTTGTTTTGTTGATGCTAGGAGACTGTTGCTCTCTATGGCTGAACAGGTATTCCTCCTGATGGGCGAGGTTTGCTTGTTACATAATGCAGATACACAAGGCACAGTAGGGGGAGAAGGGAGACTAAAGGGCAGAGAAGAATTTTTATGTTTAATTTTTTCTTGTCTTGCCATAAAATATGAATTTTATTTCACAGTATCATCTCTATATCTTACTTGCATAAATCATTTCTTATCCTCACAATAACCTTGTGAGATAGGTACTTTTATTCTCAGACTAAATGCCCTGCACTCAGGTCACATAACAAGTAAGTGGCCAATCTGGGATTTGAACCCTTGTCTCAGAAGTCCATGGTCTGAACCACTGTAGAAGCTGTAATATTTTCTGAGGTCAACAATATTAGACTTTTAGGGGGATAAAGTGCCTATACTGTGCTTTGAATATTTTGCCTCTTTCCTCTAGAGGATGAATCCTAGACTGTGAAGGGAGTCAAGGTCACCTAATTTAACCCAGAGAGGTTAACTTGCCCAAATGACCTCATCTATGTTTCTGCTAAATTTAATACTCAGGAGATGCAGGTTCAATCCCTGGAGAAGGAAATGGCAACCCACTCCAGGATTCTTGCTTGGGAAATCTGGGTGGGTTACAGTCTATGGAGTCTCAAAAAGTTGGACATGACTGAACAACTGAGTACACACTCCAAAAATACACCAAAGATGATTTATTTTTACCAAATTTGTGGGAAATCTAGCCAAGGATATCCGAACACATGAAATTGGTTTTCTAAGAGTTCTCCTGCTGACAGTCTGGGCCTGCTGTGAGGAACTCTCTAGATTTCCCTTAGCCTGAATTTCTTATCTGTAAAATGAAAACCTTGGGCTAGGTGAAATCGAAGGTCCTTTCTGGCCTATAGTTTATGATTTTTAGGGATTAGGAGCTGTCAGGACCAATTCGAGGAGACAGATTTTGGTTCAATAGGAGAAATTGTTTCAACTGGACATGACATTCTTAAAATGAGCTGGGAATCTAAGACAGGAATTTCCATGTTTTAATTTTTAATTGGAGGATCATTACTATACAGTGTTGTGTTGGTTTCTGCCATACAACAACGTGAATCAGACATGAAAGTCAAAGTGTTAGTTGTTCAGTCATGTCCAACTCTTTGCGACCCCATGGACCGTAGCCCACCCAGACTCCTCTGTCCAAGGAATTCTCCAGGCCAGAATACTGGAGTGGGTTGCCATTTCCTCCTCCAGGGAATCTTCCTGACTCAGGGATTGAGCCCTGACCTCCTGCATTGCAGGTGGATTCTTTACCATCTGAGCCACCAGGGAAGCCCGGTGTCCCCTCTGTCTTGGACCTCGCTTCCACCACCAACCCCATCTCACCCATCTAGGTTGTCACAGAGTGAGAATATCCATTTTTAAGTAGAAATGGACAGTGACTTGTTAGGAATGTTGCAGACATTGTTCAAGCATTTTATGAATAATCAGATTGCAATTATGATTGAGGTATCTCTGTACTTCACACTCTGTGAGAAATGAGGTACTTTGAAATTTCTAGACATAAGCAGACAAGCTTGTCCTGTGGTCAGCCAGTACTCATTCAACAGCTGGTCATTGTTTACCTTTGAGGTTTCCCTGGTGGCTCAGATGGTAAAGAATCTGCCTTCAACGCAGGAGACCTGAGTCAGGAAGATTCCCTGGAGAAGGGAATGGCAACTCACTCTAGTATTCTTGCTTAAGAAAATCCCATGTCCATCAGGTCGCAAAGAGTCAGACACAACTGAGCGATGATCATTTTGAGGTTTCCAGGTACTCTACTAGAACTGGGGACATCAGGATTTCAGATTAGGGTCAGCAAATTATGGCCCTCGGACCAAATCCCAGCCATCATCTCTTGTTGTAAATAAAATTGTATTGGAATAGAGCTGACACCCCTCATTTCCATGTCTCTAGCTGCTCTTGAGCTGCTATAACTGAATTGAATAGTGGCCACAGAGGCCGTGTAGCCCACAAAACCTAGGATATTTACTATTTGATTCTTTACAGCAAGTTTGCCAAAGCTCCTTGTAGACAAACGTGGGCATCTTTTTTGTGGGGGGAAAATAATTAATTTAGCATTGGTGACCTGACATGTCCAACTTTAATTTTTAATTGGAGGATCATTACTATACAGTGTTGTGTTGGTTTCTGCCATACAACAACGTGAATCAGACATGAAAGTCAAAGTGTTAGTTGTTCAGTCATGTCCAACTCTTTGCGACCCCATGGACCGTAGCCCACCCAGACTCCTCTGTCCAAGGAATTCTCCAGGCCAGAATACTGGAGTGGGTTGCCATTTCCTCCTCCAGGGAATCTTCCTGACTCAGGGATTGAGCCCTGACCTCCTGCATTGCAGGTGGATTCTTTACCATCTGAGCCACCAGGGAAGCCCGGTGTCCCCTCTGTCTTGGACCTCGCTTCCACCACCAACCCCATCTCACCCATCTAGGTTGTCACAGAGTGAGAATATCCATTTTTAAGTAGAAATGGACAGTGACTTGTTAGGAATGTTGCAGACATTGTTCAAGCATTTTATGAATAATCAGATTGCAATTATGATTGAGGTATCTCTGTACTTCACACTCTGTGAGAAATGAGGTACTTTGAAATTTCTAGACATAAGCAGACAAGCTTGTCCTGTGGTCAGCCAGTACTCATTCAACAGCTGGTCATTGTTTACCTTTGAGGTTTCCCTGGTGGCTCAGATGGTAAAGAATCTGCCTTCAACGCAGGAGACCTGAGTCAGGAAGATTCCCTGGAGAAGGGAATGGCAACTCACTCTAGTATTCTTGCTTAAGAAAATCCCATGTCCATCAGGTCGCAAAGAGTCAGACACAACTGAGCGATGATCATTTTGAGGTTTCCAGGTACTCTACTAGAACTGGGGACATCAGGATTTCAGATTAGGGTCAGCAAATTATGGCCCTCGGATCAAATCCCAGCCATCATCTCTTTTTGTAAATAAAATTGTATTGGAATAGAGCTGACACCCCTCATTTCCATGTCTCTAGCTGCTCTTGAGCTGCTATAACTGAATTGAATAGTGGCCACAGAGGCCGTGTAGCCCACAAAACCTAGGATATTTACTATTTGATTCTTTACAGCAAGTTTGCCAAAGCTCCTTGTAGACAAACGTGGACATCTTTAATTTCAATCCAGTGGCCTAAGTACAAAACTGGAGGAGGCACAAAGGCAGCACATATAATTACATCTTCTTGAAGGATCAGAACATTTTCAGAGGAATGAAACCATATAATCATGTCATCTTTGAGTGGGAAGAGACCTTTGTGATTCTAACTGTCCTAATTTCTCATCTAATCTTTATGTGTTTCCTCTACAGTATATCTCATACCTAGACACTTCTTTAAGAAGGAAAGTATACCTGTTCCCTACAGAGAAGTGGAAAAGTTCCGCCTGCCAGTGTATGCAGAAGAAGTGAGAGAAATCCATAGGTGGCCTATGGATTCTCAAGGGGGTTAAGAACCTCTTCTCTTCAGGTTGCTGTTTGAATTTCAATGAGGCAAATTCAGAATCTTTCTGGGCCCTTGCTGATGACATTGAACTGTAGGTAACTTGAGGAAATAAGGGCCTGCAGATTGTCTTCCTTTCCTTAGGGAAGGGTGAAAATCCAGAATTTGCAGTCCTTCTCTGACCATCCTGGCAATATGTCTGCATCCTGGTAAACTGGACTCACACATACTCAACAGCCAGCTTTAGGGAGACACGGAAGAATAAGGAGATCGACCTCCATCACTTTTATGGTAATATGAGATAGGACCTCCTGGAGTACTCTCCACTTAGTAGGAATTCTCAAGATGAGTGCTCTTGACTGATTGACTGACTTTTTACAAAATTTATTGTCATCTGGGGAGGACTACCACAGTGTGATTCATGATTTGTTAAATATTTTGTTTACTTATAACCTTGATTCCCTATATTGAAAATGCATTGTGAGGTGGATACTCTGAAAAAGGAGGTCTGAAAATTATTTTGATAAACTTGTGAAAGTATCTCTAGAGGAAAATAATTTTTTTTGTTGGTTACTTTTTTTTAATTTAATTTAATTTTTTTTTTTTGGCCACTTCTACTGGTCTTTCCTTTATCTATTTTCATCCATCATTGTTCTTTGGCCTGTGTGGGCCTCCCATCACAGTGGCCTCTGTAGCTGCAGAGCACCAGCTCTGGGCTCAGGTGCCCCAGAGCTAAAACCTGGATTAGTTGAGTTTGCAACCAAAAAGTGGACATCTTTAATTTCAATCCAGTGGCCTAAGTACAAAACTGGAGGAGGCACAAAGGCAGCACATATAATTACATCTTCTTGAAGGATCAGAACATTTTCAGAGGAATGAAACCATATAATCATGTCATCTTTGAGTGGGAAGAGACCTTTGTGATTCTAACTGTCCTAATTTCTCATCTAATCTTTATGTGTTTCCTCTACAGTATATCTCATACCTAGACACTTCTTTAAGAAGGAAAGTATACCTGTTCCCTACAGAGAAGTGGAAAAGTTCCGCCTGCCAGTGTATGCAGAAGAAGTGAGAGAAATCCATAGGTGGCCTATGGATTCTCAAGGGGGTTAAGAACCTCTTCTCTTCAGGTTGCTGTTTGAATTTCAATGAGGCAAATTCAGAATCTTTCTGGGCCCTTGCTGATGACATTGAACTGTAGGTAACTTGAGGAAATAAGGGCCTGCAGATTGTCTTCCTTTCCTTAGGGAAGGGTGAAAATCCAGAATTTGCAGTCCTTCTCTGACCATCCTGGCAATATGTCTGCATCCTGGTAAACTGGACTCACACATACTCAACAGCCAGCTTTAGGGAGACACGGAAGAATAAGGAGATCGACCTCCATCACTTTTATGGTAATATGAGATAGGACCTCCTGGAGTACTCTCCACTTAGTAGGAATTCTCAAGATGAGTGCTCTTGACTGATTGACTGACTTTTTACAAAATTTATTGTCATCTGGGGAGGACTACCACAGTGTGATTCATGATTTGTTAAATATTTTGTTTACTTATAACCTTGATTCCCTATATTGAAAATGCATTGTGAGGTGGATACTCTGAAAAAGGAGGTCTGAAAATTATTTTGATAAACTTGTGAAAGTATCTCTAGAGGAAAATAATTTTTTTTGTTGGTTACTTTTTTTTAATTTAATTTAATTTTTTTTTTTTGGCCACTTCTACTGGTCTTTCCTTTATCTATTTTCATCCATCATTGTTCTTTGGCCTGTGTGGGCCTCCCATCACAGTGGCCTCTGTAGCTGCAGAGCACCAGCTCTGGGCTCAGGTGCCCCAGAGCTCCAGCTCAGGAGTTGGACACATGGGTCCAGCTGCTCCGCGGCACGTGGGATCTTCCCAGGCCAGGGCTCGAACCGGCGCCCCTAGGACTGCAAGGCGGTGTCCTTACCCACTGGACCGCCAGGGAAGCCCCTGTTGGTTACTTTTGACATGGTTTTGAACTTCTAGAGAAATCACAAAAATGATAGTCTACAGCTTATCACTGTCTTCCTGTTTTTGCTATTATAGTGCTGTGATCGATATTCTTGTACCCACATATTTTCATGTTGTTGAAGATAGATATTCAGAGTAAATCCTGATAAGTGGGATTGCTGAGTCAAAAGGTAAGTACATATATAATTTGGTTAAATATTGCTAAATTCCCTTCCCAAGAACTGAACCAGTTTGCGTTCCCACCGACAATGTATGAGAATCCCTGGTTCTGGACACCCTCACCTATAGAGAGGGCTGTAGGTTTTCATTTTTGCCAATCTAATCGGTGATAGATGGATTCTTAATGTAATTTTAACTTGCACATCATTTATTATGAGTGAGACTGAACTTTTCTCATAAGCTTAAAGGCTACTTTTATGTCCTTTTTTGGTGTGAGTTGCTCATATTTTTGGTGATTTCTCTATCTTGAACTTCTTTCCTTCAAGTTTTAAGAAGTATTTATGCATTAGAGATATTAGTGGTTTATCTGTCATGCATGTTACAGATATTTCTCCTGATTTGTTAGTTACCTCTCTATTTTGTTTAGGGTATTTATTGATATGCATTCATTTAAAAATTGTTATACAGTAAGATTTGAAAATCATTTGTTTTATTGTATATGGATTTGGAGTTCTGGTTAGAAGACCTCTTACTACATCAAGATTAAAAAGGAATTCACCCATATTTTCTTCTAGTGCTTGTATGGTTTCACTCTGCATTAGATCCCTGATCCATTTGGAACCTGTTCTTATTTATTGTGTGACATGTGTATCCAATTTTCTTTTCCCAAATGGTTAACTTTTGTCCCTGTGACATCTATCAAAAAATATCTTTCTCCAGTTATTCAAGATATGATCTTTCTCATATACTGAAGTTCCACATTTACTTGAACCAGTTTCTAAACTTGCTATTCTTTTTCACTGGCCTCTAAATATTGTGCTAGTACCACACCTGTTCCATTATAGTTTTTAATTTCTGGTAGGACTAGTACCTGCTCATAGTTTTCCAGTTTCGGATTTCCATGCCTATTGTTAATTTTTCTATGTGAGCTTCAGTGATAGGTCATCTAACTCTATTTAAAAACTTGACATTTTAATTGGGATTATGTTAAATTTATAATTTAACTGTATCAATTAAACTTATAAATTAAGTGACATCTTTGTACTATCAAGTCATCCTGTCAAAGACCAAGGAATGCTTTTGCATTTCTTCAAATCTATTTTTTTTCTAATATAAATCTTTTTAAATTTATTTATTTATTTATTTATTTTTTGGCTATTCTGGATTCTCACTGCTGCTGCAGGCTTTTCTCTAGCTGCAGGAAATGGGAGCTACTCTCTAGTTGAGGTGAGCAGGCTTCTCGTTGCAGTGACTTCTCTGGTTGTGGAACTCGGGCTCGAGGGCACACAGGCTTCAGTAGTTGTAGCACATGGGCTCCATAATTGCAGCTCCAAGGTTCTAGAGCACAGGCTCAATAGTTGTGGCTTATGGGCTTAGTTGCTTCACAGCATATGGGATCTTCCTGGATCAGGGATCAAACCCATGTCTCCTGCATTGGCAGGCGAGCTCTTCACCACTGAGCTACCAGAGAAGCCCCCAAATATATGTTTATGTGTTTTCTGAATGGAAAAAAATTAAAATTATGATAATTAGATTTTTTGGACTATTGAAGTTCTTCAGAATGTGAAAAATATATTTAATGAACACACCATTTCGATATATAATAAGTTGAAAAGGTGAGAACAAATTTGTTCCAGACCTATTCCAATTGTATTCTGAGATGTCCTAGTCCATCATTGAGTAATTCATTCATATTCATTAGTGACTTTACTGAAGCCAGAGATCAGCTTACCGAAACCAAAGAGAAGAATTGTAAGGTATGATGAGCATGACTTTGATAATAAAGATTCAAAAATATCTTGACAGTCTGAAATGATCAGCCCAAACTCGGCAAGTAGAGAAAATTCTGCACTTCTGCACTTATGATGTTCAAAAGTAAAAACGCATAGGTAAAAGTCAGCAAAAGTGCTTTAGGTGCAGTGCTTTTCTTACCTGGAGGAAGTATCTAGATTGTCCCATAGCTTAGCTGTATCCAATTGTTTCTATTTAGCATCGGTTGACATAGTCATTCAAACTTCATTAAAACAAGTGCGGTGAGCAGATCAAGGCAAGCTGTGCACTTCTTAATTGGACCAATCTGTAGGGAACACTCTATGAAAAGAAACCTTAAATTAAAGGAAACGTGGATACACTGGAGAGAATCTAGAGGAGGCCACCCAGAGACGTCATGATGTCAAGAAAGCTTATCTGCTGTTAGGCGTAGTTGAAGGAACTGAGGATATTGGAGAAAAAGAAGAAAAATGTGGTGTTCTTACATGTCTTTTCATAAATGGATGTTAGGAGCTCAGACCTGCTTTAGAGACCAGAACAAGAAACAAAAACAAAGTGAAACAAGGGGGTAGCTATTGGTTGCACTTCATTTCCTAATAAAGTTTCAGTTGACCACAGAACTTGTCAGGGAAAGGAAAGAGGAGGAAAAAGAGGGTAGGGAGTGTGAGAACGGATTGTGGCGGTGCGACAGCAGAAACAGAGAGCCCGGTTAGGAGGATGTGAGCATAGTGCAGGTGGGAGATGATGATGGTTTGATTTGAAATAGATTTTATAAGTAGAATCAATGAGACTTATGGATGGACTGGATGTACGCGATGATGGAGGGACAAGAAGAAAGGATGAATCCTAAGTCTGGGGGCTCAACAACTGGATGAGTGGTGTTGCCATTTGTCAAGATAGGGAATATTGGGGAAAACTCAGGATGGAGTAGTGGTGGGATTGGAAATCTCGTGTCCTTCTAGGATCATGTCAGTTGTGATGTGTGCACTAAACATGGAAGTACAGATAGTCAGTGTGCCGATAGCTTTATGAATGTGGCACTAAAGAGACAGGTTCATGCAGAAACTATTGATTGGTCACGACTCTCAGCTAGGTGTTTGATTTCTAGAAGTTACACCTACAGCTAAGTGATTCTTTACTAAATATTATGTAGTGTCTGTCCTAAAAGAGCCTCTATCTGGTTTGGGAGGCAGAAAATCATTTTAGAAAGACTTAGGAAGCAAAAGTAAGCAATTAGAATGAAATGTGGTAGAAATGGTCCTTGTAAATAAAGGCTTGAGAAACGAAAGATGAATCATTGAAGACTGCAATGGAAGAAGGTTTCCTGCAGGAGGTGGCACTTTCTCTGGGCCCTGAGTGCTATGCCCAGGGAGAGAGGAGGGTGAGTATTGATGCTATGTCACTCTATGAAAAGAAACCTTAAATTAAAGGAAACGTGGATACACTGGAGAGAATCTAGAGGAGGCCACCCAGAGACGTCATGATGTCAAGAAAGCTTATCTGCTGTTAGGCGTAGTTGAAGGAACTGAGGATATTGGAGAAAAGAAGAAAAATGTGGTGTTCTTACATGTCTTTTCATAAATGGATGTTAGGAGCTCAGACCTGCTTTAGAGACCAGAACAAGAAACAAAAACAAAGTGAAACAAGGGGGTAGCTATTGGTTGCACTTCATTTCCTAATAAAGTTTCAGTTGACCACAGAACTTGTCAGGGAAAGGAAAGAGGAGGAAAAAGAGGGTAGGGAGTGTGAGAACGGATTGTGGCGGTGCGACAGCAGAAACAGAGAGCCCGGTTAGGAGGATGTGAGCATAGTGCAGGTGGGAGATGATGATGGTTTGATTTGAAATAGATTTTATAAGTAGAATCAATGAGACTTATGGATGGACTGGATGTACGCGATGATGGAGGGACAAGAAGAAAGGATGAATCCTAAGTCTGGGGGCTCAACAACTGGATGAGTGGTGTTGCCATTTGTCAAGATAGGGAATATTGGGGAAAACTCAGGATGGAGTAGTGGTGGGATTGGAAATCTCGTGTCCTTCTAGGATCATGTCAGTTGTGATGTGTGCACTAAACATGGAAGTACAGATAGTCAGTGTGCCGATAGCTTTATGAATGTGGCACTAAAGAGACAGGTTCATGCAGAAACTATTGATTGGTCACGACTCTCAGCTAGGTGTTTGATTTCTAGAAGTTACACCTACAGCTAAGTGATTCTTTACTAAATATTATGTAGTGTCTGTCCTAAAAGAGCCTCTATCTGGTTTGGGAGGCAGAAAATCATTTTAGAAAGACTTAGGAAGCAAAAGTAAGCAATTAGAATGAAATGTGGTAGAAATGGTCCTTGTAAATAAAGGCTTGAGAAACGAAAGATGAATCATTGAAGACTGCAATGGAAGAAGGTTTCCTGCAGGAGGTGGCACTTTCTCTGGGCCCTGAGTGCTATGCCCAGGGAGAGAGGAAGGGTGTGAGTATTCAAAGCTCTTCTAAAATATAGTGTGGCCTTAGTTCTTTGCAAGGGTGTGCTCTACCATGGCTTGAGTTGATAATCTGACATTTCCTCAGAGTACCCTGGGTGCTGTACTCCATTTTGGTTTGGGGTGGAAATACTCCGGTGTTTGCCAAAGTTTCTGTTTCTGGTTAAGGGATGTGGACAGTGGAATGCCACAGGACCTATGACTTTCAGAGACTCTCAGTTCTCTGTCCCCTCTGGCCTATTTTGAGCACCAGAGATAACCACCTCGCCCTGGGATTATACCTCCTGTTTGAACCAGGATGCAGAGTATTTTCCACAGAGTAGGTATCAACTTAATTTCCCAGGTGGAAAAGCTTTGGGAAAAATTCCAGATGTGCCAGTGGGACAGCACATGGGGAGGAAAGCACTTTATACACTTGGGAATGTTGACAGGGGCTGCACCGTGCACACTGAATATAGATAGCAGGTGCTGTGTTTCTGCTAAGGCAGGTGCCACCAATAGCCATGCTATTCTTCCTAGTCGCCATAATCTGATCATAGCTCATGCTTATTTCACCTTGTGATACATTCTTTCTAGTCAACCTATTGTTGACCTATTGTTGTCCGGCTCCAAATTCACACCTCACATCTTCACCCTGAGTTAGAACTCGCCTTCCTTTCTTTACCCTTGCCGAAGGCATGTCCTAGGGCACTGGTGTTCAAATGCTGTCTTTCTGAATTGTAGGGTTCTGAACTCCAGAATGTTAGGAGAGAGAGGATGAAGTTATCAGTGAGATGTATTCAGGGTGGGACTAAAGGCCACCTTCCCATACCAGCAACCAGCTCTGCTATTAGGTTTGTTAGAGTTTTATTATGGTTTCATTCAGAGAAAGTTTGAAGGTCACTGTTCTAAAAGTATACATAATAGATTGAAACTCCTAATTTGACTGTATTCCTTCGATCAATTGGGAGATTTTTTCAGAATTGTTTTCTTACTTGTGGTCAACCTAAAATTTTAATGATTAGGGAGGTCACCTAGAAAGAGGAATATGAGTGTTAAAGGGAGAATAAGCCTTCAACAGTCACAACAGTGACTATAGGAAGATGGGCATGGTGAAGTAGAGATCTGATATTCACCATGGAATGAAATAATTAAGAGTATTTTGGAAAGCAGTGTTGTTATTTAAAGATCTTTTTTTGTTATCGTTTTTTCTGTTCACTCATTAATAGCTGTTTATTGAGTACCCACTATGTACCAAACACTGGGCTTCATCTGGGAGCCACAGAAATGGACAGAATTCACAGACGTTTTTATTTCGATCATCAGCCAGCCCAGATTTTCAGTAGTGTCCCTACGTTCCCCTTTGCCCTGGAGAAGTAACAGTGCTTGGGTCGTAACACTTGCAGAATTAAACTTGCTCTACACATTTTCGAATCATGGAATTTTAATTTGTTTTTCATTCCAACCACTGAGCACAGGACTAATTAGATTGTTGCCCCTAAGAGATTCCTCCACCCCTATGCCCGTACTTTAGATTGCTGAATCACAAGACCAATCACATCTTGCATTTAAAAATACATGATCCAGCCATTCAATTTCATGAAAGCATCAGACGTTTTAATATTTAGATTTCTTTCTTAGTGTACGTGTATGTTTATGTTTATCACATATTTTATGCTATTATATCAATTCACTTTGTCAAATATCTGAAAATATAGCAAAGGATTTTGAAAGATTTTCAGGACAGGAAGCAAAGAGGTCTCCTCAGACAGCAAGATCTGAAAATAACTTGGCATCTGATATTACTTTGTAATATTTACTTATTTCCCCTGATTCACCATATATGCTTTCTGTTGTCCACATCCAAGTGTGTTTATTTAAAGTTGACTGTATAGGAGACTATGCATATACTAATTTGTACTTATGTGACATACAGAAACCCACATCAACTTGACATCTAACATTAATTTTGTTCTTACCTGAAACATCTGCCTTTCCATTTGGTATTAGAAATTGGTATCAACAAGTAATTATTATGAGTCTTTCCTTTTAATCTTAAATGAGTCCTAATAACATTAGGTAGTATGAAATAAGATTGTTAACCTTTACTATTAAGTTTCTGTTTCAGTGTTTCTTCAAAAGTAATCTGAGGGACTTTTGTATCATATCATCTGAAGTGAACTTATAATTCTGTAGATGATCTGTTTTCAGAGTTAAAATTATTTGAATGTAGTTTGGTTGGTAAGACAGTCTCAAAAATTGGCTCCTTCATGATATAGCACAAAGATTGAATTGCAGATAAGCATTTTAAAAATAGAATGTGTATATACAAAAAAAAAAAAAAAAAAAACCTAAGTCAAATTGATAAGGCGGAGAAGCCACATAACATGCATTTTTTGTTTTTTGGTTTCTCAGTCATACCCAACTCTTGTGATCCCATGTACTGTAGCCCTCCAGGCCTCTCTGTCCATGGAGTTTCCCAGGCAAGGATATTGGAGTGGGTTGCCATTTCCTTCTCCAGACACACGTAGGTCGAGTGATATATTGTGTTACTGATTCTCTTAGGAACCAGGAAAATCTTGATAATGTATGTGATTTCAAGTGTGTGTGTGTGTGTATGCATCCCACAGACACATATGTAATATTGGGTTAATTAGTGGTGAAGAATTCTGGTCAAGCCCATCATTGATCAAGCACTGTTGGGTCCAAGTAATGGTTGTGTTGGGCTAACCTGGGTGCCTATAGGTGCATATTGATAATAAGAGTCTGGGTTTCTGAGTGATGATTTCAGATCCACAGTGCATTGCACTAGTCAGGTGCAGGTGACACGTGACAGGGAATGACCCGCGGGAGGAGGAGCTGTGACAATGAGAGAAAGGGCATTTTATGAGAACATGTAATGTTGCAGTTGAATTATCCGCGAGAGTGGAGTGGTATCAAAAAGCTAAGGAAAAGCATTTGAGAGGATAGATGAGAAGCAAACCTTGCCGTTTAGCTTCAATATCTTTTATTTTTGCTAAAGAGCTGAGGATATTTTAAGTATATGAAGTAGACATTTTTTCTTTTTGGGCGGGGGTTGGGTTGGGGAGGGAGGGGAGCGGGCGGGCCACTTCTATTGGTCTTTCATTTCTCTATTTTCATCCGTCTTTGTTCTTTGGCTCCTGTGGGCCTCCCATCGCGGTGGCATCTGTTGTCTCAGAGCGCCGGCTCTGGGCGCATGCGCTCCAGAGCTCCGGCTCGGTAATTGGACACATAAGTCCAGCCGCTCTGCGGCACGTGGGATCTTCCCAGGCCAGGGATCGAACCGGCGCCCCTTGCACTGCAAGGCAGTGCCCTTACCCACTGGACCACCAGGGGAAGCCCTGAAGTAGACATTTTTAAGTTCTGTGGCAGCAGAGTGTTTCAGGTTCTATGAAAACATATTAGGTCCCCTATGGCTGATTTGTGTTTATATATGGCAGAAACCAACACAATATTGTAAAGCAATTCAAGTAAATAAAATTTTTTAAAAGTTTGGGAAACCATATTAGGGCTAATGTAGTAATGTAGGACTCTCTTTTGAAAGGATCTCCCAGAGAACTGACTCCTTTCTGGAACCCAGGCAGAAATGACAGCACTGACTGTACCAAAGGAGGCACTGTTTTTCAAAAGGTGGATTCTTGTCTTCATTGGCTTCTTAGTCCTAAATCAGATTCAGTGTGATCATCTGACGTCAAATCAAACGACTTGCTCTGCTGCCCGGGAAGCAACATGGTAGTTACATTTACAGCAGAGTTAGATCTGCCCAAATAGAGAGAAATGACACCAAATGGACCCCGGTAAACAGGAAGCAGTTCCTACCCACCAACAGTCTGGATGCCTGTCATGACTCAGTTTCCAGTTCTCTGTCTCTTATCTGCCCTTTCAACTATATGAAGGGATTGTAGAGATTTGTGTTCACTGTCTCTAGTGCTTGGATTGCCTCTGAACCCCCCCTCTTGCTTTCAGCAGCAGCAGTTATGCAGCTAAGATAAGTCATGCCTTGACATCCAAATAGAGGAAACTTCAAACTCTAGTGATTTGGATTGGGAAGCTTGAAATGAAGGCAGAAATGCTAATTTCTGTAGCATATGGTGAAGTAGATTCACCATAGCAAGAAACAGAGGGTACACCTGAAGGAAGGCAATTGCATTTAGAGTTGAGCAAATGTAGGAGCACGTTGGTAAATAGGTCCAGGAGTACTTGGTGTTGTCCTAGTTGTAAAATGATGAGCTTAAGGCTTCAAGCTTTGGTCCCATGACAAATGGAGGGACCATTCACAAAAAGACAGAATAAAAAGTTGGTTTAAGATGTTGAGTTCTGTTTCAGAAAGATGACTCTTAGGTACAGGTGCCACATCACATTGCAGAATGGATGCATTTGGATGCAGCCCAAAATTTGGAGTTGTGTGAGGAGAACACAGAGTAAATGAGATCACTAGGGAAAACAGGTAAAAAGAGAGGGTGAGGAGTCAGAGGTAGCTCCCTGGGAATACCTGGTTTTAGGACAGAGGAAGAAAAAAGACAAAGAGAAATGAGCAAAGACGGACAGAGAGCAGTGGTCAGAAAAGTAAGATGAGAACCGGGATAGCACCACGTCACAGAAACCAAGGAAAGAGAAGGGTGCCCAATAATGTTGTATTCTTCAAAAGGTTCAGGAGGGTATAAGCTAAGCCAAGGTCACTGGGTTTGGTGGTTATAACTCCATGCTCTTGTTTTATTATAACAAACCTGAATCAAAACCATGGCCACCACCAAGTCCTTAATAAGGATATCAGAACTTCAGTGGATCTGTGACTAAAAGACTTTGGAGAAGTCAATGTTTTTTATCTTCACGAAGCTTCAAATTTGGTAGTTACATTTACAGCAGAGTTAGATCTGCCCAAATAGAGAGAAATGACACCAAATGGACCCCGGTAAACAGGAAGCAGTTCCTACCCACCAACAGTCTGGATGCCTGTCATGACTCAGTTTCCAGTTCTCTGTCTCTTATCTGCCCTTTCAACTATATGAAGGGATTGTAGAGATTTGTGTTCACTGTCTCTAGTGCTTGGATTGCCTCTGAACCACCCCTCTTGCTTTCAGCAGCAGCAGTTATGCAGCTAAGATAAGTCATGCCTTGACATCCAAATAGAGGAAACTTCAAACTCTAGTGATTTGGATTGGGAAGCTTGAAATGAAGGCAGAAATGCTAATTTCTGTAGCATATGGTGAAGTAGATTCACCATAGCAAGAAACAGAGGGTACACCTGAAGGAAGGCAATTGCATTTAGAGTTGAGCAAATGTAGGAGCACGTTGGTAAATAGGTCCAGGAGTACTTGGTGTTGTCCTAGTTGTAAAATGATGAGCTTAAGGCTTCAAGCTTTGGTCCCATGACAAATGGAGGGACCATTCACAAAAAGACAGAATAAAAAGTTGGTTTAAGATGTTGAGTTCTGTTTCAGAAAGATGACTCTTAGGTACAGGTGCCACATCACATTGCAGAATGGATGCATTTGGATGCAGCCCAAAATTTGGAGTTGTGTGAGGAGAACACAGAGTAAATGAGATCACTAGGGAAAACAGGTAAAAAGAGAGGGTGAGGAGTCAGAGGTAGCTCCCTGGGAATACCTGGTTTTAGGACAGAGGAAGAAAAAAGACAAAGAGAAATGAGCAAAGACGGACAGAGAGCAGTGGTCAGAAAAGTAAGATGAGAACCGGGATAGCACCACGTCACAGAAACCAAGGAAAGAGAAGGGTGCCCAATAATGTTGTATTCTTCAAAAGGTTCAGGAGGGTATAAGCTAAGCCAAGGTCACTGGGTTTGGTGGTTATAACTCCATGCTCTTGTTTTATTATAACAAACCTGAATCAAAACCATGGCCACCACCAAGTCCTTAATAAGGATATCAGAACTTCAGTGGATCTGTGACTAAAAGACTTTGGAGAAGTCAAGTGATCCAGTTTTACTTCATTGATTGATTCATTCAACGAAGCTTCATTGAACTTTTCTAGGTGCCAGGCATCATGCAGGATGCTGTGTCTCTGTTGCCAGTATCAGTTATAACGTTAGCAGTGCCCTTCCCATGCCTTAGAGCTCAGTCTTCATGCAGTTATTAATAGCTTCTCATTTCATCTTCAAAAATGCCCTGATTTGGACAATAAATCACTTTTTTTGGAAAATGTAATTGCTTTTATTTATTTTTATTATCTATTTATGTCGGTGCTGGGTCTTCATCGCTGTGTGAGGGTTTTTTCCAGTAGCGGTGGCTTCCCTTGTTGCAGAGCTCAGGCTCTAGATGATTGGCTCCGTAGTTGTGGCACACGGGCTTAGTTGTCCCGCGGCATGTGAAATCTTCCTGGACCGGGGATCAAACCTGTGTCTCCTTCATTGGCATGCAGATTGGCAGCCACTGAGCCACCCAGGAAGCCCCTGGACAATAAATTACTTTAATTACTTATGGCCCAGCTTCTCCAGCTCGTCTAGTCTGGTTCTATCACTTTTTGCCTGTACAAAGGCATTCTGAATTTGACTGGAATAGGGCACTTACAATTATCATGTTGTCTATGAAAAGAATCATTTCCTGTGTGTTTTTACAACACAGGTTGTATATTCCCAAACGTTAAGTCTTAAAACATGTGCAGCATGTTTTACAGCATAGAGTGTGTGTGCTCATGAGGCTTCCCCAAACCTGCCCTTCACGTGTTATTTGCCAAGAGCCCTTGACAGCCGTTCAATCTGGATGGATCTTGATGATTCACAGTGGGTCTGTCAGTTCCTCACAGAAATAACTCATGGTACAAACCAGCCTAGATTCATTGTGTTTATTTTAGGACTGCAGGCATCTTTGCCAGATCGTATAGTATCAAATATAAGTGAGGTTGACAGAACTGATTTGGCTAACCAAAATTTCTCCAGTGTAGAAATGAGGATTGGGGTATTTGTCGTGGTCCATAAAGAGTTAAGTGTGCTTGAAAATCCAGGCCCTTGAAAATCCAGGCTGTGCTTATTTCTCACGTTTATAAATAACTTAAACTTATGTAGGAGTTAATTAATTTGGCTCCATTCCACCTACAGGTTAGCTTCTTAAGGGAATAACTTGACCCTTCCTATATTTGTAAGTTATAAAGAGAATTCCCAACAGAATGAAGAAAACCGCATATGGATTGTCTGAGTTTGATTTCTCGTGTACGTCTGTGGAGAAACTCTGAAGAAGTCAGGCCCAGCACAAAATGTCAGAATACTTCTTTGGTTAAGGTCAGACACATGCATGGTATTATTCCTGGCTGGAGTTATTTACCAGTCTGTTTTTTTCTGCGTTAAATGACTGATCCGCTACTGGAGAATGAACTTGTGGCTTGGTAACAGTGATGTTGACCACTAAACATACTCCAACTTTTACTTACTCCACGCTGTGCTCTCCTTTCCCTGGAGAATATTTTAAAGCAAAATTATTGCCTTTCAGACAATAGGTCAGTTTCTTCACCTCTGAAGCTTCCCATAATTAAATAAGAAGTTACAGGAGTTTTCTCAGTTGTCAGAATCCCAGCACGCAGGAACACTGAACAGTAGGAATAAAAGAGACCACTTGTCAGGCTGACAGGTTTCACTGGTAACACCTCTAAAAGGATCTGACACACGAGACTCCAGGTAAGGCCCCAGAACTGAGCATAACGGATGAAAATGAATTCAGTCATTTGATGTCACAATATAAATAAAGTTTGACTTCATAGAAAGTAGTCATTCCTAATGCCATGTCCCTTGCATCATCTAATCTTCCTAGCCACTCAAGTGACTGCCATAGCAAAATGTCGTGACAGAATCTTTCTCTGTAGCTGAGATGGTCACTTGTATTCTTGATTTCTCATTTTTAAAAAAATGTAATCTCTATGGTCATTCATTTAATAAATGTAACCAAAATTTTATCCTAAGTTACCAATAACTAATGGTTGGGAACAGTCACCTAGCTCACCCACGGAATTCTAGTATAAGATCTGAGAAACAAGTAACAAGTGAGGAGCAAGCCATCCACTCTTTCAGAGCTGTGAAGTCCATCTGTTGTTGTTATTCAGTTGCTAAGTCATATCCAACTCTTTGCGACCCCATGGAGTCGAGCACACCAGACTTCCTTGTCTTTAACTATCTCCCCAGGTTTGTTTAAATTCATGTCCATTGAGTCGGTGATGCCATCCCGCCCCTTCTCCTTCTGCCTTCTAGTTTTCCCAGCATCAAGGTCTTTTCCAATGAGTCGGCTCTTCACATCAGGTAGTCGAGGGATTGGAACTTCAGCATCGGTCCTTCCAATGAATATTCAGTGCTGATTTCCTTTAGGATTGACAGGCTGGATGTCCTTGCAGTTAAAGGGAAAAGTTCATTGGATTTCACTATTTTGAGACTTGGGTCCAGGATAGAGGGGAGGCTCTTGCTCCAAGCCGTCTTACATGTAGGTTAGAGCATTGCACAGTGCATGTGCTTGCTTCTTAGTCTTTTAAAATTAATGAATGTATTTTTTATTTGGAGGATAATTGCTTTACAGTGTGCTGGTTTCTGCCATTCAATAGTGTGAATCAGTCATAATTATGTGCATCCCCTCTCTCTGGAGCCTCCTCCCTCCCCCATCCCACCCCCCTCCGTCACCCCTGAGCACCGGGCTGGGCTCCCTGTATTACACAGCAGCTTCTCACTAGCCATCTGTTTTGCACATGATAGTGTCTATAGGCCAGTGCTCCTCAGTTCATTCCCTCCCTGCCTTGTCTCTTCCTCTTGAAGCGGCTCGAGGACAGGATGGCAGAGATAGCACTGCAGGCTGAGGGCTTGTAACTGAAGAGAACACCAACCACCATTCAGTGGGCACTTCTTTTGGGTCAGTTTTACTTCATTTAACCTTGTCATATTTAACTCAATCCTGACAACATCTCAATGAGAAACTTTCTAATTATTGTCAGCTCAGTGGCTCTGAGACCTTGAACAGGACCAGAACCCAAGCCCAATGTTTTTAGAGCACAGTCTGTAATCATTTCTCCACACCATGAAGCTTCAGATGACGTTTAAAGGCAGGACCAGTTGTCCTAATTGAAGCCTCACTGGAGCCCTCACGTTTAGAGGTTAGTACATCTACCATGTTGATTTCTTGTTTGTAAGAATCCATTCACGCCTATCAAGATTTTCATGGCGCTTGTATTAACCCAGGTGTTTCCAATCACAGGGCCTTTGCTGGGACCTGATGACCATCTACTTACTCCCTGCACCTCACAAACCAAGAAGGTTCCCCTGCACCCTGCATTCTAGCGTGGGCTTCCCCGGTGGCTCGGTGGTAAAGAATCCACCTGCCAATGCAGGAGATGTAAGGGATGCTGGTTAGATCCTTGGGTGGAGAGAATACCCTGGTAGAGGGAATGGCTATCCACTCCAGTATTCTTGCCTGGAGAACCCTATGGACAGAGGAACCTGGTGGGCTACAGTCCAAGGGGCTGCAAAGGAGTCTGACACGACTTAGCGGATAAACAACAACAACAACTACATTTCAGGCATCCTGCATTTCCTAGTTGGGAGCTCCTCATGATCAAAAATACTCAGTCTTAGAGGTAGACAGAGCTGTCTTTGTATCTCCAGATGGAAGCACCTCAAACCACACCCACGGTGTGTATTGTTTTCCTGTGGCAGCCATAACAAATACCCACAAACTTGGTGACTTAAAAACAACAGAATGTGATTCTGTCACATTTCTGGAGGCCAGAAATCCAAGTTCAAGTTTTGGCAGTGCCGTATGTCCAGAGACTTTAGGCAAGCATCTGTCCCTTGCTTCTTCTAGTTTGAGGTAGCCTCAGGCATTCATTGGTGTTCTTGGTTCCTAACATTGTCACTTTAAGATCTGCCTCCATATTATTTTATTATTTGTTATTATTTGTTTATTTGGCTGTGCTGAGTCTTAGGCCTCCCAGATAGCACTAGTGATAAAGAACCCCGCCTGCCAATGCAAGAGACAGAAGAGATCTGAGTTCGATCCCTGGGATGGGAGGATCCCCTGGAGGCGGGCATGGGAACCCACTCCAGTATTCTGGCCAGGAGAATCCCATGGGCACAGGAGCCTGGTGGACTACAGCTCATAGGGTTACAAAGAGTCGGATGCGACTGAGGTGACTTAGCATACGGGATCTTTGATCTCCATTGTGACGAGCGGGATCTTTAGTCGCAGCATGTGGGATCTAGTTCCCCGACCAGGGATCAAGCCCAGGTCCCCCTGCATTGGAAGCATGGAGCTTTAGCTACTGGACCACGAGGGAAGACCCTGCCTCCATCTTCTTGTCACCCCTTTTTCTACCTTAGCCTTTCTTTTATAAGGACAGTTGTAATTGGATTTACCCCCCCCCCCCGCCCCCCAGATAATTTAGGATGATTAATCTCAAGGTCCTTAATCACATCTGCAAGAGCTTTCTTTTTTCTAATATGGTGATATTCACAGGTTCAAGGATTAGGATGTGTACCTGTCTTTTGGGGGAATCAACGTTCAGCTTACTGCAGGGGGCTCAACATCCCCCAACAGTGCTCTGAAGCACAGGGAATCAGGCTGTCCAGGGCCAAAATGGGCCACGAGGAATAGGAAAATCAATGTGACTCCCTTCCCCTCTGACCTTTTAAAATGTGTGCCCTCACCCATAATGCCCTCCAGGCCTGAGACTGTCCTGACACCCCGTGCGATGAGTCTCAGATCAACTGAGGTGCATTTGTTCTTGGAAATAGGAAGGGATAAGAGAGAGCATGAATTTAGGAATCTGACGGAACTAGGTTTGAAGTTACGTCAACACTTTCTTGTAATGGGACCTTTAACAAATTCATTGACCCTCTCTAGGACTCGCCTGCAAAACGAATGAGATGAAGAAGTCCATTTGGGTCGGAGGCTCCTGTAAGAGAGAAGCAAATGCCTTGACTTTGGGGACAGAGAGACATGGGTCTGTTTCCTGGCTCTGCCGTCCACTAACCACAATTTGGGAAGACATGGAAAATCTCTTAACACTCAGCGTCCTCATCCACAGTTGCAGAAAGTATAGTTGGTGTCAATGCATGTTATTATATTATTATTATGGATTGCTGTTGTTATTGTCATTGGCTACAACTTACAGAGGGCGGAATCTATCTCAAACATCCTACTGTGTCCTATGGAGCAATGCAGAGATGCGTCTTGGCCCCTCTTACAGAGAAGGTTGAATTAAAAACAAAAAACAAAAACCTTTTTTTTTTTAATTTTGGCCTCATTTTATTGGTTTTTTATTTATTTTCATCCGTCTTTATTCTTTGGCTTGTGTGGGCCTCCCACTGCAGTGGCCTCTCTCACCACAGAGCACTGGCTCTGGGCGCATGCTCATAATTGGACACACCAGTCCAGCTGCTCCGTGGCACATGGGATATTCCCGTGCCAGGGATTGAACTGGTGCCCCTTGCACTGCAAGATGAACTCTTTACCCACTGGGCCACCAGGGAAGCCCTGAATTTTTTTTTTTTTTTTGGGCGGGGGTCGGGTTGCGGAGGGAGGGGAGCAGGCGGGCCACTTCTATTGGTCTTTCATTTCTGTGTTTTCATCAGTCTTTGTTCTTTGGCTGCTGTGGGCCTCCCATCGCGGTGGCGTCTGTCGTCGCAGGGCATCGGCTCTGGGCGCACGTGCTCCAGAGCTCCGGCTCAGTCATTGGACACATCAGTCCAGCCGCTCCGAGGCACGTGGGATCTTCCCAGGCCAGGGATCCAACCGGCGCCCCTTGCACTGCAAGGCGGTGTCCTTATCCACTGGACCACCAGGGGAAGCCCAGCCCTGAATTTTTAAATGTAGAAAGATGGTATGATTGAAGCTAGAAACTCCACTCAACTTATGCCCCTGAAAATTAATTCCCTGGGATTTTCCTCAGGTCATTGTCACTCTTGGGTGAGATTGCATAAATTTGAAGAGGTTAGAAAGGAATGGAGGAGCTGAGGGTGAATTAAGTTTTAGTGAGCAAACATTTTAACTGTGGTGAACATTTTGGTATCAAGACCACAGATCAAAGCTAATGTCTTTCTGTCAAAATTCATAGATTTTAAATATGTCCTGGGGATAAGTTGAGAAATGTAGACGACTAACAAATGAACCCTTTTTAATTGTCTTTCACTTTTCTAACCGGATGCTCATGGAGATTTTCTTCTTGTTTCACTGGCAAATTCCAGTCAGAATCATTAGAGTAACAAAACCAGCTTGACTGTGCATAAATATCTTGCTTTGTACAGAACTTAGTGTTGCTGCTGACATCAAGATAATACAATTCAGACCACCGGGGGAGCCTTCGCGGACAACAGCCCACAGTAGCCTGCTTCCTGCCTCCTTTGATTGCAGTTAAGTAGGAAACAGCTGCTAAGTCTTTCAACATCACTTCAAATTCATTATCACAAACTATAGTAGAGGCCCAGGACTTCTCTAAAGAGAGTAGCCAGTGAACGTTGACAAACAGAAAGGAGGCCTTGACGTCATACTAAGCATTGGGTCCAGGAAGCGCCACTTTTGTTTCCTACGTGCACAAATCAGGTGTCGAGGATCTGCTTTTCTGCTCTGTTCATTCAGTAGACAGTGATTAAGGGCTGATGACCCTTGAACAACAGGGGATCAGGGACGTTGAACCTGCTAGATTCAAAAAGTGGCCCAGAAGTTGACAGTTGGCCAGCTGGATCCATGGTTCTGCAGTTGCAGGTTCAACCAGTTGTGGATTGTGTAGCACGTGCTGTATTGTGTGTTTAGTGAAAGGAAAAATTCACGTGTAAGTGGGCCTGTGCAGTTCACAGTTGTGTTGTTCAGCAGTCAACTGTACTTTGCAGTTTCCCCAGCGCTGTGCAATACAGAGATAACAAGGACTCAGTCTTAAAGAGGACTGTAAAAGTTACTGTGACACACTCCTACTGATTTTAGGAAGGATCAGGGCAGGGGGTGGGGCAGGCTTCCCAGAGGAGGGGCTGTTTCAGCTTCATTTGAGAGGATGGGATAGGAACTAAGCCTGGATATCAGAGGCAGAGGTGTTACTACAGCCAAAGGACAAAGGCACAGAGGTGTGAAAACAAAAGAAAAGCGTTAAAGTGGGTGAACTGGAAAAGGAACCTGTGCAGGAAGTGCTTCTGGGTAGATTCACTAAGAACCAATGAAAGACAAGGATACAGGGGAGGAAAGAGGGTGTGGAGGCAGAAAAACTGTAGAGCCTTGCTGATGCTCGGGCCCTGAGAGGGCAGTTCAGATTTGCACAGTGTACCTTCTCTGTACAGCAAAATCTGGGCCACCAGAAACTGCAAATCCCTGGACCTCCTGCAGCCCCATCTCGCTGATGAAGGACTTATTTAAATATCAATTAATCATTCCTCATTTAATTTCTTTTAAAACAGTTTCACAGTGTAAATTATGAGGGAAAAGCTTCTGCTTCGAAAAATCAAGCAGGACCCACCACTTTAAAGAAATTAGTCTCAAAGTGTTACACATTGGAAGCTAGTTAAGTGGGCAGATATTGGCAGTTTGGTTCAGTAGCTTAAGATTTCTCTGTCTCAGAAAACAAAGACTAAATAAATCATTGGTTAACCATGAACTTTTTCCAAGGAAAGAGGAAAGTCCCATTTATTTTTTTATTATTTCTTATGTAAGTTACATTTTCTCTCTTTGACCTGGAGCCAGTACAATTGGTGATGTATTCCAACTTGAAAACTAGCAGTTGATTATGGAATCTTAGTGTTAACACAGACTGTTTCAATAACATTATGGCTCAGAGAGGGTATGTAGCTTGCCCAGAGTCACACAGCTAGTTCGTGGCAGGTCTCACTGGACCAGAAGGCCAAAGGTTTACATTATGTTTCTTTTCGTCAGGGTCGCCTTCCGGCCACAGTAGTGAATGATGGTTGTGTTTCACTGGGTGGTGAGAAAGAGAGTAGTGGGCAAGATAAAGAGATAGATGGTGGAATTATAACACATTCAGGGGCTTCCCCTGGTGGTCCAGTGGGTAAGGACACCGCCTTGCAGTGCAAGGGGCACCGGGTCGAGCCCTGGCCTGGGAAGATCCCACGTGCCGCGGAGCGGCTGGACCGATGTGTCCAATCGCCGAGCCGGAGCTCTGGAGCGCATGCGCCCGGAGCCGGCGCTCAGCAACGACAGACGCCACCGCGATGGGAGGCCCACAGGAGCCAAAGAACAAAGACGGATGAAACTAGAGAAATGAAAGACCAATAGAAGTGGCCCACCCGCTCCCCTCCCTTCCCAACCCGCCCCCCGCCCAAAATAAATAAATAAATCTTTAAAAAAAAAAGAAAACACATTCAGATGCAGAAAGTTTCCTGGCTCACTGTAATAGCTTCTCTGGTTCACTGAAACCAGCCTGCTTGAAGAAAGGACTTCAGATTCAGGAAATATGGGAATCAGTCCCCCTGAGAAGACCCTGGAGGTGTCAGACTAATTGACCCGTACTTAGTAAAGAACAGCCAAAGGCTTTTAATTTCCTGCAAATAAAGCAGTCTTCTCCTCCTCCAGTGCAGATATGGAGTGTGGGTGTTTATATGTTCATTCTCTTGCCCTCTCTCCCATTTTTTTTCTGAAAAGTGAAGGTTGAAATCCCTCCCTGACTTTTCCCACAGGATTGGTTGGGAAAATAGGTAGGAAAAGGAATTTAGATTTTATTCTATATCTCTCAAGTAGTCCTTGGGAGAGTTTAAGCAAGGAAATGGATAATTTGATTTTTAACCATATTTTAAAATTGAAGTATTTACAATATTTTGTTCTGGTTTACAGCAAAGTTACACATATATATTCTTTTTTAAGATTCTTTTCCATTATATTAATAGGTTATTACAAGTTACTGGATATAGTTCCTCGTGCTGTACAGTAAGTCCTTGTTGGTTATCTATTTTATATATAATGGTGTGTATATTGGCTACCCACTCCAGTGTTCTTTTTTTTTTTTTTAACTTTTTTTTTTTTTGCCACTTCTATTGCTATTCATTTATTTATCTTTGTTCTTTGGCCTATGTGGGCCTCCCATCGCAGTGGCCTCTCTCACTGCAGAGCACCGGCTCTGGGCGCGTGAGCTCCAGAGCTCTGGCTTGGTCGTTGGACACATCGGTCCAGCCGCTCCGCGGCACGTGGGGTCTTCCTAGGCCAGGGATCAAACCAGTGTCCCTTGCACTGCAAGGCGGCGTCCTTACCCACTGGACCACCAGGGAAGCCCCACTCCTGTATTCTCGACTGGAAAATTCCATGGACAGAGGAACCTGAGCAAATTTTGCTTTCACTTTGTATGTTAATCCCAAACTCCTCATCCCTCCCCAATCCACTATCCTGTTTGGAAACCACAACTTTGTTTTCTATGTCAGTGAATCTGTTTCTGTTTTGTGAAAAGGTTGACTTATATAATTTTTTTTTAAGATTTCACATATAAGTGATGTCATATAATATTTGTCTTTCTCTTTCTCACTTCACTTAGAGTGTGATACTCTTTAGGTCCATCCATGTTGTTTCAAATGACATTCTTTCATTCTTTTTTATGGCTGAGTAATATCCCTTTATATATATGAATTTGCTGAGAGAAATAGAAAACAGAGGAGAAGGGAATGACACATCACTGAGTCAATGGACATGACTTTGAGCAGGCTCTGGGAGATGGTGAAGGACAGGGGAGCCTGGTGTTCTGCAGTCCATTCACAAAGAGTCAGACACAACTGAGTGACTGAACTGAACTGATGTGTGTGTGTGTGTGTGTATAAATATATGTATATATATTATACCATACATTCTTTATTAATACTTAGTTTACTGCCATGTATTCACTATTATAAATAGTATTTACATGTATCTTTTCAAATTGGAGTTTTCTTCAGATATATACCCAGAAGTGAGATTGCTGGTTCATATGGTATTTCTATGTTTAGTTTTTTAAAGAATTTCTATACTGCTTTCCCTAATGGCTGTACCAATTTACGTTCCCATCAACAGTGTAGGAGGGTTCCCTTTTCTCCACACCATCTCCAGAACTTATCATTTGTCAACGTTTTAATGATGGCCATTCTGACCAGTGTGAGCTATAGTTTTGATTTGCATTTCTCTAATACTTAGTGATACTGAGCATCTTTCAATGTGCCTGTTAGCCATCTACATGTCTTCTTTGGAGAAATGTGTGTTTAGGTCTTCTGCCCATTTTTTTGACTGGGTTGGGTTTTTGTAGTAGTAGTAGTAGTAGTTGTTGTTGTTGTTATTGAGTTGTGTGAGCTGTTTTTATAGTTTAAAAATTAAGCCCTTGTAGGCCACATCATTTGCAAATATTTTATCCTAGTCTGTAGGTTGTGTTTTTGTTTTGTTTATGCTTTCCTTTGCTGTACAAAAGCATTTATGTTTGATTAGGCCCCATTTATTTCTGTTTTTATTTTGATTACTCTAGGAGATGGATCCCCCCAAAATAGTCCTGTGATTTACATCAAAGAGTATTCTATGTTCTCCTCTAGGAGTTTTATAGTGTCTAGTCTTAAGCTCAGGTTTTTAATCCATTTTGAGTTTATTTTTGTGTACGGTGTTAGAGAATGTTTGATTTCATTCTTTTGCATGTAGCTGTCCACTTTTCCCAGCACCACTTATTGAAGAGACTGTTTCCTCCATTGCATATTCTTGCCCCCTTTGTCATAGATTAGGTCATCAAAAGTGTGTGGGTCTGCCTCTGGGCTGTCTTTTCTTTTCCATTGGTCCTCATGTCTGTTTTTCTGTTGGTAACATACCGTTTTGATGACTGTAGCTTTGTAGTATAGTCTGAAATCAGGGAGCATTATTCCTCCAGTTGCATTTTTGTTTTTCTTTCTCAAGATTGTTTTGGCTATTTAGGGTCTTTTGTGTTTCCATACAATTTTTATTAAGTATTTGTTTTCTTTGAAAAATGCCATTGGTAATTTGATGGGAATTGCATTGGATCTGTAGATTGCCTTGGATACTAATGTCTTTCATCAGTGTTTGATGGTTTTCATGGTACAAGTCTTTTGCCTCCTTAGGTAGGCTTATTCTTAGGTACTTTATTCTTTTTGAAGTAATGGTAAGCAGGAGTTTTTCCCTTAGTTTCTCTTTCTGATACTTTGTTTTTAGTGAATGGAAATGCAACAGATTTTTGTATACTTACTTTGATGAGCTCGAGTAGTTTTCTGGTAGTGTTTTTAGAATTTTCTTTGTATAGGATCATGCCATTTACAAAGTGAAAGTTATATTTATTTTCTAATTTATATTTCTTTTTTTTTCTCTGATTGCTGTGGCTATGACTTCCAAAACTATGTTGAATAAAAGTGTCAGAGTTCAGCATCCTCTTAAGCTGTCCTCATTTTTTTTTCCTTTTTTCTGTTTGGTAATAGTAATTTCTGCTACTCTATCTTCCAGCTCACTGACCCCTTCTTCCATCTCATTTAGTCTACTGTTGATGCCTTCTTATGTATATCTCACTTCAGTTATTGTATTCATTAATTCCTTTGGTTGTTCTTGGTATTTTCTAATTCTTTGTTAAAAAGTGGTAATTTCTTGCTCTTTGCATCCATTCTCATCCCGAATTATTTGGTCATCTTTATGAGCTGATGCTTTTGAATTTTGGTGTTAGAGAAGACTCTTGAGAGTTCCCTTAGACTGGAAGGAGATCTAACCAGTCAATTTTAAAGAAAATCAGCCCTGAATATTCATTGGAAGGACTGTTGCTGAAGCTGAAGCTCCAACACTTTGGCCACCTGATGTGAAGAGCCAACTCATTGGAAAAGACCCTGATGCTGGGCAAGATTGAAGGCAGAAGGAGAAGGCGGCAGAGAATGAGATGGTGAGATGGCATCACCGATGAAATGGGCAAGAACCTGAGCAAACTCTGGGAAATAGTGAAGGACAGGAGAGCCTGGTGTGCTGCAGTCCATGCGATCACAAAGAGTCAGACACGACTTAGCGACTGAACAATAGCAAGAATGATCAGTACTCTGAACTCTTTCTTGGGTAGATTGCCTATCTCCACGTCACTTAGTTCTTCCCCTTTTTTTCTGAAACATTCCTCTGTTGCTGCATTTTGTTTAAGTTGCTATTTTTATGTATGTGGTGAGTTAGGTATGTTTTTCCAATTTGGAGAAGCGGTCCTCTGTAAGAGAAACTCTGTGTGTTCCAGCAGTGCACTCGGTGCCTTCTCCTCTCATCACCCAAGGGCCAGGGACCCTCTGGCTCCCACGGCAGTGTCTGGCCTGCATTTGCAGATTTCGTCTGCAGGCTGTGGGACCACAGTGTTCTTGCTTCTGGTGCCTGCCCACTGGTGGGGGAGGCTGGTCTAGAGGCTTGTGCCGGCTTCCTGGTGGAAGGAGCTGGTGCCTGCCCGCTGGTGGTTGGAGCTGCCTCTTGGCCCTCTGGTGAGTAGGGCCATGTTTAGAGGCATGTCTAGAGACAGCTGGGAGCTCAGGAAGTCTTTCTGGAACTTGTTTGCTGATGGGTGGGGTTGTGTTCCTACCCAGTTAGCTGGTTTGCCTGAGATAGCCCAGTGATGGATCCTACAGGCTATTGGATGGGGCCAGGTCTCAGTGCAAGATGCCTGCCTCTAGGAGCATTCATGCTGATGAATAGTCCTAAGAGTGAAGTATCTGTTTCTCCCAGTTCTGTTGTACTCCTGCCATCAAGGCCCACTGACCTTCAAAGCCCAGTGCTCTGGTGGCTTTACTTCGTGGTGTCTGACCTCCAGGGCTGGGGGCCTTATGTGGGGCTCAGAACTCACTCTCCTGCGGGAGAACCTCTGTGATATAATTATTCTCCAGTTTGCGGGTCACCTACCCTGTGGGTATGGGATTTGATTATATTGCAAGTCTGCCCCTCCAACCTTCCTCATTGTGGTTTGATTCCTTCTTTATGTCTTTTCTTTTAGGTTTTAGACTTTTTCAACGATGGTTGTTCTGCAGATTATTGTTATTTTGGTGTGTTTGTGAGAGGAGGTAAGCTTAGCTTTCTTCTACCCTGCCATCTTTTCCACTCTCTCTTTTTCATGGATTTTAAATTACAGGGCAGAGATCGATGATCAGAATCTGCTGTGGGATCCAGTACTGGTTGATGAATTGCTGGAGGCTTAGTGCAGACAGGTCTGTGTATTATAAAATCCGGGCGAATCTCATCAGAGGGGCCACCCTGTCAAATGCAAGATGTACCTCAAAGAGCTCAGCATATTCCCCCAGTAAATATCAAAGACCAATCCCCTTGGGCATCGTAGAAGGCAGAAGAAAAGGGACCATTCTGAAACCTTGATTTGTTTTTTTTAAAAAAAGGTTACTCTGGTGTGAGTGGAGAATGGATGGCAGGGAGTTATAAAAGCTAAGAAAAAGCATCACAAGTAATTGCTTTAGGCCAAATGGGTATGGTGGATCAGATTGGGATGGTAATATTAGTGACGGATGGAAGTAGACAGAATCAGGATGCATTTTTGGAGGTAGAATATGAAGGATTTTTGGAAGAATTGAACATGTGGTGAAAAGAAGAATGCAATCAATCTTAGCTTTTCTTTATGAGAGCATCTGGGAATGGCTGGGAGAGTGGATTTTTGTAGGAAGGATAATGAGTTTGCATCTGACCATGTTGGTTTTGAGGTACCTATTGGATATCCAAATGCTGATATCAAGTAGGCAGTTGGATATTAGTGGAAATGTAAGCTTAGAAATGGGAGACATAAGCACACAGTATTTAAACCTATAGGACTGAATGAGGTCACTTAGGACGAGAAGAAAAGGAAGCTACAAAACAGATTGAGGAGAGGCCAGTGAGATAGAAATAGAACCAGAAGAGTGCATTGTTCTGGAAGCCCAGGGAAGAACAGATTTTAAAATGGATGGAATAGTCAGATGTGTCTAGTGTTACTGGAAGTCATGTAAATTAAGAGCAGAGAAGAGACCCCTGACTTTGATGACATGAAGGTTTCTACAGCATGGGTGGTGGGAACAAAAACCAGATTAGAGTGAGTTGAATAAATGAGACATGAAAAGTGAAAATGGTGACCGTAGACCACTTATACAAGAGAGACGGTTGTGAAGTGGATCAGACATGAGGTGACAGGTGAAATCAGACGTGAGGTGAAAAGAGTCTTTTTGTAAAAATGGGCGATACCTAGGGCATGCCTGTTTGCTGATGAAGATGATCAGAGAGAGGGGGAGAAACCGGAGATATGAGAAAGAGAAGGAGTAATCAGAGGAAGGGGGCCCCTGTGAAGGATAGAAGGGATGGGACGGACACTGAGCACAAGTGGAGTAGTTAGCCCAGAGAGAAGAGGGACATTTCCCTATAGGGCGCCTGCTTTGTCAATTGAGTGAGGCAGAACATCATTTGTGAGTGAAAGTTTAGATGCTGGCTTTGTTTGTAGCTTTGAGACGGGAGAGAAAGCTGTGAAATAGTTGTTTTGGGTCGTAGGAGTGTGAACAGTAAAGCAAGATGTGGGATGTTCAGTCAACAGAGAGCGCTCATTTGAAGTTTATGACCTTGATTTGAAAATGAAGCCTGCTAACACAACTGTGCTTTTTCAGATAATATTCAGCGACTAAAATATAGGGAGGTATTAGGTAGAGTTGAAGCTGAGACTTCACAAGGCAGATGTGACAGAGAAAGAGAAATCAGTGAGGCAAGTTTGTTTGCAAGAGTGAATATAATGCTGGATTAAGCTGAAGGTCTGGATAGAGTGACTCAACCCTTACACTACCAGTTTTTTTTGATATCATCATTAGAATGTTCTGTTGTTATTATTTTTTATTTTAGCCCCTCTGCTACATGCACAGTACATTTAATTTGTGTTTCCATGATAGCTAATTAATTGAGTGGTTTTTTATGTGCTTCTTGACCATCCAAATATCCACTTTGGTGGCATATCTGTTCATACTTTTGTTAATTTTTTAATTGATTTTTACTGTTGTGCTTTGACAGTTCTCTATATACTCTAAATAACTCAAGATAAGTTTTGGTCAGGTACGTGGCTTGCAGATATTTTTTTCCCAGACTGTATGTAGCTTGTGTTTTCATTCTCATCACGTGGCCTTTCTCATAGAAAAGAATTTGCTTTCAGTACTTGAAAGGTTGTGCTACTTTCTCCTATTCTTCATGGTTTCAGATGAGAAATCTGCTGTCATTTGAGTTGGTATTCTTTCTGGATAATGTGTTGTGTCTGTATGACTGCTTTCAAGATGCTTTTGTCTTTATTCATCAGAAGTTTAATTGTAGTGGGACTTGGCATGCATTTCTTTGGGTTTTTACTATTTGGAGTTTGCTCAGCTTGTTGAATCTATAGGTCTACATCTTTCACCAAACTTCAGAAGTTTTTAATTCTTAATTTTCTATGTATTTTTTTTTTCAGTTCAATTTTCTTTCTCTTCTTCTTGGAGCTCCATGATAGGAATTTTGGATCTTTCGTTGTTGTTCCACAGATTTCCGAGGTTCTTTGCTTTTTTACCATCTGTTTAATTGCTGTTCATATTGTGTGAATTCTATTGCCAATTCTCACGTTCACTGATTCTATTCTCTGGTCATCACTATGCTATTTATTTTATCCAGTCATTTTAAAATTTGTATTATTGTATTTTTCATTTTTATAATATCGATTTTTAAAAAAAATTTGGCCTCTTTTATTGGTTATTTATTTACTTATTTATTTCATTTGTATTCTTTGGCCTGTGTGGGCCTCCCATTGCAGTGGCCTCTCTCATTGCAGAGCACCGGCTTTGGGCACATGCGCTCCAGAGTGCTGGCTCCTAATTGGACACACCGGTCCAGCTGCTCCACGGCACGTGGGATCTTCCCAGGCCAGGGATCAAACTGGTGCCCCTTGCACTGCGAGGCGGACTCTCTACCCACTGGACCACCAGGGAAGCCCCCTAATATCCATTTTGTCCTTTTAAATGAGTTCGATTCCTTTTACAAGATTCTATATATTTTCATTTCAGGAGAATTTCTAATTTCTCTTTAAGCATTTTTATGATGGCTGCTTTGAAATCTTTGTGAGGTAATTCCTACCTCAAAGTCATCTCTGTTGAGATTAGTTGATTACATTTTTTAAAAATTCAGGTTGGTATTTTCTTGGTTCTTAGCATGATAGAAATCTTAATTCTGTCCTGGACATTTTGGCAAATATGTTAGCCAAATAGAGAAGGTACAGATTAGGTCAATTTATAGGTTTCAAAGCAGAAATTTGAGGGTATTCTTTTCTGATGGACCTAATATTTCTCTCAAACGGAGAGGCAGCTTAAGAGCCCGGACACTGGACTTTGACATTCTTGGCTGTGAACCCCAGCTGCACTTCCTTCCAGCTATTTGACCTTTGGCAAATCATATAATCCTTATATGCCTCAGTTTCCCATGGAAGGAAAATAACAATAGCGTATATCCTCATAGGAATATTTTGATGATAAATTGAAATGAATTAATATTTGTGAAGTGTTTAGAATCAGGTGTTCCATAAATGTTTGTTTGATACATAAAACTTTCTCATAGAGTTCTGGTATTTAAATGAAATGAGTTTGTTAAGCCCTTTGCTTTTATCATTTTAATACGTATTCTTTTAAAAAAAAAAAAGATGAAGTTTTTTTAAGAAATGCCTTTTATTTATTTATTTGTTTGTTTTATTTTTGGCTAGTCTGGGTTTTCACTGCTGCTGCAGGCTCTTGTCTAGCTGCAGGGGGGCTGCTCTCTAGTGGAGGGGGGCAGGCTTCTTGTTGCGGAGACTTCTCTTGTTGGGGATCTCCAGCTCTAGGGCCCACGGGCTTCGGTAGTGGTGGCACACAAGCTCAGTAGTTGCAGCTCTGAGGCTCTAGAGCCCAGGCTCAACAGTTGTGGCTCACGGGCTTAGTTGCTCTGCAGCACGTGGGATCCTCCAGGACCAGGGATCAAACCCGTGTCTCCTGCATTGGCAGGCAAACTCTTCACCACTGAGCTACCAGGGAAGCCCTAATATGTATTCTATTCAGCCTTAGGCTCTTTCCTTGAAGTAAAATCATTGTTCAAAATTTGCTGAACTCAGCTCAATCTTGTACCTTTGGTAAAGAGGGTCTGGGCAGATGCATCTGGAACCAAAGTAGGTAGGAATAGTGGGCATTTAGCATCTGCTTCCCTGGGAAGCTTTAGGTAAGCGTCCGGGGCCAACTGAACTCCCCACCCACAGCCCAACCTGCCTGCCTTTTCTGCTGCAGAGCTGTTTCCCTGAAGTACTCTCTGCAACTTTCTGCTCTTCTTTTCCTTAAGCCTTAGTGCTGTCAGGGTCAAAGTCAGCAAATAAGAGAAGGTTCCAACATCTTTCCATCACAGCACGGTCTCCATGTTACAGTATACACCCTTTCCGAAAGTAACATTAGGAAGTCCCTGAGAAAACTGTCATTTTGAAGTGTCAGAAGTATGTTCATATGAGCAGTCAGCTACATCAGTCATGAAAGAAAATAAAAACCCTCATGGTTCTATTTGTTTTGCAACAGTGGGAAAATCATAAGGTCTTTCATCATAGGAGAGGAAATACAAAGAAGAATTAGGAGCGCCATCTTGTGGTGCAAGCTGTTAGTACCACTTAGCTACAGAAAGCCACCCATTGTAGCCAAGTGTTTTAATCTCCTCGAGGACCACCCTGAAATAAATGTTTGAAAATTATTTGCTGAATAAATAAATGAGAGAAGGGGATAGGAATGAAGTGGAGATTTGCTTTGGAAAGTTAATCTGGATGTCACTTTGATAAAGCATCTGATGTCCTGTTGGTTTGGCGAGCTTTAAAAATAGTGGTGTTGGGTACCCGGAGGCATTAATGCATGCATGCGTGATCAGTCGCTTCAGTCGTGTCTGACTCTTTTTGAGCCCATGGACTGTAGCCCGCCAGGCTCCTCTGTCCATGGGATTCTCCAGGCAAGAAGACTGGAGGGTCGCCATTTGGGGGTTCCTAACCCAGAGGTGGAGCCCGAGTCTCTTCAGTCTCCTGCATTGGCAGGCAAACTCTTCACCACTGAGCTACCAGGGAAGCCCTAATATGTATTCTATTCAGCCTTAGGCTCTTTCCTTGAAGTAAAATCATTGTTCAAAATTTGCTGAACTCAGCTCAATCTTGTACCTTTGGTAAAGAGGGTCTGGGCAGATGCATCTGGAACCAAAGTAGGTAGGAATAGTGGGCATTTAGCATCTGCTTCCCTGGGAAGCTTTAGGTAAGCGTCCGGGGCCAACTGAACTCCCCACCCACAGCCCAACCTGCCTGCCTTTTCTGCTGCAGAGCTGTTTCCCTGAAGTACTCTCTGCAACTTTCTGCTCTTCTTTTCCTTAAGCCTTAGTGCTGTCAGGGTCAAAGTCAGCAAATAAGAGAAGGTTCCAACGTCTTTCCATCACAGCACGGTCTCCATGTTACAGTATACACCCTTTCCGAAAGTAACATTAGGAAGTCCCTGAGAAAACTGTCATTTTGAAGTGTCAGAAGTATGTTCATATGAGCAGTCAGCTACATCAGTCATGAAAGAAAAATAAAAAACCCTCATGGTTCTATTTGTTTTGCAACAGTGGGAAAATCATAAGGTCTTTCATCATAGGAGAGGAAATACAAAGAAGAATTAGGAGCGCCATCTTGTGGTGCAAGCTGTTAGTACCACTTAGCTACAGAAAGCCACCCATTGTAGCCAAGTGTTTTAATCTCCTCGAGGACCACCCTGAAATAAATGTTTGAAAATTATTTGCTGAATAAATAAATGAGAGAAGGGGATAGGAATGAAGTGGAGATTTGCTTTGGAAAGTTAATCTGGATGTCACTTTGATAAAGCATCTGATGTCCTGTTGGTTTGGCGAGCTTTAAAAATAGTGGTGTTGGGTACCCGGAGGCATTAATGCATGCATGCGTGATCAGTCGCTTCAGTCGTGTCTGACTCTTTTTGAGCCCATGGACTGTAGCCCGCCAGGCTCCTCTGTCCATGGGATTCTCCAGGCAAGAAGACTGGAGGGGGTCGCCATGTCCTCCTGCAGGGGACCTTCCTAACCCAGAGGTGGAGCCCCGAGTCTCTTCAGTCTCCCGCATTGGTAGGCGGGTTCTTTACCGGAAGCGCCATATGGAAAATCTCTTGAGGCATTATTATGTGCCTGCAATAGAGGAAAATGAGGAATAATATATTTGTGTAAGTAAATCAAGGCCTGCCAACTTTTCCACAATCTGGCCTTGGCAGTGGGAGATGAGTAGACCTATCTAATGGTATTATTCTCTTCCTGTAATTATCAATGTGGTACCAATGAATAAAGCTTTGAAAGAGCATGAAGAATGGGTTCGCTTCAGGGCTGGTGGGTGTTGTCTGTGTTCCAGAAGGTTGAACTAAATTAAATTGACAGTGAAACTATTTTGAACTATAACAATGTCAATTTCATATGGATGGATTTAATATTTCAGATTCGTTCACTTTTGGGGTTACAGTAGGTCTAGATACTGGGTAAGGCCCTAGAGCATACAGAGATAAGACTGGGTCTTCAAGCATTTCACCATTCAGAGGTAGACATAGGCAACTGGGTAGGATGCTTCTTAGTCTAGTCACTTCTGTTAAGTTCTAACAACGCTAGCTTAAGACAAAGCCTGTGAAGGTGCTACAGAACTCTAGGAAGACATAACATTTGGGTGTGGTGGCTAAGAGCACAAATTCTGGCTCCAGCCTGTCTGCCTTTGAATCCTAGTTTTGCTACTTACCAATTGAATGACTTAGGGCAAGATCCTAAACCTCTTTCTCCCTCCAGTCTCCTCATCTATAAATCGGGAGAATACAGTGCTTCCTTCATATGCAAGTCAGAGCTAAATGAGTTAATATGAACAAAGCAAATGTGTTGACAGCTAAGAGGTAAGAAGTAAGATTATAAACATTAGCTGTTACAGAACATGGATAGTCCAGATGTTACTTTGCTTGCAACACCTTACTCACCTGACAGTATATTATAGCGTGGCTTTTCGAAAAGTAGATGTTTATCATTTGATTGTTCAGTATTTCAAAGTTGTTAGGTTAGTGGGCAGTTGTTACTGGCATTTAATATTTCATAGACTATACACGTGGGAACAGCACCACATTGGCTCCCTCTTCATTGCCACCAACTTGGTCTCTGAAAACTTGTGGAGCCCATCTGCTTTACCCATGCATAGTCCCTGTCCTTATTATTGCTCCTCTGTCCTCTAGGGGCCCAGTGAGATCAGGATTTCTCTAGAAGGCCCTCATGTGACCTCAGTGGAAGGAACAGCCCTGTGCGTCAGGACCGATTCCCAGGCATAGTACAGACCGTGAGGAACACAGGCCCTAAGGGTGGGCTAAAGATTCACAGTTCTATTCGTAGTAACTTGCTTCCTGGAATCCTGATCCCTCTTTAAATTTTAGGGGACTGCTATCATTTGCTTTTACTGAGTATCAACTGATCATCCTTTTTGTTTTTCATTGAGGCCATTCTGTTTAACTAAATATAGACCAGCCATCACCTTGACACAGCAATTAGCTCAGTGCGGAAATGGTCTTCTGTGCCGCTGTGATGTGAGTCCACTGTATATACATGTATAACTAGCTTTGCCAACAAGAGTTCATGAATGACATTTTGGGTAGATTCCTGTTAGGGGCAAATAGTATGAGAGGTAACACCAGCCTCATCCAAGATCTGTTCGTAGTTAGGGTATTTCATGGATGTTAGAAGTTTCCAGAGCTGTCAGAATAGGTCACAGAGGTAAAAGGAAAGGAGGCCAAAACCATAGTGGATCAATTTGTGGTAGAACTTGAGATTCTCGTTTGTCTGCCTTTGAATCCTAGTTTTGCTACTTACCAATTGAATGACTTAGGGCAAGATCCTAAACCTCTTTCTCCCTCCAGTCTCCTCATCTATAAATCGGGAGAATACAGTGCTTCCTTCATATGCAAGTCAGAGCTAAATGAGTTAATATGAACAAAGCAAATGTGTTGACAGCTAAGAGGTAAGAAGTAAGATTATAAACATTAGCTGTTACAGAACATGGATAGTCCAGATGTTACTTTGCTTGCAACACCTTACTCACCTGACAGTATATTATAGCGTGGCTTTTCGAAAAGTAGATGTTTATCATTTGATTGTTCAGTATTTCAAAGTTGTTAGGTTAGTGGGCAGTTGTTACTGGCATTTAATATTTCATAGACTATACACGTGGGAACAGCACCACATTGGCTCCTCTTCATTGCCACCAACTTGGTCTCTGAAAACTTGTGGAGACCCTCTGCTTTACCCATGCATAGTCCCTGTCCTTATTATTGCTCCTCTGTCCTCTAGGGGCCCAGTGAGATCAGGATTTCTCTAGAAGGCCCTCATGTGACCTCAGTGGAAGGAACAGCCCTGTGCGTCAGGACCGATTCCCAGGCATAGTACAGACCGTGAGGAACACAGGCCCTAAGGGTGGGCTAAAGATTCACAGTTCTATTCGTAGTAACTTGCTTCCTGGAATCCTGATCCCTCTTTAAATTTTAGGGGACTGCTATCATTTGCTTTTACTGAGTATCAACTGATCATCCTTTTTGTTTTTCATTGAGGCCATTCTGTTTAACTAAATATAGACCAGCCATCACCTTGACACAGCAATTAGCTCAGTGCGGAAATGGTCTTCTGTGCCGCTGTGATGTGAGTCCACTGTATATACATGTATAACTAGCTTTGCCAACAAGAGTTCATGAATGACATTTTGGGTAGATTCCTGTTAGGGGCAAATAGTATGAGAGGTAACACCAGCCTCATCCAAGATCTGTTCGTAGTTAGGGTATTTCATGGATGTTAGAAGTTTCCAGAGCTGTCAGAATAGGTCACAGAGGTAAAAGGAAAGGAGGCCAAAACCATAGTGGATCAATTTGTGGTAGAACTTGAGATTCTCGTTTGTGATCCAGGAGCAGAACATGCTGTTGAGAGACAAAATAAGACCCAGCCTCTGACCATTTTTCCACCTTTGCAATTCACTGACAAAACGAGTAAAGTTTGCTCAATGCCAATGTTATGCATGACTGAAAACAGCACGGAGTTAAAGTACAGACACACAGAATAAATAGCAACTAAAAATAAACATTATCAAAATTTTGTCAGTGTAAACTCTTTGCTGTGGTGGAGGCTGCTGCAGCTTGATGGTGAGATGCAGTTTATTGAGGCCCTTATGCTCTCCCTTCCCCTGAAAGTTAGTCCTGGGTTCTAGCCCATCCTGTTATAGTATGGAAGCAGGGAAGCTCGTAGAAAATTGCTCCAGATTTAGAAATAATTCCAGACAATAGAGATGATAGTAATAGTAGCAGCTTTGATTTTGGGAATGTTTAATCTGGTTAGGTGCTTACAACGTGTTCTGTTTAGTTCCTTCCTAAAGTCCTGAGACATAGGTTCTTTTATTCTCATTGTAATATTCGACAAATTTCCTCTTTAAAAAAATCATCAACGTATATTTTCTCTGAAAGCACACAGACAAAGCCTAAGCAAACTTCTCCACTTTTCACTTTAAATGGATCTGTTCCCACAGTCTCCACAGATTTTAGCAAGCCAACCTTGATGTCTTCAACCCTTCCAAACTGAGTTTTTTCACTTCCTTTCAGAGAGGAAAACTTCTTTCTCTTCCAGAATCATGACAATCTCCCTTCTCCCTAACTTCTCCACCATGAATGTCAGGGAAGAATGAGAAAGTGTTCCCATGTTTACCCACTAATTACTGTCGCCGATGCTCTGCACTTTTTTCTTGGTGGTTCAGTCCCAGGGCTGTTTGGTTGTCCCATAGCTGTTCATATATACAGGCATCACATGTAGCGTTGCTGATAAAAATAAGTGATGTCCAGAGAAATGTGAATTTCAGATGAACTACAACAAATCTTTTAAGTATATCTGAAACATTGCATGGGCCATACTTAAACTAAAAAGAGAATTCACTGTTATCTGAAATTCAACTTTCATTGAGCATCCTATATCCTGATTCTCGATGTTACTTATCATTTCCAAGTTGTATAGATGAAATTCAGTAGTAAGGCTTATTGTAACTTGTTTGATTGCAGCGGGAATCCTAGGGACTGAGCGCCACTTCTTTAGAGTCAAATGAGTAGCAGAATGTTTGATTTGGTTAATAGACCATCATCTGAGGACTTCCAAATTATATAATTATTTAAGCAAAAGCAAGGAAGCATGCTAATTATATTCATGCTTGTAGAAAAGGTCCCTGTAGTTGACTTATTTTACTTGGCTTCCTCATATAGTGTTTCAGGCCTGAAAAGGTTGTGCAAGATAATCAGTCTAGGGCTCCCCCTGGTGGTCCAGTGGGTAAGGACACTGCCTTGCAGTGCAAGGGGCGCCGGTTCGATCCCTGGCCTGGGAAGATCCCACGTGCTGCGGAGCAGCTGGACCCATGTGTCCAACTACCAAGCTGGAGCTCTGGGGCCCGTGTGCCCAGAGCTGGTGCTCTGCAGTGAGAGAGGCCACTGCGATGGGAGGCCCACAGGGGCCAAAGAACAACAATGGATGAAAATAGATAAATGAAGGACCAATAGAAGTGGTCAAAAAAGAAAAAAGATAATCAGTCTGATGGTCCCTCCAAGATTCCCTGTCCCGGCCCAGAACCCCATTTCTTCCATTCCAACATTGCTATTTAAAGGTGCCAGACCAAGGAGCTAAAGTCCAACCCATATTCTACTTCCCAAGCCTTGCACCTAGAGGAAAGGGCACCCGCTACCCAGACACACATATGTGCCTTGCACTTGCCAAACCATGCCCTCCCAGGCGGAGCCTGCTAAGAGCAGGGGCCATTGGACGATTGTTTGCATAACACTAGACTGTTGGCCTGAATTCACAGACATTTAACACTTGTTCGAAGAGTCACTATTGAGAGCCAAACCCAAAGTCAATTCTGGCAATGCAGAGATGGATGCTGCGTGGTCACTTCCTTCTGGGAAGGCAAAGTCTGGTCGTAGACTGCCAGGGCGTGCCAAGCACGTGGTGAGCACGCAGAGGAAGGGAGCACTTTCAGCATGAACTAAGCGGCCTGCCCAGAGAAGTTGCCGCTGGAGCAGGATCCAGATGGAAGAATAGGGTCAGTGAGGCAGGAGCAGGTTGAGGAAAGAACAGCCATTCCAAGGGGAGGAGGGCAAAGCAGATGCACAGAGGTATGGGATCAAAGGCCAGGCTTTGGAGATTCTAGGCACTCACTTCAGCTGTCATGAGTGGGGGATTAGGACATGCCAAATCATGAAGGGTCTCTACAGAGAATGAATTTGGGAAACATGGATTAAACAATGCCTGTAGGGTGGTTTTGGCTTTTGCTGTATTCTTCCCAGTGCCTAGAATAGTACTAAGAACTTAATATGATTTTTTTTTCTTTATCATGCCTCTTTTATTTATATTTATTTTCATTGATCTTTTCTAAAATGTTTTGGCCTGTGTGGGCCTCCCATTGCAGTGGCCTCTCTCATTGCAGAGCACCAACTCTGGGTGCATGCGCTCCAGAGCACTGGCTCGTCATTGGACACACCAGTCTAGCTGCATTGCTGCACGTGGGATCTTCCTGGGTCAGGGATTGAACCGGTGCCCCTTGCACGGCAAGGCCGACTCTCTACCCACTGGACCACCAAGGAAACCCTCCATATATGGATTTTATTAAAGGAATGAACCAACAAGTGATTGTGTGGATGGCAGGACTTGTCAAAACCTTAAGTAGGCCGACACCTGCTACAGATGTCCAAAGAAAGGTCTAATATTGCAGAGTTCCCACCTTATTTGACCACATATCTTCTTTGCACTGAATACTACATTTTAAGAGTCTATTTTTTTTTTTTTTTTTGGAATATGTTTAACAAAATCAGGTTCCAAAGGAGACCTACAAGTGAATAGCTACGTGAATGAGTATACAGAGAAATCCAGTCTAAGATTTCACGGATTACACTTAAAAGACGACAATGTTCAGCTTTCTCTGTAACTGGATGGTTGATTATAGGTGGACAGCGTGGGCGATAAGGCACAAAGTGAGCTGACCTCAGTCCTAGGGGAGTTTTCAAGGCCTTTGCAGGGACAATAACTCATACTCACTTTTTCCTTTCCTTTAGGCACAGGTCAGATTACACTCCAGCTAATCAGGAAAACACCCAGTTTCCCTATGGGCCAAATGTTCCCACATGAACAGTGAAACACTGAAAACAGTGGTCTTGACGTGATCGCAGTTGGCATCTATCAAGCACTAACTTTGCATCACGCATTTTCGACATTTTGTCTCAATGATGTTCCATGGCAGTCACAGGCATGATGGTGCTACAGTAACAATTACTTCTGCTGTGTGCGGTCATTTAGAATCAGTCCCTGAGTACCAACACATGCTGCTTAGTTGCTTCAGTCATGCCTGACTCTGCGACCCCGTGGACTGTAGCCCACCAGGCTCCTCTGTCCATGGAATTCTCCAGGCAAGAATCCTGGAGTGGGTTGCTATGCCCTTCCCCAGGAGCTCTTCCCGATCCAGGAATTGAACCCATGTCTCTTGGTCTCCTGCACTGGCATAAGGGTTCTTTACCACTAGCACCAACTGGAAAGCCGAGTGTTTAAATCTGTGTCAGGCACTAGTCTAAGCACATGTTACAAACATTATCTTATTCTTGCCTCGTGACAGCCTGATCCATTTCTAATAAAACGGAGGCACAGGTCTTCCCCTGGTGGTCCAGTGGGTAAGGACACCGCCTTGCAGTGCAAGGGGCGCCGGTTGGATCCCTGGCCTGGGAAGATCCCACGTACCGCGGAGCGGCTGGACCGATGTGTCCAATCGCCGAGCCGCAGCTCTGGAGCGCATGCGCCCAGAGCCGGTGCTCTGCAACGACAGACGCCACCGCGATGGGAGGCCCGCAGGAGCCAAAGAACAAAGACGGATGAAAATGGATAAATGAAAGACCAATAGAAGTGGTCCACCCGCTCCCCTCCCTCCCCAACCTGACCCCCGCCCAAAAATAAATATAGTAAAATAAATAAATCTTAAAAAAAAAAAAAAAAACGGAGGCACAGAGAGGTTTAGTAACTTGTGCAAGGTCACACAGCAAGTAAGTGGCAGACCACGGACTTGAACTTGGATCTTTGTTACACTAAAGCCCGCATGCTTAATCCCCTCACCGCACTCCTGTCAGGTGTTGTATATAATTCCTTTCAGTGTATAACCAAAGAGGAATGGAGTGCAGCTCTTTTGTCCATACAGACATGTCTCGGAGAAAAAAATCCTAACCTCTGTAACTACCATGAAATTGGATCCGTTTAGGACTCCTTGCCAAGTAGCCATGGCTTGAGTGTGGTTTTATCTGTCAGCTCATCGATTTGTCTCAATGATGTTCCATGGCAGTCACAGGCATGATGGTGCTACAGTAACAATTACTTCTGCTGTGTGCGGTCATTTAGAATCAGTCCCTGAGTACCAACACATGCTGCTTAGTTGCTTCAGTCATGCCTGACTCTGCGACCCCGTGGACTGTAGCCCACCAGGCTCCTCTGTCCATGGAATTCTCCAGGCAAGAATCCTGGAGTGGGTTGCTATGCCCTTCCCCAGGAGCTCTTCCCGATCCAGGAATTGAACCCATGTCTCTTGGTCTCCTGCACTGGCATAAGGGTTCTTTACCACTAGCACCAACTGGAAAGCCGAGTGTTTAAATCTGTGTCAGGCACTAGTCTAAGCACATGTTACAAACATTATCTTATTCTTGCCTCGTGACAGCCTGATCCATTTCTAATAAAACGGAGGCACAGGTCTTCCCCTGGTGGTCCAGTGGGTAAGGACACCGCCTTGCAGTGCAAGGGGCGCCGGTTGGATCCCTGGCCTGGGAAGATCCCACGTACCGCGGAGCGGCTGGACCGATGTGTCCAATCGCCGAGCCGCAGCTCTGGAGCGCATGCGCCCAGAGCCGGTGCTCTGCAACGACAGACGCCACCGCGATGGGAGGCCCGCAGGAGCCAAAGAACAAAGACGGATGAAAATGGATAAATGAAAGACCAATAGAAGTGGTCCACCCGCTCCCCTCCCTCCCCAACCTGACCCCCGCCCAAAAATAAATATAGTAAAATAAATAAATCTTAAAAAAAAAAAAAAAAACGGAGGCACAGAGAGGTTTAGTAACTTGTGCAAGGTCACACAGCAAGTAAGTGGCAGACCACGGACTTGAACTTGGATCTTTGTTACACTAAAGCCCGCATGCTTAATCCCCTCACCGCACTCCTGTCAGGTGTTGTATATAATTCCTTTCAGTGTATAACCAAAGAGGAATGGAGTGCAGCTCTTTTGTCCATACAGACATGTCTCGGAGAAAAAAATCCTAACCTCTGTAACTACCATGAAATTGGATCCGTTTAGGACTCCTTGCCAAGTAGCCATGGCTTGAGTGTGTATCTTCACTCTCTGTGTGACAGAGAAGCTTGGTGACTGTATTATTAGACAAGGACAGTCAGCTGAGCCGTACTCCTCACTGAGTCATACCGGGAGCTGACGTACGATGCTGGCTCCCGCGGTACCACACGATGAGACACCACCTGGGACAGAACCAAACCCAGCAAGTAGGGGCACTGCTGCGCTGGGCCCAGAACGGCGCAGTCCTTCCTGTTCCTCCCCCAGGAGTTCAAGGCTTCTGCTCCAAGCCTTTTTTTTTCACATAGACCAAAATAAAAGGAAGTGGCCCGACGTGGAGGGTTAATGAGATGTCACCTCCTCGGCTGCTGGCACAGCGACTGGCCACTTGCGAGATTGCTTAAAACACTATCCTACCTACTCTTGCTGTCTGAACATAAAAGCACTCGATCCCAACAGTGCCTAGTCTTTAAGATGTGCTAATATGAATGGCATGTTTTATCATTTCTAGTAAAGTATAATACATATACAGAAGATTGCACATGTAATTAATGATTGGTGTTTACACACTCAGCACACCCAAGCAAGGACCACCTCGATGAAAGCATTACCAGCACCCCAAGAAGAGCCCCTCTGGTCACTAGCTTCTAAGGGTGACCCCTATCCTGACTCTGAACACCATAGGAGTTAAAGGAAACAAACTCTCAGACATGAACTTTGGGCCATCTGATTCCAGAGCTTATATATCAGGTAATGCATGCTTAGAAAGCTGCAGACCTTTCCAAATTCCATAGAGAGAAGAAAGTTTCTCGTTTTAAAAAAGTGTTTGATGATGTCTGAAGATAAAGTGCTCCCAAAATATGCATGAGTACTCAGTCATGTCCGACTCTTTGTGACCCTATGGACTGTAGCCCACGAGGCTCCTCTGTCCGTGGGATTTCCCAGGCAAGAAGACTGGAGTGGGTTGCCATTTCCTGCTCCAGGGGATCCTCCTGGCCAGGGATCAAAGCTGCGTCTTCTGCGTGGCAGGTGGATTCTTAAGCACTGAGACCTTGACCTTGCCCTATGCGCAAGCGGTTGTTATGCCGTTTAGGACTTGCCAAGTAGCCATGGCTTGAGTGTGTATCTTCACTCTGTGTGACAGAGAAGCTTGGTGACTGTATTATTAGACAAGGACAGTCAGCTGAGCCGTACTCCTCACTGAGTCATACCGGGAGCTGACGCACGATGCTGGCTCCCGCGTACCACACGATGAGACACCACCTGGGACAGAACCAAACCCAGCAAGTAGGGGCACTGCTGCGCTGGGCCCAGAACGGCGCAGTCCTTCCTGTTCCTCCCCCAGGAGTTCAAGGCTTCTGCTCCAAGCCTTTTTTTTTCACATAGACCAAAATAAAAGGAAGTGGCCCGACGTGGAGGGTTAATGAGATGTCACCTCCTCGGCTGCTGGCACAGCGACTGGCCACTTGCGAGATTGCTTAAAACACTATCCTACCTACTCTTGCTGTCTGAACATAAAAGCACTCGATCCCAACAGTGCCTAGTCTTTAAGATGTGCTAATATGAATGGCATGTTTTATCATTTCTAGTAAAGTATAATACATATACAGAAGATTGCACATGTAATTAATGATTGGTGTTTACACACTCAGCACACCCAAGCAAGGACCACCTCGATGAAAGCATTACCAGCACCCCAAGAAGAGCCCCTCTGGTCACTAGCTTCTAAGGGTGACCCCTATCCTGACTCTGAACACCATAGGAGTTAAAGGAAACAAACTCTCAGACATGAACTTTGGGCCATCTGATTCCAGAGCTTATATATCAGGTAATGCATGCTTAGAAAGCTGCAGACCTTTCCAAATTCCATAGAGAGAAGAAAGTTTCTCGTTTTAAAAAAGTGTTTGATGATGTCTGAAGATAAAGTGCTCCCAAAATATGCATGAGTACTCAGTCATGTCCGACTCTTTGTGACCCTATGGACTGTAGCCCACGAGGCTCCTCTGTCCGTGGGATTTCCCAGGCAAGAAGACTGGAGTGGGTTGCCATTTCCTGCTCCAGGGGATCCTCCTGGCCAGGGATCAAAGCTGCGTCTTCTGCGTTGGCAGGTGGATTCTTAAGCACTGAGACCTTGCGTACCTAAATAGCCAGGCCTGAAGGGTGACCACAGCAATAGAGACGGTTGGTGGGTGATGCCAGGTTTGGTGATGCTACTCCTCATGGGGCTGATGGCAGCTGTGACCTCAAAGCGCTAAGCACCAAGTCCCAAATCTCTGTAACTTTGCAGTCATCCACGCCCCTCCCCGTAGGCCCCCTTCTCTTGGCAAATATGCCCACAGAGGAAGCTGCCAAGAGAAAGCTTGGTTGGTCAGCCAGTGCGGGTCTAAAATGCAACCAAGTTTTATGGGGCCAAGATGCCCCTTGACTGTGCAAATACAGTCGCGTCCAGGCTCTGCACTAATTCTCAAGCTTCTAATCCTCCAAATTCCCTTGACAATTATTATCCTTTTTCACAGATGAGGAAACTGATGCTCAGTAAGGTTAAACTCCCTGGCCAAGGTCACACCACTTGTAAATGACTGGACAAGGATATCTGTGTCCATTTTGACTACAGCTTCTGCTTGTAGCCTTCCTACTCCAAGCATGAAACACCCCTAAGCTTTTGGAAGGAATTCTTAACTGTGGCTACCTTCTCCTCCCAATTTTAAGTTGATGTCTTAAATTTCTGATTTTGGGGGGATGGCTCAGAAGGAATTTTCAGGGCATCAGAATGATGACTGATCAGATCGTTTACTACTGGTGATACCGAAGAAAGACTGAAGTATCTGTTAGGACTTCGAGTCTCCAAGTCTGGTCCTTGAACCCATGGCCTGAAATGAAGGATCCCAGGCCTCTTGTGTGAGAATTTGCATTTTCCTAAGATTCCTAGGGGATTTGTACACACATGAAAGGTTGAGAAGCATAGTTGGATGCCAAAGCACCACATTCAGTGTACTTTGTGGTCATTTCAAGAGGCAGAAAAGGAAGCTGCCTCCTTGCTGAGGCAGTGGGACATGGCGAGAAATTACAACAGGAACAACCTCCCTCATTCGCTTTGCTTTCTTTGAAGGAACGTGCTGTCATTAGCATTAATTGGATTTACAGTATTCACGCACCTGCTGGGGAAAATAGACACCTTAATTTGTTGCCGTGTAAGGAAACATCAGCCATCTCAGCTCTGCCTTTGTAGGCATTATAAATCACATGCAACGTCAGAAAGCTGTTTAAATTCCCTTAACATGGTCTGCATTATTTGGCTTCGAATAGCATTCTGGCTAGCAACAGAGACAGAGGTTTGCCCTGAAATTATGTCAGCAGGGAGGTTGGAACTGCTATTCTAAAGGGGTCCTTCCTGTTATCGGAGTCCTTTTATCATCAGTGAACTGATGACTGTGCAGATGTTAGCCTTCAGGAACTTTTCACTCTCTGAGATGCTAAAGTTGATATCCTCTAAAAAAGTGTACCCCATGGGCTTCCCTGGTGGTCCAGTGGGTAAGGACATAGCCTTGCAGTGCAAGGGGCGCCAGTTCGATCCCTGGCCTGGGAAAATCCCATGTGCCGCAGAGCGGCTGGACCAATGTGTCCAATTACCGAGCCGGAGCTCTGGAGCGCATGCGCCCAGAGCCGGTGCTCTGCAATGAGAGAGGCCACTGTGATGGGAGGCCCACACGGGCCAAGAAACAAAGATAGATGGAAATAGATAAATGAAAGTCCAATAGAAGTGGCAAAAAAAAAAAAAACCCAAAAAGTGTACCCCAGAGTCATTCATTCATTTATCCAATAAGCATTTATCCTTCCTCACTTACTGTGTACTGGGCACAAATCTAGGCACTAGACAAAATGGAGACCAGATAGTTGTTCTCACAGATGAAACAGACATTTAACAATTAATACCCACTCTACAGTTTTTGAAATGTAAGCATTGATGTCAAATACTGGTCCACAGAGGCACAGGATGCCTTTGGGGGAATGTCCATAAACACTTTGTGTGGACAGAGGTAGAGTTAGGAAGAACTTTCTGGAGAAATGACATTCACACTAAGGTCTGAAGAATGAATGAGAGGAGAATCAATATGAGGGAATCGTAGGTCATGGATCTCGCCCCCTCCCACAAGTACAACAAAAATACATCTATAAATGGAACAGTTCTCATAGAACACTCACCAAACAAAAATAAAATCTTATAAGCATTCAATTGGATTTACAGTATTCACGCACCTGCTGGAAAATAGACACCTTAATTTGTTGCCGTGTAAGGAAACATCAGCCATCTCAGCTCTGCCTTTGTAGGCATTATAAATCACATGCAACGTCAGAAAGCTGTTTAAATTCCCTTAACATGGTCTGCATTATTTGGCTTCGAATAGCATTCTGGCTAGCAACAGAGACAGAGGTTTGCCCTGAAATTATGTCAGCAGGGAGGTTGGAACTGCTATTCTAAAGGGGTCCTTCCTGCTATCGGAGTCCTTTTATCATCAGTGAACTGATGACTGTGCAGATGTTAGCCTTCAGGAACTTTTCACTCTCTGAGATGCTAAAGTTGATATCCTCTAAAAAAGTGTACCCCATGGGCTTCCCTGGTGGTCCAGTGGGTAAGGACATAGCCTTGCAGTGCAAGGGGCGCCAGTTCGATCCCTGGCCTGGGAAGATCCCATGTGCCGCAGAGCGGCTGGACCAATGTGTCCAATTACCGAGCCGGAGCTCTGGAGCGCATGCGCCCAGAGCCGGTGCTCTGCAATGAGAGAGGCCACTGTGATGGGAGGCCCACACGGGCCAAGAAACAAAGATAGATGGAAATAGATAAATGAAAGTCCAATAGAAGTGGCAAAAAAAAAAAAAAAAACCTAAAAAGTGTACCCCAGAGTCATTCATTCATTTATCCAATAAGCATTTATCCTTCCTCACTTACTGTGTACTGGGCACAAATCTAGGCACTAGACAAAATGGAGACCAGATAGTTGTTCTCACAGATGAAACAGACATTTAACAATTAATACCCACTCTACAGTTTTTGAAATGTAAGCATTGATGTCAAATACTGGTCCACAGAGGCACAGGATGCCTTTGGGGGAATGTCCATAAACACTTTGTGTGGACAGAGGTAGAGTTAGGAAGAACTTTCTGGAGAAATGACATTCACACTAAGGTCTGAAGAATGAATGAGAGGAGAATCAATATGAGGGAATCGTAGGTCATGGATCTCGCCCCCTCCCACAAGTACAACAAAAATACATCTATAAATGGAACAGTTCTCATAGAACACTCACCAAACACCAGCAGAAGACCTCAAACATCTAAAAGAATAAGAAAGATGAAGGATGTGTGGTTGTTAACTAGGTGAAGTAGGTGAGAGTAGAGTGGGAGAGGGCATTTCATTCACACCTGCAGACATAACACATGCAGAGTTGCTTTGGTGGGAAAGAACATGGAGCGTTCAAGGATAATATGTATTCATTATATAAAATATATATGCAATATAATATATATATACATCTATATTTTTCATTATGTCTTATATATAAATGTGCATATTTTCCCCAGGCTGGCTGTGAGCCAAGCAAGGGGCCTGTTGTCTCTAGTTATGATGAGATCTAATTAAAAACTCAGCCATTTGGGGAAATATTCCTTTATAAATGCAGAATATCTTCCAGAACTCGGCCATGAAAACAATTATATTACCTTGTGAGTAGCCATATGAGGCTTAGGAACCCAGGGTCTGAGAGTACTCCAGAAATGAGTGTATAGGACTTGGCCTAGTAGGCAGTTCTGCTACTGAAGGTGTCTAGATCTGGGGGACCTCATTCAGGGACCCTCATTTTGGACCTGAGATCCAGAGTTACTGGACCTCCGTTATGGATGGCATGTTTCAGCCAGATTAGGGAACTCAGGAAGCTTGTGATCCAGGTCCATATTAGATATTATTACCATGATTCTGTGCCACACAATTGCATTAGGTACAGTTTTATGCATTATTTCACTTAGTCCACACACTAACTTCAGGAAGTAAGTGCTGTGATTATCATCCTCATTTTACAAGGAGGAAGCCAAGGCACTGAGAGGTTAAGTAACTTGCCCACATTCACGTCTAATAAGAGGTAGAGTCAAGATTCATACCCAGACAGTGACTGCAGATACTACCAAGATCTTAACCCCAAGCCCACACTACCTTCTCAGAGGACAGAAGGTGAGTTCTTCCTGTCCTGCAGGTGCTGAGGGACTGAGATGAGGGAAGAGTGTAGGGTCTGGCTTTCAGCGGTCAGCGAAGTCGTTTGTTCCTCTCTTGAATTCCAGTACTCGAGTTCTCACAAGAATGGATGAAAGTGAAAATAACTCATCATCCTTTGTTCACACTCTCATTTCACAAGTATTTATTGTATGTACTAGTCCTGTAAGTAGAGATTTTCCTAGAAGTAGTGTGGATGAAATTCTTCCATGTGCACTTGCTTATTAAGTCAAAGGGCGGGCTTCCCTGGTGGTCCAGTGGGTAAGGACACCGCCTTGCAGTGCAAGGGGCACCGGTTTGATCCCTGGCCTGGGAAGATCCCACGTGCCGCGGAGCGGCTGGATCGATGTGTCCATTGACCGAGCCGGAGCTCTGGAGCACATGTGCCCAGAGCCGGTGCTCTGCGACAACAGAGGCCACCGCGATGGGAGGCCCACACAGGCCAGAGAATAAAGATGGATGAAACTAGACAAATGAAAGACCAGTGGAAGTGGCCTGCTCACCCCCTCCCTCCTCACCCCTGCAAAAATAAATAAATGTTTTTTTTTAAAAAAAAGTCAAAGGGCATGGAGAAGTCATAAATACGGAAGGGTTATTGGATGTGACTGCCACACATGAGTGTCTGTAGCTGAGCTAGCCAAAAAGACTGGCCTGTAGGCACATGTGGCTAGTTCTCTTTAAATTATCTGTAATGAAATGCAGTTAAAAACTCAGTTCTCCAATCCCATTAGCCACACTTAATTGTTCGGTGGCCACATCGAATGTGTGGCTACCATACTGGATACTGAAAGTCCTGGGCAGAGCATTTCCATCCTTGCAGAAAGTTCCATTGAACAGCATCAACCTCAAGAGAAAGGAAGGAGAAGAGTAATATTGGCTGAGTCTTGAGTACCACCAACGATGAAGAGTTGGAAGTAGAAAATGGAGTCATTCAGGAGGCAAAAGAGGAGATGGAGAAGCTGAAAAGAGAAATAGGATAAAGTGGAGTCAGGAAAGCTAGGAGTGGGGGAATATCCAAGACTCAAGTGCGCTTCTTAACGTCAGGTGTTGGCAAACATCTTTTGAACTTAAGAGTTAAAAATGCTGTCTGGGTTTGATAAATGGGAGGAAAGCTTTGTGCTGCCTTGGTGGGCATTGACGGTGGAGCTTTGTTCCTCTCTTGAATTCCAGTACTCGAGTTCTCACAAGAATGGATGAAAGTGAAAATAACTCATCATCCTTTGTTCACACTCTCATTTCACAAGTATTTATTGTATGTACTAGTCCTGTAAGTAGAGATTTTCCTAGAAGTAGTGTGGATGAAATTCTTCCATGTGCACTTGCTTATTAAGTCAAAGGGCGGGCTTCCCTGGTGGTCCAGTGGGTAAGGACACCGCCTTGCAGTGCAAGGGGCACCGGTTTGATCCCTGGCCTGGGAAGATCCCACGTGCCGCGGAGCGGCTGGATCGATGTGTCCATTGACCGAGCCGGAGCTCTGGAGCACATGTGCCCAGAGCCGGTGCTCTGCGACAACAGAGGCCACCGCGATGGGAGGCCCACACAGGCCAGAGAATAAAGATGGATGAAACTAGACAAATGAAAGACCAGTGGAAGTGGCCTGCTCACCCCCTCCCTCCTCACCCCTGCAAAAATAAATAAATGTTTTTTTTTAAAAAAAAGTCAAAGGGCATGGAGAAGTCATAAATACGGAAGGGTTATTGGATGTGACTGCCACACATGAGTGTCTGTAGCTGAGCTAGCCAAAAAGACTGGCCTGTAGGCACATGTGGCTAGTTCTCTTTAAATTATCTGTAATGAAATGCAGTTAAAAACTCAGTTCTCCAATCCCATTAGCCACACTTAATTGTTCGGTGGCCACATCGAATGTGTGGCTACCATACTGGATACTGAAAGTCCTGGGCAGAGCATTTCCATCCTTGCAGAAAGTTCCATTGAACAGCATCAACCTCAAGAGAAAGGAAGGAGAAGAGTAATATTGGCTGAGTCTTGAGTACCACCAACGATGAAGAGTTGGAAGTAGAAAATGGAGTCATTCAGGAGGCAAAAGAGGAGATGGAGAAGCTGAAAAGAGAAATAGGATAAAGTGGAGTCAGGAAAGCTAGGAGTGGGGGAATATCCAAGACTCAAGTGCGCTTCTTAACGTCAGGTGTTGGCAAACATCTTTTGAACTTAAGAGTTAAAAATGCTGTCTGGGTTTGATAAATGGGAGGAAAGCTTTGTGCTGCCTTGGTGGGCATTGACGGTGGAGCTGGTTTATCACAGGCACTGAGCTGGGCAGCGGAGGGCCCCACTGCGGCTCCCGAGTCCCGTGAGGCAAGCAGCACACTGTTCATTTTTGAGAACCCGACTTACCACTAGCTTTACCAGTGGGGATGGCTGCAGGCCTCCTGACTAGCCTGCTGCCTTAGTGACCCTTTCTGAGCTGTTGGCCTTGAACATCTCCGAAACCATTCTGGGAGCAGTGAAGGGCTCGCAGCTCTAGGGGAGCAGTCCTATTTAATTCAAAAGTTATAACTGAGTTTGATAATGAGAGTAAAAGATTGTGTCTGTGACCTTTGTCAAATGTGTAAGTCATCATTAATGAGAACTGAATGGCAGGTGAGGGAGGACCAGGCAGCATGGCAGAGAATATTAAGCCTCGAGGGCCATAAAGAGCCCGAGCAAGGGGCCTTTGAGTGCACTTAAATGAGCCCTCTGGTGTTCTTTCCAGCACACTTAACCTGATTGTGCAGAAAGGAACATACATACGCACGTTCAGGATTTTGACCCAGTGTCTGAGAGTGTGTCCAGACATGTGTTCTTAGAAGCTGGAAGAAAACTGAGCTCTCACGTTGACCTGTCCTTGTTCCGTTGTCCCAGATTTTCCTTGTAGCTTTCTAAGCACCCTTTACCATAGACTGTGAGAGGGCTGGGGTTCACACAGTTTAGATGTGGGTTCAAATCCACCTTTGCTGTTGACTCAACAACTCGGTGCTGAAGTCGCTCGGAGGCATGCTGGAGGCCTTGACAGTGCTTGCTTGTGGCAAACGTGTGAGGGGAACTGAATGTCAGTAACTTTGATCTGCGTTAACGTGCCTTCTTTAAGATTTCTGGCACAAGCATCTCTAAGGTTAATAATGGTGGCTGAGGTAGGCAGAGTTTCAGGGACCAGACTATTCCTTTAATTATAACCTGCATGTCCCCACTTCCGCTCACCCACCTTCACATGCTCCAACAAGGCATGCAGAGTACCTAGCTCCTCCTGGCACAGAGCGATCTTTTGAACTTAAGAGTTAAAAATGCTGTCTGGGTTTGATAAATGGGAGGAAAGCTTTGTGCTGCCTTGGTGGGCATTGACGGTGGAGCTGGTTTATCACAGGCACTGAGCTGGGCAGCGGAGGGCCCCACTGCGGCTCCCGAGTCCCGTGAGGCAAGCAGCACACTGTTCATTTTTGAGAACCCGACTTACCACTAGCTTTACCAGTGGGGATGGCTGCAGGCCTCCTGACTAGCCTGCTGCCTTAGTGACCCTTTCTGAGCTGTTGGCCTTGAACATCTCCGAAACCATTCTGGGAGCAGTGAAGGGCTCGCAGCTCTAGGGGAGCAGTCCTATTTAATTCAAAAGTTATAACTGAGTTTGATAATGAGAGTAAAAGATTGTGTCTGTGACCTTTGTCAAATGTGTAAGTCATCATTAATGAGAACTGAATGGCAGGTGAGGGAGGACCAGGCAGCATGGCAGAGAATATTAAGCCTCGAGGGCCATAAAGAGCCCGAGCAAGGGGCCTTTGAGTGCACTTAAATGAGCCCTCTGGTGTTCTTTCCAGCACACTTAACCTGATTGTGCAGAAAGGAACATACATACGCACGTTCAGGATTTTGACCCAGTGTCTGAGAGTGTGTCCAGACATGTGTTCTTAGAAGCTGGAAGAAAACTGAGCTCTCACGTTGACCTGTCCTTGTTCCGTTGTCCCAGATTTTCCTTGTAGCTTTCTAAGCACCCTTTACCATAGACTGTGAGAGGGCTGGGGTTCACACAGTTTAGATATGGGTTCAAATCCACCTTTGCTGTTGACTCAACAACTCGGTGCTGAAGTCGCTCGGAGGCATGCTGGAGGCCTTGACAGTGCTTGCTTGTGGCAAACGTGTGAGGGGAACTGAATGTCAGTAACTTTGATCTGCGTTAACGTGCCTTCTTTAAGATTTCTGGCACAAGCATCTCTAAGGTTAATAATGGTGGCTGAGGTAGGCAGAGTTTCAGGGACCAGACTATTCCTTTAATTATAACCTGCATGTCCCCACTTCCGCTCACCCACCTTCACATGCTCCAACAAGGCATGCAGAGTACCTAGTCCAGCTCCTCCTGGCACAGAGCGAGGATTCATCAAAAGCTAGGTTTACTCAGGACACAACTGTGCTAATCACTGTCAGGAGTAGAGAAGAGGGGGAGTACAGGGCCCTGCCCTTCAGAATCATGGGAACAATTGCCATTTTTTGAAGTCATGTTAGATTTCAGGGCTTCCCTTGTAGGTCAGCTGGTTAAAAAAAAAAACACCTGCAATGCTGGAGACCCCGGTTTGATTCCTGGGTCAGGAAGATCCCCTGGAGAAGGGATAGGCTACCCACTCCAGCATTCTTTTTTTTTAAACATTTATTTTATTTATTTATCTTTTTGAGGGTGTGGGGTGGGGAGGGAGGGGGATGGGCGGGCCACTTCTATTGGTCTTTCATTTGTCTGTTTTCATCCGTCTTTGTTCTTTGGCTCCTGTGGGCCTCCCATCGCTGTGGCGTCTGTCGCTGCAGAGCACCGGCTCTGGGCGCATGTGCTCCAGAGCTCCGGCTCAGTAATTGGACACATCGGTCCAGCCGCTCCACGGCACGTGGGATCTTCCCAGGCCAGGGATCAAACCAGCGCCCCTTGCAGTGCAAGGCGGTGTCCTTACCCGCTGGACCACCAGGGGAAGCCCTCCAGTATTCTTGCCTGGAGAATTCTGTGGCTCGTCCATGGGGCACAAAGAGTCGAACACGACTGAGCGACTTTCACTTTTCGATTTCAGATGCTGTACTAGAATCATCTCCCCTTAGCCTCCTGACAAGCCTGCAGAGCTCCAATTTACAGAGGGAGAACTGAAGTTTAGAGAGATGGCATAAGCTCCAAGTCACACAGCTCCCAACTGGTGGAGTCCGTTCAGGCCTCTTGACTCTGGCGGCTGCACCCTTTCCCCTTATACACTCAAGAAGTAGGACAAAGGAGTCAATCAGGAGGCCAGGATCAGGCCCCAGCGTGAGGTCAGCAAGGCTGCAGAGAGCAGGGTGAAAGGGCATCCTGTTCTGGTGACCCAAGGCTTGGGATCAGTGAGCTAGGCCTTTGTTACCACTCCACACGCTTTCTTTCTCCTGAGCCCATATTAGAGCTTCATTCTCCCTTTGTTCGCTGCTCCAGAGAACCAGGTGATGAGAACAGCATCCTTGAGGTGTCTGCGGGAGCCAGGCCTTGCTTTGCTTACTATTAATAGCTCCCTCTCAGCCAGATGCCATAAACGGCATTTTACAGTGGAGGTGACCAGTTTGAAATAAGCCCTAAGGAGCTGTCAGGGTGCCAGTATTCCCTTGGTGTTTGCAGTGTTCCCAATCTATTACAGAAACTTAGGCCTGTTGAGATTTGAAGTAAAAGTGGTTTCATCTGTTTCATGACGTCATCCCAAGTCCTTAGTTTGGATGCCTACGGTTAAGCAGAAATTTGCTTCTTTACCCACGAATCAGAAACCAACAATGACTTTGACCAACCTGCAATGAAAACTGAGTGCAGGCTGTATGTGAGTAAACGTGGCCACCCTCATTAAGGAAGGGCTACAGTTTGCTCTTGGCTCTGGGTTGGTCTTCAAGAGTTAATGTGCAGCCAGAGACCAGCCTGCTGTTCCTGAAAACCTGGCCTGTGCGCACAGTTGTATTGAAGTGAAATAGGTGCACTCTCCCAAGATGATTAAAGAGGGAGGGGGCCTCAATTTATTCACATGAGCTGCTTTCATTATTTTCCATTAGTATATAGCCAAATCATTGATTGTGCATCTATTATTTACTTAGCATAAATGAAATGACTGTTCCAGAAGATAAAATGCATATATTGATTTTGGCTGTGTCCTTTAAGAAGGATAAATTATTTTACTTCAGAGAGTTTTTGTAATCAAAATTTGCTATAAAGCAAAAAGAGCTGTGGGACCACAATGCTGCAGGCTTAAGGAGGGAGCACGTGATACGCCAAGGGATTTGCATTTCCTGTGTGAGAGGAGGGTAAGGCCCATTCACCGCAACCTTTCCATGTTGATGACTGAAAAGGGAGGGTCTGAGACCAGAAGAGCTGAGTTGAGAGCCTGGGCACTAAGACCCGAGAGCTCTGTTCACCTGTCCATTCAGGGGCCCAGAGGCTGGCCTCTGGGCTATTTCCCATGGCTGTGTCTGGGAAAGACTGCGGTAAGGGGCTTCTGGAACTCTCACCCTCTCCCTTGTCTGAAGAAGGCTTTGTGAGCCCAGGGCAGGCCCCTTCTCTTCGGAGCTATCTCCACCCACTGGGGAGGACCAGCTGGCTGAGGCCCTCCAGGCGCTGATGGGAGGAGGAAGCATTCTGATGGCATTGCTTTGGCATTGCTTTGGATTCTCCTGCCTTGGCTCCTGCCTTTCCACCTGGACTGGGAGGAGCAGGCGCAGCTTCCTGATTCCTCCCCAGAAATGCTCAGTGATGCGTTTGCCGGGGCCGCACAGGGGCTGGCAGTATGGCCCGCTGGGGTCTAACTCTCCTGGGTTCCAGGCTCGCCCGACGACTGCTTTTTAGATATGTGGTTCTGGGACGAGTCCATCAACCTTGCCTTTCGTCATGCCAGAAGTGGGCGGATAACCGTACTAACTTCACAGCTTTGCCAAATGCAATGAGCACACCTGGGTAAAGTAGTTCTCACAGAGCCTGGCAGAGAGCTGGTCCTCAGTCAGCTTTCTCTGCTCCCTTCCCCTTTTCTGTCTTCTCCAGCTTCCACATCTCCTCGCCTACCCTGCACTGCAGTCTGAGTCTTTCCTGATCAGGGGTCACGTGTTTGGCGCTTCCTGGTGGCCTCTGGCCTCCATTCCTTTGCCTCTTTTGACTCACACTCGTCTCTCGGCACAGAGAGTAGAGTAGCTAGCTCTTTCTTCCAGTGCTTGTCTGGCATTTTAATGATGACTGAAAAAAATCACAAGACAGTTATTTTTAGATTTTCTCAGAAACACAGTGAGGTGCCACACTGGATTGAAATTCACCTCTCCGTGTATCTCCAACACTGACTACCTTAAGCGAGTGGCAAGCAGCTTGGGAAAATATCCAGTGACACACAGGGTAGGCGAGGCACCAAGGCTGGGGGAAGGGGTGAGGCGAGGGGAAGTGTTGGCAGGGGGAGCCTGAGGGAGCCGCGATCCACATACAGAGAAGGTATTGCAACCTGGCACTCAAAAAGCCATGATGTCACACTTGGTCCTGCAGGAGCATGTGACGAGGTGCCATGCCAGAAAGTGCCACACAGGCTTGTTTCTCCTGGCTTCTCTGCCTTGCCCCCATCCACCCCCTGCTCCCGGCTCCTGTTATAGGCCGCTCATCACACCGCATTATTCGAATTCAGGCAGAGGGAGCTGACTGCAGGTTATGGTGCCCAAGGAAGACTTCATGGGTGACAGGGGCTTTTTTCAGCCTAGAAGTAGATACAGGATTGGCATTAGACAAAGGGAAGGAAGGATGGAATTAGACAAAGGGAAGGAGGGCATTCCAGATGGCGTCTACAGTGGGAACACAGGCCTCGAGCCAGAAATCTGCATGGCACGTTGCCCCAAGGTGGTGGGGAGGAGGCATGCGGAGGAGGGGGCACTCGAACGGGAAGTGTGCGACCCACGCTGAGTGTTGCGATGGTGTAATTATCCCCCGAGCAGCCTGGCATTCGTGGGCACTGCGCTCTGCTAAAGGGCCGGGATGGAAGGTAGGGGTGTGGACATCAGCCAAAAGAAAGAAATCCTATCAACTTTGCCAGGGCTCCCCACCCCAGTTACAAACATATGGCCCTGGCAAGGCTGCTTGGTTGATTTGGACCCACTCCTTGTCCTACCCTTGCTGTTCATTGTTAGGGAGAAAGGAAAGGGGCAGCTGTCCTGCCCGAAGGAGCAATCATTAGCTAATGCTGCCATCTCCAGGAGCTTGCTTGCTAAGGGCCAGCAGCCGGCAGCCAGCTCAGACTCTGCTGGCAGGGGCAGGCTCCACCCCATCCCCATTCCAGCCTCCGCCCTGCGCTTCACCATCCTGAGGGAGGAGCTGCTCAGGGCTCCAGGGGTCTCTGACTGCCGGCTGCCATCTCTTTTCTCTGGCCTGACAGGGATACATAGCAAGGGTTGTCATCTGAAGGATGACGTTTGTACTAGTCTGGGCTGCCGAAACAAAGCACCACAGAATGCATGACTTAAACTGTAGAAATTTATTTTCTCACAGTTTTCAAGTCTAGGGTCAGGGTGTCAGCAGGGATGGTTTCCTCAGAGATCTCTCTCCTTGGCTCGCAGATGGCCACCTTCTACCTGTGTCCACACCTGGACTTTCCTGTGTGTGTGTACATCTCTGGTTCTCTCTGTGTGTCCACATCTCCACTTCTTCTGTGGACACCTTTCTGTGTGGACTATCGTTTAGTCGCTCAGTCGTGTCTGACTCTGTGACCCTATGGACTGTAGCCCGCCAGGCTCCTCTCTGTCCATGGGTTTCTCCAGCCGAGAATACTGGAGTGGGTTGCAATGATCTCCTCCAGGGGATCCTTGTGGCCCGGGGATTGAGCCCACTTCTCTTGCATCTCCTGCACTGGCGGGTAGATTCTTTACCACTGAGCCACCTGGGAAGCCCATCCGCACTAACGCTTTCTTTTACCTTCCTGTAAAAGCCCTATCTCCAAATACGGTCACATTTTGATGTGCTGAGGCAATTAAGACTTCGACCTATGAATCTGGGGTATAAATTCAACCCCCATATACTCCTCATACAGTGAGGACTTTGGGTAAGCTCTTTCCTTCTCTGGACCTTTGTGATAAATGAGTTAAGATCTAGCAGTTTAGAAATCTTGTCCACGGATAAGTGATTCTATGAAGTATGGGTACGTTTTTCAGAAATATGAATTCGTGATGACTCGCTAACAAATGGATTTTCCCTGTCCAGACTGATTCCTTATTCTGAGAGCAAACTAATATAACAGTTTCATTATAGAGTTGAACTTGATATATATGTTCATTAAGTTGTTTATTAAATAACTATGTTTGAGTGCCTTATACATGCCAGGTGCTATGCTAAAGGCAAAAGCCTGAATCTATTAGATCGTGTTTTCTAACTAGCTCTGCTGTATTCCATAAGAAATTGTTGGACCCTGAGGTATAAGTCAGAACCAATATTGGGTTTCAACATCTTTCTGCCTTTAACAATGAGTATGTACATGTGCTCTTAAGGTTTTACTTTTCCAAACATCGTTCTCTATGTATTCTTTCACTGACTTGTGTGTAGCACAAATATCGGGTTGGCCAAAAAGTGTGTTCGGGTTTTCCATACCATCTTAGGGAGAAAGCAGAACAAGTTTGGGGGGCCAGCCCATTTTAAATATCCTCAGTGTGCCAGGCAGTGTGCTAGGTGCTGGCGATACTGTGCTGAAGGAAACCAGCAAGGTTATAGCCCCCGTAGAGCTGACCGTCTCACGTGGATCGGAGGCTGTTTTGTCTGGTTCATGAAATGTGATGAGTATATATAGTAGAAAATACGTTGGGAGTTGTCCAGACCAAACCCAAACTCGGTGATTCACTAGAAGGACTCACAGGGTTTAGCATACCCTGTGAGCTCAGAGCTGTGATTTATTACAGCAAAGGGAAACACCGTGAAGCCAGCTTGAAGATAAGGCCCATGGGGAGAAATCTGAAGGAAACCAGGCCCAAGCCACCAAGAGTCCTTTCCAAGAGGACATGTTTGTTTCCCCCAGCAACAAGCAGGACAACACAGGTGAAAGGTTGTCTATCTGGGAAGCTCATCAGGGACCCAGGGTTTCTATTGAGGCCTGGTCACACAGGCACCATAGGCCTGATATATGCCAGTATTCCAGAGAGCCAGAAGGACAACGGATAGGTATTCAGCAGGATCCCCCTTGTTCTTACAGAATTGTTTAAGTGCACTGAGTCACATTTCTCATTTTGTGCAAGTTTTGTATCAGTTTAAGGAACTGTTTGCCAGTCTAGTTCCAGACACTAGCCAAGGGGCCAACTGTGCAAGCGGGCCTTTCTAAGAACAGCAGTGTCAAGGGAGCTAAGCTGATGAAGTAGTGTGTGTGTGTGCACGCACATGTGTGCGGTGGGATGGGGGGAGAACCAAGGGGTTAATTTTCTGGAAAGGATCATTCCAACTGACTGAAGGCAAAGGAGAAGGAGTCAGACAGGAGTGGACTGTCTTGTATCCATTCATTCATTCAGAACAATATTTCTTGACGGCCTACCAAGTGCCAGGTGTTTTGTAAGGTACTGAGTACACACAGGGAACCAAGCAAATGTTCCTGCCTTCCCAGATCCTCCGTTTTAATGCCTCTTATCTACATATCCTGGATTACACCACATCCATTTTACTGGACATTTTCTCTCTAGTTTTAAGCAGACCGTGAGCATCTAAATCTATTCCTCCTGCTCCTTCTCTCGAAGAAACACAGGAAGGTACCGTCTATCCAAAATTCCAGCTAGTCCTATGTGTAAGTAGCCTGTGAGTTAGTAGGACGTCCTTAGTAAATGGTGATAAAATAACTTTTTAAGCGGGATCCAGTTGTTTACTGCTATGATCCGAGACTTTGGCATTATTTCAGTTGTGAGTCTTGGATGGAAGCCATTTATGCCTTGGCAGCATGGTTTTGTCAGTGGTGGTGGTAATGGTGAAGCTAACAAGAGGGAGGGGTCATCTGTTAGTTAGTCAGAGAGCAGCAAGACTCAGCCAGTCTGGAACGCATTCAACGGCTTTAGTCAAACAAAAGAGCAGAGTTAGAAATCAAGTGTCTGATCAGTGTTGATTAAGTTAACAAGAATACCGCTACCTAGAAGTATCCCTACTGTCTAGGCCAGCCAGCCAGCCACCTCAATCCTGTCACCCTATGGGGTCACTGAGAGTGACCCTCAGCTCACCTTGAGACATACTGTGAAAGACAAATTTACTGTCATAGAGTTGAGTCTTAGAATCAAATATTGTTCAGATTTGGCCACAAAACTGGAAAGCTCAGGATGGTTATAGGATTGATCATCTCATCTCACCAGTTTCAGAAATCTTATGATGTAGCATTGTTGATTCTTAGCTGAATTAGGCTCTCTTGAAGATCTCCTATGCTGACAGGGCAGATGCTGGATAAGTCAGACACATCCTGAGCTAAAAATTCAAAGCATGCCTCATAGCCATCCAAAGGGAAACCGCTTCTGCAACTGTGACTTCATATCTATCAATAAAATAAATTCTTACATATTTGCTGTATTCTTCTATGAGAGTTAAAACTGGAGTACCTCACAGGGCCTTCTTTTTTGTGGTCGGTGGCCACAGGACTCAGAGACAGGGAAGAAATAATGCCCCAGATAAGGAAAGCTTGACCTAGCATTTAACTTTTCAAAAAGACAAAAACTGGAGATATGCTGACATACAGGCTGGATTCCTTAGTGCCTAGAACAGTGCTTAGAATCCAGAATGCTCTCAAATATCTGATGAATGGCTGAGGCAATGGATGGATACACCGTGTAACAGCAAAGTAGTTCTGAGGGGATGTGGGAAACTTGAAGTGAACTTGTAATGGGGTCAGTCATCTGGGTACGAATTTCTAATTGTCAAATTCTTTTCGTGTTTCAACTGGAAAAAAAAATCATCATCAATAAAAATGAGTAATGGAAGGTGCTGATTCAAATATACATACCTCTGACTTTTTTTCCTGACAATGAGAAATAGCCTCTGAGGATAAATGTCTTGAAAATAAATTGGTCACAAAATGGTATTTTAAATTAAATCCATGGTCTGTGCTTTGGTCCAAACAATACAAAGGATGTGTGTACCTCAAAGTGGCATAAAATAGAGAGACTCAGGAACATGAGCTCAGGAGACAGACAGTGGTATGTGTAAACTCTGTGAGGTCAGGGCTAGGGAGGTTTTGTTCATCCCTGTCTGTACACCTGGTCATCGACATACCTCCTGATCACATACCTCTACCTGAGTGCACAACTTATGCACAATTATGTGTATATATGTATGTGTGTGTATAACATATATATCTATATCTTTACTAATATATTTAAATTATATTCTAAAATAAACATAAGCATACAAATTTAAAAAAAATGAGTGAAATAAGTGTAATTGAAGTGCCAGTATGTTCTTTCCACAGCTGATTGGTTTGCCCATTCCTGAGACTCACGTATCTTCCTTCAGAGTGTGGTCCATCATAGATGCTCAGTTCTTTTATTTATCTGATGATGGGTGGATTTGGCTGTGCCGGGTCTTGGCTGTGGCATGCAGGTCTAGCTCCCGGATCGAGCCTTGGCCTCCTGCGTTGGGAGGTCAGCGTCTTAGTCCCTGGACCAGCACAGAAGTCCTTCAGTTCTTTTTAAAAATATTTGTTGAATTATTAAATGTGTTCAAGTCTAAGTTCTCCTACCGCCTGTGTGAACCTGAGCAGGTTCGAGTTTCCATATACAGGGCTTTTGTCTTGTCATCTATAAAACAGAATAAGTTAATAATGGCTGTGTTGTGAGGTAATCATGACTAGGAATGTAGTAAGTGTAAATAATGACTGCTGTGTTGCTGCCACTGCTGCTGACGACAGTGGCAAACGCTGCTCACTGCCCCCTTCTCAGAGGAAAGGAGTTAGGCTCCTCCCTTAGCACACGACTACTTCGGACCATGGACACCCTTCACATACTCCACTTGATAGGATGCATGATGTAATAGGGTTCGATGTAGGATCTGTTTCTACTGGAAAATGCTGTTGCTGCTTGGGGACGTCATTTCCTGCTAATGGATTTACAGAAAAGTGAAAAGGGAGGAGGTGGTTACTCTCTTTAAGCACATCTCCAGAAGGGATGCCTTTCAACAGTGTAAGTCACTAAAACAAAATAAAAGCTGCTAGCAGAAAGGTTTCATCCCCAGCCTTCTCCTGGTCTCCTAGGGCATCATATCTTACCACCTCTTATCTACCCTACCCCCCAGGACTGCAATTACCCGTCTCTTTGCTCTTTGCTCCAGAGTCTATCTCCAGTTCAGGGCCCTCTTCTGTATCCTGGACCTACTCATTCCAGAGCGACTCCATCGCCCCTCATGCATATTCAAAACTGAATTCATGCATACATGCATGTGCACACAAAACAGCTGGCAAAGAATCAGGAAATGCTTGGCTTGTAATGCCGGGTGTCCCTCACTTTGTGAAGGATGTTGAGCAAGTTTAGTTTCCTCACCTGTAGAAACAGAGTATTGGGAAAATGAACTCCAAGATTCCCTCTCTCTTCTTTTTACTGTGACTTGCTGCTTATGGGACCTTAGTTCCCCAACCAGGGATTGAACCTGGACCCTCCGCAGTGAAAGCATAGAGTCCTAGTCACGGGGCTGCCAGGGAGGTCCCCCAAGGTTCGCTGTCTTGATAAACAGCAACACCCTAACCATCCAGTGGCCCAGGCAGAAAGCCTAGAGTCCGCTTGGATGCCAGCCTTTTACCGTACCTTCCATCCGGTCCAGCTCCTGTCCGTAACCACATTCTGTGAAGTCGGCATCCCCAGCGGCTTGAAGTCTGCTTTTTCCCTGTTCAGTGTCATTGCCTTTATTTAGGCTCTTGACACTGCTCCTGCGATAACTGACATCCTCTCAGAGGTCATCGTCTGCCTCTTGTCTCCTACTTGCCACACAAGTCTTCACGCTGCAGCCGCTGAGCGCTTTCCAAAATGCCAACTGGGACAGGCCTCTCCCTCACTTAAAGTGCTGGCATATCCCCCCACCCCCCGGGGAAAGCAGGATTGTAGCAAACCTTTCTGTGGTCCACGAGGTGCCACATGATCCGGCCTACTAACAACTTTCACAACTTCATGTCTCATCCCACTCCTGCAGATCCGTGCGCCAGGCTTTCCAAACTGGATGCGTTTCTCAACTGCTGTCATTGACTCAAGCCTGTATGTCTTTGTACTCGTTCCCTCTACCGGGGATACTTAGCCTCACGCCCTTTCCCACCCCGTCCCAGCGCTCTTGACTAATGGCCACTGGCTTCAAGACTCAGCTGCCACCGCTGCTCTGAGAAAGGCTTCCCTGACTACCCCCAGGGCTGAGTTTGGTAGATGCCCCACTCTGTGCTTTCATAATGCCCCGTGCCACAGCCCTGTCATTACACCCTTACACCATGTAAGGTAATTACATGTGTGTTGGCTGCATTCTCCTGGGAGCTGAGAGCTCCTTTAGCGTAGGGACTTTGTATGATCCTCTGGGTTCTGCCTCTTTCTAGAACAGCTACTATTTTCGCCGGATTGTATCCTGTTTCTGCTTCAAGTTTCAAGTTCATATCTCCTTTTCCGGCTGACTTCAACCTTCCAAACTCCAACCACCATGTCTAACATGCCTGCTCTGTAACCTCGAACTTCTCCTCTGCTTTTTCAAGGTTTATTTCTCTGTCTTGTCCACTATATGCAGAAGCTCTTGAAGGAAGGGAGTAGATTTTATTCAACATGGTGTTTCCCGCCCCAGCCACCTGTTACAGTTAAGCACAGAGTCGGGGACAGACTGCTCATTCATTAAACACTGGCTGATTTCACTTCGCATTAGGAATATTGCGAGTTTGTCTCATATCTATTTCGTTAAAATGGCATTCCTGTTTTTAAACCACTCCTGGTTGCATCTTTTCCAAGCATTATACAGTTTTACAAACTTGGACTATTTTGTCCTCTAGGTGGGGCTGTTTGGAAAAGAAATGCAAAGTTATATATGCTTTAAAAGAAAGCTGTACTGCATTAGTCAGCTAGGGCTGATATAGCAAAATACCAGAAACAGGGTGACTTAAACACCGGAAATTTCTTTTCTCAAAGTTCTAGGGACTAGAAGTCTAAGGTCAAGGTACTCTAAGGGTTAGCTTGTGGTAAAGCCTCTTTCCCTGCCTTGTGGATGGCTGCCTTGTCACAGTGCCCTTACATAGTCTTGGGTGGGGGCGGGGGAGTGGGAAAGAGAGAGGAAGAGATTTTCTGAGCGCTCTAGTATCTCTTCCTGTTCTTAGGAGGATTCCAGTGCTTCCAGATTAGGACCCTACCCTTGTGATGCATTTAACCTTAATTACCTCCCTAAAGGCCCTATACCCAAATCAGGGGCTAGGGCTTCCACCTATGAATTCTGGGGGGCACCCAGTTCAGTCCCTAATGAGTACCACATCCTGAGGTTATCAGCACTTTGTGCCTTTCCATGAAATGCTCTATTTATATATTGTCTTGGAACAAAAGCAGAAGGGTTGGTTGTAACCCCAACCTATGATGAAATTTCCTGAGTCTCTGCTCCCTTATGTGTCAAAGGAGGGGTCTTCCGGTGTGGGAGAAGTGTGGAGGCAGGTGAGCCCGCAGGCAATCCTTGGGCTGGCGAAATGATATTTGAGTTCTTTTCCTTCTCCAGCTTCATTACCTCAGAAGGCTGGAATCACTGTGCCCACAGCTCCACTCCTTCTAGGTCAAGTGAACTGCCTCCTTCAAGGGCTTTCATTTGGCGGGTCCACAACAGAGCTTCCAACTATATGCAGAAGCTCTTGAAGGAAGGGAGTAGATTTTATTCAACATGGTGTTTCCCCAGCCACCTGTTACAGTTAAGCACAGAGTCGGGGACAGACTGCTCATTCATTAAACACTGGCTGATTTCACTTCGCATTAGGAATATTGCGAGTTTGTCTCATATCTATTTCGTTAAAATGGCATTCCTGTTTTTAAACCACTCCTGGTTGCATCTTTTCCAAGCATTATACAGTTTTACAAACTTGGACTATTTTGTCCTCTAGGTGGGGCTGTTTGGAAAAGAAATGCAAAGTTATATATGCTTTAAAAGAAAGCTGTACTGCATTAGTCAGCTAGGGCTGATATAGCAAAATACCAGAAACAGGGTGACTTAAACACCGGAAATTTCTTTTCTCAAAGTTCTAGGGACTAGAAGTCTAAGGTCAAGGTACTCTAAGGGTTAGCTTGTGGTAAAGCCTTTTTCCCCTGCCTTGTGGATGGCTGCCTTGTCACAGTGCCCTTACATAGTCTTGGGTGGGGGCGGGGGAGTGGGAAAGAGAGAGGAAGAGATTTTCTGAGCGCTCTAGTATCTCTTCCTGTTCTTAGGAGGATTCCAGTGCTTCCAGATTAGGACCCTACCCTTGTGATGCATTTAACCTTAATTACCTCCCTAAAGGCCCTATACCCAAATCAGGGGCTAGGGCTTCCACCTATGAATTCTGGGGGGCACCCAGTTCAGTCCCTAATGAGTACCACATCCTGAGGTTATCAGCACTTTGTGCCTTTCCATGAAATGCTCTATTTATATATTGTCTTGGAACAAAAGCAGAAGGGTTGGTTGTAACCCCAACCTATGATGAAATTTCCTGAGTCTCTGCTCCCTTATGTGTCAAAGGAGGGGTCTTCCGGTGTGGGAGAAGTGTGGAGGCAGGTGAGCCCGCAGGCAATCCTTGGGCTGGCGAAATGATATTTGAGTTCTTTTCCTTCTCCAGCGCTTCATTACCTCAGAAGGCTGGAATCACTGTGGCCGGCCCACAAGCTCCACTCCTTCTAGGTCAAGTGAACTGCCTCCTTCAAGGGCTTTCATTTGGCGGGGTACCAGGTTTCCAAAACTGTCTTCAGCCAGCCCTTGCTTGGAAATCAGGAACTCCAGAAGTAGCGGAGGCAGCGGCATCCATCACAGCTCTCTGACCTCTTGATTCTGGGGTCATCTGACACACAGGTGGAGAATGCAATGCCCCCAAGGATCAGGACCCTTGGAGCCACTCCCAGGGCTCCCTGAGCGACTCCACCGAGCTAAAGAGGTTCTTCTTGCCCGAGGAGACCTCCGCTCGGCATGTCCTCAGTGTTTTTCACTAAACACTAGTATTAAGGGACATTAGTAGTCATTGTGGGAGATAAAGGATTCTGGGGGCAAATTAGTATGTTTAACCCAGAGTTTCTCACAGATAATAGGTTTCTTTCCTTCTTAAAAATATTTTTAATTTATTTATTTTTGGCTATTCTGGGTTCTCACTGCTGCCACAGGCTCTTCTCTAGTTGCAGGGAGTGGGGGCTACTCTCTAGCTGAGGTGAACAGACTTCTTGTGGCAGTTACTTCTCTTGTTGTGGAACTCAGGCTCTAGGGCACACTGGCTTCAGTAGTTACGACACATGGGCTCCATAGTTGCGGCTCCGAGGCTCTAGAGCACAGGCTCCATAGTTGTGGCTCACAGACTTCCTTGCTCTGCAGCATGTGGGATCTTCCCAGATTGGGGATCGAACTCATGTCTCCTGCATTGGCAGGCGAGCTCTTTACCACTGAGCTACCAGGGAAGCCCAATAGGTTTCTTTATTGTATGCTTTATGAGAAACTTCAGCCATCCCAATGTATAATACAAATCTCCAAGAGCAGGGCGTGGCCAACAGCCTTTTCCAAAGTAACTGATCACGAGGCCTTTTCAGTCGGAGAATCTTGATCTTGATTAGTGCTCCCGAAGACTCACTCTTAGGAATGCCAACTCTGGGAGAATCATGTAAAAAGCCATGCAGAAGGCACACCTTGATCCAAATAATGTTGTTCAGTTGCTCAATTTTTTTTGTCTGACTCCCCCTTGCCCCCCCATTTCTCAAACTCATGGACTGCAGCCACACCCCAGGCCCCTTCCTGCCACTTTCTCAGCCAGTCTCCTGGGCTTCCATTTGGCGGGTACCAGGTTTCCAAAACTGTCTTCAGCCAGCCCTTGCTTGGAAATCAGGAACTCCAGAAGTAGCGGAGGCAGCGGCATCCATCACAGCTCTCTGACCTCTTGATTCTGGGGTCATCTGACACACAGGTGGAGAATGCAATGCCCCCAAGGATCAGGACCCTTGGAGCCACTCCCAGGGCTCCCTGAGCGACTCCACCGAGCTAAAGAGGTTCTTCTTGCCCGAGGAGACCTCCGCTCGGCATGTCCTCAGTGTTTTTCACTAAACACTAGTATTAAGGGACATTAGTAGTCATTGTGGGAGATAAAGGATTCTGGGGGCAAATTAGTATGTTTAACCCAGAGTTTCTCACAGATAATAGGTTTCTTTCCTTCTTAAAAATATTTTTAATTTATTTATTTTTGGCTATTCTGGGTTCTCACTGCTGCCACAGGCTCTTCTCTAGTTGCAGGGAGTGGGGGCTACTCTCTAGCTGAGGTGAACAGACTTCTTGTGGCAGTTACTTCTCTTGTTGTGGAACTCAGGCTCTAGGGCACACTGGCTTCAGTAGTTACGACACATGGGCTCCATAGTTGCGGCTCCGAGGCTCTAGAGCACAGGCTCCATAGTTGTGGCTCACAGACTTCCTTGCTCTGCAGCATGTGGGATCTTCCCAGATTGGGGATCGAACTCATGTCTCCTGCATTGGCAGGCGAGCTCTTTACCACTGAGCTACCAGGGAAGCCCAATAGGTTTCTTTATTGTATGCTTTATGAGAAACTTCAGCCATCCCAATGTATAATACAAATCTCCAAGAGCAGGGCGTGGCCAACAGCCTTTTCCAAAGTAACTGATCACGAGGCCTTTTCAGTCGGAGAATCTTGATCTTGATTAGTGCTCCCGAAGACTCACTCTTAGGAATGCCAACTCTGGGAGAATCATGTAAAAAGCCATGCAGAAGGCACACCTTGATCCAAATAATGTTGTTCAGTTGCTGAATTGTGTCTGACTCTTTGCAATGCCATGGACTGCAGCACACCAGGCTTCCCTGCCCTTCACCATCTCCTGGGACTTGCTCAAACTCATGACCATTGACTCAGTGATGCCAGCCAATCATCTCACCCTCAGTTGCCCTCTTCTCCTCCCGCCCTCAGTCTTTCCTCTAGGCCTAACCCTGCTGTCTCGCTCTCCACATGGGCTTCCAGCAATGCCAAATCCTCTTGTCCTCCCATCCTGCCTGGGTCTTTGCCTGTCCACCTGTCTCTTTCTTGGCTGGCTTAGAAATCCCATAGGATTCTGCTGCCAGCCTTCTTTTCAGGCTCCGTGCTTTCCAGTAAGAATTGGCAGGTGTGCAGACCGGGCCCTCTGGACCAAGAGAGCCTGGCTTGTTCTCAACTCTCCCTGTGCAGTTTAGACTCCGCCCTGGTCAGGAGGGATACAGACTGCTGATATCATCAGATGCCTTTCAAATAAAGGTTTTCCTGAGAGCTTGAAGCAGGTATTTAATCCTGTTTGACTCGCATACCAGGCATATTACACAACGCTCTGCCTGGGCGCTCTGAACAGGGAAGAGCAAGGAAATGCACTAACTTTTTTTTTTTTTTGCACTAACTTTTATCAACTGCTTCTTATGGGGCTTCCCAGGTGGTACCCAGGAGGACCCCACAGGGTCCTGCTCTGTTTCAGCCCGTCCTCCTTTTTATCCTCCTCAGTCTTGAGGGGGAAAGGGTGGAATAGAAAGGGAATAATGTTTTCAGTAGAGAGGTTATAAGCTCAGCAGAAGACTTGGTTTTCGGGGAACTCAGTTTTACTTCCTGTGAACCTACAGATGGGATGGAGCCCATTTGCCTGGTATTGTCCAAATCAAAGAACAGCTTAGGTGACTATTCGAAGTAACTGGAGCCTGCCTCTCTCCCAGTCCGAGAATCAAGTTTTGTGTAGTGGAGAGAAGTAGGGGTTTTGTGGGGAAGTGAGTTAGGATCAACAGTGATGGGAGGGGCTTCCCCGGGGCTTCCCCTGGTGGTCCAGTGGGTAAGGACACCGCCTTGCAGTGCAAAGGGCACCGGTTCGATCCCTGGCCTGGGAAGATCCCACTCTTTGCAATGCCATGGACTGCAGCACACCAGGCTTCCCTGCCCTTCACCATCTCCTGGGACTTGCTCAAACTCATGACCATTGACTCAGTGATGCCAGCCAATCATCTCACCCTCAGTTGCCCTCTTCTCCTCCCGCCCTCAGTCTTTCCTCTAGGCCTAACCCTGCTGTCTCGCTCTCCACATGGGCTTCCAGCAATGCCAAATCCTCTTGTCCTCCCATCCTGCCTGGGTCTTTGCCTGTCCACCTGTCTCTTTCTTGGCTGGCTTAGAAATCCCATAGGATTCTGCTGCCAGCCTTCTTTTCAGGCTCCGTGCTTTCCAGTAAGAATTGGCAGGTGTGCAGACCGGGCCCTCTGGACCAAGAGAGCCTGGCTTGTTCTCAACTCTCCCTGTGCAGTTTAGACTCCGCCCTGGTCAGGAGGGATACAGACTGCTGATATCATCAGATGCCTTTCAAATAAAGGTTTTCCTGAGAGCTTGAAGCAGGTATTTAATCCTGTTTGACTCGCATACCAGGCATATTACAAAACTCTCTGCCTGGGTGCTCTGAACAGGGAAGAGCAAGGGGAAATGCACTAACTTTTTTTTTTTTTGCACTAACTTTTATCAACTGCTTCTTATGGGGCTTCCCAGGTGGTACCCAGGAGGACCCCACAGGGTCCTGCTCTGTTTCAGCCCGTCCTCCTTTTTATCCTCCTCAGTCTTGAGGGGGAAAGGGGTGGGAATAGAAAGGGAATAATGTTTTCAGTAGAGAGGTTATAAGCTCAGCAGAAGACTTGGTTTTCGGGGAACTCAGTTTTACTTCCTGTGAACCTACAGATGGGATGGAGCCCATTTGCCTGGTATTGTCCAAATCAAAGAACAGCTTAGGTGACTATTCGAAGTAACTGGAGCCTGCCTCTCTCCCAGTCCGAGAATCAAGTTTTGTGTAGTGGAGAGAAGTAGGGGTTTTGTGGGGAAGTGAGTTAGGATCAACAGTGATGGGAGGGGCTTCCCCGGGGCTTCCCCTGGTGGTCCAGTGGGTAAGGACACCGCCTTGCAGTGCAAAGGGCACCGGTTCGATCCCTGGCCTGGGAAGATCCCACGTGCCGCGGAGCGGCTGGACCGATGTGTCCAATCACCGAGCCGGGGCTCTGGAGCGCATGCGCCCAGAGCCGGTGCTCTGCGACAACAGAGGCCACCGCGATGGGAGGCCCGCAGGAGCCAAAGAACAAAGACGGATGAAAATAGAGAAATAAAAGACCAAGAGAAGTGGCCCACCTGCTCCCCTCCCTCCCCACCCCGCCCACCAAAAAATAAATAAATAAATTTTTTTAAAAAATTAAAAAAAAAAAAAAAACAAAAACAGTGATGGGGGTATTCAGCAAGAGCATACGGCTCTGTTTTCCTTCCTCCTCATATCTCAGTGTTTCCCTTACCAGAGCTCCTGTTCCATTCTCCCCACCACGCCCTGCCATTCTCCAAGCTGCAGAGAGAGAGCACTTTTAAACCTTTCTAGTGTAAAACCCAATTGCCCTTGGGGTGAAGTCCTGATTCCTAAAACTGGCTTTCTAAACAATGGCCTGCCTTTATTCCGGTGCCTCAAGCATCCAGAACAGGCTTAGCACAGAGTAGAAGGCAATCAGGAAATGTTTCCTGAATGAAAGACAGTTTCCCTAAAATAAGAATTTAACATTCATTTAAAATTCGTCCAAGAGAGTCTTCAGAGTATGTGAGCCAAATGGACTATAATTTATTCCTATGGTATTGAGATAATGAATCTAAAAAAGTCGAAATATTTAATTTCTCCCTCCATAAAATTTTAAGAGGAAAATAGAAATCATTGAAGCAGGGAGGAATAGCATGTAACTGAAATATGCTAGCTCTCCACCAGGGGATGCTATGAACACAAAGAGAAACCAGTCGTCATTAATTTATTCTCCCTTAGAAACTGCAGAAACCGAAACTTTTCTATTTTCCCTGCACTGCACACAATTTTGGGAGAAATGAACAACTCTCCCATTATGCTTGAAAATCATACATGTCCGGAACAGGTCATCTTGCTAATAAGATGCTCATGTGTACCTGCCTGCTTGTACACACACACACACACACACACACCCCAGATCCTTTAAAAGATCAGACATCAAATTTATAAGTGTATGATTTGTTGTCTGTCTTGAACTTGTTAATTGACAGATTCAGGTCTTATTTACTACAACATCAGAAGCAGAAGAAAGTATGTGCTATGTTGCTTTTATCCCTGACATGGAATAGACTATTCTAGCGGAAGACCCGTCCAAGTATCAGAGATGGGGTATCATCCAGCTCTTGTTGCTAAGAGCGCAGAGACAGAGCAGTTCCGGCTTGTGTGCACTAGATCAGCTTTGTTCTTACAAGACTAATGGGGAACACACATGCCACAATCAATATTTGGGAAGCTCAGTTTCTATAACCAGTGACTTGGGCAAATCAAACCTTGTTTTCAATCTCATAGCCCCAGTTTCTGCCTTCAGCATATCCCTGATGGCCTTGGATGCTGAATGATGTTTTCAAATTGCATTCGTGTTTAACATCCTTTTAGGCTCTGAGCTCTATATGCATGTGTGTGTTCCATCTGTCTCCTTCACATGCCAAAGGTACACTGTACAAAGGTACACTGTAAGGACTCAGTTAGTGTTCATGGATTGCTTGCTTATTGATCGGTTTCTGTAAAAATGCTGCCAAAAGTGTCAGGAAGGATAATGATGAGATTACAGGGGATACAAGTAAATGGGCCAGAAGGGACTGAAGGGAAGACAAAAGAACTCATTTCATTGACCACTCAGTGTGCCGGGCACCTCCCTACCCACTTCTGTGAATTTCTCCTCTATTTCTTACAGAAGCAAAGCCCAAGGAAGAAATGATTACCACCCTGATCCCACCAGTTAGCTTTTTGCACAGATTGTTCCTCTTGTATTAAAATTCTCAATTAGGCAGCCTTGCTGGGAGTGGCCAAGGCTTCAGCTGTGCCTTTTGTACCTATGGGTGGCGCAGGTGCTGGTTGGTTTTTGAGCTGCTACGGAAGCTGACGCCTGTGTTCCTGTGGGTCAGGGAGATGTGGGTTTCCCTGGCAGCTTCTCTGCCCCTGCTGCGCTCAGAGAAATGGACAGGGAGGTGTAGCCCTCGACAGTGGGCATAAATGATGCTGTTTCTGTCTTTTGACTGGAGTGGAGAGTGCCTGTTGGGCATTTCCTTTCCTCCTTGGACTCTTTAGAATCAGGAAACATGAGAGACGTGGCCAGTGCTGATGGACTTTGAGCAGTTGGATTCCCTGGAAAATGCTTTATAGAGGAGGAGGGACTCACCATCATGAAAACTCTGCCTTGGGAGAAACCATACAATGGTATCTTCAACAGGATTCAAGCCGCTTACCCGCGCTGTGATCTTAGGCAAGGAATGTCACCTTTCTTAGCCTGAGTTTTCTCATCTACAAAAACAAAGAGAAGAACAAAGAAAACCTTACGAGGTTGTCATGAGAATTCAATGAGACAACACATACTCCTGAAACATACTAGGTACTCAGGACTTTTCATGTTTATTTTTAAGTGCAGTTGTAGATTCGCAGCAAAATTGAGGAGAATGGACACAGATGTCCCATAGACCCCATCCCCTCCCGCACACAGCCTCCCCTGTTGTCCACATCCCCTTCCATGGTGGCGCATTTGTTATACTAATGAATCGAGAGTGATGTCATAATCACCCGAAGTCCAGGGTACGCCCTAGGGTTCACGCTTGGTCTTGTACATTCAGTGCATCTGAACAAATGTATAATGACATGCATCTGTCATGGTATCATATAGAATATTTTCACTGCCCTAAAAATCCTCTGGGCTCTGCTTGTTCATCCCTTCCTCCTCCCAATCCCTCATAACCACTTTACTGTGGACCACATTTTGCCTTTCTCAGAATGTCATCTGGTTGGAATCACACAGTTTGTGGCCTTTTCTGATTGGCTGCTTTCACTCAGTCACAGGCATTGGATGGTCCTCCACATCCCTTTGTGGTTCGATAGCTCATTTCTTTTTAGTATTGAATAATGTGTCATTGTCTGCATGTACCACAGTTTATTTATCCATTCACCTACTGAAGGATAGCCTGGTTCCTTCCAAGTTTGGGGTGATGATAAATAAGGCCACTACAAACATTTGCATGCAGGTTTTGTGTAGGAATGAAATTTCAAAAAATAATGGCCTCGACAGTGGGCATAAATGATGCTGTTTCTGTCTTTTGACTGGAGTGGAGAGTGCCTGTTGGGCATTTCCTTTCCTCCTTGGACTCTTTAGAATCAGGAAACATGAGAGACGTGGCCAGTGCTGATGGACTTTGAGCAGTTGGATTCCCTGGAAAATGCTTTATAGAGGAGGAGGGACTCACCATCATGAAAACTCTGCCTTGGGAGAAACCATACAATGGTATCTTCAACAGGATTCAAGCCGCTTACCCGCGCTGTGATCTTAGGCAAGGAATGTCACCTTTCTTAGCCTGAGTTTTCTCATCTACAAAAACAAAGAGAAGAACAAAGAAAACCTTACGAGGTTGTCATGAGAATTCAATGAGACAACACATACTCCTGAAACATACTAGGTACTCAGGACTTTTCATGTTTATTTTTAAGTGCAGTTGTAGATTCGCAGCAAAATTGAGGAGAATGGACACAGATGTCCCATAGACCCCATCCCCTCCCGCACACAGCCTCCCCTGTTGTCCACATCCCCTTCCATGGTGGCGCATTTGTTATACTAATGAATCGAGAGTGATGTCATAATCACCCGAAGTCCATGGTATGCCCTAGGGTTCACGCTTGGTCTTGTACATTCAGTGCATCTGAACAAATGTATAATGACATGCATCTGTCATGGTATCATATAGAATATTTTCACTGCCCTAAAAATCCTCTGGGCTCTGCTTGTTCATCCCTTCCTCCTCCCAATCCCTCATAACCACTTTACTGTGGACCACATTTTGCCTTTCTCAGAATGTCATCTGGTTGGAATCACACAGTTTGTGGCCTTTTCTGATTGGCTGCTTTCACTCAGTCACAGGCATTGGATGGTCCTCCACATCCCTTTGTGGTTCGATAGCTCATTTCTTTTTAGTATTGAATAATGTGTCATTGTCTGCATGTACCACAGTTTATTTATCCATTCACCTACTGAAGGATAGCCTGGTTCCTTCCAAGTTTGGGGTGATGATAAATAAGGCCACTACAAACATTTGCATGCAGGTTTTTGTGTAGGAATGAAATTTCAAATAATTGGTACTTTTAATGAAAAATGAGTCAGGCCTTACTCCTGTAAAGTCCTCTCTCCCCTAACTTTTTTCCAACGTGAGGGACCCAGATGCCCAATTTGCAGCAGAATCGTCATATTAATTAACCAGGAAGCCATGATGGCACGGCAAGTGAACAGTGTGCTACAAATCTGTTTACATCGACTTCTGCAGACATTTTAAAACAATTAAACTGTCAAGGGGGCCTAGAGACAGCCTTGCATTTTAATAGGAAATGATTAAATATCAGGCATTATTGCTTTAGATGTGTCTAGGCTCTAAGAGGAGGGCAGAGTATTGATTGGGGCCTCCAGGAAGGCAGGATGCTTACTCGGACTGCTGGACCACAATGCGATGAAAGCTTGATGATGATCTGAACTTCTAGGGCTGGGATGAAAGGCCACTCTGCAGCGTTAACCAGATTTGTCAGCTTCTGTCTAGTGGGACTCTGCCCATAGGGCAGACAATAGATGGTGACTTTGGAGGGTCCTGTTGGTCCCTGGGCAGAAAGAGAGTTAGTTGCTGAAAAGCATGATGGATGTAAGGGTGTGCGACCCCAGTCCCTGTCCCACCTGGATGAAATCCTTGAAGAGGAAGTGGAGGCCCCCGTACAACCCCTGCCTAAGTTGCCTAACACCAAACAGCCTCCTACAGCCTGTGAATCTGTTTGTCACAGAGGTGGCAGCTGCGCAGGCTCAGATTCCTAGGGCATTCACCATTCAGGATGCTATTCTCTGTTGATTTTATGTGTTCACAGGTGTTTGTCAGGTCATGTGGGACCCTTGTCCCTGGGCCATTTACAGGCCAATAAATGTAAAACAGCTGAATGCAATCAAATCGAATAGTCCAGTGATGGCTGTTGGTGTGAGGTACAGTGAAGAGACCAAGGAGGCCATGGCCAGCTGAGAAGTGCAAAGAGGCCAGAAGAAAAATCTTCCTGGTAGATACCTTACTTAGTAGGCATCTACCAGGTAAGGAGGCGTCTGAAGGTTAGCAGGCAGACAAAGAGTCGAGGGCACCCCGCACTGGGAGATCTTGAACAGAGTGGTATTAAGCCAGCAGGCTGGCTCAGCCCAATCCTGTCCCTCCTTACTACTTTTGAAAGAGTGGGAAGACCTTCGTGCTACAGTTTAGAAGCTATAAACAACCAAGGAGTGATGAAGATGTTGAGGTCCATCCACCCCAAGGCAAAAAAAGACTAGCATCCCCTGTACTCTTCTTTTTTTTTTTTTTTTCCCCTGTACTCTTCTGTTGCTTGAAATCTTTCCATTGGTTCCAATACCCAAGAGCATGCCAATGAAAGAACAAGACCCTTTCTTTCAAAGTGAAAGCGCCTTTGTGAGAGTTGTCACTTATTCACAAATTCGTGTGAATCAGTTTAATCCGATGGCTTTCCTCCATAACGCATGACCAAGACCAGCCACACTGAGGACCAGGAGGCTACGTGTCCTAGAAGGCTAGAGAAGGAAGGGCCTGGGGCATGGCGGGGGCTGCCACGCCTGGTAGGGATCTCCTCCTGCAGTGGACGTCCAGCAGCTGGACGGCAGCAGGAGGGCCCTGAGGAGCTCAGAGCTAGTTTGAGGGAAAGGAGAGAAAGGAGAGCAGAAATAAATTTCACCTACCTTGCAATTTGGCTCCATGTCAGCCCTCACTTTGTTTATTTCTGTACCGTCTAGACAGCCAAAGATTGAGTTGCTCTCATCCCAGGGGACCTCCTTCTCCAGTGCACTGACCATTGCAGCCCCTGCCCTGGCAGAGGACACTATGGTGTCGCCACGTGAAAGACCGAGTCTTCTGATTAGACTCACTAAGACCACTCAGATGGAGACGACTTAATTTCGCCCCTTGAGAGGTGCCTTTTTAATAAGAGCTCTTCCATTGGCCAAGCGTGACTGCCTCCGTATTAGGGTTTTCTATTTTTGTTTGAAGGAAGCTGGCATCTCTCTGGTGTAAGGAGTTCACTGAAGCCTAAATTCTTCCATTAGCCATTTTGGGTTGCAAACCGGGATCCAAGTCTAGTGTGTCTGGTGCTAGAGCCTGAGCTCACCTGCCTAGTCCCAGGGCCCTGGGGAAGACCCCGTGGCCACACTCAAAAGCTAGTCATCTGCCCCTCTAAGCAGGACTGACTAATGGCTGGTAAGGGTCAGGGCTGGCTACCTAATTTGCAGGGCCTGGTGCAAAATGTTAAATAATGTTGCTCGTTGTTTGTTCCAAAATTGTTGAAAATGAAAACAAAACAGAACATAAAAAGGGTAACAAGAAACCTATGAAACCTGGACATACTCCCCATCTGAGGAACAACTCCTTGACCCCCGTGGGCTCTTAGGGCTCCTGGTGTTCAGACCTCCAGGCTGTGGGCAGTGGATAGGGGTGGGAAAAGGATGCTTGATTTCAGGGCAGAACAGATTTTCTCCATCCTCTGCCTACTGCTGAAATCCTGTCCTTACAGCTAAAGCAGTTTTGCTGGAGGCTGGTCCCTTTGGGAGGGGCTCCTGTCTGCAGCTGTTGCCCAGTGCACTCTTCATGCTAGATAGAAAAGTGGAGGGAGAAAGCACAAAGCAATTTTGATTATGCAGAGATGTTTAAGGGAAAAATTATGTAAGTGTATGCAATGCTTTGGGGTATACATAATCTTCCTTTGCATGTAGCAGTGAAGGTGGGTGATGGGTTCAATAAATATAGCTCCTGGTGGGTGTCAGTAATTCTTCAATATTCATTGATAGTGACGATATTCAGACCTTGAGACAGATTTCCTTTCTTTCTGACTCAAGGGAAAATTTCCCAGAGCCACACAGAAGGAGAATCCAATCTGTTCAATAGGAAAGACTCATTTGCTCCCGGAATAACTTAATTTCCATTTCCATTTGAATTTTTAACCAAAATAGTGGATCTTCCATAAGGCAGAAATAAAAAGAATGACAATTCGGTTTGGGGTTTTACTTTTCCTTAAAATTTTGATTCCTATATTAACACCATTGAGTGCTTCAGTAACGTGTGTGGCATAATGCTAAAACAGACTGTGTTTCTTGCTTTTTGTTATAATTAGCTGAAAGCCTTGTCATAGGCTGCTAGTAGAGTCTCTGAATTTTTAACAAAGGACTTCAATATGAAAATGCATTTTTGGCAAGAAACTCAAAATTCAGGTAAAATGTCAACATTTGACAAGAACTTTGACAGAGGATTGAACACCTAATTCTTATCCAGGCTTATTTTGCTTGTAGCCTTTTTGAGTCAATAATTCAGTTTCAAAATAAAAGGCACATTTTTTATATCCCAAAAGGTATTGGGGAGCCTTTTAGACAACAGGATTTCTGACGGTGGGAAAAGTGTCTACCAAAGAAAGCAGCTTGCTCCAAAAACTCCTCTAATGTGCTAAGGGATCCTGTTACAGACCATTTTTCGTAATTCTAGAAGCAAAATAAAATTTTCTGCTTGGAAATAATAAGTTGAAGCAAATGGTATGGGCAAAGCTTATATCTGAGTCCAAGCGATGGTCTGATTATTGCCAGAACAATACTGCTGCCTGATGAATCATTAATGATCTGTGAGAGTCGTAATGGTCTGTCACTAATGCCCATTAATGATCTCTCTATACCGCGAGTATGGGCTTGATGTTTCTGGCCAGTACCTTGGAGAATACTTTAGATATGCCCTAAACTTTCTCTGATCTCTTCTCTCCGTGTCTGCTCCAAATGTAGACAGCAGTTGTCTGGGGTAGGACCAGCTTATAAAGAAACATGGCTTTGTTAAGGAAGTCGTATTCAGGTAAGATTTATTTAAGCAATGTTTTTGAAGGACAAATCTGAGAGCTTATCCTGGACATTAACGCCTTTGTGCAAATTAGCAGAATTATGCCTGAGATCGTTATGTTGAGATCTCTTCTGTCTGGATAGGATAGGGGCTCTTCAGTTCCCCCTACTTCCATGATGGGTGGCTGTTGAACATAGACTCTTTGAAAAATGTTTCCTTTGTTTTCTTGTGTTTTTTCTTTTTCCTAAGGAATTTTAAATCGTAATTGTTAGGCAGGAGTGAATGTGTGTGTACTGAAAGCCCTGTTTGTATTTGGGAAACTGTGACACAAGCTGGCTCAAGAGAGATTTCCTAACTCTGGGATTTGCCTTTACTCTGTGTAGATAGCACAAGACATTCATTTGAATTTCTAAAGGAAGAAAAAGTAATATATAATTGTCATCAGCTTGAAATGTATTTTGCTTTTAGCTTAAGAAAGGAAGGGAAGAGAAGGCAACATAGAGCTAAAGGGCGGGTGGACACAGTCACATATTAATTCTGAAAATCTTATTAGGTGTATCTTCAGGGAAATCACAGAAGATAGGCACTCTATATCCAAGCAAAACTAGGAGACGATCTGTTCCTCCATGGCGGCCAGGGAGATGCGGCAGATAGCTAACGGAACCAACGCCCAAGAGCCTCCGGCTCACGGAGGAAAACAAGATGAGACAAGGTTGCCTAAGCGGCGACTTTCCAGCCTCTGGAAAGTGCACGACAGGGATTCTTGCAGAGGATTTCCGTCACTCTGCTGGCTACTTTATGATAAGAAATATGAACACATAACTAAATGGAAAATGACATCTTTTCTTTGGGAACTTTTGGCCAGTCTTCATATTATTTAAACGAGGTAGCCTCACCAAGCAGACACTTCCATTACAAGCCTTTGCACTTTCTTAATAACTCAAGAGGACCCCGGAGAATGTTCACCCCTTTAAATGTTTGATTTTGCTAGGACATTTCGTCTAGATGAGTGATTACTCTTTGCAATTTCTGTTTCTTCAAAATCCTTCCCCCACCCTGTTCAAAAACTACTGAGTAGCGTGTGTTTATTCGCGAAAATAACGGGGATTGATAGATTTTCCCTTTTGAGAACTTCTCAGGATCTCCCGAACTATTTGGAGTGGTCCCGGAGCATCCTCAGATGAAGGTTAGCATTGATCTGTCGTGTTGCGTGAGTGTTGTTAATTTGGTTATTTTCAGTTGATCTCCTCATGACGAGTAGAAAAAAGGCTCATTTGAATGGTTATTGCATCTCGGGCAATATTGGTGATGGAGATCATTATAGACTTTGTGAGGTCAGTTCAGCATTTCATTTTCTGATTATTTTCACAACTCATGCCGTCGTAAACCCACCAAAGTTTCCACCTCTTAGATGGGAAATGGCTTATAATCAATCCTTAACAGGGATTTGCCTTTACTCTGTGTAGATAGCACAAGACATTCATTTGAATTTCTAAAGGAAGAAAAAGTAATATATAATTGTCATCAGCTTGAAATGTATTTTGCTTTTAGCTTAAGAAAGGAAGGGAAGAGAAGGCAACATAGAGCTAAAGGGCGGGTGGACACAGTCACATATTAATTCTGAAAATCTTATTAGGTGTATCTTCAGGGAAATCACAGAAGATAGGCACTCTATATCCAAGCAAAACTAGGAGACGATCTGTTCCTCCATGGCGGCCAGGGAGATGCGGCAGATAGCTAACGGAACCAACGCCCAAGAGCCTCCGGCTCACGGAGGAAAACAAGATGAGACAAGGTTGCCTAAGCGGCGACTTTCCAGCCTCTGGAAAGTGCACGACAGGGATTCTTGCAGAGGATTTCCGTCACTCTGCTGGCTACTTTATGATAAGAAATATGAACACATAACTAAATGGAAAATGACATCTTTTCTTTGGGAACTTTTGGCCAGTCTTCATATTATTTAAACGAGGTAGCCTCACCAAGCAGACACTTCCATTACAAGCCTTTGCACTTTCTTAATAACTCAAGAGGACCCCGGAGAATGTTCACCCCTTTAAATGTTTGATTTTGCTAGGACATTTCGTCTAGATGAGTGATTACTCTTTGCAATTTCTGTTTCTTCAAAATCCTTCCCCCACCCTGTTCAAAAACTACTGAGTAGCGTGTGTTTATTCGCGAAAATAACGGGGATTGATAGATTTTCCCTTTTGAGAACTTCTCAGGATCTCCCGAACTATTTGGAGTGGTCCCGGAGCATCCTCAGATGAAGGTTAGCATTGATCTGTCGTGTTGCGTGAGTGTTGTTAATTTGGTTATTTTCAGTTGATCTCCTCATGACGAGTAGAAAAAAGGCTCATTTGAATGGTTATTGCATCTCGGGCAATATTGGTGATGGAGATCATTATAGACTTTGTGAGGTCAGTTCAGCATTTCATTTTCTGATTATTTTCACAACTCATGCCGCTCGTAAACCCACCAAAGTTTCCACCTCTTAGATGGGAAATGGCTTATAATACAATCCTTAAAGGGCCTATGGACTCCATGGCCCTTAGAATACATGTGGCATACATACACCTTTAAACTCGTTGCTCTGCTTGTAAAATATTTGAGTGAAGTGCATACGTTAATTCTTTGCTGAGAAAGGTCTGTGCCATAAGTAATTCTCAGCAAACAATTATTGCATGGACAAGTGCATAGATTAATTGGAAGTGATCAGATTGCCATCTAAGCTGTTTGGTTAGATTCAAGCACAAACCAGCTTTATGCTTACAGAAGACGTCTAGATTGATTGATGAACCATTATAAATAGACGTGTCAGTTTTAAATAGTCGTATGTTCATGGAGAACCAAGGCCCTTTGCAGAAATGAACGCAAACTTGGGGACAGATTGGCAGTGCTCAAGGATGCTGCAATGTCTCTTTGGAAGGAAAGTACCTGATGCTATATAGGGTGGGTGAGTCCGTGGTGACACAGTGCAAATGAGACCAGGAGAAAGGATTTTGCAACCCACGAATGACCAGTCTCAAGAAGGGTCAGGTAGTTTATCTCTTTTCCTTTAGACAGAAAAACACTTCGCCTCTCTTTTACAGATAAGATACTTCAGCCAATACACCCACAGGCTCTTTAGCTCTTTAAAGAATTCATTTCATCGGCTCTCAAGGCAAGAGCATTCACCCTAAATCTCCCCTCCCCTAGTTGAGTCTGGTGCCTCTCATTTGGTCCTCAGGGAACCCAGAGAACAGACTGTAGCTGTGCTCTGTGTATCCCTTCACAATCCAGAAGCCCTCTTGGTCATGCTGATTGAAGTCAAGGATGTTAAGCATCTTTAGCCTCCTAAAAGTCACGTGTGTAACCAAGCCTTCCTTAGCTCACCCATGTATTTCTCTAAGTGCTTATATCCTTGTGCTGCTTTCTGCTTGTCCCCATGACTATTTTTTTCAACTTTTCAAGGTCCTTTCTTACTCATCTCTTTCTCTAGCTGGCTATGGGCCTTCTATTCATGGCTATGCCTACCTCTGCCTAATAGTCCACATATCATGTTGCCTGAGAGTTTCCAGAATTTAGAACACATGACTACAGATTTCCCTTTCTTCAGCAACTACAGGAACTAGTGTATTTGTTTTGCTTTCTTATCAATAGGCACTTAGGAAATGGTATATGTACTCATTGTTCTTTAATCACTGATTGCTTAAGTCTCTTTTTCAGGGGATGCAGATGTGTCCTTTCAGCTGTTCCATAGATCACTCATTTCAACCACAGAGGTCACTGTTACCTGACTGCTTGGCCCTGGCCCTGGGGCTTAGTAGATACTCAGTGTTTTTTGAGTGAGTGAATATTTTGACAATGGCTGCATAGAGAACACTCCAGAATAGTTCAGTCTAGTTTGCTTTGGACAAATGATTAAACAATCTAAACTGATCTTATAAAACTGACCAGAAAGAATGCCTGCAAATAGTGTCTTTAGAATGTATTGGGGAAGTGTATATTTACCTTTGCCATTTGCTTTAGAAACTGGAGACATGGAGTTATAAATACTGTTAGGAGTGAAGTGATCTTAAAATGAAAGGAGAGTATCCATAGGAAGCAGAGGAGTGATGTGGGAGAAAGATGGATATACCATGACGTTTCTTTTAATTCCACCAGCACCACTGGGCATGGCCTGTAAGCTTAAGCATATCTGAGTCTACAGAAAAGTGTGTCTTGTTTTATACAATTAAATTGTTTCCAGAAAATTATGTGTAAATCAAGTACCATTTGAAATCCACATGGGGTGTGTAGTAAGGAAACGAGCCTTGTGAATGTTTTTGTAAAGTGAAGACTGCTTTTATAATAGATATATTTAAAGGATTACTCTTTAATCTATCCATTGGAAAGTCTGAGTTTTGTCTACAAGAATGAAAACATTCTGTTGAGAAGAAATTCTTTGACCAGGGCTTGGTGACGTGTTTTAATAGTGCCGCATTTGTGAGAATGTTAAAAATGGTTGCACTTAAGTCTGCTTACTTTGCCTTGCAATTTCCTGTAGAATTTATTAGTTTCTTAGGATTTAGCAGTTATTTTCTGGCATGAGATGATGCTACTGCCTTCTAAAATAGAATTTAAAAAAATTTTCACTCAAAGGGAGTTGTGAATAGCAGGTATCGTCATTTACATATTTAAAGAGGGTATGTGCCTCTGTCCTGAACCCAAAAACTCTATACTCTATTGCCTATGCCAATTTCCTGTGTCTGGTTCAGCATGGAGCTGCATTGTCCAAATATGAACCCTTTCCAAACATACTCCGTCCTCAACTCTATTCTCAGAGGACTAAGACTGCTGATTCAGGATCCTTTCCTTGCATGCTCAGATGGGTGTTATCTAGGCAGATACTAGAGCCCCAGAGGAGTAAGAGTTGGGGCTATTTACTGGGACTCTGGCTGGTTGGTTACGTGCATGCATCTCTGGCATTCTTTGTACTATTCATTGTTCACTAGGGCTTAACTGCATACTTGGGTAAGAAGTACTCATTACTTCATTACTGTCTAGCATAAGGGAATATGACGAGGTTTTCAAATTCCACATTCATGTTCCTTCTCTAGAAAAATGCTCATTGGCTTCATTGCGTATGCCAATTAGTTGGGGACAGGGGGTGGTTGATGTTATTCTATAAGCAAAGCCCACAGCAGGCTCATTCAACATACCTTTCCAGTCCTATCTCCTTTCTTCCCCCTGAAGAATGTCTTCAATCAATCCTATTGCCTCCATTACACTGAGAACAATTTGTTGGATTCATTAACACATTCCGTCTGCAGCATCCTCTCCGTGATGTGCTGAAGAATGGCCAACGTGAAAGAGCTGTAGGGTCTGCCTTCCAGGAAGGCACAGTCTGGTTGTCCTTCTAGCACCAGACCTACTGTAACAAGTGGAAATACAGAAAGCCACAGGGGTTCAGGAGTAGGAGAGCAGCCTTCTGCTGGCTGAATTTAGGATGACCTCATTGAAGGAGGTGTTATTTCACCAGGGACTTAAACCTGTATGAGACTTTGGTTCATGTCCTCTGAGATGTCCTTCCAAAACTCTCTCCAGACAAATAAGATTTCTTCACTCCTAGATCTCTCATAGAGCTTGTTGGCTAAACCAATCATATGACACTCATTCTAAGCTCCTTCATTTGTATTGAACTTTGCGCTCATTTCCCCACTGGATTTTAAACTCCTTGGTGACAAGGCTCCTAGTGAATCCTTTTTTTTTTTTTAATTCCCCTAATTGATGCATATGTGTGTGCTAGGTCGCTTCAGTCATATCCAACTCTGCAACTATATGGATCATAGCCCACCGGCCTCCTCTGTTCATGGGATTCTCCAGGCAAGAATACTGGAGAGGGTTGCCATTTCCTTCTCCAGGGGATCTTCCCAATTCAGGAATCAAACCTGCATCTCTTATGTCTGCCTGCATTGGCAGGTGGATTCTTTGCTACCAGCACCACCTGGGAGCTCCCCTCCCCCATAACAGGACTAATCACAACAGTAACCTAAAAATGGCATTTATGTGGGGGAAAAAACCCACAACACAAACTTTTGTTTGGGTCCTAAGAATGCCTTGACTTCTTAGTTGGTTAATGAACGGATACACACTATTCCTGAGCCAGCCTGGACTACGGACAAGCTGTGATGACTCCTTTTAACCTCTCTCATTCACTCAACAGCAATGCACTGAGGGCCAGATGTGTTACAGGTGCTGTGCTGGCTTTTAGACGGACAGTACAACCCCCAGAATACATAGCAGCTTGAGAAGGCTTTTAAGTTCCTTTCCCCTAAGTCACATCATGATCCCACTCTATAGATCTTAACACTCCACAAACAGCTATATTGGGCTCTTCTTATTTCCTGTTCCCTATCACTTCATTCTCTTAAATATGTGATCCACATGGTCCTTGTTCATGGTCAGCCGTTTCCTCCTTATTAAGGAAAAGAGTCTTACGTCATTACCCTAATGGTTAGACTGTGTGACCAAGAGAAAATAGCTACTATTTGTTAAGTGTCAACTCTGGGGCAGCCCCCAGCTTAAGTACTGTACGTGGATAACTCTCATTCTTATAACTACCCTGCCAGGAAGGTGAATGTTTTCTTAATTTTACTGCTGGGGAAACTGAGACTCAGAGAGGTTAAGTAATGAAACTGATCTCGCCAGTTCATCAACATTGGAACCTGTCTTTAAAATAGGTCCATGCAATGCCATAGTGGGTTTCCCTTGTGCCTTAGTGATAAAGAATCCACCTGCAAGAGATGCAGGTTCGATCCCTGGTTCAGAAAGATGCCCTGGAGAAGGAAATGGCAACCCACTCCAGTATTCTTGCCTGGAAAATTCCATGGACCGAGGAGCCTGGTGGGCTACAGTCCGTGGGGGTCACAAAGAGTTGGACACAACTTAGAAACTAAACAACAACAAATGCCATACCATCCCAAGTATAATAAATTTTGAGCAAAAATTGATTGGCTGGTAATTACTATTCTGATTGCAAAATCTTTCTATATTTAAAATCCCAGTGTTAGAGGTGGATAGTCTTGGGTTGCTAGCACCCCCGAGTCTGTCTTTTTGTTCCACTAACAATTCTATGACTGCTTTATGCATCATAGAAGCAAAATTATTGTTTTGATATCACATAATTCATTCTCCTGAGACATTTTTACATGAGCATCGATTGACAATGCATCTCAATAACAGGAAAATGTAGAATCTTAGTTAATGTTATAGTTTCTGTCAGATGCCCAGTTTCAAGCCTCCAACTAAAAGTTACAATGTCAACTCATCTCAATAAAATAAAATAATCTGATTGCATAGACATATGAAAACTGACTCATAACACTCATCGCTTGTGGAAAAGACCTAAAATCACATTTCAAGCCTTAGCTTTGATGTTGTCTAACTACAGTATTTCTCTATGTTAAAATTCTGGATTCTGGGCTGAAATTTTGGAACCCAGCTGTTCCCAAACTTCACTGTGTGCCATCAGTCTCTGTGAAACTGGCTCAAGGTGGTGATTCCCAGCTGATCTGCTTGGAACCCGGTATTCTACATTGGAGCAAGGGTTCCATGTGATTCTGGAACAGGAAGAGCTCTCCTCCACTCACTGTTCTCTCCCCAGTCTTCATGGTTGTCCTTCCCCACCAGCCCCCACAGGCACACAAAAGAAGTGGAAGGTATACTACTTTTTAAAACTGCTTTTTGCTATTTAGATATGGTTTACATACAATAAAGTACGCAGACTTTAATTAGACCTAGATGGTATCATCCGTACTGAAAAATATATTCACTCATGGAATCTAGACTCAAGATAGGGAACATATCCATCACCCACCTTTTTTATTTGGGAACACATATAGGAATTTATATTCTTGATAAATTGACCATTAGGTAAATTCCTTCTTTATCTCTGATGGTATTCATCTCCCTGAAGCCTGCTTTATCTGAAGCAGGCACAGCCACACCATCAATGTTAGGCTCAGTGTCTGCCCTATGTGTATTTTCCATCCTTTAATATTCACTCTCTTAGTGTCTTAATGTTTAAAGTGTGTTTTTCAAAGAAATGTATACTTGAGTCTTACTTTTTCTTCCAGTTTCCAAATTCTGCCTTTTATTTAGAAGTTTTAGACCATTTATATCGTAACTGGGCTTCCAAGGTGGCTCAGGTGGTAAAGAATCCACCTGCAATGCAGGAGACTGGGGTTCGATCCCTGGGTTGGGAAGATCCCCTGGAGGAGGGCGTGGCAACCCACTCCAGTCTTCTTGCCTGGAGAATCCCACAGACAGAGGAGCCTGGCGGGCTACAGTCCATGGGGTCGCAAAGAGTCGGACACGACTGAGTGACTTACACTTCCACTTTTCATATCATAATTATGTATGTTTAGATTTAAATCTTCCATTTGGGTAATTGCACGTTCCTTTATTCCAACCTTTTGGGGGTGAATCAAAAAAATTTTTTTGGCCACACCATGCATCAGGTGAGATTCTAATTCCTTGAGCAGGAGTCAAACCCATACTCCTGCCATTGGAAGCACAGAGTCTTAACTGGACCATTAGGGAATTCTCTCAAATATTTTTATATTATATTTTTGTATTAGTTTTAGCAGTTTCACAAGATTACAGTGTACATCTTTATCTCTGCTACTCTCAATGTATGTTCTGTTACTATGCAGAGAGTGTAAGAAATTTGCAGAATTATTCTTCCAGTTATCCCACACATAGTCTTTATGGTCATTGTCTCATGTGTTATTCTACATGTGTTCTATGCCCCTTGTTAAGTTACTTTTACTATAAAAGTCAAACGTCTTTGATGTGATTTCTACACATACACAAACACATATTTACTGTTTTTTCCGTATTTGCTATTTTTAAAATAATGATCCTTTATATTTACCAATATATTTACTCCTTCAGGGGATTTTCATTTCTTCCTACAGAATTAGATTTCTAGGTGGTATAATTTTACTTCAGTATAAAGAGCTTATTTTGAGTATTTCTTACAGCTTATTTCTGCTACAGAAAAATTCTTTCAGCTGCTTTTTCCCTGAACATGTCTTCATTTCACCTTCATCTTTGAAAAATATTTTTGCTGCGTATGTAATTCAGGTTTGACAGGTTTTATTTCTCTCCCAGCGAGGAGATGAGATGCTATTCCATTGTCTTCTGCCTCATGGTTTCTGATGAGATGTTATATATTATTCTTATCATTGCTCCCCTGTATGCAGTATTTCTGATTTTTCTTGACGCTTTCAAGATTGTCTCTTTATCTTAGTACATTTAGTAATTTGACTCTGATATGCGGAGTTGGTTTTTGTTTGTTGTATTAATCCTGGTTGGCATTCTCGAAGCTTCTAAGATAGTCAAGATGTTGTCTTTCCATAAATTTTGAAAAATTGTTGGCTGTTATCCCCTGCTGTATTTCTTCTGCTGATTTCTCTCTTCTTCTCCAGGGACTCTAATTACTTGAATGTTAGATGGTTCGCTATTGTGCCATGGATATCAGATGCTCTGTTCCTTTTTTCTTCCTGCTTTATTTCTTTTTGTTTCTTTTTAGATACTTCATATTTACATGTGTTTAAGTCACAAATTTTATTCTCTGCTGTAGCCAGTCAACTGATTACCCCTCAAAACAAATTCATCATCCCTGATGGTCTACATTTTATTTCCAGCTTTTCCATCTTTCTCTATTCATAGTTTCCATCTCAATGCTGAAATTCTATATCTGTTCATGCTTGTTACTCACCCTTTTCCACTAGATATTTTGAAATGTGTGTCATAGTCATTGAAACATCCCTGTTTGATAATTCTTCATCCTGGATCATCTCTAGGGTTGGTTCTATAGACTCTCTATCTCTTGAGAATGTTTCCTGTTTTCTTCCTTTTTTGTAAGTCTTTTGTTTCTTTCATTCCCATTGGGTTACAAGTCATTGTATGTAAAAAGAAAACCAAAAAAGGAGTTAAATTGTATCGATGCCCCAAAATGGGAATAACTTTTCTTCTTTTAGGCCATTAGTGCTTGGTTTGGGGTCAGTCTATTGTTAGATGGATCTGGAGCTGAGCTTGATTGTTGCTTTGGTTTTATTCAACTCACAATAGGTTTCCCTTGATTTAAGAGCAGGGTCACAGCTTTCTCTTTAGTGGGACTTTCAATCTGAGTACCTGGATCCTTTGTTTCTCCTTCCTTATCTCCAGGCTTCAGCAGGCTCTGGCAGATGGGGGTTGTTCTCCCTTTATTCTCTTGCCCATCGCAGCTGGTACTCAGTGTGCTCCAGGTCCTCGGTGCCTGTGATGTTTCTTTTGGTTATTATTTTTTCTTTTTTTGGCTACAGTGCACGGCATATAAGTTCCCTGACCAGGGATTGAACCTGGGCCTCCCACAGTGTAAGCACAGAGTCTTAAGCACTGGCTTCCACGGAAGTCCCCTTTGTCATTTATTACGCCTGCCTTTCCTGCACTGTGTACCCCAGATTGAGGAGTGGGGGATGTCGCTCTCCATTTTCCTTCCCCTCCTCCAATGGCTGTCTCCCATTCATTGTAAAGGGTACAGTATAGGAAGAGTTCTAATTCCTACTTTCTGAGTTTTGTGTGCCATGATATCTTAGAACCTTGCTTATGTACCATTATTACAGAAGCAATGACACCAACCATGTAATATTCCAAAATTCTGTGCATGCTTGACTATGCAATAATTATGTAAATGGCCTGATGAAACCCAGTCTCCAATTTGGAAGCCAGAGTTTGTTTCTGGTAAATTTTCCATGAGAGGTTTTTTTAGATTCAAAGGACTATGGCTCATTGGGAATGGGAGAAGGGAAAAATGTTACCTCTTGTCTCCCCGTATTTAAATGCTAGAGAAGAAATGGTCTTCTCTCTGAAACTTTGAGTAACCTGGATTTATAATCCACAGAACCAAAACTAGAAAGCTAGAAAAATTGTATCAGCTTAGTGTATAAGCAACTAAGCCACTGCATGATGGATTATGATTCATAAAAGACTTTTATTTAATATAAATGTGTTCATATTTTACTGCTTTAAGGTTCCTTAACAGTATGAATTCACACATTTTTCTTCAGTTTTTGCTAACTGCGGCTTTGGGAAGGATAATATAATATTAAAATACTGGATGAGTGAAAGTCTGTTCTATTTAAAATATAAGTTTTCTTGTCTGTCTTCTTTTTCATATTTAGTTTTATGACCTTCCTGAACTTGGGAGACATATTTTTGACACAAAATTGAAATAAGGATTTATATAAAAGCAATATCCAATGGGAAAAGCATAAACACTGCAGAATGTATACATTTTTCCAGCCCTCTGTTGTTTACTATGATTCCTTTTGAAGCATTCTTTGTGGGCCACAGTGCCAAGCATCTAAGGACAAGGAAATATTAACCATTGGCTTTGTTTCTCATTTTGCTAGATATGTTTTCTTAGTATCACAAAAATGTATTGGCTTCCTTGGTAACCTATGTATTTCTAGGGCACATCTTGAAGAACTGTTTGCCCAGAGAATTAAATCGGGTGAATTTGTTCCATGGTGATTTCTTCCAAGCATCTCATTGTATTTCATCATGTAAAAAGTGATGTGATTATGGGCTTTAGTCAGAATGTTATTTTGTTCACTTAAGATTCATTCTCAGGAAGGTTGAGCAAATTTGAATTTCATATGAAAGCTTTCTTTTTGTGCTTCAGTAGCTCTTTCCCTTTATGGAAGAGGAAATCTTATTGTTGGAAGGATCTGCAGATCTCCATGCCTGTGGGGCCTGGCCCAGCAGCAGGGGGCCTTCGCCCAGGGCTCCTGCTTCCTGAGCCTCATTAGTGGGCGTGACTCGCGGGTTTCCCAGAATTTTGGTGTTGCAGTTATCCAACACTTCCAGAAATTTGACACTGAGCAAAATTTGCCTTCACCTTCCACTAGAAAGACTGAGTTTAAAAAAAGAAAAAAGCTGAATAAAAACCAGGAATCTCATTCTTGCAGAGACAGTGCAGTAGAGTGGGCAAAACATGGGTTATAGCGACAGCCTCTAGCCCTCCCTCACTCGGGGATGTTGTGCAAGTGACCCAGTCTTTCTAAGCATCACTTTCCGTGTCTGAAACACTGAAATAAGCCTAACACCTTTCCTTGCAGCGTTATCGTAAGGAGGAGGGATAAGGTTTGTAATGCGTGTAGCACTTCCTAGGCACTTAGTAAGTATGGGGCTGTTATTAAGACAGCAACGCATAGGGTTAAAAAGAAAGACTCTGCAACCAGACCATTAGGGTCCAAATCCTGCACCTGATATATACTAGCTGCCGCTTAGGCAAGTTGTTCTACCTTCTTATACCGCAGGTTTGTCATACCCCAAATCAGAAAGATGGTGCCCACACTAGTCCCTTCTGTTGGTCTGTGGTAGATGGGACGTTCTAGCTGTTTTTGTCAAGCTATGTGTGTAGGTAGAGTTGGCTTAATAATACACATCAACGAGAAGAATAACAGAAACAGCAGCTACAATGTCTTGTGTGTATGCTGTATACCAAGTACATGCTAATATTAATCCATTTAGCTCTCACAATTCCCCTAGGAGATAGGTACTCTAGTTATATTTATCTTAAGAGTTGAGGAAACTGAGGAACAGAAAGGCTCACTGGAGTTTTAAGGTCACACAGCTCACATGCTGTGGACTCAAGATTCACACCGAAGTTTGCTAGTGGCTGAGTCCGTTCTCTTAGTCGATCTGCAGTTCGGCCCACCATCATCTATGTGAAGTGGACAGCCTGTCCCGGGCTCCAGGCTTCCTGTGCCTTATGACATTTTCAATTGTAGGAAACAGCTATGGGACTTCCCTGGTGGTCCAGTGGGTAAGGACACCGCCTCGCAGTGCAAGGGGCGCCGGTTCAATCCCTGGCCTGGGAAGATCCCCCGTGCCACGAAGTGGCTGGATCGATGTGTCCAGCTACCGAGCCGGAGCTCTGGAGCGCATGCGCCCAGAGCCAGTATTCTGCAATGAGAGAGGCCACTGCGATGGGAGGCCCACACAGGCCGAAAAACAAAGATGGAAATAAATGAAAGACCAATAGAAAGTGGCCAAAGGGGAAAAAAGGAAAAAAAAAAGCTTAACAACAACAACAAAAAGAAACAGCTATGTATGACGGACAAATAATTCTATGGCTATCTGATAAACTCCCATGACCCTTGTTTTCCTCATTAGTGGTGGATTAATTACATTTAAAGAGGTTTTGTGGACATAAGTCTCTTATTTTCTAGATGGAGAAATAGAAGCCCCGAGTGTAGATGTTTTTCCAAAAGTCTCAAGACAAGTTTTTAGAAGAACCCAGGATTCTTATTTCCATCAAGCCTGTAGTTGGGAAAGTGGAAATGATAGTTGACCTTGGACACAGCTGCATACTGTTTCTAATGATCACGTGCAAACCCACAACAAACAGTGCCTTCTAACAACACTTAGGCCTTATTTCTGCAAATGCCAAGTCATGCTTTGTCCATTACCGAAAATGTCAATATTTTTGCCGGGAGGAGTAAACGAGCTTCAGGCTTCCCCAACACATAAAAGGAAATATCAGTGGCAATGCATGCCAAAACAAATATCCTTAGTTATGAAAGAAGCTATTCTATTGTTAATACTTTTTGCCTTCAGTCGCATCTCCTTAGTTGCAGTCGCAAACACTGTCTGCAGCCCACTCCTCTGAAGACGGGAACACTTGAAATGCATAATATCTGGTGCCTGCTCACTGACAAATCTCCCACTATAGCTTAGACAGGACAAGGGTGCAGTTTTTGACTCAATTAGGGAGAAAAGAACTGTCCTTGACTTGTCAATTTCTCGTGCTCTGGGGGGGTCAGAAGCAGGACACACTGGCAAGTCGCCATATCATGCCTTCTGGTAAGTCAGCATATCATGGCTTCACTTGTCTTTGTTTGGTCCTTTTCTGTGAGCGGTGACAGAGGGTGTGTGTGCCTTTCTGTACAGACTTAGCAGGCTTCATCTCGCCGCCCTGGGAAGATCCCCGTGCCCAAGTGGCTGGATCGATGTGTCCAGCTACCGAGCCGGAGCTCTGGAGCGCATGCGCCCAGAGCCAGTATTCTGCAATGAGAGAGGCCACTGCGATGGGAGGCCCACACAGGCCGAAAAACAAAGATGGAAATAAATGAAAGACCAATAGAAAGTGGCCAAAGGGGAAAAAAGGAAAAAAAAAAGCTTAACAACAACAACAAAAAGAAACAGCTATGTATGACGGACAAATAATTCTATGGCTATCTGATAAACTCCCATGACCCTTGTTTTCCTCATTAGTGGTGGATTAATTACATTTAAAGAGGTTTTGTGGACATAAGTCTCTTATTTTCTAGATGGAGAAATAGAAGCCCCGAGTGTAGATGTTTTTCCAAAAGTCTCAAGACAAGTTTTTAGAAGAACCCAGGATTCTTATTTCCATCAAGCCTGTAGTTGGGAAAGTGGAAATGATAGTTGACCTTGGACACAGCTGCATACTGTTTCTAATGATCACGTGCAAACCCACAACAAACAGTGCCTTCTAACAACACTTAGGCCTTATTTCTGCAAATGCCAAGTCATGCTTTGTCCATTACCGAAAATGTCAATATTTTTGCCGGGAGGAGTAAACGAGCTTCAGGCTTCCCCAACACATAAAAGGAAATATCAGTGGCAATGCATGCCAAAACAAATATCCTTAGTTATGAAAGAAGCTATTCTATTGTTAATACTTTTTGCCTTCAGTCGCATCTCCTTAGTTGCAGTCGCAAACACTGTCTGCAGCCCACTCCTCTGAAGACGGGAACACTTGAAATGCATAATATCTGGTGCCTGCTCACTGACAAATCTCCCACTATAGCTTAGACAGGACAAGGGTGCAGTTTTTGACTCAATTAGGGAGAAAAGAACTGTCCTTGACTTGTCAATTTCTCGTGCTCTGGGGGGGTCAGAAGCAGGACACACTGGCAAGTCGCCATATCATGCCTTCTGGTAAGTCAGCATATCATGGCTTCACTTGTCTTTGTTTGGTCCTTTTCTGTGAGCGGTGACAGAGGGTGTGTGTGCCTTTCTGTACAGACTTAGCAGGCTTCATCTCGCCGCCCTGTTGGTGCAGCGTCATTTGTGTACTCAAGATGGTTCCCTTCACGCAAGAAATTATAAAGTTGGGGGGGAAAGGAGTGAAAACATAAGTCTTATTTAGCACACATCTTTTCCATCAGATTCTACTCCTTATTTCCCCATAGTTCAGGTTACAGAGAAACTCTATTCGGACTAGAAGGCCCATGAAATGTTTTTCAAATCAAAGTGAGAAACAAAACAAACCACAACTTGTAAAACATATTGAACGATGACTCAAAAATAGATCAACTGAAGCAAGCCATGAGGTACAAGTGAAGCTCAAACTGTTTCCTAATAAACTTATTTTTTTTGAATACTTTTAGTTTCACGGAAAAATTACAAAGATGATAGAGTTACCCTGCAACCAATTTTCCCTAATTTTTTTTTTTTTTTTGACTGTGCGTTTGATTTCAGATCTTAGTTCCCCTACCAGGGATTGAACGCAGGTCTTGGCAGTGCAAATACTGGGTCCTAACCATTGGACCACCAGGGAATTCCCACAATGTACCTTAATGTTAGCATCTTAAATTACTATGATACATCTGTGAAAACTAAGAAACTAACCTGGGTACATTATTATCAGATAAATACCAGATTTTATTCAGATTTCATCAGTTCTCCACTAATGCCCTTGTTCCAGGAGCATTAGGATTCCAGGATCCCATATTTCACTTAATTGTCATGTCTTCATCTCTTCTGGTCCGTGACAGTTTCTTTGTGTCTCTCTCTCTCTCTTTTTTTTTTTTTTTTTTTGAGCCTTGGATGTTTTAATAGTAACACCACATGGCTCCTCTTTCTCAAAGATAAGACCACTGAGTATCCCAGCAACTCACCTAGTTTACAAATTCTGATCTGAATTTGTAGAGATTAAACTTAAAACAGATTCCTGCTTTAAAACGACCTTATGACCAGTCTCAGCCTCTAGAACCCTTTGACTCTCACTTTCCCGCAGCCTCTTTAAGAGGACACTTTCTGGTGTCCAGCATGTTTGGGTTTTTTAATATATATGTTTTTTAATTTTTGTCTTTGTTTGGTCCTTTTCTGTGAGCGGTGACAGAGGGTGTGTGTGCCTTTCTGTACAGACTTAGCAGGCTTCATCTCGCCGCCCTGTTGGTGCAGCGTCATTTGTGTACTCAAGATGGTTCCCTTCACGCAAGAAATTATAAAGTTGGGGGGGAAAGGAGTGAAAACATAAGTCTTATTTAGCACACATCTTTTCCATCAGATTCTACTCCTTATTTCCCCATAGTTCAGGTTACAGAGAAACTCTATTCGGACTAGAAGGCCCATGAAATGTTTTTCAAATCAAAGTGAGAAACAAAACAAACCACAACTTGTAAAACATATTGAACGATGACTCAAAAATAGATCAACTGAAGCAAGCCATGAGGTACAAGTGAAGCTCAAACTGTTTCCTAATAAACTTATTTTTTTTGAATACTTTTAGTTTCACGGAAAAATTACAAAGATGATAGAGTTACCCTGCAACCAATTTTCCCTAATTTTTTTTTTTTTTGACTGTGCGTTTGATTTCAGATCTTAGTTCCCCTACCAGGGATTGAACGCAGGTCTTGGCAGTGCAAATACTGGGTCCTAACCATTGGACCACCAGGGAATTCCCACAATGTACCTTAATGTTAGCATCTTAAATTACTATGATACATCTGTGAAAACTAAGAAACTAACCTGGGTACATTATTATCAGATAAATACCAGATTTTATTCAGATTTCATCAGTTCTCCACTAATGCCCTTGTTCCAGGAGCATTAGGATTCCAGGATCCCATATTTCACTTAATTGTCATGTCTTCATCTCTTCTGGTCCGTGACAGTTTCTTTGTGTCTCTCTCTCTCTTTTTTTTTTTTTTTTTTGAGCCTTGGATGTTTTAATAGTAACACCACATGGCTCCTCTTTCTCAAAGATAAGACCACTGAGTATCCCAGCAACTCACCTAGTTTACAAATTCTGATCTGAATTTGTAGAGATTAAACTTAAAACAGATTCCTGCTTTAAAACGACCTTATGACCAGTCTCAGCCTCTAGAACCCTTTGACTCTCACTTTTGAGCCACTGCTGAGCCTCTGTCAAGAGGACACTTTCTGGTGTCCAGCATGTTTGGGTTTTTTTTAATATATATGTTTTTTTAATTTTTGTCTCTTATTGTTTTATTTATTTATTTATTCACTTTCATCCATCTTTATTGTTTGGCCTGTGTGGGCCTCCCATCGCAGTGGCGTCTCTTGTTGCAGAGCACCGGCTCTGCGTGCATGTGCTCCAGAGCACTGGCTCATAATTGGACACACCGGTTCAGCCGTTCTGCAGCACGTAGGATTTTCCCCTGGCCAGGGATCGAACAGGTGCCCCCTGAACTGCGAGGAGGACTCTTTACCCACTGGACCACCAGGGGGCCCTCCAGCATGTTTTTATGACCAGTGGGCTTCTCCGATAGTCTCTGTTCAGCTTTGACAAGGGATCCATAATGATTTGATTCAATCATCCAATAAATGCAAGAATCCTCTCGATAACATCTGATAAGTGTCTATCAAGCCTATGTGTGTGAACCCCACTGCCCCTATATAAACACTTCTGATAACATGGCACTGATGACCTCCTCAGATAATCCATTCTGTGCATTTTTGGACAGCCATTATTGTTAGAAATGGCTTCATCAAAGTGAACCTTGATCTGTTGCCTTGAAGTTTTTCTTCATTGACCCTATTGCTGTCTTCTAGAGAATTAAGTTATGGGATGGCAAGTAAGCTCTGTTTTCAGTCCCACTCCAGGGCAATGGCAGGAGTCAGACACACTTGGGTGGTCCAGCTTTGTTCAGATAGTGTCATTTGGTTGGTGTCTGAATTGGGACATGTGACTCAACAGCTCCCCTCTGGGCCTCATAGGGTTATTGTGAAAATGAAATGAAGTAACATACGCAACAGCAGGTGGCACACTGCCAGAAACAGAAAAGACTCTTAATACGTGAGAGTTGGTCAGGATAGTCAACTCCTGAATACCCAGAATGAAATGTACCGTTTATGTCGAATTGGGTTGGCCCAAAAGTTCATTTGGGTTTTTCAGGTAACATCGTATGGAAAAACTGGACAAGCTTCCGGGCCCAGTATTATGTTATTATAGTCTTTGTTCTTCCTCACAGTGGTGAATTTGAACTTTCTCTTCTTACTAACTAATTTCCTAAAAGCCTTACCTTTATTTTTCTGGGACTTGTTTTTTCCTCGAGGCTTAATTAAGCTATTACTGAACAGAACTGTAGTGTTAAATAACCCGAGAGGATCAGTTCCTACCATTTGTGAATCCCATATATTGCCAACATATGGGATTAGTCATGGTAGTGGATGGGAGAATTTGGAAAGGATTAGCAAATACCCCTGCTAATCAACAAACTGTGCAAATGAGGCCCCCTCTTGTGACATTGATCTCAGTCTCCATGGCAACACCAGGGTTAGCTGTGTACATGGGAAGAAGTGATGTCAAAGCTGTGAAGTATGATAGAAGGAACTGTGATGAACATCAAGGGGAAACAGAATCCCTGAGAAGTATTCCCACTTCTTGAAGAAATTCATGCAACTTTCTATAAGCTTTTATTTCCCTGAGCCTCCACTGTGTGTGGTGCACACCTGTGTGCTAAGCCACCTCAGTCGTGCCCAACTCTTTGAGACCCTGTAGAGTGTAGCCCACCAGACTCCTCAGTCCATGGGACTCTCCAGGCCAGAATACTAGAGTGGGTTGCCATGCCCTCCTTCTAGGGATCATACCCACATCTCTTACGGTCCTGCAATGGCAGGTGGGTGCTTTACCACTAGCACCACCTGGGAAGCCTGAGCCTCTACTACTGGAATGTTAATTGACCATGTTATAAACGGAAAAAAACAACAACAGGAAGCAGAAAAAGGTCAGAAGGGACCCCTAAAATCTACGATCCATATATTGGACCAAACAACTATAAATTAAGATTATTGGTATGTCCGTGTGTAGCAGGATTGTCTGGGTTAGGAACCCAGTTCCAGCAGGCATTAGCTGTGTAACTTTTAACTGTATTGTACCTCATTGCCCTCCTCTGTAGCATGGAGATAATAATAGTTCCTAGCACACAGGGTTGCTGTGATTGCAGAGGAAGTCAGCACATATGAAGTGGTGGCCTGATCCAGACTGAATGCTCCAGAAAATGCTACTGTGATCACGCCTCATCATTATTCCTGCTGGTTGGTCATGATTCTGGAGTAGAGACTACCTTAATTTGTTCTTCCTCACAGTGGTGAATTTGAACTTTCTCTTCTTACTAACTAATTTCCTAAAAGCCTTACCTTTATTTTTCTGGGACTTGTTTTTTCCTCGAGGCTTAATTAAGCTATTACTGAACAGAACTGTAGTGTTAAATAACCCGAGAGGATCAGTTCCTACCATTTGTGAATCCCATATATTGCCAACATATGGGATTAGTCATGGTAGTGGATGGGAGAATTTGGAAAGGATTAGCAAATACCCCTGCTAATCAACAAACTGTGCAAATGAGGCCCCCTCTTGTGACATTGATCTCAGTCTCCATGGCAACACCAGGGTTAGCTGTGTACATGGGAAGAAGTGATGTCAAAGCTGTGAAGTATGATAGAAGGAACTGTGATGAACATCAAGGAAACAGAATCCCTGAGAAGTATTCCCACTTCTTGAAGAAATTCATGCAACTTTCTATAAGCTTTTATTTCCCTGAGCCTCCACTGTGTGTGGTGCACACCTGTGTGCTAAGCCACCTCAGTCGTGCCCAACTCTTTGAGACCCTGTAGAGTGTAGCCCACCAGACTCCTCAGTCCATGGGACTCTCCAGGCCAGAATACTAGAGTGGGTTGCCATGCCCTCCTTCTAGGGATCATACCCACATCTCTTACGGTCCTGCAATGGCAGGTGGGTGCTTTACCACTAGCACCACCTGGGAAGCCTGAGCCTCTACTACTGGAATGTTAATTGACCATGTTATAAACGGAAAAAAACAACAACAGGAAGCAGAAAAAGGTCAGAAGGGACCCCTAAAATCTACGATCCATATATTGGACCAAACAACTATAAATTAAGATTATTGGTATGTCCGTGTGTAGCAGGATTGTCTGGGTTAGGAACCCAGTTCCAGCAGGCATTAGCTGTGTAACTTTTAACTGTATTGTACCTCATTGCCCTCCTCTGTAGCATGGAGATAATAATAGTTCCTAGCACACAGGGTTGCTGTGATTGCAGAGGAAGTCAGCACATATGAAGTGGTGGCCTGATCCAGACTGAATGCTCCAGAAAATGCTAGCTGCTCTTACTGTGATCACGCCTCATCATTATTCCTGCTGGTTGGTCATGATTCTGGAGTAGAGACTACCTTTCAATTTTATATCCTGTGAAGGAAATACAGGGCGAGAAAGGTTATATTTTCCATTTTCTAATTTTGTTTGTACTGAAAAAGAGACTTGAAATGTCAGCCCTGGAGAGGTTTTATAGGTATTATCATTTTCAATTTCAATAAAACACTTACGAAAATGGTAACTGGGATTCTGGTTGAGGCATGGGATCCAAGTAAAGCTACATCCTTGTTTTAACTTTCATCAACATCTAGGAGCAGGTGGATACCTGTAAAATGGGATGCGATCAAAATTGAATTCATTTACCTCAGAAACCGAGTCACCTCATGATCACAAATGCAGGCCCCTTTATCCTCATGGGCCAGTTTTTTCTTTTTTCTTTTTTTTTGGTGGTCTCAGCTCATTTCACCTTGCCTCTGTGTGTTGGTTGCTTAAATTTCTAGTCTAACTAAGCAGGATAATTGTAGGAATTCAAGTTTGGATTTAATTTTCAGTGCTGAGATTTGATGGGGGATTTTTTGACCTCACAAAGATACTAGGTTTTGTGTGGTCAAAAAGTTTTTTTTAAGTCGAACAAAACTCCTGCCGATCGCCACCCAGTGGTTCAAAACTTTTGGGAGCTGCCTAATGGAACTGAAAGAGCAGGAGCCTAGGAATCAGAAAGCTGAGGTCTGAAACCCTGTTGGCATTCGCTACCATCTGACTTCTCTTCCTTCATCTGCTGCCCCTTGGCTTTCCTGGATACCTTTTTGCAAGCAACCACACTGCCACTTTGGAATGAGGCAGGGCCTAAAGTGATCAGTCAGTAAACGAGGTGTGTGATGGTAGGCAAACCATGACTCCTTGGTGAGAAAGTTTTCTCATCTGTAAAATGGAGCCATTTGAAATCTCCTCGGCTTCATCAGTAGTCCTCAAGTATATCAAATAAGACAGTGGCTGTAAGAGGGCTCTGTCAGACCTTAATGGGACAAAATATGGACCAATCTAATTACCAACATGATTTAACTTTCCCTTTCACAAACTAGTTGTTCTCGGCTTATCATTTGACACATGAACTATGATCCGATGAAGAAAAATGCTTGACTGTGATCACGCCTCATCATTATTCCTGCTGGTTGGTCATGATTCTGGAGTAGAGACTACCTTTCAATTTTATATCCTGTGAAGGAAATACAGGGCGAGAAAGGTTATATTTTCCATTTTCTAATTTTGTTTGTACTGAAAAAGAGACTTGAAATGTCAGCCCTGGAGAGGTTTTATAGGTATTATCATTTTCAATTTCAATAAAACACTTACGAAAATGGTAACTGGGATTCTGGTTGAGGCATGGGATCCAAGTAAAGCTACATCCTTGTTTTAACTTTCATCAACATCTAGGAGCAGGTGGATACCTGTAAAATGGGATGCGATCAAAATTGAATTCATTTACCTCAGAAACCGAGTCACCTCATGATCACAAATGCAGGCCCCTTTATCCTCATGGGCCAGTTTTTTCTTTTTTCTTTTTTTTTGGTGGTCTCAGCTCATTTCACCTTGCCTCTGTGTGTTGGTTGCTTAAATTTCTAGTCTAACTAAGCAGGATAATTGTAGGAATTCAAGTTTGGATTTAATTTTCAGTGCTGAGATTTGATGGGGGATTTTTTGACCTCACAAAGATACTAGGTTTTGTGAGGTCAAAAAAATTTTTTTAATTCAAACAAAACTCCTGCCGATCACCACCCAGTGGTTCAAAACTTTTGGGAGCTGCCTAATGGAACTGAAAGAGCAGGAGCCTAGGAATCAGAAAGCTGAGGTCTGAAACCCTGTTGGCATTCGCTACCATCTGACTTCTCTTCCTTCATCTGCTGCCCCTTGGCTTTCCTGGATACCTTTTTGCAAGCAACCACACTGCCACTTTGGAATGAGGCAGGGCCTAAAGTGATCAGTCAGTAAACGAGGTGTGTGATGGTAGGCAAACCATGACTCCTTGGTGAGAAAGTTTTCTCATCTGTAAAATGGAGCCATTTGAAATCTCCTCGGCTTCATCAGTAGTCCTCAAGTATATCAAATAAGACAGTGGCTGTAAGAGGGCTCTGTCAGACCTTAATGGGACAAAATATGGACCAATCTAATTACCAACATGATTTAACTTTCCCTTTCACAAGGATCTAGTTGTTCTCGGCTTATCATTTGACACATGAACTATGTAGTTCTTCTATGTTGAAACATGGCTACCTTCTAACATGCATTTGTACATGAACCTGCTCATTAAAAAGAGACCTCTCCTGCATTTCAGTGCTCCAGATGTCTACGTTCTAAACCAAGAAAGGGAGAGTTAGCTAATTCATGTAGCCAGGACACTGTCATGTATGGAGTCCCTACTGTGTCTAGCTGTGGGCATCCAGAGATGAAGCCCCAGCCCGCGCCATGGAAGCTCGCTGCTTGGTGGGCATAACAGACAAGTAGACAGTGAATGAACAGGATGAATGCCATAGTGCCTCTCTGTCTAGGGTGCTGTGGAGCAGAGAAGAAGAACCTGTCTTTACAGGGGGATCGTGGAGGAAGATTTGCCAGAGGAGATCATGCCTGAAAGAGATCTTGAAGTTTGCTAACAAGGTAGATCGATTTTTCAAAGCTATAGTAGTTGGAGTGGCTAAAGGGATGGAAAGCATGTCTTGGGGAAGGGAAGTCCTTTGGTACGGCTGAAGTACAGTGTATCTGAGGAAGGACGTAAGGGTGCCAAGGACGTGTGGGGCCAGATAATAGAAGGCTTGTATGTGGAGAGCCACTGCGAGTTATTAGCAGGGCGTGCATGATCAGATTTGTCTGTTAACAGTGGGGCAGTGAACAGAGTATTTTTATCACAGTCCAGAGAGGAGGCTATGGTGAAATTCAGGCAAGAAATAAAACTGGAACAGGTAAAAGTCTTAACAATAGGAATTTAGAGAAGATAGTAAGACTGTAGAACCTGGAGTACTTGGCTACTTGTTGGATGTGAGGTGGGAGAGGGAAGGACTCAGGATAATACTCAGGTTTCTGGCTCAGTTGAGATGGTGGGTGAATCCAGAAAGAAGTAAGCTATAAGAAACAAACTTAATAGCCATATGGAATAAGAGAAGAGGAACCAGTTTGGGGAGAGGAATTCAGTGTTCGAGTTCCTGAACGGCATTTGGGGAGAACTATCCATGTATTGAGCTCAGAGCAGATAATCTGAGCTGATGAAATTGTAGGGGATAAGAAACATTTCTGGCTTCACCACATCGTCTGAAGCCTTTTTGGAGTGTACACACATGTACACACACACATACACACGTACACACACACACACGCGCGCGCATGCGCTATATTGTCTTGGTTCTTACAATGAAATAAGGCACTGTTGTTTTCCTTGATTTTTCTAAGTATATGTTTTTTCAGACCAAAGGATACCAAGATTCTGATAGAGAAAGTAGGCACTGGTATTTTAGCATCAGGAAGAATAATGAGTAAGAAGGAAAATATTTTTCATATGTCTTCAGTATATTCAAACACTAACCAAATACTAGTTGTCCCTCTCCAAGAGGAATACAGAAATCTATATAGAGGAATTACTAGGATTATTTGGCTTGGACAGTCATTTCCCCATAATATTTAATTCATTAGCTTAAAATTTTATCATCATCTAAAATTATTTACTAACTGCCCACACGCAAATCTCTGGTCACTAAGCTCACCCGTTATTACAGGAGGAGAATGTGTGACTCACTGTGGTATCCATGCCAATTTAATTTTCATTTTGATTGGCATCTTTCCAAGGGGATTACTTCTACTAAACCCTCTGCTGATGGCACTTGTAAATCTGTAAACTACTGTGCACTTGAGCATCACCGTTGACAATATTGTGGGGAACAGGATCAGCGGAGAAGGGAAGACAGTTGTTTACAAACAAGAAATAACTCACCAACGTCTATCAGAGCCTCCCAGTAGCATATTTTATTTCTCCTGATCCAGAATGCTTCATAACAATACCTGGAATCAGTATTTCACAGAAAAGTACACTCCTGAAGAATGCTTACAATAGGGGACCAACTTGTTGCCAAGTGATTGAAAGTGTAGGGGCATAAAACTCCAAGGTTGTGTAAATCATCTGTTGAGAGGGGGGAAGGACTCAGGATAATACTCAGGTTTCTGGCTCAGTTGAGATTTCCAGAAAGAAGTAAGCTATAAGAAACCCATATGGAATAAGAGAAGAGGAACCAGTTTGGGAGAGGAATTCAGTGTTCGAGTTCCTGAACGGCATTTGGGAGAACTATCCATGTATTGAGCTCAGAGCAGATAATCTGAGCTGATGAAATTGTAGGATAAGAAACATTTCTGGCTTCACCACATCGTCTGAAGCCTTTTTGGAGTGTACACACATGTACACACACACATACACACGTACACACACACACACGCGCGCGCATGCACTATATTGTCTTGGTTCTTACAATGAAATAAGGCACTGTTGTTTTCCTTGATTTTTCTAAGTATATGTTTTTTCAGACCAAAGGATACCAAGATTCTGATAGAGAAAGTAGGCACTGGTATTTTAGCATCAGGAAGAATAATGAGTAAGAAGGAAAATATTTTTCATATGTCTTCAGTATATTCAAACACTAACCAAATACTAGTTGTCCCTCTCCAAGAGGAATACAGAAATCTATATAGAGGAATTACTAGGATTATTTGGCTTGGACAGTCATTTCCCCATAATATTTAATTCATTAGCTTAAAATTTTATCATCATCTAAAATTATTTACTAACTGCCCACACGCAAATCTCTGGTCACTAAGCTCACCCGTTATTACAGGAGGAGAATGTGTGACTCACTGTGGTATCCATGCCAATTTAATTTTCATTTTGATTGGCATCTTTCCAAGGGGATTACTTCTACTAAACCCTCTGCTGATGGCACTTGTAAATCTGTAAACTACTGTGCACTTGAGCATCACCGTTGACAATATTGTGGGGAACAGGATCAGCGGAGAAGGGAAGACAGTTGTTTACAAGCAAGAAATAACTCACCAACGTCTATCAGAGCCTCCCAGTAGCATATTTTATTTCTCCTGATCCAGAATGCTTCATAACAATACCTGGAATCAGTATTTCACAGAAAAGTACACTCCTGAAGAATGCTTACAATAGGGGACCAACTTGTTGCCAAGTGATTGAAAGTGTAGGGGCATAAAACTCCAAGGTTGTGTAAATCATTCCCTTATGTTCCGAATGGTAAAGAGTCTGCCTGCAGTGAAGACATAAGAGACCAGAGTTCAATCCCTGTGTCAGAAAGGTCCCCTGGAGAAGGAGATGGCAACCCACTCCAATATTCTTCCCTGAAAAATTCCATGGACAGAGGAGCCTGGCAGGCCCCAGTCCATGGGGTCACAAAAGTCGGACACGACTGAGCGATTAAACCAGGGGAAATAATGTCACTTGGTAAGAATTCAGCACCAGGAGTCAATGTAAGCCAGGTTTGAAGTCTGGCTTTACCCAATTTCATTTCTCAACTTCCTAGCTCTTTCTCATCCTGCAAAATTCATCCTCCAAGATTGTTCTCTGTGTGTGTTTTCTTTCTGAAGCTGGCCTCTCTTGCCAGTTAGCTGTGTCTTCTTTTCTGTGCTCCCAACACTTTGGTTCTGCTCTTACAATGCGTCATCATATTTGGTTTTAGTCATTTTATTTGTTTCTCTCTCCTCCACTTGCGGTCAGGGACAGTTACTGGAGAGGCAGTAGAGCAGTTTTAGGAACATGGGGTATAATGGATTTGAATCCACCACTTCCTACCCAAAGGAACTCAGTAACCTCTCTTTGCCTCAACTTCTTCATCTGTAGAATGGGAATAAACCCAAAAGGTTGTTGTATTAACTAAGTAAATAAAGATGAGGTACCTAAAGAATCCGCCTGCAATGCAGGAGACGTGGGAGATGCAGATTTAATCCCTGGGTTGGGAAGGTCCTCTGGAGGAGGTCATGGCAACCCACTCCAGTGTTCTTGCCTGGAGAATCCCATGGACAGAGGAGCCTGGCGGGCTACAGTCCATGGGGTTGCACAGAGTTGGACACAACTGAAGCAACTAAGCACTTAGAAAAGTGCCAGGGATATAGTTCGTGCTCAACAAATTGTTTTTGTTGTTTAGTCTCTAAGTCATTTCTGACTCTTTGCAACCCCATGGACTGTAGCCCGCCAGGCTCCTCCGTCCATGGGATTCTCCAGGCAAGAATACTGGAGTGAGTTGCCATTTCCTTCTCTGGGGGATCTTCCTGACCCCAGGTTGCAGCTATTTTTTCCTTAGAATCTTTCAGGTACCTTTGCACTCCTTCAGGGTGTGGCTTGGCACATGGCAAATGGTTCTCGGTAAAGTTTTAAATCAAGGAATGAACAATTTGTCCCAGGACAAATGCATTTCACTTCTGTTGCCTCAGATCTGTTCTCTAAAATGAAACTGCTAATTGAACATCAAGGCCCCTAGTATGAAATCAGGTTGTAAAATTGTTTGAGGTCTTCAGTGGTTATAGGAGAAACTAGTGAATAATTTCAATTTGTTGACTATTCTTTGAGTTATTTGTCAGAAGGGAAAAGTTAGAGCAAATTAGTTAAAATGAATACTAGAGGACCTGATTGCAAAAGAATAGTCATGGAGATCAGAGCATGAAAGTGAATACATTGTGTGTAATATTTTTCCCTCTTTTGGCTGAACTCAAGCTTCCTGTAGCTGAAAGCAGATGGCACAAAAAAAGCTTACAGTGTGGAAAGCCAGTTTTCCCTGTGAAAAGAACTCAGCGAATTGGGAGTCACTTTAACTTCTTGTCTCTGCTATGGAGGGGTGAATAAAAAGTTCGGAAAATGTCCTTCATGTATCATGGCATTCCAAATCTCACATGATCTCAGTCAGGCCAGGTCCTGGCATCAAAGTTCTCTTTGGGCTGAGAAATGTAGAATAACATCAAGGAGTGATTTATAACCATGGAATTTATTTATTCATTTATTTATTTTTGCACTGGATCTTTGTTGCTGTGTAACATAACTCTAGTTATGGCAATCAGGGGCTACTCTCTAGTTGCAGTATTGGGGCTTCTGGTGGCAGTGGCTTCTCTCGTTGCAGAGTGTGGGCGCAGTAGTGGTGGCTTGTGGGCTCTAGGGCAAGATCAGGAATCAAACCCATGTCCCCTGTGTTTACAGTGGATTCTTTAACAACTGGACCACCAGGGAAGTCCTAATCATTGAATTTTTTTTAAATTTTTTTTCGGGGGGGTTGGGTTGGGGAGGGGGGCAGGCGGGCCACTTCTACTGGTCTTTTTCATTTTGTCTATTTTTCATCCATCTTTTTTCTTTGGCTGTGGGCTCCCTGGCCGGGCCAGGTGCGAGGACACATCGGTCTTGCAGCTATTTTTCCTAAACAGGTACCTTTGCACTCCTTCAGGGTGTGGCTTGGCACATGGCAAATGGTTCTCGGTAAAGTTTTAAATCAAGGAATGAACAATTTGTCCCAGGACAAATGCATTTCACTTCTGTTGCCTCAGATCTGTTCTCTAAAATGAAACTGCTAATTGAACATCAAGGCCCCTAGTATGAAATCAGGTTGTAAAATTGTTTGAGGTCTTCAGTGGTTATAGGAGAAACTAGTGAATAATTTCAATTTGTTGACTATTCTTTGAGTTATTTGTCAGAAGGGAAAAGTTAGAGCAAATTAGTTAAAATGAATACTAGAGGACCTGATTGCAAAAGAATAGTCATGGAGATCAGAGCATGAAAGTGAATACATTGTGTGTAATATTTTTCCCTCTTTTGGCTGAACTCAAGCTTCCTGTAGCTGAAAGCAGATGGCACAAAAAAAGCTTACAGTGTGGAAAGCCAGTTTTCCCTGTGAAAAGAACTCAGCGAATTGGGAGTCACTTTAACTTCTTGTCTCTGCTATGGAGGGGTGAATAAAAAGTTCGGAAAATGTCCTTCATGTATCATGGCATTCCAAATCTCACATGATCTCAGTCAGGCCAGGTCCTGGCATCAAAGTTCTCTTTGGGCTGAGAAATGTAGAATAACATCAAGGAGTGATTTATAACCATGGAATTTATTTATTCATTTATTTATTTTTGCACTGGATCTTTGTTGCTGTGTAACATAACTCTAGTTATGGCAATCAGGGGCTACTCTCTAGTTGCAGTATTGGGGCTTCTGGTGGCAGTGGCTTCTCTCGTTGCAGAGTGTGGGCGCAGTAGTGGTGGCTTGTGGGCTCTAGGGCAAGATCAGGAATCAAACCCATGTCCCCTGTGTTTACAGTGGATTCTTTAACAACTGGACCACCAGGGAAGTCCTAATCATTGAATTTTTTTTAAATTTTTTTTCGGGGGGGTTGGGTTGGGGAGGGGGGCAGGCGGGCCACTTCTACTGGTCTTTTTCATTTTGTCTATTTTTCATCCATCTTTGTTCTTTGGCCCGTGTGGGCCTCCCATCGCGGTGGCCTCTGTTGTTGCAGAGCACCAGCTCTGGGCACATGCTCGGTAATTGGACACATCGGTCCAGCCACTCCATGGCACGTGGGATCTTCCCAGGCCAGGGATGGAACCTGTGCCCCTTGCACTGCAAGGCGGTGTCCTTACCCACTGGACCACCAGGGAAGCCCCTAATCATTGAATTTTAATGAGAAAGGTCGTGAAGTTTTCTTTAAATATCACTCTTAGAAGTTATTGTTAAAAGTGTCTGAACTGTGCTATTAACTATGCAGAGGTCATATCTGTTCCTGTTTGTTCATAATTCATTTTTGTTTAAAAGAGAAAAAAAACGAGTTGAAAATCATGCCATATTTCATCTTTTCCTGTTACCCAAGCCAGAAGGTACCATATCAAGCAGAACTATTCAGCGACCCAAATTTCAAATCCAATGCCATGAAGGAAAAGGGCTGGCCTTGCAAACATAACATTTTACTGGCTGAGAATCATTAGTTTAAATATGAGCACTGCCACCTATGTACAGGCAGGTAAACCATAGATGCATCGTTTAATGTCTCTAGACCTCCCTCTCTCATGTGTAAAACAGCAGTAATGATAACACCTAACAGGCTCTTGTAGGGATTAGGAAAAATACTGATGTCAAAATACGTTGTTTATCCAATTATATTCAGTTGAGTGTTATCACCGTCTGAAACCCCAGATTAGGAAGAAAAACTACCCAAATCAAAACAAAAGCAAATGAACAACAGCTATAGCAGAGTGGAGTGTTTAAAAACCCTTTAAGGCGTCTGCATGATTCTCAGGCGGATCATCGACCTGGCCTTTGTCCCTTCCTTGGAACCTTGGGAGGATACCATCTCCTCCAAATTCAGCAGATTCTCCTGTCCACATCCTGGCTGCTGTCTGGAAAGAGACGTGTGAAGACTTAATCCTGAGAGAGCACTCAAGTAGCTTCCCATTACCTCTTTGCTCCTGTAAAAGATGGCAACTCTTGACAGGAAATTGATGGAAACAGTGCCATTGGCAAATAGGAAATCCATCCAGAGTTCCTTGTGCTAATTGCGAAACCCCCTCCCTGCTGTGCTAGGTAACAGGGAACATTAGATCATTTGCAAACATTCCATTCCTTTCCTCACATCTTGAGTTTAGGTCACTTTGCTCCAGAAATCCTATTTCCTATAACAGCGTAGATCCAGAAAAATGACTGATTGTCTGTTTCTGCCTCAAATCCACCATTATTTTTTCCCCTAGCTTTTCATTTAGATTACTTAGTTTACTGAGCAAGAAACAAAGCCTGTGTTACAGACATTTTGCCTCTGAGTTTTGCACACTTCTAGTCTGCCATTAAGTGTTTCAGCATAGAAACACCCCATTTATGTTTGTTAGTCACCAGTCAGTTCATAAAATAGCAACTGTTTCTTTAAGACCTGCAAGTATGATTGAATAAAACTAATTTCATCTCAGAGAAGCTGGTGCTGTTGCTGGCTCAGGATGCTTTGTCACTCCTGGGGCAAAGCATTTGATTGAGAATAGGTGTACTGTATCTGTAAAGTATTAACCATGAGAGAAACTTTAGAAAATGGGTGTGACTGCCTTGACCCAAGGGTTCCAAGTCCACTCAGTATGATCTTCCAAAGACAAAGGTCTCCACCCTCCATAGACAGGACCTTAGACTTTCTCAGTAATGGTATTGCTACTCTTTTCCTCATAACCCCTTCTTGATTGCAGGTCATGAGTATGTGAACAGAGCATGCCTGCATGCTTACCTGCTAAGTTGTATCCAACTCTTTGCGACTTCATTGACTGCAGGCCATGTCTTTCTCCAGGGCATCTTCCCAACCCAGGGGTCAACCCTGCATCTCGTGCTTGTCAGGTGGATTCTTTACCACTGTGCCACTTAGAAAGCCCATATGAATTAATAGCATGGTTTCATCAGAGAGTGAGAGCATTGAGCCTGTTGGAGTCACAAAAGCTTCTATAGGAACAGCTGCTGATTTTTATCTATGGTATTGGACACCCCTGCTGTAAAGAATGTTTTCCTTGTACAAAACTTCAGGCCCCACATATTGAAGCTTAAGCTCATTTTCTTGTGATCCTCCTCTCTCCTAATCCTCAAGGGAGAAAAGTCCCTCTCAGCCACCCGGTATTTTTCTCCAGGTTTTTTTTTTTGAGGGGGGGGAGCGGTGAGGGCGTGGGCGGGCCACTTCTATTGGTCTTTCATTTCTCTATTTTCATCCATCTTTGTTCTTTGGCTCCTGTGAGCCTCCCATCGCAGTGGCTTCTGTTGTCGCAGAGCTCCAGAGTTCTGGCTCGGTAATTGGACACATGGGTCCAGCCGCTCCGCGGCATGTGGGATCTTCTCAGGCCAGGGATTGAACCGGCGCCCCTTGCACTGCAAGGCGGTGTCCTTACCCACTGGACCACCAGGGACGCCCTTCTCCAGATTTTCTTAATTAAAATGACTAAGCAGGTAATCAGAGGCCTTGAACCTTTGATGTTGCTGCTGCTGTGGCTAATTAAATGGCAAAGAGTGGAATTCATAGGTATGATTAACCCCATCAGAGTGCTTTATGGTTTTAAAGGTCATAAATTATGAAACAATTACGTTTTTATATGGGTTATAGGGTTGTTCTTCTTACGGATCAGAATTACTTAGTGTGTTCCCAGTTGATTTTATTTATTTATTTATTTGATTTAAATATAAAGCATAGGTAGCTTCAGTACAATCTACAGCTTAAGTATTTAGAGAATGATCTCAGAAATAGGACACAATGAAGACCAACCCTATTATCCATTTCCCTGGAGAAGGAAATGGCAACCCACTCCATTATTCTTGCCTGGAAAATTCCATGGACAGAGGAGTCTGGCGAGCCGTAAGGTTGCAGAGTCAGACGTGACCGAGCGACTAACACATGCAAACCTAGGATTCCCTGGCTTTTCATTCTGAATGGAAATCAGGAGAGCCAATCAAGTGCTCAAAAATGGATTCTCTAGACCTGTTTTTCCAAAGCGTAATTCCCCCAAATGCTCTGACTGAAGCAGAGACTATATTTCCAGAGCCTGTTGGAGTCACAAAAGCTTCTATAGGAACAGCTGCTGATTTTTATCTATGGTATTGGACACCCCTGCTGTAAAGAATGTTTTCCTTGTACAAAACTTCAGGCCCCACATATTGAAGCTTAAGCTCATTTTCTTGTGATCCTCCTCTCTCCTAATCCTCAAGGGAGAAAAGTCCCTCTCAGCCACCCGGTATTTTTCTCCAGGTTTTTTTTTTTGAGGGGGGGGAGCGGTGAGGGCGTGGGCGGGCCACTTCTATTGGTCTTTCATTTCTCTATTTTCATCCATCTTTGTTCTTTGGCTCCTGTGAGCCTCCCATCGCAGTGGCTTCTGTTGTCGCAGAGCTCCAGAGTTCTGGCTCGGTAATTGGACACATGGGTCCAGCCGCTCCGCGGCATGTGGGATCTTCTCAGGCCAGGGATTGAACCGGCGCCCCTTGCACTGCAAGGCGGTGTCCTTACCCACTGGACCACCAGGGACGCCCTTCTCCAGATTTTCTTAATTAAAATGACTAAGCAGGTAATCAGAGGCCTTGAACCTTTGATGTTGCTGCTGCTGTGGCTAATTAAATGGCAAAGAGTGGAATTCATAGGTATGATTAACCCCATCAGAGTGCTTTATGGTTTTAAAGGTCATAAATTATGAAACAATTACGTTTTTATATGGGTTATAGGGTTGTTCTTCTTACGGATCAGAATTACTTAGTGTGTTCCCAGTTGATTTTATTTATTTATTTATTTGATTTAAATATAAAGCATAGGTAGCTTCAGTACAATCTACAGCTTAAGTATTTAGAGAATGATCTCAGAAATAGGACACAATGAAGACCAACCCTATTATCCATTTCCCTGGAGAAGGAAATGGCAACCCACTCCATTATTCTTGCCTGGAAAATTCCATGGACAGAGGAGTCTGGCGAGCCGTAAGGTTGCAGAGTCAGACGTGACCGAGCGACTAACACATGCAAACCTAGGATTCCCTGGCTTTTCATTCTGAATGGAAATCAGGAGAGCCAATCAAGTGCTCAAAAATGGATTCTCTAGACCTGTTTTTCCAAAGCGTAATTCCCCCAAATGCTCTGACTAGCAGAGACTATGCCAGCTAGCAAATGTGTCATGTTATAGGATACAGTAGTCACTTTCTGTCTCTAGAATTCCAGTGTGACATTGACAAGATTTCCTTAAATCGCGTTCTTCTTCCTGCTTGGAGTTAAGTGGCAAGAGCCTTTGCTAATGGCTTTTCTCTAATCTCCTCATTTGTATTTCTATCCAATCGTTTCTTTGGGCTTTGGGATATAATTAAATAGACCACAAAAGGTGGCACTTGCTGCCCAGTCTCTTCAGTATCCCCTCAGATGGCCTACTCAGCTACTGGCGGGATCCCAGTGTTGCTTGACCATGGTGCACTTGAATCTGCCCCCTGCCCTCCCTTTGAGCTCATCATCAGCCCCTGACCTGGTAACTGGTCACGCAGATGTCGTGATGGTCTGTTAGTCAAGTTGCAGAGCCAACTGGCAAGAGGCTCTGTTTCTGTTTATCTTCATGGAGGAAGGGTGTTTGAAATCTTTTCAGAGTTTCAGAAAGACAGCCAATTCCTTCCTGCTCAGAAAGAACTGAGGCTGCTCTTGATTAGGCTGTCTCAATTCTCTCATTTTTACTCATCACAGTCACATCTGTTTGGGTTTCTGTCTCTCTCCTGGAGATGCCTCTTGAGAGCAGGTCCCCTCCGCTTTTTTCCAGCTCCTCCGAGTCCTGCCAAAAAGAGACTGGCAGACAGCAATCAGCCTTCTCTGCTCCGATAACTCACATAACTCTCCCTGAAAAGAATGCCAAAGCCTGCTTCTCAAGTGAACCCAGGAGGAATGGAGCCAAAGAGACTTTCATATTTTTCTTTGGGATTCCCAAGTGGAGTTTATATTCTGATGGGAGAGGAAGAGAAAGGGCAGAGGGCAAGCATGAGGAGGGTGCCATGCAGAGGGGGGAAGAGGAGGGGCGCAGGCGCAAAGATCATGGGCTCCCAGGGCAGACTTTCCAGAACATCTCATCCCAAGGTCTTCAAATGTTTTCTTTTTAGCAGTGGCATCTTTTTTATTTTTATTTTTTGTCAGAAATCGTACGAGTCCCAGTGTATAAAAGTGAGGCAAGTGGCAACACTAGAACTGAAACACGGCTGAGGGAGCCTTCTACTCTTCTCCATCCTTCTGCTCTTAGGACTCTGCAGGATACTATTGGAAGGCCATTTATCGTGTTTCAAGAATGACTTTAAAGATGGGAAAACGGGGGCTTTCCTGGTGGTCCAGTGGGTAGGGACACCGCCTTGCAGTGCAAGGGGCGCCGGTTCGATCCCTGGCCTGGGAAGATCCCACGTGCCGCGGAGCGGCTGGACCCATGTGTCCAATTACCGAGCCGGAGCTCTGGAGCGCATGCGCCCAGAGCCGGTGCTCTGCGACAACAGAGGCCACCACGATGGGAGGCCCACACAGGTCAAAGAACAAAGATGGATGGATGAAAATTAAAAAATGAAAGACTAATAAAAGTAGCCCCCAAAAAATGTAAAAAAAAAAAAAAAAAGGGAAAATGGAAGCCCCCGCAGGGGAAATGACATGACCAAAGTCACACAGTGATAGAGATAGGATTCCAACCTAGGGGCCTCCAGTCACCCAGGATAGAATGCTTTGTGAGATAACTTGGAGAAAGGAGCCAGGGGTTCTTTCTTCCTGAATCTGAGGAAGGAGAGAGCTTGGCGGACAGTGCAGTGGGGACTGAAGCTCTGGGAGGAGCCGCAGCAAGTGGGCCCACCCAGCCCAGAGGAGGTGGGAGCCTTGGAGGGAGCAGGAAGAACTGAAACTCTGGATCTGCAGGCGATCGGGGAAGTTCCCCAACAAGTGTGGGGGTGAACAGGTAGGAACAGAGCCAGACAAGAGATAAAGGCACTTTGGAAATGAGGGTCAAAGGAAAGGACTTCCCGGGTGGCTCAGTGGTAAAGAATCTGCCTGCCAGTGCAGGAGACGAAGAGGCACAGGGTTCGATCCCTGGGTCAGGAAGATCCCCTGGAGAAAGAAATAGCAGCCCACTCCAGTATTCTTGCCTGGTGAATCCCTTGGACAAAGGGGCCTGGTGGGTTACAGTCCATAGAGTCGCACAGAGTTGGACACAACTGAGCATGCATGCACATCAAAAGAAAATTCTTGATTCATCCTCCCACTGAAATGCTACAGCTGCTGGTCTGGGGTGGCAGTGAGACAGAAAGGAAAGGCAAAACGACGCTTCTCTGCGGTGGCCTGCAAGTCTGTCTTTCACTATTGCCTTCTCAAGATGAATGGGGTTTTAGCACAGGTCTCCTTTGAGGATTTCATTGTTATATTCACACGCTTCTCTGAGATCACCTGAGAAATACACATGAGAGTTAGGAAAGGATGGAAACGTCTGTTTCGTTAATGGTTAAAGCGATTATACAGCACAATTTGGACCCAACGTCAAAATGACTTTCCTTCAGTCCTTCCCCCACCCCACCCTCCCCTCACCACCCTCCTCCCTCTCCAATGACAGGCCTCTGAGTCCTCTGACTGGACTAGGAAAGAGAGAAGACAGATCACACAGAGTTAGAGGCCCCTGTCTCTGGTCTCACCCATCATATGCCATTCATTTTCCTGTCCATGGAGCTGCAAGAATAAAGGGGGGGATATAAATAGGCAGAAATACATTTTATGGGCTGACAGCGACATAGACAGGGAGAGAGCCTGGGTCCCCCATACCTCTCATTTTTTAAGAGAGGTTAGAGCAAGATACACACACACACACACACACACACACATACACACGCATACATATATATACACACATACCCAGGGAATTATCTGATTATCAGTTTCGACCCAGTGGTTTCATGTGTTCATGGCATAGAATTTAATTCTCTAATTTATATATTTTTAAAAAAGCCTGGGGTGGTGGAACAGAGCTGATGTATTTACATGTTTGTGTTTGCAACTTTGTAATGGTGCGCCTCTCCTTTTCATTGCATATTCCTGAAATCTGCACATCTGTTTACCTCAAATCCCATCTGGAAATACCTTGTGAGTGGCGTTCACGCACGCAGGGGGGCGGGTTCACACCCACCAGTGATGCTGTCCTGGTGGAGGCAGTAGGAAGAGCCTGGGAAAGCCCTCATTCTTTGAGAAATTACAGTCCATAGAGTCGCACAGAGTTGGACACAACTGAGCATGCATGCACATCAAAAGAAAATTCTTGATTCATCCTCCCACTGAAATGCTACAGCTGCTGGTCTGGGGTGGCAGTGAGACAGAAAGGAAAGGCAAAACGACGCTTCTCTGCGGTGGCCTGCAAGTCTGTCTTTCACTATTGCCTTCTCAAGATGAATGGGGTTTTAGCACAGGTCTCCTTTGAGGATTTCATTGTTATATTCACACGCTTCTCTGAGATCACCTGAGAAATACACATGAGAGTTAGGAAAGGATGGAAACGTCTGTTTCGTTAATGGTTAAAGCGATTATACAGCACAATTTGGACCCAACGTCAAAATGACTTTCCTTCAGTCCTTCCCCCACCCCACCCTCCCCTCACCACCCTCCTCCCTCTCCAATGACAGGCCTCTGAGTCCTCTGACTGGACTAGGAAAGAGAGAAGACAGATCACACAGAGTTAGAGGCCCCTGTCTCTGGTCTCACCCATCATATGCCATTCATTTTCCTGTCCATGGAGCTGCAAGAATAAAGGGGGGGATATAAATAGGCAGAAATACATTTTATGGGCTGACAGCGACATAGACAGGGAGAGAGCCTGGGTCCCCCATACCTCTCATTTTTTAAGAGAGGTTAGAGCAAGATACACACACACACACACACACACACACATACACACGCATACATATATATACACACATACCCAGGGAATTATCTGATTATCAGTTTCGACCCAGTGGTTTCATGTGTTCATGGCATAGAATTTAATTCTCTAATTTATATATTTTTAAAAAAGCCTGGGGTGGTGGAACAGAGCTGATGTATTTACATGTTTGTGTTTGCAACTTTGTAATGGTGCGCCTCTCCTTTTCATTGCATATTCCTGAAATCTGCACATCTGTTTACCTCAAATCCCATCTGGAAATACCTTGTGAGTGGCGTTCACACGCGCACGCAGTGGATGCTGTCCTGGTGGGGAGGCAGTAGGAAGAGCCTGGGAAAGCCCTCATTCTTTGAGAAATTCCTCATTCTCAGTACCATTCTCTCATTCTTCTCAAGTTCTGTCCCTTGTCTGAATGAGAACTCTTGTTTTTCTTTAGCTTTGTCATGCCTGCTTCGGTTCAAGGTCCCAGGAGAGAAACAACAGGAACAAAAGGTGGTGGGGAGGAGGGAGAGCCTTGGAGTTGGTTCACAGCAGAAGGTGCAAACATGCAGAGTGAGTGCGAATCTTACCTGTCCAGCCCACACCCCAAATATTTGGTGCGGGTCAGAACTGTTTCTTTTTTTTTTAATTCTTTATTTTAAAGGTTTTACAGAGTTTTGTTGTTCACAGACATGTATGTTCCTAGATCAGTTTCTGATCCCTCTTTGAGGAGATTATTTCCCTTCATGGTACTTGGAATTTAAATTGAATACATTCTAAGCCAGGAAGCATCTTTGTACCCTTCAGTATCAGTACCAGTTAGTTACCAATTATTTTTAATAAACTTTTCTTGAGCATATAAACTATGTGACAGGAATCATGCCAAAAGTTGGGAATGTATTGGTGACCAAGACTCAGTCCTAATATTTAAGGCTCTCAGAGTCCCGTGGGAGCAGGTCAGGGTGCTTCCCCATGAAGAAAAGCCTGAAGGTACTTCAGTGGACTTGAGGTGCTAAAACTCTTCTGCCCTGTCCTCCCTTCTCTTCTGGGAAAATGGAAAGCACAAAGGACAAGTAGACTAGTCCGCAGGAAATTCCAGACTATTCAGCAGCATTGTCCTGTGTCCATTTCAGTCGCTGCAAATGTCAGTCACCCCAGCCCACCTGGGCAGATCCAGTGGCGCTTCTGATAGGGCAAAGAATTTAATTCTCTAATTTATATATTTTTAAAAAGCCTGGGGTGGTGGAACAGAGCTGATGTATTTACATGTTTGTGTTTGCAACTTTGTAATGGTGCGCTCTCCTTTTCATTGCATATTCCTGAAATCTGCACATCTGTTTACCTCAAATCCCATCTGGAAATACCTTGTGAGTGGCGTTCACACGCGCACGCAGTGGATGCTGTCCTGGTGGGGAGGCAGTAGGAAGAGCCTGGGAAAGCCCTCATTCTTTGAGAAATTCCTCATTCTCAGTACCATTCTCTCATTCTTCTCAAGTTCTGTCCCTTGTCTGAATGAGAACTCTTGTTTTTCTTTAGCTTTGTCATGCCTGCTTCGGTTCAAGGTCCCAGGAGAGAAACAACAGGAACAAAAGGTGGTGGGGAGGAGGGAGAGCCTTGGAGTTGGTTCACAGCAGAAGGTGCAAACATGCAGAGTGAGTGCGAATCTTACCTGTCCAGCCCACACCCCAAATATTTGGTGCGGGTCAGAACTGTTTCTTTTTTTTTTTTTTAATTCTTTATTTTAAAGGTTTTACAGAGTTTTGTTGTTCACAGACATGTATGTTCCTAGATCAGTTTCTGATCCCTCTTTGAGGAGATTATTTCCCTTCATGGTACTTGGAATTTAAATTGAATACATTCTAAGCCAGGAAGCATCTTTGTACCCTTCAGTATCAGTACCAGTTAGTTACCAATTATTTTTAATAAACTTTTCTTGAGCATATAAACTATGTGACAGGAATCATGCCAAAAGTTGGGAATGTATTGGTGACCAAGACTCAGTCCTAATATTTAAGGCTCTCAGAGTCCCGTGGGAGCAGGTCAGGGTGCTTCCCCATGAAGAAAAGCCTGAAGGTACTTCAGTGGACTTGAGGTGCTAAAACTCTTCTGCCCTGTCCTCCCTTCTCTTCTGGGAAAATGGAAAGCACAAAGGACAAGTAGACTAGTCCGCAGGAAATTCCAGACTATTCAGCAGCATTGTCCTGTGTCCATTTCAGTCGCTGCAAATGTCAGTCACCCCAGCCCACCTGGGCAGATCCAGTGGCGCTTCTGATAGGGCAAAGAGACACTTGAAGATTGGGAGAGGTGGAAGAGAGCCAACAGCAGCTTCCCGGGTGGAGCAGGGACCATTTACAAAAAGTTCAAGAGATTCAATTCTGATGGGCTAAGTAAGAAGCCTGAAAGATTTCAGTTTCTTAGTTGAGGCTCAAGCCAAAGAGCTCAGGAAAGGATCAGAGTCTGGACATTTAGTTTTGCATCTACATCAATTCTGAAAAGATGTGAAAAGAGGTGGAGGGTTCACTAAACGGAGAGTAGTGATAGCTCCATGTCAGAGCCATCCTGCTATTGAGGGGTTTTCTTTCTGGCACCAGGAATCAAGTCAAAGAGTCAAACAATCATGTCTGTTTCAAGGGAGGGATGTAGATGGACAATTCTGTTTGTTACAGTCCCGACCTCAAAACTCATTCTTTCTTCTTCTCCAGATGAAAATACAGAACAGCGAAGGGTCAGAACTTGTGAATGAAGTGAAGCCAGCAAAAAGCCAGACCTGATTTCTGAAATGGAGGGAGGCAGGCTGCCCGAGCTTGAGGGTCGGGGAAGAGTTAGGATATTGGAGACGCGCCAGAGCTTAGAGAGGCTCAGCTGTGCATTTCCCAGATAACTGCGTATGGTACACGACCTCGTCGTTTGGATCCCAAAGCCGAACAGAACGTTGAGGGGGCGCAGCGGGAAAACGGGGTTCGGGCCGCACCAACTGGCCTGAAATGAAAAGTCAGCAAAAACCACTGGGTGGCAGCGTGGCGTGCGGGCGCAGTTCTGCAGTGCCGACTGCTACCGCTGCGGCCGCGGCCGCGGGGGCTGGAGCCGTCTGCGAGCCCCGGCCTCGCTTCGCAATGGCTACAAGTGTCGCCCTGCGAAAACCCGCGGCGAGCGCGTGTTAGGAGGGGACTGGGTGTTGTGAGTCCCAGCCCGGCTCAGGGGGCTGCCGCACTTCCCGCGGGCTCCAACCGGGTCGTCATCTGGCCAGCTAAGAGTCACACAGGCACAGAACGTCCCACTTCGCCATCCCCCGTCTCCAAGCAGTCCCCTGCGCCTCCAACCCAACTGCCTCCTCCCGGCGCCTCCTCCATCACTGTTTCCGCCCGAAGCTCCTCTGGGGAGGAGGAGGGCAGGAGGGGTTGGGAGATGAGGCCGTGTCGGAGCCCCGACAGGTGTTAGCCCGCGCGGCCCGCCGGGGACTTGGGGGTGGGGCGGGTGGGGGCGGCCGGAGGCGGGGAGCCAGCGGGCCGGGCTCCGGGAGGGAGGGGCCGCCGGGGGAGGGGGCCGCGAGCGGCTGTCGCGCTCTTCCGGAGGGTGCCTGCGGCGACGGAATTCCTATACTGAGTCTGTGCCGCGCCCAGAGCAGCAGCAGCAGCGGCGGCCGCGGCGGCAGCGAAGATGCGAGGCCATTACCTGTTTGAGCCCCGTCGGAAAGCTGGCACGGGCCAACTTTTCCCGATCGGCAGGCCAAGAAGTTGCAAGGACTAGTCGGAGGCTCGGAGGGGCCAGGGCGAGGGCGCGCCCCACCGCGCGCTTCCTCCATCCCCCCTCGCTGCCGCCGCCCGCGCTCCCGGCCTCTCTCCCGCCCGCGCTCCCTCCCTCCGCCCGCCTCCCTGCTCCGGCCCCCTCCGCGCGGCACCGGGCGGGGGGTGCCGCCGAACTCCGACCCGAGCCACTTGGACTCTCGCAGTGTCCTCGGGGCGCAGGGGCCGAGCGCACGCACTCGCGCAGCTCTGCGTCCGCCCGCTCGCCCGCGATCCCGGCCCGGGGCTGTGGCGTCGGCTCGGACCCAGGCAGCCGGCCGCCCGCGCGGGAGCCGGACCACCGCCGGAGGAGCTCGGCCGGAATGCTGAGCCCCTTCCTCGGCTGAAGCCCGAGTGCGGAGAAGCCCGGGCGAGCGCCGGCTCCGGAGACGAAGGCGGCGGCGGAGGCGCGAGAGCGAGCGGGCAAGCGGCGGAGGAGCGGGAGGAGGAGGCGAACCCGGAGAGGGGCTGCGAAAGAAGTGGTGGTGGTGGGCGTCGTGGCCATGGCGGCGGCTATCGCCAGCTCGCTCATCCGACAGAAACGACAAGCCCGCGAGCGCGAGAAATCGAACGCCTGCAAGTGTGTCAGCAGCCCCAGCAAAGGCAAGACCAGCTGCGACAAAAACAAGTTAAACGTCTTTTCCCGGGTCAAACTCTTCGGCTCCAAGAAGAGGCGCAGAAGGAGACCAGGTTGGAAGGGGCTCTTGGCTGCCTTTTTTTTTCTTACCCCCCCCCCCCACCCCGTACTTTACAAGTGTGAAGGGGGCTGGGGGGCGTGGATGGAAGCGGAGGTGAGTTTGCCGGTGGCCCATCTAGTGCGTTGAGCTGGCTCCGGGAGGAGGGCCGCCGGGGAGGGCCGCGAGCGGCTGTCGCGCTCTTCCGGAGGGTGCCTGCGGCGACGGAGTTCCTATACTGAGTCTGGGCCGCGCCCGGAGCAGCAGCAGCAGCGGCGGCCGCGGCGGCAGCGAAGATGCGAGGCCATTACCTGTTTGAGCCCCGTCGGAAAGCTGGCACGGGCCAACTTTTCCCGATCGGCAGGCCAAGAAGTTGCAAGGACTAGTCGGAGGCTCGGAGGGGCCAGGGCGAGGGCGCGCCCCACCGCGCGCTTCCTCCATCCCCCCTCGCTGCCGCCGCCCGCGCTCCCGGCCTCTCTCCCGCCCGCGCTCCCTCCCTCCGCCCGCCTCCCTGCTCCGGCCCCCTCCGCGCGGCACCGGGCGGGGGGTGCCGCCGAACTCCGACCCGAGCCACTTGGACTCTCGCAGTGTCCTCGGGGCGCAGGGGCCGAGCGCACGCACTCGCGCAGCTCTGCGTCCGCCCGCTCGCCCGCGATCCCGGCCCGGGGCTGTGGCGTCGGCTCGGACCCAGGCAGCCGGCCGCCCGCGCGGGAGCCGGACCACCGCCGGAGGAGCTCGGCCGGAATGCTGAGCCCCTTCCTCGGCTGAAGCCCGAGTGCGGAGAAGCCCGGGCGAGCGCCGGCTCCGGAGACGAAGGCGGCGGCGGAGGCGCGAGAGCGAGCGGGCAAGCGGCGGAGGAGCGGGAGGAGGAGGCGAACCCGGAGAGGGGCTGCGAAAGAAGTGGTGGTGGTGGGCGTCGTGGCCATGGCGGCGGCTATCGCCAGCTCGCTCATCCGACAGAAACGACAAGCCCGCGAGCGCGAGAAATCGAACGCCTGCAAGTGTGTCAGCAGCCCCAGCAAAGGCAAGACCAGCTGCGACAAAAACAAGTTAAACGTCTTTTCCCGGGTCAAACTCTTCGGCTCCAAGAAGAGGCGCAGAAGGAGACCAGGTTGGAAGGGGCTCTTGGCTGCCTTTTTTTTTCTTACCCCCCCCCCACCCCGTACTTTACAAGTGTGAAGGGGGCTGGGGGGCGTGGATGGAAGCGGAGGTGAGTTTGCCGGTGGCCCATCTAGTGCGGCTGTGGCCACCTAGCTGGCGTGTGTGCGTGGGTAGCGATCGCTCTCTCGCCTCCTTCATAACAGTAACAGGCTTGCTGCATTGCAACTGCCGTGGGACAGGCGCAGAGCCGGGGGCATGCCCTGCCCAGCGGGCGCGCCGTCGGCTTCAGACAGGCCACATGTGTGCAAGCCCGTGGGCTCTGGGCAGCCGTGACCCAGACGTGGCTATCGTATGTGGGGCGTGTTAATTGCAGGCGTGGAGCCAGGCAGACCCCTGCCCACCCCTCCCCCCAGGGGAAGCCGGGAAATCCCTTCTTTGCCTTCATCCGCGCGGCGCTGGCCCTTCCCGTCCAGCTTCTACGCCCGAGGGCTGTGGGCTTCCGCTGTCTAGGCATTCCGGTTCTTTGGTCACTTTAAAGCTTGCCGGGACAGACAAGTGGTGCAGCTTTGAAATATTTGCTGGAGAGGAGGAGGTGGATTCCCAGAACCTGTGGCAAAGAGCTTAGTGATCTGGTTAGACTGGTCAAATAGGTTACTTGCTCCTAAAAAGCAGGGTTGAGGAGAGGATTTAAAGTCGGAGTCAGACCGTGGGTCCTTTTGAACCAGTTCAGCGAGAAGAGCAGCCAGGTGTTCCGGTGCCAGGGGAAATTCACACAGCTCGAGCTGTCGGGTTGCGTCAAGGTAGATCTTCAGGCAGAGAGACAGCTTCTTTGGCTATTCTTAACCAAATGAATCCTTTACTCAATTTTCTTACTTTTCGTAGGTAAATATTACAGAATTTCTGACGTATTCATCAATCTGTTATTTCGCTATTTATGTGTTCTACACATTCTGGAATGCAAATGCAGACATAGATTTTCTGCTTGCTCGAAGTTTTTAAGGAATTATCTGTAAATTAGGCTTGCTTTGAAACAGGTTTAAGTGGTAGCAAAGCATGATTATGTGGTCTGAATAATCATAGATATCATTTCAGTGCAGTTGTCTGTATTCAATAAAAGCAAATTTTGGATAACATGGCTGTTATTGATAAATGAGGTTCAAATCTAGTGTGAAGGGGCTGGGGGCGTGGATGGAAGCGGAGGTGAGTTTGCCGGTGGCCCATCTAGTGCGGATGTGGCCACCTGCTGGCGTGTGTGCGTGGGTAGCGATCGCTCTCGCCTCCTTCATAACAGTAACAGGCTTGCTGCATTGCAACTGCCGTGGGACAGGCGCAGAGCCGGGGGCATGCCCTGCCCAGCGGGCGCGCCGTCGGCTTCAGACAGGCCACATGTGTGCAAGCCCGTGGGCTCTGGGCAGCCGTGACCCAGACGTGGCTATCGTATGTGGGGCGTGTTAATTGCAGGCGTGGAGCCAGGCAGACCCCTGCCCACCCCTCCCCCCAGGGGAAGCCGGGAAATCCCTTCTTTGCCTTCATCCGCGCGGCGCTGGCCCTTCCCGTCCAGCTTCTACGCCCGAGGGCTGTGGGCTTCCGCTGTCTAGGCATTCCGGTTCTTTGGTCACTTTAAAGCTTGCCGGGACAGACAAGTGGTGCAGCTTTGAAATATTTGCTGGAGAGGAGGAGGTGGATTCCCAGAACCTGTGGCAAAGAGCTTAGTGATCTGGTTAGACTGGTCAAATAGGTTACTTGCTCCTAAAAAGCAGGGTTGAGGAGAGGATTTAAAGTCGGAGTCAGACCGTGGGTCCTTTTGAACCAGTTCAGCGAGAAGAGCAGCCAGGTGTTCCGGTGCCAGGGGAAATTCACACAGCTCGAGCTGTCGGGTTGCGTCAAGGTAGATCTTCAGGCAGAGAGACAGCTTCTTTGGCTATTCTTAACCAAATGAATCCTTTACTCAATTTTCTTACTTTTCGTAGGTAAATATTACAGAATTTCTGACGTATTCATCAATCTGTTATTTCGCTATTTATGTGTTCTACACATTCTGGAATGCAAATGCAGACATAGATTTTCTGCTTGCTCGAAGTTTTTAAGGAATTATCTGTAAATTAGGCTTGCTTTGAAACAGGTTTAAGTGGTAGCAAAGCATGATTATGTGGTCTGAATAATCATAGATATCATTTCAGTGCAGTTGTCTGTATTCAATAAAAGCAAATTTTGGATAACATGGCTGTTATTGATAAATGAGGTGCTTCATTAATCTATGGTGATTCATAATGGAAAATCATCTTGAGAACACATATTTTGGATAATTACATTCCTGTTACTAAATTTGAAAATAAGTATGAACTAATTTTCTTTCCTCCCCGCCAACGAAACCCCTGCTCTAAGTACGCATTTTCTCTAAGGATAATTAATATGTTTGTTTTATTCTCCCTCCCTCTTTTTTACATGACGGCTCAATTTTCTAAATAGAAATGCTTTGATGGGGTTATTTATGCATTTTCAACCTTCTTAGAACGGAGGGGATTCTTTATTCTAATTGTGGTAATTCTGAGGGAAATCTTTGCTGGATGTGTCGGTGCCTGCTTCGAAACTCACTCTCAATCATCCTAGTGTTTCTCCGTTTCCTTGCACAGGAGAAGTGGCACGTTGTTAAAAGGCAGAATATGCCACTTGCCAACTGGGTTCGAATGCTCAATGAGATGGTGTGCCGCGCTGTAAACCAAACGACAGCCATCAGAAGCTGTCTCCGCTGTCCGTAGCTTTAGAGCTCTACCAGTGTTACCAGCTAGCAATCAAATGTTTTTTTTCAGCTTGGAGATGGATTCTGAAACTTGCAGTTTGTTTTCTTTCTTTCCGAGGACTCTTTATTAAAAAAAAAAAAAAAGTGTTGTTTGACCTTTTCCACTAAAATTTGTAAATGAAATTAGAATTCTGAGTCTTTTCCACTATGTTTGCACAACTTCTCAATTGATCCCAATCTTTCTCTGCAGAGCCTCAGCTTAAGGGTATCGTTACAAACTATACAGCCGACAAGGTTACCACTTGCAGCTGCAGGCAGACGGAACCATCGATGGCACCAAAGATGGCAGCACTTACAGTAAGTTTGCAGAACCCCAATAGGAATTGTTCTGACGTATTCATCAATCTGTTATTTCGCTATTTATGTGTTCTACACATTCTGGAATGCAAATGCAGACATAGATTTTCTGCTTGCTCGAAGTTTTTAAGGAATTATCTGTAAATTAGGCTTGCTTTGAAACAGGTTTAAGTGGTAGCAAAGCATGATTATGTGGTCTGAATAATCATAGATATCATTTCAGTGCAGTTGTCTGTATTCAATAAAAGCAAATTTTGGATAACATGGCTGTTATTGATAAATGAGGTGCTTCATTAATCTATGGTGATTCATAATGGAAAATCATCTTGAGAACACATATTTTGGATAATTACATTCCTGTTACTAAATTTGAAAATAAGTATGAACTAATTTTCTTTCCTCCCCGCCAACGAAACCCCTGCTCTAAGTACGCATTTTCTCTAAGGATAATTAATATGTTTGTTTTATTCTCCCTCCCTCTTTTTTACATGACGGCTCAATTTTCTAAATAGAAATGCTTTGATGGGGTTATTTATGCATTTTCAACCTTCTTAGAACGGAGGGGATTCTTTATTCTAATTGTGGTAATTCTGAGGGAAATCTTTGCTGGATGTGTCGGTGCCTGCTTCGAAACTCACTCTCAATCATCCTAGTGTTTCTCCGTTTCCTTGCACAGGAGAAGTGGCACGTTGTTAAAAGGCAGAATATGCCACTTGCCAACTGGGTTCGAATGCTCAATGAGATGGTGTGCCGCGCTGTAAACCAAACGACAGCCATCAGAAGCTGTCTCCGCTGTCCGTAGCTTTAGAGCTCTACCAGTGTTACCAGCTAGCAATCAAATGTTTTTTTTCAGCTTGGAGATGGATTCTGAAACTTGCAGTTTGTTTTCTTTCTTTCCGAGGACTCTTTATTAAAAAAAAAAAAAAAGTGTTGTTTGACCTTTTCCACTAAAATTTGTAAATGAAATTAGAATTCTGAGTCTTTTCCACTATGTTTGCACAACTTCTCAATTGATCCCAATCTTTCTCTCTGCAGAGCCTCAGCTTAAGGGTATCGTTACCAAACTATACAGCCGACAAGGTTACCACTTGCAGCTGCAGGCAGACGGAACCATCGATGGCACCAAAGATGAGGACAGCACTTACAGTAAGTGACTGCAGAATAAGGAACAGTAGACCCCAACATGTTCTGACACTTTCTTGGTTTTAAGTAAACAACCCTTGCTTAAGTCCAAAGTGAATCCACACTAGAGTCGGCACTGTAGAATCCTGTGGCAGCGGGTTGACCTAAAGGAAAGGGAATGTGAAGATATCTACAACAGTGAACTGTAGCAAATAATGTTGACACCATCTGAAGAACAATCCAAATGTCATCTCCATGGTAATCTGGATGGATTTATGGCTGTCCTTTGGATTTTATTACTTTTTTCCCCACAGAAAATTTACTCACCCACACACTGATCCTAAAATAGCTTGGTTATCTCTCCTCTTAAGCACGGGTCTCATCCCAGGAGAGAAGAGTGGCTTCATGTCAGGAGAATTCATCATTGCATGCTTTCCCTTCTGTTCCCCCATGCCCTACACACGCTGATAACTCTCAGCCTAATTGGGATTTTAGCATTGAGATAGTTCCACAGGTGGGTAAAGAGATTTCTCCGAGGGCTTTATTTTTAACCATAGTTTAAGTCAAGACCTAACTGGAGATCATCATGGTGAACCTAAGAGACACACATAAAAAAGAAAGTCAATTTTATTTCCAAGGTCTGAAGGATAGGTATTCCATGATGTTATACAATCCTTTATTATAGGCTCTATTTATTGGGAGTCATAAAAACATGACCTAACAAAAATAGTGACAGCCTCTTCAATAATAATGACTGTTACCACAATTCCTTCCCAATTTTCCCTACTTTAAATTGCATTTCCCTCAGACTTTGTTAATTTCCCAGAAATTGTCACATTGTCGAAGAAAGCCCATCTGCAAGCTAACAAGTTTTCTGCAGCATTTTCAGAGGTATGGGACTAGAGACAACAGAGCCATACACAAGAGTTCCAATGTTGAGTCTTAGTGTTTCACATCTTTTAAGAAAGCTTCCTGGGCTGATTGATGGCCAAGGCAAGATCTCAAGAGGAAATCACCTTTAATTACCCTTAAAGAAAGCTCTGTTGGTACCTAAGGTGAAGGAGTTCCATATATAAATGGTTTAATAGTTCTTCACTGTTATGCACAGTGCTGTTACTATTTTGCTCAGAGCTGTGTTATTGTTTTGCACAATGCTGTGTTACTGTTGTGATAGTGAAGTTCTTCAATGAGTATGCTAGATGCTCTTTCACATGTACTCTTCTATTTGAAAAAATGAGTCAAGGGTAAACTAGAGGGTTTTACTGTACCCCTGTAATAGACATGAGTCTATCATGACCAGTAATAAAATATTCACATGAATTGCTGCAGTCCATGGGGTCGCAGAGTTGGGCATGGCTTAGCGACTGAACAATAGCAAAGCTACTCCACTTTCCAAAGTGCCTCAGCAAAACTGATTTATTGAGCATTACTGAAAGGAAGTTCATGATCAGCTGCTAATGACCCCAACTCAACCAGGTTTTCCCCCCATCTACTTTTAACATTTTCTGCAGATGGAAATCAGTGAAAAAGTTATTTCAGGTCCAGTGTTCACATGCATTTCCTGAAAACAAAACAAAACCAAATGCAGACAGTTCATTTGTTTATAAGCAACGAGACGGCACACACATCAAGATCACACTGCATGTAGTCATGTTAGAGAATACCCATAGACACAAAGTTAGAGAATAGGCTTCTTAATTATGGACTTTTAAATTTAGAAAACTAAATGTCATTTTTTCCATTGTTCAATCCTTTATTATAGGCTCTATTTATTGGGAGTCATAAAAACATGACCTAACAAAAATAGTGACAGCCTCTTCAATAATAATGACTGTTACCACAATTCCTTCCCAATTTTCCCTACTTTAAATTGCATTTCCCTCAGACTTTGTTAATTTCCCAGAAATTGTCACATTGTCGAAGAAAGCCCATCTGCAAGCTAACAAGTTTTCTGCAGCATTTTCAGAGGTATGGGACTAGAGACAACAGAGCCATACACAAGAGTTCCAATGTTGAGTCTTAGTGTTTCACATCTTTTAAGAAAGCTTCCTGGGCTGATTGATGGCCAAGGCAAGATCTCAAGAGGAAATCACCTTTAATTACCCTTAAAGAAAGCTCTGTTGGTACCTAAGGTGAAGGAGTTCCATATATAAATGGTTTAATAGTTCTTCACTGTTATGCACAGTGCTGTTACTATTTTGCTCAGAGCTGTGTTATTGTTTTGCACAATGCTGTGTTACTGTTGTGATAGTGAAGTTCTTCAATGAGTATGCTAGATGCTCTTTCACATGTACTCTTCTATTTGAAAAAATGAGTCAAGGGTAAACTAGAGGGTTTTACTGTACCCCTGTAATAGACATGAGTCTATCATGACCAGTAATAAAATATTCACATGAATTGCTGCAGTCCATGGGGTCGCAGAGTTGGGCATGGCTTAGCGACTGAACAATAGCAAAGCTACTCCACTTTCCAAAGTGCCTCAGCAAAACTGATTTATTGAGCATTACTGAAAGGAAGTTCATGATCAGCTGCTAATGACCCCAACTCAACCAGGTTTTCCCCCCATCTACTTTTAACATTTTCTGCAGATGGAAATCAGTGAAAAAGTTATTTCAGGTCCAGTGTTCACATGCATTTCCTGAAAACAAAACAAAACCAAATGCAGACAGTTCATTTGTTTATAAGCAACGAGACGGCACACACATCAAGATCACACTGCATGTAGTCATGTTAGAGAATACCCATAGACACTAAATGTTCACACAGACACGTATGTATGTAAATGAAGGCTTCTTAATTATGGACTCAAGTAGTGGGTTTTACTTTTCAATTCCTGCATATACATAGCTTCTGCCTTTTGTTCTCTTATAACTGACGGATATCCATGGCATTTTTATATACTAATGATATTGTTGGACTTTAAAAGAGCCAGAATCTGTATTTAGGCAGAACAAAATAATGAGAGGTGAGTCAGCCGACGGTGAGTATTATCATAAGATGAAGCACACAAATGAGGAGTGTCTCAAAAGAAATAGCAAGTCTGTGAGGCTTGATTCTACCCGGCCTGCCAAGTATAATCAGAGGCTGGAGGGCTTTTCTTCCCACTTGAATATCTTGTACAGTGTAAGTCATCATGAAACAAGAATATTTAATAGTTAAAGTGATCATTAAAATGATCATCATTAAAATCGAAGTCTAGCTATGCAGAAGTATTCTTTTTGCCCTAAAGCCAAGCAATTTTCTTGGCATTCATTGTGTATTGTGTATATATACTATTTCCTTAATATACATTCTTCGGATTATGCTTATGTTTTTTCTTATTTTTCTTAATTTTTAGGGTTTTTCCTCATTTTTTTCTCACTTAGCTCAACTTGGTTGATTTTAACTCAGATATGGTAAGCCAGATCATGATTAGAACAAATCAATTCATGTTTACCTAGATCTGTTTCTGAAAACACATTTGGTATTGTGCATTTAAGCTGACCTTAGGTAGCTTTATTACAATGGTCAATGTCAGTCCAGTAAAATCTCATCATGAACAAATCAGCCATTGTAAATTATGTATTGTCCCCTGAAAAGGAAGAGATGAGACACATTTCATGGAGGCAGTTTTATTATGTCTGCCTTGGGTTCAGTGAGGGCGATGTTAGAAGAAAAGCCATTCTCCTTTCAGATGTCCAGTAGTGTTACCAGTTCCATGGGTCAGGTCTTTCCAGGCTACGTTGATAGATACTTTTTAAATTACTCCCTTTGAGAAATCGATCTTAACCCAACTGATACAGAAGGATGACCTCCTTTTTGGATTCAGCAAACACTGAGTGCCAACTCTGTGCACATCTTTGAGGAAAACAGGCCCATAGACACTAAATGTTCACACAGACACGTATGTATGTAAATGAAGGCTTCTTAATTATGGACTCAAGTAGTGGGTTTTACTTTTCAATTCCTGCATATACATAGCTTCTGCCTTTTGTTCTCTTATAACTGACGGATATCCATGGCATTTTTATATACTAATGATATTGTTGGACTTTAAAAGAGCCAGAATCTGTATTTAGGCAGAACAAAATAATGAGAGGTGAGTCAGCCGACGGTGAGTATTATCATAAGATGAAGCACACAAATGAGGAGTGTCTCAAAAGAAATAGCAAGTCTGTGAGGCTTGATTCTACCCGGCCTGCCAAGTATAATCAGAGGCTGGAGGGCTTTTCTTCCCACTTGAATATCTTGTACAGTGTAAGTCATCATGAAACAAGAATATTTAATAGTTAAAGTGATCATTAAAATGATCATCATTAAAATCGAAGTCTAGCTATGCAGAAGTATTCTTTTTGCCCTAAAGCCAAGCAATTTTCTTGGCATTCATTGTGTATTGTGTATATATACTATTTCCTTAATATACATTCTTCGGATTATGCTTATGTTTTTTCTTATTTTTCTTAATTTTTAGGGTTTTTCCTCATTTTTTTCTCACTTAGCTCAACTTGGTTGATTTTAACTCAGATATGGTAAGCCAGATCATGATTAGAACAAATCAATTCATGTTTACCTAGATCTGTTTCTGAAAACACATTTGGTATTGTGCATTTAAGCTGACCTTAGGTAGCTTTATTACAATGGTCAATGTCAGTCCAGTAAAATCTCATCATGAACAAATCAGCCATTGTAAATTATGTATTGTCCCCTGAAAAGGAAGAGATGAGACACATTTCATGGAGGCAGTTTTATTATGTCTGCCTTGGGTTCAGTGAGGGCGATGTTAGAAGAAAAGCCATTCTCCTTTCAGATGTCCAGTAGTGTTACCAGTTCCATGGGTCAGGTCTTTCCAGGCTACGTTGATAGATACTTTTTAAATTACTCCCTTTGAGAAATCGATCTTAACCCAACTGATACAGAAGGATGACCTCCTTTTTGGATTCAGCAAACACTGAGTGCCAACTCTGTGCACATCTTTGAGGAAAACAGGTCCATCAATGTAGAAGGAGTTTAATTGCTTTTATGTAGACACAACAGACAACAAGAAATGGGGCCTTCTTATTTATTAAAATCTTCTTCAAATTTTTGACAGAAATGGGAGAGATATTAGATGTTTAGTGAACATGTTTTAAATATACAAATAAAAGCAATTATTTTCTTATGCTTAGCATATTTTCATGGTAGGCAGAATAATATCTTAAGTCCATGAAGAAGTACTCCACAGAGTTGGAGAAACAAAGGCATATTGGAGAACATTCAATCTTTGCAAGTGTACCCTTGATGTAATTTCTTTGCATTTTTATCTGGAAAGACTGTCCCTTTAGACATACTTTAAACCTGTTTTTGATCTATCTTGAATGTCTAAAGAAAAACAACTGGACTGGTAACACCAGTCACTCTTCACTGTCACTATTTTCTTCAGTTTCTTAATTTTAGGGTCATACATTTTGATTGTGAATCAAGTGTCACAAAAATATATGGGACATAGTGAAAAATCCACGTGCCACTGTATAGTTCATAACATTACTCAGGAATGCACAGTCTTGAGCATGGGTTATGCATGTTCATTGCTTCTTTTTCTTCAACTGCTATCTGATGTTTGAGAATTAAGCATTTTGTTGCCCATTAAAACCCACATCAGAGAGTAGCTGGGGCATGTGGTGAAAATCCGCTATTTCTCTATTTCTCTGTTTCTTGTTTGTTACCACCTGCATTCAGAGAACTAAGAAGGTTCAGAATATTGTAAAAAATGAGATTATAGGGCTTCCCTCATGGTCCAGTGGGTAGAGAGTCCACCTTGCAGTGCAAGGGGCACCAGTTCGATCCCTGGCCTGGGAAGATCCACATGCCACGGAGCGACTGGACTACTGTGTCCAGTTGCGAGCTGGCACTCTGGAGTGCGTGCACCCAGAGCCAGTGCTCTGAAGTGAGAGAGGCCACTGCAATGGGAAGCCCACACAGACCAAAGAATAAAGATGGATGAAACTGAATAGATAAAGGACCAAGAAAAGAGGCCAAATTTTTTTTAAAAATGAAATTCTAGAAACAATTCTAGATATCCTTTATTACCTGTGATCTATCATCATCTATTAGTTTGACTAAACTAGGACTCCAGCCTGTTCTGGTATTCTAGTTGTATGTTTTTTGGTTTTTTTTTTTAAAGGAAATACTTATTTATTTATTTATTTTGGAGGGGCGGGTTGGGGAGGGAGGGGGGCGGGTGGGCCACTTCTTTTGGTCTTTCATCCATCCATTTTCATCCATCTTTGTTCTTTGGTCTGTGTGGGCCTCCCATCACAGTGGCCTCTGTTGTCGCAGAGCACCGGCTCTGGGCGCATGCGCTCCAGAGCTCCGGCTCGGTAATTGGACACCTCGGTTCAGCCACTCCGCGGCACGTGGGATCTTCCCAGGCCAGGGATCGAACTGGCGCCCCTTGCACTGCAAGGCAGTGTCCTTACCCACTGGACCACCAGGGAAGCCCTAGTTGTATGTTTTTTAAGCCAGACCCACATGAAAGTTTCCGTTTGATTTCATTTGGTTTCTTAGATATCAGAATTTTGAAACTATGAGCTTTTATATAATGAGACCCTGACCTATTACATTGCAAAAATACAATATTATCATGGTTTCACCATACAGATGGCTAGCAGTCCACATATGAGTGTTGGGCACCTGCCGTGAGCAAGATACCATCAGTAGAAAAAGATGGAACATAAAATCAGACTTCGTTCCTGGGCACTGCCTGGTCAAATATAGCATGACAACCTAGCTTGCAATCTGTGCAATTACTTTCTTTCACCTCACATAACAGAAGGGCACAGCTTTTAATATGATGAGTATTGAATGAAGTGCCATCAGTGGCATGTGGTAGGAGCACTTGTATTTTGCACCGTGCGGTATGTCCTAGCTTCTCTGTGGCAATACCCTGATGTTAAGGGAAAGATACGTTGTAGGCTCACCAAGGCATATTGAGTTCTTCATTAGTATTTTTCATCTGTATAACTCCACCTACTGCCGTAGAATATACACACACGCACACGCACACACACACACACACACACACACACACCCAAGATAAGAGATTTGAGAAAAATACTGTTCTTGCCCACGGGGTGACTGCTTTACATTCTTGTTCACAGACATGATAGCAGACCGATTTATCATCCTCCATATACTTACACACCAAGGCAAAAATCGTCAACATTGGTCTAGGACTCTTGAGAGAAAGGTGCACAGGCTATTTTCAAAAGATGTGTGTGGCAAGCACTACGTTTTAAAAATGTACTGCTTTATTTTTATTCCTGGTGTAGGAGGGAGTAGACAGCTGGTAGGGGGAAGACGCCCACTGGTTTTCTCCAGTGAGTGGTATGTGATTGAGAGGACAGCCGGGATGTAAGTTTCACGCAATCAGACCTTCAAACGGAGAAATGAAGTCCTCTCTGGCACCAGTCAACTGCCCACTTACAACTATTTAGGAAAAAGAATTAAATAAGACTCTCAACGTTCGTTGTTTTTATTCCTATAACCTTTGCTCCTGAAGACTTAAAAGCTAAGACCTGTCTCAACCCCATCTTAGAAAATATTATTTAAGAAATACTACTAGCAAAACATAAGATTCCAAAATGACTTTTTTTCCCCCTAAGACCTGGATTTCTTTTTTGGCTGGTTGTGTCAGAAATAATACAGATTATTTAGGTGAAGGAATTGGACTAGTGTCTTTTCTAAGACTCTAGGAATCTCTCCCCAACTAGTAGATCATCTCTGTCTGAATTTCAGCAGTCGTCTAGGGAGCACTTTAAAACCTTGGGTTGTTGAGGATAAAGCTATTTAATATGTAGACTAATTCCTGGAACTGGATCTTTTCAGAAGGATCAAGATTCCCCACCTCCAACACTGTACAAACTATGGGATTACCTTCCTTTTTCTCCAGGATGGTTGAAAATTACATGTGGCTATAGTCCCCATTATGTGACTACAACCATGAATCAGGGATACTGAAAAGTAGAAGAGGTTTTATCAGCTCTATCCATCTATCTGTATATACATAAATATATATATGAGTATTCTTACTAAGTACACATTAGTTTTGGAAGACCAGACAATCCTGCTGGAAACATTGAAAAACTATGGAATTCAAAATTATAACCTTGTTTTCATTCTTTTGGTTGGCTTTTAAACTCACCCTGGTTGGGTCTTCAGAGAACCCAAGATAAGAGATTTGAGAAAAATACTGTTCTTGCCCACGGGGTGACTGCTTTACATTCTTGTTCACAGACATGATAGCAGACCGATTTATCATCCTCCATATACTTACACACCAAGGCAAAAATCGTCAACATTGGTCTAGGACTCTTGAGAGAAAGGTGCACAGGCTATTTTCAAAAGATGTGTGTGGCAAGCACTACGTTTTAAAAATGTACTGCTTTATTTTTATTCCTGGTGTAGGAGGGAGTAGACAGCTGGTAGGGGGAAGACGCCCACTGGTTTTCTCCAGTGAGTGGTATGTGATTGAGAGGACAGCCGGGATGTAAGTTTCACGCAATCAGACCTTCAAACGGAGAAATGAAGTCCTCTCTGGCACCAGTCAACTGCCCACTTACAACTATTTAGGAAAAAGAATTAAATAAGACTCTCAACGTTCGTTGTTTTTATTCCTATAACCTTTGCTCCTGAAGACTTAAAAGCTAAGACCTGTCTCAACCCCATCTTAGAAAATATTATTTAAGAAATACTACTAGCAAAACATAAGATTCCAAAATGACTTTTTTTCCCCCTAAGACCTGGATTTCTTTTTTGGCTGGTTGTGTCAGAAATAATACAGATTATTTAGGTGAAGGAATTGGACTAGTGTCTTTTCTAAGACTCTAGGAATCTCTCCCCAACTAGTAGATCATCTCTGTCTGAATTTCAGCAGTCGTCTAGGGAGCACTTTAAAACCTTGGGTTGTTGAGGATAAAGCTATTTAATATGTAGACTAATTCCTGGAACTGGATCTTTTCAGAAGGATCAAGATTCCCCACCTCCAACACTGTACAAACTATGGGATTACCTTCCTTTTTCTCCAGGATGGTTGAAAATTACATGTGGCTATAGTCCCCATTATGTGACTACAACCATGAATCAGGGATACTGAAAAGTAGAAGAGGTTTTATCAGCTCTATCCATCTATCTGTATATACATAAATATATATATGAGTATTCTTACTAAGTACACATTAGTTTTGGAAGACCAGACAATCCTGCTGGAAACATTGAAAAACTATGGAATTCAAAATTATAACCTTGTTTTCGCATTCTTTTTGGTTGCAGCTCTGTTTAACCTCATCCCTGTGGGTCTTCGAGTGGTGGCTATTCAAGGAGTTCAAACCAAGCTGTATTTGGCAATGAACAGCGAGGGATACCTGTACACCTCGGTAAGCCTTTCACTGTGCTCATGCTTTGAGGAGTCTAGTGTTCATCTGACGTGAAGTGAAATGTGCTGCATCTGTGTTATCAACGCAGACTTGTGTGATTCAAGGAAGAATGTTCTGGATGAAAATATTCAAATTAATCTCCAATGAAAATTGTATATGTTGCTAATTAATCGTTTGAAGCTAGCATTTTTGGTATAAAATTCAAAGATTCACTAAATATTTTTGCATGCATTGGCATTTAGGTTGTTATTTTGTGTAGCATATGATATAATAGTCTGTCTTGCAGACTTGCTTTGCAACTGTGGGAAGCAAAGCCATTTCTGTGACTCAGTTCAGCACATACTTATCCATGTTTATGCCTAAGGAAATTAATGAGACCTCTTCCTCAAATCAGCTCTAGGACCTAAAGAACAGTTTTCGAAGTGTTTCTGCATCTTATCCTCACCATGTTTGCCAAGTACTATTTTTTATCTCTATAAATACTGTTTTTATACTCTTCTTACAGATTCCGACTTGACTTTTCCTTAAAAGTTTGTAATGAATGGAGCAAAAAGTTCAACTTTTCACAAGAAATGTATAACCAATGTAGATAACAGTTTAGCTAGAAACTTGGGGCCACATTAAGCTTTAAAAAATTTTATATTTAAATATAAGCAGAAATGGTACAGTCCCAGGATTAGGATTTTACTGTTAGCAGTAGATCTAGTCACAGAGTACAGGAAACCACTTAATATATGAATTTTTTTAAATCCTTGTTTGGAATTTCATATTCTAAGTAAAGGATAATTTGTTAAAAATGGAGAACATTGCTGGTCAGACTGCATTCTAGATTGCCTTGAAGAAGGTTATTACCATGACTAGAGAAATCTATTCCTCAAAGTTCAGAAGTGGTTACCTTTAAACTCTCTTGCTCTGGCCTGTTCCTTAAATTTATTTCAAGGCCAGGCATGTCTGAAGATTCTTAGAAGTGGTGCAACCATGTCATAACTGTTTTTCAGAGGCCAAGATGCGAAAGAGGGGAGGGAGAAGGGTGAGACCAAAGGACCCATTCGTTCGGTAAACTGAGGCAGTGCATTTCGGATTTCACAGTAAAAGATTAGCAGCAAATCCTGGTCACTATCATCATTGCTATCAGGCCATTTCAACTGTCTTGTTGTTAAATAAATGCAGGGGTTTTGTTCTTTTTACAAATGCAAGATTTGAGTTTATCTCAGACTTCATGTGTATTAATACATGACTATTATTAGGAATAGTAGGGTTTCCCTGGTGGCTCAGATGGTAAAGAATCTGCCTGCTATGCAGGAGCCACAGATTGGATTCCCTGGGTTGGGAAGATCCCTTGGAGGAGGAAATGGCAACCCCACTCCAGTACTCTTGCCTGGAGAATCCCGTGGACAGAGGAGCCTGGCGGGCTACAAGCCATGGGGTCGCAAAGACTAACACACAGATTATTAGAAACAATAGGGGGCTTCCCGGGTGGTCTAGTGTGTAGAGAATCCCCCTTGCAGTGCAAGGGGCACTGGTTTGATCCCTGGCGAGGGGAAAATCCCACGTGCTCTGCAGCAGCTAGACCAGTGTGTCCAATTATGAGCCAGCGCTCTGGAGCGCATGGGCCCAGAGCCGGTACTCTGCAATGTGAGAGGCAATGGGACACCCACACAGGCCAAAGAATAAAAGATGGATGAAAATAAATATACAAATAAAAAGAGGCATGATGGGGGAAAAGAAAAAAAATTTAAAAAAAAAGAAACAGTAGGAAAGGGGATTTGTCTTTCAGGTTTGTGCATTAAGGTGAAATAATTCAGCAATGAAGAATTTTAAATAACCTCATTTAGGTCAACAGACTCCCTCACCACAACCAGATGCAAAGGTAGGTTTTTCATGAAAGAAATGACTGCTTTCTGCATCTACTATGTAGGCATGGGAAGGAAATGGAATCTATGGGGCATAATTTTTGAGAAGATAAATAGCAGATGGCATAGGAAATCATTACTGGTTATGCATTCAGAATTTCACTGAGCTCTCTTCACCATTGCATTGCCCTGATGAGAGGCTTATTTTTTTTTTTTTAATCTGTCAACAATAGTATTTTTAAAATAGTTTGGAAATAAAGCTGGGCTTCTCTGGTGACTTACAAGGTAAAGAATCTGCTTGCAATTCGGAGACCCGAATTCGATCCCTGGGCTGGGAAATTCCCTGGAGAAGGGAAGGGCTACCCACTCTTCTTCTATATTCTTGCCTAGAAAATCCCTACAGACAGAGGAGCCTGGCAGGCTTCATTCAGTCCATGAGGTCGCAAAGAGTTGAACACACCTGAGCAACTAACACTTAGAATGAGAAAATGTCATGTAAGTTAAGCAGTATGTCACATGCTCCCACCTTAGAAAATTAGGGCAACGGTATTACATGGAGGGAATTGATGTCAAAAACTCATAGCCTATCATTCAAGTTGAACATTATTCTAGCAAATGGTAAATGTCAATGTGAGCTCAATTTCTAAGGAAGGCTTTTCAGGGGACTTAGCATTGTAGATGGATGGCCTTCTTTCGGTGGTAGGCAGACCAGTCTACAGCAGATGTGGATCACTTCATATACATTTCCTGTGAAGGAAAAGAAGTCTTAAGTATTTCCTATTAAAGAACAGAAACTATGTTTTTGTTAAGGATGAGAGATGTCTGATAATCCTGGAGATCACAGGGGAAAAAGGTATATCCTAATTCATCTGCTCCGGGAAAGAATTGAAATCTTCTCCAGGATAAATTTTCCATTTCTTCCCATTACCTCTTAGTGACTGTGGCTTGGAATACCGTCATCATGTTGATCACCATCCTCAGTGGGTACTCCATTTATTATCACCTTATTCTTTATCAACACAAGACCAAAAAATCTAAATGAAGTCATATTGTTTCATCAAGAAGAGTGGGTAACCAGAGAGAAGAATTACTCTTCCCTTACATAAAATCATGGCACTTCTACTCCTGAAATACTATAAGCAGTTTTATTAGCAAAGAGAAAGTAGGATTGGACAGTGGCCTGAGGAGGAGACAAAAAGAGGAAATAGCAGTAGAGGCTACTGATGTGGCAGGTTAAACAAAACCTGTTAGGAGGTTATTGAAAATTTTCTTGGTGAGGACTGACTGAGGTGTGCCCTAAAATGTTTGCACTGCAGTGGCTAAAAGGAGAAGAATTTGTGAGGTATTTCAGAGGTAGAATCATTAAGATTTGTTGGCTGTTGAATTTGGAGAGAGAACAGGACCGCCATGTATGGTTGAATGTATAGTTCACCATTCATTGCACAGATAGAAATAAAGTACCTTCAGGTAGACATTTGTTTTTAATTTACACACTAGTAATTATTAGAGTCCCTGAAGAAGAGTGAGCTTTTGGCGGTTGAGTTGATGGTAGGCTCTTAACCAAGATGGGTAATAAAGGAAAACAATAGATTAGTGGAAAAAATAGATGCCCGTGTACAGCTTGACCTGGATATTTGAAAATATGACCCTAGAGGTTGAGAAAGAGATGTTAGCTAGAGATAAAATGTGAGAGTTATTCCATGTAGGTGGTGGCTGATGCCATGAGAATAGCTGAGGATTACACAGCATAAGGAGAAAAAGAGAGCTTGTCAGATACTATTAGTAAGAGCATGGAAGCCCAGCAATAGGAGAACGAATTGTGACAGAGGCCATAGCATTGCAAAACCCAAGTGGGGAGAGGGTTTTTAGAAGAGTCAACAGTGTCAGATGCTTCATAGAAAACAAGTAAAACAAGAACTAGGAATATGCCGTATGAAGGTCTTGGGCAATCATGACAAGAGCACTTTCAGTGGAGTGGATGGGACAGAAGCCAGGCTGCAGTGATTCGAGTGAATGGGAAGAAACAAAAGACAGGCTGTAGCTGTAGAATTTCTAAGAGGAGGACACAGGATTGAAGAAGGCTTTGAGAGTTCTTTGCCTAAGACGCTTGAGCATATTTGTTAGCGGAAGGGCCAGAGCCAGTAGAGATGGAGGTGGTGAAGACATAGGAGCTGACGTCCTTTGTGGAGTGGGGTCTCCAAGGAGTCAGAGTGATGGCATTGAACTTAAGAAGATTAGATTCACCTTGAAGAGACACTGCTTCTCTAGTAGGAGACAAATAGATGAGGACAGATGCGGACATAGGTGTACTGATTCTGCAGGTCATGGACGAGGAAGTTGAATTCCAGCCGGATGACAGAAGCAAGAGAGGCAACTAAGATACGAGGCATAGGTATGACACAGGTGAAGCTTTGGACATAGGTGGCTTTAGGAAAAGGGAGAGGAAAGAAACAGGCTAATGACCAGGGGTGGGGTGAGGAAACTGGCCACATCAGACCTACCAGCTATTTTAATAAATCCTTTGTAAAAACTATTCAACAACAGAGTTGGATAGTTGCAGCACAAAGCCTGAATTATTTATCATCTTGTCCTTTTGATCCCTAGTCAAATGATAGTTCACAATCTTAGTTACCCATGAGAATCACCTGAAGACCTTTAAGAACATTCCATTCTGTTTGATAAACAGAAACCAATAATATCAAACTATCTGAGGGTGGAGTTTGTGTGAGAACATTTTCTAAAACTCCCCAGCTGATTCTAATGTCTAGCCTGAGTCGAAAGCCACTGTTAGCTAAGAAAAAGGATTGCTGAGAAGCAGAGGACCACCCCCATCCCCAGTGAAATCAGAAACCATGAATTCATAGGTACTTTGTCCTGTATCTGAAATTTCTGAGGTTGATCTGTTTCTGTTCTTGCAAACAAATTGCCTTTACAATTCCGAAGGACTGTTTCTTGAGATGAAAGAAAATGCTGATCCTTGGAAGAGCTTTCTTCTTTTATTTCCTTTTCTGTTTTCTATCTTCTTTTGCTTTTCTGCTTCTACATCCCTCGTTTTCTTTTAAATTCAGTTTTACATTTTTAGCATTTCTGATCCCTGTTTGGCCATCAGACAAAGAAACAATAGCTCCATGTTGTTACTGCTACAGAGAGAGCAATGTGCTTTCCATGATTAATCTCAGGACTCTTGCACCTTTCCCCGCTCCGTGTTTTTCCTTGTTGCCATGGGGGACAGGCTTGATGTAGGCTCAGGTGGTAGTGAGAAACCATCTGTGGCACAGAGAATCATAGTTAGCCAGTATTTCGCAATGTATTTACTTTTGTCCATGATATAACTAAGTCCTTCTATAACTGTAAGGAAATTATTACTCATTGTGTATAGATACCTTTGGTTTTTCTTTACCAAGAATAATGAGTTGCACAGAAGCTTTTGAGAGCTCCTCAAAACTTAAAGCTATTTGTTATACATATTTCAAAACTGCTTGAAATAAATAAATGTTAACCAAAGAAAATCAAGAGTCTTAAATGTAAAAATGTTATGAATGTCCTAGAGTCTATTTTAATAGAGGAGTAATAACAGATACTAGAAACAAGATGATAAAGCTTCTAAGCCAAGCCCAAAGCATTTTCTTTTGATTATGGAATGTTCCAGAACTTAGTAACAGCATGTTTTCCCTGCCTCATTATTTACCGTTCATCAATAGTCGTTTTCCATTTCCAGAGTACACAGTGTTGCTTGTTTTTGTAGGGGTAGCTAAAATGTGTACATAAGTAGAAATCCTTTGACAAGCAAAACTTTTCCATTCATATGTTCTAGAGAGGACTTCAGGAATTATTTTACTGCTGTGTTTTATGGTCCTGGGACTATCAGAGCAAACTAGATGCAAGACCAGAAAACAGGTCTCCCTGAGTGTCAGCTTGATGCCGTGGACATGAGGCAGTGTATGTCCCTGATCCCACGGGCCCAGGCGACCTGGAATCTGAACTAAGGGGATCTTTTCCTTCTCTAGCAAAGTATTTTTACTTAACTTAAACTTAGCAAGTTTCTTCTCCCGTCACAGATGTTAATGTTGATGATCCATTCAAGATGTTGACTGACTCTCCTATCGTTTTTGTTGTTTAAACTTACTTTATTTTGTTACAACTAGCAAACAGCACATTGGGAGACACTTGTGATAGGGACAGAGTAGAATAGGTAGGTGGTTGTAGAGTCCTAGTAGGGGATGGTAGGTAGAAGGGAGACACCTGAGAAAGGTTGGGAGGCCAGTGAGTTGAGGATAACTCAGGACAGCTGCTCCTTGTTCAGTAAAGCAGGCTCCACTGCGTATAAACAGCTGATGAAGGAGGAGGAGCTTACGAAGAAGCAACCAATGATGTATGTCCTGCGTCTGCGTCTACTTGAGGGGGGCGGTCTTCTACCATCCTATATATATTGCTGCCCTTTCAACTGAGGGAGAGCAGAGCAGCTTTCCTGCTTGCCTCTCTTACAAGTACCCTATCCTCATAAATCCTCTTCTTGCCTATCACTCTGCCTCTCGCTGAATTCCTTCTGCCTTGAGGCACGAAGAACCTGAGCCTCAGTGTGTCCAGACGTTGGGTGAGTGCGGGATTAAGTCCTGGCTGTGTGGGTTTGAGTCCCAGACAGAGTTTTGGTTGGAATTCAAGCTCTAGCTATGTGGGTTCAAGTCCCAAGCAGGGTTTGATAAGGTCTGGGCCCTGGGTTGAAGTCTCAAATTGAGGTAAAACCCTTTCACTTGGAGTCACTATCTGCTCTGAATAACGCAGTTTTTAACATATTTTCAGGCTATCTCAAATCTCTTTAGAAAAATAAGATAATTAGTCAATAAATTGAGAAATGACCATTGACTTTTTTTTTTAGATAGCCCATATAAGTTTACTGAAGCTAATTTGAGGCAGATAAAATTTTAATACATTGTCCTCAAAATGAACAAGCGTCATAAAAAAATAGGATTCAACAGCAGTGATTTCCTGGTTTCAGTATTCTAGTCACTAAGCTTAAATTCCATTATTTAATGGAAAGCTAATTTAAGTTGTCCAGGTGAATTAAAATGGGTTCTGATAGATGTTTTGATTTCATACTGTGTGTGAAAGGTTGGTTGATGTTTCCATGCCTCAGGTGTTCAGGATATTAGCTGTCAGCTGTGAGCTCACTCTTTTGCAGGTTTGTTTAATTCCTCTGATTTTAGTATGTGACAATGTAAGGTCTAATTTTCAGTGATATGACTTCACAGCTCAAGCCCATATTCTAATATAAAAAGGGTGTTAAAGTTTAGATGAATTCATTGATCAGTGCAGAGTGATGGATGTACTCCCAGCAAACGTTTGTAGCATGTAACATGTTTAAGTTGTGTCAAATCTGTATATCACCAAGTTTGTATAATTTAACTTCTTCGGTTATTATTACAGAGACTTTTAAATTTAATAGAATTAAATGAAAGGGCACTGGTTGAAACATTACAGCTCTTTAGAGAAGTGGGATTGACTCAGTTATAGAAACACATTTCAAATGAACATGACCACTATCATATCCAATACAGCAGAAAATGATCATTATGGATTTTGCATATAGGCAGAAGTCATCATATATAGTGCCTCCTACAAAATGAGTAGACACAAACTTTAACTTCCAATTAAAACATTAGCTTATGTTTAGTGTTTATGACTGTGAAAACTTAGACTCCAAATTTTGGTACTTAAATCTAGCAACTTTTTTGTTTTCAACGGCTATGGGATTAAACATTTTCGATGGGCACTTTCAGTTCAGACTAATGGATTATAAGGGTAATTATACACATATACCCCTATTTCTGAGTGGTATCCCTAAAAATGGAAAATGCAGACAATGGGATTATTTTACAGGAAGAAAAGCAAAGAAAACAAGCATATTTTATTTGCTAATGAATGACTCTGCTAGCTAAAGGAGACAAATTTTATGTTTTAAAGAGGCTCGCAGTTATTATATTGGTGCTATTGAATTAGAGGTCATTATAATTATTGTACTGAAAAATATACCAAAGTATCTGTATTTATATTAGCAATTGCTTCAGAATACCAGTGAAATCGGCATAATTTTCAGCCCCCAAATACATTTCCCAAGTCACAGGTTATTTCACATGTTTAGTTCTCTTTGCAGTTAATGGAAATTTCATTCAAATGTGAAAGAAAATCTAGTTTGGCATTATTTGAATGTGAAATTAGATGACTTTGGTTGGTTGTGCCTTCAAAGTCGAGGACCTTCTTTGGTTTCTGTAAAAATAATAAAACTAAACTGGGAAATTATTCAGGGTAAAGCCCTTAGTTTCTTAGATGGAAAAAATGATTGAAGATGGTACTTTCCCAGAAATCAAGGAAACAATAGTACTTGTAGCTAAATACTGTAAGATTGGCTCTCTCTTCTGTTTTTGAGGCCAAGTTGAAAAAATAATCCAAATGCAAGGTCACGGGATACATATTTAAAAGAGTGTCTCATGGCTTTCACTCGGAAGCTAAATTCATATTATTAGGAAAAAAGCTAGTCTGTTTGAGCAAAAGAATAAAATAATTGGCAAGAATAACAAAGAAAAATATTAGCAAGTAAAACCAGATGTAAGGAGGTAATGGGTACATACTTACACATATGCATATGCATACAACACACATACAGGAAAGACAAATGGAGAAACAAGTCTTGTGCTCATGGCTCTGTTGCTTTTACGGGATGAATTATTTTGGATTTCCTAAAATAATGCCATTTTAAATACATACTCTGCACCAAACGTGTAATACCTTTAGAGATTGCTCTAGCAACATACTTGCTAATGCTTAATAGTTTTATAAAACAGAGCAAATAAGACTTTTTAGCTGTATTTTATATACTCATTCAGTGAATCTCATGGCTTGGTGCAGACATTGTTTTTAGTCCCTGTCTTTTTGTTTTTTTTTTTTTTTAGTATAATGCTAATCTACAACGTGATAGAAAAATACAGAACTCATCAAGATGCTTTCTCTTATTATCATTTTTTCCATGAAAGTTACATTTAAGAATAGTTTACCTACCAAATGCTATGTTCATTAAGTAATAATTGGTTTTATTTTTCTTCACCTTCATCTTAGTTATAGAGCAATGCTCAGCAAAAATTGCCATTTAAATAAATGTTTATTAAAATAATTATTAACAGTATGTATAATAAAGCACAAAGACAAGGCCCATTATTTGTGTCAAGCTTTTCAATATTTAAAATAAGTTAAAGGGCCCAATTTTAACCTTTCATGCATCCTTGCAAGTGTTAACATTTCAAGATTACATAAGAAAGTGAATTACTGAGACATGAAAAAAAAAAACGGGAAGAAACAGCACTGGTTTCAATGGTTATACCGATTAAAGAGAATTGTGACTTCTGAACAGGGAAACTTTAAATGAAAGCATTTCTCTGATCATTATAATAGCTATAACCAAGGTTAATAACCAGCAAGCCCCTGACTAATACATTTAATATGTTTTGCCAAGGCTGAATGTGTGAATAGATAACACGCCTGTGCTAAAACTCTGATTAAGTTATTCATCAGATTCTCTGATGCTAACTGCTTTTGACAGTCTTGGAAGTGAAAGTATTGATTTCTTGGAAAGATTTAACATATAGCCAGTAGCCATATTACATCTCCTTCCATAAGGGCCTCAGATGTGTATAGGAATTCTGGCTCAGCATAAAAAAGGAGTGGCTAGAATTAGAGATGATGTCCATTTTTACCCAAGAAAAAAAATGTTATAGATATCTGGAAAAGTCAAATGTAAATAACCACCCCAAGGTGTTAATAACGTAGACTGTAATAATACAGAGGATGAAAAATGCTTAACAGAGGGAGGGTATGAATCATCCCATAATACTCTCATAATTGACAAAGACTAGAAAATGACAGTGATAGCTTTCAGAGATGAGATGTCAACATCTATACTCCGTTGTGTATAGCAAATAGTATAACAAAAAATCCCGTGCAGAGCAAATCTACTGCTATAATCTTGCCCCCAAATCAGCAAGGCTACAACAACAAAAGTGTTTGCTTTTTGGTTTGATCAAAAAATTCTCAGAAGTATGGTATACAGTGATCCCTGGGCCCTGCCCACAGAAAATGACAACTTACTGTAATACCAGTATTAACACTTTGTAGACTCTTTGCATTGAAGAAGTTACAGGCAAAGCCTAGGAAAGATCTGAAGCTGAGTATTTCTATGCTGTCATAACCTCTTATTTATTTAATTTTTTTTTTTTTGGCCACTTCTGTTGGTCTTTCATTTATCCATTTTCATCCATCTTTGTTCTTTAGCCCGTGTGGGCCTCCCACGCAGTGTCCTCTGTTGTTGCAGAGCACCGGCTCTGGGCGCATGTGCTCCAGAGTGCCAGCTCGGTAGTTGGACACATTGGTCCAGCCGCCCCGTGGCACGTGGGATCTTCCCAGGCCAGGGATTGAACCAGCGCCCCTTGCATTGCAAGGCGGTGTCCTTACCCACTGGACCACCAGGGATGCCCCTATTTAATTTTTTGAATTTTATTTTATACTAGAGTATAGTTGACTTACAATGTTGTGGTATTGTAACCGTTAACATACAGATTTCCTGATAACTCCCTCCATTCCACAAGTCTCAGAAAGCCCAGTCACACATCTGGGCCTGAAATGGCCCAAGAGATTTAACAGCCAATCAGTGACCAGGTGTCTGTGGAACATGCACAAATACTAGCCGCCCATGACCGTGTTGATCTCTCTTGACGATGGCTAGAGTTTGCAGTGCATACAAGGAGATGTGTCCTAAGTTCAGAGCCCTAATTGCTAACAGTTGATCTATCATTGGCAGAATCAACATAAACTGTTTCTCCCTGACTTGAGCAACCTAGCCATACTAATTTTCTCACTGTAAGAAAATTTCATATAGGGAAACAATTTGAATGTCCTTGGGGGTGGGGGTGGGTGAGGGTGCATCATTGTGGAAATGTACCAGTTGTGTTAAATACATATTGATGTCTGGCACTATAGTCTTCAGCAGATCACATTAAGACCATGTGTATACATCATAGGAAGATAAAATTGAGTGCAGTGGAAAAGGGTTTTCAATTCTATCAAGAAGAAGATAAAAAAGAAGAAGATAGAAGTTTTGAAGTGCTCTAGAAGTTTTACAAATGCATGACTCTTTAAAAAAAAAAAAAATCTCCCACCTGGCTAACAGATGAATTACAGTGAATTCAACCAACCAGCATGTCTAGATATATCAGAGTCCACCTTGTATGTTTGGACAACGCCATGGGGACATCTTTCCCTCCATTTTTCTATAATTTCATGCTGCAGTAGAAGGCATAGCAAAGTGAAATAGTGCTGACCCACTGTCAGAGACACAGCTTCTTGGAGCTACAATAGGCAAGATATATTAGCACTTGATCTTTTGAGGAATACCAAATGCTTATTGATCCAAAATGGAATTCATTTCCTGCCAGTGATTTTCATGGCCAATGAGGAAATGGAGCCAGATTTTGACCCTACTTTCCTCTTGCTCGGAGATTCCTCTTCCTCAGTGACCACTTCTGTAACTAAATGGCCGGTTAGATAGGTGTTTAGCACGAGACATAGCAAATGGATAAAAAGCACATTTATTAAAGCTGTTTATTACATTTGCATTTGTGATATCCTCACCAGCAAGAGAAGTCACCTAGTCACCTGACTTTGTTTCTTTGTCCTTCTCTCTTCTCAAAGAAAGTTATTTGCCCAGGACAAAAAAGTTCTGCTTCCAATAGGGCTGCCCGTGAAACAACATGCTTTTGCATGTCCCAAGGGCATTTGAATCTAACACTTCGTAAATTTCAGGTAAGATAATAGGCTCAGGAAACACTTGAAGCGCCAGTGTCTTTGATCTAGGCATGAGACTGTATTCAACCCAATAATTAACCTAGAGAAAAGAAGTCAACGGAAGCATGTTGGGTGGGTTTGCTCAGTGCTTTTCTTTGCTCTGGACCACGGCCTGATTTCTGTATACACTTGGGGCACTCAGAGCAGCATTTTCTTTTACGTGGTTTGGAAGCTCTTTTGGTGTGCCTGCTGTCCAGAGTCTGAGGCAGGGGGTGTCTTTTTCCTCTCCATAATTCATCCTTTTATTCACCACCCCTCAGCAGCAGTTGCCTTGAACCTCTCAAGCCTTGGTGAGACTAGTGGATTTTGACTTCAAGGTTGAGGGGTGTGGGGTATATTTTGTTCGCTTGTCTCTCAACATCTGTGGCGATCGATGTTCATCAATTTGCATGATTCTTGCTGTCGGTAAGAGAGGCAGCTTGACAAACAGCTGGCTGGACGTTAGTGTTGTTTTTGTAACTGTGTACCGTCATAACATCCAAAACATACAGGCGAACTGGTGAGGAGACTAGTAGTAAGGAAGTAGAAGAATTCCAGATATTTTTGAAACATTTCTGGTCTAGGTTTGTTTCAGAACTTTCTGTCTGTCGGGACACCTCAGTCCTGTCAGCTTCAGGAAGCCAAAACACAAAAGGAAACACTCTTTTTCTTTCATGAGGTAATAACTACTCTGAAATTCGACTAGCCTGGAACAGTGAAGCTCCACCCTCTGAGATCAGCAGTCCTGGCAACCTGGCCCTGGCACCATAGTACCTGTTCCCACCTTAAATTTGAGGGGGGAATTTTGACCCCCCGGAGATTCCTCTTCCTCAGTAGCAAATGGATGGGACGAGACATAGCAAATGGATAAAGCACTTTATTAAAGCTGTTTATTACATTTGCATTTGTGATATCCTCACCAGCAAGAGACGTCACCTAGTCACCTGACTTTGTTTCTTTGTCCTTCTCTCTTCTCAAAGAAAGTTATTTGCCCAGGACAAAAAAGTTCTGCTTCCAATAGGGCTGCCCGTGAAACAACATGCTTTTGCATGTCCCAAGGGCATTTGAATCTAACACTTCGTAAATTTCAGGTAAGATAATAGGCTCAGGAAACACTTGAAGCGCCAGTGTCTTTGATCTAGGCATGAGACTGTATTCAACCCAATAATTAACCTAGAGAAAAGAAGTCAACGGAAGCATGTTGGGTGGGTTTGCTCAGTGCTTTTCTTTGCTCTGGACCACGGCCTGATTTCTGTATACACTTGGGGCACTCAGAGCAGCATTTTCTTTTACGTGGTTTGGAAGCTCTTTTGGTGTGCCTGCTGTCCAGAGTCTGAGGCAGGGGGTGTCTTTTTCCTCTCCATAATTCATCCTTTTATTCACCACCCCTCAGCAGCAGTTGCCTTGAACCTCTCAAGCCTTGGTGAGACTAGTGGATTTTGACTTCAAGGTTGAGGGGTGTGGGGTATATTTTGTTCGCTTGTCTCTCAACATCTGTGGCGATCGATGTTCATCAATTTGCATGATTCTTGCTGTCGGTAAGAGAGGCAGCTTGACAAACAGCTGGCTGGACGTTAGTGTTGTTTTTGTAACTGTGTACCGTCATAACATCCAAAACATACAGGCGAACTGGTGAGGAGACTAGTAGTAAGGAAGTAGAAGAATTCCAGATATTTTTGAAACATTTCTGGTCTAGGTTTGTTTCAGAACTTTCTGTCTGTCGGGACACCTCAGTCCTGTCAGCTTCAGGAAGCCAAAACACAAAAGGAAACACTCTTTTTCTTTCATGAGGTAATAACTACTCTGAAATTCCGACTAGCCTGGAACAGTGAAGCTCCACCCTCTGAGATCAGCAGTCCTGGCAACCTGGCCCTGGCACCATAGTACCTGTTCCCACCTTAGTGGTAAAGATATGCCATAAAATGGCAGGAATTCAATGAGTCAGTAGAGCAGATTATATGATGGCAGATCTCTTCAAATAAGTTTGCCAGCGTTGCCTTTTTTTCCCCGTTTGTGCTTATAATTCATACAGGTAGCTCTGCAAACAGGTTTTAAATGGTTCGTTCACTCATCTAAAGCTCAGGCTCTTCTGTTATTTTACTTGGAATTTTCTGTCAGAATACTTGACAAAGTGTTTTTTTATGGCAAATACAGAAGCATTTATACAATAGTCTTTTTATATGGTCGATCTTCCTTTTGGGAGAGGGAAGTACTTGGCATTTTTGTCAGGATAATTGTGAGCTGCCTGAGTTTAAAAATTGGAACCATAATGAGATTTGATTGGTGCTGTGATCGGGTGGTTATTGTACTAGACTACATGCTGATATTAAAAAAAGGCCTGGTGAAAGAAGGTGGATGATTAGTTGGTTTGGATTTTTGCTGTAACCACCCTGCCTAATTGAATGTTTATTATTATTGTTATTTCCCAGTGTATTGTTATGCATCATTGAATGGTGACTTGAGTCATTCTTTGAGAGGTTTTATAAACATGCGTTCTAGCCCTTTTCTATGTATACCTGTCTAATCCTCAAGACTAGGTGTCATTCACACAATTTCCTTGCATCATCCCTTTGATCTGATAGGATTTTCTTAGCTAGCAGTAATAGCGTTCATCAAATCTAGAATTCAGTAATCCGAGAAATTCTACCAAGACCTCACTGTCCTTTGTATGGAGATCTCTCTATATGAAGTGTGTCATAAAAGTATGAGATAGCAACCCACTGATTTCAGCTAGCATCAAGTAGAAGAATTCCAGATATTTTTGAAACATTTCTGGTCTAGGTTTGTTTCAGAACTTTCTGTCTGTCGGGACACCTCAGTCCTGTCAGCTTCAGGAAGCCAAAACACAAAAGGAAACACTCTTTTTCTTTCATGAGGTAATAACTACTCTGAAATTCCGACTAGCCTGGAACAGTGAAGCTCCACCCTCTGAGATCAGCAGTCCTGGCAACCTGGCCCTGGCACCATAGTACCTGTTCCCACCTTAGTGGTAAAGATATGCCATAAAATGGCAGGAATTCAATGAGTCAGTAGAGCAGATTATATGATGGCAGATCTCTTCAAATAAGTTTGCCAGCGTTGCCTTTTTTTCCCCGTTTGTGCTTATAATTCATACAGGTAGCTCTGCAAACAGGTTTTAAATGGTTCGTTCACTCATCTAAAGCTCAGGCTCTTCTGTTATTTTACTTGGAATTTTCTGTCAGAATACTTGACAAAGTGTTTTTTTATGGCAAATACAGAAGCATTTATACAATAGTCTTTTTATATGGTCGATCTTCCTTTTGGGAGAGGGAAGTACTTGGCATTTTTGTCAGGATAATTGTGAGCTGCCTGAGTTTAAAAATTGGAACCATAATGAGATTTGATTGGTGCTGTGATCGGGTGGTTATTGTACTAGACTACATGCTGATATTAAAAAAAGGCCTGGTGAAAGAAGGTGGATGATTAGTTGGTTTGGATTTTTGCTGTAACCACCCTGCCTAATTGAATGTTTATTATTATTGTTATTTCCCAGTGTATTGTTATGCATCATTGAATGGTGACTTGAGTCATTCTTTGAGAGGTTTTATAAACATGCGTTCTAGCCCTTTTCTATGTATACCTGTCTAATCCTCAAGACTAGGTGTCATTCACACAATTTCCTTGCATCATCCCTTTGATCTGATAGGATTTTCTTAGCTAGCAGTAATAGCGTTCATCAAATCTAGAATTCAGTAATCCGAGAAATTCTACCAAGACCTCACTGTCCTTTGTATGGAGATCTCTCTATATGAAGTGTGTCATAAAAGTATGAGATAGCAACCCACTGATTTACTGAGTGCATAGCATCTGAGTAGTTAAATCCTAATTTTTAAATGGCTCAGCACTCCTCAACCTGAGGAATCTCAAACTTCATCTGGTGTTTTCCAGTTTGGGGAAATGAAAGTAGGACCCACTGTGAAAAAAACCTGAAAAGTCTCATCAGCAAGTTGCTCATTTCTGGCACATTAGTTAATGACTTCACAAATTGTTCATCGTGTTCCCATTTCATGTTTATAAGCACAATAACACTTTCTTTTCCTGAGTGTTACCAACTTTTAATTTCTTAATGAATCGATGACTGTTTCATAGGTTATAAATTAGCATACGGCATCACCCAGTCAAGTGGCTACACTGCATTTTCGAACATTTGTTAGAGCATTAGAGGGAAGTCTATGCCAACCAGAAATTGCTTTTGCATAAATAATGTATTTTCTCTTAGAATTTAAGGGAAAATTTTGTTCTTAAAAGTTAGCAGCAAGAATTTGAAAACAGTGTTTTTCATGGGGATTTTATTTAGGTATGACAGTAATAGAGAAAATTTGTCTTTTTTATGAGATTTTATTAAACCTTTATTCTATTGTTGCCACCAAACCTATTTCCATTTTGTTATGGACTAGTGTTTCATTTGATATATTAAGGAAATTAATCATTCAGGAAGCCATATAGAGAGGTGCTTTATCAGAATCCATGATGAGTCAAAGTTCATGGCGGACCCTTGATATAAATATACTCTTTCTGTATAGGATGATTCCATTTGAAAGAGTTTAGTTTGTGTCATGGTAAAGAAAGTTTGCTGTAAAAGGAGTTTTTATTCTAAGTTTTTCCTATCTCTAGGATTCTAAAGGTAGAATTATAGAGACAATCCAATGCAATAATAATATCAAAATACATAATGTCAAATATGGTGATTTCTTCTTTCCTAGCCCCATTGCTTACTTCACAGTATGTAGGTAAAAAATGATCCCAAAAAAAGCACCTACTGCTTTTTGATTACCATGTTATAGTGCTGAATTAAATGCGAAGGCAAAGTAAGTATATTTTATGACAACAAATAAACCAAAGAATAGTAATGTGGAATTCGCACTTTTGTCCAGTAAAATTTGTTTGACCATTATGGCTTAAGAGTCACACTGAAAGAATTCTTCATCATTCCAAAAGTTGTAGGTGTGTGCATAATGTTTATATGTGAGGCAGTGTTGGCCAAGAAATATTAAATGGCTTTCTTGCAATATACATGAACTTTTCTTTAGTTGTTCCATGCATCTCGGTATTTTCTGATGTGATCTTGTGACAGATTCATATATTTTCCAAAAGTGTTAGAAAGCTTTTCTTGCTTGGTACCAACTATAGTCCCTAAAGCAATGGTACACCTTCTGTGGGCATCCCACTTAATTCAAAGGCAAATTGTTCTCCAGACGGTATTATTGTCTCTCTTTGTAGTTGCTCAAAGAAGCTTCCTTACCAACTCCGTTTTAATTTCTGTTTTTAATTGAAATTTTCTTTTATAAGAATACCTGGTAGTTCATTTTCCCTTCAGGTATGACATTTTGAATTCAAATGAGATAGACTATCTTGTTTGTTTTTTTGCTTTATTGTTTGCTCTGTCTACAGTCATTCCCGTCTCTCCCGAATTACTCACAGAAGAACTTAACAGTCTTCAAATTTTTATTTAGCAAAAGTCCCTTGGTAGAAGCTGGATTACACGTCCTTAAGGCCCTACTCTGTTTGGATTCATTAAGCCAATTGTAAATACAGAGATTAAAGAAATATCTGACACTATCAGGCAATTTCCTTGCAATCTTACAACCTTAGAAAAAGCCTGTATAAACACTACAGGGCCTCACTTTGCATTCTCAGAGCAGAAAGTGTGTCATATTTTCATGTACCTTTTTTAAACCCCAGATGTTTCTTGTGTGTAAATTGAACATCCTCAAACCATTATTTGAAGCTGTTTGTGGATAAGAATGGTGTTCCCTCCCTTTATATTCCCCCTCCATACTAAATTCGTTACTAAATATACCGTAGACATTCTACTAATATTTAGTAAATGATAGAAGATGATAGAAGAACATTTTTCTGTGTTTGAAGCCAATGAATGAGAGAGAAAAAAGATTTCTTTCGTTTACGTAATAAGAGATGGCTGAATCAAGAATGCCACAGTTTAGTGAGGAACCATTTGGAGAGCCAGACTACACGTGGGCTTCCCCCCTTCCTTATGGAGGCTTGCGTGGTGTTTATCAAGTCTGTCATCATTCCAGGACAGTGGTGAATAAAATGCCACTTGATAAATCATGTCCTTTTCTTTATACATGAGAAACACTGGTTGAACAGGTAGTAATGTCACACTTGCACAGGGAATCCTAAGGTGGGCACGCTGAGCTAGAAAGCTGAGAATGCAGCTTCTAAGTCCAGTTCAAATGAAGGTATGGACTTGGGCAGCCCCCTTCCTTATATTTAGGAAACTGTATTTGATCCCTCTGACTCCTAGAATCTATTCTGCAAGCCATAAGTACCTCAACGTTGTATCCATCATTAAGTGTTTTCATAAAATCCCCAGCAATGGAGTTGAGAAGGGTGCAGATCTCATGAGTGCTCCTCAATACAGACTGGTTGGGGATCATCTTTGAAACAGATGGGTTGTACCCAGGGAAAGGAACAGTTACTTTCTAGTCATGATCAAAAAATTGTCACTGGTTTCTAATGAATGTTTCATGGTAACATTATCTTCTTTTTTTCTGCTTTTGATGATCTGGTTTATTTATATAAAAGTACCATTAGGATTCCACTGGGGATATAATTGGGCTTGACCAATAAAGGATGACTGTTTGTGCCTTCTAATTGCTTCCGCTTAATGGTCCTCCTCTTCATCCCGCTCAACTGTGGAAAATGTCACATTTCCATGGTCTGTGACTCATATAATAAATGAATGTATGAATGGTGTCAAAATATAGCAATTTGCTGTATGTAAAGAAAGGTAGGCAGCTTTTGAAAATGGTAAGGTACATAACTAGATATTTCTCAACTGAGAACATTTTTCATTTGGGCTTTAGAAGTAGGCTTTTATGGTTCACTCAGTTAGTACATCACCTAATGAAGGGCTCACTTGCCTCATCTGTATTCTTGTCCACTGGTAATGACCCAGGAAACAAACCAAGTAGACTCCAAGCCTGAATCTCATTACCCCATACAACAGAAGAAAATACATGATTTCCTTCCTTTGTTAATATCAGGTTTTTCTTTGTGCTGGTTTGTTTAGTTTCCCCCATGGTGCAGTCTTCCAAACATTTGTTATTTCTCTTTTCATGCAATTTGAATTAATGTGGGTAATTGTGGTAGTTAGAGGCTTTCCTCTCTCAGATGGCAATTATCCATTCTATAGTTAGATTCCAAACCCAGTAAAACAGTATTTGAAAACATGATATTTATCAAAAGGGATCTCTGGGCATAACTGAATATGCACAGTTTAACAAATACATAATCAGAGGTCAAATTAAACCATATTTATCCCAAGTTACCCTAGTTACTTACGTACTATGTTAACAGAGTTTGTTAGTGTTACTCGAGAATATCAACAAACATCTGATGTATTCATGGGAATTTTCTCTTGTGTGTGAATTTATCAAGGTATGATTCCCTAGAATTTATATTGCTTTTTCTGGCCAAAAGAAACATGCTCGATATTTCTTTGGAGGAATTGTTAGCAGGTAACCCATCCAAGCTTTGGTGGTCTGAAGAGAGAGGCAGGTCTAATGTACCAGATTTGACTTAGTTTTGCTTATTTGTTCCTTTATATTGAATTTCATCAAAAATGAAAAATGCTGGCCTTTGGGATTTCTGAAAATGAAACCGAAAGAGTTCTGTCCTATTCCCTCATAAATGAGCCAGGAAAAGCTGTTACATAGTTCATAGTCTCCTTTCTTTCATCAATTTCTACATGGCAGTGAAATTAAAGATAAATTTAGAGGACACAGAATCTGTCATAAAATTCCTATTTCTGCACAAATGATTTCATTGTAGAGAAGCACAGTAAGATCAACTTTTCCAGGTTCCTTCTTTGTAAATAGATTTGAAGATGGAGATGTATAGAATTCTGTTAGAAACGCTAAGGATTTTGAGCACATTTAACCTGTAGAACTATGCCGAGGAGTTCGTGAAGTAGGCTTTTATGGTTCACTCAGTTAGTACATCACCTAATGAAGGGCTCACTTGCCTCATCTGTATTCTTGTCCACTGGTAATGACCCAGGAAACAAACCAAGTAGACTCCAAGCCTGAATCTCATTACCCCATACAACAGAAGAAAATACATGATTTCCTTCCTTTGTTAATATCAGGTTTTTCTTTGTGCTGGTTTGTTTAGTTTCCCCCATGGTGCAGTCTTCCAAACATTTGTTATTTCTCTTTTCATGCAATTTGAATTAATGTGGGTAATTGTGGTAGTTAGAGGCTTTCCTCTCTCAGATGGCAATTATCCATTCTATAGTTAGATTCCAAACCCAGTAAAACAGTATTTGAAAACATGATATTTATCAAAAGGGATCTCTGGGCATAACTGAATATGCACAGTTTAACAAATACATAATCAGAGGTCAAATTAAACCATATTTATCCCAAGTTACCCTAGTTACTTACGTACTATGTTAACAGAGTTTGTTAGTGTTACTCGAGAATATCAACAAACATCTGATGTATTCATGGGAATTTTCTCTTGTGTGTGAATTTATCAAGGTATGATTCCCTAGAATTTATATTGCTTTTTCTGGCCAAAAGAAACATGCTCGATATTTCTTTGGAGGAATTGTTAGCAGGTAACCCATCCAAGCTTTGGTGGTCTGAAGAGAGAGGCAGGTCTAATGTACCAGATTTGACTTAGTTTTGCTTATTTGTTCCTTTATATTGAATTTCATCAAAAATGAAAAATGCTGGCCTTTGGGATTTCTGAAAATGAAACCGAAAGAGTTCTGTCCTATTCCCTCATAAATGAGCCAGGAAAAGCTGTTACATAGTTCATAGTCTCCTTTCTTTCATCAATTTCTACATGGCAGTGAAATTAAAGATAAATTTAGAGGACACAGAATCTGTCATAAAATTCCTATTTCTGCACAAATGATTTCATTGTAGAGAAGCACAGTAAGATCAACTTTTCCAGGTTCCTTCTTTGTAAATAGATTTGAAGATGGAGATGTATAGAATTCTGTTAGAAACGCTAAGGATTTTGAGCACATTTAACCTGTAGAACTATGCCGAGGAGTTCGTGATATATTGGGTTGGCCCAAAATTGGTTCGAGCTTTCTACTCCTGAGAGTGTTTTTCTGTCTTAGAAAGATAGCCACCTCAGTGGTATAATCTTTAGGGACCGTGTTGGTATTCCTTAGGCATGGCCATTCTTCAGGTTTGCTATCTCATAATACATTCATAGGAATGTAGGGGAAAGAATTAGTACCATGTTCATAGGGTCATGGAACATAGGGGACTAGGAGAAGCCGCACCTGAAACAATACAAACATCATAAGCATATGCCCATCCTTCACTGTTACTTGCCCGCTTTATGACCTTGGGAAAGTTAACCTTACATTTCTGACCTTCAGATTCCTCATTTAAACATGGGGTATTACATACTTCTGGGATTCGGGAACATCACTTCTGTGAATTGTCTGACATATTTAGGTGTTCGGTGAATGTTTGCATCCCCATCACTGTGGTTGAATGACTTAAGGCATCCTTCTATGTAACAGAAGTTTCAGAAACTTTTCATGAGGCTCATGCAACTGTAGAACCTAAAATTAGATTTTAGCTTACAAGTGCAGCTTATGAGAAAGCAATCCATATTTTGAGTGTTTTCTGAAACATTTTTATAAAGAAAACCATCACTTGTGGGTCCTTTGTTATCCTGTTTTACTTGGTTGAGTGTACGTCTTTGCTCATTATGGGCTGAAAGCTCTTCTAAGTTAAAAGAACTGAAGCATGTCAGTGGAAAAAACAAACCAAAACACTACACGCATGCAAGTGCATGTTATGTAAGTCCGTGATCATTTCTGAGCTCAGAATTCCCGTGGCTCACCTATCTATCATGAGAAAGCATATGGTCCAGTTGTAAATGTGCACAAATGGGGCATCATGATAGACTCACGGTTAGAGCTTTCCTCTTTCTAGGTTTGATTTGGAGCCAGTATAGGTATGAATGGTATATGCCATATATCAAAAGACGCAAAGAGCACATGAAAGGTACTAAGAGAAAAATTGACATGACGGAATCTCACAGCTTCGTTATCCATTTCACAGGATAATATATTTGGAACACTGCTTTATTTCCTAAGATACCATCCCATAGTTCACTGCTAGCTCTGCTCTTGTTTTTACAGAGATGTTCTATTAGTGCATGACTCTAACAGACCGTGCATGATGTAGTGACATATGAGAAGCTCTCTGGGAAAGAATCAACTAAATTTGAAGGAAGAGCTATTTGAAATGTTAATCATATTCCCCTTCCTTTTAAGTTTCTGATTGGCTGATGTACGAGTAGGCGTTCCTAATTTTGTGAGTTCTGTGTAAGGAAATCACGACTTTCTCCATAAAGGTGACCTACTCAAATTCAGACAATATACCATTTTCCCTTTGCAGCCTACTTTTTTATATAGCGAGAGAGACTGAGGGTCCAGTTTAGGCTTTCTGAATTCAGTGATACATAATGGGGAAGAAAACATGTATTCATAAAAATAAATCATTACTAGACATGTAATTGGGTTTTAATCCCATCCATGTTTTAACATACTTTGGGACCTAGAATACCCCATCAGCCTCACCTATGGCAGTTTCAGTTCACCCTGTCTTCATAGGCTGCCAGGCTAACAAATCTTAGAAGGACCAAACAGCTGCGGGTTCATGGAAGTACATGAGTTTTTCAGCTTTCTCTTCCTTATGTTTTTTTCTGCTGTCTCTAATCTTTGATCACCCCCTCCACCCACCCCCCCCACACACACACAGACAGACAGACAGACAGACAGTGCCTTTCTACTAAGCCATTCTGCTACAGATTGAAGATGTTTCTATTCATTCAAAACAGGTATTTTTCGTCTAGAGCAAAACCTTTCATTAATAGTAATGATGCCTTAGCAACTGGCATGTATTTTCTCCATAATTTAATAGGAACCTGAATTATTACAAAATGTAAAGATTGAAAAGGTACAGGAACAAAAACAAGATCTCTTAGAGGACTCAGGCCCCATCTCTCGGCTCTCATTCCCTATAAAAGAGGCACATATCCCTAAAGATTCAAAACTAGTTATTATTGCATGGTAGAATCATACGTGATTCTTATTTGTATACCTTTATCAAGTTTCTAAAATTAATTATATTCCCTGAATAAAAGATTAAAAAGTGAAAGTGTCTTTTGGACAGTGTCTAACTTACCTCAACTTTCCAGTCCCTTTGTGTGTTGATTTAATATATGACATTGTCATGAAGGTGCGTATTAGATGATCAGAAGTCAGCAAGTAGCACATTGACGTGGACTGTGAACTGATTATTTGTGAAAATGACTATAACTGTGAGAGCTCCCAACTTTTTTTTTGTTTATCTTGGACTGCACCTCGTTTTAGTTTTCCCTTGATTGAAGAGGTATTGTGACGGCGTTCCTAATTTTGTGAGTTCTGTGTAAGGAAATCACGACTTTCTCCATAAAGGTGACCTACTCAAATTCAGACAATATACCATTTTCCCTTTGCAGCCTACTTTTTTATATAGCGAGAGAGACTGAGGGTCCAGTTTAGGCTTTCTGAATTCAGTGATACATAATGGGGAAGAAAACATGTATTCATAAAAATAAATCATTACTAGACATGTAATTGGGTTTTAATCCCATCCATGTTTTAACATACTTTGGGACCTAGAATACCCCATCAGCCTCACCTATGGCAGTTTCAGTTCACCCTGTCTTCATAGGCTGCCAGGCTAACAAATCTTAGAAGGACCAAACAGCTGCGGGTTCATGGAAGTACATGAGTTTTTCAGCTTTCTCTTCCTTATGTTTTTTTCTGCTGTCTCTAATCTTTGATCACCCCCTCCACCCACCCCCCCCACACACACACAGACAGACAGACAGACAGACAGTGCCTTTCTACTAAGCCATTCTGCTACAGATTGAAGATGTTTCTATTCATTCAAAACAGGTATTTTTCGTCTAGAGCAAAACCTTTCATTAATAGTAATGATGCCTTAGCAACTGGCATGTATTTTCTCCATAATTTAATAGGAACCTGAATTATTACAAAATGTAAAGATTGAAAAGGTACAGGAACAAAAACAAGATCTCTTAGAGGACTCAGGCCCCATCTCTCGGCTCTCATTCCCTATAAAAGAGGCACATATCCCTAAAGATTCAAAACTAGTTATTATTGCATGGTAGAATCATACGTGATTCTTATTTGTATACCTTTATCAAGTTTCTAAAATTAATTATATTCCCTGAATAAAAGATTAAAAAGTGAAAGTGTCTTTTGGACAGTGTCTAACTTACCTCAACTTTCCAGTCCCTTTGTGTGTTGATTTAATATATGACATTGTCATGAAGGTGCGTATTAGATGATCAGAAGTCAGCAAGTAGCACATTGACGTGGACTGTGAACTGATTATTTGTGAAAATGACTATAACTGTGAGAGCTCCCAACTGTTTGTTCTCCATTATTAGTTTATCTTGGACTGCGCACCTCGTTTTAGTTTTCCCTTGATTGAAGAGGAGATAAGGAGCATCTTTCTTGTGTTTGATTATCATTCTTTTACACACCACTGTCCATTGCCCCTTGACAAACACCCTCCAACATTCCTCTTGTAAATCTTGTTGGTTTCAGCATCCATATAGATGATTCTCAGGTGCTCAAGGAACCTCTCAGTTCCTTGGATTTTTCTTCTCCAGTCATCCTGTCCATCCTACCTCAGCCATCCATCCTGAAGGAAGACATTAGACAGTCATTCAAAGTAACCTTTATCCCCATTGTCATGTCATGCATCCCATTCTTCAGCTGTCACCTTCTGCCTCTACAGTTCAGTCCCCAGACTCCACGTCTCCATTGTCTCACTTATCTCCTTCCCCTACTTAGGGGACAACCACCCATCATGCTAATCATGCTTTCATACACTGTCGGTCAGATTCAACTTCCCCTGTCCATTGTTCATCACGTGGCAGCACTCCCACCCTAGTTAAATTCACATACTTGCCAATTTGACATCTATACAGGTGTTACTGGATGAAAACACAAGGCTGTGATCTGATTTCACTTGAAATTTTTGATCATTGGTGAAGTATCAGTGTTTCCCAGTGGGCCTACTACACAGATGAATTGCTGACTTGACTTTGTCTTCTCATCTGTAAAATGGAGAAAGCAGTAGGAAACCAACCTGTAGGGTTGAGGGATTTAAGTATGTTGGCATATATAAAGCCATCTTCCTCTGCCTGCGTCTCCTTATTAGCATTAGTATTACTAGAATTTGCCTACTTGAATTACTTTTATGCCAACCTACTTGATCGTTTCATACTTCTTTCTCCAGAAACCCTGAATGTCTCCTCCTGCTCTTCAGGCTAAGATTCTTTTTTCACAGAGAAAACAGAAAATAAAATGTCCTTTGTATTTCTGCCAGCTTATCTCTTACCTACTTTTATCTGTGTCCATCTACCCTGCCTCTTCCCCCTGTTATTGTCACTTTTCCTTGCTCTTACATAAAACCAGCCCTTACAATTTTCCACTGGATTCAACCTCACATCTATCAAGATGAGCATCTCAAGATGATCAGTTGAGAAACGATCACCCCTCTCTCCTATGTCATCCTATTTTCTTCTGAACATATAGTCCCCATCAGCACACAAACATGCTCTTATTTCCCCCATTTAAATAAGAAAGGTCCCTCTTGATTATACATCCCACACCAGCTACCAATCCATTTATTAGTTTCCTGCTACAGCACAAGCCCTCAAAGAATTGTAGGCTCATCTCTCCTCACCTTCTCTCATTCTTCCTTAAACCTAACCTTAAACCTAGTATTCCCCCCCTTACTCTTCTCAAAATCACCAGTTACCTCCACATTTCACTTGGCCTTCAGGACACCACACTCTCTTAGTTTTTCCAACCTCTCTCACTGGCCAGTCCTTCTGTTTTTTTGTTGGTTCTTATCTTCTTCACCTTCAGACTTCACTGGGCCCAGGGACTCAGTTCTTGGACCTGTTCTTTTTTCTATCTATACTCACTCGCTTGAGGTACCACTCTCGTGACTGGCGGGTACTATCTTTATATGGGTGACTCCCCAAATCCGCCAGCCTGGACCTCTTATTTAAAATCCAGAACCATATTTCCAATTACTTCTTTGACATCTCCATTTCAGTGCCTAATTGTATCCTTTAGTTACCTTGTCCAGATAGACCCCTGAGCAAGGCCTCAGATCGGCTCTAGCCTGCAAGCTTCTCCATCTCAATAAATGTCAACCTCATCCTTCCAGTTGCTTAGGTCAGTGTCCTTGGAGTTGTCTTGCTTCTTTGTTTCTCTAACGTTACACACCCAGTGCATCAGCAAATTTGGACTTTTCCTTCAAAACATATGCAACTTGAGAACCAAACCAGTACTTGAATTACTTTTATGCCAACCTACTTGATCGTTTCATACTTCTTTCTCCAGAAACCCTGAATGTCTCCTCCTGCTCTTCAGGCTAAGATTCTTTTTCACAGAAAACAGAAAATAAAATGTCCTTTGTATTTCTGCCAGCTTATCTCTTACCTACTTTTATCTGTGTCCATCTACCCTGCCTCTTCCCCCTGTTATTGTCACTTTTCCTTGCTCTTACATAAAACCAGCCCTTACAATTTTCCACTGGATTCAACCTCACATCTATCAAGATGAGCATCTCAAGATGATCAGTTGAGAAACGATCACCCCTCTCTCCTATGTCATCCTATTTTCTTCTGAACATATAGTCCCCATCAGCACACAAACATGCTCTTATTTCCCCCATTTAAATAAGAAAGGTCCCTCTTGATTATACATCCCACACCAGCTACCAATCCATTTATTAGTTTCCTGCTACAGCACAAGCCCTCAAAGAATTGTAGGCTCATCTCTCCTCACCTTCTCTCATTCTTCCTTAAACCTAACCTTAAACCTAGTATTCCCCCCCTTACTCTTCTCAAAATCACCAGTTACCTCCACATTTCACTTGGCCTTCAGGACACCACACTCTCTTAGTTTTTCCAACCTCTCTCACTGGCCAGTCCTTCTGTTTTTTTGTTGGTTCTTATCTTCTTCACCTTCAGACTTCACTGGGCCCAGGGACTCAGTTCTTGGACCTGTTCTTTTTTCTATCTATACTCACTCGCTTGAGGTACCACTCTCGTGACTGGCGGGTACTATCTTTATATGGGTGACTCCCCAAATCCGCCAGCCTGGACCTCTTATTTAAAATCCAGAACCATATTTCCAATTACTTCTTTGACATCTCCATTTCAGTGCCTAATTGTATCCTTTAGTTACCTTGTCCAGATAGACCCCTGAGCAAGGCCTCAGATCGGCTCTAGCCTGCAAGCTTCTCCATCTCAATAAATGTCAACCTCATCCTTCCAGTTGCTTAGGTCAGTGTCCTTGGAGTTGTCTTGCTTCTTTGTTTCTCTAACGTTACACACCCAGTGCATCAGCAAATTTGGACTTTTCCTTCAAAACATATGCAACTTGAGAACCAAACCAGTTCTCATCACCTCCATTTCTACCTTTTTGGTTCCCCCTCTCATACCAGGATTATGGCAACAACCTCCTAAGTAGTCTTCCTTCTTACGTTCCATGCCTGCCCACTCTATTCAGTCATCCTTTTTAAATGTAAATCAAATTGTGTCATAACTCCCCTGCTCAGGTTCTTCCATTGGCTTCGTCAGAGCAAACATCATAGTCCATAGGATGGATGGTGAGACCCTCTTTGACATCGTCCCTCAGCTCTCTGTCTGATTGCACCCTCCCCATATTCACGAGCTTCTCACTCATCACTCACTATACTCAGGTCACATTGACTTTCATGCTGTTCCTTTCTCACATCATGAGAAACCTCCTGTGCTTTAGAGCCTTCATACTGGCTGTTCCTTCCGACTGGACTCCTCTTCCCCAGAGAGCTCCACTGCTCCTTTCTCAGTACCTTCAGCACCTGTTCAAATACCAGCTGACCAAAGAAGCTTCCCTAGTTTAGCCTAGCACTTTGTCCCCCTGATTCTCCCATCTCCCACTGTCCATAATATATACAGATATAAATCAATCCCATCATGATAAATATGTTGAATGTATGTTTGTTGAATAAAATGTTTATTTGTATGTTGTGTCTGTATTCTAGAACATAAATTATTTGCAGGCAAGAGTTTTGTTCACCATTTCTGTTGAATGAATGACTATGTACATGTTTGTTTATTGTCTCTCTCTACTAGAATGTCAGCTCCTTGAGGGCAGGATCTTTATTCAGTGACCTGTTCTTGGTGCCTAGAACAGTGCAGTGGGTGCTCAATAAGTAACTTTTGAAATATTCAATTGATTAAGTCAGGCTTGAAACCACTTCCAAGTGTAATGCTTAAAGTCAAATCAGTGTGGTGGATACATATCCGAGTTCTATATGAGGAAGACAACCCTGAGCAAGGCCTCAGATGCTCTAGCCTGCAAGCTTCTCCATCTCAATAAATGTCAACCTCATCCTTCCAGTTGCTTAGGTCAGTGTCCTTGGAGTTGTCTTGCTTCTTTGTTTCTCTAACGTTACACACCCAGTGCATCAGCAAATTTGGACTTTTCCTTCAAAACATATGCAACTTGAGAACCAAACCAGTTCTCATCACCTCCATTTCTACCTTTTTGGTTCCCCCTCTCATACCAGGATTATGGCAACAACCTCCTAAGTAGTCTTCCTTCTTACGTTCCATGCCTGCCCACTCTATTCAGTCATCCTTTTTAAATGTAAATCAAATTGTGTCATAACTCCCCTGCTCAGGTTCTTCCATTGGCTTCGTCAGAGCAAACATCATAGTCCATAGGATGGATGGTGAGACCCTCTTTGACATCGTCCCTCAGCTCTCTGTCTGATTGCACCCTCCCCATATTCACGAGCTTCTCACTCATCACTCACTATACTCAGGTCACATTGACTTTCATGCTGTTCCTTTCTCACATCATGAGAAACCTCCTGTGCTTTAGAGCCTTCATACTGGCTGTTCCTTCCGACTGGACTCCTCTTCCCCAGAGAGCTCCACTGCTCCTTTCTCAGTACCTTCAGCACCTGTTCAAATACCAGCTGACCAAAGAAGCTTCCCTAGTTTAGCCTAGCACTTTGTCCCCCTGATTCTCCCATCTCCCACTGTCCATAATATATACAGATATAAATCAATCCCATCATGATAAATATGTTGAATGTATGTTTGTTGAATAAAATGTTTATTTGTATGTTGTGTCTGTATTCTAGAACATAAATTATTTGCAGGCAAGAGTTTTGTTCACCATTTCTGTTGAATGAATGACTATGTACATGTTTGTTTATTGTCTCTCTCTACTAGAATGTCAGCTCCTTGAGGGCAGGATCTTTATTCAGTGACCTGTTCTTGGTGCCTAGAACAGTGCAGTGGGTGCTCAATAAGTAACTTTTGAAATATTCAATTGATTAAGTCAGGCTTGAAACCACTTCCAAGTGTAATGCTTAAAGTCAAATCAGTGTGGTGGATACATATCCGAGTTCTATATGAGGAAGACATATAGATAAACATTGATTGTGTCTGTAAGATTCATAATTTTATCCTGCTCCATTAAGTGGAAATGGTGATTTATTTAAAAAAAAACCTGATGAATATAAATATGGAAACCATAGGTTTTTCTGGCTAAGCATGTCCCACTGTATGAAGTGGAAATGTTTTTCTACATAATTTAAATTGAATTCCTTTAGTCTTACCTTTGACTCCTTTCTCATTTGTTATAAATTTGTTCCTAGGAAGCACTACAGGTATTTTAAGTGTATATTTCCTTCCACTAAGAATTATGTAATCAGTTTTAACATCTTTTAGTATCTTTTATGATGAGGTAGATGAATAATGGAAATAATGATGGTGGCGGTTGGTGGTGGTGATGATGCGTGTGCACACCAACTTTGAGACTTACAGTTAAGTTCACACACACGTGCACACACACACACACACACACAAAACCTCGCTACTAAAAAGGAATTTGAAGTGGGTCAATCTTACAAAGTACTTTTTAAAGAGAGGCAACAATACCTGTTTCCTCAAACATGGTTAGATTGACCCTCCAATATGCTTATCCATTTTGGGTAGTTGTCTTGAGATGACCTGATTCAATTAAATTATATATAATTAATGTCTCAGTGGTGAATTACAATTGAGGACTCCAGAAAATTTTGTTCACAGTTACTTTCTAACTTCTATTTTTTTTAGCTTATATAAAAATGGAAAGAAGTTTAAACATCTCCACACACTCACCACCCAGAGATTTCAGTGTCTGTCACCCATATGCCTCTTTATGTATATGTATATACACATATATGTACTTTGTTGTACATAAATGTGATAATTCTGTATGTGCTGTTCTGTAACTTGCTTCTTTCACTTGCATCTTGTGCACGTATTTTGTCAATAAATGTACATCCACATCATCATTTTTAAAGGGCGGGTGATATCCTATTGTATGTATGTATGTACCATAAATATGCTTCTCCAGTCCTCTGCTGATGAATGTTTAGAGTGTTTTCTTTTTTATTGTTGTTAGAAAACAATGCTGTGGTGAACATCTTTATGCCTACATTTCTAAAATGTGATTATCAAATATGTTTAAGTTTCTTTCTCAGTGCCATTATTTTGTACTCATGTCTAAAGGGATCGCTGAACAAAAATAAGTTTCTCCCCATTCTGTTTGTAAGTTACTGTAAATTTCAAAGTAGTGAAATTTGAATACACGAGATTTTACTCCGTACTCTGCCCCACAACCCTCTCTTAAAGTATATTCAAAGGGAGTGAAAGGGTTCATTAACAGATAGAGCTATTTGAGTTAAAGATCAAATTTGTTGAACATTTTCACTTAAATATACCGGTCTTCTTGACATTTTTTGTTCTATTTGATGCTGACAATAAAAACTTTCGGATAAGCTGTAATTTCTGCATCCATGCATATTCAGGTCTGAGAATGAAAGAAGAATATGACAGGTTTGCATGTAGCAGCTTGCCACCCACACATTTCTTTCCTTTCTGATTCTGACACTTCAGCCTTTGAAACAGTTCCCATGAGCAATACTGAGATTCAGACTATTTAGATCTAAAGGCAAAAAAAAAAAAAAAAACACAAGATCTTCTATGGCTTGTATCTAGCACCTGGAAACCTCTTTGAAGAAGTGCTGAAATGTACATCATGCTGTTATTTGTTATGCACACGGGAGAAATCCTCAAGGTATTTTAGGCAGAAGCAGGAGGGGGAATCTAGAGATAGTAAGGACAGCATGGGGCCTGGGATGGGGGAGGGAGCCCCAAACCACATTATTAAAGTGACAAGGTTCCCATATATTCTTGTCAGTGTGCATGTAGATTGCATGTTGCATGTCACTTTCATGCAAAGGTATCACATTTCATTCTCAGCTTTTAGAAGCCTGATAAGACGAGGAAAGAGAGGGATTTCTTTGTTGAGAAAAAACCTAGGTTTAACATCAGGTGAAGGGTTATTGGTGGTTATCTGAAGTAGACTGGATCCTTTTAACATTATTTTGTTCTATGCCATATAGAACAAACCTCAGTTTATAGGCGCACCTTTCCTACTTCACCATGCAAAACAGTGCAATAGTGACAGGATTATTTTGGTCCTTCATCAGAGAGTATTAATACTGTGAAGGATCTGACAGGTCCTTCCATTCAATCTCTCTCTCCCAAAAGAAGGTCTTTTCTTCTGTTTTAGGGCTAAGCCCTCCATCTTTCCCTTGACCGTATCATTTCCCAAAGCCACGGAGACCTAGATCTATCCATTAGTTTGTTTCCCATACTGTACTTACATTGTCTCCTTGACTGCTAGCTTTTTCCCATTAGCATACAGATCATTTCAGGACTCCTATCCTCAAAAGTCTCTCCTGGGACTCTGTTGCCCTCTAAAACTGTTTCTTTCCCTTGATAGCCGAGAGCCAACTTAATCTATCTTTACTTAGTCGGTTTTCTCTTCTTGTTAATTCCTCAGTCTTTTCCGTCTATCTTCTGCACCTATTCCTGTCCTTAAACTCCACTTGCTAAGGTCACCAGTGACCACCAAATAAAACCCACTCTTCTCTTCAGACCTCACATGAGTTCTTCTTCCTGCACCAGTAAGTTAGGTTCATCACTTCCTCATTGGCACAAACTCTTCTCTTTGGCTTTCAAAACACTGCTTTCTCTCTATTTTTCTTTTGAGTCTTCCCTTTCCTTTGTCTATTCTTAAATGTTAGTTCCTTCCCTAAACCCCAGTTTTCAGCTTCAGTGGTTGTCGTCTTTTCTACACATATTCTCAGATTATTAAATCTGTTCTCAGGCTACAGTTACCCTCTTGACAACGGACTGGCTACTGCATCTTAACATCACTCTATTGCAAATGAGTCTTCAGACTCAAGATAGCAAACAATGGAATCTTGGTGTCTATCTCCAAAATAGAATAAACCTACTTCTTACCCGGGGGCAATGGCTTTCTGATGTCCTAGGTTTAAGGAGACTCCAGCATCCTTAGTAAATGACACTTCGTATTTACCTTCAAGATGCTTGTGGAGGTTAAGAGGGAGGGCTCTGTCAGACATGGATTGGGAACCCAACTCAGCTGCTTATAAGGCCTGTGATTTGGGCTAAAGGAGTTCATCTTTCTGGCCCTCTGCCCCCCATTTCTAAAATGGGCTAAGAGTAGTCTAGACTTCATGGAGTCCTCAGAGGATTAGATGAGATGACACATACACATTATTTTACAATGTTAAAAGCACAAAAAGTTAATAACTGTTTGATCTTATTATTTGCTGTTATGGTCTATACAGTGACATACTGGCTTCAGCCTTTAATTCTTGGAAGACTCTGAGGATCTTCTCATTGATTATTTCCCATACTGTACTTACATTGTCTCCTTGACTGCTAGCTTTTTCCCATTAGCATACAGATCATTTCAGGACTCCTATCCTCAAAAGTCTCTCCTGGGACTCTGTTGCCCTCTAAAACTGTTTCTTTCCCTTGATAGCCGAGAGCCAACTTAATCTATCTTTACTTAGTCGGTTTTCTCTTCTTGTTAATTCCTCAGTCTTTTCCGTCTATCTTCTGCACCTATTCCTGTCCTTAAACTCCACTTGCTAAGGTCACCAGTGACCACCAAATAAAACCCACTCTTCTCTTCAGACCTCACATGAGTTCTTCTTCCTGCACCAGTAAGTTAGGTTCATCACTTCCTCATTGGCACAAACTCTTCTCTTTGGCTTTCAAAACACTGCTTTCTCTCTATTTTTCTTTTGAGTCTTCCCTTTCCTTTGTCTATTCTTAAATGTTAGTTCCTTCCCTAAACCCCAGTTTTCAGCTTCAGTGGTTGTCGTCTTTTCTACACATATTCTCAGATTATTAAATCTGTTCTCAGGCTACAGTTACCCTCTTGACAACGGACTGGCTACTGCATCTTAACATCACTCTATTGCAAATGAGTCTTCAGACTCAAGATAGCAAACAATGGAATCTTGGTGTCTATCTCCAAAATAGAATAAACCTACTTCTTACCCGGGGGCAATGGCTTTCTGATGTCCTAGGTTTAAGGAGACTCCAGCATCCTTAGTAAATGACACTCGTATTTACCTTCAAGATGCTTGTGGAGGTTAAGAGGGAGGGCTCTGTCAGACATGGATTGGGAACCCAACTCAGCTGCTTATAAGGCCTGTGATTTGGGCTAAAGGAGTTCATCTTTCTGGCCCTCTGCCCCCCATTTCTAAAATGGGCTAAGAGTAGTCTAGACTTCATGGAGTCCTCAGAGGATTAGATGAGATGACACATACACATTATTTTACAATGTTAAAAGCACAAAAAGTTAATAACTGTTTGATCTTATTATTTGCTGTTATGGTCTATACAGTGACATACTGGCTTCAGCCTTTAATTCTTGGAAGACTCTGAGGATCTTCTCATTGATTATATTGTCAGATTTTGCCTTTTACTCTACGACTGAATTAATAGACTTTTGGACTTCATGGGAAGTCCAAAAGCACGGTGACTCCCAGGGGGACAAACTGATCCGCAAGGTCACGGTCTTGCCTCCTCAGCCAGTGCTCATCACTGCAGCGGGACGCTTCCAAAGGAAAAGGTAACTCAGCGAGCCACCCATTGCCACCTAAACTCACAACTGAAGAGAGGAAATCTGAAGTGGAACGTTGACTCAGCTGCTGTTGGGAGACCCTGGTCTGCACTCTGTCTGTATGGTTACTGAAGGGAGCGCAGGGCAGGGTTTCCCATACAGAAGGCACGGGCAACCACTGCGTGGCAAAGGTGGATCGGAACTCGATTTCAAAGTCATTTCACCGGAATCTACCCCCACGGGTCCAGTGCTTCATGAAAATTCAGCTGGTCTGCTCATAAGAAGCACCACCCTGATAAGTCACTTGAGTAATTATTGAAATGTCCTTGTAACTCTCTTACAATCTTAGGTGGAACAGGAATTTTTAATCATTGAGCCCTCACTCTCTCTCTCTCTTTGTCCATCTCCCTCCCTATCTCTAAAGCAGTACTGATTTTTGTGGATTTTAATTTTTTGCTGATCAATGTAATTTGTGTTTGTAGAAAAATTGGAAAGTAAAAAAAAATTTACCCATTTACACAACCCCTAACCAGAGACACCAGTGTTAATATTCTATTATAGAGCCTTACAGTGGCTGTTTTGCTTGCTATATATATATCTATATATCTATATATCCCATATATTCATGGAACGTATATATGGGAGATATATATATATATATATATATATATATATATATATGGGAGATATATATATATATATATCTATCCCTGGAGAAGAAAATGGCAACCCACTCTAGTATTCTTGCCTAGAGAATCTCATGGACAGAGGAACCTGGCTGTTTATAGTCCATGGGGTCTCAGGAGTCGGACACAACTTAGTGACTAAACTGCTACTTTATCTATATATCTGTCTATCTATCTAATATAATGTGGGCTTCCCAGGTAGCTCAGTGGTAAAGAACCTGCTTGGCCAGCAGGAGACGTGGATTCGATTCCAGGGTTGGGAAGATCCCCTGGAGAAGGAAGAGGCAATCCACTGTAGCATTCTTGCCTGGGAAACCCCTTGGACAGAAGAGCCTAGTGGGCTACAGTCCATGGGGTTGCAAAAGAGTCAGAACGTGACTTAGCGACTGAACACTAACAACATATGTGCCTGAAACCTTTTATTATATCACAAATACTCCCTCCTGTATTAAGATATTCCTCATCATTATTTGAATTGCTGAATGCTAATAGTGTGTTTAGGTTGTTTTCTATTTCTTCAGTTTTGTTTTTGTGAAATACCCAATTGCTAAATGTGTGCAGTCTCTGTCTAGATCAGGGCACTTGAATCCTTGAATAAGTGGGACAAAACAGAATAGTTAATAATGGTCTTTGACTTACAAATTGTGTATTGTTGTATATCCTCTTTGTATATAAAAACCTCTGTCTAAAATGACCTCTAACATTTTCAAGTGTAGAGTATCTTTGTGCTCTTTTGTTTGATCCCTGCAGTCACCTTGTGCGATCCAAAGGGTTAAACATCTTCATAGATGAGGACAGTCATATTCAGAGAGAGGAACTGATTTGCAAAAGACACAGTTTATAAATAAATGACAGAATTGAAGTTGAACTCAAGTCTTTTGATTCCAAAGCAGTCCTCCTTCCAGTCCATTTTGCCTTATTCCAACGTCTCCACTGTAGTTAAGGGCTTCTTACTCACATTTCTTATTCAGATGTTCTCTTCTTTCACATTTGTTTGGTCATGACTAAGCCATGTGTAACGTTCCCACCAATTTCCTCATTAGTAGAAAATGAATATGACTAGATTCTAGCAATAAAGACACATTTTTTTCCTTTCAGAAATGCAAATGTGCTGTGTATTATACTTGTGAAAAAACTCTTAGATGTTGGATTTGTATTGATTATGTTTATGAGGTACCTTATATAGCAACTTTTGGCGGGGGGGTTCATCTCAGAAAGAGGAAAATTGTTTCTTTTCCCTTAACAATTTAAGGAGGCTGGACTGCAGTCATTCGGAGCTGGAACATCTTGATTTGAAAATGTGGAGGGTCAGGTTAAAAAATACAATGTAAATGCCAGAGAACTAAAGCATAGGGTGGAAACTCCCTATCGTGGCTTTTTAGAGATAGGATATATGCTAAAATAAAAGGACACAGGCTAAAGAGTGCAGGTCAGAATAGCCCACCCTGTTGGGCCTTTTCTCAGTTGGGCTCCCTGGACACAGAGGAGCAGAAGTAAGAAATGCACGCGCGCGCGTGCGCACGCGTGTGTGTGTGTGTGTGTGTGAGAGAGAGAGAGAAGCAGAAATACAGAGGAATGGGGAGAGGCTCTGTGTGCCTATACTGCAGTGGGGTCCCTCCTCACCCGATTAACCTGGGAAACTGATGACAGAGTGTCTCCAGTCCCTTGTCAGCCCTAATTTAGTTGATGGCATTATTGCTCCTTGATGTTTTTTTCGACAGATTGTTTTTCTTTTTTTTAAAGTTATTTAAAAGTGGAACGTTTGGATGCTCTGTTTTATCCGGTGCCTATTAAGAAAGTGGTCAGGCACACTCTTTTGCCATGTTTTATATGAAGGTAAAGACTTGCTTTTCTTTCGAGAATTATCTGCTATTTATATCTCAGCTAAACTGCCTGCACATAATGAGCACTTACAGAATACTGAAAACAGCCTACTGCAAAATAATCTGCATAGTCTTCATAAACAGGAATGAAATATTTTCATAGTGTCCCTTTGCTCAGAATCATTGTCTGAGTAGCTGTGGTATGCTAGGTGCTTAAGATACATTTGCTGAAGGCCCAGGCAGAAGGGCACGTTATAGATACATAGATGTTAAGAGTTTATGAAATCTACCAACATTATGTTCCCTGCGTCTTCTTAAAGTGCACGGGTGTCGCTCACTCACTATTCCCTCAAACCAAGCAGGAACAATTGCAGTAAGTATAATGGCTGTTCAGCGCACAGGGATGAAACGATCTTAATTGCACAGTCAGATCAAAAATAACTTGAAACCACAGGAGCCTTATATAGCAACTTTTGGCGGGGGGGTTCATCTCAGAAAGAGGAAAATTGTTTCTTTTCCCTTAACAATTTAAGGAGGCTGGACTGCAGTCATTCGGAGCTGGAACATCTTGATTTGAAAATGTGGAGGGTCAGGTTAAAAAATACAATGTAAATGCCAGAGAACTAAAGCATAGGGTGGAAACTCCCTATCGTGGCTTTTTAGAGATAGGATATATGCTAAAATAAAAGGACACAGGCTAAAGAGTGCAGGTCAGAATAGCCCACCCTGTTGGGCCTTTTCTCAGTTGGGCTCCCTGGACACAGAGGAGCAGAAGTAAGAAATGCACGCGCGCGCGTGCGCACGCGTGTGTGTGTGTGTGTGTGTGAGAGAGAGAGAGAGAAGCAGAAATACAGAGGGAATGAGAGAGAGGCTCTGTGTGCCTATACTGCAGTGGGGTCCCTCCTCACCCGATTAACCTGGGAAACTGATGACAGAGTGTCTCCAGTCCCTTGTCAGCCCTAATTTAGTTGATGGCATTATTGCTCCTTGATGTTTTTTTCGACAGATTGTTTTTCTTTTTTTTAAAGTTATTTAAAAGTGGAACGTTTGGATGCTCTGTTTTATCCCGGTGCCTATTAAGAAAGTGGTCAGGCACACTCTTTTGCCATGTTTTATATGAAGGTAAAGACTTGCTTTTCTTTCGAGAATTATCTGCTATTTATATCTCAGCTAAACTGCCTGCACATAATGAGCACTTACAGAATACTGAAAACAGCCTACTGCAAAATAATCTGCATAGTCTTCATAAACAGGAATGAAATATTTTTCATAGTGTCCCTTTGCTCAGAATCATTGTCTGAGTAGCTGTGGTATGCTAGGTGCTTAAGATACATTTGCTGAAGGCCCAGGCAGAAGGGCACGTTATAGATACATAGATGTTAAGAGTTTATGAAATCTACCAACATTATGTTCCCTGCGTCTTCTTAAAGTGCACGGGTGTCGCTCACTCACTATTCCCTCAAACCAAGCAGGAACAATTGCAGTAAGTATAATGGCTGTTCAGCGCACAGGGATGAAACGATCTTAATTGCACAGTCAGATCAAAAATAACTTGAAACCACAGGAGCCTTGACTTGAACAAGTGAACCCCAGAATCAACGCAATGCTTGATGGAGAATTGACACAGGTTCCCAGGCCTCATAGGACCAACAAGAAGCAGACAGCCTGGCTTTGAAAGAAGGAATTAGCTATCAATGAAGGAATGTTAGACTTAGCGAAGGCCTGGATCTTGACTCGAGGTGACCTCTGACAGCTCTGACCTAGAGAATATTCTCTAGGGAAGGGACTAAAAGAGCACACTCTAGAGCACTGAGACTGCCTTTCATACAAAAAGAGATCTTGGCTGTGTCCCCTCATTTCCAGGGAGCTCAGTGGACCCAGCATGTCCTTGAGAATGGAGGTCAATGAAGAGCTGAACTTAAGAACAATGAGGAAGTAAACTGAGTAGGGCAGTAGTGAGGAAGGTAGAAAAGGGTGAGATGGCAACCTCTTTCATACACAAGCTTCTTTGGACTTTGCACCAGCAAACTAGTTACTGTGTGTTGCCTGACTTTGTGGAGACAGACCATTACTGGATATATTTGTAGAGACAGATCCGGAGTTTTCACATCTCTTTTTCCCTGCTTCTTGGTCCTTCTGCCCCTATTTCTTTCAAAAAGAGTTTTTCTTGGACCTATATGGGAAAATTCCTGGCATGTTCTAAACGGCCTAGAACCACCCATCTCTGGACAATTTTTTTCTTAGTTTATTGTCCTTTTTCTCACTCCATCTTACACACACAACAACCTCAGATTAACGTTGAGGATTAATGTTAACTAATCTCTCTTGGAACAACTTCCTTTTTACAGCTGAACTTTATTGCTTGGCTTTTCTGATTTTTCCTAAAACATCTTAAATGAGGTCATTTCACTGAAACAAAGGAATAACATAGCATGTCTTTTCAGAGCCTGTACAGGTATCGAGTATAACATTTCTAAACTGACTAGTGATTTGGAATAACTGAGCTTCATGACGGCCCTGGCCAAAAAATAATGTAAGGTGAGCATTCTCATTACTGTCCTCAAAAGATTGTGCAAGCCAAAGTTTTCCTCCCAGTATGGATAGGGAACTTCATGTCGTAACAATTTCCGGCCTTCACTGTATCAGTCAGATTGTTCTTTTTTCTATAGCCAATGTTTAACATTTATTATTTATTTTCATCCATCTTTCTATTCTTTGGCATGTGTGGGCCTCTCATTGCTGTGGCCTCTCTTGTTGAAACAGATTGTTCTTGGAGCGGTACTTCCCAGGGAATTCACCAGCTGGGAGTGTGTACCATTGAGCCAAAACAGGCCACTGGAACGGCCATGGTCTTTACTTATTCATTTATGGAGCCATCTAAGACACGCTCTTGCAGCAGCTGCTTGTTTGTAAGAACAGCCTTGGGGAGAGCGGGGAGGGAGCGGTGCTAACTTTAAGAGACCCACACAGGACTAGGAGACATCAAATGACAAAGAATACCAAAGAGACAGGTGACTCACAGAAGATGCTGTGGGGCTTTATATAGGGCCCTTTGTAGCAGACAACTTAAGAACAATCCGAGTTAAAAGGGTGAGATGGCCCCCATCCTCTTTGGACTTTGCACCAGCAAACTAGTTACTGTGTGTTGCCTGACTTTGTGGAGACAGACCATTACTGGATATATTTGTAGAGACAGATCCGGAGTTTTCACATCTCTTTCTGCTTCTTGGTCCTTCTGCCCTATTTCTTTCAAAAAGAGTTTTTCTTGGACCTATATGGGAAAATTCCTGGCATGTTCTAAACGGCCTAGAACCACCCATCTCTGGACAATTTTTTTCTTAGTTTATTGTCCTTTTTCTCACTCCATCTTACACACACAACAACCTCAGATTAACGTTGAGGATTAATGTTAACTAATCTCTCTTGGAACAACTTCCTTTTTACAGCTGAACTTTATTGCTTGGCTTTTCTGATTTTTCCTAAAACATCTTAAATGAGGTCATTTCACTGAAACAAAGGAATAACATAGCATGTCTTTTCAGAGCCTGTACAGGTATCGAGTATAACATTTCTAAACTGACTAGTGATTTGGAATAACTGAGCTTCATGACGGCCCTGGCCAAAAAATAATGTAAGGTGAGCATTCTCATTACTGTCCTCAAAAGATTGTGCAAGCCAAAGTTTTCCTCCCAGTATGGATAGGGAACTTCATGTCGTAACAATTTCCGGCCTTCACTGTATCAGTCAGATTGTTCTTTTTTCTATAGCCAATGTTTAACATTTATTATTTATTTTCATCCATCTTTCTATTCTTTGGCATGTGTGGGCCTCTCATTGCTGTGGCCTCTCTTGTTGAAACAGATTGTTCTTGGAGCGGTACTTCCCAGGGAATTCACCAGCTGGGAGTGTGTACCATTGAGCCAAAACAGGCCACTGGAACGGCCATGGTCTTTACTTATTCATTTATGGAGCCATCTAAGACACGCTCTTGCAGCAGCTGCTTGTTTGTAAGAACAGCCTTGGGGAGAGCGGGGAGGGAGCGGTGCTAACTTTAAGAGACCCACACAGGACTAGGAGACATCAAATGACAAAGAATACCAAAGAGACAGGTGACTCACAGAAGATGCTGTGGGGCTTTATATAGGGCTTCCCCACAGTGACTCTGAAATAGCTGAAGTTTCAGCGGCAATGATGTGGTGAAGTACAAAGCACTGAAAATATAGAATCGAGTGTGTGCGCACCTCCCCCCCCCCCACGAGCTCCATCTTATTTCTGATATAAATTTGGATTTTAGATAGTTTGCCAGTTTGCTTTTTAATAAGTGAAACATGTGCTGGTTTATTTGCATGTCTGTAGCTAAGGTTATCCACGACCATATGTCCATTCATTTACTATGTGCTTACATATTGGAGAGTGAGGGAGAGTAGTTGAGAATGACTCATGCAGGACTCGATACAGAATGCGGATGTAACTCAAATATTGCCATTCTCAAGATTTTAATGGATGTCTCTACCCAAGGCTTGAGCTTGGAAATGGCTTTCCTGGTTTCTGGTGTGGATTTACTCTGTACTCATTCATAAAGGACATCAGGTACTCTGTAGATTTTGTTCCTCAAGATTCATTAATCAACTTTCAACTATCTGTGGAGAAATAATCAAGGTAATGTTAACTGCTTTATGGATTTTGTTGAGCAGTTAGGCTCAGAATTTATTAGGAGCAATAAGGACATGGATGATTGTGGTTGGTACACATAGAAGATTTGAAAATTCCAGGCCATCTCAGCCTTAAACTTCCCAGTTCTTCCTCCATATCTAAGTGGGCTCAGAGAATATATAACCATTTTAATATTCACATAAGCAAAATATACTTAGGAACAGAAACTTCTGCCCCGAACACCGTGTTTCCCAATACAGAACTCCAGGGCGAAAACATTTGCGGTCAATCTGTTCTCTTGGATCACTTGTGCTGATTTTTTGTCCCAGGAATTCACCAGCTGGGAGTGTGTACCATTGAGCCAAAACAGGCCACTGGAACGGCCATGGTCTTTACTTATTCATTTATGGAGCCATCTAAGACACGCTCTTGCAGCAGCTGCTTGTTTGTAAGAACAGCCTTGGGGAGAGCGGGGAGGGAGCGGTGCTAACTTTAAGAGACCCACACAGGACTAGGAGACATCAAATGACAAAGAATACCAAAGAGACAGGTGACTCACAGAAGATGCTGTGGGGCTTTATATAGGGCTTCCCCACAGTGACTCTGAAATAGCTGAAGTTTCAGCGGCAATGATGTGGTGAAGTACAAAGCACTGAAAATATAGAATCGAGTGTGTGCGCACCTCCCCCCCCCCCCACGAGCTCCATCTTATTTCTGATATAAATTTGGATTTTAGATAGTTTGCCAGTTTGCTTTTTAATAAGTGAAACATGTGCTGGTTTATTTGCATGTCTGTAGCTAAGGTTATCCACGACCATATGTCCATTCATTTACTATGTGCTTACATATTGGAGAGTGAGGGAGAGTAGTTGAGAATGACTCATGCAGGACTCGATACAGAATGCGGATGTAACTCAAATATTGCCATTCTCAAGATTTTAATGGATGTCTCTACCCAAGGCTTGAGCTTGGAAATGGCTTTCCTGGTTTCTGGTGTGGATTTACTCTGTACTCATTCATAAAGGACATCAGGTACTCTGTAGATTTTGTTCCTCAAGATTCATTAATCAACTTTCAACTATCTGTGGAGAAATAATCAAGGTAATGTTAACTGCTTTATGGATTTTGTTGAGCAGTTAGGCTCAGAATTTATTAGGAGCAATAAGGACATGGATGATTGTGGTTGGTACACATAGAAGATTTGAAAATTCCAGGCCATCTCAGCCTTAAACTTCCCAGTTCTTCCTCCATATCTAAGTGGGCTCAGAGAATATATAACCATTTTAATATTCACATAAGCAAAATATACTTAGGAACAGAAACTTCTGCCCCGAACACCGTGTTTCCCAATACAGAACTCCAGGGCGAAAACATTTGCGGTCAATCTGTTCTCTTGGATCACTTGTGCTGATTTTTTTTTGCTTTCCATTAATCCAGAATTTAGCTTTTGGGAGTTGGGGAGGAGCTGGTCCCGTCCAAGCTGGAACTCCTTAGAAAGCACAGGTAGTTTAGAAACGCTAAATGAGGCTTTTGGAGCAGACGATGAAAAAGGAGACGTGAAAGCCACTGTCACCAGGCAGCTACTCAGTGGCCATCAGTGTCTCTGCCCCACAGCCCACTCGTTCTCTGGACCTTGAGAGGATGGAGCTAGCCGAAAGCCATTCCCTCCTTAATGGTTATCCATTAGTACGCCTTTTTTTTTTTTTTTTTTTTTTTTTTTTCAGAGTAGATTAGGAACAATTAGCAAATGGAAAACTGAAGAGGCCCTTGCTGCTTTTTGCCTTCAGGAGCAACTCTGAACAGAGTCAAAATGTTCTTTTCAGAGTCAGATATGTCATTTTACCTGGATTATGTTTTATTCCTCTGTTATGGATACATGCTTCATTCTCTCCAAAAATGGAAATTTCCTGGATGTGGATTCAGTATGTGTGTTGCTGATTGCTGCAATTTATTTTTGGATAATGCTTTTTAGAAATCATTATTTAGCAAGCTAATTTGTTCATACTGAACAATGTATATGTTAAAATCATGGTTAAAGCATATTCCAAAGGTCTCTTTTCATTCAGCAAGAATATGGAACCGTATTGATGGCTACTGAGACAGTTTAATCATTCATTGTTAACTGGGAACATTTTCAATTTTAGTGTATTTGTCATTGCCTATCACGGTACTCTTATGTAAAAAGGAACTGTTTTATAAGGAAAAATAATGAAATTAAAGAAACAATGGATCTGATTTTGTCAATGCTCAGGAAGTGAATCATTCAATGCCAGGCCTGTAGAAATCAGGGAGTATCATTAGGGCTACATGAATTTCAACTTTACTAATGTGGATTTTTTGTATTTCTCACATGGACTTGGGACGAGGTTTTATATAAATGCAAATTTTAATATTCACATATACAAAATATACTTAGGAACAGAAACTTCTGCCCCGAACACCGTGTTTCCCAATACAGAACTCCAGGGCGAAAACATTTGCGGTCAATCTGTTCTCTTGGATCACTTGTGCTGATTTTTTTTTGCTTTCCATTAATCCAGAATTTAGCTTTTGGGAGTTGGGGAGGAGCTGGTCCCGTCCAAGCTGGAACTCCTTAGAAAGCACAGGTAGTTTAGAAACGCTAAATGAGGCTTTTGGAGCAGACGATGAAAAAGGAGACGTGAAAGCCACTGTCACCAGGCAGCTACTCAGTGGCCATCAGTGTCTCTGCCCCACAGCCCACTCGTTCTCTGGACCTTGAGAGGATGGAGCTAGCCGAAAGCCATTCCCTCCTTAATGGTTATCCATTAGTACGCCTTTTTTTTTTTTTTTTTTATTATTGCAGAGTAGATTAGGAACAATTAGCAAATGGAAAACTGAAGAGGCCCTTGCTGCTTTTTGCCTTCAGGAGCAACTCTGAACAGAGTCAAAATGTTCTTTTCAGAGTCAGATATGTCATTTTACCTGGATTATGTTTTATTCCTCTGTTATGGATACATGCTTCATTCTCTCCAAAAATGGAAATTTCCTGGATGTGGATTCAGTATGTGTGTTGCTGATTGCTGCAATTTATTTTTGGATAATGCTTTTTAGAAATCATTATTTAGCAAGCTAATTTGTTCATACTGAACAATGTATATGTTAAAATCATGGTTAAAGCATATTCCAAAGGTCTCTTTTCATTCAGCAAGAATATGGAACCGTATTGATGGCTACTGAGACAGTTTAATCATTCATTGTTAACTGGGAACATTTTCAATTTTAGTGTATTTGTCATTGCCTATCACGGTACTCTTATGTAAAAAGGAACTGTTTTATAAGGAAAAATAATGAAATTAAAGAAACAATGGATCTGATTTTTGTCAATGCTCAGGAAGTGAATCATTCAATGCCAGGCCTGTAGAAATCAGGGAGTATCATTAGGGCTACATGAATTTCAACTTTACTAATGTGGATTTTTTTTGTATTTCTCACATGGACTTGGGACGAGGTTTTATATAAATGCAAATTCTCTAATTTCTTATATTGAAACTTTGATTATTTGCATTTGTATCCTACCTCCTCCAGAGAGAAGCAAAACTTGGTTAATATGCAAGTTAGAATTTTTATTGAGAATTGTGTTTTCTTCTTCCCCAAAACTAGGGTGACAGAGAAGGTTTGAACTGCCTGATGAAATTTGCATCACATTTAAAGAAAGAGTGTTTAGCGAGAGAGATTTTGTCATGAACATTTTCACAGCTTGATTCTATTTCTCATTATATCCCAATTATCAAATCAAATAAAATGAAACCATTCCTATAAAACGAAACACATGAAAATGGCAAACTACCCGTGAACATGAGTGAATATCCATCTTTAACTATTCCTATGTCTTTATCTCACCTACTCTAGCAGTTCTTTCCTTGTCTCATTTTTTTAAACTAAAGCAATCTTAGGCTAATAAATTAAATTACTATCTAATATTATTGCTGAAAACAGAAGACTATGAGAAAGAAGGAAAATCTTCCAACTTAATCATGCTACCTCCTAGACTCCTGGTTATGGAAAGCATCTAATATAGTTCAGTAATACGCCAGCAGTAACATCACCAGAGTTCACAGTGAAATGTTTGCACTCATCCCCACTGGAATTTCAACGTGCCAGGTGGACTGAACGTCACAGCTTAAAAAACTATAGAGCCTTACTCTGCTGTAGATTTCTCAGTAAAGAGACTTACAGTTTAGATTTAGGAAAGAGGAACAAAGCAAAATTATTCTTTTGCATCCACAAATGCCAATTGTAAAGGAGCACCAAGCATCTCAGAAGGTGAGATTTCAGGGTTTTACTGCTTCTCATAAACTTTCCCAAGCTCTTATTTATTCAGTGTGCACCAGAAGGAGTGTATTTGTCATTGCCTATCACGGTACTCTTATGTAAAAGGAACTGTTTTATAAGGAAAAATAATGAAATTAAAGAAACAATGGATCTGATTTTGTCAATGCTCAGGAAGTGAATCATTCAATGCCAGGCCTGTAGAAATCAGGGAGTATCATTAGGGCTACATGAATTTCAACTTTACTAATGTGGATTTTTTTTGTATTTCTCACATGGACTTGGGACGAGGTTTTATATAAATGCAAATTCTCTAATTTCTTATATTGAAACTTTGATTATTTGCATTTGTATCCTACCTCCTCCAGAGAGAAGCAAAACTTGGTTAATATGCAAGTTAGAATTTTTATTGAGAATTGTGTTTTCTTCTTCCCCAAAACTAGGGTGACAGAGAAGGTTTGAACTGCCTGATGAAATTTGCATCACATTTAAAGAAAGAGTGTTTAGCGAGAGAGATTTTGTCATGAACATTTTCACAGCTTGATTCTATTTCTCATTATATCCCAATTATCAAATCAAATAAAATGAAACCATTCCTATAAAACGAAACACATGAAAATGGCAAACTACCCGTGAACATGAGTGAATATCCATCTTTAACTATTCCTATGTCTTTATCTCACCTACTCTAGCAGTTCTTTCCTTGTCTCATTTTTTAAACTAAAGCAATCTTAGGCTAATAAATTAAATTACTATCTAATATTATTGCTGAAAACAGAAGACTATGAGAAAGAAGGAAAATCTTCCAACTTAATCATGCTACCTCCTAGACTCCTGGTTATGGAAAGCATCTAATATAGTTCAGTAATACGCCAGCAGTAACATCACCAGAGTTCACAGTGAAATGTTTGCACTCATCCCCACTGGAATTTCAACGTGCCAGGTGGACTGAACGTCACAGCTTAAAAAACTATAGAGCCTTACTCTGCTGTAGATTTCTCAGTAAAGAGACTTACAGTTTAGATTTAGGAAAGAGGAACAAAGCAAAATTATTCTTTTGCATCCACAAATGCCAATTGTAAAGGAGCACCAAGCATCTCAGAAGGTGAGATTTCAGGGTTTTACTGCTTCTCATAAACTTTCCCAAGCTCTTATTTATTCAGTGTGCACCAGAAGGAGAAGGCTGAGTAAGACCACGGTGATAGGGAAAGGGGTAAGGAGGGAAAATGACATATACTACATATACATGTGGTTTCAGTGACTTGTTATCCATTGACCAGCTCCAGCTCCTCCAAAGAATGGGTAGTAGTGGTAATGGATTCTGGAGAAGGCAATGGCAACCCACTCCAGTATTCTTTTTTTTTTTTTTTTTGGCCACTTCTATTGGTCTTTCATTTATTTATTTTCATCCATCTTTGTTCTTCGGCCTGTGTGGACCTCCCATCACAGTGGCCCCTCTCACTGCAGAGCACCGGCTCTGGGAGCATGCGCTCCAGAGCGTTGGCTCAGTAATTGGACACGTCAGTCCAGCCACTCCGTGGCACATGGGATCTTCCCAGGCCAGGGATCACACTGGCGGCATCTCTTGCACTGCAAGGTGGTGTCTTTACCCACTGGGCCAGCAGAGAAGCCCCCACTCCAATATACTTGCCTGGAGAATCTCATGGACAGAGGAGCCTGGTTGGACTACAGTCCATGGGGTCACAAAGAGTCGGACACAGCTGAGCAGCTAAGCACAGTGGTAATAGGCTTCTGGAAAGACAACACAGTGCAGCTTTTCTTAAGGAGCAGAAGTCCTCCAACATGTTTCTGTTGGATCCTTGGACTATACCTGATGGTGTTTGTTGCAGAAATTCTTCTCAGTTCTATTTTTGTTGGGTGAGTACTAAAGTGAGGTGATCCTGTGTACCTCCTAGACTCCTGGTTATGGAAAGCATCTAATATAGTTCATAATCGCCAGCAGTAACATCACCAGAGTTCACAGTGAAATGTTTGCACTCATCCCCACTGGAATTTCAACGTGCCAGGTGGACTGAACGTCACAGCTTAAAAAACTATAGAGCCTTACTCTGCTGTAGATTTCTCAGTAAAGAGACTTACAGTTTAGATTTAGGAAAGAGGAACAAAGCAAAATTATTCTTTTGCATCCACAAATGCCAATTGTAAAGGAGCACCAAGCATCTCAGAAGGTGAGATTTCAGGGTTTTACTGCTTCTCATAAACTTTCCCAAGCTCTTATTTATTCAGTGTGCACCAGAAGGAGAAGGCTGAGTAAGACCACGGTGATAGGGAAAGGGGTAAGGAGGGAAAATGACATATACTACATATACATGTGGTTTCAGTGACTTGTTATCCATTGACCAGCTCCAGCTCCTCCAAAGAATGGGTAGTAGTGGTAATGGATTCTGGAGAAGGCAATGGCAACCCACTCCAGTATTCTTTTTTTTTTTTTTTTTGGCCACTTCTATTGGTCTTTCATTTATTTATTTTCATCCATCTTTGTTCTTCGGCCTGTGTGGACCTCCCATCACAGTGGCCCCTCTCACTGCAGAGCACCGGCTCTGGGAGCATGCGCTCCAGAGCGTTGGCTCAGTAATTGGACACGTCAGTCCAGCCACTCCGTGGCACATGGGATCTTCCCAGGCCAGGGATCACACTGGCGGCATCTCTTGCACTGCAAGGTGGTGTCTTTACCCACTGGGCCAGCAGAGAAGCCCCCACTCCAATATACTTGCCTGGAGAATCTCATGGACAGAGGAGCCTGGTTGGACTACAGTCCATGGGGTCACAAAGAGTCGGACACAGCTGAGCAGCTAAGCACAGTGGTAATAGGCTTCTGGAAAGACAACACAGTGCAGCTTTTCTTAAGGAGCAGAAGTCCTCCAACATGTTTCTGTTGGATCCTTGGACTATACCTGATGGTGTTTGTTGCAGAAATTCTTCTCAGTTCTATTTTTGTTGGGTGAGTACTAAAGTGAGCGTGCATTCCCTGTGTGACTCCCCCAAATACAATACATTTCAAATCACAGATTCTAAAAATGAAAAATATCTTACATAGATAGAGCAGCATTCAAATCAAATGTATTCCACAGAGTACTTCTAGGAAGGGCACTCCAAATCATTGGCTGGCTTTTCTAGACAAGGTATAAATTATTAAAACAAAATATCCAGGTGGATTAAAAAAAAGATTATGAAAATGCTGTCACGTGTTCACAGCCCACCTGCTTTTCAGGGAAGGGTAGAGCATTTCACATTTAAAGGAGTGGATTCTGGCAGAGATCTCCCTTCACAAACTAAACTGGAAATCCAGCTAAATTTGTTCCCCCTGACCAATGTTGAGTTAATAACCTATGTAATACTTTTATTTAGGCATGAATATTCCAAGCAAGCATCCAATTAACAAAAGGACATAGTTCATGCAAACAAGAGGAGTGGTTACATTTACAATGTCCATTTTACATTTAACATTTTAAAAATCACCCGATGGACCATTTTTAGATCATTGATTTAGAAGGTATTGATTCAGTGGTGAAGATCGGTCATTCGGCATTTTTTTTTTTCCCCAAGCCATTTTCACATCTCAGAAGGATAGGAGAGATAAGACCAACTTCCTGGATTATTTAAGATGGATAGAAAAAGCAAGCTGGCATTTCACCATCAGTTTGAGTTAAGATTCTATATTTTGACTTACATCATTGAAAGGTGATTCACTGACACTTCTTTCAATTTGAGGTATTTGTCAGAATATGCAGGAGATGGGGGCTTCCACTTTAAAACCTCTTTAAAGAGAGTTTCGCAAAAACCATCAAGCTTGTAGGTCTGTGGCCTTGGAGAAATACTATTCTTCATCCCTTAATGTGTAAATTAGAAAGGGGAGTATCATTCTTTCCATTAGATAAAACCAGGAAACCCAAGGTTCAATACACTTCCCAGACTTAAGTGAAATTGAGTGACAGGGCCCAAGGTCCTTCCCAACAGAACTCCTTGATCTAAAAGAATGTAACTGGACTTACATAAGCTACTCCAGACACTTAAATGCACATTTTAAAGACAAACTGGAAAGTTCTTATCTGTAATACTTTCTAAGAATGATGATTCTTCTGTACTATGTCCGTTGAATTCCAAACTTGTCATAATTGTAACTTTCGAATCATCTACCTAGCCAAAATAAATGAAAATGTAATTTTAAAAGGCCAGTCAGAATAATTGGATTAGCTAGATGCTCTCATTTAAGTAGCCATACAAAAGGAAAGGAGCTTTAAACGGATTAGTTTCCTGCATGTGGTGTGTGTCCTGGCTGATAGCTGTTGTAGTGAAGGCAATTCCTGTTCATGATTGCTGGTTGTATTTGCTCACACCTTTCTTTAAAGGAAACTTGTCTGTTTTGGCAGCCTCACATGTTTTGCTCATTCTGGAAATAACTCGGGAAAATTACCTGAGTGCAGAAAATTTATTTTTCCTTCTTAGGAAAAAACATCTCTCCCTTCTGAACACAAATACCGTAGCCTGGTGAGATATGACTGTTAGGCCCCCCTAGGTGGGTTTGCAGTCACTAGTGGAACTTACTTCACAGTCTACACTTTGATGCTGATCCTCAAGAAACTAAACCAACCAGTTAAGCATCATAAATATTTTACTCGCAGTTAATTTTAAAAACTCAGAGCAAATCAATAAGGTGAGATCTTCATTAGATTCTTCTGCTCTCTTCTCTAGTAACTGAAGATGAAACAGAATCATCAAAAACCTAGTGATGTCCAATATTTCAGGCATCTGAGCAATAATTGTAGTGGGGCTTGGTGATTTCTTTCAGCAGGTGAAATACTGGCAAATAAACTGAATTTCTGTTGTAAATTCCCAGAGTAAACCTTCATAAAGCTCAGTCATCCGTAAAATATTTGATTTCTTTAAGCATATAGCCACAGCCATAAAGTGAAAAGTCGAGATAATAAAAAGTAGTTGACATCACTCTGGTATCACATGTGATTATCATTGTGTCCATATAGTACTGGGTCAAACTTTTTAAATATTTTCAGACAGATTGTACATACTCATGTGGTTTGAGTGAAAGCTCCTACTACTGGCTTTTTAGGGGTTAAGACAAGTGTCCATCTTTAAATACTCCTTCTGGTATGAAGTCAGTGCCTGCTTGATATAAATCTGTGTTTGGTTCCAGTAAGATCATTGAAGAATATGGAGTGGTTAAGATTATTTTAATAGTAGCTGGAGTCACACAGATGCTAATCTGTCAGTTAGAGACTTATTCATAATAAGTGTGACCCTAGGGAGTCAAAATTAAAACCGAAGATTCAACTGAGTTTTTTCATTCATTCCTTAGAATCTAATACAGTACCCTGCCCATAGGCCATCCATTAACCTATGCCAATTAATTAGGTTTTTTTTTTTTTCATTTTATTTACTGCATCCAGACACCTGTTGCTTTTTGGGTGGGGGGGAGGGTGGGGGGAGAGGGGAGGCGGGCCACTTCTATTGGTCTTTCATTTGTCTATTTTCATCCATCTTTGTTCTTTGGCCCTGGTTCTTAACTCGGGAAAATTACCTGAGTGCAGAAAATTTATTTTTCCTTCTTAGGAAAACATCTCTCCTTCTGAACACAAATACCGTAGCCTGGTGAGATATGACTGTTAGGCCCCCCTAGGTGGGTTTGCAGTCACTAGTGGAACTTACTTCACAGTCTACACTTTGATGCTGATCCTCAAGAAACTAAACCAACCAGTTAAGCATCATAAATATTTTACTCGCAGTTAATTTTAAAAACTCAGAGCAAATCAATAAGGTGAGATCTTCATTAGATTCTTCTGCTCTCTTCTCTAGTAACTGAAGATGAAACAGAATCATCAAAAACCTAGTGATGTCCAATATTTCAGGCATCTGAGCAATAATTGTAGTGGGGCTTGGTGATTTCTTTCAGCAGGTGAAATACTGGCAAATAAACTGAATTTCTGTTGTAAATTCCCAGAGTAAACCTTCATAAAGCTCAGTCATCCGTAAAATATTTGATTTCTTTAAGCATATAGCCACAGCCATAAAGTGAAAAGTCGAGATAATAAAAAGTAGTTGACATCACTCTGGTATCACATGTGATTATCATTGTGTCCATATAGTACTGGGTCAAACTTTTTAAATATTTTCAGACAGATTGTACATACTCATGTGGTTTGAGTGAAAGCTCCTACTACTGGCTTTTTAGGGGTTAAGACAAGTGTCCATCTTTAAATACTCCTTCTGGTATGAAGTCAGTGCCTGCTTGATATAAATCTGTGTTTGGTTCCAGTAAGATCATTGAAGAATATGGAGTGGTTAAGATTATTTTAATAGTAGCTGGAGTCACACAGATGCTAATCTGTCAGTTAGAGACTTATTCATAATAAGTGTGACCCTAGGGAGTCAAAATTAAAACCGAAGATTCAACTGAGTTTTTTCATTCATTCCTTAGAATCTAATACAGTACCCTGCCCATAGGCCATCCATTAACCTATGCCAATTAATTAGGTTTTTTTTTCATTTTATTTACTGCATCCAGACACCTGTTGCTTTTTGTGTGGGGGGGTGGTTGGGGAGGGAGGGGGATGGGTGGGCCGCTTCTATTGGTCTTTCATTTCTCTATTTTCATCCGTCTTTGTTCTTTGGCTCGTGTGGGCCTCTCATCGCAGTGGCTTCTGTTGTCTCAGAGCACCGGCTCTGGGCGCATGTGCTCCAGAGCTCCGGCTCGGTAATTGGACACATGGGTCTATCTGCTCCGCAGCACGTGGGATCTTCCCAGGCCAGGGATCGAAGCGGCACCCTTGCACTGCAAGGCAGTGTCCTTACCCACTGGACCACCAGGGAAGCCCTAGGTTTGTTTTTTTTTTTTTTGCTAAGACTGATTTTCTATACTTCCTCAAAAACAAGGCTTCCTTCAAGGAGGACAATATAAAAAAGTCATTTTGCCAATAATTAGGAATGGAGCTCAGAGTGTATAGGGGTGATCTATAAAATTCCATACTCTGAAAAGTTTCAAAAGGGATCATTAAATACAATACTATCAGTCAGGTTAGGCCTTATCAATGCCTGTAGCTGGCATTATCTTCCTTTCTGTATATGGCATGTCCATAGTTAAGATACTTTGCCATGTTCCCAAAATAGGACTGCCCAACCATCTCTGTTTTCCTGGACACTGTATGTGTTTTCTCTGCACCTGTCACTTGTCTTAGACTTTAGTAGTGCCTCCATGGAGGATGGCAGAGAAAGCTGTGTTTCCTTTACCCCCACCATTTTAAACCATTTTTACCCTCCAACATTTAGCTAGTGACCTGCTGGCATCTGCCAGAAGACGTACTAGTCTTAGACCCATATGCTTCTGGATAAATTTTTTTAAGATCATTGAAGAATATGGAGTGGTTAAGATTATTTTAATAGTAGCTGGAGTCACACAGATGCTAATCTGTCAGTTAGAGACTTATTCATAATAAGTGTGACCCTAGGGAGTCAAAATTAAAACCGAAGATTCAACTGAGTTTTTTCATTCATTCCTTAGAATCTAATACAGTACCCTGCCCATAGGCCATCCATTAACCTATGCCAATTAATTAGGTTTTTTTTTCATTTTATTTACTGCATCCAGACACCTGTTGCTTTTTGTGTGGGGGGGAGGTTGGGGAGAGAGGGGGGAGGGCGGGCCACTTCTATTGGTCTTTCATTTGTCTATTTTCATCCATCTTTGTTCTTTGGCCCGTGTGGGCCTCCCATCGCAGTGGCTTCTGTTGTCTCAGAGCACCGGCTCTGGGCGCATGCGCTCCAGAGCTCCGGCTCGGTAATTGGACACATCGGTCCAGCCGCTCTGCGGCATGTGGGATCTTCCCAGGCCAGGGCTCGAACCAGCACCCCTTGCACTGCAAGGCAGTGTTCTTACCCACTGGACCACCAGGGAAGCCCTAGGTTTGTTTTTTTTTTTTTTGCTAAGACTGATTTTCTATACTTCCTCAAAAACAAGGCTTCCTTCAAGGAGGACAATATAAAAAAGTCATTTTGCCAATAATTAGGAATGGAGCTCAGAGTGTATAGGGGTGATCTATAAAATTCCATACTCTGAAAAGTTTCAAAAGGGATCATTAAATACAATACTATCAGTCAGGTTAGGCCTTATCAATGCCTGTAGCTGGCATTATCTTCCTTTCTGTATATGGCATGTCCATAGTTAAGATACTTTGCCATGTTCCCAAAATAGGACTGCCCAACCATCTCTGTTTTCCTGGACACTGTATGTGTTTTCTCTGCACCTGTCACTTGTCTTAGACTTTAGTAGTGCCTCCATGGAGGATGGCAGAGAAAGCTGTGTTTCCTTTACCCCCACCATTTTAAACCATTTTTACCCTCCAACATTTAGCTAGTGACCTGCTGGCATCTGCCAGAAGACGTACTAGTCTTAGACCCATATGCTTCTGGTGACTGGCAATGGGGAAATCACTATTCCAAGTGTGATCATTCCCTGGCTGTCTTGAGAATCTGAAGATGCAATGCTTGACCCCTCCAACAAGTTCAGGTGAGATCCTTGCCAACCAAGAGATAGTGCCACAGGATGGTTCTTGTTCTTTGTTGGTATAAGGTGTGAAAAGCTACTACAACCTATAGCAAGCCTTCCTAGAAAACTTCCCAGGGCAACTCAGCTCTTTTCCCTCCCAACGTCTATGGGATTTCTATATGAGATTTCCTTCTGTTCCATAGGTTAAGCCCTGTGATGTTGCAGACGTCCAGCGAACACTCAGTAAATGTCTCCGTTTCTATTTTGAGATATCCAGTGTTGTGACTGAGCCTCTCTAGCGGCCCTTCGGATGAAATGGCTGTTGAACTTGGGTCTAGGACGCTTTAACTGAACTGCCGCTCCTTCCCTGACTAGATAGCTAACCGTGCGTCCTCCAGAATCCCGTAGTGCACTATGATTACTCCTACTTCAGTAGTCACTTTGCCAGCAATACTTGAACATTTCTCTCTTGTTTCTTTAGCCAGACCATAAACTCTATAAACGCTTATGTCTCATCCACTGCCATAGCCCTAGTGCTTAGCTTTGTGTCTCAACTTTTCATGCATGTAGTACATGGTCAGTGAACGTTTGTCAAATGCAGGCATGAAGGATCCTAGTGTCACAGGGATGACTCCCATGTGAGAGAGTGGCCCCAGAGGTGTGCATTCTCCATTCATGCCCCCAGAGTAGGGTTAACATAACAATGAATGTGCTATGAACAGATGCAAACCATTAATATTTGCAATTGAGCTCCAGATATTAACCTTAGGTTGGATGCAATACAATAACTACACTTACATATTAATTATAGATACTTTCATTGGATACTGAGTAATTATCGTTTCATCATCATTTTGTAATACTGATACTGATTGGCTAAAACCTGCTTAGAGTAGCAGCCTGTAAAAGGCATTTTTCCTTTCAAGTAACTACCACACTCATAGATCAATCCTGGTAGCCCCTTCCTGGAACATATTAGCCCTCTGTTTTTTCACTTATTTTCACCTGCTATTGATTGTCTGACCAAATTATACACTTAATCCCAGCTCCTCCCGTTTTCCTTTAGCTGGTTAGTAAGGATAAATACGGGGCTTCCCAGGTGGCCCTAGTGGTACAGAACCCCTCTACCAATGCAGGAGACTAGGAGACAGTGGCTTTGATCCGTGGGTCAGTTAGATCCCCTGGAGAAGGAAATGGCAACCTACTTCAGTGTTCTTGCCTAGAGCATCTCATGGACAGAGCCCGGCAGGGTGTAGTCCATAGGCATAAAGAGTCGGACACAACTGAAGCGACTTTGCAAGGACGCAAGGATAAATGTTTCTTGCTCTTTAAATCTTTAGTCCTTTTACTTGTTTCATATTAGCTTCTGATAGTATACACATTTTAATTTATCCATCAATCCAGTATCCATCTATCCATTCATCCAAGGAGTAATCCAATTGCCCGGTACTTAGCAAACACCACTCCTGACTTCTCTGAGTCAACAGGAAGAAACAGACTTTAAACTGTTAATTACAATCGAGTGCCCACGCAAGATCCCCTTTTCACTAATACCTAACCACTAGGAGATTAAGACTGTCTTGGACAGATTGGCGTTGCAGTGCAGCATCGCGTGGTATTTGTAGATGGGAGCATTAACAAGACAACAAGAAAGGCCTAGGAACTAGGGTGTAGGCAAGAAGGTGCACTAGAAGGAGACGCATTTATAGTAGTCACCATCCAAATTAAGCTCTTGGAATTCATCGCCTGGCAACAGGAGAAGCGGCTTCACTCCTCAAAAGCTGAGAAAGAGCAGAGGAGTGGCAGAGCACTGCCAGAGAAACCCCCCAGGGATTTCTTAGCCAGATGTTTAACAACTTACTGTTTCAGTTCTCAAAGGGAGAGGATCCTAACCTCTGCTTGAAGGATGACTGATAAAGGATGGAAAGAGAAACAGAACTTTACCCCAGAAATGAGTTTACAGAATTTCAATACCTGCCGCCACCCTATATTCAGGACTAAACATCCAAACCATCGCCTTGGAAGCAGATTCGATGCTGACTGAAGGCGCGGGTTCATTGTCAGCCGTGCAGTGGTTCGCACAGAGGAATGTCACGACTTTGTTAGCAGCTCGTAAGGCCCTGATGTTTTATTCGAGCACAAAGTAATTGTGCTTTATATGAATGCCAGTGTCCCACCGTAGTGCCTTTCATTCCTGGATTTAAAACATTTGCTTTACAAAATTCTCTTCCTTTTTAGGGGCTCGTGTGGGTGTGTGCTATCGCTTCAGTCGTGTTGGACTCTTTGTGACCCTATGGACGGTCAACCTACTTCAGTGTTCTTGCCTAGAGCATCTCATGGACAGAGCCCGGCAGGGTGTAGTCCATAGGCATAAAGAGTCGGACACAACTGAAGCGACTTTGCAAGGACACAAGGATAAATGTTTCTTGCTCTTTAAATCTTTAGTCCTTTTACTTGTTTCATATTAGCTTCTGATAGTATACACATTTTAATTTATCCATCAATCCAGTATCCATCTATCCATTCATCCAAGGAGTAATCCAATTGCCCGGTACTTAGCAAACACCACTCCTGACTTCTCTGAGTCAACAGGAAGAAACAGACTTTAAACTGTTAATTACAATCGAGTGCCCACGCAAGATCCCCTTTTCACTAATACCTAACCACTAGGAGATTAAGACTGTCTTGGACAGATTGGCGTTGCAGTGCAGCATCGCGTGGTATTTGTAGATGGGAGCATTAACAAGACAACAAGAAAGGCCTAGGAACTAGGGTGTAGGCAAGAAGGTGCACTAGAAGGAGACGCATTTATAGTAGTCACCATCCAAATTAAGCTCTTGGAATTCATCGCCTGGCAACAGGAGAAGCGGCTTCACTCCTCAAAAGCTGAGAAAGAGCAGAGGAGTGGCAGAGCACTGCCAGAGAAACCCCCCAGGGATTTCTTAGCCAGATGTTTAACAACTTACTGTTTCAGTTCTCAAAGGGAGAGGATCCTAACCTCTGCTTGAAGGATGACTGATAAAGGATGGAAAGAGAAACAGAACTTTACCCCAGAAATGAGTTTACAGAATTTCAATACCTGCCGCCACCCTATATTCAGGACTAAACATCCAAACCATCGCCTTGGAAGCAGATTCGATGCTGACTGAAGGCGCGGGTTCATTGTCAGCCGTGCAGTGGTTCGCACAGAGGAATGTCACGACTTTGTTAGCAGCTCGTAAGGCCCTGATGTTTTATTCGAGCACAAAGTAATTGTGCTTTATATGAATGCCAGTGTCCCACCGTAGTGCCTTTCATTCCTGGATTTAAAACATTTGCTTTACAAAATTCTCTTCCTTTTTAGGGGCTCGGTGTGGGTGTGTGCTATCGCTTCAGTCGTGTTGGACTCTTTGTGACCCTATGGACGGTAGCCCGCCAGGCTCCTCTGTCCATGGGATTCTCTAGCAAGAACACTGGAGTGGGTTGCCATGCCCTCCTCCAGGGGATCTTCCTAACCCAGGGATCAAACCCTGTCTCTTACGTCTCCTGCATTGGTAGGCAGGTTTTGCTGCTGTTGTTGTTTACCACTAGCGCCACCTGGGAAGCCCACAGCCTCTCTGCAAATCTTAACCTATTTAATCCTCCCAATAACCCTATGGAGAAAGTTATTTTCCCCATTTTAAAGATGAAGAAACTAAGGCTAGAGGTTATAGTATTTGCCCAAAGTTACCTGGTTAGACAGACCTGGGTTCTAGTTTGTGCTCTCCCCCTGTCTGATTTGAAAACCTATTTTCTCAGCCAGGCCGCAAAGTGGCCTTAATAGTGAACATTAAATGAAGAAGAGAAGACTGAAAAGGACGACAGTTCTGGGTCGCTGTTTGCCATCAGCCTTTTGTCAGGATTGTTGATCCATTTTGCCTTTGCCAGTCAAGCAAGCCAAGATGTTTGATTGAAGTGAGCATGTCTTAAAGACCAGTTCCCATGAAAAAAAACAGCTGGAGGCCTTATATGTATGTTGCTTTATTTTATGGTTGCAGTACCTAGTCCACTAGTTCATATCTGGAAGAGACTGTCTCTCAAGGAATAAAGCCAGATCTCTTTGTTACACCTGGACCAGGGCCCTGAACCTCTCCCAGGCATTTGGTTAGATAAAGTTCTTTCTGAGTCCATATTAAGCCAGGCACACTGCAGCAGTGTCCTGATATCGCCACTTGCTTCACATAATCACGATCGTCCAGTGAGTAAAACAGTGGTAAGGTTTGCATTTATTGCATAGCGGCACTGAAGTAGGTTTTCTATCCTGTTGTACTTAACTAGCAAGTTGTGGCATTTATTTCTTCTTTAAGATTCCTCTTTCTTCAAAAATCCTTATCTTTGTTTTACTAAGTGAAAGACAAAATGTGGTCTCCAGCGAGGAGATGGGATGTGGGCCCTTCTCCACTGCATCTGTTCAGCACAAGATGCCTGTGCTCTACACGTAGCAATGGAAGCACAAGTCATCCCAGGTTTAAATTCGCATAAAAAACACATTGGAGCGAAGCACTGGGTCCTCGGCTAAACTCTTATTGATATTTTACTGTTTCAATCTTTATTTAATGTATTTTAATGAAATCATCAAAAATAATAGCATCTCCTTGGGAAAGATGTTATTCTTCATTTATTCTTTTGTTCAGTACAATTTCTAATATGTTCAGGAGAAGATTGCGCTTTCATATTTTACTGAGATAAGCCCTTGAAATTTACTAGCCATCAGGATTCCCTGCTTTCATTGATTCATTAGCTATTGGCATACTTTTCAAAGGTATTATTCTCTTAAGTTATTTCGTTTCATCTTGACCTACCCTTTTTTATGAATAGTCTTTCATGTACAGCTCAAAAGAGTGTTAAGGTTTATTTTGTTTCTCTATGTAGAGATGCTGATTTATAATTATAATGCAGTTCATAACCACAGTGAAAATCAAACCAATAACTGTACCTCAAAGGAGCTGAAATATCATTTTATGACAAATCGAATTCCTTAATACTTAGGCAGACACCTTAGAAATCTAGGCTAATTTGTCCTTTCAACTTATCAGGCCACAAGAATTCATCCATCTATTCATTGAGCCAGTTTTTATGGCAGGAATACAGAGCTTGAGGCACTGTTTCAAGTGTTAGAATACAACGATGAACAAACCATAGTCCCTGTCCTCAGGGAGCTTATGTTCTGGATCAGGTAGACAGACAACAGATATAAATGAATTCATACATAATTTGCTTTGGAGAATGAACAAGCAGGGTTAGAAGGACAGGGCATACTGAGAGGGGCAACTTTCATGTAGGGTTGTCAGGGAAAGTCTTTCTGTGAAGGTGGCATTTGATGGACAGGAATGAAGGGTTCCGCTGGGCATCTGAAGGAAGAACATTCCAGACAGAGTGTATCATCACATTCAAAGGGCCTTGGGTAAGAAGATGGTTGGCATATTCAAGGGACAAGCTAGGAAGCCAATGTGACTGACATAAGTGGAACAGACTAACAAAAAATGGGCCAGTGAAAGATGAGAACAGTGAAGTAGCAGGGATCAGCTAACATGATTTCATTGTCTAAAGTCAGGACTTTGCTTTTGGTTAACTGAGAAGGGAAGCCATTGGAGCGTGTTGAACAGAGGAACAACATGATTTGCCTTCTGCTGTAAATTAATGCTTTACTACAAGGATGGCTCTATTAGCCATGGGGACCAGCTGACACAGTCCATAGAGGACGCTCTGAAGGAATCTGTGCTCCCCCCAGCCCTCGTGGACTTTGTTCTACAGCTACAGAATGAGCCTCAGACGTTAACCAAACATCATGGGCATTTGCTCCAGGGGTCACAACGCAGGTGTCAAGAATGTGTTCTTAGCCCAGGTCATCTCATCCATACGACAAGTAGGAAAAAAAAAAAAGGAGTTCATGCTTTAACTCAGCCATCGTCAGCAGTGCAGGAAAAACAACGACTGAGGTAAGTCAGTGCATCTTCATAAATGAAAGCAAGCGTCTTAAACCTTAAATGATGGCTCAGTGGCCTCAAGGAAGTAATGCGCCTTCCTGAGCACCTAATTTGCCACCAGACTGTGACTCAGGCTCAGGGAAAATCGAACCTATTATTGCTCACTCAAAAGACAGTAAGCAACTGTGGGTAAACATTAAGACTATTTAGAAGAACAGAGAGTTAGTGTTGCTGAAAAGACAAAATGGAATCTCCAGTTCTCACACAGGCTTTGTGTGTTCGTCTGCCCTTTCGTGACGGGCTGCTGTATACGCCCCATCTGTACTTTCTCAGCGGAACCACATGCATAATTTGACATGTTGGTGCAAAGTTAAACACCAAAGTGCTGACGGCTTCACATCGGTTTGATTTGTCCCCTCTCATCTCTTTCTAATGCTAGAAAATTTGCAAAGGCAGCTGGGCAAGGTCTATGAAGTCGCCCCAAAGCTCTGAGAGTTGAAACTCGGTTAATGTTTACTCAAAGGAGTATTTGTACCGTTTTTTTTCTCTTTTTGCTGATCAGTAAGAAGATGGTTGGCATATTCAAGGGACAAGCTAGGAAGCCAATGTGACTGACATAAGTGGAACAGACTAACAAAAAATGGGCCAGTGAAAGATGAGAACAGTGAAGTAGCAGGGATCAGCTAACATGATTTCATTGTCTAAAGTCAGGACTTTGCTTTTGGTTAACTGAGAAGGGAAGCCATTGGAGCGTGTTGAACAGAGGAACAACATGATTTGCCTTCTGCTGTAAATTAATGCTTTACTACAAGGATGGCTCTATTAGCCATGGGGACCAGCTGACACAGTCCATAGAGGACGCTCTGAAGGAATCTGTGCTCCCCCCAGCCCTCGTGGACTTTGTTCTACAGCTACAGAATGAGCCTCAGACGTTAACCAAACATCATGGGCATTTGCTCCAGGGGTCACAACGCAGGTGTCAAGAATGTGTTCTTAGCCCAGGTCATCTCATCCATACGACAAGTAGGAAAAAAAAGGAGTTCATGCTTTAACTCAGCCATCGTCAGCAGTGCAGGAAAAACAACGACTGAGGTAAGTCAGTGCATCTTCATAAATGAAAGCAAGCGTCTTAAACCTTAAATGATGGCTCAGTGGCCTCAAGGAAGTAATGCGCCTTCCTGAGCACCTAATTTGCCACCAGACTGTGACTCAGGCTCAGGGAAAATCGAACCTATTATTGCTCACTCAAAAGACAGTAAGCAACTGTGGGTAAACATTAAGACTATTTAGAAGAACAGAGAGTTAGTGTTGCTGAAAAGACAAAATGGAATCTCCAGTTCTCACACAGGCTTTGTGTGTTCGTCTGCCCTTTCGTGACGGGCTGCTGTATACGCCCCATCTGTACTTTCTCAGCGGAACCACATGCATAATTTGACATGTTGGTGCAAAGTTAAACACCAAAGTGCTGACGGCTTCACATCGGTTTGATTTGTCCCCTCTCATCTCTTTCTAATGCTAGAAAATTTGCAAAGGCAGCTGGGCAAGGTCTATGAAGTCGCCCCAAAGCTCTGAGAGTTGAAACTCGGTTAATGTTTACTCAAAGGAGTATTTGTACCGTCTTTTTCTCTTTTTTGCTGCACCAGGTCTTAGTAGTGGCATGTGGGATCTAGTTCCCTGACCAAGGATTGAACCTAGGCCCCCTGCATTGACAGCTCGGAGTCCTAACCACTGGACTGCCAGGGAAGTCCCTGTACTGTCCTTTTCTGGTCACTTAGCTTACAGCCTGCCTGTTCGGGTCTTTTCCTGATGATTTTTCTGCAAATAGCTGGCTTCTTTAAACATTCTTTCAGTAGATTAGAATTGCAAAAAGTATAACTTCAGCGACACCAAAGTGTGTTTGTCAGGGAAAGTCTTTCTATTAAGGTGGCATATTGTTCCTGCTGATTGGAGTACTAGTAACCTTGCCCTGCAGGCAGGTGGTTTGACCATGGAGCCTCGTTATTTTATATTGGCATATGGTATGCAGTATCACTTGCAGTTAGGTAGAACAATTAAATTGACTCAAGTTTGGCTAGTCATAGAATGTACGGCTTCTATATTCCTTGAGGTAATACCACAGTGGCAACTTTGATCATTCTGGTGTGATGCTGAAGGCTTTGTTTTTAGGTTTCAACATAAGCTATTACCATGCTAATCTGTACCTTGACCCAAGATCACAACACATTTTGAAATTAGTAAATGCTTAGTTGCTGCTGCTGCTGAGAATGGAATATTTAACTTTAACAGATGAAATTACTAGATGAATCTTTTTTGCATGCATGGAATACATGCTCAATCAGGTTATCATAGTGGGAAGACATTCACTCTCATTAGGTCTATATCTTGCTTGGTCACTGTAGACTGTGGCACTCAGTTTTGACCTGTTGTCTCTCACCATAAGAACACGCTTTTGGGCATTGTATGAGTTCTGGCCGCAGCTCCAAAAGTCCTCTTTGGACAACTGTTGGGGGGACAACAGTGGCTCTTCCAAAAGTGCTGAAAAGAAAGTGTTAGTCATTCAGTCGTGACCAACTCTTTTGCAGCCCTATGGACTGTAGCCCACCAGGCTCTTCTGTTCATGGGATTCTCCAGTCGAGAATACTGGAGTGGGTTGCCATGCCCTTGTCCAAGGGGATCTTCTCAACCCAGGACTCCTGCATTGCAGGCAGATTCTTGACTGACTGAGCCATCAGGGAAGCCCACGTGCTAAAGTGCTCAGCGTGAATATCGGCATCTAGTTTAGGAAAAACAGTTCACGTGGCAGGCCCTCAAATGCCTGCATCGACTTGAAGGCATATAACTACCATAACATTCCAGTCTTCATAAGTCAGCCATAGAGGATACTGCACATTCTGCAAAATTATAACCATGATATGAAGATGTTCAGAGAAACTTTGACTCACTAGGTGACTCATACATTGGGATTCTGTACACAAATCAGTTCCTTGCTGGGGCCAGAACTTTCCCCTGCTTTACCTGGAGAGCAACACTATTGAGTAGCTTGGCACATGTGAATGTGCTTTGTTTGACATGAACCAGCACATGTGATTGAGTGTCCTCTAGCCTTTCCTGAGCAATTGTTGTTTGAGAGTCAAGCAAAGAATGAGGGCGGGCCTTCTCAGTGGCAGGCTTCAGAGAAGAGAGTAAATGGAGCCATGAGAAGCCTGAACTGGAGCTTGAGCCCACACAATCCTCTCCCTGGAGACATAATTTGAGCAGAAAAGGATGTACGTCAGGTACACCCTATATCTTTTCCGGTCAACTGATGGTTGGAAGTCAGCATTTAACTGGTCCTGCCTGATGCTTGGTGAGGGAATTTCCTTCTGAAGACTGTGATCTCCTCTTTCTCTTGGGGAAGGATTGTCATTTGCCACCTCCTGATGCAGAGGTACTATTGTGTGGCAGCATCCCAAATGTGTTCTCTCTGCAGGTTAAAAAAAAAAGAGGACTGATTTTGGGCATTGTATGACCTGTTGTCTCTCACCATAAGAACACGCTTTTGGGCATTGTATGAGTTCTGGCCGCAGCTCCAAAAGTCCTCTTTGGACAACTGTTGGGGGGACAACAGTGGCTCTTCCAAAAGTGCTGAAAAGAAAGTGTTAGTCATTCAGTCGTGACCAACTCTTTTGCAGCCCTATGGACTGTAGCCCACCAGGCTCTTCTGTTCATGGGATTCTCCAGTCGAGAATACTGGAGTGGGTTGCCATGCCCTTGTCCAAGGGGATCTTCTCAACCCAGGACTCCTGCATTGCAGGCAGATTCTTGACTGACTGAGCCATCAGGGAAGCCCACGTGCTAAAGTGCTCAGCGTGAATATCGGCATCTAGTTTAGGAAAAACAGTTCACGTGGCAGGCCCTCAAATGCCTGCATCGACTTGAAGGCATATAACTACCATAACATTCCAGTCTTCATAAGTCAGCCATAGAGGATACTGCACATTCTGCAAAATTATAACCATGATATGAAGATGTTCAGAGAAACTTTGACTCACTAGGTGACTCATACATTGGGATTCTGTACACAAATCAGTTCCTTGCTGGGGCCAGAACTTTCCCCTGCTTTACCTGGAGAGCAACACTATTGAGTAGCTTGGCACATGTGAATGTGCTTTGTTTGACATGAACCAGCACATGTGATTGAGTGTCCTCTAGCCTTTCCTGAGCAATTGTTGTTTGAGAGTCAAGCAAAGAATGAGGGCGGGCCTTCTCAGTGGCAGGCTTCAGAGAAGAGAGTAAATGGAGCCATGAGAAGCCTGAACTGGAGCTTGAGCCCACACAATCCTCTCCCTGGAGACATAATTTGAGCAGAAAAGGATGTACGTCAGGTACACCCTATATCTTTTCCGGTCAACTGATGGTTGGAAGTCAGCATTTAACTGGTCCTGCCTGATGCTTGGTGAGGGAATTTCCTTCTGAAGACTGTGATCTCCTCTTTCTCTTGGGGAAGGATTGTCATTTGCCACCTCCTGATGCAGAGGTACTATTGTGTGGCAGCATCCCAAATGTGTTCTCTCTGCAGGTTAAAAAAAAAAAAAGAGGAACAATCCAACGACTGATGTGATTCATGAATAGAAGATGCAGCTTCTCATAGCTCCATGATATGATTTATTGGGTCCCAATCACGTGCACTTAGAAGAACCTGTGTATGGAATCGATAGGACCCATAAAACTAAAATATATTGTGCCCATTTAAAGTTTTAGCCCCCTTGATTATCTTTAAAGTAATATATACAGCACATTTGCCAGTATAGATTTTTCATCACCAGCCATTTGGTAAAAATTAGTAAGAGATAAATAATTTAGCTGCCTTCTGTTCAGATACAATTCCATTATCCTTTTCCTTGATACTGTGAAAAGTCTTCAGAAATAATCAATTGTAAAGTGCTTTTGCATTCCGGCTGAAGCTGAGCCTGGTCGTTCCTGACGTGCTGACGTTTGACTCTCTTTCCTCTGTGTGGCGTGAAAGGAAGAGGTGCCGATTATTAGCAAGTGGCCCCAGAGACCTGCATACCTGAGGGTGGCCTCTACTAAGTGACAGGGTGCAGAACTGTGACACTAGGCAGCTGGGATTTCCGGAAGTGCAAGGCATTTTCTTTGAATTTAAAAATTAAGAATGATGCAGAGCCTAAGAAACTTGGGAGAGATTGGTTATATATTCCCCATGACCCAGTATTTCTCTCTAATCACAGTGAATATCCCAACCTCCTAAGCACACTAATTGGTTCAGAGGAGATATTTTTCCATTCATAAGAAAAATCTCTGCTTGTTTTGGTCCTGGCTTTATTTCTCCAGTCTGGCTGGAGTTGAGGAATCTTATGCTAGAGTTGTAGGGACATGTATGTGAGATTATGGAGGGCCTTGAACGCCAGACCAGGGAGTTTTGTATTTTATCCTGTAGGCAGCAGGCGGCCATTAAAAGATTTTGAACAGGAGGAATGTAAAAAATAGGACTTGATTTGGATGTGTATTTAGTATAAAAGTGCAATGATAAGATATATTAAGGGATTGTTATAGTTCTGTTCACAGCATGAATATCATCTCAACTAGCTATCTAGTTCAGCATTTACAGCATGCAAATTTTCAGGGCCAACTGTAAGAGCTTGATGGTAATAGAACAAAGTAGGAATTGATAATGTGAATATAATTGTAAAGAGAGGGATTTTAGTGGTCAAGACACTGGTAACACAGAGTAATAAGCATTTTAAAGGGTGGCTGTCGAATTATTTGTTATTTTCTTGGGGTTCTTGAAATCACTTCTATGCCATATAATTACCTTAAGTTTTAAGTGTTCCCTGCAGGGATAATTTATGTATTTTGCATTCTCATGCAAATGCTTTAACAGTCTACACTGTTGAAAATGAAAGCCGAAAATTATTCCAAATAGGTCATGGCTATGGAAAGCTTATGCAGTATTAATCATTTTGATATATCCTCATAGTTTATATTCTTTTCTTGCATTGTGTTTCCAACTCCAGTGATGCTTAGGTAACAAATGTTTGAAATTGAGATTGCATATTTTGATACAGAACTGTAATTTGCCTATTTCAAAATTGAATGACATCAAAACCCTTTAAAAATAACCTAAAAATGGTGTGGTATTTCAGGAAATCCAGAACAGACCAAATTTAATTTAAACTAAGCTACTGGAAGCTCCTTTCTGAATTATAGCTGTAGACTCAGTCTAACCACTGCTGTAAGCATTGCATTTTTAGAATTCAGGCTTCCCTGCAGTGGTTTCTCTCTAACCATAATATCAGGTGATGAGGATCATAAACAGCATCTTGGGTGATGACAGTCTGGTCATAAATAGGGCACCATTGTCTTGTTTACTGTGCCACAGCCATGCATCTGAGCATTACATCCCTCTTATGAAAATATATTTCATATTATGATAGAATTCATATTTCAAAGTGTCTTATTTTAATGAACTGTATACTAATCTTGAGTTTCTCAAAAGGCCTGGAGTTCCTTTTTCTTTTCTTTAAGAGATGGATGTACTTTCCACATAGGAAAATCTCTAGGAAGAAATAGGTTTATTTGTTTATTTGGCTTCACTACAGATACTCACTTTACAGAAGAACACTCCTGCCCTGGGTGGTTTTTCACATGTTAACCTGAGGTCTGACACAACCAGGAATATGGACTGGAAACAGATTTTCTCGAACAGGAGAGATGGCTCACTTTCTCACCTTCCCCCTTGTATGGTGGGGGAGGGGTGGAAGCAGGATGGGGAATGGCAGGCATTTCTGAAAGGGCTCCGGATTATAGAATTGGGAAAAAGAAGAACTCGTCACATTGACTTTCTCTCTTCTCACGTCTTGTTCTCTTTCTCTGCCACCCCTGTCTGTCTGTCTTTCTATCTCTATTGAGGGTATCCATATACACACAGGACTCTGATCAGGCTGATTACTGTTTCTCTCTACCAGTTACCCACCTAAAGAGGCAGAAATCTAGTTCCAGTAAAAGTGCTCTGGGGTCATTCCGTTAAAAACACTTGAGTGTAAAGAGGTCCTCGAAAAGAAAAAAAAAAAAATTCACTGAAATTAAGACATGAACATTTTGCAGTAGAAGAATCAGGTTGTCATGGCATGAGCTAAGAGAATGTTCCATGGACACATTACTTAAGATCCATGTGGGCTTCCCTGATAGCTCAGTGGTAGGAAATTCGCTTGTCAGTGCCAGAGACACAAGTTCGATCCCTGATCCGGGAAGATCCCACATGCTGCAGAGCAACTGAGCCCGTGAGCCACAACTGTTGAGCCTGTGCTCTAGAGCCTCAGACTGCAACTACTGAGCCCATGTGTCCTAGAGCCTGAGTTCCACAACAAGGAAAGTCACTGCAACAAGAAACCTGCTCACCTCAACTAGAGAGTAGCCCCCACTCCCTGCAACTGGAGGCAGCAGTGAAAACCCAGAAGAGCCAATAAATAAATAAAAATTAAAAAAAAAAAAGATCCATGGGACACCACCTGGTATGATGAAGGCAGTAGAGGCCAGGCTGGCAGGCTTGGCTTGTGCTCTGAGTTAAAGCTCTTCCTTTCCTCTGCAGCCCTAGGCCAGTTAGCACTGCTGGGTGCTCAGTGCTTTTTGGCTCTGGAAACACAAGTTGCCTTAAAATAAGGGCCTCTCTCTGTCGCCATGTCAACATGGCTTCCCTGGTGGCTCAGTGGTACAGAACCCACCTGCCAATGCAGGAGATGGGGATTCATTCCTTGGATCAGGAAGATTCCCTGGAAAAGGAAATGGCAACCCACTCCAGTATTCTTGCCTGGGAAATTCCATGGACAGAGGAGCCTGGGGGGCTACAGTTCATGGGGCCACAAAGACATGACTGAGTGATAGAGCACGCACACACATGCAGACACACGTGCATGACAACACCAGCTACCGTAAACAGATTCCAGCTTTCTCTAGAGGGAGTTGCCTCCCTGCTCTGGATGCATTCTATAAAAGAAAGTGTGAAAGCCTGATTCCAATGTATTAATATCTGGTTTCATTCCTTCAACTGTAAAATATGTCTACCAGATCCACTGTCATCATTACCTTTTGTATCGTCATCATTATTAAACTGTCCCTTATCTGTCACTTGAAAGCCATAACTATTGAATCTGTTGTAGAAAGCTTTGAAAACTAGGCGCTGCTTAAACATAAGGTACTGTTAGAGTTTGGGGGATTGTTAGTATTAGGAACCTACATTTTGAAAGAAGTAGCCAAACAGTGGTTTAGAACAAATGAAATAAGATAATAATGTTGCACTTTTGTGGCATAGCAATTAAAGTGAGACATGTAAATGTCACTTGGCCCATTAATCCTGGATTATTTCACAGATCTCTTTAATATCATGCGGGTTCACTGATACACATTACTGAGCCCATGTGTCCTAGAGCCTGAGTTCCACAACAAGGAAAGTCACTGCAACAAGAAACCTGCTCACCTCAACTAGAGAGTAGCCCCCACTCCCTGCAACTGGAGGCAGCAGTGAAAACCCAGAAGAGCCAATAAATAAATAAAAATTAAAAAAAAAAAAGATCCATGGGACACCACCTGGTATGATGAAGGCAGTAGAGGCCAGGCTGGCAGGCTTGGCTTGTGCTCTGAGTTAAAGCTCTTCCTTTCCTCTGCAGCCCTAGGCCAGTTAGCACTGCTGGGTGCTCAGTGCTTTTTGGCTCTGGAAACACAAGTTGCCTTAAAATAAGGGCCTCTCTCTGTCGCCATGTCAACATGGCTTCCCTGGTGGCTCAGTGGTACAGAACCCACCTGCCAATGCAGGAGATGGGGATTCATTCCTTGGATCAGGAAGATTCCCTGGAAAAGGAAATGGCAACCCACTCCAGTATTCTTGCCTGGGAAATTCCATGGACAGAGGAGCCTGGGGGGCTACAGTTCATGGGGCCACAAAGACATGACTGAGTGATAGAGCACGCACACACATGCAGACACACGTGCATGACAACACCAGCTACCGTAAACAGATTCCAGCTTTCTCTAGAGGGAGTTGCCTCCCTGCTCTGGATGCATTCTATAAAAGAAAGTGTGAAAGCCTGATTCCAATGTATTAATATCTGGTTTCATTCCTTCAACTGTAAAATATGTCTACCAGATCCACTGTCATCATTACCTTTTGTATCGTCATCATTATTAAACTGTCCCTTATCTGTCACTTGAAAGCCATAACTATTGAATCTGTTGTAGAAAGCTTTGAAAACTAGGCGCTGCTTAAACATAAGGTACTGTTAGAGTTTGGGGGATTGTTAGTATTAGGAACCTACATTTTGAAAGAAGTAGCCAAACAGTGGTTTAGAACAAATGAAATAAGATAATAATGTTGCACTTTTGTGGCATAGCAATTAAAGTGAGACATGTAAATGTCACTTGGCCCATTAATCCTGGATTATTTCACAGATCTCTTTAATATCATGCGGGTTCACTGATACACATTACAGTAATTTAAATTTTAGAATCTTAGGATGCTTGAAGCCCCACATGAAAGACTCCTGCATTGTTACCCTTGCAAAGGAGTCACTGATGAGAGCCATTCTCACCATGCAGTCAATCTGTAACACGACCGTCTGTAAACTGTGCACATTGACGGTGACTAGTTTTCATACCAGTTTGAAGTTGGGAGGGCCGTGGGGAGGGAACTGCATTCTCCTATTAGACGAACAGAAAATTAAGGCAAGGGACCCCGTAGTCTGAGCACCTCCTGGAAGGCACGTGATGCTCTTGTCTTAGAGGTGCAGGATCCGAGCCCAGCTAAGTTGCTCTCTGGTAGGAAGGGCCTGACCTTTCAGCCAACATTGGAACTGTTCATAGAGGAGAATGGACATCACAGCTCTTGTCTACACAGTGACTGTTTGGGGGAAAAGGCACACTTGCAGTGCAATTCATAAGGGAGCAGCTTGGTAAGGGCTTCTTTCCTGTGGTTTCCTCACTTGTGAATTGGGAGAACTCCTCTCAGGACAGAGGAGTGGCGTTCCATTGTGAAGCTCGTACAGAACTGTGCTGTCGAGATTAAATCAGATCATTATATAGGCAAAGGGGCCTCCCACAGTGCTCCACTATAAGCTCCCAATAAGGAGTAGCTGAAAATGGATTCTTCCGTCTGAGTCTTCAATTAATGAATGGACTACCTCCATTCAGACTCGTGAAAGTGACTGTCCCAATTTTTAAGGGAGTAAGCTGAAAATGGATTCTTCCCGAGTCATTTGTGGTTCACAGATGTCATCATTATCTGCCCTACTTGAAAGCCATAACTATTGAAAGAAGCTTTGAAAACTAGGCGCTGCTTAAACATAAGGTACTGTTAGAGTTTGGGGGATTGTTAGTATTAGGAACCTACATTTTGAAAGAAGTAGCCAAACAGTGGTTTAGAACAAATGAAATAAGATAATAATGTTGCACTTTTGTGGCATAGCAATTAAAGTGAGACATGTAAATGTCACTTGGCCCATTAATCCTGGATTATTTCACAGATCTCTTTAATATCATGCGGGTTCACTGATACACATTACAGTAATTTAAATTTTAGAATCTTAGGATGCTTGAAGCCCCACATGAAAGACTCCTGCATTGTTACCCTTGCAAAGGAGTCACTGATGAGAGCCATTCTCACCATGCAGTCAATCTGTAACACGACCGTCTGTAAACTGTGCACATTGACGGTGACTAGTTTTCATACCAGTTTGAAGTTGGGAGGGCCGTGGGGAGGGAACTGCATTCTCCTATTAGACGAACAGAAAATTAAGGCAAGGGACCCCGTAGTCTGAGCACCTCCTGGAAGGCACGTGATGCTCTTGTCTTAGAGGTGCAGGATCCGAGCCCAGCTAAGTTGCTCTCTGGTAGGAAGGGCCTGACCTTTCAGCCAACATTGGAACTGTTCATAGAGGAGAATGGACATCACAGCTCTTGTCTACACAGTGACTGTTTGGGGGAAAAGGCACACTTGCAGTGCAATTCATAAGGGAGCAGCTTGGTAAGGGCTTCTTTCCTGTGGTTTCCTCACTTGTGAATTGGGAGAACTCCTCTCAGGACAGAGGAGTGGCGTTCCATTGTGAAGCTCGTACAGAACTGTGCTGTCGAGATTAAATCAGATCATTATATAGGCAAAGGGGCCTCCCACAGTGCTCGGCGCACTATAAGCTCCCAATAAGGAGTAGCTGAAAATGGATTCTTCCGTCTGAGTCTTCAATTAATGAATGGACTACCTCCATTCAGACTCGTGAAAAGTGACTGTCGCAAGCATCTTTTCATCAGCTTTCCTTTCAAGGGGCGAATGTTAGTGGAAATGTGTTATCTACATAGAATAGGACTGTGTACAGTTTCCTATCCCCGGAAGTCATTTGCTGGTGTCACATGATGTGGTCGCCCAGTAGCCCTCTACGATGTCTTTCTCATCCTTGGTTTATAGATGGGGCCTTTGCACCCTGCCCCATGACTCCAGGTTTCCTAGTTTGCAGTGGAAAGCATGCATTAGTGACTTCCTTCTGAGCAGTGGCATTGCTTTGCTGCCTGTGCAAGAGAAAAGAAGTCTTCAAGAAGTAGATCCCTGGTTATTGTAAATAACTCTGTTCAGCAGAGACCGATCCTATCAAATATATAACTCATCCACTATCCAACACAAATCAGAATTAGCACCGTCACAACTGCCTGCGGTACTACAACAGGTGATGCACCCACCTGAATACAATTTTATTTTTTTATTTTTATATTATAAATATATATATATATATATATATATATTTTTTTTTTTTTTGGCCACTCTATTGGTCTTTCATTTATTTCCATCTTTGTTCTTTGGCCTGTGTGGGCCTCCCATCGCAGTGGCCTCTGTCACTGCAGAGCGCCGGCTCTGGGCGCATGCGCTCCAGAGCTCTAGGTCGGTAGTTGGACACATGGGTCCAGCTGCTCCGCGGCACATGGAATCTTCCCAGGCCAGGGATCAAACCAGCGCCCCTTGTACTGCAAGGCAGTGTCGTTATCCACCGGACCACCAGGGAAGCCCCGATTTTATTTTTAATAGGCCACCTGCCTTGCCAGAGTTTTTTCAGTTGATCTGTACAGAACCTTTCTTCTTTGCATGAAAGTTTGTTGCATATCTGGGGAAAGTTTTCAGAGTTCCCATGCTTTGAATTTTTGAATAGGAGCTTGGAAGAGCTATCTAAAATACAACCTATAAATTTATTCTCTTGTTGACTACAAATACTTCCAAAGTCATTCTCTTGCCAATGGGTTTAGATCCCACTCTGAAGATGCCCCAGTGACTCAGACAGTAAAGAATCCGCCTGTAATGCTGGAGACCCAGGTTCGATCCCTGGGTGGGGAAGATCCCCTGGAAGAGGGCCTGGCCACTCACTCCAGTCTTCTTGCCTGGAGAATCCCATGGACAGAGGAGCCTGGCGGGCTGCAGTCCATGGGGCCACAAAGAGTCAGACACGACTGAGCAATTAACACTTTCCCTTTTCTTTCTGAAGTTATTATACAGAAGAATCCTACCACAGAATAGAAAGCATCACATTAATGAAGAATAGTTAGCTAACGGTCACAGATTAATTCCAGTAATCAGCTAAAAGACAGGAAAGTTTATTTTTAGAAATCATATCTCATATTTGATTCTCCTTTCAAAACACATAGGTCAGTCCTGCTTATAAGAAAAGCCAACGTCACAAATTAATACATGCAATAGACCAAAAAAGTTGGAGAAAAATCACTCACTTTAGAGAAGTGTTCTTCACTTGAAAAAAAATTCTTTTCCACACACAGAATTTTTTGTCCAACAGTAAGATTTAATCTAGTAAAAATTTTAAAGAAAATATGATGGCCACATAGTCTCTGTAATATCTTATGTAAAATGGAATCTATTTTCTGCTTTCCAGTTGGGTTCCTAGCCAGTCTGTGTACTTCTGCAAGGCTTGGGCCAGACTGACATGGCCTTGGACCAGTTACATGGCCCTGGAGATGTGTGGCTGGCCAAATGTTATCTACTTACTGGATTTGGAGCTGAGTGAGATCTTACAATAGGTTTTTTTTTTTTAAGAATTGTTTTGGGTTTTTTTTTTGTCCACTTCTGTTGGTTTTTCATTTATTCAGTTTCATCTGTCTTTGTTCTTTGGCCTGTGTGGGCCCCCCATCGCGGTGGCCTCTGTTGTCGCCAAGCAACGGCTCTGGGCGCATGTGCTCCAGAGCTCCGGTTCGGTAGTTGGACACATCAGTCCAGCCACTCTGCGGCACGTGGGATCTTCCCAGGCCAGGGATTGAACTGGCGCCCCTTGCATGGCAAGGCGGTGTCCTTACCCACTGGACCACCAGGGAAGCCCAGTTATTGTTTTTTTTATAATCACAACAGAAATCACCCCTCTTTGGCTCTGTAAGTGATGCAGTGTTTTTGTTTTGTATCCTGCTTTATACTAACTTATTTCTGTATGTTTTATAAAACAAATTGTAAACTTTAATATTGCATGAGACTGCTGTACAGAAATATGTGAAAATCCAGAACAAGCCAATACAAAGGACTCAATGAACCCCAGACTAAAATGTCGTCATATCTGCATCCTAATTCTGTTTTAAACAGGCCATTGTTTGACAAACTCTGTAACATTTCTCTTTTTATTTTTATTTGTGAAGAGTTGAAGAAAAGCTATACTGGGTGCCCTATTTTGTGGGCTCAACCGTAAGAAAATGAACGGTAGTTAATCCAGTAACAGAAACAGTACAGAAAGAAGAAATCATATCTCATATTTGATTCTCCTTTCAAAACACATAGGTCAGTCCTGCTTATAAGAAAAGCCAACGTCACAAATTAATACATGCAATAGACCAAAAAAGTTGGAGAAAAATCACTCACTTTAGAGAAGTGTTCTTCACTTGAAAAAAAATTCTTTTCCACACACAGAATTTTTTGTCCAACAGTAAGATTTAATCTAGTAAAAATTTTAAAGAAAATATGATGGCCACATAGTCTCTGTAATATCTTATGTAAAATGGAATCTATTTTCTGCTTTCCAGTTGGGTTCCTAGCCAGTCTGTGTACTTCTGCAAGGCTTGGGCCAGACTGACATGGCCTTGGACCAGTTACATGGCCCTGGAGATGTGTGGCTGGCCAAATGTTATCTACTTACTGGATTTGGAGCTGAGTGAGATCTTACAATAGGTTTTTTTTTTTTAAGAATTGTTTTGGGTTTTTTTTTTGTCCACTTCTGTTGGTTTTTCATTTATTCAGTTTCATCTGTCTTTGTTCTTTGGCCTGTGTGGGCCCCCCATCGCGGTGGCCTCTGTTGTCGCCAAGCAACGGCTCTGGGCGCATGTGCTCCAGAGCTCCGGTTCGGTAGTTGGACACATCAGTCCAGCCACTCTGCGGCACGTGGGATCTTCCCAGGCCAGGGATTGAACTGGCGCCCCTTGCATGGCAAGGCGGTGTCCTTACCCACTGGACCACCAGGGAAGCCCAGTTATTGTTTTTTTTATAATCACAACAGAAATCACCCCTCTTTGGCTCTGTAAGTGATGCAGTGTTTTTGTTTTGTATCCTGCTTTATACTAACTTATTTCTGTATGTTTTATAAAACAAATTGTAAACTTTAATATTGCATGAGACTGCTGTACAGAAATATGTGAAAATCCAGAACAAGCCAATACAAAGGACTCAATGAACCCCAGACTAAAATGTCGTCATATCTGCATCCTAATTCTGTTTTAAACAGGCCATTGTTTGACAAACTCTGTAACATTTCTCTTTTTATTTTTATTTGTGAAGAGTTGAAGAAAAGCTATACTGGGTGCCCTATTTTGTGGGCTCAACCTAAGGTCAATGAAAATGTCTATTAGACATCTTGGAATATAAAAATACTACAAGGAAGTTTCACTATAACCATATGAGGAGAAATAGTCCCATGTGCATATGCTTAATTATAATTAGTCTCATTATAAACGGTCACCAGTTAGCATGTGTACTTAGAAATCGTTTTGAGGCATGGTATTTCACAAAGCCCATTTTTCAGCACTTCATCTCTTTAGGGCTGTGGCTTAAAGCTCTGCAGCTTTTTCAGCAGACTGCAGACCAAAATGACAAATGGAAGGAAGCAAAACAGTTTTCAGGGAACCAAGCTTGGAGGAGAACGCTAAACGCCAAGTGTCCTTCATGTGCAGTCCTCATTTGGGGGAGAATATATCTCCTTCCATGGTAATAAAACCCATATAGGCAGATCCTTCTTTAGAAATTGATGCCAGAGTGCAAAAAACCTTGAAAAGAATTTATTTATTTTGCCTTGGTTTTCTGGGTATGTATTATCAGAAGTAATCACACATTTCATGTTTACGGGGCTTTACGATTTTCAGAGCTTCTTTCACATACATCATCTCGTTGGCTCCTTGTCCAACCATCCAGTAAGGTCAGCAGGACTGGTTCTCCGCCCCCCCCCCCCCCCGCTTTTTTATGAAAATCAAGCTAATAGAATTTAGTTGCAGTGTTTAGCTATTTGCAGAGCCAAAGACCAAGAATGTCAGTTTAATGCCTATATCTCAGTTACCAGGAAATCTCTTTATCCTTGCAGCTTCAGCATAGGTTTTCTCTTTATTAATCCCCCTTCTCTTCCTCCCTCTCCGCCTCCCTCCTTCCTTCTCTTCCACTCCTCCCTTTCCCCTCCCTCTCTCCCTCCCTCTCCAGTTTTTTAAATTGAATTTATCTGTAGGCTGCTTTCCTCCTTTTATCACCTACTCTTTCTGCCCTGGCAGGCAAGTTGACTTGTCAGTCTCTCCTCTCAAACAGCCCTCTATTCATATTCCACCGCGCTTAACCCTTTTTTTGGACCAGTACAAGCTAGCTCCCAAGTCGTCTTCCTATGAAATCCCATTTTTTGTTTATTTTATCAGATATATATTGATCATTGACTCTAAGCCAGGCCCCATGCTAGGAGCTGCCCTCAAGTATCCCACAGTCCAGGGAATATTTGAGTCAACAAACCGAACTCTGTTTATCATGAATTAATTATTTTGTTTAGCTACAGTGCACTGACTAAGTATTGATTCCCTCTTCCCCAACCTCTCCCTTCCCGTGCTTTGATCTTAGTAATAATGAAGTTCATTCACATCAAATATACCCTGGGAGAGAACATCAAAGTCCTGAATATAATAATTAATCCTGGATTTTGAAATCACCGATAGAAGGGGAGCTTATATAGAGAATATAGGTAGTTATGGGGTCACCCCCCATGGGTATGCTTTATATTTTAAGATTCTATTTTGTTTTATTTTCTTAAGAGTTGAAAATCTAATATTAATCTGCATATTATTTTCATTAGGCTAGGGAATAATTGACGCACACAAGTCAGACCTGTTTGGATAACCTGCTAACTTTAAATCTACAAAATTAATTGTCATCAGAACACAGCTGAGAATCAGAAGAGTGACCCTTGCTCTTAGCAGTAATTGTTACATTAATTGGATCATCAGGCTACTGAAAATGTGGCAAGAAGAGAGGAGGAAAAGAGAAGGAAGTGAGAGAATTAAAGGGAGAGATGAATTAGTTATATGTTTATAGAACTTGCTGGAAAGAGGAAATCATATTTTACTAAGTACATTTACCTATAAATTGTTTTTCTGTATTCTGTGATGCCAAGGTAATGCTCAAAATCTTTCAAGCTAGGCTTCAACAGTATGTGAATGGAGAACTGCCAGATGTACAAGCTGGATTCCTAAAAGGCAGAGGAACCAGAGATCAAATTGCCAACATCCGTTGGATCATAGAAAAAGCAAGAGAATTCTAGAAAAACATCTACTACTGCTTCATTGACTATGCCAAAGTCTTTGTGTGGATCACAACAAACTGTGGAAAATTCTTAAAAGAGATGGGAATACCAGACCACCTTACCTGCCTCCTGAGAAACCTGTAGGCAGGACAAGAAGCAACAGTTAGAACCAGACATGGAACATTGGACTGGTTCCAAATTGGGAAAGGAGTACATCAAGGCTATATATTGTTACTCTGCTTGTTTAATTTATATGCAGAGTATATCATGTGGAATGCCAGGATGGATGAAGCACAAGTTGGAATTGAGATTGCTGGGAGAAATATCAATAACCTCAGATATGCAGATGATACCATCCTGATGGCAGGAAGTGAACAGGAACTAAAGAGCCTTTTGACTGAAGGTGAAAGAGGAGAGTGAAAAAGCTGGTTTAATACTCAACATTCAAAACAATGAAGATCATGGCATCCGATCCCATTACTTCATGGCAGATAGAAAGGGAAACAATGAGAACAGTGACAGACTTTATTTTCTTGGGCTCCAAAAGCACTGTGGATGGTGACTGCGGCCATGAAATTATTTCCTTCCTCCTAGGAAGGAAAGCTATGACAAACCTAGACAGTGTATTAAAAGCAGAGATATTACATTGCTGACAAAGGTCTGTATAGTCAAAAGTGTAAATCTGCATATTATTTTCATTAGGCTAGGAATAATTGCACACAAGTCAGACCTGTTTGGATAACCTGCTAACTTTAAATCTACAAAATTAATTGTCATCAGAACACAGCTGAGAATCAGAAGAGTGACCCTTGCTCTTAGCAGTAATTGTTACATTAATTGGATCATCAGGCTACTGAAAATGTGGCAAGAAGAGAGGAGGAAAAGAGAAGGAAGTGAGAGAATTAAAGGGAGAGATGAATTAGTTATATGTTTATAGAACTTGCTGGAAAGAGGAAATCATATTTTACTAAGTACATTTACCTATAAATTGTTTTTCTGTATTCTGTGATGCCAAGGTAATGCTCAAAATCTTTCAAGCTAGGCTTCAACAGTATGTGAATGGAGAACTGCCAGATGTACAAGCTGGATTCCTAAAAGGCAGAGGAACCAGAGATCAAATTGCCAACATCCGTTGGATCATAGAAAAAGCAAGAGAATTCTAGAAAAACATCTACTACTGCTTCATTGACTATGCCAAAGTCTTTGTGTGGATCACAACAAACTGTGGAAAATTCTTAAAAGAGATGGGAATACCAGACCACCTTACCTGCCTCCTGAGAAACCTGTAGGCAGGACAAGAAGCAACAGTTAGAACCAGACATGGAACATTGGACTGGTTCCAAATTGGGAAAGGAGTACATCAAGGCTATATATTGTTACTCTGCTTGTTTAATTTATATGCAGAGTATATCATGTGGAATGCCAGGATGGATGAAGCACAAGTTGGAATTGAGATTGCTGGGAGAAATATCAATAACCTCAGATATGCAGATGATACCATCCTGATGGCAGGAAGTGAACAGGAACTAAAGAGCCTTTTGACTGAAGGTGAAAGAGGAGAGTGAAAAAGCTGGTTTAATACTCAACATTCAAAACAATGAAGATCATGGCATCCGATCCCATTACTTCATGGCAGATAGAAAGGGAAACAATGAGAACAGTGACAGACTTTATTTTCTTGGGCTCCAAAAGCACTGTGGATGGTGACTGCGGCCATGAAATTATTTCCTTCCTCCTAGGAAGGAAAGCTATGACAAACCTAGACAGTGTATTAAAAAGCAGAGATATTACATTGCTGACAAAGGTCTGTATAGTCAAAGTTATGGTTTTCCCAGTAGTCATGTGTGCATGTGAGAGTTGGAACATAAAGAAGGCTGATCACTGAAGAATTGATGCCTTTGAACTGTGGTTTTGGAGAAGGCTCTTGAGAGTCCCTTCGACTGCAAGGAGAGAAAACCCGTCAATCCTAAAGGAAATCAACCCTGAATATTCATGGGAAGGACTGTTGCTGAAGCTGATGCAAAGAGCTGACTCGCTGGAAAAGATAAAAGGCAGGAGAAGGGAATGACAGAGGACAAGATGATTGGATGGCATCACCGACTCAGTGGACATGGATTTGAGCAAACTCAGGAATATAGTGAAGGACAGGGAAGCCTGGTGTGCTGTGGTCCATAGGTCGCAAAGAGTGGCACATGACTGAGCAACAACAGTGCCAATAAAAATGTGACATGTGAATAGAGCAACATGTATTGAGACACATTCATCTCTGCCAGAGTTTGTGTAGTTCACATAGCATCTACATATTGGAAAGCTTATATTCAGTGTTGAGGCTTTGTTCAACCATCTACAACCTTTGTGTTGCCATTTTATGCTATGGACATCCTCAGGAGAGACTCTGGTGCTCTCTTGAGACACAAGGAAATCAGCACCATCCTTTTTAAAAAGATTTCTTTTGAGAGAAATGTGTTCAAATGAAACATTGACAGTATTCCTGATAATCTTCAAAGCCTAGTGAGGTACAGACTCAAGTAAAACACTGCCACCCTATCAGTTGGTAGCCTAGCTGCAAATATAAAAGCCAGGGGCAAAAGTATGGAAAACCTGCTATTAAGATATATGTTTGCATCTTAAAGACTTTTTTCTATATGGACCAATCTTGAAGTCTTTATCGAATTTGTTACAATATCGTTTCTGTTTGACGTTTTATTTTTTTGGCCATGAGGCATGTGAGATCTTAGTTCCCCGACCAGGGACTGACTGCACACCCCCTGCATTGGAAGTGACGTCTTAACCACTGGACTGCCAGGGAAGCTCCCCTCCCCATACCACCAGTGACTCATTTAATTAGGAAGGCACTTAGTTGTGGTGTGTGCATTGTGGTATTGTGGGGGTGTTTAGTGTGCAGATGATGTACATGATGTACAGATGTTTTGGAGTTCTTGCCCTTTGGTTATGTCTCTTTGGGATACACACATCCGCATCCCCTGCTAAGCGACGAGGCCCGTCATAGGCTTCCTTCAGAGAAGATGCCATCATAGCCCATGCTTCTTCTGACCTGACTTCAGTTCCAGGAGCCCAGAGATGTATTTCATCTGTTTCATCCTATGCCCTTGGTGCCAGAGACAACTCAAGACACCAGGGTAAATTGCTATCCCATGTCCAGAGCTTTTCTTCTGAGACAAAAATGCTTTTCTGAGACAAAGATGCTTTCTAGTGCTCCATTGGATCTGGGGGTTCTTTACATATATCCAGCATTACTGATTGCTTTAATGACTTATTGATTTGACTCTCAGTCTGTGTGGAAGTCTTATATTCCCTGCTGAGGGCAGCTGACCATCGCTATTTGTAGTTGTATGTATTCTCCAGTATGCTCTAGTAATCTCATGTTGAGGGTTTTAGATGTCGTCTTCTTACCAGGGGTATTTCAACCTCCAAAGAACTATTTTACCCTTAGTAGTGAGTAAATTGGTAAAAACAATAAATAAATAAATAAATAGTAGTGTTAGATTTTGCTCCTGAATCTGCTCATTCTGCAAAGGTAGATTCTTCCTTCTTTACCCAAAATATAATCATTGTCATTAACTGGTATGGATTACTTAGATAAAAATGTTTAGTGATCATTGAGGAGAGAACTAACCTTGAACTTTAAAGGAAAATATAGAGGATGATTACAGAGAAGAGAGTTTAAAGAGACTGAATATATATTTTTTCAGAGTTATTCCTCTGAACATTACTAATATTATTTCTCTGAAATAATTATAGATATGCAAGAGAGGTAAACAGCTTTTAAGAGAAAGCAATGCAAAAAGGTTAGAAGATAGAAAAGCACCTTTGCTTTTGTAATTTCTTCGTGGCTGTGCAGGAAAGGCTTGACGTCTCTTTAGTTCATTTATTGTGATAGCAGGTATTTATCTAATGCATATTCAGTACAAAGCGCAATGAGTGTTGCCTATTTTTCGTACCTACTATGTGTCAAGGCCACTATGGTACCTTTTTTGAGAGCATTAATAATCATCTCCAGGCCAATTAAAGGAGACTGATTCCTTGCCAGAGGTCTGCTTGGTGTTCTGGGAACAGGGCTCTGGTTAGGGTTCAGTTCAGTGTCTCTTATTTCTGTGAACCGCTGCTGAGACACAGAGATGCAGCCATGGCCCTCTTCCCTTTAGTGGCCCTTCCTGTGTTGGGTGGGATGTTCACATCTTTCCACATGTGATAAAAATCAAGCCTCTTCTGCCTACTCATTCCAGCACTGGGTAAAATGACAGTGTCACACACAGAGAACAGAACACTTCTTTGGTTGCTTCTACATTCTTTTTTTGGCCTCATTTTCCTCGCTCTCTACTGAGTTCTTGACTCCAAATTTAGTGGTGATGACTAAGAAATTGCCAGGATGTGACAGAGCATTCAGTTCATTGAGTCCTTCCTTGCCATTTTCCAATAGTTGTAACAATTGCCAAGTTTTTTTTCTCCTCCTCATGTTGTAGGTGCCAGTATCTGTGTAGTATCTATAATTCTAAAGAGAAACGAAGTCACACATGCAGGGTTTGTCCCTGCAATGACAGCCTCTGTCTACATAAGACTGATTTCATTCTGTGGTATCTGGGAAATTCCTTGCAGACTTCTTACTGGTTGATTCTTCTGAATCCTGGAGTTTCCGATATTTTTGTCAGAATCTCTGCAGTGCGAATCCTGTAAACCAGTAGTTCCCAACCTTTTTGGCACCAGGGACTGGCTTTGTGGAAGACAGTGTTTCCACAGACAAGGGTGGGGGGCATTTCTCATAAGAAGTGCACAACCTCGATCCCTTGCACGTGCAGTTCACAGTGGAGTTCACCTTCCTATGCAAATTCAGTGCTGCTACTAATCTGACAGGAGGTGGAGCTCAGGTGGTAGCGTGAGGGACTGTAAATACAGATGAAGCTTTGCCCGCTCACCTCCTCTACACAGCCAGGTTCCTGACAGGCCACCGAGTGTTACTGGTCTGTGGCCCAGCGGTTGGGGACCCCTGCTGTAAACAATCACTGTGTGGTCTGCTGTGTGCTAGGCAATAGGATCAGTCATTGATGACTGGGAGGTGGATTCAGAAATAAGACAAGTTCCTTATCTTCTGGAGCCAGGCATGTGCATGCCTGAGTCACAGGGCCTCAGTGGAGTTGGAGGTAGAGTTTCTGCAAGCACAAATATGAATGGCATTAGTTCAGATTAGGATAGGTCATATATGATTTCAGGGGCAGTCATAGTTGAGCTCGACCTTGAGGAATGAGAGGAAAGGCACTTGATTGAGACATACAAGAAATGACATGAATGGCATCTGTAGAGGCACAAAGGCACGCATGATTCTGTGTTAGAGACTGAAGGCCTGGTCGCAGCTAGATTGTGGAGAATTTTAAATGCCATGTGAAGTTGTCATTTTACTCCAGGCAAGGCAGAACTAACATGCTCTGCGATTGTGCTCATCCCCAGAGGACACGTGGAGACTATTTTAGTCAGATTTCTTTGTAGGCATACCTTGGCTTTCCCTATGTTGAGAATTCTCCAAAGAGGAGTGTTCACAGCCCAGAAATAGACAGCTTTGGTTCCTACCATGTGAGAGTTGCCTTGAAAGTACATTGCTTCTTGAGTAGGTTGGATTTGTGTGAGTCTTCCGAGGCTCTATCGAGTATGCCCCTAGGCTGAAATTATCCCAAAAGATGACTCTGTTCCAGGCACTCTGGAAGCCAGATGGAAGAACCAGCAAAATTACTGAGTGAAACAGATTTTGTGGATTTCCAGAAAAAAAAAAAAAGTGTTCAATTATTTAACTTTAAGAAAAAAAAAGCTGCCTCATTTGAGGAATCTGTCTCTCTTTGCTGAAGCAATTCTCAGATAGTGTTGCTCAGATAGTATACTTTGCTTGGAGTGCTACCTAACATGGAAATGAAGGAAGGTAGGACCATGGAGTCATCGTTCAGAAGAGACCAGTGTCCAGAAAGCTGGCAAGGTGGTTTTTCTTCACAGTTTTATCAAAACGTAGTCCTGGGCTTCCCTGGTGGCCCAGTGGGGAAGGACACCACCTTGCAGTGCAAGGGGCACCGGTTTGATCCCTGGCCTGGGAAGATCACACGTGCCGTGGAGCGGCTGGACCGATGTGTCCAACTATCGAGCCAGAGCTCTGGAGCGTATGCGCCCAGAGCCGGTGCTCTGCAACAACAGACGCCACCGCGATGGGAGGCCCACACGGGCCAAAGAACAAAGATGGATGAAAACAAATAAATGAAAGACCAATAGAAGTGTCCAAAGGAAAAAAAAAAAAAAAACCAAAAATGTAGTCCTGGTAATAGCCTAGCAAAACAGCCATAATCAAAGGACTTCTTTAGCGTCACTGTCAGATGTGGCTCACTTAGCATTGTCCTCATCGTTGTGTACCCCAGTAGACCGACTGCTACCCCAGGGATTACTTAGAGATTAAAATCTGCTATTCATTTCATTTTGCTTATAAATGAATGTTTTACATAGCTATTTATTGTATAACATTGTATTGAAAGAAGGTTTCTGGGTTGGTTTGTTTTCAGGAACAGTTTGTTGGGTCAGGAACCCTTCATTTGTATGGGCAAGTCCAAAGAAAACATGGCCACATACATGGCAGAAAATCACATTCCTAGGTTCAAAGTCCCCTGGGTTCAAAGTCTGCTCTCTTATGTCCACTTGTAGAATTGCTGTAAATTCTTTGCTTTTGTATTGATTTGTGTGAAATGTTACTGTAAGGCAAGGATGGAGTGATGGGGGAATTTTTTTCTCTTGTAAGTCAAGGTCTAATGATCTGAAAAAAAAAAAAAATCAATGTGTTATCTAAAAGTAAAAGGTAGTCTTTCTTTAGAAAGCTAGGCAGTCAGCACTGTAGCACAGATTTCTGCCTGGGGCAATTGAAAATTATAGTCTATAGTAACTGGATCATCTATGGAAATTAAGTACAAGGATGGGATGTTTATTTTCTCATATTTAATCTTGAAGGGAACAAAGCTCCCTGTGACAGTTTTATGCTTGGCTTTTCCATCTTTGGCTCCTGTATTTATCCAGTACATTACACTTGTGTGACTGGTTCTCATTTTTCCATTACCTTATAACAAAGAGAGCTAATTATTGATCAGTAGCGCTTGCTCTTTGGGCTTTCTCTAAAGCATCATGTGAAGTGTTATATATAGTCTTGGTTTCCAGTGATAATAGTTTCTGCTGTTAAAATAGAATGCCAGTCGTAACAAGCTTTAACACAAAGTATGTCCTAAACTCCTGAAGGGCAATACCATATGGTTCTCCATGAATTTCATAGCTATAAATATTGAGCTTTTGTTTATTTACTTCTCTTGTAGGAACATTTCACACCTGAGTGCAAATTCAAAGAATCGGTGTTTGAAAATTATTACGTGACATATTCATCGATGATATACCGTCAGCGTCACTGTCAGATGTGGCTCACTTAGCATTGTCCTCATCGTTGTGTACCCCAGTAGACCGACTGCTACCCCAGGGATTACTTAGAGATTAAAATCTGCTATTCATTTCATTTTGCTTATAAATGAATGTTTTACATAGCTATTTATTGTATAACATTGTATTGAAAGAAGGTTTCTGGGTTGGTTTGTTTTCAGGAACAGTTTGTTGGGTCAGGAACCCTTCATTTGTATGGGCAAGTCCAAAGAAAACATGGCCACATACATGGCAGAAAATCACATTCCTAGGTTCAAAGTCCCCTGGGTTCAAAGTCTGCTCTCTTATGTCCACTTGTAGAATTGCTGTAAATTCTTTGCTTTTGTATTGATTTGTGTGAAATGTTACTGTAAGGCAAGGATGGAGTGATGGGGGAATTTTTTTCTCTTGTAAGTCAAGGTCTAATGATCTGAAAAAAAAAAAAAATCAATGTGTTATCTAAAAGTAAAAGGTAGTCTTTCTTTAGAAAGCTAGGCAGTCAGCACTGTAGCACAGATTTCTGCCTGGGGCAATTGAAAATTATAGTCTATAGTAACTGGATCATCTATGGAAATTAAGTACAAGGATGGGATGTTTATTTTCTCATATTTAATCTTGAAGGGAACAAAGCTCCCTGTGACAGTTTTATGCTTGGCTTTTCCATCTTTGGCTCCTGTATTTATCCAGTACATTACACTTGTGTGACTGGTTCTCATTTTTCCATTACCTTATAACAAAGAGAGCTAATTATTGATCAGTAGCGCTTGCTCTTTGGGCTTTCTCTAAAGCATCATGTGAAGTGTTATATATAGTCTTGGTTTCCAGTGATAATAGTTTCTGCTGTTAAAATAGAATGCCAGTCGTAACAAGCTTTAACACAAAGTATGTCCTAAACTCCTGAAGGGCAATACCATATGGTTCTCCATGAATTTCATAGCTATAAATATTGAGCTTTTGTTTATTTACTTCTCTTGTAGGAACATTTCACACCTGAGTGCAAATTCAAAGAATCGGTGTTTGAAAATTATTACGTGACATATTCATCGATGATATACCGTCAGCAGCAGTCAGGTCGAGGGTGGTATCTGGGTCTGAACAAAGAGGGAGAGATCATGAAAGGAAACCATGTGAAGAAGAACAAGCCTGCAGCTCACTTTCTGCCCAAACCACTGAAAGGTAAACTTGATAGTATACTGGCTGTGGATTAAATGAGTATCAGTATTGAAATCAATCCTTTATCCTGCTTTTGAAAGTGGAACATAAAAAAAGAAAAAAGACAGTGGAACATAATCCTTCCATGCTGAGGCATTTATATAAAACTTTGGTAACATTTTATACTTAAAAATACATTAAAGTGTTGACAGGAACATTTAATATCCTGATTTTCATTCTTCTATAGTATTGGAGTTGGCCAATCCAATATACCTGCATGTAGTAACACCTTACTTATGTGGAAATAGTTTTTTTTTTTTTTAAACCTTTATTTTACTTTTAACTTTTACAGAGTTTTGTTGTTTACAGGTATGTATGTTCCCAGATTAGTCATATGTATATCCCCCCCTTCCCACCCCTCCCGACCATCACACAGCACCCCTGAAGGATCCCCTTTTCTCACAGAGCAATGACTAGAGCTATTTTCTTCACTTATGATAGTACAGGCCTTCATGCTACTTCCTTTACGCCTCCCACCCACTGTTCATACCCCACCATGTCCATATGTCTGTTCTCTATGTCTGTTTTTCCATCACTTCACTGCGTGTGTTACCATTACCATCTTATTAGATTCCATATATATGTGTTAGTACACTGTACTTGTCTTTCTCTTTCTGACTGACTTCACTTTTTATGATAGGTTCTAGATCCAGCTACCTCAATAGGGCTGATTCTTCTGCATTTCTCTTTACAGCTGAGTAGTATTCCATTATATATATGTACCAGAGCTTTTGGATCCATTCGTTCGTCGATGGGCATCTAGGTTCCTTCCATGTTCTAGCTATTGTATAGAGAGCTGCAATGAACATTGGGGTACAGGTGCTTCTTTCTTTCATCAGGGTGTAAGCCTAAGAGTGGGATTGCTGGGTCATAGGGTGCTTCTATTTTTAGTTTTTTAAGAAATCCCCAGACTGTCTTCCATAGAGGCTGTATCAATTTACACTCCCACCAGCAATGCAGGAGTGTTCCCTTTTCTCCGCACTCTCTCCAGCATTTATTGTCTGTCGATTTGTGGATGATGGCCATTCTGACGGGTGTGAGGTGATATCTCCTTGTAGTTTTGATTTGCATTTCTCTAATTATTAGTGAAGTTGAGCATTGTTTCATGTGTTTTGGGGCCATCTGTATGTCATCGTTGGAGAGGTGTCTGTTTAGGTCCTTCTCCCATTTTTTGATTGGGTTGTTCGTTTTTCCAGTGCTGAGTTGTCTGAGTTGCTTGTACATTTTGGAGATTAATTCTTTGTCTGTTGTTTCATTTGCTATGATTTTCTCCCACTCTGTGGGCTGTCTGTTCAGCTTTTTTGTGATTTCTTTTGCTGTACAAAAGCTTTTAAGTTTCATTAGGTCCCACGTGTTCATTTTTCTTTTGAGTTCCACTATTCTAGTAGGTGGGTCAGAGAAGATCTTGCTTTGATTGATGTCCTTGAGGGTTTTGCCTATATTCTCCTCTAAGAGTTTGATGGTTTCTGGCCTTACATTTAAGTCTTTAATCCATTTTGAGTTGACCTTTGTGTATGGTGTCAGGGAATGTTCCAACTTCATTTTTTTGCATGTAGCTGTCCAATTTTCCCAGCACCATTTGTTGAAGAGGCTGTCTTTGTCCCATTTTATAGTTTTGCCTCCTTTGTCAAAAATAAGGTACCCATAGGTGCGTGGGTTTATCTCTGGGTTCTCGATCTTGTTCCATTGGTCTATAGTTCTGTTTTTGTCCCAGTACCATGCTGTCTTGATGACTGTTGCTTTGTAGTAGAGTCTGAAGTTGGGAAGGCTGATCCCTCCAGCTCCATTCTTCTTCCTCAGGATTGCTTTGGCTATTCGAGGTCTTTTGTGTTTCCATATGAACTGTGTGATTCTTTGGTCTAGTTCTGTGAAGAATGTTATTGGAAGTCTGATAGGGATCGCATTGAATCTATAGATGACATTTGGTAGTATGGTCATTTTCACAATATTGATTCTTCCGACCCAGGAACATGGAATATCTCTCCATCTGTTTAAGTCTTCTTTAATGTCTCTCATGAGTGTCTTGTAATTTTCTGTGTACAGTTCTTTTGTTTCTTTGGGTAGATTTATTCCTAGATATTTGATTCTTTTGGTTGCAATGGTGAAGGGGACTGCCTCTTTGATTTCGTTTTCTGATTTTTCATTGTTTGTGTATAGGAATGCCAGTGATTTCTGTATATTGATTTTGTATCCTGCGACTTTGCTGAATTCACTGATTAACTCTAGTAGTTTTGTAATAGTGTCTTTGGGATTTTCTATGTATAATATCATGTCATCTGCAAATAGAGTTTTACTTCTTCTTTTCCAATCTGGATTCCTTTGATTTCTTTCTCTTCTCTTATTGCTGTTGCTAGGACTTCCAGGACTATGTTGAATAAGAGTGGTGACAGTGGACACCCTTGTCTTGTTCCTGATCTTAGAGGGAATGCTTTGAGTTTTTCACCATTGAGGATAATGTTCGCTGTGGGCTTCTCATATATGGCTTTCACTATGTTAAGTTCCTTCTATGCCCTTTTTTTGAAGAGTTTTTATCATAAATGGATGCTGTACTTTGTCAAAGGCTTTTTCTGCATCTATTGAGATGATCATGTGATTTTTGTCTCTCAATTTATTGATATGGTGTATCACATTGATTTGCGGATGTTGAAGAATCCTTGCATGCCTGGGATGACCCCAACTTGATCGTGATGAATGAGCTTTTTGATGTGTTGCTGAATTCTGTTTGCTAGGATTTTGTTGAGGATTTTGGCATCTAGATTCATCAGTGAAATTTGGAAATAGTTTCATTGCTAACTCAGAACAGCCTAAAATGACTGTTGCTTTGTAGTAGAGTCTGAAGTTGGGAAGGCTGATCCCTCCAGCTCCATTCTTCTTCCTCAGGATTGCTTTGGCTATTCGAGGTCTTTTGTGTTTCCATATGAACTGTGTGATTCTTTGGTCTAGTTCTGTGAAGAATGTTATTGGAAGTCTGATAGGGATCGCATTGAATCTATAGATGACATTTGGTAGTATGGTCATTTTCACAATATTGATTCTTCCGACCCAGGAACATGGAATATCTCTCCATCTGTTTAAGTCTTCTTTAATGTCTCTCATGAGTGTCTTGTAATTTTCTGTGTACAGTTCTTTTGTTTCTTTGGGTAGATTTATTCCTAGATATTTGATTCTTTTGGTTGCAATGGTGAAGGGGACTGCCTCTTTGATTTCGTTTTCTGATTTTTCATTGTTTGTGTATAGGAATGCCAGTGATTTCTGTATATTGATTTTGTATCCTGCGACTTTGCTGAATTCACTGATTAACTCTAGTAGTTTTGTAATAGTGTCTTTGGGATTTTCTATGTATAATATCATGTCATCTGCAAATAGAGTTTTACTTCTTCTTTTCCAATCTGGATTCCTTTGATTTCTTTCTCTTCTCTTATTGCTGTTGCTAGGACTTCCAGGACTATGTTGAATAAGAGTGGTGACAGTGGACACCCTTGTCTTGTTCCTGATCTTAGAGGGAATGCTTTGAGTTTTTCACCATTGAGGATAATGTTCGCTGTGGGCTTCTCATATATGGCTTTCACTATGTTAAGTTCCTTCTATGCCCTTTTTTTGAAGAGTTTTTATCATAAATGGATGCTGTACTTTGTCAAAGGCTTTTTCTGCATCTATTGAGATGATCATGTGATTTTTGTCTCTCAATTTATTGATATGGTGTATCACATTGATTTGCGGATGTTGAAGAATCCTTGCATGCCTGGGATGACCCCAACTTGATCGTGATGAATGAGCTTTTTGATGTGTTGCTGAATTCTGTTTGCTAGGATTTTGTTGAGGATTTTGGCATCTAGATTCATCAGTGAAATTTGGAAATAGTTTCATTGCTAACTCAGAACAGCCAAGAATCTCAAAGTATGCCAAAATGGGCAGAAACACAGATGATCAAATGCGTGCACACTTACCGCTTGGGAAACCTTTTTGGGCCCCACTCTCTATTGCCCCAACAGTTTTCATTCACAGTTTTGTTTTTTGGTCATCTTTAGCAGCTTGGTGAGACGGCTTCCCTGGTGGCTCAGACGGTAAAGAACCTGCTTGTAATGCAGGAGACTCAGGTTCGATCCCTGGGTCCGGAAGATCCCCTGGAGGAGGACAGGGCAAACCACTCCAGTGTTCTTGCCTGGAGCATCCCATGGACAGAGGAGCCTGGCGGGCTACAGTCCATGGGGTCACATTGAGTTGGACACGACTGAGTGACTAACACACACAGCACATGAAAAAGTGTGAGGGATAGGAATGGGCTGCAGGAGGCAGGGATGTCAGAAGGAGTAAGACATGCTGGAAAAGGGGTAGAAAATTACAGCAGAGCAAGGCCTCCAAGAGGTTACAGGCCTGGGGTTAGAAGAGCAGTTTACCCGAAGGGCAGCTCAGTTGAGTCAGCACAGCGCCCTTTGAAAGCACACTTTCAGGAGCCAGATTACTTGGGTCCAAAGCCCAGCTTCCCCCTTTACTAACCAGAGAGTCTTGGGCAGATTATTGACCTCCTATAAACTGTGGATAAAAGTTCCTGCCTCAGGGGATTCTCACGTGGATTAAATGAGATAACACTTGTGTAGCACTTAGAACAGTGTCTGGCACATCCTAAGTGTTCAGGAAGTATAAGCCAGGACTGCTGTTTGGAACGCAACAATAAGGTTTACCGCTGATTGCATTCACAATTGTGCTAATACTTAGACCCTTGGAGAGTTTCATTTTAAAGTCTGAGAGAAATTAGCATTTGAAAATGGCTTCACTTTTAATATTTGGCTTGCACAGCATGCTGTAAATCATATTTAAACTTCTAAGAGCTTTATTAAATGCACTCTTCATTAATCCTCCTATATATAAAACCATCAGTGATGGAAATGAGGTGTTAGAATTCTCTACACACTTCTGTACCAAGACTGGCTTTTGCTTCATCTGGTCCAGTCTGCTCTCTACTGAATCTTTGAAAGCACTATTTTCTCAGGTTTGGCCTCCAGTATGGAAACCTAGTGGGTAGAAGGAAAGCTGAGGGCCAGAGCGATGGCCTCTGATATTGTGTCTCTGTGCTTTTTAGTGGCCATGTACAAGGAGCCGTCTCTGCACGACCTCACGGAGTTTTCCCGATCTGGAAGCGGGACCCCGACCAAGAGCAGAAGTGTCTCCGGCGTGCTGAATGGAGGCAAGTCCATGAGCCACAACGAATCAACGTAGCCAGTGAGGGCAAAACAAGGGCTCTATAACAGAACCTTACCTCCAGGTGCTGTTGAATTCTAGCAGTCCTTCACCCAAAAGTTGAGATTTATCAGTGATGTTTACCAAACAAGGCAGAGTTCACTATTGTAATCTGCCGTTGAACCTTCTTTTCATCCATCCAAAAGCCCCATAATTTAGATCAAGCTTGTGCTATAAAAAAAAAAAAAAAGGAAAAACAGTGCCAAGCCTGATCAGTGAACTAAACCTGGGAGAAGGACTGCCCAATTTTCTCATGATCTCACCTCTGCTTAGGGGAAGACAAACCAAAAATATTTCACAGCACTAACGCTGATTAAAAAAAACAAATCTCTCCAACCAAGAAAATTGAAAAGACCACCATTGTTCTTCAAAAACAAACAAAAACAAAACAGAACAAAATTAATTGCTTCAGTGTTTTGTTAGGGGCAAACAAAATTCTGTGAACCGTGTTGTTTTCTTGGCTTAATGTTTTCTATCTATGCTTGATTCATATGTATTCTTTACTTTGGTATAGCGCAGTTTCTTGGTTTCTGAAATTCAATGGTTCTATTGACTCTGTGTCACTTAATCCAACTCAACCAAATTCAGGGTTGAAGCTGAATTGGCATCTCAGGCTCAAGGTAACAGTGTTCTTGTGGTTTTACCATATGCCCCCCTTTAGATTCGTAGTGTTCTGGTCAAATTCTTGTGCTGTACTCTGTGCATAGAAATTGTGTTGTGTGTCAACCCCAGTCAGTAAAGATCACTTAACAAAAAAAGATTATCCTCAAGTGTAGGTTTCTCTTAATTCCATTTGTGTTATCATGTTAAACGATTCTTGTGGCTTCTTGCGTAAAGACAGGAACTGTGGAACTGTGATGGTGTCTTTCGTGTTGTGAAAATAAGCGATGTCTTATCTGTGTCTGTCTGAGTCCTCCTGTCATTGTGTGTGGCACGTGAATATTGTGTACAAGGAAATGTTAAGACTGGTCACCCCTAAACAACATATACTTATACCTGCTTCTGGAAAAGTGTTTAAGACTTAGCTAGGTTTCCATTTAGATCTTCATATCTGTTGCATGGAAGAAAGTTGGAATCTTGGCATAGAGTTGCATGATATGTAAGATTTTGTGCATTAATAATTGTTAAAATCTGTGTTCCAAAAATGGACATAGCATGTGCAGGCAGCTTTCTGTCCTGTGCACAAAAAAAAGTTAAAAAACAGTTGTTTAATATTTGTTGTTGTATACCCAGATACGCACCGAATAAACTCTTTATATTCATTCAAAGAAAAAATCCTTCAATGTGTATTTATTGTGTCCATTATGTGCCATGAACTGTGGTAGAAACTGGAGTTACATGTTGAATTATGTACATCAGGTCACTGCCTTCGGATAATCTATAGTCTAGAGATTCATAGTAACACAAACACTTGGAAGTATAATCGCACTTGAACTTCAAGCTGGAACAGATGAATTCTCATTCCCATTACGTGATGATGAATTGTATAAAAGGGACGGTGTTTTAAGTAAGTACCCTTCTCTTCACACTGTCATTGCCACCCCCCTCCCTGCTCTTGTGCTTTCTCATTCCCAAATTTAGGATCTGAGCTTAATGTTTTCTATCTATGCTTGATTCATATGTATTCTTTACTTTGGTATAGCGCAGTTTCTTGGTTTCTGAAATTCAATGGTTCTATTGACTCTGTGTCACTTAATCCAACTCAACCAAATTCAGGGTTGAAGCTGAATTGGCATCTCAGGCTCAAGGTAACAGTGTTCTTGTGGTTTTACCATATGCCCCCCTTTAGATTCGTAGTGTTCTGGTCAAATTCTTGTGCTGTACTCTGTGCATAGAAATTGTGTTGTGTGTCAACCCCAGTCAGTAAAGATCACTTAACAAAAAAAGATTATCCTCAAGTGTAGGTTTCTCTTAATTCCATTTGTGTTATCATGTTAAACGATTCTTGTGGCTTCTTGCGTAAAGACAGGAACTGTGGAACTGTGATGGTGTCTTTCGTGTTGTGAAAATAAGCGATGTCTTATCTGTGTCTGTCTGAGTCCTCCTGTCATTGTGTGTGGCACGTGAATATTGTGTACAAGGAAATGTTAAGACTGGTCACCCCTAAACAACATATACTTATACCTGCTTCTGGAAAAGTGTTTAAGACTTAGCTAGGTTTCCATTTAGATCTTCATATCTGTTGCATGGAAGAAAGTTGGAATCTTGGCATAGAGTTGCATGATATGTAAGATTTTGTGCATTAATAATTGTTAAAATCTGTGTTCCAAAAATGGACATAGCATGTGCAGGCAGCTTTCTGTCCTGTGCACAAAAAGTTAAAAACAGTTGTTTAATATTTGTTATTGTATACCCAGATACGCACCGAATAAACTCTTTATATTCATTCAAAGAAAAAATCCTTCAATGTGTATTTATTGTGTCCATTATGTGCCATGAACTGTGGTAGAAACTGGAGTTACATGTTGAATTATGTACATCAGGTCACTGCCTTCGGATAATCTATAGTCTAGAGATTCATAGTAACACAAACACTTGGAAGTATAATCGCACTTGAACTTCAAGCTGGAACAGATGAATTCTCATTCCCATTCAGTGATGATGAATTGTATAAAAGGGACGGTGTTTTAAGTAAGTACCCTTCTCTTCACACTGTCATTTCCACCCCCCTCCCTGCTCTTGTGCTTTCTCTCCATAGAGGGATGGCACAGGACTAAATATCTCAAGTCCTTGCCATCTCTGAGAACTGAACACATTTTCTTTTATTAAAATTGCAAAGCATAAAAGATTTTTACAGTCAGTGTTGGTAAAGCTACACCTATGTTCTGCCATTCACATACTACTGTACATCTATCTATCCATCAATTCATCTTACTTTTGATACATTTCAAAATCAACTGCAGATATCTGTACACTTCCTCCTAATTGATTATGTGTATCAGTAACTAGACGTCCTCCTAATTTGTTCTGTATCTCAGTAACTAGAGTTCAATGGTCATTTGCAATTTTTTCTCTTAATATAAAACCTACAGTAGAGCGCACATACCTTTAGAGTGTCTTTGTTGAGATGACAAATGCATAGATGTGGGTCACCATAAACATTGTCAAGGCAAAAGGAGAAGGGAACAACAGGATGAGATGGTTGGATGGCATCACTGAGTCAATGGCCATGAGTTTGAGCAAACTCCAGAAGATGGTGAAGGACAGGGAAGCCTGACGTGCTGCAGTCCATGGGGTCACAAAGGGTCAGATACAACTGAACGACTGAAAAATAAAAAAAAAAACATTGTTAATGGAGGCTTTTCACTAGATCCCTAAAGCCACCATTTCCTGGTCATGATGCTTTGGGAGTAGAGGACATAGGAAGCTGAGAGTGGAGGAACAGGTGGAACGTAATTGGAGGGGAGACTGCCGATTCCTAAGACTTCTGGCCCAGATTCAGCGGGAGCTCCCAGCCCAGCCCAACCCAGCCCTGCCCAGTCACCTTGTGATCCCATCTTAAGCCCTTGCCATGCCAGGGCTCCAAGCTCCAGCTGCGTGAAAGATGCGACTTGCCCAGCTTGGACAGGAGCCTGGGTACCATATACTGTAAACAGATTCACTCAGTCTTGCCCCCTGTTCAGTCTTCCTGATTTTCAGTTTGCAGAGAAAAGGAGTGCATTGTCTCACTCTTGCTCCGAGGACTTGAAGATTTGGTTATTAACTAGTTTGCTTGCCGCTTTTCCTTTTTCATCGCTCAAGAAGACTGTAGGTCTCCTGGTCACAAACAAGTCAGTATCTTGTCTCAGGGAAGCCTAGCACACATTAGAAGTGACCAAAATGCCCAGGAATAAACCTCTAGTCCCAGCATTCTCTGTGAGCTGACTTGAGTTTTTAACAGAAGATGGTGTTCAAATCAGTAAATTGCCCTCCAAAAAAGAAAAATCTCACTACAGTGATACTTTCACACACCTTCATTACACACGCACATACTAGTAACATTTCTCATGGCTGGAAATATCAAACCTGCCAAATGTTTGAAATAACAGTTCTGGAAAAACACGGCAAGGACTATTGGCTTGCAGACCTTTGTCCACCTGGAGGGCTTGTACGACATGGATGGCTGGACCTCACTTCAGCATTTCTGACTGAGCAGGTCTGGAGTGGGCTCGAGCCTTTGGATGTTTAGGTTCCCAGGTTAAGGCTGCTGGTCCCGGGGAGCCACACTTTGAGAACCACTGGTACACTATCCTTTGGGATTGAAACTGCATCAGTACATTGAATTCTAGAAAGCCCTGTGTTCAGGAAGCCTGCTTAACTTTTGAGAACTACTGGGATGAACGGCTGCTTATTTGACTAAGAAGCCGGCATAGCTCCACAGAGCACATATTAACCCTGCAGGAGAGCAATGGTCCTAAGACCTTTGGGAATACCAGAACCACAGTTTGAGGCCAGGCCTGGGAATGTGCTCAAGCGGGGTGCCCAGCACAGTCTGGGAGCACTGCTCGCTGGCTCACACTCAATCTCAGGTTGTCACACTCTCTGAGAGTGTATAGCCAATCTTCACGTTGAATTGAGCCTAGGAGACAATTTGGAAAACACCAAAAACCAATACCACTTTCTTCAAGCTATTTGCAGTTATTCAAAAGAAAAAGGCCAGAATTTTCCTCGAGGAGTAGCACTTGCACCTCGAGAGAACACGAATCCCTAAAGGATTGAATCGGGAAGTGATCATAGCCCTTACCCTCACCTCTCTCAGTGGCACACTGCCCTGGCCCTAAGCCAAACAACTTCACTAGGAGTCAGCAACATGTTTACAAATTTTCCAACAGCTGTGGTTCCAAGTGAATACAGTGGGGGAAATGGAACATCCAATAGGATCATCTCTTCATCTGCACTGACTGATGGTATGAATAACCAATCTGAAGAAAGGGTGGTGGAATCAGGGCTGATGGCCATTTTGAATAAATGTTATCCAGATGTGCCTTAGGAGCTTCATTTAGCTTAAGTGTGCCATTCAAGAGTTACATTGAAACGGGCCATCATTGGCATGTCATATTCTTACCAAGTCTTTTCAAGGCAATCCAGACTTTTCCTATCACACTTCTCAAACGTCATCCAACCTCTAGTCAAAGCCATTTCCACATTTTCGGTCTTGATTATAGGAGCACCCTATTATAATACCAGAATCTGCACAGGGGTGTGGGAGTGGCATAAACAGATGACCGAGTTCAATCACAAATCCAAGTGGAGAGCTGTAGCTAGGGTAGGCTGCTTGAGCACTGAGTGATTAACCTTACTGACGATACAACTTTTCGTCATGCTATACACCAACACGTGGTCCCATGGTTTGATGGATGCATTCAGCTATCCTGAGATGAAGACACCTGGCTACCACGCGCCTCCTTTGGACATCTTGGGTGTGCCCTTTCCTCCTAATAAATGGGCGTGCTGTGAGCAGGTACACACAACAGAATGTGCCTCAAATCCTGAACTGCTTGTTAGCTCTGAATGAGAAAAAGAGAAATAGATGCTTAGAGAAATAGCATCTGAGTGCTCTTCTTTCATGAATCATCACATCCTGGACCTTTTTAATCTGTAAACATTGTGCTGCTTTTAAGAGGTTAGTTTGAATTTGTTGAAAAGAGAACAATATTTGATGCCAAATCAGTCAGACATTTTTCTAATACCTCATGAGTACAAATGTCTGGTATTTTGTTCATCATGTTTATTCTAATTAAAAATACAGAAAAGTACAGAGCATCATTAAGGGGCTGTTTAAACTTCTACGTGGGCATTCTTGACGAGGTTTGTAGCAGCTGCAATTCTGTCATTAGACATTCTTAGAATCCGAGAGAACCCCAAAAATCCCTAAAGGATTGAATCGGGAAGTGATCATAGCCCTTACCCTCACCTCTCTCAGTGGCACACTGCCCTGGCCCTAAGCCAAACAACTTCACTAGGAGTCAGCAACATGTTTACAAATTTTCCAACAGCTGTGGTTCCAAGTGAATACAGTGGGGGAAATGGAACATCCAATAGGATCATCTCTTCATCTGCACTGACTGATGGTATGAATAACCAATCTGAAGAAAGGGTGGTGGAATCAGGGCTGATGGCCATTTTGAATAAATGTTATCCAGATGTGCCTTAGGAGCTTCATTTAGCTTAAGTGTGCCATTCAAGAGTTACATTGAAACGGGCCATCATTGGCATGTCATATTCTTACCAAGTCTTTTCAAGGCAATCCAGACTTTTCCTATCACACTTCTCAAACGTCATCCAACCTCTAGTCAAAGCCATTTCCACATTTTCGGTCTTGATTATAGGAGCACCCTATTATAATACCAGAATCTGCACAGGGGTGTGGGAGTGGCATAAACAGATGACCGAGTTCAATCACAAATCCAAGTGGAGAGCTGTAGCTAGGGTAGGCTGCTTGAGCACTGAGTGATTAACCTTACTGACGATACAACTTTTCGTCATGCTATACACCAACACGTGGTCCCATGGTTTGATGGATGCATTCAGCTATCCTGAGATGAAGACACCTGGCTACCACGCGGCCTCCTTTGGACATCTTGGGTGTGCCCTTTCCTCCTAATAAATGGGCGTGCTGTGAGCAGGTACACACAACAGAATGTGCCTCAAATCCTGAACTGCTTGTTAGCTCTGAATGAGAAAAAAAGAGAAATAGATGCTTAGAGAAATAGCATCTGAGTGCTCTTCTTTCATGAATCATCACATCCTGGACCTTTTTAATCTGTAAACATTGTGCTGCTTTTAAGAGGTTAGTTTGAATTTGTTGAAAAGAGAACAATATTTGATGCCAAATCAGTCAGCCCTTTTGCTAATACCTCATGAGTACAAATGTCTGGTATTTTGTTCATCATGCTTACTCTAATTAAAAAAATACAGAAAAGTACAGAGCATCATTAAGGGGCTGTTTAAACTTCTACGTGGGCATTCTTGACGAGGTTTGTAGCAGCTGCAATTCTGTCATTAGACAGGATGTCTTTCTAGAACACTCAATATGGCTGGCCTTCAGTTTTAAGATTCCAAACTAATTGACCAAATATCAACCCAATCTCTGCTCTTCTGATTAATTTTTGTTCCACACACTCTGCTTTGCTGTCTCTCACCAGTCACTTTACACACACACATAGATGTGCCCCCCCCCCCAACTTCTCAGCGATGCTTTATTTCTCTGGAAGGATAACAAATATCTATTCTCTAGGAAGACTGGGACAGCTAAGTTTAAAAAGCCAGGACTCAAGACAGAGATGGCCAACAGTACATGAAAAGATGCTCAAGGTCACTAGTCATCAGGGAAATGCAAATCAAAATCACAGTGAGATACCTCACTGCACACCTGTCAGAACGGCTATTACAGAAAAGACATGAAACAAACCCTGGTGAGGCTGTGGAGAAAAAGGAACCCTCCCACACTGTTGGTGGGAATGTAAATTGCTGCAGCCACTATGGAAAATAATGCGGAGGTTCCTTTTTTTTTTTAAAGATTTACTTATTTATTTTGGGGGGTGGGGTGGGGAGGGAGGGGAGCAGGCGGGCTACTTCTACTGGTCTTTCATTTGTCCACTTCCATCCATCTTTGCTCTCCAGCCCATGTGGGCCTCCCATCGCGGTGGCCTCTGTTGTCGCAGAGCACCGGCTCTGGGCGCATGCGCTCCAGAGCTCCAGCTCGGTAATTGGACACATCGGTCCAGCCGCTCCGCGGCACGTGGGATCTTCCCAGGCCAGGGATCGAACTGGCACCCCTTGCGCTGCAAGGCAGTGTCCTTACCCACTGGACCACCAGGGAAGCCCAATGTGGAGGTTCCTTAAGAGATTAAATAGAACTACCATACGATCCAACAAATCCATTTCTCCATGTTTACTCAAAGGAAACAAAAACACTAATTTTAAAAAATCTGAAAAAGAATATATATATATATATATACACACACACACACACACATACACATTTGTATGTGTGTATATATGCATATACATATATATGTGTGTGTGTGTACACATTTGTATGTGTGTATATATGCATATACATATACAGTTGAATCACTTTGCTATAAATAGAAAACTATCACAACATTGCAAATCAACTACACTTCAATAGCAAAAAGAATGTAATAAGATACCCTAAAAAGATATGTGCACCCTATAATGTGTGATGGCCTGGAGGGGTGGGATGAGGGGGATATACATATGACTGAGATCATACATATCTGTAAACAACAAAACTCCGTAAAAGTAAAATAAAAATTAAAAAAATTTAAAAAGATATGTGCACCCTAAAGTTTCTTGCAGTGTTATTTACAATAGCTGAAATATGGAAGCCACCTAAGTGCCCCCTGATAGATGAGTGGATAGAGAAGATGTGGTGTATAAATATACAGTGGATTAGTACTCGACCATGAAAAGAATGAAATCTTGCCACTTGTGACAACATGGAAAAAAGGCAGAAATAGACACAGGGGTACAGACAGCGCACTGGTGGCTATCAGAGAGGAGGGATGTCGGGGTTGGGAAAAATAGATGAAGAGGATTAAAAGGTACAGATTTTCAGTTGTGAAATAAACAAGTCATGGGGATGTAACATACAGCACAAAGGCTAATAATACTTTAATAATCCCATATGGGGACAGATAGCAATTAGACTTATCACAGTGATCATTTTATAATGTATATAAATATCAAGTCACTATGTTGTACATCTGAAACTAACATAATGTTATATGTCAATGATACTTCAAAAAATTCTGGGAAGAATCAAGATTTTAGAAGAACAGTGCCCACTGACTTCTGGAGCTGTCCTGCCAGCTCTGACACTTCTGTTTACAAAGGAGAATTTTTCCAGGTTTGTCCCTGCCACATGCTAGCATGTCCACACACTCTGTTCTCTAAATAATTGTGTGTGCTCATACAATAATTTGTTTTCAACTTTGTAAAGTTAGCACTTATAGTAAGAGAAGTGTACAAGGGTGATGACTGAGTGAAAGCCTAGCTCCTTGGAGTCAACTGCTCAGCCTGCTGACTCAGTGGATATTTATTGTCTCATAAGCCGTCAGGGCACCATGGCATGTAACTGAGGTCTGGAGAAAGCATTCACACAAGGACAAATGGGTTGACACTGAGTCAATCTTGCAGAACAAAAGAGATATTCTGGGGTTTTAGCAATGGTGAAATTTTCCTTCCTTACTAGAGTTAATAAAATGGAACTCCAGCTGAAAATAATTATTCAGCTTCACATTCTTCATGTATGTAAACCTCTCCATCACTAATACCCTTGTATAATACAAACTGGGTGATTCTAACCCAAGTCTTCTTTTCTTCTTTAAAAGTTGCAAAACTAGGATCAATTAATTCTCAAAGACTGGCTGTACTGCAGTATTCCCTTTAATATAAAACAGCTGAACAAAACAGCTTGCACAACATTTGAGTTTCCTGGGTCTTAGGGACATTTCAAAGTACATCATCATTACATTTACCAACGTGCTGCATGCCAAATCCACACAAAACACTCCCCTATGCTGTGTGTGTGTGTGTAGTGGATAGGGACGAAGGAAGGAAGGAAAGGAAGTAAGGAAGGAAAATTTCCCCATTGCTAAAACGCCAGAATATCTCTTTTTTCTTCAAGATTGACTCTAATTAGAGTCCTGCTACCTTCTCTTAGGGAGATTTCAGTGAGGAGATCCTCAAATATCCTGGAGTCACCCCCATCAAATAGAATATCATGTGACCAAACCGTGCTAGAAACCAAACTGTCTAGTACATGCTTTAATTTCCAGAAATTCAGTCTAGTATAGTAGACAGACACAGAGCTATGAAATTTAGTCAGATTAGGACAAACACTGTGATACATATCATCAAGGTGTCAGGAGACACCCAAGTGGAAGAAGAAAACTGATTAGAGAAATTGATAAAGTTTCAAAGAGGAGCTCATCGACATTGAGTCTTAAAAGATGAATAGAAAGTCAAAAGCTAGAAAGGTAACGTAGATGACTCTAGAAGCAAAAGCAATATAAGCAAAACAGTCATTAAACGCATTGGGTGGCCGGAGAAAACGTTAATTAGACTAGTGCAGTTGGACGGAAGGGCCTAGCTCCTTGGAGTCAACTGCTCAGCCTGCTGACTCAGTGGATATTTATTGTCTCATAAGCCGTCAGGGTACCATGGCATGTAACTGAGGTCTGGAGAAAGCATTCACACAAGGACAAATGGGTTGACACTGAGTCAATCTTGCAGAACAAAAGAGATATTCTGGGGTTTTAGCAATGGTGAAATTTTCCTTCCTTACTAGAGTTAATAAAATGGAACTCCAGCTGAAAATAATTATTCAGCTTCACATTCTTCATGTATGTAAACCTCTCCATCACTAATACCCTTGTATAATACAAACTGGGTGATTCTAACCCAAGTCTTCTTTTCTTCTTTAAAAGTTGCAAAACTAGGATCAATTAATTCTCAAAGACTGGCTGTACTGCAGTATTCCCTTTAATATAAAACAGCTGAACAAAACAGCTTGCACAACATTTGAGTTTCCTGGGTCTTAGGGACATTTCAAAGTACATCATCATTACATTTACCAACGTGCTGCATGCCAAATCCACACAAAACACTCCCCTATGCTGTGTGTGTGTTTTAGTGGATAGGGACGAAGGAAGGAAGGAAAGGAAGTAAGGAAGGAAAATTTCCCCATTGCTAAAACGCCAGAATATCTCTTTTTTCTTCAAGATTGACTCTAATTAGAGTCCTGCTACCTTCTCTTAGGGAGATTTCAGTGAGGAGATCCTCAAATATCCTGGAGTCACCCCCATCAAATAGAATATCATGTGACCAAACCGTGCTAGAAACCAAACTGTCTAGTACATGCTTTAATTTCCAGAAATTCAGTCTAGTATAGTAGACAGACACAGAGCTATGAAATTTAGTCAGATTAGGACAAACACTGTGATACATATCATCAAGGTGTCAGGAGACACCCAAGTGGAAGAAGAAAACTGATTAGAGAAATTGATAAAGTTTCAAAGAGGAGCTCATCGACATTGAGTCTTAAAAGATGAATAGAAAGTCAAAAGCTAGAAAGGTAACGTAGATGACTCTAGAAGCAAAAAGCAATATAAGCAAAAACAGTCATTAAACGCATTGGGTGGCCGGAGAAAACGTTAATTAGACTAGTGCAGCTGGACGGAAGGAGGCAGAGCCCCCAATAAGGATGCAAGAGATGCTCCGAAGGACAATGACCACCCCGCAGTGCTTAATTCCACGATGTCTCATGGCCGGAAACACTGTGAGCCACCCGAGGTCTGGATTAGTGGCATTTCTTTGAAACTTAGTTGCTCTGTATGTTTTGTAAAAACGCAGTGAGTAAATTGCTCTCTTCAGTAGACAAAAATCAAAGATAATGGTCTATGAGCCAAGTATGATTCAGAACCTGGCCTATTAGACAGGCGTGGATGGGTCTTACTAATTTCCCCTTTCTCATCTATGGAACAATCTGTTCTTTGCCTGTTCTAAAATGAATTTGCTAAGCAGTATGGGTTGTTTGACCAGAACAGTCATGTAGAGAAAGAAAAGCAGCAAGATAATGAGAGGAAAACTTCCTTCAAGCAAATTCCATCTAAAATGTACATTTTAATGATTTTAGATAAAGTTTACTTGGGATTTTCAGGTTTCCAAAGGTAAAATAACATCTCTACCTCCCTCTCTATAGCTCATCACATACAGCCCCACATAACATGCACACACAAATGCACACAAATATTTGTGTACTTCTTTGGAAAGGAGAGCTAACATTTTCATGTAATGTACAAACTTCTTAAGTGTATCAATTAATTTGGTTTGACAAACACAATCACGGAATCCAAATGCTTGTAATATATAGTGTTCCCAGCACCACAAGCGATTGTCTTAGGTCCCTTCCCAGTCAATGCCAACCTACTGCTCAAAGGCAACCAGCGGTCTGATTTTTTTTTTCACCTTATATGACTTGTTTCTGTTTTACAACTTACTACAACTATTATTAGACTTACGTGTTATCAGGATAGTGTTTCTAAGATGCATGCATGTTGTGTGTCATCAGTATTTCATCCCTGTTTATTGCTGCATGTTGTTGTTTAGTCGTTTCAGTTGTGTCCAACTCTTTGTGACCCCATGGACCGTAACCCGCCAGGCTCCTCTGTCCATGGGATGCTCCAGGCAAGAATACTGGAGTGGGTTGCCATGCCCTCCCTCCAGGGGATCTTCCCGAGCCAGAGATCAAACCCGTGTCACCTGCATCTCCTGCATTGGCAGGGGGATTCTTTACCACTGACGCCACCTGGGAACACAATTTGGCTATACCCAAAGCTGGCTTACCCATTTCCAGGTGACAATACCTGGACTGTTTCCAAATATGGGCTGTTTGGAAGAGAGCTGCTATAAACAGTTTCATACACAGGTTTTTGTGGAAATAGATGCATTTTTTTTAAGTAAATACCACGGTGTGGGTTTTCTGTTCTAGCGTAGGTGTATGACTCACTTTATGAGCCTGAGAACTTTTTCCAAAGTAGTATTTTTTTTTTACACTGGTACCAGCAGTGTATAAAAGTTCCAGTTGCTCCAAATCCTTGTCAACATTGAGTGTATTCAGTCTTTTTAATTTTAACCATTCCGGTGTGTTTGTGTGTATGTGGTGTTATCACATTTGGCTTTAATCTGCATTTCCTTGATGATTAGTGATGTTTAATGCATTTTCATGTTCTTATTGGCCATTCATGTAACTTCTTTGTGACGTATCTGCTCCCTTAATTTGCCCACTTATATTGTATTGTCTTTTTATTATTGATCTGTTGGAATTCTTTATATAACCCAGATACTAGTTCTTTGTCAGATATATGATTTGTGAATGTTCTCTTGCAGTTTATGGCCTTGGTATTGATTGTCTTAATGGTGTCTTAGTGAACAGACATTTTAATTTTGATAAAATCTAATTTATAAATTATTTTCTTTCACTATTGATTTTTGGGTTATCCTTAGCTTTTACATTTTAAACCTATGATTCACTTCAAACTCAAAATTTTTTTCACCTTATATGACTTGTTTCTGTTTTACAACTTACTACAACTATTATTAGACTTACGTGTTATCAGGATAGTGTTTCTAAGATGCATGCATGTTGTGTGTCATCAGTATTTCATCCCTGTTTATTGCTGCATGTTGTTGTTTAGTCGTTTCAGTTGTGTCCAACTCTTTGTGACCCCATGGACCGTAACCCGCCAGGCTCCTCTGTCCATGGGATGCTCCAGGCAAGAATACTGGAGTGGGTTGCCATGCCCTCCCTCCAGGGGATCTTCCCGAGCCAGAGATCAAACCCGTGTCACCTGCATCTCCTGCATTGGCAGGGGGATTCTTTACCACTGACGCCACCTGGGAACACAATTTGGCTATACCCAAAGCTGGCTTACCCATTTCCAGGTGACAATACCTGGACTGTTTCCAAATATGGGCTGTTTGGAAGAGAGCTGCTATAAACAGTTTCATACACAGGTTTTTGTGGAAATAGATGCATTTTTTTTAAGTAAATACCACGGTGTGGGTTTTCTGTTCTAGCGTAGGTGTATGACTCACTTTATGAGCCTGAGAACTTTTTCCAAAGTAGTATTTTTTTTTTACACTGGTACCAGCAGTGTATAAAAGTTCCAGTTGCTCCAAATCCTTGTCAACATTGAGTGTATTCAGTCTTTTTAATTTTAACCATTCCGGTGTGTTTGTGTGTATGTGGTGTTATCACATTTGGCTTTAATCTGCATTTCCTTGATGATTAGTGATGTTTAATGCATTTTCATGTTCTTATTGGCCATTCATGTAACTTCTTTGTGACGTATCTGCTCCCTTAATTTGCCCACTTATATTGTATTGTCTTTTTATTATTGATCTGTTGGAATTCTTTATATAACCCAGATACTAGTTCTTTGTCAGATATATGATTTGTGAATGTTCTCTTGCAGTTTATGGCCTTGGTATTGATTGTCTTAATGGTGTCTTAGTGAACAGACATTTTAATTTTGATAAAATCTAATTTATAAATTATTTTCTTTCACTATTGATTTTTGTGTGTTATCCTTAGCTTTTACATTTTAAACCTATGATTCACTTCAAACTAATGTTTGTGTATGGATAAGATCCTAGTTGAGGTTAATTTTTAAATGTGGATATCCAGTGCCCCACTGGTTGAAAAGACTTTTCTTTCCACAGTAGGTTACTTTCATGTCTTTGACAGAAATCAAATAACCACGTACGTGTAAGTCTGTTTCCAGACTCTCTAGTCTGTCTGTCTTACTGGTATATTTATTGATTCTTATGCCAGTACTACACTGTCTAAATTACTGTAACTCTGCAGTAGGTCTTGAAGTCTGGTAATAATTCCTTCTACTTTGTCCTTTACCAGATAGCTTTTGAACATTTTAGGTCCTTCTCTGGGGAGCTGGAAATGTCCCCCAAGGCTTACTTTTTAATCTTCTGCCCTCGTACTTTTCCATCCCTTCCAAGTGCTCACTTGATCTCATGTTTTCATTCATCATTGCTAACTAATGAATCTCCAATTCGTAACCTTTGTCTAAATCTAATCCATGCCCCAAGCCCATGTAGATATTTCCCTAAAGTTTAGCTATTTCTCCACATCAGTGTTGAATTGAACTCACTAGACTTTCCCCCAAGCTGGTCCAAATCAGGAGTAAGATCATTCTTACCAGCTCAGAAAAACAAGGCCTTCGAAATGGCTCTTCATCTCCCAGGGCTAATCACTGAGAGTTCCCAAATAATTTATTTGCTTTTTATTTTCTATTTTTTAACCATTCTCACAGCCACCTTCCCTGGACCATTCCACCTGAATTAATGCTATTGCCTCCCACTATCTCCTCTTCATATCCCAGCTAAATAAACTTCTTAAAAATCCTTCAGGCCATGTAATTTCCTTACTTGATAATGTCTGATCAATTTTAAACCTCTGGGTTTGGTCCTTCAACATGCATATGTGAATGCTCAGTCACTGAGTCATGTCCAACTCTTTGCGACCCTAGGGACTGTAGCCCACCAGCTCCTCTGTCCGTGGGATTCTCCAGGCAAGAATACTGAAGTGGGTCGCCACTTCCTTCTCCAGGGGATCTTCCTCCAACTCTCTCACCTCCTCTCCTAGTATTCTATAAATAAATGTACTATCTGGTGGTTATTTGAGCTTTTCAACAATGTTTTTCTAACCACAGAAAAGTCAGCCTTTCCAGATATTACAAGGTGTAGCTATAAAAATTTTTCTCAGGTCAGATGGAAAAAAACATTATTTAGGAACCACACTGCATTAAATGCTCTACATTTTCAATAATCATTTCAGCATAAACTTTGTTTATTTAACTCAGAAGTCCCACCTTTCAAACTATTCTTGTTTATTGATAGAAAAGTTCCCAGGTCCACCTTAGATCCCTTCATTGTTCTAGCACTTGTTGATCAGCACTGACCATATACTTCATCAGAACTCTAGGTCCTCTGCAACCTGACCACTGATGCCACAGAGGAATTTTCTCAGGTTTGCTCCTAGACACTTCTGGAGGGAAGCACACTTTAGACATTCTTTCTCTTGCTCTAATGACAAGGAAGATATTTTCAAAATGTACATTAAGAAATACTGACATTCCCTTTCTGTATTTTATACATGACTAATCTCCCACTACATTCCTCAGCCTAAGCTCCAGATCATTCCAACTCATTGTTTCCTAAAGAAATGTCTATCATTGTAGTAGAAAGAAGCTGACTGTGGTTTTCATTTTATTAGAATTTGGGAGACAGGCACTCGAGTTCTAGCCACCTCACTCACCTCCTTGATGGAGTAGGATGAGTCATGTCTCTCTACAGTTTTTATCTTTTTTGGCTACTTCTATTGGTCTTTCATTTATTTATCTTTGTTCTTTAACCTGTGTGGGCCTCCCATTGCAGTGGCCTCTCTTGCTGCAGAACACCGGCTCTGGGCGCATGTGCTCCAGAGCTCCGGCTTGGTAGTTGGACACATCAGTCCAGCCGTTCCATGGCACTTGGGATCCTCCCAGGCCAGGGATCGAACTGGTGCCCCTTGCACTGCAAGGTGGTGTCCTTAACCACTGGACCACCCGGGAAGCCCTCTATAGTTTTTCATTTGGAAAATGTGTTCAGAATAAATGTTTAGGATACTCCAGTTACCTCTGGCTAGGATTATATTGAGGGCTGCTATGGTCTGAACGTGTTCCTCCCAAATTTCATACGTTGAAATCTTAATTCTCAATGTAATGGTATGAAGAGGTGGGGCCTTTGGGAGGGACTTAGGTCATGAGGGTGGATGCCTATCGAACAAGACCAGTGTTTTATAGAAGCAACGGCAGCCACCACTCCTTCCTCCACAGGAAGACACAAGAAGTCTGTGTCCTGCAAGAGGGGCGTTACCCATCAGTGCTGCCCCGCACCCAGATCTTGGACTTTTAGCCTCCAGAAATAAATTCCTGTTGTTTACAAACCACCCAGTCTGTGATATTTTGTTATAACAGCCAGAATAGAGTAAGATAAAGACCTTTCGGGTACCGGGTATCATGAAATCCTTGCCTCAAAATATAGTAGGTAGGCAAGTTCCAGTCTGTTCATACACCAAGTTGGTCCTGGATCTACAGCTATTCTATCACTGGACCATATTTGGACCCCAAACCCTGAAAGTAAAACTTACAGAAATGGTAAAGAGAATGAAATATGCTGCCCTTACTATCAAAACTAGGGGCCCCAAAATAAACATTTTTCAAGAATGATCACTTCATCTACCACATTCATTCATTTATCAAAAATGATTTGGGTTCTTACTAAGGTCCAAGTCTTATGCACACACAGAATATGAGGATGAAATAAGTATGATCCTTGTGCTGGGAAAGACTATAGTCTAACAAGGAAGACAGGATGTCTACAAATAAATTATCCTATTAAATGGAATGCTAGGTGTGATCCTTATAAAATGTTCAAAGTTCATGTTCTGATAAGTTAGGAACATCATAGCAAATAGTAGTTACTGCCACTAATTAGGAAACTAGAGTCAGTTCAGTCCCTTGGGTTGTAGGGTTTTTTAACGAAAGCTCATTGCCTTTTCTATCTTGTTATTGCTAGTATAAGAACACATCAAGGATTTTACATTTTCTCAGAACCAGAATTGTTCCTGCAGTATAAAATAGAAATATAGTGAGAAAATGCCCTAGATCTAAAACTATCCTTAGTAAGGTTGAGACACTGTCATTTTAATATCCACTATTAAAACTTCTACAGGGTAAGATTTTAATGAACACACAAAAGTAAGCAAACCTATACTCTCATAACTCTTCCCCATTAATACATTATCCTTATACCTTACTCTCTGATTCCAGAAAGTGGTGTTTTTGAGCCTTTCTGCCATGACATTCACTCAATTGGATCTATTGTGATTCCTTTCAATTTCCTGATTACTAGCTCTGACTCCTTCTCACCTCTTCTCTTCACCTGAGGAAAGCTATCAGAATGTAGCTGAGTGCAACATTACAACTGTAGGAATAAGCACACATCTTCTCTGACTTCTTATTTTTGTCTTGAAATTATGACAGATTCATGGAAGATGCAAAGAATCACAGAACTTGGTGTGCCCTTTACCTACTGAACCCAAATGGAGCTATCCTACAATATTCAAACAAAGAAACAGACACTATTACAATCTACAGAGCTTATTTCAGTTTCACTATTTACAATGCACTCGTGTGTGAGAGGGTCCGTGTAGTTTTATCACATATACTGATTCATGTAACTTCCATAAAGATCACAGTATGGAGTTGTTTCATCATCACTAAGAGCCCACGTATCATTCTTTTCCATAGTCACATCCATTTCCCTATCATCCTCCATTTCCATAAAAGCTGGTAATTTGTACTCCATGTCTATTAATTTTGTTATTTCAAGAATGCTATATAAATGCCATCATATATAACACAGCAAGACTGGTTTCCCACTCAGACAAGTTCCCTTGAGATCCATCCATGTTGTTACATGTATCAATAATGCATCCATATTTACTGTTCCATAGTATTCCCTGGTAGAGATGTGGCACAGGTGTGATCCTTATAAAATGTTCAAAGTTCATGTTCTGATAAGTTAGGAACATCATAGCAAATAGTAGTTACTGCCACTAATTAGGAAACTAGAGTCAGTTCAGTCCCTTGGGTTGTAGGGTTTTAACGAAAGCTCATTGCCTTTTCTATCTTGTTATTGCTAGTATAAGAACACATCAAGGATTTTACATTTTCTCAGAACCAGAATTGTTCCTGCAGTATAAAATAGAAATATAGTGAGAAAATGCCCTAGATCTAAAACTATCCTTAGTAAGGTTGAGACACTGTCATTTTAATATCCACTATTAAAACTTCTACAGGGTAAGATTTTAATGAACACACAAAAGTAAGCAAACCTATACTCTCATAACTCTTCCCCATTAATACATTATCCTTATACCTTACTCTCTGATTCCAGAAAGTGGTGTTTTTGAGCCTTTCTGCCATGACATTCACTCAATTGGATCTATTGTGATTCCTTTCAATTTCCTGATTACTAGCTCTGACTCCTTCTCACCTCTTCTCTTCACCTGAGGAAAGCTATCAGAATGTAGCTGAGTGCAACATTACAACTGTAGGAATAAGCACACATCTTCTCTGACTTCTTATTTTTGTCTTGAAATTATGACAGATTCATGGAAGATGCAAAGAATCACAGAACTTGGTGTGCCCTTTACCTACTGAACCCAAATGGAGCTATCCTACAATATTCAAACAAAGAAACAGACACTATTACAATCTACAGAGCTTATTTCAGTTTCACTATTTACAATGCACTCGTGTGTGAGAGGGTCCGTGTAGTTTTATCACATATACTGATTCATGTAACTTCCATAAAGATCACAGTATGGAGTTGTTTCATCATCACTAAGAGCCCACGTATCATTCTTTTCCATAGTCACATCCATTTCCCTATCATCCTCCATTTCCATAAAAGCTGGTAATTTGTACTCCATGTCTATTAATTTTGTTATTTCAAGAATGCTATATAAATGCCATCATATATAACACAGCAAGACTGGTTTCCCACTCAGACAAGTTCCCTTGAGATCCATCCATGTTGTTACATGTATCAATAATGCATCCATATTTACTGTTCCATAGTATTCCCTGGTAGAGATGTGGCACAGTTGGTCTAATTATCAACCTGTTGTACTACATTTGTGTTGCTTCCAGTTTTCAGCTACTAAAAATAAAGTTACTATGAACATTCCCATACAAGATTTTGTGTAAAAATTAGTTTTTATTTCTCTGGGATAAGTTGCTGGGTCATATAATAATCAGTTTTGTAAGAAACTGACAAATTGCTTTCCACATGGCTGTATCATTATAGATTGCACCATGAACAAACAGTGACCCAAACTCTTTGCATCTTCACCAGCATTTGTCATTGTCAATATTATATTTCATTTTAGCCAGTCTGATAAATGCATGTCATATATCACCATGATTTTAATTGCATTTTCCTAGTGGCTAATGATATTGAAGATTTTTTTGTGTGTTTTAATGTACCTATTTTCTGAAATTTCTGTTCATGACATTTATCTATTTTTGCTTAGATTTTTAAAATTTTACCACACAGTTTTATGAGCTTGTTATGTATTCTAAGTATGAATCCTTTGGCAGATATACAGTTTCCAAATTATCTTCTAGTGATCAATTATCAAAAATATATAATTAGGGAAGACCTTTGGAAATGGTAGTCAGCCTCTATGAAAATATTTTCCTTTATAAAAGCCACGAGAACACTGGCAAAAATTCTAAATTAGCCTTTTGAGAACTTTGGAAGCTAACCAGACCACATAAATAATTCTTACAACTTGACAATAAAAAGACAATAACCCATGTAAAAATGGTTACGTGATTTGAATAGTCATTTCTCTGAAGACTACATAAAAATGGCCAATAAATGCATAAAGTGATATTCAACATTGTTAGTCATTTAGACAATTCAAATCACAACCACAATGAAATTGCAATAAACACACCCAATAAAATGGCAATTAAAATAAAAACACATATCAGTGAGAAAATGATGAAACTGTGATCTTCACACACCAACTATGGGAATGTAAAATGGTGCAGCAACTCTGGAAAAAAGTCTGACATTCCTCAGAAACCTAAACATAAAATTACCATATGATACAACAATTCCATTCCTAAGTATATATATGAAAACTTTTTTATTGTAGTGGATTTATAATGTTTTATATTGAAACATTATAAATCACTCAGTAGAGTGATTCAGTTTTATACATATACATGCTCTTTTTCAGATTCTTTTCCGTGATAGGTTATTACAAGGTACTGAATATAGTTCCCCGTCCTTGTTGGTTATCTAGTTTATATACAGTAGTTCACAAAAAATGGTATATGAATATTTACAGTAGTATTCACATTAACTAAAAAATGGAAACAACCCAAACATTCTACCACCAACTGATGAATGGATAAACAAAATGTGGTGTATCTATACAATGGAATAGTATTCAGCCATAAAAGGAGCTAAGTACAGACCATATCTATGACATGAATGAACACTGAATTGTTATACTAAGTGAAAGAAGGCAGACACAAAGGGCCACGTATTTGTATGACTCCATTTACATGAAATACCCAGATTAGGCAAACTGAGAGACAGAAAGTCTATTAGTAGTTGCCATGAGCTGGGGGAAAGGAAGATTAAGGAGTGACTTAATGAGAATGAAGTTTCCTTCTCAGACGATGAAATATTCTGGAATCTGTGGTGCTGTTTGTACAATTTGTGAATATAATGAAAACCAGTAAATTGTACACAGGTGGACAGGGCTCTGAACAAAGGCACTTTAACAGTCAAGCAGAGGGGCATGGTCCCCCAGATACGCCAGTAAGTTTAAGTATAGTAACAAAAGCAAGGAAAAGCAGGTCAAAGAAGCAGTTTGCAACATGAAGTCAGAATTGGTTTCTTCCCTGCAACAGTGAAGTAAGTGGGCATTAGCATCATCAACATCCTGCTCCAACAAGGCTGGAGTCTACAGCTCCTGGGCATCGTATCATTAATTTCACCCACCTGATGGGGATTTCAGTATCTGCAAAACAGCTCAAAGATATTACTGTGTGTTTCCCTTGAGGGGAAACCAGGATACTGCCTCAAGGCTGCACTATGACTCTTTCTCACTTATCTCTGCATCCCGTCACTTCCTTAATTAGCAACTGCTTGAACCTGCCCATTGGAACTCAGGGAAGGTTATGGAAGCTGAATTAGCCTATTTCCTGTAATCAAGAAAGAGGGATGTGGGGGGACACAGAAAAGCTTTTGTGTCACAGGGTTCCCCCGAGTCCTGCTTTGTACGACGATGACCACCTAATTTGGAAAGGCAATGGCTTCGGGTAAGGAAGGAACTTAGGGCAGATGTGAAACAAGCCTCCTTGAGCCCCCTTTTCCAATAAAGAACTATAATATCAACAAACGACTACCCCGGAAAGCTCTGGGAGGCACAGAGCTACCAGGAACAGATAGCCAGCTGTACAGATGGCTGTATTTCTGACAAAAGCCCTGGGAAGAAGGCCAGGTAGAGCCATCAAAGGAGCTAAGTACAGACCATATCTATGACATGAATGAACACTGAATTGTTATACTAAGTGAAAGAAGGCAGACACAAAGGGCCACGTATTTGTATGACTCCATTTACATGAAATACCCAGATTAGGCAAACTGAGAGACAGAAAGTCTATTAGTAGTTGCCATGAGCTGGGGGAAAGGAAGATTAAGGAGTGACTTAATGAGAATGAAGTTTCCTTCTCAGACGATGAAATATTCTGGAATCTGTGGTGCTGTTTGTACAATTTGTGAATATAATGAAAACCAGTAAATTGTACACAGGTGGACAGGGCTCTGAACAAAGGCACTTTAACAGTCAAGCAGAGGGGCATGGTCCCCCAGATACGCCAGTAAGTTTAAGTATAGTAACAAAAGCAAGGAAAAGCAGGTCAAAGAAGCAGTTTGCAACATGAAGTCAGAATTGGTTTCTTCCCTGCAACAGTGAAGTAAGTGGGCATTAGCATCATCAACATCCTGCTCCAACAAGGCTGGAGTCTACAGCTCCTGGGCATCGTATCATTAATTTCACCCACCTGATGGGGATTTCAGTATCTGCAAAACAGCTCAAAGATATTACTGTGTGTTTCCCTTGAGGGGAAACCAGGATACTGCCTCAAGGCTGCACTATGACTCTTTCTCACTTATCTCTGCATCCCGTCACTTCCTTAATTAGCAACTGCTTGAACCTGCCCATTGGAACTCAGGGAAGGTTATGGAAGCTGAATTAGCCTATTTCCTGTAATCAAGAAAGAGGGATGTGGGGGGACACAGAAAAGCTTTTGTGTCACAGGGTTCCCCCGAGTCCTGCTTTGTACGACGATGACCACCTAATTTGGAAAGGCAATGGCTTCGGGTAAGGAAGGAACTTAGGGCAGATGTGAAACAAGCCTCCTTGAGCCCCCTTTTCCAATAAAGAACTATAATATCAACAAACGACTACCCCGGAAAGCTCTGGGAGGCACAGAGCTACCAGGAACAGATAGCCAGCTGTACAGATGGCTGTATTTCTGACAAAAGCCCTGGGAAGAAGGCCAGGTAGAGCCATCAAAGAACTGAAGTGGAGGCTAGGTTAAAAGGCATTTGAGTATATAAAGCTGTCCCATTTTGCAATGGCTTTTCCAAAGAGAAGAAAGATATCACAGAGAGATGAAAATCTCTTTCTGGGACCTACCAAAGCACCAACTCCTTCTCCATACTCCCCACCACACAGGTTTTTTGTTGTTGTTGTTTTATTTTTTAATATATATCAGTCTGTCCTCTTAAATAGCAAACTGGTAAAAAGAAAATGTGTAAAAGGAAAGTCCACTCACATCTATCTATGTGTATGAGAAAACAACTAGCAGTGTCTAAAATGATGAGTTTATTTCAGAGATGTATCCAGGAATGCCATAAAAAATCTAAGCTTTTTCTATCTCCTTAGTGTGGGACTTAGTGTGGGACTCTCCCCATTCTGGTTGCAAGGTGGCTATTTACTCTGCAAGCCTCACATCTGAATTTCAGGCAGGAAAATACAAAATGTCATTGGCACATGCCAACTTAGTATGATCCACATAAAAATTTCAGCAAGCCCTACTCCCCTCCCCTCACATATTTGCTTGTATTTCATTGGCTGGAGATTCTGTCATACAACCATACTCAGCTGCAAGGAAGTTTTGGAAAGAAGGCAGGTTAAAGGGTATTATGAATTTCTTTTGGATGTCACATTGTTACCGAGTTCAAGGCTGCTGTGATCACCACAAAACAGGCCAATGAATCTGAGAGATGAGGTATTGAGGTAAGGAAAATGACTTTATTCAGAAAGCAGCGGACTTGGAAGATGGCAAGCTAGCACCTCAAAATAGCCATTTTATTGGGGTCTGGATGCCAGGTTCTTTTATAGATCAGAGACCGGAGGAGGTGAGGAAGCCAAGTAAAAAGGCCACTGATTTTGCAAACATCTCCTAGAATAATGGCAAGCCTCAGGCAGGGGATGTGTTAATTTCTCCCTTCCTGCCATCCACAGGTGGACAGGGTTCTGAACAAAGGCACTTTAGTGTACAGTCCTCCAGGCAATCTATTAGGTATGATTATGATCATAAAAGTAATGAAAAGCAAGCCAAAGAAACAGTTTGCAACATGGAGTCAGAATTGGCTTCCTCCCTGCAGCAACATAGGGGACAGGTTTCCATCCTTGGTAAGGAAACTAGATCCCACATGCTACACCTAAAAGATCCTGCATGTCACAACTAAGACCCAGCACAGTCAAGTAAATACATTTTTGCTGTTGTTCAGTCACCAAGTTTTAGCCAACTCTATGAAACCCCATGGACTGCAGGACGCCAGGCTCCTCTGTCCTTCACTGTCTCCCAGAGTTTGCTCAAACTCACGTCCATTGAATCAGTGATGCCATCCAACCATCTCACCCTTTACCACTCCTTTCTTCTCCTGCCCTCAGTCCTTCCCAGCATCAGGGTCTTTTCCAAATAAATAAATATTAAAAAGTAAACAAATAGTCCCCCAAATGGAACATATGACTTCTGAAATCTGTTAAATATTTTGGTAAAAGCCAAAGGTCTACAAGGTTCTGCACATTCTACCATCCTTTCTACCTCTCTGCCTTCATCTCCTGATTCTCTCCCTCTTGCTCACTCTGCTAGGAACACTTGCCTCCTTACTTTTCAGACTCATTTCTGAGTTAAAACTGTACTTTTTACATCCTTTTCCATCCGGACCATTGTTTACACAGATCAAGATTTTTGCATGGCTGACTCCCTACCTTATTTCAAGTCTCTTCGCAAAGTCACTTTATCAGAGCATCCTTTCTGAACCACCCTACTTAAAATCCCAACTTCTCTTTGCCATCATCACTCAATATCCTCTTTCCCCTCTGATTTTTCTTCATAACACTTATCACCACCTGTTTTATTACAGAAGGTTTGATCATTATCTTTTTTCTGATAGGAGGGTAGAGTTATTGTCTGGCTTGTTTTGTAGCTGGGGATATAACCCCAGTGTGAGGAATAATGTCTGGCCTAGAGTAAGTACTGAATAAATATGTGTTGAAAGAAGGGACAAGTAAATCATTATTTTCAAGTGACATTATAATTAACATGGAAATAAAAGCCATCCACAGGGGGAAAGGTCGACAAACTTTAGTGTACAGTCCTCCAGGCAATCTATTAGGTATGATTATGATCATAAAAGTAATGAAAAGCAAGCCAAAGAAACAGTTTGCAACATGGAGTCAGAATTGGCTTCCTCCCTGCAGCAACATAGGGGACAGGTTTCCATCCTTGGTAAGGAAACTAGATCCCACATGCTACACCTAAAAGATCCTGCATGTCACAACTAAGACCCAGCACAGTCAAGTAAATACATTTTTGCTGTTGTTCAGTCACCAAGTTTTAGCCAACTCTATGAAACCCCATGGACTGCAGGACGCCAGGCTCCTCTGTCCTTCACTGTCTCCCAGAGTTTGCTCAAACTCACGTCCATTGAATCAGTGATGCCATCCAACCATCTCACCCTTTACCACTCCTTTCTTCTCCTGCCCTCAGTCCTTCCCAGCATCAGGGTCTTTTCCAAATAAATAAATATTAAAAAGTAAACAAATAGTCCCCCAAATGGAACATATGACTTCTGAAATCTGTTAAATATTTTGGTAAAAGCCAAAGGTCTACAAGGTTCTGCACATTCTACCATCCTTTCTACCTCTCTGCCTTCATCTCCTGATTCTCTCCCTCTTGCTCACTCTGCTAGGAACACTTGCCTCCTTACTTTTCAGACTCATTTCTGAGTTAAAACTGTACTTTTTACATCCTTTTCCATCCGGACCATTGTTTACACAGATCAAGATTTTTGCATGGCTGACTCCCTACCTTATTTCAAGTCTCTTCGCAAAGTCACTTTATCAGAGCATCCTTTCTGAACCACCCTACTTAAAATCCCAACTTCTCTTTGCCATCATCACTCAATATCCTCTTTCCCCTCTGATTTTTCTTCATAACACTTATCACCACCTGTTTTATTACAGAAGGTTTGATCATTATCTTTTTTCTGATAGGAGGGTAGAGTTATTGTCTGGCTTGTTTTGTAGCTGGGGATATAACCCCAGTGTGAGGAATAATGTCTGGCCTAGAGTAAGTACTGAATAAATATGTGTTGAAAGAAGGGACAAGTAAATCATTATTTTCAAGTGACATTATAATTAACATGGAAATAAAAGAGAAAAAAACTGATAAATTGTTCAGAAAAATAAAAGTGGCGTTGTTTTGAGTGACAGAGAAAAATGTGGAAGAACTTGAAAGAAAAGAAAGTTAATGAAAAATATGAGACAGAAAAAAACAGAACATAGGGATAGAATATTAGAAAGGAAAGGACCTGCCATGGGCAAATCACTAGTGAGAAGATAAAATGACTGTGTTTTTGCAAGATAAGATGTGAGTTTTGTTTTTTTGACCAGGGGTTGGGGAGCTACAGATGTTAGGGGTATGTATTTTCAATCCAGGGCAGTTGGTTCTATTAAATTTTGGAGCAAGAAGAACTCAGAATCTTCAGAAAAGCACATGGATAGATTGGGTAAATATTCTGTATTACATTTTAACCACATACTCATTTGTACCCTGGTATACCTTGAGAATCTGCCTAAGAAACTGAACCATAAACAATGGGCTAGGGTCTTCCCTGGTGGTCTAGTGGCTAAGGTTTGATCCTTAGTCTGGGATGATTCCACAGGTGTGGAGCAGCTAAGCCTGTGTGCCACAACTATTGAGAGTTCTAGAGCCCATGAGTCACAACTACTGAGCCCACATGCCGCAGCTACTGTCGCCCACACACCTTAGAGCCAGCGCTCCACGTCAACAGAAGCCACTGCCACGAGAAGCCCACACACCTCAACTAGAGAAAGCCTGCACATAGCAACAAAGACCCAGTGCAACCAAAAATAAATAAATAATGCGCTAGATTTTGCTGCTTAGTTTTCCATATGAGTAAGTACTTTTATATTTTCTTAGCTTTCTTTAAACGGACATCACAAATAACACTATCTAGAAAAAATAAGATGCATTAAAATTAAATATCAATATATTTTTACATACCAACATAATTACTCAAAAGTATAAAGGATAAAAGTCCTATTTACAATAGCAAGAACATAGAAAATATCAGTTATTAAACACAAGAAGTAATGTTTAGTGTTCACATAAACAAAATTGTGACATTTGGGTGCATCAGAAATAAAAGCATTAAAATTTACGTAAAAATAGAAAGGAAAAACTAACAAAGAGCTTATATGTTCATTAAAGAATTATTTGCTTAATAATGTGCTCCCTTATCAATAAGGAAAAATTGAATAATAAAAAATCTTTCAAAGTCAAAGTGTAATTGTAAAATTGAACTGAACATTTTTGATAAATATTTAAGATTGCACAGTCCCATTAGTATCTAAAGAAATGAACAGGAAGATAAGACATCATTTTTTATTGGCCTAAGAATTTATGAAGTAAATATAAAAGTATTCAAAGTTGGAATGCTTTGAGGGAACAAAAAACTCCAACACTGGTGATAAGGGTATAAGATAATAAAACCATCCCTTCAGGGAAAATTTGTAATATGTACAAAAATAACATTTTGTACATTCCATGGATAAGAAATTTTAATTGTAGGATTTTAATCAGGAAATTGAGATAGAAATGAAAAAACATTACAAAGATGTTACAGTTTAACAAAAAAAAATCAGAGACAAATGTTCAACAATGATAAAGCGGTTCAATAAGTTATAATTATGGTTCATCCACATATAGAAGTGTGTTCGGGTAAAAACAATCTCATTTTACAAAACAAATTGAAATGATATATACGAAAATGTTCCAAGAGCATCTATGGGTAATTATTGCATTTCTACATTTTCCAGGGGCTTCCTGGTGGCTCAGTAGTAAAGAATCTGCCTGCAGTGCAGGAGCTGCAGGTTCGATCCCCGGGTCAGGAAGATCCCATGGAGGAGGGGCATGGAAACCCAGTCCAGTATTCTTGCCTGGAAGATCCCATGGACAGAGGAGCTTGGTGGGCTACAGCCCATAGGGTCAAAAAGAGTCAGACAGGACTGAACGAATGCTAGTTTCCATATGTTAATTAGTGTATTAATATTCATACAGAACAATTAATATTATTTTATTAAAAGCAGGTGTCTTTAAGCTAGATATTTTATTGGGAGGGAATAAATAATTCAATTTGTTTATTCATTCAACAAATAATTATTGAGCTTATACTATGTACGGGTGTGAGAGCTGGACCATAAAGAAAGCTGAGAGCTGAAGAATTGATGCTTTTAAACTGGGGTTCTGGAGAAGACTTTCGAGAGTTTTCTGGACTGCAAGGAGATTAAACTCGTCAATCCTAAAAGAAATCAACCTGAATATTCATTGTAAAGACTGATGCTGAAGTGGAAGCTGCAACCCTTTGGCCACCTAATGGGAAGAGGCGACCCATTGGAAAAGACCCTGATCCTGGAAAGACTGAAGACAGGAGGAGGAGGAGATGACAGAGGATGAGATGGCTGGATGGCATCACCAAGTTAAAGGCCGTGAGTCTGAGCAAACTCCAGGAGATAGTGAAGGACAGGGTAGCCTGGCATGCTACAGTCCATGGGGTTGCAAACAGTTGAACACAACTGAGCAACTGAACAACGAAAATGACTGTATTAGGGAGTTAAATCTGTAAACAAAATTTACAAAATTCTCATCTTTATAGAGTGACATTCTACAGGGGAAATGATTAAATATATAAAACAATGCCAGATATTATGAAGACAATATATCAGGGTAAGGTAATGGGGGCTGTTTCATAAAGAGTAGGTGAGAAAGGTCACTCTGAGGAGTTACAATGTTGGCAAAGATCTGGCCAAAGTGAGGTAGCCAACAACGTAAAGTTTCAGAGAAGGAATGTTTCAGTCAAAATAATACGTGATATCAGTGGGAATGGAGTAAGAAACTTTGAAAACCCTCTCCTCCTTCAATCAATGAAAAGATTGTCATTGCCAAAATCAACTTTTTCAGAACTTTGAAAACTAACCAAAGGCTCTGAAGCATCTGGGAGCATCTATCAAAAAATATTTGAATCTTGGTAAGAATGGGGAGCTTTGTAGCATTTCAATTTTCCATATTACCAAGCCCTTCTTCCTTGCTGTGAGTGTGCTAAGTCACTTCACTCGTATCCCACTCTATGTGGGACCCCATGGACTGAAGCCCGTCAGCTCCTCTGTTTCATGGGATTCTCAAGGCACGAAAACTGGAGTTGCCATTTCCTTCTCCAGGGGATCTCCCCAACCTAGGGATCGAACCTGCATCTCTGGTATCTCCTGCATTGGCACTCCTGCAGTAGTGCCACGTGGGAAGCCCACCTGATTCAAAACTCACTCAATGCTAATTACCCTTTTCTTGAAGGTCTTTGATGAAAACAATTGCAGCAGTTGTTTAAAATTATATAGCTGTTTCAGGGTGTGGAAAAACAGCTGGGGGCAAACCAGAGGCTAACCAGAAAGCTTAAAAGGAAGTCTTGGATGCAAGATGTACATAGAGGTCTTTGGAAAGCTCTGATATAATTCTGGAAGTTTAGAAGGCTAAGCACGTGTATAGAGCTGTGTGCATCTTCAGGGCCATGGAATGTTCAGGGAAGACCTGAGAAGGTCCTAAGCTCTCACCTTGAGCTGAACTTAAGGTTTTTCACAAGCAGGAAGTAAAGACTAGAGTTGGAAACTATTGGGTTGGCCCAAAAGTTCATTTGGATTTTTGTGTAACATCTTATGGAAAAACCCAAATGAGCTTCTGGGCCAACCCATTATATCTTGAAGTGTGGATGGCATGCCTGAGCACGAGAACAGAGCCCTGCAGCTAACACTGGGAAACTTTAGTTCCAAGCATTTAGGAGATCTCTGTCTAATCATTAGTCCAACCATCAGACTATCTAACTGAGCAGAGACTTCAGCGGCCACAAACAGCAAATGATTTCCTTATAAAACACACAGACTTCAGAGAATTAGTTTTGGAAGGTGACTAAACCAGCAAACAAAAATAGCAGAAAAAGCAGCCCCTAAGAACAGGAGGAGGAATTTGATTTCCAGCTTTGACACACTGTATTATGTAAAATGCCCAATTTTCAACAAAAGAAATGTGAGCCTTGCAAAGAAACAAAAAGTACAGCTCACAAACAGCAAGAGAAGTAATCAGTAGAAACTGTCCAAAGAAGCCTACATGTTGCACTTTAGCAGAGTTTAAATCAACTATCTTCAGTCTGCTCAAGAGCTAAAGGAAAGTGTCGACAAAGAACAAAAGGACACCAGGAGACCTATGTATCAGCAAATAGAGAACATCCATAAAGAGATGGGCGTTAGGAATTCTCAGCGATAAGTATCCTTTTAAGCACTGCTTTAGGTTCATCTCTAAATGCTAGTGGTAAGAGTAGGGGTTGAGTTTGGGACGTATTTGAACGTGGAGAATACTGAATTTGCTGCACATTGAACCTGGGTCTGAAGAGAAGGAGATAAGCCACGAGCACACTTAAGATCTTTACTTACGCAATCTTAGCTGGAAAATTCCACGGACAAAGGAGCCTGGCAGGCAAGAGTCCATGGGGTTGCAAGAGTTGGACACTACTGAGTGACTAAACCACCACCATGCCGGGGCGGGGGGTGGGCGGTGTGCGTGTGTATGTGCATGCATAGTTGCTTTATAATGTTGTACTAGTTTCTACTATACAGAAGAGTATCAGTTACACATATACAGCCTCTTTTTTGGATTCCCTTCCTAAAATGAGATAGGATTTAGAGATGAAGTAGGATTTAGAAATTGGATAAAAGAAGAGAGAAGACTAACAAAGGAGGTTGACACGGAAAAGCCAGTAGGCTCTCAGTAGAACAAAGGGACTGGGGAAATCCTAAAAAGTCAAGTGAAGAGACTATTTAAGAAGAAGACGATGATAAACTGGGCCAAATATTGTTATGAATCCTTAATATAAGGAATTAAGATGAATCATCATATTTGACAAGGTGAAAGTCGTTTCAATGGGGTGGAGGGGGTAAAAACAACACTGGTATGGGAAGTGAGAAAATGAAGACAGTTAAGTATAGGTTACTCTTTGGAGGAGTTAAGCTTGGAAGAGAAGGGGAAGACAATGGGAATATCTAGGGGAGTATGGTAGTTGGTCTCTAAACCGCTCACCCATGATTCCCCAATTCCTGGTGCTCACACCCCTGTGGAATCCTCTCCCCTGGAGTTCTGGCTGCATTTAGTGACTTGCTTCTAAGAATAGAATGTGGCAGAAGTTATGGGGTGTCACTTCTGGGAGATTAATTTACATAAAGACAGTAGCTTCTCTCTTTCTCTTTCTCTCTGAACACTGGCGCCCCGGAGGAAGCAAGCTGCCATTCCAACTCTATGGAGAGGACCAGGAGGTGTGGCCAGGAACCGAGCCATGGAGGGGAAGACTGTAAAAGCGGATTCCACCCCGCCCCCTAGCGACCACCTGAAAGAACCCCACCCTCACTCCCTAGAGCCTTCTTCCCGTCACAAACCTGCGGAGTCTCCAGAGACACAAAGCTTTCCCGCTTCCAGGCTCACCTAAGAACCACCCTCCCCATCTTCCAGTGCCCACTCCTTCCCTGCCCCCACCCAGGTATCTAAGCCCCTCACCAGGCCTGGACCGCGTGCCATTTCCCCCCGGTCGTGCCTCTGTAACTAGGTGCTCGTGGTGGCCCCTCTGAAGCTTGCATTACAGCTCGTTCTGCCAACCTAGGAAGTCCGTGTTTCTGCTTCCCTTTCTGTCCCACTTTCCTAACACTGAGGCCCTCAGTCCAGGCACCCACAGTACACTGAGGCGGACCAGCAACTTGGTGACTGAGCACCGGAGAGAACCTTTCAGCTCCAGGAGGCAGCCCTGGCCCACAGCCTGGTGACCGGCCTCCTCACTGAACCTGAGTGGAAAGCCACCAACTCATTTGCTCCCAACTTCCCTATCCACAGAAACTGGGAGATAATCCCTATTGTTTTCAGCTGCCATGTTTGGGGGATTTATTACATGGCAGCAGATAACAAAGTGGGGAGAATGGTTTCACAGTCTAAAAGGGCTTCCTTTTGAATGGAGACATTTTACGGCTTGTTTCTTTTTCCTGTTTGTCACTGATCACTCTCATCAGCATACAATGATGCAGTGGAGAGGGGTGCTGATTATCATCTTTGGGTAGGGATCCTGGACTAAGGCAGAAAGGGTTTGCTGTTACGTTAGGAGAACAGGATGAGGCACTGTGTTTCTGTGTAACATAGTGGGGGTTGTGGATTTGGCAGTGGGAGGATATGTAAATTCTCTTATGATTGCTTCTCTTTCTCAGTAAAAGAAGGAAGGTCACCACCTCAGAATGAAGGGACACAATGAGGCTAAATTAGTGATAAGTAGTGTTTTATAACAATTAACCTACGTGGAAAGACACTGGCGCCCGGAGGAAGCAAGCTGCCATTCCAACTCTATGGAGAGGACCAGGAGGTGTGGCCAGGAACCGAGCCATGGAGGGGAAGACTGTAAAAGCGGATTCCACCCCGCCCCCTAGCGACCACCTGAAAGAACCCCACCCTCACTCCCTAGAGCCTTCTTCCCGTCACAAACCTGCGGAGTCTCCAGAGACACAAAGCTTTCCCGCTTCCAGGCTCACCTAAGAACCACCCCCCCCATCTTCCAGTGCCCACTCCTTCCCTGCCCCCACCCAGGTATCTAAGCCCCTCACCAGGCCTGGACCGCGTGCCATTTCCCCCCGGTCGTGCCTCTGTAACTAGGTGCTCGTGGTGGCCCCTCTGAAGCTTGCATTACAGCTCGTTCTGCCAACCTAGGAAGTCCGTGTTTCTGCTTCCCTTTCTGTCCCACTTTCCTAACACTGAGGCCCTCAGTCCAGGCACCCACAGTACACTGAGGCGGACCAGCAACTTGGTGACTGAGCACCGGAGAGAACCTTTCAGCTCCAGGAGGCAGCCCTGGCCCACAGCCTGGTGACCGGCCTCCTCACTGAACCTGAGTGGAAAGCCACCAACTCATTTGCTCCCAACTTCCCTATCCACAGAAACTGGGAGATAATCCCTATTGTTTTCAGCTGCCATGTTTGGGGGATTTATTACATGGCAGCAGATAACAAAGTGGGGAGAATGGTTTCACAGTCTAAAAGGGCTTCCTTTTGAATGGAGACATTTTACGGCTTGTTTCTTTTTCCTGTTTGTCACTGATCACTCTCATCAGCATACAATGATGCAGTGGAGAGGGGTGCTGATTATCATCTTTGGGTAGGGATCCTGGACTAAGGCAGAAAGGGTTTGCTGTTACGTTAGGAGAACAGGATGAGGCACTGTGTTTCTGTGTAACATAGTGGGGGTTGTGGATTTGGCAGTGGGAGGATATGTAAATTCTCTTATGATTGCTTCTCTTTTCTCAGTAAAAGAAGGAAGGTCACCACCTCAGAATGAAGGGACACAATGAGGCTAAATTAGTGATAAGTAGTGTTTTATAACAATTAACCTACGTGGAAAGACAGTTCACAGAATTTGCAAAAAATAAAACTGTTGCCAGTACAAAGTAACTCTGATTTCTTTCAGCTGTTGTCAAAATGCTCCTTCAAACTTTTAGATTGTGCATCCCTCGCCCTAAATTACATAACGATCTAATAAATATAAACTTTGCCACAGCTCAATAGAATGGCCACAGAAATTCCCAGCAAGTTTTCTTTGCAGTATCTATTTGCGAGGACCATATACTCAGACAAATAATATGAAGAATAAGCATTTGAGGATGTCATGGAGGAACTCTGGCATCCAGAGCTCACACTGTTGATGCAAACACTGAGAATGGGATTAGGACTCTACAAGCTATGAAATCTGGGTCCACTCATGTCTGGTCAGGGTAATTTGAACTGAGTAGTCTGGCGTCAGTCAGAACCAAAGAAGAGAAATTGGCTGGGTGGTCAGCTGTGAATCATCAGGGATTACAAAATAATGAAAGAATTAGAAATCCACAGACACAAAAACGAAACCATCTTGAAATTGTCTTGAATTGCCAGTCTTGAAATTGGCACTCTGGTAGCCCCATCATTGGTAAATGAATAAATAAAACATACCTAAATTCAAATTCACTGAGAAGTGCTCGGAGTGTGATTAAAAAGAATTGAGCAGTAATTCAGTGAGCTTGTACTGAAAACAGAAAGCTTCCAAGTGCAATCAGTTTCAATGCCCAAGGTCTAACTACCATCCCTGAAAAATTTACTATCAGATTTGCTGTCACTCTGCAGGTGTTGGTGGGAAACATTTCAGATATGTCTGCATATTTGGAAGAAAGTTTGAAATAGATCATCATCATAACAGCAGTTGCATACTTGAGCTGCTTTGTGTACATGAACCAAGAATCTATTCTCTCTCCTAAGCTACATCAGCTCAAGCCCAATGACGGATGGACCTTCTGAGTCCATCTCACATGTACTTTTGCCCTTTTCTTCAGTGCATCTGGAAATTCTTGTGCTTATATATAGTGTGAGGTATCTGAGGTTCACATCTGGACAATGGCCATGATTCCATAAATATGAGTTTGGTCAACAAAACTGGAAGTAAAAGTTAGCTAGTCTGTCACTAGATTCCACACCACAACTAAGAGCTCACATGCCACAACTAAAAACCGCACTTACTGCAATGAAGATCGAAGAGCCTGTGTGTTGCAGCTAAGACTAGGTGCAACCAAATAAATATTTTAAAAAATAAAATACTGTGAATATCTATAATGTGTACATAAAGATCTGGAAGGTAGATTGAAAAGATCCATATAAAATAGACAATATTGTGTTTTTATGTTATTTCTAGGTTTTTAGGGGGATAGTATATATAATATGATTGCAAAATTTGTCATGTCGTATTTTTTACTTTGCTGATGTTTTCAAAATAGAAAATGAAAAGTAATTCTCTACTCCCCCTGCCCTCCCTCTCCTCACTCTTATCCCAGGGTGGTCAGGACTTTTGGTCCTACAAGTCTGGTGTCCCTTGGCTCAGGTAAGTCTTTATTTATTTATTTATGTAGTTTTGTATATACTAATATAAATCTTTAGGAGCACAGAACTGTAGTGGTAATAATCTCCAGATCATTATTATTGTGCAATTCATGGTCACTTTAAAAATATTATTATTATTTCTCCCTCAGTCCTATTGCTTTACTCTAATATAAAAGAATTAGTAGAGCAGAAAAATATTTATAATTAGGCACACATTTAATCATGTGAATGATCAGGGAAAGGCAATTTGAAAAAAAAGTAATATAAAGTCATTTTTTCCTATTTAGCTCTAAAAAATGAACTCAGTCCTAATATTGGCTTCAGTGTGGCAGAAGTAGTAGTATCATATGTAGAAAATTTTATTGCGAATTTGAAAGATCTCTTGGAAAGCAATGCTAAAATATGCAATAAAATATTTATACCTTTTGACTAATTAATTCTACTTCTGGAAGTTATGCTTAGGAAATTTTTCAAAATATAGTAAACGTTATATGGATGAAAGTACTCCATACAGCAATACCTAAAATAGCCATTGTAAATGTCTGGCAACAGGGAAATGGGTAAAGAAAGTACGATACATCCTTTCATTAGGATTTCATACATTCATTAAAATGATAAGTACAAAGAACAAAGAATAATACTTGAAAATATTTTGGCTTAGTATCAATATGGTTCAAGCTATAATAAAAGAGATTCATGGGAAACTGTAAGAAAACATAAAAAAGGGCTAGTAGTTATATTAGAGGGAAAGGGGATTATGTATTTACAAAGTCCCACCCTCCCTTATCTTTGGCTTCCCTTTCCATGGTTTCAGTTACCCACAGTCAACCATGGTCCAAAAATATTAAATGGAAAATCCCAGAAATAAGCAATTCATAACTTTTAAATTGAGTGCCATCCAAGCATGTGATGAAACATCCTTTGATCCCACTCGCTCCTGGCTGGTGACTCATCCCTTTGTCTGGCTTACCACCCTGTATCTGCTACCTGCCTGTTAGTAAGGGAAAAGCATAGTATTAATATATAGAGGGTCCAGTATTATGTGCAGTTTTAGGCATGCACTGGGAGTCTTGGAACATATCCCTCATGGGTAAAGGAGAACCATTGTACACAAATAAATGTAAGGAGTTTCTAACTTCTGTCCAAAATAGAGAAAAGATCTGGAAAGACATCTGAACCCAAGAAGACTATCTTGTTTCTAAGATACTAGGCTCTAATTTTAAAATTAGAAGACCATTTCTTAATGTATCCAGAATGTCCAGCCTTGTATCAATATAAAGCAATTATATTCAATCCTGGCTTTTCATAAGAATTATTGGGGAGTTTTCCTAAAAATGCTGACATCCAGGCCCACCACCAGAGGCTCTGATTAAATTCGCCTAGAGCTGGACCTGAACATTAAGGGTTTTGTTTGTGATATTTGTTTTGTTTTCCATTTTCCAGATGATACAATATAGTTGAGGTTGGGACTTCTCTGGTGGCCCAGTGGCTAAGACTCCTGGCTTCCAATGCAGGAGGCCTGGGTCTGAGCCCTGGTCACGGAGCTAGATCCCACATACTGCAACTAAGACCCAGCACAGTCAAATAAATAAATATTTTTAAAAAATACATATGTATATATAGTTGGGGTTGAGATCCCCAGTGTCAAGAAATTCTGAAAGCCCCTTTTCTTATAGGACTTCAACAGTTACCATGACTCCACAGCGCTTAAAAAGGCATAAGATTTTTTTGTTTTAATTGATTAATTATTCTTTTTGGCTTGGTAGGTCTTCAGTGCTGCTGCTGGGCTTTTCTCTAGTTGCAGGGAGTGGGGCTTACTCTCTGCTTGCGGTGCACTGGCTTCTCACTGTGCTGACTTCTCTTGTTGTGAAGCATAAGCTCTAGTTGCAGGAGCTTCAATAGTTGCAGCTCGCAGGTTCTAAGCTCAGTAGTTGTCACATATGGGGCTTTAGTTATTCAGTGGCGTGTGGAACCTTCCTGGACGAGGGATTGAACCTGTGTTCCCTTTATTCGTAAGTGGATTCTTTATCCACCAGGGAAGTCCCCCAAAGCATAAGATTTCTAACAAGAGAAATCTTAATCTGATGTCATGAATTTAAGTGAATCAATTTAACATCCTTTGCTGAAATTACACCCTTCCCTTAAAAATCCCATAAATAGGGGCTTCCTGCGGTAGCTCAGTGGTAAAGAGCTCGCCTGCCAATGCAGGAGACATGGGTTTGATCCCTGATCTGGGAAGATCCCACATGCTGTGGAGCAACTAAGCCCATGAGCCACAACTATGGAGCCGGTGTTCTAGAGCCTTGGAGCCGCAGCTATGGAGTCCGTGAGCCCTAAAGCCCAAGTTCCACAACAGGAGAAGTCACCACCACAAGCCTGCTCACCTCAACTAGAGTAGCCCTGACTCCCTGCAACTAGAGAAGAGACTGCAGCAGCAGTGAAAACCCAGAATAGGGCTTCCCTGGTGGTCCAGTGGGTAAGGACACCGCCTTGCAGTGCAAGGGGCGCTGGTTCGATCCCTGACCAGGGAGGATCTCACATGCCGCGGAGCGGCTGGATCGATGTGGCCAACTACCAAGCCAGAGCTCTGGAGTGCATATGCGCAGAGCCAGTGCTCTGTGACCAGAGAGGCCACTGTGACGGGAGGCCCACATAGGCCAAAGAACAAAGATAAATAAATGAAAGATCAATAGAAGTGGCCAAAAAAAAAAAAAGGCCCAGAATAACCAAAGAAAGAAAAATAAATTAATTAATTTTAAAAATTGGAGGCAATAAACACCTTCGGAAAAGGAAAGACTATATGGAAAAATGAGTCATCATTAGACAATCCGTGCATTCCCAGGGAAGTCTATTAGTAACTATTCTCTAAAAGTTCACAAGGAAACTGCTAGAGGGATCCATATCAGAATGACAATAATATATTCACATAATTTTGTAGGAAATCATGATGGTGTCAGAAAGTGATGGTCTTTTTCTTTAGTTTCATCTCCATTAGAGACAGAGCCAGTCGGATTCCATGAAGCTGAGATTTATCTGCTGCTAAGGTACCTAACAAGACACTAAATGCCAGAAAGATTTTTGTGAAAGAATTATGAAATCATTTTTAGTTTCTGCTAGCCAACGTCAAAGCTTAGGCAGTATGGGCCTCAGGGAGAGTGGAGGATTGGCAGGTCTATGGTGGCTGCACAGGGGTTGATGGAGTCTGTTTCATTAAAAACTGACTTCTTAGTAAAAGCATCACCACTCTTCGAACCTGACCATGTCTTTACGTTAGCTGATACCATGGCTCACGGTCAGCCCATTAGCCTTGATTAGCATAAATTAATCTCAATAAAACTTTGTTTGAGTATAGAGTGACTCACTCCTAATGGTTGTGATTTTAGGCAATTACCAAATAGGCATTTGAGGAAATTTCCGAGTCCAATTTAGAGCTAGGGATAGCAGAGCCAGCAGATGCTCTGACTCTTCTTTCTTTAGAGAAAGAAAATTGTTGCTCCACAAATGAGCACAGGATTTTGTCATGTTGGGATTTTGCAGTGGTGTCCTCTGAAGGGTGTGTATTATACATTATCTCATAAAAATGCTGAAAAGAGCGATTTTAAGACTGTGTATGATCCTAGGTTACATATTTAATCTTAGAAAATCTTAGTTTTCTCTTCTACAAAATTAAGAATTAGGTTTCTATAATATCCTAAGGTTCTCTAAGCCAAAAAAACAAGTGTGATACTGGCTTTCAGGATTTTTTAGATGCGTGAATTTGGGTGAGAATAATTCCAAGACACACACAGAACTCAATCACAACTCCTCTCTACAGTGACATCATTGTTTTTGAAGGATAATTTTTACATTTTAAAATTTACTCCATTTCAAAGATAAAACTGTGTAACCACAATGCATTCATAGGACAATACACATAAGGCATTGGGATTAAAAGCAAATATGTAATTCAAAAGAAGTTTTCATTGGATTCGCCCCCAAAATCATTCAGATTTTCCCATAACATTTTATGGAAAAATCCGAGCTAACTTTTTGATCATCCCCAAATTTTGACATGTTAAAGCAAATTATATTAGGAGAAAATTTCAGTGACCTTCTAAGAATGATTCACTTCCCAGGCTCTATAAGAGCTACATGTAACCAGACATTGTACCCATCCATTTCAGTACGACTTTAGCCAAACTTTTTAGAGTGGTTTTCTAATTTATTATTTAAATTTAATGAATACTAAATAATTTTAAATAGCCAAAGCATTTTAACACTTATTCAGGATTTTTAAAATCATATTCTTCTGCAACATATTTTTTCTAATTTTATTTTCCAGCTTATTTTACTCTTTAGTCTTTATTGCCACCCTGCAAAAAGAAATCTTCATATAATTTTAAAAACAAGGAATAAAACCCACTAGTATCAAGATAAACACAATAGAAAATCTACAATGGGAATATCTTTTTCCATACATTATAAAGCTTGAAAGCAAATATTTTCACTGCAAAGTGAAAAGACTTTGCAGTTTCATTATCAAGGAACAATGAAAATAACAGAAGTTAGAGTGGTTTTATCAACACATGATAAGTCAGACATGAGGTCTCAGTACAGTTATTCATTTTTCACGCAGTTGCCTTAATTTCCACATACTACAGTGTAGTCAAACTTTTAGGGTGATTTTATCCCCAATACAGTAAGAACTACAAGGTGTCTAACCCACTTCGGTCACGTGCAACTCTGTGTGAGCCCATGGACTGTAGCCTGCCAGGCTCCTCTGTCCATGGGATTCTCCATGCAAGAATACTGGAGTGGGCTGCCATTCCTTTCTCCAGGGGATCTTCCTCACCCAGGGATTGAACCCATGTCTCCTGCATTGGCAGGTGGATCTTTTACCACTGAGCCACCTGGGAAGCCCCAGAAATGATTCTATGATCTTCTTTATTCTATATTATTTGGGCTCCTAATAATGTTCCCATTTCAGAAAAGGCCTCAAAGTCACGATTCAGAAAACTAGAGCCAAAGCAGCCTCATTCTCTAGGGACCACTTTTGGAAATAACAAAGCTCACTGCTCCCAGAATGTTGAGGCAATCCAAGGGTGGGTTGGAAAAGAATTTCCAGACACAAGGCACTTAAGGGAGTGAGTTTATTAAGAACAAAGAACAGAGATAAAAGTGGGCACTGCAAGGGCAGTGGGCCCACCTCCTGACAGACCAGGAAAAGCCGACATTTTTCATGGGTCAATAGCCAATTTTTATAGCGTCAAGACAAAGAAACTTTCTGCTGGAAGATTGGCATTAGGTGACTGGTTAGGGTGTTTACTGGAGTGGGCATCTCTGTTTAATTGGGAGTCAGGAATCTTGTTAGTGATTATCGGCAAGGTTTTTTGGCAAGGTTACAAAGGGGCTTAGTCAGCTTCGGAGGTGCCCTTGGCTTTGGGCTCTGCTTCTGTGGCCTTGGGGGCGGGACTCAACACAGAACTCAGTCCCTGCCTGTCACACACCTTCCTTCTGCTTCTCGGGGTGAGCTAGAGGTCCTCTGTCTCAGAGATCCAGGATAAACACACAAAAACAAGAGAATTTTCCTTCATATGTCAGGAATCTATGCTGAGCTTCCTATAGTGATGATAAAGTGGGAGGAATTATTGGTTTCTATGAAGCAATAAAGGAAAAAGGCCCACCTAAGATACCACCACATAAATGACAAGAGAATCGTAGAGCATGAGAGAGAATTTTTCCTATACATTCGGTTTTAAAGGGACTTCAGATAGCATGTCTGTTGCAGCCGCATAGTTTCCCTCTAAAATGCCAATGAAGGCACATAAAGATGAAAACTCAGCAGCAGTGAAAATAAGATTGAGAGACAAGCTCCTGACAGACTCTGAAAAGAATTTTTCCTGATTGTAAGACTGACTGAGGGACTTTCCTGCAGGACCAGTGGTTAAGACTTGGCGCTCTCAATTCAGGGGGGCATGCGTTCCATCCCTGGTTGGGGAACTTAGTCTCTCATATGGCACAGCCAGAAAACAAAAACAAAACTGACTGATTGAACACTGAAAAAATGATCACTTCCCCATCAGTGCCCCCACCCCCACCACTTTCCCCATGTAGCAGAGCAGCCTGCTCTCTCTGCAAGATGGGGAGGCATACTGTCTCTCACTTACTGCTTGCCAGGTCTGAAAATTGGACAAGCGCTTCCCTTGATAGCTCAGACGGTAAAGAATCTACCTGTGATGCAGAAAGACCTGGGTTCGATCCTTGGGTCAGGAAGATCCCCTGGAGAAGGAAATGGCAACTCACTCCAGTATTCTTGCCTGGAGAATTCCATGGACAGAGGAAACTGGTGGGCTACAGTCCATGAGGTTGCAAAGAGTCAGGCATGAGTGAGCGACCACCTGTTGTAAGACCCCTGTACTTTGAAGCAACCAATAAATTGTTCCACAATACCAGAACTTTTTTTAATAAATAAAATAACATTTACTTGTTTTTTATATTTACAAAAGAGATATGTGTTCACAGTGAAATTTTTGAAAATTTAGAAAACTACAAAGAAAAGAATAAAATGATTCTTAATGTCACTACCCAGAGATAACTATTATTAGTTTGAAAATGGATGGTTTAGTCACTAAGCCATGCTCAACTCTTTGTGACCTCATGGACTGTAGTCCGCCAGGCTCCTCTGTCTATGGGATTTTCCAGGCAAGAACACTGGAGTGGGTTGCTATTTCCTGCTCCATTGAGAATGGATAGCCTTTCATTTTTATGTATTATTATTTTTGTTGTTATAAAAATAAGACCATGTTAGATACATAAGATTTTATAACTTGCTTTTAAATTTAAAATGGCATGTTCATGTCATTAAATATGCTTAGAACCTGAATGCTAATAAATATGTATATACATACTGAATAAATATGCTCCATTATCATATATAATACTGTACATATTATATTCCATGATTCCCTTGCATTCACATGTCACACATATTTTTAACAAGTCTTCTATTGTTAGACATTAAAGATGTTTACTCTTTTCCTCTATTGTAATAATATTCTGTTGAACATAAGTAGCTTTCAGGGGGCATGCGGTCCATCCCTGGTTGGGGAACTTAGTCTCTCATATGGCACAGCCAGAAAACAAAAACAAAACTGACTGATTGAACACTGAAAAAATGATCACTTCCCCATCAGTGCCCCCACCCCCACCACTTTCCCCATGTAGCAGAGCAGCCTGCTCTCTCTGCAAGATGGGGAGGCATACTGTCTCTCACTTACTGCTTGCCAGGTCTGAAAATTGGACAAGCGCTTCCCTTGATAGCTCAGACGGTAAAGAATCTACCTGTGATGCAGAAAGACCTGGGTTCGATCCTTGGGTCAGGAAGATCCCGGGAGAAGGAAATGGCAACTCACTCCAGTATTCTTGCCTGGAGAATTCCATGGACAGAGGAAACTGGTGGGCTACAGTCCATGAGGTTGCAAAGAGTCAGGCATGAGTGAGCGACCACCTGTTGTAAGACCCCTGTACTTTGAAGCAACCAATAAATTGTTCCACAATACCAGAACTTTTTTTAATAAATAAAATAACATTTACTTGTTTTTTATATTTACAAAAGAGATATGTGTTCACAGTGAAATTTTTGAAAATTTAGAAAACTACAAAGAAAAGAATAAAATGATTCTTAATGTCACTACCCAGAGATAACTATTATTAGTTTGAAAATGGATGGTTTAGTCACTAAGCCATGCTCAACTCTTTGTGACCTCATGGACTGTAGTCCGCCAGGCTCCTCTGTCTATGGGATTTTCCAGGCAAGAACACTGGAGTGGGTTGCTATTTCCTGCTCCATTGAGAATGGATAGCCTTTCATTTTTATGTATTATTATTTTTGTTGTTATAAAAATAAGACCATGTTAGATACATAAGATTTTATAACTTGCTTTTAAATTTAAAATGGCATGTTCATGTCATTAAATATGCTTAGAACCTGAATGCTAATAAATATGTATATACATACTGAATAAATATGCTCCATTATCATATATAATACTGTACATATTATATTCCATGATTCCCTTGCATTCACATGTCACACATATTTTTAACAAGTCTTCTATTGTTAGACATTAAAGATGTTTACTCTTTTCCTCTATTGTAATAATATTCTGTTGAACATAAGTAGCTTTTAATATACATCCACACTTATTTTTCTTAGGATGTGGTTTTTAGAAGTGGAATTGCTGGGTCAAAAGAAATGCTTAGTTTTTCATTTTAAACAATATTCAGATGTTTTAAACCAATTTTTAAAAGTATACTGGAACTTCCCTGGTGGTCCAGTGGTTAGGACTCTCTCCTTCCAATTCAGGGGCCTGAATTCCATCCCTAGTTGGGGAACTAAGATCCTGCAAGCCGTGGGCACATCCAAAAAAAAAATGTATAGAATGTTTAATCTTCATCAGCTTTAAGGTTTATGTTGCTCCTAATTTTGGTATGTAATTGAACCTTCCAATCTGCTCACACTTGCTGAATTGATTCCACTATGAATTCTAAGATGTCATTTTCCTCTTGCAAATGTTTCTTCGCTTCTTCTAACATTTGTGGTGTTTCTGCTGAAAGTGGTGAAAGCATCACCAGTGGGATAAGGTGTCATTAAGCAGTCATCTGCCAGCGTGATGTCATCACCAGGATCTTCTAAATTTTGGAATTGTTCCTTTATCACTTCTTTTTCTTCCTTCACTTCTGGTCTTCTAGGCAGTCTGTGCAAATTCATTATCTCTTGTTGATCTTCAGAACTAATATTGAGGGGCTTCCCCTGGTGGTCCAGTGGGTAAGGACACCGCCTTGCAGTGCAAGGGGCGCCGGTTCGATCCCTGGCCTGGGAAGATCCCACGTGCCGCGGAGCGGCTGGACCAATGTGTCCAATGACTGAGCCGGAGCTCTGGAGCTCATGAGCCCAGAGCCGGCGCTCTGCGACGACAAACGCCACCACGATGGGAGGCCCACAGGAGGCAAAGAACAAAGACGGATGAAAATAGAGAAATGAAAGACCAATAAATAGAAGTGGCCCACCTGCTCCCCTCCCTCTCTAACCCGACCCCCACCCAAAATAAATAAATAAATCTTTAAAAAAAAAAGAACTAATATTGACATTTTCTTTAAGGCCCAGCGAAATGGTAGCATCCACTCCATGGATGTGTGAGGCTTAACTATGATAATCCGGGTGAAGTGTCTGTCCTGACAATCAACGCAATCTAAGGGACTTCTGTTTTGGTGTTTTGCAGATCCTAAGGGCAAGGCCTTGGCTGTGGGGTCCTCAGACTCCCCACGAGCACTCTCAGTGAAAGAAAAGGTGACCTAACACTGAGAGTCTTGGCACTGATGCTTCATTTTGGTTAGTTGGAAACTTCACCCCACATGGGGCCTCAGAGCTTTGTATCATCAGCATCCCATGCCCCCCAGCTCCCCATGACCAACCCTCAACCTCTGCCTAAGTGCCCAAGACACCAAGTTCTCCATTTCTCCAGGAATGCTTATTTTTAAACCCTTTGTGGTATACTACCAAACAGTCACAAGAAAGATTACACCAATTTACAGATTTATTAGCAGTGTCCAAGGGTGGGCCTGTTTACATGGGCTACCACTAATCCGGAATATCATTATCCCTTCTTATCTCATAGGTGAAAACTTTTCTGTTTAAATTTTGTTTTATTATGTGTGGTGTTGAATGTTTCCTTGTATATTAGTCACTAGTGTGAATGGCATTTTCATATCCTTCACCCATTTTTCCGCTACCAGGTGTTTATTTTAGTTCTCTTAGTATGTATTGTCTCTTCATCTATGTGTCTATTAACCCTTTGTTATATCGATTGCAAAATTTTTTCCAGTTTGTAATTAGCCTTTTAATTTTTATTTTATTTTTTAAAATTATTATTACAAACCCTTGTGTTGAGGGCTGACTTTCAATAGATCGCAGCGAGGGAGCTGCTCTGCTACTTAAGAAACCCTGATCCAGAAGCAGGTAACCTGTCTAGGAATGATTTAGCACCAGGTTCCCCACAAACGTGCAGTGCGTGGCTGGCAAGGGGGCGGCCGCCTTTCTGGCTGCGCCCTTTGTCCCAGGATGAAGGCTCTCCACACCGGACCCCGGTCCCAACCCGTGGTGGGGCATGCCACACCGCGCCCCAAGAGAGGTGAGGGGCCGCCCACCGGTGGGGGACAAATTCGCCTTTTAATTTTATTATTTTTTTTGCTATTCAGTTCAGTCAGTTTTTAGTTCAGTTGCTGAATCGTGTCCCACTCTGTTACCCCATGGACTGCAGCATGCCAGACTTCCTTGTCCTTCACCATCTCCCATAGCCTGCTCCAACTCATGTCCATTGACTCAATGATGCACCATCCAATCATCTCATCCTCTGTCATCCCCTTCTCCTTTTGCCTTTTATTTTTCCCATCATCAGGCTCTTTTCCAATGAGGTGTCTTTTTACATCAGGTGGCCAAAGTATTGGAGCTTCAGCTTCAGTTATCAGTCTTTCCAATGAACATTCAGGGCTGATTTCCTTTAGGATGGACTGGTTTGATCTTGCAGTTCAAGGGACTCTCAAGAGCTTTCTCCAACACCACAGTTCAAAGGCATCAATTCTTTGGTGCTTAGCCTTCTTAATGGTCCAGCTCTCATATCCATATATAGCCATTGGTGAAACCATTGCTTTGACTATATGGACTTCTGTTGGTAAAGTGATGTCTCTGCTTTTTAATGTGCTGTCTAGATTTGTCATAGCTTTTCTTCCTAGGAGCAAGCATCTTTTAATGTCATGGCTATAGAAGTTTTAAAATGCTTCTGTAAACTGTGTATGATTAGTTTTCCTCCTTTGCAGCTGATATGACCAAAATGGAACTCCTCATCTAAGCTGGGTTAATTTGATTCTTTTTCCTAAGAACCTGAATTTGAAACACCAAGACACTGAGTCACTTATGTGATTGAAAAAGGCATTTAGAATAGAAGGCTGGCTTAGAGTTGTCACCATGATATACCATAACCTCACAAAAGTAACTGATATGGAAGAGGGAGATCTAAGAGATTTCAGTGAAAGCCACTTTGTCATCAAAGGAATGAAACATATATAGAGAGAAAAGACAAATGAGTGAAACAACAGAAGCAATGTTGGACTGGAGGATTCCAGATTGAACTGAGGCCTGAAATACAGTTTTATACTGGTAATAAGGGAATTGGTCGCAAGTTTTCATATTGAACATTGAGAGTCCAGAACACCATTTTTTCTGCTGGCTCCTAAAACAGGGGCCCCAAAGATTAGAGATGAGAGAAATCTTCTTTGTGAAAACTGGCCCTACAGCTACACTCTCACACATTTAGGTATCTCCCACTGAAACATGCAGAAAGCCTTGTTCCACAAATATAGAAATTCTAGTGAGATTTTTAGTAGCTCAGTAGTAAATATGAATAGATAGCAAATAATCACTATACTTTTAAGCAAATACTCTAATATTAACAGCACAGTTCACAATGAACAAAAGAACTTGGAAGAAGTAGAGATAATGCAGGGAATTAAAAAAAACCCTTTAAATGACATTGTAATTTATATCTCCTGATAATCAGAGAAAATCACATCACTGAACATGAACAGCATACCATTTTAAAGGAATATTCTGAAAACAAGGTAGAGCTCACGGAAATTAAATATGTAATTGCGAATGTGAAAATTTAATGAAAGATTAGAAGATAAATTTGAGCAAATCTTAGTGAAATAGAAGAAAAAGGGGAAAAAGGAATAAAGGGAATACAAAGAAATAAAGACAAGAAAATTAGAGGATCATTACAAGAAGCCAAATACTCAACTAATTAAAGTTTTAGAAAGAGAAATAGTGAAGTTATATATAAAGAAATTATAAAGTATATGACACAACTTCCTGGAACCGAAGGATATGAATTTCTAGATCAAAAGAGCCCACTAAGTGCTCAGCACAATAAATTGTAAAAATTACCCATACTAGGTACACATCATGAAATTATACAAAACCAGAGCTAAAGACTGAATGGTAAATGTTCCATGGAGGGGAAAAAAAAAAAAAAAAACTGGTCTCATACAAGAGAACAGGAATCAAAATGGCATTGAATTCCTTAAAATAGCATTAGAACTAGGAAACCATGGAGAGGGCACGCACTTCTAAAATTGGCAGCTAGACGATCAGAATAATCTTCTATAGAGTACATCTAAAACAAGTTGGATGTAATGTAAAACTCATATTATTAAAGCAAAAAAGAACTAGAGAAAAATCCAAATTCTAGAAGAGGAGAATGAAAAGGGAATCCCAACATTCAAAGTGACTTTGGCTCAAAGCGTCTTTTCCACTCTGAAAGAAACAACCCCAGACTTGATCTGTATTTCAGGCAACATCCTGGGATGAAGAGAAAGTAAGTGAAGGTGTTAGTCTCTCAGTCATGTCCTACTCCTTTGCGACCCTGTGGACTGTAGCCAGCCAGGCACCTCTGTCCATGGGATTTTCCAGTCAAAAATACTGAAGTGGATTGCCACTTCCTTCTCCAGGACCATTCCCTTCTTCCCAACCCAGGGACGGAACCCAGGTCTTCTGCATTGCAGGCAGTTTCGTTACCTTCTGAGCCACCTAAGGCCTATGGGATAAGGATGACAATGATCAAACCCCAAGATCCTCCTTAGGGAGAAAGATTGAATAAATTACCGGCCACTCTAAGTTGATACACCAAAGGGTTAGATCCTCAGGGTAAAAGTGAACCAGAAGTAAACTAGAGCACAAATGGTCCTGGGTGGTCTGGACAAACACAAACCTTAAATTTGTATTAAGGTGTTCTTGGAAAAGCAATGCCCACAGGCTCCGGCTATAAGCAAACAAAAAGTCTTCTGGAGGAGAACGCTACCATCCTAGGCCTCATATAATTCCTGCTAATAAGGTTTCTAATAAAATATCCAGAAAACAGGCAACTATAACCAAATACATAAAGAAACAGGACTTTGAGCAAGAATCAACAGAAACCATAGGCAATAGAAACATATCAAACATGGTAGGAAAAATGGCAAGATGCAGTCTTTTATAGTTCCCCCAAACTCCTGCCCCAGCTACTCAATCAAACATTAATCTAGGTGCTTGCTGTAGAGGGATTTTGCAGATATAATTAAGGTCTCAAATCAGCTGACTTTAAGATAGGGAGATTATCCTCTGTGGGGCTGACTTAATCAGGCCCACAAAGGATGGTTTACTGGACGCTTTCTGTTGAAGAGATTTGAAGCATGAGGAGGATTTGGCACAAAGAAAATCTCTGTTGCTGGCTTTGAAGGTGGAAAAGGCCACGTGGCCAGGAATGCAGATAGTATCTGGAAACAAGAGCGCCCCCCAGCTGACACTCAACACCAAAACAGTGAACTCACTCTTAGAACTGCAAGAAATGTAATTCTGCCACAACAATGTCAGCCTGGAAGAAGATTCAGCTGCAGCCTGCCCAGATCCTTGATTTTAGCTTTGTGAAAACCCAAGCAAAGAATTCTGCCTGAATTTCTGACAGGCAGAACTGTGAGCTAGTAATTGGTTGTTGATTTAAGTGACTAAATTTGTAGTAATTTGTTATGCAACAATAGGAAAATCATAATCAACAAAGACCTGAGAAATCGGAACAATCTGTAATCAACTATAAAAGAGCTATACTTGCTGTAAATAAAAGAAAAGCTTGAAAGAAATAAAAGATCAGCATGAAACACGAGGCCATGAAACTTGTCACAGAGTTCTACAGTCATCCATGGTAAAGTGATCAGGATGGGATTTACTCTCCTGGTTTAAGAACCTATAAAATTGGATAAAAGAAATGAATCCGTTATTTTCAGGCTGGACCACAGGAAGCACGGGACTATTATCATAAGAGAAATCAATGAGGTGATCCTTCAAATTGCTCCCACTTATTGCTGGGAGGTGTTTGGAAGCTACAGTGCAGAGTGAGGGGGGACCCAAACATAGCTTGGTAGTATTGCTGAATTGAAAAGCTAAATAAGATACAGGGAGGCCAGGCAGCTGGTAATCATGAGATAGAATAGCAGAGAGGAGAAAGTTGCAGAGAGAGAACTCCAGAGATCTGCAAAGGTATTCCCTTGAGTCTTTAGCTTATTAGTGCCATGCATGCATGAGAGGAAACTACTAGGCACAGGAAATAGAATCACAGTAAAGCACTAGGCTGGACAGTTTCCAAAGTTCCTGTAGGGATGGGAATATTCATGTTCTCACCAGCCAGAGTGGAAAACTTCATCACACAAAGGGCGTAGGGTAGAGCTCTCAGGAAGACAGCACCATAGTAGGGGAGACATATTAGATCTTGAGCAAAGGACACTCCAAGAAGGCTTACAGGCTTCTTAACATTGGTATTAGCAAAGATTTTTCTTTTATGACACCAAAGTGCAAACAATAGATGCAAAAATGAACAAGTGGGATGACATCAAACCAAAGAGCTTCTGCCACAACAATGTCAGCCTGGAAGAAGATTCAGCTGCAGCCTGCCCAGATCCTTGATTTTAGCTTTGTGAAAACCCAAGCAAAGAATTCTGCCTGAATTTCTGACAGGCAGAACTGTGAGCTAGTAATTGGTTGTTGATTTAAGTGACTAAATTTGTAGTAATTTGTTATGCAACAATAGGAAAATCATAATCAACAAAGACCTGAGAAATCGGAACAATCTGTAATCAACTATAAAAGAGCTATACTTGCTGTAAATAAAAGAAAAGCTTGAAAGAAATAAAAGATCAGCATGAAACACGAGGCCATGAAACTTGTCACAGAGTTCTACAGTCATCCATGGTAAAGTGATCAGGATGGGATTTACTCTCCTGGTTTAAGAACCTATAAAATTGGATAAAAGAAATGAATCCGTTATTTTCAGGCTGGACCACAGGAAGCACGGGACTATTATCATAAGAGAAATCAATGAGGTGATCCTTCAAATTGCTCCCACTTATTGCTGGGAGGTGTTTGGAAGCTACAGTGCAGAGTGAGGGGGGACCCAAACATAGCTTGGTAGTATTGCTGAATTGAAAAGCTAAATAAGATACAGGGAGGCCAGGCAGCTGGTAATCATGAGATAGAATAGCAGAGAGGAGAAAGTTGCAGAGAGAGAACTCCAGAGATCTGCAAAGGTATTCCCTTGAGTCTTTAGCTTATTAGTGCCATGCATGCATGAGAGGAAACTACTAGGCACAGGAAATAGAATCACAGTAAAGCACTAGGCTGGACAGTTTCCAAAGTTCCTGTAGGGATGGGAATATTCATGTTCTCACCAGCCAGAGTGGAAAACTTCATCACACAAAGGGCGTAGGGTAGAGCTCTCAGGAAGACAGCACCATAGTAGGGGAGACATATTAGATCTTGAGCAAAGGACACTCCAAGAAGGCTTACAGGCTTCTTAACATTGGTATTAGCAAAGATTTTTCTTTTATGACACCAAAGTGCAAACAATAGATGCAAAAATGAACAAGTGGGATGACATCAAACCAAAGAGCTTCTGCACAAAAAAAGAAACAATCAGCAAAATGAAAAGGCAACCTATGGAATGGGAGAAAAACATTTCAAAACCATTTATTAGATAAGGGGTAAATATCAAAAATATGAAGGAAATGCATAAACTCAATAACAAAAGCAACCCCACCCCAACCAATCTGATTTTCAGATGGGAAAAGGACTCAAATAGATGTTTTTCTAAAGAAAATTTACAAAAGGCCAACGGGCACATGAAAAATTGCTCAACATCACTAATCTTCAGGGAGACACAAATCAACGCCATAGTGAAATATGACCTGACCCCTATTCGAGTGACTATTGCCAAAAGGCCAGAGAGAAGTGCTGGTAAGGTTGTGGAGAAAAAGAAACCCTTCTACACTGTTGATGGGAATGTAAATTCACACAGCCACTATGGGAAATAGTATGGAGATTCCTCAAAAAAAAATTCCTAAAAATACAAGTACCATATGATCCAGCAATCCCACTTCAAGGTGTACATCTGAAGGAAATGAAAATACTATTTCAAAGAGATATCATACCTCCATGTTCACTGCAGCATTATTCACAATAGCCAAGTCTTATCAACAACCTAAATGTCCCCTGATAGATGGATAAGTAATAAGTAATTTTGAGATACAAAATGTGAGATACACACACACACAGGAATATTATTCGGCCATAAAAAGGAAGGAAATTCTGCTATTTGTGACAACACGATGGACCTTGAGGGCATTATGCTTAATGAAATAAGCCAGAGAAAGACAAATACTATATATTCTTTCTTATATGTGGAATCTAGAAAAGTTGAATTCATGGAGAATAGAGTGGTGCTTTCAGGAACTGGTGGGTAGGGGAATAGGAAAATGTTGGTCGAAAGGTACGAACTCTCAACTAAATAAAACACAAATAAGTTCCAGTGATCTGATATACAGCATGGTGACTATAATTAACAATACTGTATTACATACTTGAGAATTGTTGAGAGTATGTCGTAAATATTCTCCCTGCAGAAAAGAAGTGGTAATTATATGTGGGATGGAACTGTTACCTTATTGTGGTAATAATCTTATAATATATATGTATATCAAATCATCACATTATAAACCTTGAACTTACATACGTTATATGCCAACAGTATCTCAATAAAGCTGGGGAGGAGGGAATGTAAAAAATATAGTTTAAACAGACACACAAACCAACAGATGAACCTATATGCTGTCTACAAAGGATTAACTTTAAATGAATATTCTCCAACAGATTGAAAGCTATAAGGCAGGAAATAATATATAATACTATAAGAAATATGGAGTGATTATATAATTCAAGACAAACGGTTTTTTTAGTGACAAAGGTGGGCATTTCTTAAGGATAATAGACAATACATTAGGAGGACATAATTCTAACTATGCATGTGCCTAAAACATAGCCAAAAAAGTAATTAAAACAAATTTGACAAAATGAAAGAAAAACCCACAAACACAGAGATAAATACCCTGTCACAATAACTGATAGATCTAGATGGAAAATAAGTAAATATATAGAAGATTTGTAGAATGCTACCAACCACTCCAACTGAAGGGGCATTTATAAAATATAACACCAAACAACTGGAGTATACATCCTTTCTAAATACACATGAAATGTGTACTAACATAGACATATATAAGGATCCTTTTTAATTTTGAGATACAAAATGTGAGATACACACACACACAGGAATATTATTCGGCCATAAAAAGGAAGGAAATTCTGCTATTTGTGACAACACGATGGACCTTGAGGGCATTATGCTTAATGAAATAAGCCAGAGAAAGACAAATACTATATATTCTTTCTTATATGTGGAATCTAGAAAAGTTGAATTCATGGAGAATAGAGTGGTGCTTTCAGGAACTGGTGGGTAGGGGAATAGGAAAATGTTGGTCGAAAGGTACGAACTCTCAACTAAATAAAACACAAATAAGTTCCAGTGATCTGATATACAGCATGGTGACTATAATTAACAATACTGTATTACATACTTGAGAATTGTTGAGAGTATGTCGAAATATTCTCCCTGCAGAAAAGAAGTGGTAATTATATGTGGGATGGAACTGTTACCTTATTGTGGTAATAATCTTATAATATATATGTATATCAAATCATCACATTATAAACCTTGAACTTACATACGTTATATGCCAACAGTATCTCAATAAAGCTGGGGAGGAGGGAATGTAAAAAATATAGTTTAAACAGACACACAAACCAACAGATGAACCTATATGCTGTCTACAAAGGATTAACTTTAAATGAATATTCTCCAACAGATTGAAAGCTATAAGGCAGGAAATAATATATAATACTATAAGAAATATGGAGTGATTATATAATTCAAGACAAACGGTTTTTTTAGTGACAAAGGTGGGCATTTCTTAAGGATAATAGACAATACATTAGGAGGACATAATTCTAACTATGCATGTGCCTAAAACATAGCCAAAAAAGTAATTAAAACAAATTTGACAAAATGAAAGAAAAACCCACAAACACAGAGATAAATACCCTGTCACAATAACTGATAGATCTAGATGGAAAATAAGTAAATATATAGAAGATTTGTAGAATGCTACCAACCACTCCAACTGAAGGGGCATTTATAAAATATAACACCAAACAACTGGAGTATACATCCTTTCTAAATACACATGAAATGTGTACTAACATAGACATATATAAGGATGTCAATCAAGTTTAAATAAATTTCGGAAGTTTGTTTTGAAAGTTTATTTTTCCACTTACAATGAAACTAGATATCCATTACAATAATAAAGCTAGAAGAGCCCTAATTATTTGGAAATGAAACAACACATTTCTAAATAACTCATAGTACAAATAAGAAATTAAAAGGGAAAGGCAGATAATATTTCAATTGGAAAGAAAATGAAAATGCAAAATATGCATTTGCAAAACTGCAAATTTTTTATTGGCAGCTAAGGCATGCTTGGAAGGAAACTTATAATAAATGCTTGTATTACAGAAAAATAATGGGTAAAAAATGATTGGTGGACTTCCCTGGTGGTCCAGTGGGTAAGGACAGTGCCTTGCAGTGCAAGGGGCGCCAGTTCAATCCCTGGCCTGGGAAGATCCAACGTGCCGCAGAGCGGTTGGACCGATGTGTCCAATTACCGAGCTGCAGCTCTGAAAGCAGGTGCGCTCAGAGCCAGTGCTCTGCGACTGGAGAGGCCGCTGCGATGGGAGGCTCACACAGGCCAAGAAACAAACATAAACAAATGAAAGATCAATAGAAGTGTCCAAAAATATAAAAACAACATAAAAAGTGTACTAAGTCAAATGCTGGTTGTTTTTTTTTTTTTTTTTCAAATGTTGCTTTTTGAAGAGGTTAATAAAATTGGTGAAACCCTACTAAGACTGACTGAAAAAAAAAAGAGGGAGAGAGAATAAAATCAAATAACCAGTACTAGGAATGAAGGAGCAGATATCTCTATAGATTCTACAGATGTCAAAAGGGAAGTGTTATGACAACACATTGGACAAATGAGATAAAATGCACTTGAAAAATAAAACAATCAAAATTGACACAAGATGAAACAGATAATCTGAATGCCTTATACCTGTCAAAGTAATTGAACTTATTATTAGAAACATCTATGTGAACAAAACCCAAGTTCAGTCAGTTTGTCATGTCTGACTCAATGCAACCCCATGGACTGCAGCACGCCAGGCTTCCCTGTCCCTCACCATCTCCTGGAGCTTGCTCAAACTCATGTCCATTGACTCAGTGATGCCATCCAACCATCTCATCCTCTGTCATCTCCTCCTCCCTTCGATTTTTCCCAGCATCAGGGGCTTTTCCAATGAGTTGTCTCTTCACATTAGGTGACCAAAGAATTGGAGCTTAAAACCCCAGTCTCAGATTATCTCACTGGAAAGTTCTAATGAACATCTCAAAAAATAAATAAAGAAAGAAAAATTTACCCAAAGTCTTTCAGAAAATAAGACAGCCCTGGTATCAAAACTTGTCAAAGACATTCTAACAAGGGAAGTACAAATCCAAAATTTGTATCAAACATTAGCAATTATATCTGATATGTGAAACAGAAAATACATTATGACAGTGGAATTATCCCAGCAATATAAGGTAAAAGTGTTCCATGTAAATCACATGTAATAAAAGAAAATAAAATGTAATATTGAAAAATTACATTTCATAAAAATTAAAAATTTCTCCTCTTCACAAGATACTATAAAGGAAATGAAGCGGGAAGCTACAGGCTGGATGTTATGGTGTTTATCACAGTCCCCAGATTTCCTATAAAAGTCACAATTACATCTATACATGCACACACATACACAATGTGCACCAGAGTGTTTACATCACTTTCATTCCTAAGATCCCAAACTAGAAATAGCTTCAGTGTTCAACAGAAAAATGGATAAACAAACCATAATATCTCCATGCATTCAGCAAAACACGAGACATGGTAGGCATTCAATATTTGCTGAATAAATGAATGACTGCTCCCAATAGCATGTTATCCAGTGCCTTGCCACAAGCGCTGCTGATTCTCTGATTCTCCCACACTTATGTGACTTCCCAAAGGGCTGTCTAACCTGAATTCCTCAGTGCTCAGCTTCCAAACTTCACTGCAGAAATCAACGAGTGTCTGAAAGACCTCAGAAGCCTACTTCCTTACAAGAGTCATAACTGACCCCTACTTCTTGGCCATTGCATGGAGTGGAAGGCCGATGTCCCAGCCACTGGGAAGTGCTAACCCTGACATGGTTTACCCACCTGCTATGGCTTCTTGAGACCATTAATATCCTTTGTTGTGCTGTTCAGTGAAGTATTGAGATTATGTTTTGTACTACAGGCAACAATTACAAGTCCAAAAAGAAGTTTTTACAGCTTAGCTATTCAGCCAATATGCTATTATCTTTAGTATAGTGGTTAATTCCCTGACACAATCCACCACAGAGGCATTCATTGTAGGCTGAAGGGCACCATAATACAAGAAACCAATGCCCTGGACAAACAGAACTACTGAAACACACAATCACATGGATGAATTTCATAGGCACTATGCTAAATTAGAACCAGACACAAAAGAGTACATACTGTATATGTTTATGTATATATATATGTTAATGTACACATATTTGTACGTGTGTATATATATATATATATCTGTGTGTATATACATATATATGAAGTTCTAGATGATTCAGAAATCTTGGTTTCCTCCAAGGCAGAGGAGGGGCAGGATTGATAGTGATGGGAAGTCTCTCATTAGAGGGGTAGATTACATGAATGTAGCGATTTTTTAAAAATCATGCAGTTGAAATATGTGCATTTTAACATATACCATTCTTAACAGTGACAGAAGGATACAAAGGTAGCAATCAAGTAGTTTGGGAATTGGGCAGGAGATATAGACAAAACAATAATGGCAGAGTGTTGACAGTTGTGGAAGCTAGATGATAGGTACATGGGATTTCAGGATATTATTTCACTTATTTTTTTATGTTTGAAATTTTCTGCAATTAATTAAAAAAAAAGAAACAAAGAATGATGGAATGAAGAAAGAAGGGAGCCATTATCAATCCATCACAGTATCCTCATCTTAGGATCCTTTTTAGTCTGTTACACAGACAGCTAAACAGAGAGAGAGAGAGAGAGATAGCTACAGCAACTTGCACCTATATATTAGTGTTTAACTTCAGGTGGTAGGATTGAGAGATTTTTGCCCCCTATTTTTCTGTACCTTCCAAATCTATAATTATGAATATACACTTCTTTTATAATCAGAAAAGTAAACTATATGAAAATATCAGTTTCATTGAATTTCTCCTGTACTGTTGCTACAGTTTCAAAAATTCAACAGGCTTTACCACATTATCACTCTCAGGAAAAGCAACGCTGTTAATCGTATTATTTGTCAGCGAAAAAAAAAATGCTTTTGCCAAGGTATGAGCCTCCAGGGTACTTTTTTTGTGAAGATAAAAATGCAATACTGCACAGGAGATCTGCTTATTAGACATTGGGCATGCTCTCTGTAGAACCAAAATAACTCTTCAGAAATTTCCTGCCAAATTCACAGCTAAACTGTTATGCAAATGTAACTACATCTAAATTAAAAGTGCTGAGATGACACAGCCAACAGACTTTGAAGTATGATTGCTTTTGGTGGTGTAGGCAGAAAGGTTGAGATGTTTTCAAGTAAACAAGCTGTATCACACTTTATTTTGTTTCCTGTTTGATTGGGGGTTGATAGTGTGCAGGAAAGAAAAACCTGACAAATGAAAATAAAACAGGATGAATCCTTGATAAAACGAAACAGGACATGAGCTTAATTGCAGGTGGAGTCTATAAAGCCTTAGAACCTTACATAAAAAAAGGGATGATAGCCTCTGTATTGTATGCGTTAAAATCTTATTTAACTTTCTGTGTTTCTGTCTTGCCTCCCCAACTTGATTTTATTTAAGTCTTTTATTTTATATTGGGCATAGCCAAGTAACAATTCTGTGATAGTTGCAGGTGAACAGCAAAGGGACCCAGCCATGCATATCCATGTATCCACTCTCTCCAAACTCCCCTCCCATCCAGGCTGCCACAGAACATTGAGCCGAGTTCCCTGTGCTGTACAGTAGGACCTTCTCCCCAACTTAATTTTACAATAGGTAGCTCCCAAGAGTGGAGAATCTATCTTTCATTTCTGGTGACTTGTCACTGGGCTATAAGCTCTAAGAGGGCACACTCCATCTTTTCCATAGTCATACCCTTAGAACCTAGTTCAGTGCCTGAGACATGGTAGGCATTCAATATTTGTTGAATAAATGAACAACTGCTCCCAACAGCATGTTATCCAGTGCCTTGCCCATAGTAGACATTAAGTAGATAAGTGGATTGAAGTAGTTATCCATTAATTCATTTATTCATCCCATGAACATTGAGTACTATGTGCCAGGCACTCTTCCAGGTGCTGAGTTCAGGACACTGAGCAAAGCAACATCTCTGCTCCCATAGAACTTACATTCTAATGAAAAATTACCATCTAGACAATATAACAGAATGTAAATTTTAGTCTTCATTGACATAAATAACGATTTTTCTTCATTTTCAATGTTACCATACTAAACAACTCCTGGGAGCATTGGGTCAACATTTCACTTCTACTGGCACTTTGCGCTGGTAGGTGAATGTGATTAAGAGTGGTTTAAGGTGACAAGTATACACACACAAAATTATTGCAGTTGGAGGACTTTTCAAGATAATACATGAAAATCGTTACAGAATCTACTGCATGCTATGAACAAGAAGAGAGATGGTTTCCAATAGAAACAGAAATTCCTTTTATTGACAAAAGATGAATTGTTCCACTATGACTCTCCTCTTTCTAATTTCCTGGCTAGTCGAGAATCAATCAATACTCCTTAGACAGTACCCATTTAAGGCTCTGACAAGTGTTCTTTTTTTTTTAGAGGCCATTCTTTAAACCTTTCATTAATGAAAAGCAGTAGTGTAGAGCCTATTGCCACTTCTAGTCTGTTTCCTGGCTTTGCTCAGTCCGGGCCTGATATTACAAACAGCTGAAATCAGTACATTGTGATATTATGCAAATATGCCCTGGCAGATTGAGCTAAGAATAGTGTGCATTGGGCTATTTCATTTTATTTGGTGTATAGATGAATTTGGCATTTTCACATTACAGAACTGTACAGATACATAAAAAAATCTCTGCATTAGAAATGTCTTTTCTTATGAAGATTAAATAAACACCAATCTGTGGAACAACTTTAAACTTGCTGAGTTTAAAAGTAGGAATTCAGGGAGAAAAAAAAAGAGGGCATCGCACCAGTAAAGCAGATATTAGTGTGTTTCACGATGTCCTTTTGGATGAGTTACAGAAGCATGGGCTGTATGCCCAGTAGAGCTTGGTGGATTCAGCCGTGGTTGACGTACTGTAGCCAAAAGGTGCTGATTATGGCTCGCTGCAATCCTAGAAGGGGATTTTCTAGTGTCATACAGCAGAGCTGGAAATTTGGCCTTGACCTGTTCAAAAATTTCTAATGACTTGGAGGAGGACATCCGTAACAAATGTATAAAAATCTGCTTATCACAAGAATTTGGTAGGGACAGTGAATGTATTTTGAAGACATAATCAGGAACCTTAAAGATCTCTCCAAGCTAGACACTTCATCTGAATCTAAATGTTGAACCTTGATTAATCAGCATTGCCTGGGAGCATTGGGTCAACATTTCACTTCTACTGGCACTTTGCGCTGGTAGGTGAATGTGATTAAGAGTGGTTTAAGGTGACAAGTATACACACACAAAATTATTGCAGTTGGAGGACTTTTCAAGATAATACATGAAAATCGTTACAGAATCTACTGCATGCTATGAACAAGAAGAGAGATGGTTTCCAATAGAAACAGAAATTCCTTTTATTGACAAAAGATGAATTGTTCCACTATGACTCTCCTCTTTCTAATTTCCTGGCTAGTCGAGAATCAATCAATACTCCTTAGACAGTACCCATTTAAGGCTCTGACAAGTGTTCTTTTTTTTTTAGAGGCCATTCTTTAAACCTTTCATTAATGAAAAGCAGTAGTGTAGAGCCTATTGCCACTTCTAGTCTGTTTCCTGGCTTTGCTCAGTCCGGGCCTGATATTACAAACAGCTGAAATCAGTACATTGTGATATTATGCAAATATGCCCTGGCAGATTGAGCTAAGAATAGTGTGCATTGGGCTATTTCATTTTATTTGGTGTATAGATGAATTTGGCATTTTCACATTACAGAACTGTACAGATACATAAAAAAATCTCTGCATTAGAAATGTCTTTTCTTATGAAGATTAAATAAACACCAATCTGTGGAACAACTTTAAACTTGCTGAGTTTAAAAGTAGGAATTCAGGGAGAAAAAAAAAGAGGGCATCGCACCAGTAAAGCAGATATTAGTGTGTTTCACGATGTCCTTTTGGATGAGTTACAGAAGCATGGGCTGTATGCCCAGTAGAGCTTGGTGGATTCAGCCGTGGTTGACGTACTGTAGCCAAAAGGTGCTGATTATGGCTCGCTGCAATCCTAGAAGGGGATTTTCTAGTGTCATACAGCAGAGCTGGAAATTTGGCCTTGACCTGTTCAAAAATTTCTAATGACTTGGAGGAGGACATCCGTAACAAATGTATAAAAATCTGCTTATCACAAGAATTTGGTAGGGACAGTGAATGTATTTTGAAGACATAATCAGGAACCTTAAAGATCTCTCCAAGCTAGACACTTCATCTGAATCTAAATGTTGAACCTTGATTAATCTAAATAAATGTAAAATTTTATATTTATGTTGAAAAAAAAGCCTGCTCTTATTTTAGGGGAATTCTTAGTTAAAACCCAGGGAATATTTCTCCTTTCCAGGCTCTAATTTAATTAACTGATTATTTTCATAAGGCAGCAAGTGAAAGATTTTGAACTCAAAAAATAAAAAAGAGTTTTTCGACAAAAGATAATGGGGATAATATTAAAGAACAATCAGTTTTTACCTGCAATGATTTTTCAATCTCATTTTTAATGTTTCTTCCTTTAAAAAAAAAAAAAGTCTAAAAAATATAAACCCCACACTTCACTTTCTCAGGAGAACGAAGCTTGTTTGACATGACCTGCTTCGTGCTTCTCAGGGAAGTATACATCTGACTCCTAAAATCAAGGTGATAGATAATCTTAATGTCTAATCATGAGTTTTCCTTTCTCATTTGAGACAGCAAGGAGTGGGCTTCTTCTGTGTTTACAAATTACAAAATAGCCAACATACATATGTCTAAGGACAGAAAGCAAGATGTAGCACTCTTTGCAAAGCACCTCATGTTTTGTTCCCTTCCCTTGTAAAAACGTGCAATGCATATTTTATTCGGGAAAAGGAGGACAAAGTACTGGTAATACCAGTCTGTAGAATACAAATGAAATTTTATTAAACCCATTTTTTAAAAAATAAATAAATAAAGGATTGTCACATGGAAAATTGCAAAAACTCCTGGCTTGGAAGAACAGGATTTTTCAAGTAAAGCAGATATTAGTGTGTTTCACGATGTCCTTTTGGATGAGTTACAGAAGCATGGGCTGTATGCCCAGTAGAGCTTGGTGGATTCAGCCGTGGTTGACGTACTGTAGCCAAAAGGTGCTGATTATGGCTCGCTGCAATCCTAGAAGGGGATTTTCTAGTGTCATACAGCAGAGCTGGAAATTTGGCCTTGACCTGTTCAAAAATTTCTAATGACTTGGAGGAGGACATCCGTAACAAATGTATAAAAATCTGCTTATCACAAGAATTTGGTAGGGACAGTGAATGTATTTTGAAGACATAATCAGGAACCTTAAAGATCTCTCCAAGCTAGACACTTCATCTGAATCTAAATGTTGAACCTTGATTAATCTAAATAAATGTAAAATTTTATATTTATGTTGAAAAAAAAGCCTGCTCTTATTTTAGGGGAATTCTTATTTAAAAACCCAGGGAATATTTCTCCTTTCCAGGCTCTAATTTAATTAACTGATTATTTTCATAAGGCAGCAAGTGAAAGATTTTGAACTCAAAAAATAAAAAAGAGTTTTTCGACAAAAGATAATGGGGATAATATTAAAAAACAATCAGTTTTACCTGCAATGATTTTTCAATCTCATTTTTAATGTTTCTTCCTTTAAAAAAAAAAAAAGTCTAAAAAATATAAACCCCACACTTCACTTTCTCAGGAGAACGAAGCTTGTTTGACATGACCTGCTTCGTGCTTCTCAGGGAAGTATACATCTGACTCCTAAAATCAAGGTGATAGATAATCTTAATGTCTAATCATGAGTTTTCCTTTCTCATTTGAGACAGCAAGGAGTGGGCTTCTTCTGTGTTTACAAATTACAAAATAGCCAACATACATATGTCTAAGGACAGAAAGCAAGATGTAGCACTCTTTGCAAAGCACCTCATGTTTTGTTCCCTTCCCTTGTAAAAACGTGCAATGCATATTTTATTCGGGAAAAGGAGGACAAAGTACTGGTAATACCAGTCTGTAGAATACAAATGAAATTTTATTAAACCCATTTTTTAAAAAATAAATAAATAAAGGATTGTCACATGGAAAATTGCAAAAACTCCTGGCTTGGAAGAACAGGATTTTTCAAGTGACTCCTGGCACTGTACTAAAAGGAGCATGCTTGGGAGAAGAAATCTCATATCTCATTTACGGAAAGTAGAAATGAGTAAAGTATAAAACATAGCTTCTCCAAAGCCTTGGTTTTATTAAACCAAGTAAAATGTCCAACAAAAAGAGTTTATGGCTCAGCTTCGCTATATGCTAGTCAGACCATCCTTGTGAATTGTGTTCTGTTCTTTTTTCTTTTGTATTTATTTATTTGGCTGTGCCAGGTCTTAGTTGTGGCACACAGGATCTTTAGTTTTGGCATGTGGGATCTTTAGCTGAGGCATGAAAACTCTTAGTTGCAGCATGTGGGGTCTAGTTCCTTGACCAGGAATTGAACCCAGGCACTCTGTATTGGGAATGCAGAATCTTAGCCACTAGACCATCAGGGAATTCCCTGTGTTCTGTTCTGACACTGTAGTTTGAGAGACTGACAAACAGAAGCACATCCAAACACTGCTGTCCTTAGAGAAGACGGCAATTCTGGAAACTACTCGATATGGGGAATGGAAGAAAGACCTGGGCTGTTTAATTGAGTGAAGGAAAGACTAAGGGAGGACACAGTAGCGAACTTCAGTTGTGGAAGGCCTTATAGCAAAGGATGAATGGAATCATTCTCTGGCCTCTACAGATTTAAAATAGGACTGGGGAAGGAGGCAACGTTTGGCTCAATTTAGGAGAGACCCATGAAGCAGAACTCATCAAAATGGGCTATCCACGGAGACAAAGATGTCCCTACCAATGGTATGTGTTTGAAGAGGGACTCTCAACATTAGATGGGGCTGGAGTAAATTAGTGCTATGGTCTCCATCATTCCTCATATTCTAAACTTGTACAGTGACATTAGAGATCTAGTTCTGAACAACAGGACAAGAATCTTCTGTTCTTGTCTCTCGTACTTAATCAGTTAATAAGTTCCCTTACAGTGTGTCTTGCATCACTTGTATTATTATTCTACAATGATCTGAATTATTTTTTAAAAATTTGTCACATGGAAAATTGCAAAACTCCTGGCTTGGAAGAACAGGATTTTTCAAGTGACTCCTGGCACTGTACTAAAAGGAGCATGCTTGGGAGAAGAAATCTCATATCTCATTTACGGAAAGTAGAAATGAGTAAAGTATAAAACATAGCTTCTCCAAAGCCTTGGTTTTATTAAACCAAGTAAAATGTCCAACAAAAAGAGTTTATGGCTCAGCTTCGCTATATGCTAGTCAGACCATCCTTGTGAATTGTGTTCTGTTCTTTTTTCTTTTGTATTTATTTATTTGGCTGTGCCAGGTCTTAGTTGTGGCACACAGGATCTTTAGTTTTGGCATGTGGGATCTTTAGCTGAGGCATGAAAACTCTTAGTTGCAGCATGTGGGGTCTAGTTCCTTGACCAGGAATTGAACCCAGGCACTCTGTATTGGGAATGCAGAATCTTAGCCACTAGACCATCAGGGAATTCCCTGTGTTCTGTTCTGACACTGTAGTTTGAGAGACTGACAAACAGAAGCACATCCAAACACTGCTGTCCTTAGAGAAGACGGCAATTCTGGAAACTACTCGATATGGGGAATGGAAGAAAGACCTGGGCTGTTTAATTGAGTGAAGGAAAGACTAAGGGAGGACACAGTAGCGAACTTCAGTTGTGGAAGGCCTTATAGCAAAGGATGAATGGAATCATTCTCTGGCCTCTACAGATTTAAAATAGGACTGGGGAAGGAGGCAACGTTTGGCTCAATTTAGGAGAGACCCATGAAGCAGAACTCATCAAAATGGGCTATCCACGGAGACAAAGATGTCCCTACCAATGGTATGTGTTTGAAGAGGGACTCTCAACATTAGATGGGGCTGGAGTAAATTAGTGCTATGGTCTCCATCATTCCTCATATTCTAAACTTGTACAGTGACATTAGAGATCTAGTTCTGAACAACAGGACAAGAATCTTCTGTTCTTGTCTCTCGTACTTAATCAGTTAATAAGTTCCCTTACAGTGTGTCTTGCATCATTCTTGTATTATTATTCTACAATGATCTGAATATTCTATTTTTCTTCTAATTGAAAAGATACATTAAAATTTGCATGTTCCTATTCTTTGCAGGGGGTGGGTAGTTTTCAAGAATTGTTTACAATGATGATTAAACATCATCTTCCATCTCTGTATGCCAGTGTCTTTGTTATATAGTCTTGTCACAAGTTAAAATCAACATATATATGTGTGGCTGAGTCCCCTCGCTGTTCACCTGAAACTGCTAAACATTGTTAACTGGCTATACCCCAATGAAAAATACTTCTGGTGTTATTTATTACTTGAATTAATTAAAAAATAAATGGAAGTAAAAATGAACACATCTAACTATTGCCCCTGCCTCTGGTCACTACTCTTTGCAACAGATTCTGTATAGTATCTCCACATTATTATAATTATGATACCCTTTCTATGATGTCACTTCTCTACTCACCAAGTCTTGATAACTCTTCACTGCCTAGCACTGGTCTTCAAAGTGAGGAATGTTCTATTTATATATTTTAGCTCATGTAGTAAGGAAGAAAAAACTCTATGAATATTGAATACCTACCTATAACACCAGCACCGTCTCTTGGTATTTCTGTGACCATCTATTGCATGAGGGAAAAATGTGGTCCCAAGGAATGCAAGGTGTTCCACCCACAAAGGGGCTTATGGTGGTACCCTCGCATGTCCTTTCACTTTCCCCAGATATCAACTAATTACAATTTCTGTAAGCCCAGAAATCCAACGCATGGATTTTCAAAAATCTAGCTGGAAATAAGGAAACTTTTTGAAATATTGATGTCACTTAAAAATATTCCTTCAAAGAAACTCAGCTTTGGGGCTCATATGAATAACATAAGCAGAAAGTAATGACAAATAATTGGCTGATCTGACACATTTCCTATTCCTGGTACAAGTGCTTAGCTATATTACAAGGTAAACACAGTGATCATCTCAGAGATGTGACAGAGTTAGCCAAAAAAAGGTAACTCCAGAGTTTCAAATGTGATACTCAGTCCAATACTTTACCCAAGTTCCTTTAACAGTGATGAAACTTTGCAGCTCCTGCTGAGGATTCTCACTTATTAAGAAACTACACAGCTTCATACAGCACTTGAAATACTTTTGTTCATCTGCCACAATAAAATGACTGAAATAACATACATGAGGGAAACATGATAATAAAACAGAAGTGCATTTTTTGTCAGAAAATACTGTTAGAGGATGCATAAAAATTTATTATGGCAACCAAACAACATGAAGGATTCTCACAATCATTATGCTGAATAAATACTCTTCTTTGCTTAAATTCCTTAGAGTTGCTTTTCTACTACTTGAAGTTGAATCTTAATATACTATCTACCAATATCCAAGTTTAACAGATTCAAATACTGAGGTCAAACTAGAGGTTAAGAGCACGCTGAAAGTATTTTCCAGTCCAGAAGATAAAATGGAACAGGAACTGACAATATTTTAAGTTACTACAGAAGCATAAAAATTAACTACATGGTAGAAAAATATAGGAAAACACCTACATGTTTATCAGCAATGAACTGGTTATGTAACACCTGGTTCAGCCATATAAGAAAATCTACATGCCTGTCAAAATGAATAAAATACATTTATTATGTATGAGCATGAAAAAAAGAAAGAATCTAGATATAAGTGTACGTTCTGTATAATTCCATGTATATGAAACTCCAGAAAATCTAGAAAATGCAATTTTGTAGAAATTCTAGAAAATGTGGACAAAAACATCAGCGATTGCCTATGGCCACGATCAGAGGTAGGGAAGGGGATCAAGAGAACTTTTGAGGGTAATGGAAATGGTCTGGATCTTTGTTTTGGCAGTGGCTCCCTGGATGTATGCATATATTAATATAACAATGTGTACACTGAGGATGGGAGGGGATTTGTGGGAGAATGGATACATGTATATGCATGCCTGAGTCCCTTCACTGTTTACCTGAAACTATCATAGCAATGTTAATCAGTTATACCCCAATACAAAATAAAAAGTTGAAAAACAAATTTGAACGTTGAATGAAATGAGTTTACTGTATGTAAGTCATATCCAATTAAAGTTACTAAAAATAAACATAAAAAAAACTAAATTACATGAGAGGGAAACAAAGCAATGCGCTAAATGCTGAGGATACAGTGTTGAGCAGGAAAATGCCCTGGTCTTTCAAGTTGATTACAGACATACAGGGAGGTGGCTAGAAGCAAAATTAATCACAGAGGTACTCCAAAAAGGACTAGGAAGGAAGGTGGAGATTTTAGGAGAGCCTATACTGAAAGAATTTGCCTTAGCTTGTGAAATCAGGGAAGAAAGGTGGAAAAGGTCCAAACAGACGGAGAACTACAAACTTCCATAAACTTCATAAGCTATACCTCTCACTTGGCACAGGGAACAAACTTTTAGAGTAGGATTGTAATGCAGAGATATCTTCATTCCCTAACTAAGAAGCTAGAGTAAGTCATATTACATATTTCTTTGTATCACTTTCACGCAGCACCCAGAGAGTAGGACACATGGTAGGCACTTCTTATTTACCAGTTGACTAATTTACCTGCAGGCCAAAGAGAATAGATGTATCCAGTGTCCCCTTAAGAGAGTGAGTGGCTACAGGAGAAAACAGACAGAATGTCTGACCACCTACCCTCATCTCCCTGTCCCTTTTGGAGGCATTTGCCCCAGAGCTCTTGCTGTCCCTTGCTCTGGCTGACTATCGCCCAGTTTGTTCTTCAGATACACTGTTAGGGGGAATTCTTTAAGGGATCTCTGCTTGTTCACCCAGGCATTTTCACTTTAGTTTTTCACTTCATAAATTTAATTTGTGCTTTAAAACCCAGCTTTTGCTTTTAACTCAATCAAACGATTCAGTCACTTTGACAGCCATGGCAAGGGCTCAAGAAATACGTATCAATCCATTGAAATGTCAACCTCAGCTCATAAAAGGGCTCGCTCCATTGTCCCAGAGCACAAATTCAGTGTCTCTCTGAAACTGAGCTGAAAATAGCTCTCCCAAGTTGTGCTGTGGGTGCCATCTTTAAACAGCCCAGATTTAACTGTTACCACATACAGCTTTTAACAGCCAGTGTTGTGGATTGTAACCGGCAAGTCTGCATGTCATCTATCTCAACATGCTGTTTCAGGTCACTGTTTGGTCAGGTTGCTCTATTGTGTGAAAATTGGCCATTAGCACGGCTAAAAATAGAGAAGTGACTCTTCCACAGATCTGTGACTTTAGAGGTATAGGGATATGAAAACAGTTGATATCCTAGAACAAAGAGAACATCTCAGACACTTGAAGAGAGAATCTCCCAGAAAGGGCTGTTTTTTTGGGTTTTTTTTTCCCCCAAAAGGAACAAGCAGGCAGACAAGCCATAAATGGGATTGCCCTCAGTATGACCATTGATTACTTTATAGATGACTTATTCAATTAAAAGGTTTTTGGTGGTAGCTCAACTAACTAAGCCTTATACTTTACAAAAAGAAAACCAAGGAAAAGCAATAGAATATTTTGTGGTCTAATATTTATGCAAACTGTGGTGTGACAATGATTTCTGATGTAAACAAGGGCACAAAAACTACGAAAAGGATTGAATTAGTACACAGAATATAGTTCTATACTAAACGTTAAGGGTCCTTGTCCTTTAAATAGAGCCTCCCTTCACACCAAAGCCACTGTGCTTTAGAATACTGACAGAACATGTTCAAAGTTAATATAGAGGGAAACCATAGACCTCGAGAACTTCAAGTCAAGGAGCACTGCACCACCAAACCTGCATCAATGAATCATGTTATGAGGTGTAGCATAGGCTGTGGTAGATTGGCTATTATTCATGTCACCGTGCTGTATTAGTCTCGATATTGAAAAGAAGACATGAAATATAAAGGCAGCCATTTCCGCATGTAAGAAACCAGAGTGATGGTGTAATGGGAGAAATTGTAAGTAAAAAATGGCAACAGCCAGTTAGCATGAATAAATAACTTTTCTAGGACACTCCAGGAGCCACAGGAAACTAAAATTCGCTGGGATACCTTTTATGTTTTAAATAGTTACTTTCTTAGTCACTTTGTAAGGTGTCAAAGGTTTTATTCCTCTTAAAATATTACTTATTTGTTCTTATTGTTTCAATAAGGTTAATTTTCCTTTGCTTGACAGGCAAGGTGTTATTTTATAGATGAGGAGGAGAAGCCCTTAGAAACTGCACACTTGCCCAGTGTCATTAGCTAGTCTATGGCTGAGGAGAGACTCAGACTTTCATCTACTGATTGCAAACCACTTTGCTGATAGGTTTTTCTCCTTTGCTCTCTGTTTTTTCCTTAAAAAGACCCCTTTTAATATAGTTATCAAAATGCACTGGCCTTTATTTCTGGATTTTGAAAATTTTCTAAATCATTTGGTGCATGGGTTTCATTTTGTAGCTGCAGAATGGTCAATATTAGATCAGGCAGAGTGTCTCAACTTTGTTCTTGGACAAACTGAAGCCTGGGAATGTTGTACCTGGGTTGTAATCCCAAGGGCATAGGCCGTTGGTGTACAAAATGTTGAATGACAGTATCCTGGGGGAAAACCAAAATTGAAGCCAGATAAATGTACAATGCAAACAAGGATTCTAAACGAGAGAGTAAGGCAGCTGGGGAGAACCTGAGAAAGAAGTCGTGGGAACTGCACTACAGTACCAGAGCATGACGGATGATGGAGAGTGCAAGACGGGTCTTAGGGAAACTTACTAAGCCTCTTTTCTGTGCACCAGCAGCTTCGGCAATGAGTGAGAAAAGAGTCTGTATGGGTTTCATGATAGCTCAGATTAAACCAAGAAATTATCTCAAAATGAGAGCAGGCAAGGCTCTTATTTCTATTTTTTATGGAGTCCAAACGGTTAATGATTAGATGCTTGATTTTATTTAAGGATATATGACTTACAAAACTCAATATATTTCTGAATTATTTATTGGACATCTGTATAGAATTAATTGTACGTCAGTAAAGTTTAAAGAATCATTCTATCTTTCCCGTAACTTACTATTACGTAAAATTACCACAACAATGTAAACCTGAGACACAGCTGAAAATGGATTATAAACCATCAAAGAGATTAATTGACCAAGGTCAAAAGAACCCTTTAAAAAAGGAGAATAAAACCAAATCCTTTCCAGTGATTGTAGTTGTTATTCAGACGTGAAGTCATATCTGACTCTTTGTGACCCCATGGATGGCAGCACGTCAGGCTTCTTGATCCTTCACCATCTCCATGAGTTGGAGCTTGCTCAAACTCATGTCCATTGAGTTGGTGATACCATCCAACCATCTCATCCTTTACTGCCTCCTCCTTCTGTGCTCAATCTTTCCTCCAGGTCTAACCCTACTATCTCTGTCTAGAACTCTGCATTCAGTTGAGCATATCTTTCTCCTTTGCTTTTCACCTCTCTTCTTTTCTCAGCTATCTGTAAGGCCTCTTCAGACAACTACTTAGCCTTCTTGCACTTCTTTTTCTTTGGGATAGTTTTGGTCACTGCCTCCTGTAAATGTTCTGAGCTTCCATCCATAGCTCTCCAGGCACCTTGTCTATCAGATGTAATCCCTTGAATCTATTTGTCAGTTCCACTGTATAAGGAATTTGTTTTAGGTCATACCTGAATGGCCTACTGCTTTTCCCTACTTTCTTCAAATTTAAGTCTGAATTTTGCAATAAGGAGCTCATGATCTGAGCCATAGTCAGCTCCAGGTCTTGTTTTCTCTGACTGTATAGAGCTTCTTCATCTTCAGCTGCAAAGAATATACTCAATCTGATTTTGGTATTAACCATCTGGTGATGTCCATGTGTAGAGGCCAGTGATTGCTGACTTTGAAAGAACATATTTGGTAATTGGCAAAATGCAAAGTGTAACTCAAATGTACTGGATGGCATCCTGATAAGCCATCTATTTCCAGGAAATCCTTTACCTCTGTGGGCTCCGCAGAGTAGAGAGAATTAGAAAGAGGTTACAAGTGCGTGTAACCAATTTACACGTGTGAAAACGTTTTAGCAATTCCTATGAACAGATCATCATGAATTTAAAGAAGAATTTGAATTCAATTCATTTATAAAGTGCAGCAAGTATGTGGCAGGATCTTCTTAGTGGAACAAGATCAACTGAACCAAAATTAAACTGTTCCAATGACTCAGGATGTTTGGTCATACTATTTTGGGCCTGAATGCATTTCATTATCCTGTGCCAAGCTTTTCTTGTAAAATTACCACAACAATGTAAACCTGACAGCTGATTCATAGAGATTAATTGACCAAGGTAAAAGTTGGCAATTTGATTTTTCAGACGTGAAGTCATATCTGACTCTTTGTGACCCCATGGATGGCAGCACGTCAGGCTTCTTGATCCTTCACCATCTCCATGAGTTGGAGCTTGCTCAAACTCATGTCCATTGAGTTGGTGATACCATCCAACCATCTCATCCTTTACTGCCTCCTCCTTCTGTGCTCAATCTTTCCTCCAGGTCTAACCCTACTATCTCTGTCTAGAACTCTGCATTCAGTTGAGCATATCTTTCTCCTTTGCTTTTCACCTCTCTTCTTTTCTCAGCTATCTGTAAGGCCTCTTCAGACAACTACTTAGCCTTCTTGCACTTCTTTTTCTTTGGGATAGTTTTGGTCACTGCCTCCTGTAAATGTTCTGAGCTTCCATCCATAGCTCTCCAGGCACCTTGTCTATCAGATGTAATCCCTTGAATCTATTTGTCAGTTCCACTGTATAAGGAATTTGTTTTAGGTCATACCTGAATGGCCTACTGCTTTTCCCTACTTTCTTCAAATTTAAGTCTGAATTTTGCAATAAGGAGCTCATGATCTGAGCCATAGTCAGCTCCAGGTCTTGTTTTCTCTGACTGTATAGAGCTTCTTCATCTTCAGCTGCAAAGAATATACTCAATCTGATTTTGGTATTAACCATCTGGTGATGTCCATGTGTAGAGGCCAGTGATTGCTGACTTTGAAAGAACATATTTGGTAATTGGCAAAATGCAAAGTGTAACTCAAATGTACTGGATGGCATCCTGATAAGCCATCTATTTCCAGGAAATCCTTTACCTCTGTGGGCTCCGCAGAGTAGAGAGAATTAGAAAGAGGTTACAAGTGCGTGTAACCAATTTACACGTGTGAAAACGTTTTAGCAATTCCTATGAACAGATCATCATGAATTTAAAGAAGGGAATTTGAATTCAATTCATTTATAAAGTGCAGCAAGTATGTGGCAGGATCTTCTTAGTGGAACAAGATCAACTGAACCAAAATTAAACTGTTCCAATGACTCAGGATGTTTGGTCATACTATTTTGGGCCTGAATGACTATTTTCCATTATGCGCCTGTGCCAAGCTTTTTCCAATGATGCACTGTGCTTAGCTGTTAGCCTTGAGCATACATGACCTTAGTGTTGTGATTTAAGTGACATGATCTAGAGAATGAAATGAGTCTGCTGAAAGGGGAGGAATACAATTAAGATCTAAATGACATTTTCTGTTCTAACTATGAGAACCATGGACTCAAATCAAGACCCATCTATAATGTAAAAATTTCATTTCCAGAAAAAAGTAGTAATGGTAGAAAAAAATCAAGTAGAGAGATAAGTATTAAGTCAAATCATATAGAATAGCCAATTGATAACCATTGTGTACCTAAGGTAACTGATTTCTTATGGTATAGCATGATATTACCATAATCAGAACTCAGTGTATTTTCTCAAGTGTGTGTTGATCCAATTCACTTCAATCAAGGGTTTAGAGTGTGGCAGGATTTGTAGGAATATAGCAACTAGAAGCAAAACCTCACAAGAGCAAGAGGGATTCCAACAGAGGGATAAGGAAATTCTTCATGGAGGAGCTGAACTGGCCTTGAGTTCTGAACAAGAGACGTGAAAGTAAGACTGCAGATAGAGGGGGTGACATGCCAAGAGAGTAATGCGCTGGGATCAGCTCTAGAACAGACAGCTATTAAGTAGGTCAGTCCTATTTCCAAGGTTCAGAGGAAGCTCAGGCCATGCAACTGAGAATATGGAATAGCATGCTAACTAGTTTAGATTTTATTCTGTAGATCTAGTAAGGGTGTTTAGCAGAGGAATGATGTGATTAGAGCTGGATATTCAGAAATCATCCTGGTGGTGTGGAGAAAAGGGAACCCTTCTACACCGTTGGTGGGAAATACAAACTATTATAGCCACTGTGGAGGTAAAACCTAAAAACCTAAAAAGAGAAATATTATATAACCCAGCAACCCAGTCCTGGGCATGTATCTGGAAAAGATGAAAATTCCAATTGGGAAAGATACATGCACCCCAGTGTTCATAGTAACACTATTTATAGTAGCCAAGACACAGAAACAACCTAAATGTTCATTGACAGAGCAGTGCATTCATGTGCTAAAAGCTGTTTGGGCCTTGAGCATACATGGAACTATTTTCCATTATGCGCCTGTGCCAAGCTTTTTCCAATGATGCACTGTGCTTAGCTGTTAGCCTTGAGCATACATGACCTTAGTGTTGTGATTTAAGTGACATGATCTAGAGAATGAAATGAGTCTGCTGAAAGGGGAGGAATACAATTAAGATCTAAATGACATTTTCTGTTCTAACTATGAGAACCATGGACTCAAATCAAGACCCATCTATAATGTAAAAATTTCATTTCCAGAAAAAAGTAGTAATGGTAGAAAAAAATCAAGTAGAGAGATAAGTATTAAGTCAAATCATATAGAATAGCCAATTGATAACCATTGTGTACCTAAGGTAACTGATTTCTTATGGTATAGCATGATATTACCATAATCAGAACTCAGTGTATTTTCTCAAGTGTGTGTTGATCCAATTCACTTCAATCAAGGGTTTAGAGTGTGGCAGGATTTGTAGGAATATAGCAACTAGAAGCAAAACCTCACAAGAGCAAGAGGGATTCCAACAGAGGGATAAGGAAATTCTTCATGGAGGAGCTGAACTGGCCTTGAGTTCTGAACAAGGGGACGTGAAAGTAAGACTGCAGATAGAGGGGGTGACATGCCAAGAGAGTAATGCGCTGGGATCAGCTCTAGAACAGACAGCTATTAAGTAGGTCAGTCCTATTTCCAAGGTTCAGAGGAAGCTCAGGCCATGCAACTGAGAATATGGAATAGCATGCTAACTAGTTTAGATTTTATTCTGTAGATCTAGTAAGGGTGTTTAGCAGAGGAATGATGTGATTAGAGCTGGATATTCAGAAATCATCCTGGTGGTGTGGAGAAAAGGGAACCCTTCTACACCGTTGGTGGGAAATACAAACTATTATAGCCACTGTGGAGGTAAAACCTAAAAACCTAAAAAGAGAAATATTATATAACCCAGCAACCCAGTCCTGGGCATGTATCTGGAAAAGATGAAAATTCCAATTGGGAAAGATACATGCACCCCAGTGTTCATAGTAACACTATTTATAGTAGCCAAGACACAGAAACAACCTAAATGTTCATTGACAGAGGAGTGCATAAAGAGGTGGGATGTATATATCTATCTGTACACACACACACACACACATATATTCCATTGTATATGATTGATTACATGCATAGGATGGAATATTACTCAGCTATAAAAAGAATGAAATAATGCCATTTGCAGCACCATGGATGGATCTAGAGATGATCATACTAAGTAAGTTCGATAGAGATGGCTATCATATGATATCACTTACATGTGGAATTTTTAAAAATGGATATAAATGAGCTTATTTATGAAATAGAAACTGACTCAGAGACATGGAAAATAAACATTTGGTTACCAAAGGGGAGAAGGGGGTAGGGGAGGGACAAATCAAGAGTTTGGAATTAGTAGATACAAATATAAACAATAAGAATTCACTGTATAACATAGGAAATTATATCAATATTGTGTAATAACCTACAATGGAAATATAAAAAATATATAACTGAATCTCTTTAGAATATATACCTGAGACTAACACAATATTGTAAATCAACTGTACTTCAATTAGAAAAAAAAGACAAAGGACATACCCTGGTGAGAATATGAAAGATGGAATGGAGGGGTGAGAATAGAAATGAGAATAGAAACAGAGAGATGACTTAGGGGGCTTTTGTCAAAATGTTAGGAAAGAATGAGAGCTTAAAATAAGTTAACTTGATCACAGAGCAGAGGTCAGATGTCATCCACATTATGGTTTTACAATTAATAGGACTTGGTGACTACCTACATAAGACGTGGTTCAAGATGACAGCGATTAACTGTGTGAAAGTCTCTCAGTCGTGCCTGACTCTTGGTGACCCCATGGACTGTAGCTGCGAGGCTCCTGTGTCCATAGAATTCTCCAGACAAGAATACAAAACTGGGTTGCCTTTCCTTTTCCAGGGTGTCTTCCTGACCCAGGGATTGAACCAGGGTCTCCTGCATTGCAGGCAGATTCTTTACTGTCTGAGCCACCAGGGAAACTCTAACTATATAGTACCATTAAAGAAAATGAGGAAATCAGGAGAGGCAGCTTATTGCACAGGAGTTTACAAGGTAGGTGATGAGTTTAATTAAAAAAAAAAAAAAAACAACATTGAGTTTAAGGAGTCTAAGGAACATTTACCTGAAAATATCCACCCAGCAGCTGGTAAGGTTAGATCTGGCACCTGTAACACGTCATACGAAGAAACTGATAAGAAATATTCAAACAGCTTTATCTGGGAAGCAGTTCAACTCATTAACACTGCCAATATATATCTTCTAATGAAAAAAAAAAAGTCACTATAACACGATAGAATTGAGGAAGATAACCTGTTCAAATGTAACTATCACCTCCCTGGTAGTTCAGATGGTAAAGAATCTACCTACAATGCAGGAGACCTGGGTTCACTCCTGTGTCAGGAAGAACCCACTCCAGTAGTTTCATGTGGAAAATTCCATGGGAAGAGGAGACTGGCAGGCTATAGGCCATAGCGTCACAAAAGAATTGGACACGACTGAGTGACTAACACTTTTAGTTTCACTTTCAAATACTACTAATTTCACTTACATGTCAACTGATTTTTCTTGAGTGGGATCTCTAAATTTTCTTACCTTTTAAAAATTCTTTTTCATGATGCCTGTTGATTTTTCATTTTTTCACACATGTGACTTTCCTATCCATCCTTTTTATACTATTTATGATCCAATTAAAACGTAAATTCTTTCCAAATTTTAATCATTAAAAAAATTGAACAGACTTCACTTTTATGACAAAAACTTATAATATTAATCTCCTCTTGATTACCACTTCTTGAGAACCCAGACTATGACTGGTTTTAAGTTGTATGGCTGGGATGGGGTATTAAAAATAGCAACCAAATTTTGCCAGTAGTTGGATTGCTCCTCCACCCTTAAATGATCTGTCACAGAATTAACAGTCCATTGAAATTACCCAGCTTCCTGCATTAATTTGAACTAATTGAGCTTTAGAAAAGAGTGGCATGTTTCTTACTTCCTTATCATTGCTATAGAGGAGGAATTTGTTAAGATTTTGACACTTGACCACCATAGGGCAGTAGTCAACTTATGTCGCTATGGTTACTCTTCATTGATTTAAAAAAAATACAGAAATGACAATTTGTGCCAATGAATAATATTATCAATCACTAACAGAATCAATAGTTTCCTGATGCTCTTTTTTTCTGAGTGAAATTCTTGTACCTACTAAATATTAAATAGTTACTGAATGGTACAGACAGCTAAGGAAACCAATTCAGTAGGTTAAAATGATACATTTACTCCTGTAATAACAGATAGTAAAGGCTTGAGTCTGAAGAGGCATTCAGAGATCATTTAGCCTCAATCTTCTCATTTCACAGATGGGAATAAATGATTCACAGGGGTAGAAAGGGACTAATTGTCACACAGACAGCAAGTGATCAGAATACATAAACACGATTCTTCCTCATACAGGAAAAGGAGGCTGAGGTTTTATTAATTTTTTAGAAATGCTATGGAAATACATGAAAAAGCTAAGATCTTTCTTATCAGTAATTTTATTGACCATCTCTGGGATATATAGCAATGAGCTCTAGGAGTTCTGTAATGAGGTTTAGAGGGAGACAATGTAAGTCATATCTGAGGAACTGCAAATATTGACCTACAGTCCATCTAATCAGCGTGGCTATGTTACTGATGGAGATACACTAAAGTTGTGCATATGATGTACTATACTAAGATGTAAGTCCTTTGGGGCCAGATGCTGTGTCAGCTCATCAGTGTGAATGTGTGTATATAAATTTGAATGAGACACCATTCTTATTTTCAAAGAACATATTATATACCCCTCCACACTAAATAAAATAATTTTCCTGCCTTAGTAATTAACACAGTGTTCCTCTATCCCTTCTCGCCAAATGACCACTGTGGTTTGCAATTGGATGGGTCTTTGCGGCAGATTTGGATCTTGGTTTGCCAATAGGAAGTATGCCTTGGATCACATATTCATTTGGTATCTTAAGAGTTTACACAGTTAAGACAAGAAAGAACATTAGCAACTGCCAAAAAGAGGGCACCAGAGGTCCTTGTGGACTTTTCTAACACTGGTTTCAAGGCAAAGGTTTCAGAAAAAAAGGCAAAGAGTACATCTGAGTTTCAGTATTCCCATGGTAGACTGCAATGAGAACAGTAATTTCAAAAAGTTCTTAAGGAGGAGAACCTTTTATTTTTTTTTCAAACAAAATTTTGTATAGAAAACTTCAGTAGTCATAAAAAACAGATAAAAGCTGAAATGCTCTAAATGAGTCTGAAGTAGGGGGTTTGGGCCCTCACCAGCAAGGCTAACTCTCTCCTCTTATTTTATCAATGAAGAGAATTTCAGAGAAGTAAAAATAAAATTGGCCTAGAATTCATTCTTAATAAGTGATACAACCAGAACTGGATTCTAGGTCTATTTCTGCCCTACCATATTGCCTCAAGGGTACTGAATTTACTTTAGACTTAGGCTATTATAGACTCATTGGAAGGCAAGAAAGAAGCTAAAGATGCAAAGTCTTCCTTGAAGGAATTTACAACCACAGTTTAGCGATGAAACAAAATTGTATTTATTCAGAAAACTTGTACTGAACATGTGCTATTTTTGATGCACTGGGGGATTTGAAGGCTGGTAAGAGCATAGGTCTCAAGAAGCTCACAGAATTAATTAATGGAGAAAGTGGTTGGCTGAATAACGGCTCCCAAAGACATCCAGGTCTTAATCCCCCAAACCTGTGAATGTTACCTTATATAGTAACAAGGGCTTTGCAGATGTGATTAAGAATCTTGAGATGGGGAGATTATCCTGGCTTATCCATATGGGCCCTGAATATAATTACAAATGTCCTTACAAGAGAGAGGAGGCAGAGGCTGATTCTACTGCAGAATAGAGAAGACGATTTGATAGCCTCAGCAGAGAGAGATATTTGAAGTTGGTGGGCTTTGAAACATGAAGGAAGGAGCCATGAGCCAATGAATTCAGAAGGTCTTCAGAAATCGGAAAAGGAGAGGAAATGGATTGTCCCCTAGAGCCTCCAGAGGTTTCAGCCTAGTGAAATTCATTTCAGACTTCCAGCCTCAGAACATGCAGCTCAGAGAATACATCTGTACTGTTTTAAGCCTTCAAGGCAAAGGTTTCTTTAACACTGGTTTCAAGGCAAAGGTTTCAGAAAAAAGGCAAAGAGTACATCTGAGTTTCAGTATTCCCATGGTAGACTGCAATGAGAACAGTAATTTCAAAAAGTTCTTAAGGAGGAGAACCTTTTTTTTTTCAAACAAAATTTTGTATAGAAAACTTCAGTAGTCATAAAAAACAGATAAAAGCTGAAATGCTCTAAATGAGTCTGAAGTAGGGGGTTTGGGCCCTCACCAGCAAGGCTAACTCTCTCCTCTTATTTTATCAATGAAGAGAATTTCAGAGAAGTAAAAATAAAATTGGCCTAGAATTCATTCTTAATAAGTGATACAACCAGAACTGGATTCTAGGTCTATTTCTGCCCTACCATATTGCCTCAAGGGTACTGAATTTACTTTAGACTTAGGCTATTATAGACTCATTGGAAGGCAAGAAAGAAGCTAAAGATGCAAAGTCTTCCTTGAAGGAATTTACAACCACAGTTTAGCGATGAAACAAAATTGTATTTATTCAGAAAACTTGTACTGAACATGTGCTATTTTTGATGCACTGGGGGATTTGAAGGCTGGTAAGAGCATAGGTCTCAAGAAGCTCACAGAATTAATTAATGGAGAAAGTGGTTGGCTGAATAACGGCTCCCAAAGACATCCAGGTCTTAATCCCCCAAACCTGTGAATGTTACCTTATATAGTAACAAGGGCTTTGCAGATGTGATTAAGAATCTTGAGATGGGGAGATTATCCTGGCTTATCCATATGGGCCCTGAATATAATTACAAATGTCCTTACAAGAGAGAGGAGGCAGAGGCTGATTCTACTGCAGAATAGAGAAGACGATTTGATAGCCTCAGCAGAGAGAGATATTTGAAGTTGGTGGGCTTTGAAACATGAAGGAAGGAGCCATGAGCCAATGAATTCAGAAGGTCTTCAGAAATCGGAAAAGGAGAGGAAATGGATTGTCCCCTAGAGCCTCCAGAGGTTTCAGCCTAGTGAAATTCATTTCAGACTTCCAGCCTCCAGAACATGCAGCTCAGAGAATACATCTGTACTGTTTTAAGCCTTCAAGTTTGAGAGAGCAGGAATAGAAAATTATGACAGGGAGATCGTCACACAACCAGAGAATAAAGTGAAATGGGAGTGCTAGCTTCATCAGCACGTATATTAACCCTGGAGTGATAAAGAGAAAGGTAGCATGAAACCAAAACATGAAATGTCTCACAGTAGGGAAAGAATAACCCTTTGATACTTTGTTCCAGAAAATTGGCTACTCACATGAAAACTGAGTAAACGTAGGTTTCTATTTTATACAAAAATCAGGTCTAGGTGGCTTAAAAGTCTAGTGTGAAAAGCAAAAATTTTACTGATTTTCTAGAAGAATATTCAGGAAAATATCTTAATGGCTTTAGAGTAATTGTTTGTTTTAAGATGACAAAGAAAGCATACACAAGGAATAACTTAATATATAGAACACCTGTTAAAAAATTAGCACAATTTTTTTTTTAAGTAAAAAGACATATCACACATTGGTAGAAAATATTTGCCATGCACATAACTGAAAACAGGATTAGTATCCAGACTATGTAAAGAAATCCTACAAATCAGTAAGGAAAGTGTCATTTCAGTACAAGTTATGAAGACATTATTCTAGCTCATGATGTGATGCTTCCACAGAGAGGGGATTGAAGGAATGAAAATTCTGTCCATTCAATTTCCTCTAATGCTCCCCATGTGAAACCAAACAGAGGTCAAAGACAAGGGAACGCTCTGCTATCATGCAGAGTTCAACCCCTGAAAGTAATACAACGTTGTAAATCAACTACACTTGAAAAAATAAAAACACATTTTAATCAGTAGGGCTTTAAGTTTTATTCATTTATAAACTAGAATTTCTCCCAGGAAAATTTATGCTCAGTTCATAACAGCTCAAGGTAAAGGAATTTGCTTGTTTTGCTATGGCTGTGTTCCCTTAAATTTGTATTGTGTTCCTCTGCTTACAAGCCAGTAAATCTTCACAGTCCTGAGAGGCGGGAGGACAGGCAGTGTTCTCCCCATTATACAAGGAACAAGTCAAAGCCTGAGAGAGGTACAGTGACTTGCCCAAGGTTATCCAGTCAGTGATGGGGCCAGGTCTAGAACTTATTCTTCCAATTTTAAGTTCAGAATTTAGTCTATTACTGTCTGTTCCATATTCTCACAGCTGAAGCTAGATCAACATTTAGAATGCATTTTCTTACATAAACATAAATCAACTGAAGAATTTTTACCAAATTTAAATGGGATGAGAGTGCTCACAGACACATCGCTAATAATTTATTTGTACAAAGCAATGGTTTATTGCAGTGAGGCAAACCGCCCAATCCCTTGGGAATGGTAAGTAATTGGGATATTCCAATAGGGCTTCCTAGGTATAACATTTTTCAAAGTACACAATCTGGTTAAAAGGGTGTTCTTCTAGTAGTAAATGGCTCAGAGGTTACATTTCTTCAAGACTAGAAATTCTATAGATGAAGTCAATGAAATAACGCTGATGCATTCTGTTAATGAAGTGGTCATAAAAATTGTCCTTTGGCCGCTAGGCTATAGAGATTTTAGTAGAGACTAGAAACACCATTAGAAATGCATCTAATTTACACTTCTATTTTTCTCCCATCAGCAGATCACTAAGCCTGTCTTCCCATCAGCAGATTAGTAAGCTTATCTAAGAGTCCACAGAAGGGACAGTTGCAAATGATCGACTGGGATTAAAAGGACTCATTTATTGGATTTTATACTCAGAGAGATTCATATAGGACAAATGCAGCTAGTGCACTGAACGAGAAATGGCACTGAAACGTATCAATTTGTTTACTGTGGGAAACCCACTCTGACCTGATTTTTTTTTATTATGGGGACAAACAAAGGTATGATATATCTTCTGCCTTCAAGAACTTTATGTGGGGAAACAAGCCAGTGGGGGTTTTTGCAGTTTCTTTAGCTCACAGCCTACCTCTGCCCATGTTTTAAGATACAAAGTCCCTAAAGACGGAAACCAAGTACAATGCTTTTCTCTAGTTTGCAAAAGCTCCAAGAGCCGCCCTTTACTAATTTCTGTGCCTCGTGCTTTCAGCTGTCTTAAAAGAAAAATATATGGGCAGTATTGTTCCGAAGTTTCGGAATTCCGCACACGTTACCCTGTTAATTTCAGAGAGGGTCACTTACCGGCAGGAATCTGTCAGAGGCCTCAGTCATCTGTGGCTCCTCTTGGCGTCTCGCTACTCGGGCCCCGGGGCTCGAGCCCCATGTTGGGTGCCACTTGGTGCAGCAGTCGGCTGGATTCGGGGAGAAACGCGGGTGCAGCGAGATGTTAAGAAATACACACATACAGAGAGAAAAGACGGGAAAGCGGAACTCGAGACCTCCTGGTTCAAGGCCCTGACCCCATTCACCAGTCCGCTTTTATTGAGAGCTTAAGCCTCCAGGTGTTTGGAGGCTGGGACCCTCTGACAGCCCTGGCCAATAATTACACTCCTGACTCTAAGAACTGAAAGGGCGTGTCGTAGCTGAGGGGCAACTAGACCCGCAAGAAGTCAAGGAGTCTCTTCTGCGCGCACACGCGGCGTTCTAACATGCACTGACCTCACTTTCCACACTCCACAGCAGGATTCTTCCACCTGTTGCTGATCAGTAGGAACCCCCACTAATAAGCCCATGTGAATCGAATCACTTGTTTTGGTCTTAGTTCTTTCTAGTATGTTTCTCATTCCCAATTTGCTTTTCTCCTGACTCAGCCAAAGCTGCAAAAACCTCCACCAGCTTGTTTCCCCACAAGTTTACAGTTGGATTTGGGAACTGTAAAGCATTGTGACCCAGTTAATTATGAGGTACAGACTGCAAGCACTGTCTGGAAGACAGTAATTGCAATACTTAGCAGATAGTTACTACTCAGTGAAAATCGGTAGAGTAGCATGTGCAGAAATTTTGTCCTCATGGTCAGTTTCTTTCTAAAAGATTTTAGGAGTTTTTCTGAAATCTCTGTGTTCCTACAATGGTTTGAGTCCCACACTATGTGAAAGGCAGCATAGTATAGAATGACTCTTCGGCTGACTAGTCAATCAACCAAGGGGCCATTGATTTGCAAAAAAGATGCAGTTAAGTTTAAACTGCATATACCTTGAGCTGAGAATAGTTTAAGTCGATAAAAATGGTTTGTTTAAAAATTTCAACAGTACTTTGTAAGGAGTACTATTTCCCAAGTAAAAAAGAAATGAGACTTCATCCACTCATTTATTACATGCCATCCCCATGACATATTTAACCATAATTTTAAATACAACTGGAAATATTTTATAATTAGGACGAGATCTAAGAAAAATCTCATAAGAAAAAATAATAAAGCTAGTGTTTAGGACTCAGAAAACAAAAGCAGTATGCAGTAATTGGATGAGCTCAAAGAAAAAGAACAAAGGATAAGCAATAACATATTAAATTATTGTTAATTGGAAAAGCCAAGATGTTCCTTCAGGCAGAAATCAGTAATTAGAATGTGGTGAAGCTCATTATCATCATCTGGGTTGGAAATAAAAAGTAGATTGCATCTCCTCCCTACTCAAGTTGTTCTCAGTCGATATTGCGATATTTCCCCTGGTGAGATAAAGCAATGCAAGGCGTAAAAATGGAGCATCTCAATCCTTGTCTTCCTTAGAGAGGGAGTACATCTGCAGGCCTCTGAGGTCCTTCTGTCTCCCATCAACCCCTATGAGCCCGGGGCCACCCCCACACAGCAGGAAGTATGAAACAAGGCAGAGAGCAGCCCACCACAGGAACAGCCTTCCACTTTTGCAATGGTTTACTGATTTCTGATACTTGGAACACTGACTAAACTCATTTTAATGATGCTCTCCGCACCTTAGTTCATCTCCCTAACTCCTTCACCTCTCCAGCCTTGAATAACAAATCTGGCCTGACTCTATTTCATTGTCTAGGATCATGAGTCTAGGGATCCTTTCTCTTAGCCCATAGCTCTGGATTCCCCAGCCTATCTTGGGCCTCAGTATGAAAATTCATCCCACACACCAAGAAGCAGGCCAGAATCAGAAATGCCTTGGGATGGGCGTGAAGTTTCTTCAAACATAGATCTGGGAGCTCAACTCAGATCTGTCAAACCCAAATAGAAGAACTGGAGGTCAGAAATCATCATTTCAATCAGTCCCCTCAGAGATTTTCACCTGCACGAATATTTAAGACCCAGTCTCTGTTGCTAGCACTTCCTTGCCTTGGATGTGTCTTCCCCCAAATCCACAAATAGCTTACATTTGGTCATCATTTAGATCTCGGCTGATGTGTCCCCTCTTCATAGGCGCTTTCCCAGGCCACTCTAGGGAAAGATGCCCTGCCCCCACCCTAAATCATTCTCATATCATTCTCTTTTATTTTCTTCACAGCAGTGAACTCTATGTAAAGTTATCTTACTGTATGTATTTTTGTGTATTGTCTATCTTCCCCAAAGAGAATGCAAACTCCACAAAAATAAGACTCTGATCTTTCTTTTTTTTCTTCTGATCTTTTCTTCATAGCACTTTCTTCCTGTGCCTATGATAGTACCTGACACATAATAGGTAGATTCTCAATCAACATTCATCGAATTGATCACTGATCTAGGGGAAACACTCAGATACCAGAATGCCACAGTATATTAGATCAGTGAGAACAGAGAAGCTATTTGCCTTCTCCTACGTACTCAAGACCTTCCCTTGTGAAGCCAAATGTGAAAATACCCAGAATTAAACCTGAAGCAGTTAGGTATGTGCATTTTGAATGTGTCACAATGATTGTGGTTATCCCTACAACCTTCCAGTGGTTGACTATACTTTATAAAATCAAAATCTTTGAAGAAGTAACTGTTTGAATAAACACTTTTTCTAGATAGGCGAAGATTAACCTTCCAGTGTCAAAGAAATGTTAGTGCATTATTGGAACTTTCCTATAAGGTTCTAATCTATTTGTGATATTATAATTTACAAGAAATGTATATTTGGTCATTCATATGACTAAAATATATTTATCATCTCTATTTGGTCATTGCCCATAATTCCTGGCGTACAGCTCCCCAAACCCTAGAAAATTCCTAAGTGATAAGACTTAAAAGGTGTCTTTTGTTATATTAATGAGATGACTTTTGTAAAACTCTTAAGGATGGGGGCTGATTGCCAAAGGAGTCAACTGCATGATTAGAGGGTTGGAAATTTCAGTCCCACCCCCAGACCTCCAATGAGGGGAGGGGGGCTGGAGGTTAAGTCACTCAGTCCCCTCAGAGATTTTCACCTGCACGAATATTTAAGACCCAGTCTCTGTTGCTAGCACTTCCTTGCCTTGGATGTGTCTTCCCCCAAATCCACAAATAGCTTACATTTGGTCATCATTTAGATCTCGGCTGATGTGTCCCCTCTTCATAGGCGCTTTCCCAGGCCACTCTAGGGAAAGATGCCCTGCCCCCACCCTAAATCATTCTCATATCATTCTCTTTTATTTTCTTCACAGCAGTGAACTCTATGTAAAGTTATCTTACTGTATGTATTTTTGTGTATTGTCTATCTTCCCCAAAGAGAATGCAAACTCCACAAAAATAAGACTCTGATCTTTCTTTTTTTTCTTCTGATCTTTTCTTCATAGCACTTTCTTCCTGTGCCTATGATAGTACCTGACACATAATAGGTAGATTCTCAATCAACATTCATCGAATTGATCACTGATCTAGGGGAAACACTCAGATACCAGAATGCCACAGTATATTAGATCAGTGAGAACAGAGAAGCTATTTGCCTTCTCCTACGTACTCAAGACCTTCCCTTGTGAAGCCAAATGTGAAAATACCCAGAATTAAACCTGAAGCAGTTAGGTATGTGCATTTTGAATGTGTCACAATGATTGTGGTTATCCCTACAACCTTCCAGTGGTTGACTATACTTTATAAAATCAAAATCTTTGAAGAAGTAACTGTTTGAATAAACACTTTTTCTAGATAGGCGAAGATTAACCTTCCAGTGTCAAAGAAATGTTAGTGCATTATTGGAACTTTCCTATAAGGTTCTAATCTATTTGTGATATTATAATTTACAAGAAATGTATATTTGGTCATTCATATGACTAAAATATATTTATCATCTCTATTTGGTCATTGCCCATAATTCCTGGCGTACAGCTCCCCAAACCCTAGAAAATTCCTAAGTGATAAGACTTAAAAGGTGTCTTTTGTTATATTAATGAGATGACTTTTGTAAAACTCTTAAGGATGGGGGCTGATTGCCAAAGGAGTCAACTGCATGATTAGAGGGTTGGAAATTTCAGTCCCACCCCCAGACCTCCAATGAGGGGAGGGGGGCTGGAGGTTAAGTCAATCATGCCTATGTAATGAAGCCTCCATAAACACCAAAAAAGACAGGACTGGGGGAGCCTCCAGGTTTGTGAGCCCTTGGAGATTTGGGGAGAGTGGTGCTCCTGGAGAGGGCCTGGAAGCTCTGCACCGTTTCTCACATCATGCCCTATGCATCTCCTCCTTCTGGCTGTTTCTGAGTTATATCCTTTTATAACAAACTAGTGCTCTAGAGAGTAAAATGTTTCCGTGAGTTCTGTGAGCCATTCTAGCAAACTGATCAAGCCAAAGGAGGAAGTTGTGGAAACTCTGATTTATAACTAACTGGTCAGAAGTACAGGTGACAACCTGAACTTGAGGTTGATGCCTGAAATCCAAGCTGGGGGATCATTGGAACTCCGACTTTGTAGTCAGTTGGTCAGAAACACAGGCGATAGCCTGGACTTGTGACTGCTCTCCGAAGCTGGGTAGAGGGTGTGGGTGGAGGGCAGTCCTACAGGATTGAGCCCTTAACCTGTGGCCTCTTATGCTACCTCTGGTAGAAATGGTGTCAGAATTAAGTTAAATTCTCAGGCACCCTGGTGGTGTCTCTTCGTTGGCATGAGAGAAACCGCCTCCATAGCCTCCCTCCACACACATTGGAAATTGGGTCTTAGAATACCAGAAGCATACTTCTTGGCCTTAACAAATGTATTAAGGGCAAGGAATGAGTCATATCACTTTGAGCTCACCTGAGCCAAGATCCCCAGGCATTCAAACATCAGTTAAGTTGAGTTCAGTCACTCAGTTGTGTTTGACCCTTTGTGATCTTATGGACTGCAGCACGCCAGGTTTCCCTGTCCTTCACCATGTCCCAGAGCTTGCTCAAACTCATGTCCATTGACTCAGTGATGCCATCCAACCATCTCATCCTCGGTCGTCCCCTTCTCCTTCTGCCTTCTATTTCTCCCAGCATCAGGTTCTTTTCCAGTGAGGTGTCTCTTCACATCAGGTGGCCAAAGTATTGGAACTTCAGCATCAGTCTTTCCAATGAATAGTCAGGGCTTATTTCCTTTAGTATTGACTGGTTTGATCTCCTTGCAGTCCAAGAGACTCTCACATCAGAGATTTGTTAAGGATGAACTGAAGCCCCATTCTCTGTATGTGTAGGATGCTGCAGTTCCTTTAGTTGATAAATTTATTCTGGCAGTTTATCAATATTTCCTGAGCATTTGGGCTCCTAAGGTGATTCTTTTGAGGAAATGTACCTTGTTTCATTGAAATCCAGCAATTCAAATGATCATAAATCATTTTTTTTTACCAGCCTAGTTTGGTTTAATAATATTATCATGGGGGCTAAGACCTTCAAAATAGATCTTGCTCCGTCCATGCGTTTGAATTTGCCACTTAATTAAAAGTTGCAACCTTCTATGATTTATTTTGACAGACAAGAAACCAAGGCTGAGAAAATATAAATAACTTGTCTAAAGTCCACACAGGTGTGTATGTGTTTACCGATCTTCCTGAAATTGATTACTGGCTTGCCCAGATCAACACCACAGGTCTTGTAGCTTTGTCTCTTTTATTCAATATATTTTTATTTTAGTGTTTCCTCTAGAGATGATTGTATATGTCTTTAAATTTTAACTATCTACTTAGACTTCATATTTTATTGCTTTATAGAATATACAGAAACCATGAGTTGTATAGGTCTACTTTCTCCTTTTCTTATCCTTTAGGCTATTTTTGTCATACTCAGTGTATATTTCTACCCAAGACAATGTATTGTCTGTAAGAAAAGTTGGAATTTCATATTCCATCCTAAAGAAAAATCATTTCAAAATCATTTGAAAGGTGATTTTATAGGTTCCAAATGCTAGTAGAGCCTGATGTTGGGGAAAATAGAAGGCAAAAGGAGAAGGGGATGATAGAGGACGGCATGGTTGGATGGCATCATGGAGTTAATGGACATGAGTTTGAGCAAGCTCTGGGAGATGGGGAAGGACAGGGAAGCCTGGCGTGCTGCAGTCCATGGGGTCACAGAGAAGGACACTGTCCCACTTGCTCAAACCCATGTCCATTGACTCAGTGATGCCATCCAACCATCTCATCCTCGGTCGTCCCCTTCTCCTTCTGCCTTCTATTTCTCCCAGCATCAGGTTCTTTTCCAGTGAGGTGTCTCTTCACATCAGGTGGCCAAAGTATTGGAACTTCAGCATCAGTCTTTCCAATGAATAGTCAGGGCTTATTTCCTTTAGTATTGACTGGTTTGATCTCCTTGCAGTCCAAGAGACTCTCACATCAGAGATTTGTTAAGGATGAACTGAAGCCCCATTCTCTGTATGTGTAGGATGCTGCAGTTCCTTTAGTTGATAAATTTATTCTGGCAGTTTATCAATATTTCCTGAGCATTTGGGCTCCTAAGGTGATTCTTTTGAGGAAATGTACCTTGTTTCATTGAAATCCAGCAATTCAAATGATCATAAATCATTTTTTTTTACCAGCCTAGTTTGGTTTAATAATATTATCATGGGGGCTAAGACCTTCAAAATAGATCTTGCTCCGTCCATGCGTTTGAATTTGCCACTTAATTAAAAGTTGCAACCTTCTATGATTTATTTTGACAGACAAGAAACCAAGGCTGAGAAAATATAAATAACTTGTCTAAAGTCCACACAGGTGTGTATGTGTTTACCGATCTTCCTGAAATTGATTACTGGCTTGCCCAGATCAACACCACAGGTCTTGTAGCTTTGTCTCTTTTATTCAATATATTTTTATTTTAGTGTTTCCTCTAGAGATGATTGTATATGTCTTTAAATTTTAACTATCTACTTAGACTTCATATTTTATTGCTTTATAGAATATACAGAAACCATGAGTTGTATAGGTCTACTTTCTCCTTTTCTTATCCTTTAGGCTATTTTTGTCATACTCAGTGTATATTTCTACCCAAGACAATGTATTGTCTGTAAGAAAAGTTGGAATTTCATATTCCATCCTAAAGAAAAATCATTTCAAAATCATTTGAAAGGTGATTTTATAGGTTCCAAATGCTAGTAGAGCCTGATGTTGGGGAAAATAGAAGGCAAAAGGAGAAGGGGATGATAGAGGACGGCATGGTTGGATGGCATCATGGAGTTAATGGACATGAGTTTGAGCAAGCTCTGGGAGATGGGGAAGGACAGGGAAGCCTGGCGTGCTGCAGTCCATGGGGTCACAGAGAGAAGGACACGACTGAGTGACTGAATTGAACTGAATGCTTGTAGATTATATATTAACAGAGTAAGTCTAAGAGAGGCAGTATCACAGGATCATAGAATATCAGAGCTGGAAGGAATCTTAAAAATCCTGTCCAGTGTTTCCCCAGAGGAGCACTATGGGTAGTTTGAGGGAGACAATTCTTCCTCAGGCACTTGCCTGCTAAATGCCCCCAAAAAGCCCCTGTACATCTCCAAAGTCCCAACTGGGTGTATTATACAACCCTGAACTAAGAACAATTATGAATTGAAAGAGTAACATTAATTACATATACTACCATGTGTAAAATAGCTAGCTAGTGGGAAGCCGCTGTATAACAAAGGAGCTCAGCTCGGTGTCTGTAATGACCTAGGGGGAGAGAGGCGGATGTGTTGACGTAAACAACAAAACTCTGTAAAAATAATAATAATAATAATAAATAAAAAGGAAAAAAAGGTAAAAAACAAAAAGGAGAGAGGAAATATATGTATACCTACAGCTGATTCATGCTGTTGTACAGAAACTAACACAACATTGTGAAGCAATTATCCTCCAATTAAAAAAAAAAAAGTATTTAAGGGGAAAAAAGAACCATTGCTCTGAAATGACCTATATGGGAAAAGAATCTAAAAATTAAGTGAGTATGTGTATAAATGAATCATTTTGCTGTATGCTTGAAACTAATATAGCATTGTAAATCAAGTATATTCCAATTTTAAAAATTTAAAAAAAAGAACCACTGTTACTAAAAGACCTCATTGTCCAGATGGAGAAACTGAGATTCAGAGAGGATAGTAACTGGCTTCAAGTTGAACACCATTTTTTTAAAAAACAGAACTATGACTAAACCATGCTTCACATTTCTATCCTTTTAACTGTACCATTCTCCGAGATGAAAAATACCTTAACTGTAAGTAAACTATGAACTAAACCAGGAAATATTTTTATCTCTTGTGTCCTAAATTAGCAGCATCTGTTGGAAAAAATCACCCTAAAGAAATTAAGAACGGGGGATTCTGGCTATGACTCTAGTATAAATTTCACGGACTTTCTATAGTCATTTAACCACTGCATAAAAGCTGCATTTCCTGTTATTGTCTCTGCTAGACTGATTTAGCCACATTTATAAAATGCTCCTTGTAAAACCTTCAGAGGCAAAAAGCCCAATATAATTTCAGTAGAATAATTAGTGTTTTATTTTGGTTCTGTATAAATATGTATACATTTCTATTTTTAAATTCTGAAAAACTCACTTCTTCGTATTTTTTTCTAGAGTTTAGTAAGCATGAATACAATCTTCTGCTGTGTACTGTCATAAGCATAACAACTCAAACAGCTCCTAAAAGCAGCTTGAAAACTCATTCCCACGATTGTACCACCCCCACACAACTCAGCTTGTCCGTACCTTCCCAGTAGGAGGGAGACACTTAGTCTGTACAAGATCTGAACGTGTTTCAGATCAGCAATGTGGTGAGCAGGGCAGGTGGTTTGGATGTAGAATAACCACTGAGAAGATGAGGCTGTGGTTCAGAATGCCTGGGAAAAGATAGAACACCAAGTCTCGAGCAGGAAAAGGCTAAATCTGTACCAGACACTGAAATTATGCTTCCTCCTTCGGACAAGAAAAAGTTTAGATAGGGCTGAAAACAAAGCCACAAGGCAAATATATGAATAGAAACATTTAGCAGATGGATGGGGCAGAGGGGGTTCTGAGTGGATGTTGGCAAAGACTGTCATAGTTCCTGGATTCTATCCAATCAAATTGATGCTGTTTAAGTATGTAAGTAAGACTTTGTTAGCATTAGTTGATAATTATCAGGAAATTTTTTCACTAGGGTATTTCATGCCTAGGTTGCATTGGATTATTCTTTTTTATATAACAAATACTTAATACCTATTATAAGTCTGATATCATTCTAAATTGATGTAGTGAGTATGACAAACACTCTAGGACTTCCAATGTGGACTCTAAAAAGAAACCAAAGTCATAAATATGGAGAGCAGACTGGTGGTTGCCGGAGGCAAGGTTGGCAAACATGGGTGAAGGCATCAAAATGTACAAACTTTCAGTTATAAAATACATAAGTCATAAGGATGTAGCATACAGCATGATGACTATAGTATAAATTTCACGGACTTTCTATAGTCATTTAACCACTGCATAAAAGCTGCATTTCCTGTTATTGTCTCTGCTAGACTGATTTAGCCACATTTATAAAATGCTCCTTGTAAAACCTTCAGAGGCAAAAAGCCCAATATAATTTCAGTAGAATAATTAGTGTTTTATTTTGGTTCTGTATAAATATGTATACATTTCTATTTTTAAATTCTGAAAAACTCACTTCTTCGTATTTTTTTCTAGAGTTTAGTAAGCATGAATACAATCTTCTGCTGTGTACTGTCATAAGCATAACAACTCAAACAGCTCCTAAAAGCAGCTTGAAAACTCATTCCCACGATTGTACCACCCCCACACAACTCAGCTTGTCCGTACCTTCCCAGTAGGAGGGAGACACTTAGTCTGTACAAGATCTGAACGTGTTTCAGATCAGCAATGTGGTGAGCAGGGCAGGTGGTTTGGATGTAGAATAACCACTGAGAAGATGAGGCTGTGGTTCAGAATGCCTGGGAAAAGATAGAACACCAAGTCTCGAGCAGGAAAAGGCTAAATCTGTACCAGACACTGAAATTATGCTTCCTCCTTCGGACAAGAAAAAGTTTAGATAGGGCTGAAAACAAAGCCACAAGGCAAATATATGAATAGAAACATTTAGCAGATGGATGGGGCAGAGGGGGTTCTGAGTGGATGTTGGCAAAGACTGTCATAGTTCCTGGATTCTATCCAATCAAATTGATGCTGTTTAAGTATGTAAGTAAGACTTTGTTAGCATTAGTTGATAATTATCAGGAAATTTTTTCACTAGGGTATTTCATGCCTAGGTTGCATTGGATTATTCTTTTTTATATAACAAATACTTAATACCTATTATAAGTCTGATATCATTCTAAATTGATGTAGTGAGTATGACAAACACTCTAGGACTTCCAATGTGGACTCTAAAAAGAAACCAAAGTCATAAATATGGAGAGCAGACTGGTGGTTGCCGGAGGCAAGGTGTGGGCAAACATGGGTGAAGGCATCAAAAGGTACAAACTTTCAGTTATAAAATACATAAGTCATAAGGATGTAGCATACAGCATGATGACTATAGTTAATACTGTACTGCATATTTGAAAGTTAAGAGAGTAGATCTTAAAAGCTCTTATCACACACAAAATTAACTATGTGTGTGTGGCAGATGTTAACTAAATTTTATTGCGGTGACCATTTTGCAAATGTGTACAATTATTGAACCACTATGTTGTTCACCTGAAGCTAATGTAATGTTGTATATCAATTACATCAATTAGCAAACCTGCTCCAGATACCCCAGGGAAGAAAAGCAAAAGGAAAAGAGAGAAGACCTTACTCCTCTGAAGCTAACCCCCTCACCGGGGGGTGGTATAGAGACCGTATATAGACAGGAAGAGGGGTAGGAAGGACAAGTGAGGGAGAAGGTGATGAGAATACCTGGGAGAAGATGGGTCCAGGCAAAGACAACAGCACAATTAAAATCCTGAAGGCTGAGGTAAGCCTAGTATATTCTAGGAATAGGAAAGAAACAATGTGGCAGGAAGGGACTAAGCGAGTGGGATGTGGTAAGAGATGAGGAACACTGGAAGCACCCTGGCTTCTGTTTAATTAGATGTGCATGGTGAGACTGGGCGAATCTGCAGGAAGACAGAGGAGGCTATGGGTGAAACAGTTTCTCATTGTTTTAGATCATCTTTTGTGCCCCTTTCTTTCCCAGTACTGACCTTCTGTTCCCTTTATCCCTGTTTTCATCCACATCTCTCTGTTCATGCTTTCACCCTCTTCTGGAGAATTGAATCTAGCAGACATAGCTAAATAAATCCAGAAGCTACAGCAGGCATTTGCGGAAAATAAATACCAGGTCAGAGTACTGAGCTTTTAAGGTGGTCACACTGCATCCTCAAAGGCAGGTTCAGGATTGTCATAAAAGTTATGGGTGTATCCTAACTTCTTCCCAAAAAAATGAATCCAAGCTTCTCAGCTCCTAAGTCCTACCTCCTGTAGACTCTACTAATCTTTTCCTATCAACTGTGATCTTAAACTGTTCCACAGAAAGTTGGGTGTCTGTCACAACAGGCTGCTTAAAGATGAACATCTTTTCTTCCGAGATTCCAGAAACCAATTTCTGGCCATGATTCCCTGATTTTATTCCTCTCCAGTGGCTTGAGAACTACAGAGTTGAGCAAGTCCTTAGAGTGTCATTAACATTATAATCCATATATGCTGTGTGGAAAGTAAATTACAATCATCCAGCTGAAATAAGGTGACGGCTTCGACTAGAGGAAAAGCTATAGAAAAGGAGACAGATTTAAGAAATCTTTAGCTGAGGATATTGACAGTACTTGGGGATAGAGCAGATGCAGATATTGTTGGAGGAGGAGGTACTATAGCTGACGCCTAGGTTTCTGACTTACAGCACTGAATGGAAACTCATCACTGGGGCATGGCATATTGAAAGAGGACCTAGCTGGCGTGGGAAGATTACAAGGAAAAACCGAGCTTGAAATGCCTTTAAAAAATCGAGTATCAAGTAGACAGAGGAACAGATGGGTTTCTGGAGGTCACAAGAGAGATCTGCCTTGGAAATACAAATCTTTGGAGTTGTCTATATGTAGATATTAAATGGATCTTTAGATATCAAGGGAAGTCCCTTAAAAAAGAATATAGTATGAGAAGAGTCCCCATGACTGAGCCACAAAGCACATTGTTATTTTGAAGTCAAGTTGTGTAGGAAGGGCCAAAAAAGGATACTGAGTGGGATGGAAGGAAAACCAGGAGAACATGTGGTCACTCACAGTTCTTTATAGACTGTTTTGCTTTCTTGAATGAGAAGAAAACGGATGCTGTTATGACGAGTGTGCGGGGCCTTGCTTGGAGGAATGGAGTAAGCATATTTATGCTTTCCGTTCAATGTGCATGTTGAGATTGTTGCATTGAGTCATACTATCTCGCAGTAGTCACATAAATATGAAATCTTTATAATTTTTAGAAAAAATATTTATTTGACTGTGCAGAGTCTTAGTTGAGGCACGTTGCATCTTTAGTTGCTGCTTTCAGTCTCTTCGTTGTGGCATGTGGGATCTAATTCCATGACAAGGGATTGAACTCCAGGCTCTCTGCGTTGGGAGCTGAGGCTTAACCACTGGACCACCAGGGAAAACCTTGAAATCTTTTTTTTTTTTTAAATCTCTTTAAATTTCAAAATTATTGAGACAAAAATGGTTTTTATCCAAGTTAAAGAGGAACAACTTTGGAGGGTGGTGGGAGGGACTATGGGATTTAAAGGGATGGACTATTTATTATTTTAAGGACATTAGTGAAATACATAAAACCTAAGTTGTTTTAAAACAACTTATTTCTGGCAAACTATCTCATTACTATTTTAAACTGCTTCCTTGTTGATAGTATTTTTAATTAATTGTATTAAGAATATAATTTTTAAATAATCCAGTTTATTCTTGCTGCTGCTTAGTCACTTCAGTTGCATTCGACTCTGTGTGACCCCATGGACTGCAGCCCACCAGGCTCCTCTGTCCATGGGGATTCTCCAGGCAAGAATACTGGAGTGGGTTGCCATGCCCTCCTCCAAAGGGATCTTCCTAACCCAGGGATGGAACCTGTGTCTCCTGCACTGCAGGCAGATTCCTCACCACTGAGCCATCAGGAAAGCCCTATATATATATATATATATATTTGAGACCCCATGGACTGACTGTATTTCACCAGGCTTCTCTGTCTGTGGAATTTTCCAGGCGAGCATCCTGGACAGGGCTGCCATTTTTTTCTCCAATTTATTCTTTTTTTTCTAATTTATTCTTAAATCCCTTTAATTCAAGGAAGTATTCTAGCCCATAGAGCAAAAATATTCTGCAGTTTGATTTCAGCCATAACTGGCCAGTATGTGTCATGGCAGAGTCTGTAGGTAACAGCTTGTAGGGAGGACAGTACCACTGAGCCAAATGCAGTAGTCTGGATGGGAGCAGTGAAAATGCTTTTATGGCTCACATTTAGTGTGGAAGTAATGGCTAAGACCATAAAAAAATACTGATAATGCATTTCTTTTGTGCTTTTGGCTGCTAATCAGCTGGGGCGGCCATGGCCTTTGATATATAGCCACTCTGATCTCAGTGGTAGCTGTGACTACAGAGACTTTGTAGTGAAGAAAATTACCAGTTCCTGTTCCTAAGGACAGAGTAGTGCCAAAGATGGAAATTTTGTTTTGCATCCAAGAAAGGAGGGTGAATTGAGGGTAAGAAGGGAAGGGAGAGAGATTGGTTTCCTGATGCATAGCCAAGAAATAGTTCATCTCTGACATGAGTATCATGTACAGAAATTGTCTAGGATAATGCCTGGTTCTTACTGAATGTTCAGTGAATGTTTGTTGGAATTGATCTTCTCTTTAACTCTTTGCCGATATGGAATAATTATAATTAACTCATTCTGATCAGCATCTGGCATCCTGATACCAGATCATTAAATGAAACAAACAACAATTGAAGAAATGGTTAAATATTAACCTTTAATTCTGCATTACTTTGTGTGTTTGTGGTTTATCTTACAGCAGTAAGTTAGTTCTTCACAAGTCTTTCAACAATTCTTCAATACTTCTTAATAGGCAACTGAGTAGGAGTGTCCTGCTAGGATAGGTATATTGACTGGGTGACATTGAGCAGCTATTTATCTTTACTGAGACAAAGGCAAGAGAAAATGGATTTCAATCGTGTAAATTAAACACCTTCAGTGACATCAGATAAAACTTATATAGGTCACTTGAAACTAATACAATATAGTCAGACAAAAGTTCCAAAAGCATAGCTCTGATTTTATAATTCCATACTCAAAAACATTGGGTAGCTCCCCATTGGCTGGAGAATAAAATTAATCCCTTAAGCTAGCACTCTATGATTTATTCTACCTTTCAAGATTATATTCTGTTCTTCTTCACAGATCCTGGAACTTGACCTAAACTATTCTTTACATGTTTCTTGTCTTTTCATCCAAGGATTTTCCCCTCATGCTATGCTTTTTTATTTGCTTGAGCTCCAAAATCACTGTGGACAGTGACTGCAGCCATGAAATTAAAAGATGCTTGCTCCTTGTAAGAACAGCTATGACAAACCTAGACAGTAAAAATCCTACTAAACCCTATTAAAAAGCAGAGACATCACTTTGTCGACAAAGGTCCCTCCAGTCAAAGCTATCGTTTTTCTAGTACTCATGTATGAATGTGAGAATTGGACCATAAAGAAGGCTGAGTGCCAAAGAACTGATGCTTTCGAACTGTGATGCTGAAGAATACTTTTGAGAGTCCCTTGGGCAGCAAGGAGATCAAATCAGTCAATCCTAAATGAAATCACCCTAAATATTCATTGAAAGGATTGATGCTGAAGCTCCGGTACTGTGACCACCTGGTGCGAAGAGCTGACTCATTGGAAAAGACCATGATTCTGAGAAAGACTGAAAGCAGGAGGAGGAGATGATAGAGGAAGAGGTGTGCTGTATGACATCACTGACTCAATGGACACGAGTTGGAGCAAATTCAGGAAGATGGCGAAGGACAGGGGAGTCTGGTGAGCTGCTGTCCGCAAAGAGTCGGACCTAACTTAGTGACTGAACAACAGTGTTTTCTAATGTGTATGTCTTTCCTCACATTCAGATTCATTCAAATTTTACTTGTCCTTTGTGTTAGACTGGATTCAGGTGTTACGTTCTTCAGTAAGTCATCCTTTATTCTTTCAGAATAATCACATTCTCTTTTCTCCAGAAACTTTGATGAGGTTTTATGGTGCTAATATAGATAGGCTGATCACCTATTTCTTGCAATTCTCAAACCCCTAAAGCTCTGAAAATAGAAAAATTTTCAAAATTCATTGAAAAAAATCAGATTTGACCTGAACTCATTTGGTAGTAAAATTTAACCTGAGGTGATGTGAGTCTCTTTCTAGTCTTTATTTACAGGAGTTAATAAGCATTTATTTCAGTTCAGAAATAGAAATATATTTGATAATGTGCTACTCTCTCAAATACCTCTCAGTGTGTTATTTAATATGCAGTATATGTGAGATGACTCAGTGGTAAAGAATCTGCCTGCCAATGCAGGAGACACAGGAGATGTGGGTTCGATCCCTGGGTTGGGAAGATTCCCTGGAGGAGGAAATGGCAACCCACTCCAATATTCTTGCCTGGAGAATCTCATGGACAGAGAGGAACCTAGCGGGCTATAGTCCATAGGGATGCGAAGAGTCCAACATGAGTGAAGGGACTTAGCATGCATACATTCTTTTTATTGGATCTGCTTTCAGCATCTCTTTTTGCTGTTAAGCAAGATTTTCTTTCTCTGTTATTTCTTTCAATCTGCTTTGTGGTGATAACTACTTACAGGTCAATAGATTTTTTTTTTTCCTTTTTGGTTAGTGAAAAAATTCCATGTGTCTAGTTAAAAATAGTCAAATATCTGATAATGTCTTCAAAAAGTTTCTGGATAACTTTATCTAATATTATTACAACCTGAAGAGAGAATTTTATTGAATCTGGAAGTGGCTGAAAGTGGCTGAGTAGGAAGTGAGTAGACCACCTTCATCTTCCTGGCTTGCATTTAGCCATTGATTTTTCAGTCTTTTCAGCAGGAAATATTTTAAAGAGCAAAGAACTCAGGGGTGAAAAGAACCCCCCCATGGTTTCTATTTCTACTTCTGTCACTAGTTAAATGTGTAACCTAAAAAAGTCACTTTTGCCCTCACGTTATTGGTTCCTACTTCTTGACAAAGAAATTGCTGTCCCAGACCCCTCACAGAATGGTTGTGGGAATCAAGTGAGAAATCGACGTAAACTCCTTGGAAAGCATAAAGGTTCTTGTGGAAGACACTAGTGCTCTCCCGGCTTTCCATGTGATCCTATAAACAGCCTTGATCCTTTGAGTTATGTTGGAACAATGTGAAAACTCTGCTAATGGACTGAGTAGGTGTGATACATATAACTGCTAAGTCAAAGCATTAAGAGTTTACACGCCATCTCCAAGCACTCTATTCTGCTTGGGAGGTATCTCCAAATGGTGGAAAATCCCTCCTCTCAAAAGCTCCCTAACTAACTTTGCGTTAGTGAGAAATTTTTGTGTATTTAGTCTCTGCGATCTGTGTTGTTGAAACACACCTAAGCCTCTTCTGAACACTGTCATAAATCTAAGGCATGATTCTTTGAGATTTTCCGTGGAAGTCTGTGGGAAACTAGAGATGGGCAACTCTAAACAGCTTATGATGGTTGTCTCTGCAAAAGAAATTAGAGCCTTTATTGTTTCTTTAGCAAAGACTCTTCATTTCCCATTGTCTTTCCAAAGTATCTCAAAATTCAATACTCCAGCCAAGGTTTCAGTGCTCCAATAGGTCCTATTTTGATGGTAAGGCTGAGAACTCACCCCTGACATTGCTTCCTGCCTTTCAGATCATTCACACCAACCAAAAGAATGACAACTAAGGTAAAGAGGATAGAAGCCTGCCAACTGCTCCACGAGGGTGAGTGGAATAGAGGCAGAGTGGGATAGGATTGGGAGATCTCGCTTTGTAAGGGTATTTTTGCACAGAAAAACCCCTTCTCACTTCCTCTGATTATTTTCTCCTCTTCTTCTCTGCTTCCTATTATTCTGCTTTCTATTTATTTTTTACTCATGAACTTCTTTTATTTTGTTGAGTGGCCACTCTGTGCTCAGTGCTGTAAGAAATACAGAGCTGTTTAAGATATTATGCTTGCCTTTAAGGGGTTTATGCTGCACAGGGGAAATGAGCTTTCCACATAGCAACGAAAACCAGTGCAAACGTATGGAATTCAGTGCTAAACCAAGAGACACAAATTGGAAATGCTGTCGCAGATAGCAGAGAGGGAGAGCAGTGAAGGTCACTTGGGGTGAGAGAGAACGTGAGGGCTGTGCTAGGAGGCTGCTGTCATAATCCAAGAATGAGGAGATAAATATTTGGAAATGGACATAAAGAAGGGAAATCGCTTGGATGAAAATGACAATCATTTTGAAAGAAAATGGATAGAGTTTGTGACTAATTGAAATGATAGTTTTCTGAGTAGAAACTGGTTAAGAGAATAAAAGTGTTACTCACAGGGACAGAGTTATTTGGAATGAAACTGAACGTGATTGGAATAGGTGACTATGGAAAAGGGTATTCGCTTGATTTGGGAGGGGAGAGCTCATAATTCAGGAAGACTTTTCTAGTATCTGGGCAGAGCTGCTAGCCCTGAGATTCAGAGAAGAAGATCAAATTGGAAACATATATGCCATGTGATGCAATCATTAGTACTCCCAACTTGGGAGGATGGCATAGAGGATGAGGAGTTCATGAGAGAGACTGATCAAAACCAACTGAGGATGTTCATTCCCCCATTCATTTATTCGATAAGCATTTACTAAGTTCAAACTATGTGTTACATATATTTGTTAAAACATTAATTACTCAACAGTCTGGTAATTAAGATTTGGGTTAATTTTACTATCTCAGTGTTTCCAATAAGGAAAGCAGGCACAATAGTCAAATCAGTACAGGTATTTGAAAAGTTGTTTTATAGGTATGCTTTCTACTTAGAGCCTACCTGAAAAAAGACAACTAATATAAAAATTCTTTCATTTGAAACATAAGATACTATTTGTCTTGAAGTAGCTTGTTGGGTCTATCGCTACAGCTTTGACATTGTCATATCCATGTAGAAATGAGAGTTAGTATGCCATTTAAATATTCAGTGTTTATGACCATTACAGAGAAGTCTGGCTTATACTAGACATTTTCAACATTTAACCTCAAGGAAGAAGGAAGACCATTTTGGTTGTCAATGAAAAGTCATCGAACCTAGGCATTGATGAAGTGAATTGCTAGTCGCTCACTCGTGTCTGACTCTTTGCAACCCCATGGACTATAGCCCACAAGGCTCCTCTGTCCATGGGATTTTCACGCAAGAATACTGGAGTGGGTTGCCATTTCCTTCTCTAGGGGAATCTTCCTGATGATTAAGTTTATTTCCAGTTCCATTAAATACCTTACAGATATGTAAGTTCTTTTAAAGTAATAAGGTATGTAAACCAAATGTAATTTGACATTCAAATACATACTAGGGGGGAATGGAAAATATATTTCAAATGAAATCATTTCTGAATCTCACTTGCATGTGGGCATAGTTGCTTCAGTCATGTCTGACTCTTTGTGATCCTGTGGAGTGTAGCCCACCAGCCTCCTCTGTCCATGGAATTTCCTAGGCAAGAATACTGGAGTAGGGTGCCATTTCCTCCTCCAGGGGATCTTCCCTACCCAAGGATCTCCTGCATTGGCAGGTGGGTTCTTTACCACTAGCGCCACCTAGGAAGCCCCAAATCTCAGTTACTTTAATGTAATTGAAGGAGAAATGCTCTTCTGTCAACCAAAGCCTTGGTTTTACCATTCACAAAATGAGGAAGTTGGACTACTTGATCACAAAAGCAATTCTTGCTCTGACTTTCTGTAAATAAGCAGCCAAATCTATAATTATGGAAGATTTTGAAGTTACAAAGCTTTGCTGCTAGTTTGTAACCTTTCCCACATAGCTTTTAGCAACAGCCACTTTGAAAAAGATCATTTAATATTTGAATGATCATGACCACAGTCTTGGGGCAGTTTTAGCTACAGATTCTGAGGTCATTTTAGAAATCAAAATGATTCTGTAGGAGAGAGAAGGCTTACTTTCAGCAGAATGGTAACAAGAATGTGGAGGCCATCAACAGAAATACAAAAAAAAAAAGACTGGTTCTCAATAAACCAGGTTCTCACAACAGCCCTAAAGATTATGGCATGAGAACTCTGGCCTAGCAAATTACCATGTTTAGCTCTAGGTTGAGATACAGTGTTTTGTAAAGCTTTCCATCTGGCCGAATTTGTTTATACTTATCTTCATGGTCCAACTGCAACATTTCTTAGATCACAAGTTTCTCTGTAATTAGTTTTCAAAACTCCAGGCAGTATATGTGGAATAAGTTTCCAACGGAATGCCCCTGGAATTGTTTTTCTAATAGTGGGTGTGGAAATACCCTGATTCCTTTTCTGCCCAATGACTGCATCGCAATGCAACAACCTAGGATTGAGTGGATACTGAATCATCCCAAAGACTTGGCTTACTTAGTTAGTTCTAACCAATCATGTCAGTCGGCCATAGGTCAAATAAGAATTGGTTGTCTGAAATATGAAATGTCTTCTAGGAAATCTCCTAGGTATCAGATGTTCTCTGTGTATTTATTTAATGACCACTTTATAGGTAGGAATGCAGACAAGACATTTGCCAGATTGAATTCATTGTAGCAGTGAATATGTTTGTGATGAGATTGATAAGATACTTTTGCTATTTACCATTGAGTAAAGTTTAGCTCCTTTAGTTATTACTGCTTTATTGATTTTATCATTTTTTGGGAAACAGTATGTGTTTAATATCAGTATTTAATTTATTTCCACGAAATGCAAAGTTCACCTTGAGAAGAAATTTTACCATGTTTGAATGTTAGCTAAAACCAACACAAATCAAGTATCCCCGTACTAAGAAAATACCTCCTGGACAGAGGGGAAGCTTTGCACTTCAGCCAGTAAATCCTGCTTCCTAAACTAGAGTGTGCATAAGGCTTTCCCACACATCCCCCGTTGCTACGGAAACCTCTTTCAGTGTCTGAGCTCTAAACAGCTGACTCATTTCCAAGTCTGGCTCTCAAACCTCTCAGCTCACAGCTTAGAGAAACAAATGGAAACAAAGAAAAACAAAGAAACAATGAAATATCAATATATACCATTTCATTTAAAAAGTGAGTAAATTATATGTCTTGACATATAGGGAAAAGGAAAAGTAATGCAAATCCCCAATTGCTGCAGACTGCAGTAAAGATATCACAGAAACATTTACAGCCCAGAGCCTGTAAAAAGGGCTTTCCATTCTTTGGACTTGGTAACACAGATTCAAACTGAAGCTGAAAGAGAGATCTTCTGTGACTGCCTTATACCAAAACAGTCCAACCAGACACAGATGAAAATACAAGCAGGCCACTTTCACAGCAAAGCAGTTAGCCTGGGGTGGGAGGGCAGAGAGAGAAGCGGGGAGGGCACAGGTAACTTAGAAAACCCTGAAGTAGTCTTGGGAAGTGTCCAAACAAAGCTTGAAGGTCTATCTGCCAAGAATGCCCTAAAGGAAACTTCCTGTTTGGTCTTCGGTCCTATTATGTAAACTTATTCAAGGAGTACACAGAGGTATGTGTATGAAATGGGCAGATGCCAAAAATCTAGGAGCTGGATTTTAGTCCAGAAGACCTCATAACAGTTCTTTGGAATCTCAGACTGAAGAAATAAATGTCCAAACACTCTCATTGGTGCCAACTGACACAGAATGTATGGTGGAATTTTGTGTACTTTTTACACTTATAACTAGCAACTGTCACAGATAGTAATGGAACTTTCTAAGGAGTCTGAACACCTTAAAAAAGTGATTTAGTTTTTTTGTTTGTTCTGTTTTGGCCCTACCTCGAAGCATGTGAGATCTTATTTCCCCTATGGGAGACTGAACCTGCATGCCCTGCAGAGGAAGAGTGGAGTCTTAACCACTGGACCACCAGAGAAGTCCCAAAAGTGATTTTATAAATTGGAAATCAACTTTAGTTTGGCAGTAAGAAACCAACATTTGAAGACTCAGTATGGTAGGGATTAGGAAAAAATGCTGCTATTTGGACACGCCTTCACATTTCAGTGTGGGGAGAATTGCTTAGCTTCTATGAAATTATTTATATTGTCTCTATTAGCTTGTGCCTCTGAAACTTCTGATCATAATATAGCTCAAGTGAATATTTAAGCATCTCTTTGTTTTATTTACCACTACAACTTATTGCTATGATTTTACTGTGGGAAAACGCAAATCAATAATAAATGTTAAAATAGTATCTTGGTGAAAAGATGTGGAAAGAACTATTACTCAATGCATATTAAGCCTGCAAAATATCTCAAGCATTTCTCCCAAACAGGCGGAGTGTAGAAAGTAGTAAAGCAAGGCTTGTACTTTAATAAAAGTTATAACTCTTGAGAAGTCATTTAGTGTGTGTCCAGACAAATGCAGGCAGGCTAATTGGCATGCCCTGTTTATTGTGGCATTTCTACTCAACTCATTCGATGCATTGCAGTTAAATTAATGGATTCAGTTGATGAATCTTGAAAGGCTAACTAGGCTGGTAAATCAAGGGAGTGCTGTTGAACCAATACGTCTGAAATTCAGGGAAAAAAAAACTGTGGTAGGCGGAATCAAATATGTTCACATTCCAAACCCTAGAATCTGGGAATATATTGATTTACATAGCAAAAGGGGCTTTACAGGTATGATTAAATTAAAGAAATGCACTGGAGAGCTGAAGGTAAAATATCCAGGTAGGCCCAAGGTAATCAATCTTATAAAAGGAAGGTAGAAGAATTAGGGTCAGAGAGAGAGAGAGATAGGCTGTGATGGTGGAGGCAGAGGTTGGAATCATGCTATGAAGGCTGATGAAAGGACTTAGAGGCAAGGGATACCAGTATTCTCTGAAACCTGGAAAAGGCAAGGAGACACAGTCTCCCCTGTAAAAGGAACACAGCCCTACCAATACCTTTTTAGCCGAGTCACACCCACTTCAGACTTCTGCCTCTCAGAACGTTAATAAATTCATATTGCTTTCAGCCTCTAAGTTTAGAGCAATTTTGTTACAGCAGCCCTAATAACTAATCCTGATACTTATTAAATTAGGCAGAGTTTAACTATAACTTTAGAAACAGAGGGAGAAACATGGACTAGATAAGATAGGTAAGTGGCATCTCACCTGTTGGAAAATATACACAAACATGAATGGAGCAATGTTTCTGTGGCTTAGAGAATGCCTTCACATGCTTTGTGCTTGGATTTGGGTCTTTCATCAATTTCTCTGAAGACATAGAAGACAGATGGCTTGGATGGATCTCAAGGGAATTATGCTGAATAAAACCAGCTGATCTCAAAAGATTACACACTCTATCATATTTATATATAAACCTTTAAGTTTTTATTGTGGTGAAATTCACATAACATAAATTTAATCATTTTGAAGCATATATTTAACCCACATTTAGGGCATCCATATTGTGCAGCCACCACTTACATCAAGTTGAAATCATTTTCCTCATCCCAAAAGGAAACCCTGTTAAGCAGTCATTCCCCACTCAACCCTTCTTCCAGCCCTGGTCAAAATCAGTCTGCTTTCTGCCTCTATAGGTTTATCAACTCTAGATAGCTCATGCAAATGGGATCATGTAACATGTGACCTTTTGTATCTGGTTTCTTTCAGTCAGCATAATATGTGCAAGGTCATCCACATCATATCATGTATCAGTTGTTCATTCCTTTTGATGACCTAATTACATCCCATTGTATGGACATACCACATGTGTTTACTTATTCACTTATGGATATTTGGGTTGTTGTCTTCTCTTTTTGGCCATTGTAAATAGTTTTGTAAATTTTTTGCTTAAATGTTTTCAGTTCTTTGTATATACCCAGGAGTGGAATTGCTGGATTGTGTGGTATTTCTGGGTCTAGACTTCTTCTAGCACAACAATGTTTTGATCATTGTAGCTTTGTAGTAAGTTTGAAATTAGAAGCTATGAGCCCTGCAACCTTTCCTCCCCAAATTGTATTGGCTATTCATAGCTCCTTAGAATTTTATACAAATTTTTGTATCACTTTTCCATTTTTGCAAAAAAGGACATTGAAATTTTAATAGGATTGTATTGAATCTGTAGGTTGATATTTGAATATTGGCAACATTATATCTTCAAATTCATGAATATGGCATATATTTTCATTTATTTGAGTCTTTAATTTCTTTCAGCAAGATTTCTATAGTTTTCAATGCATAAGATGTTCACCTCTTGGTTACATTTATCATAGGTAGTTTATTCTTTTAGATGTTCTTAAAAATGGAATTTTCTTAACTAACCTCTCAGAGTGTTCTTTGCTGTTGTATAAAATTACAAGTGAATTTTGTGTGTTGATCTCATATCATGCAATTTTCCTGAGTTTCTTTTAATACCTTAATATTGTGTGTGTGTGTTCTTTTGGAAAAGATTTTGCCAAAAAGACCAATAACTTACTTTTGCCTGTAGATCTCAGACAATTTTTCCTCTTGTGATTTTTTTTCCCAGTTTGAAAGTTATATTCACCTCATTCTCAGATTAGTTTAAAAGATGAATTATATCAGGACTGAAACCAGAACAGATCATTATAATGTCTTTCCACTCCATCCCCACTATTAGTAGTAAAGCATTCTTCCTGATACATTAGTGAAAAACAAATATCATGAAGAAAATGATTTTTTCTCACTCATATGGTACTCTTTGACAGCATAAGGTCTGAAAAAATAATGTTTAAAATATTTTTAGTTCTCTAAAACAAAAGTGAAGCCAAAAGTGGGAAGAAGTACTATAAGAAGTACTATGGAGGAGTCAGAAGAAAGAATATTAAAAAAATAATCTGAATAGACACTTTTTCAAAGAAGACATACAGATGGCTAATTGGTACAGGAAAAAGTGTTCAACATCACTAATTATCAGAGAAATGGCAAATCAAAACTACAATGAAGTATAACCTCACACCAGTCAGAATTGCTATTATTAAAAAAAAAAAAAAAAGATAACAAGAGTTGTTGAGGATGTGTAGGAAAGGAAATCATGCACTGTTGGTGGGAATGTAAATTAGTGTAGCTACTGTGGAAAACAGTATGATGGCTCCTCAAAAAGCTAAAAACAGAACTACCATATGATCCAGCAATCCCACTTCTGGATATTAATCTGAAGAAAATGAAAATACTAATTTGAAAATATATATGCACTCAACATTCATTGTTGGTTACCTATAAATGTCAGGATATGGAAACAATCTAAGCATGTGTGTGTGTGTGTGTGTGTGTGTGTGTGTATACATATATGTAATGAAATATGATTCAGCCATAAAAAGAATAAATCTTGCCATTTATTTGTGACAACAAGGATATTTCTGTAAATCGTTAGAGGACAGATTTAGGACCTACCACAACATTTGAATTGGTGACCTTTTTTTCCCTCCTAGTCACTGCAAACATTTGAGTGGAAATGAAAAAGCCATATGTCAAGTATGTCACAGAGGGATTCCTACACAGAAAAGGATGTAGGACTCGATAAACTTTAAATAGCTTTCAACACTGAGATTTTATGGCTTAAATCTAGGAAGGTAAACTGGCATATGGCAAAGCAATATGTTGATTATTTAATTTTATAACTGCTCAGAGAGGGAGAAATTCATGTTATACTCTTCCCTTTAAAGAAGACTTTATGTTGTGAACTGTGAACCAAGCAGCGAAATTAGAAATTGTTATTTTGACAGTGATAAAAAGTAACTAGGCTATACATGTTCATAAATATATGTGTACTAATGTATATATACAGATACATGTTTGTGTATATATGTACATATATGTGAATTATATATTCTTGTTGTTTAGTCACTAAGTCATGTCTGACTCTTTGTGACCCCCATGGACTGTAGTTCACCAGGCTCCTCTGTTCCTGTAATTTCCCAGGCAAGAATACTAGAGTTGGTTGTCATTTCCTTCTCTAGGGGATCTTCCCAACCAGGGATTGAACCCACATTTCCTGAGTCTCCTGCTTGGGCAGGCAGATTCTTTACCACTGAGCCTCCTGTGAAACCCAAATTACATATGTATATATGTATATATATATGTATATGTATAACATCCTTAAATATAGACTTTGAAAACTGTCTGTAAATGTCAAGCAACCTGAGTTTCAATTGCCTCAGTGATAAAGTGAGAATGACCATACACCTAGTTCATAGAATTTCTGTGAAAATTATATGAAATAACATGTAGATTGTTTAAATCTGTGTCTGGAACATCAGACTCTCAATAATCCACCTCTATGCTTATTATTGATATACATATCTTAGAGCCTTGTTAGGTAATGAAAGCCTCAGTTTTATTTACCAAATAAATGTTCTTTCTGTCCAACTTAAAGTGCTCTTCGTATGAACCTTAATTTTTCACCTCCATTATTCTATACATTGCCATTTAATTGAACAAGGCTCCTTTGCTACCCAAAGCTACAACCAATGTTACAGAGTAAAAGTTTTAACTTGGATGAAAGGCCAGAAACTCCCTTTTATAAATGCTGACATTGGCTTAGATAAGTCATCTTGTTGTTGATGTTGGGTCATACCTTGTGATGGGAATGATACATGCATTCCACAAAAATAGCTTTCAACACTGAGATTTTATGGCTTAAATCTAGGAAGGTAAACTGGCATATGGCAAAGCAATATGTTGATTATTTAATTTTATAACTGCTCAGAGAGGGAGAAATTCATGTTATACTCTTCCCTTTAAAGAAGACTTTATGTTGTGAACTGTGAACCAAGCAGCGAAATTAGAAATTGTTATTTTGACAGTGATAAAAAGTAACTAGGCTATACATGTTCATAAATATATGTGTACTAATGTATATATACAGATACATGTTTGTGTATATATGTACATATATGTGAATTATATATTCTTGTTGTTTAGTCACTAAGTCATGTCTGACTCTTTGTGACCCCCATGGACTGTAGTTCACCAGGCTCCTCTGTTCCTGTAATTTCCCAGGCAAGAATACTAGAGTTGGTTGTCATTTCCTTCTCTAGGGGATCTTCCCAACCAGGGATTGAACCCACATTTCCTGAGTCTCCTGCTTGGGCAGGCAGATTCTTTACCACTGAGCCTCCTGTGAAACCCAAATTACATATGTATATATGTATATATATATGTATATGTATAACATCCTTAAATATAGACTTTGAAAACTGTCTGTAAATGTCAAGCAACCTGAGTTTCAATTGCCTCAGTGATAAAGTGAGAATGACCATACACCTAGTTCATAGAATTTCTGTGAAAATTATATGAAATAACATGTAGATTGTTTAAATCTGTGTCTGGAACATCAGACTCTCAATAATCCACCTCTATGCTTATTATTGATATACATATCTTAGAGCCTTGTTAGGTAATGAAAGCCTCAGTTTTATTTACCAAATAAATGTTCTTTCTGTCCAACTTAAAGTGCTCTTCGTATGAACCTTAATTTTTCACCTCCATTATTCTATACATTGCCATTTAATTGAACAAGGCTCCTTTGCTACCCAAAGCTACAACCAATGTTACAGAGTAAAAGTTTTAACTTGGATGAAAGGCCAGAAACTCCCTTTTATAAATGCTGACATTGGCTTAGATAAGTCATCTTGTTGTTGATGTTCGGTCATACCTTGTGATGGGAATGATACATGCATTCCACAAAAATATTGACTGTTCACTTTTTCTACAAGTTGGCCTAGCTTCTAGCTATAATATCTCATGTTACACTGAGGTATATGAGATAATCCCACAAACAAGATAAACAGAAACTCCACCACATGGTTTGCAGTAAGTATTAATACAGTGTCCTGACATGATTGTATATTTATTGTACTGAATCTTTTTATTGTATATTGATGAGCCAGGATTGGAAAGAACTACACTGAGTGGCAATTGTCCTTCAATAAGATTTTAAATTTGATCAACTGTAAGAAAGAATGCTCCTAACTGGTTTTTATAGTTTTAGCTCTATGCTAACAATTCCCAAGTCTATGGTGATGACACGGAACACTCTCCTGATACCTATTGCTCATTGCCACTTGGCTGGTCCACTAGCACAATCAGCTAAATAAACATGCCCAAAATATAACTTGTCATCTGCCTTAAAAGTCTTGCTCTTTCTTCTACATTTTCCACGTCATTCATCTTGTCACTAGGACAAGATCTGTGGAGTCATTCTAGACTCCCTCTCTCTTTCCTCACCCCATTTGGTCAACTACCCAAACTTCTGGACTTTATTTCTATTTTCTTCCCTCACCTAATCTCCATTTTGCCCAACAATTGCACTAGTTGAAGCTCATCATCTTTACGACATCAACCTAACATTAGTCTCTTTAATAATTTTCCTATCCCTGCCCTTGTTTGCTTCAGTGTATGTTCCATATGTTGTCAGAATAACCCATCTAACAGAGAAGTTTGACTGTATGAAAAACTTTTCAATAGCTCACTACTGTTCTCAAAACTAAGTGCAAGCTGTCTGACTTGGCAAACCTAGATTTTTATGCTCTGACATCTATCTTTCCAGCCCTGTCTCTCACAACCTCTGACTTGCACTTGACATTCCAGCAATACAGAAATATATTCAATTCATGTAGAGTTGCCAGGTTTGGAAAACAGAAATATAGGACATATAATTAAATTTGAGTTTCAAATAAACACAATGCTTTTTTAGTATGAGTGAATCCTGTGTAAAGCGCTGTTTCTTACCTTTTCCTTAGTCTAGGCTATCACATGTACCTGTAAAGCACCTTTAGATTCCACTTAATTACTACAAGTTGGCCTATTCTAGCTATAATATCTCATGTTACACTGAGGTATATGAGATAATCCCACAAACAAGATAAACAGAAACTCCACCACATGGTTTGCAGTAAGTATTAATACAGTGTCCTGACATGATTGTATATTTATTGTACTGAATCTTTTTATTGTATATTGATGAGCCAGGATTGGAAAGAACTACACTGAGTGGCAATTGTCCTTCAATAAGATTTTAAATTTGATCAACTGTAAGAAAGAATGCTCCTAACTGGTTTTTATAGTTTTAGCTCTATGCTAACAATTCCCAAGTCTATGGTGATGACACGGAACACTCTCCTGATACCTATTGCTCATTGCCACTTGGCTGGTCCACTAGCACAATCAGCTAAATAAACATGCCCAAAATATAACTTGTCATCTGCCTTAAAAGTCTTGCTCTTTCTTCTACATTTTCCACGTCATTCATCTTGTCACTAGGACAAGATCTGTGGAGTCATTCTAGACTCCCTCTCTCTTTCCTCACCCCATTTGGTCAACTACCCAAACTTCTGGACTTTATTTCTATTTTCTTCCCTCACCTAATCTCCATTTTGCCCAACAATTGCACTAGTTGAAGCTCATCATCTTTACGACATCAACCTAACATTAGTCTCTTTAATAATTTTCCTATCCCTGCCCTTGTTTGCTTCAGTGTATGTTCCATATGTTGTCAGAATAACCCATCTAACAGAGAAGTTTGACTGTATGAAAAACTTTTCAATAGCTCACTACTGTTCTCAAAACTAAGTGCAAGCTGTCTGACTTGGCAAACCTAGATTTTTATGCTCTGACATCTATCTTTCCAGCCCTGTCTCTCACAACCTCTGACTTGCACTTGACATTCCAGCAATACAGAAATATATTCAATTCATGTAGAGTTGCCAGGTTTGGAAAACAGAAATATAGGACATATAATTAAATTTGAGTTTCAAATAAACACAATGCTTTTTTAGTATGAGTGAATCCTGTGTAAAGCGCTGTTTCTTACCTTTTCCTTAGTCTAGGCTATCACATGTACCTGTAAAGCACTTGCCAATTTTAAGATTCCACTTAATTACTACCTCTTGGAGTGCATCCATCCTCCACACTCCCTTCCATCAATCCTGAATGAATCAGCTATCTCTCTTATCAGCACATAGTATGATTGCTTATTTGTTTTTTTTTTTTAGTTTTCCTCTATCAGTGAGATTCCTTGAGGGCAGGGACCATATCTCATGTGTCTCATGTGTCACCGTCCAGTTTGGTGACAGATACATAGTAGATTCTTAGTAAATATTTTGATGAATTCTCCTGATATTAACAGTTGGATTTTCTCTTTATACCCAATGGAAAGAATAATTTTTACCACTGAACAAAAGAAAATAAGAGGAAAATTCAAGGTGGGCTGGGGTGGGAGATGGGAGGTGGGAGGGAGGTTAAAGAGGGAGGGGACATATGTATACTTATGGTTGATTCATGGTGATATATGGCAAAAACCAACACTGTATTGTAAAACAATTATCCTCCAATTAAAAATAAATACATTTAAATTAAAAAAGAAGACCTTTTCTAAATTGGAGACCCAAACGCAAAGTTGATAGATACTTTCCCTTAGAGACTGAAAAATTAAATTTCATAGAAACAAATTTTTCTTTGTTTTTTTTTTTTTTTAAAAAAAACATTGTGAAACCTATTCTATTTCATGAATTTTCAGCAGCTTCTCTGACCTCAAAATTATACCATGTGGTGCCTCAAATCATTTGATTTTTGACTTATGTTCCCATGCATCTTTAACATGTATTTTTCCATATTTCCATTAGAAGCTGATGGACATAATCCCCAGTTAACAATCTAAGAAGGGACTCACACTAATACCTTAGTAAGGTATTCAGGACAAGTGCATTTGCTGTTGCCTGCATTTTACTTCACTAAGGATAAGATTTTATTTAGCATTTGGAAAAGAACGTGCTTGAATATCCATTAAAAAGTGAGTCAGCGGCAAATCTGATAGTCAGCTCTTTGCTTTTGGAGAAGACAGAAATATAGGACATATAATTAAATTTGAGTTTCAAATAAACACAATGCTTTTTAGTATGAGTGAATCCTGTGTAAAGCGCTGTTTCTTACCTTTCCTTAGTCTAGGCTATCACATGTACCTGTAAAGCACTTGCCAATTTTAAGATTCCACTTAATTACTACCTCTTGGAGTGCATCCATCCTCCACACTCCCTTCCATCAATCCTGAATGAATCAGCTATCTCTCTTATCAGCACATAGTATGATTGCTTATTTGTTTTTTTTTTTTAGTTTTCCTCTATCAGTGAGATTCCTTGAGGGCAGGGACCATATCTCATGTGTCTCATGTGTCACCGTCCAGTTTGGTGACAGATACATAGTAGATTCTTAGTAAATATTTTGATGAATTCTCCTGATATTAACAGTTGGATTTTCTCTTTATACCCAATGGAAAGAATAATTTTTACCACTGAACAAAAGAAAATAAGAGGAAAATTCAAGGTGGGCTGGGGTGGGAGATGGGAGGTGGGAGGGAGGTTAAAGAGGGAGGGGACATATGTATACTTATGGTTGATTCATGGTGATATATGGCAAAAACCAACACTGTATTGTAAAACAATTATCCTCCAATTAAAAATAAATACATTTAAATTAAAAAAGAAGACCTTTTCTAAATTGGAGACCCAAACGCAAAGTTGATAGATACTTTCCCTTAGAGACTGAAAAATTAAATTTCATAGAAACAAATTTTTCTTTGTTTTTTTTTTTTTTTAAAAAAAACATTGTGAAACCTATTCTATTTCATGAATTTTCAGCAGCTTCTCTGACCTCAAAATTATACCATGTGGTGCCTCAAATCATTTGATTTTTGACTTATGTTCCCATGCATCTTTAACATGTATTTTTCCATATTTCCATTAGAAGCTGATGGACATAATCCCCAGTTAACAATCTAAGAAGGGACTCACACTAATACCTTAGTAAGGTATTCAGGACAAGTGCATTTGCTGTTGCCTGCATTTTACTTCACTAAGGATAAGATTTTATTTAGCATTTGGAAAAGAACGTGCTTGAATATCCATTAAAAAGTGAGTCAGCGGCAAATCTGATAGTCAGCTCTTTGCTTTTGGAGAAGACAGGTAAGCACACTAATCAATGAGTAAGCACAGGTTAGTCATAGGGAGAATCTGAACACTGGGCTGAAATTTCTGCTCCCCATCTACCTTGTTTTCAAAGCATACTCTTTTGTAGTTCATTAAATTCTGCAATGATTCTTAAGCAGTATAATTGTCTTTAGGTTTAGTCATAGAAATTGCATCAAAATTTGCTTTGTACTATATGCAAGACATCTTGCTGCTGAACAAATACCTCAAAATGGAAGTATCTTGGGTTCCATGGGCTGCTTCAAAGATATGGGGGAGACTTTAGGGTGGGAGTGTTAGTGTGCTAGGGATGGCAAAACAAAGTACCACAAACTGGGTGTACTGGGTGTTTTGAAACAAAAGAAATCAGTTGTCTCCCAGTTCTGGAGGCTAGAAATCTGAGGTCATGGTATCGGCAGGGTCGGTTCCTTAGAAGCGTTCTCAGGGAGTGTCTGTTCCATGCCCTCTCCTAGCTTCTGGTGACGGCCAGCAACCTCGTGCGTGTCTTGGCTCCACCTCCGTGTGGTGCTCGTCCTGTGTCTGTGTCTGCACATCATTTCCTCCTTTGTAAGGAAACCAGTCCTATTGGATTTGAGCCCACAGTCATGACTTGATGACATCTGCAAAGAACCTATTTCCAAATAAAGTCACTTTCACAGATACTGAGAATTAGAACTCCTTAGCGTATCTTCTGTGCATGTGCATGCATGCTCAGGTCATGTCTAACACTTCACAATCCACCAGGCCACTAGGCTCCTCTGTCCATGGGATTTCCCTGGCAAGAATACTGGAATGGGTAGCCATTCCCTCCTCTAGGGGATCTTCCCGACCCAGGGATAGAACCTGTGTCTCCTACATCTCCTACATTGGCAGACAGATTCTTTACCAGTCGTGCGACCTGGGAAGTCTTTGACAAATCATTTGGAGGGATACAATTCACCCCACAGCAAATTTCATACGCACACCACCAGTTCATGTACTTCTCATGTGAAAAATACATTAACCCCATCCCAACATCCCCCAAAGTCTTAATCCATTTCAGCAACAACTTTAAGTCCCAAATACCATCTAAGTATAATCAGTTGAAGTCCTAAACCTTATCCTAAACATCATTTAAATAAGTTATGGGTGAGACAGAGTATGGTCCATCCTGGGGCAAAATTCTTCTATATCTATAGACTGTGAAACTTGGAAAAGAAGACATCATTACAGAATAGGCTTAAGATAGGGACTTCCCTGGCAGTCTAGTGGCTGGGCCACCATGCTTCTATTGCAGCAGGCATGTGTTCAATCCCTGATGGGGGAAATAGGATCCTGTATGTCATAGGATGTGGAAAAAAAAATTGATGTCTTATTCTAAAAGGGAAAAGTTGGAAGAGAAAAAAGGTGTCAGTCTAAGGTAAGTTCACAACACAAGAGGGCAAATTTCACTAGGTTCCAGGGCCTAGGAATCAATCTCTGTGACATGATGCTCTGCTCTCTTAGCCCTGGGCAGCAGCCTTACTTTCTGAAAACAAGAAAGCAATTCTGCCCCCTCAGCCTGTGCTCTCTCTGGCCTTTGGACCCACGGTTTTGCCCTTAGAGTCATGCTTTCTTCAGTTTGTTCCACGCCTGTCCCTTCCAATCTAGGCTAACGATGCCATGTTGACATACTTCTGAAAACCCTTTCTGTCTTCTGTGAATGTCAAGGGAATTCGCACCATTTGACAGCTTTCTGGGATCACCACATTTGTGTTGCTGCCTTTTGCTGAGATGGCTGATTGGATCCACAAGGCACAGGCTCAATGTAGCTGACAGTTGTTCAGTCACACCCTTGGCCTTGTTTCCATCTATCTAGATAGACCAAGAATTTTCCAAATCATTAAATGCTGGTTGCTCTCTGCTTAATAATTTATTCCTTAATTTATATCTTTACTCCCACCTGTTAATATAAGCAGTGAAAAGGAAAACAGATTGTATTTTCCGCACTTTGAAAATTTTCTCAGCTAAATAGCCGAGTTTATAGCTTATAAATTCTACATCTCACCCAACAGCAAAACACGATTCAAACAAATTTTCTGCCACTTTATAATGTGGACTGCTTTTCCTTCAATGCTTAATAATGCATTTAGTTCTTTCTAAGGCCTCCCTAGAAGTACCTTTATTTATTTATTTTTTAAATGTTCATTGATTTATTTTCAGCTGTGCTAGGTCTTCATTGCTTCACGTGGGTTTTCTCTAGTTGCAGCAATCTACTTTCTAGTTGCAGTGTGCAGGCGTCTCTTAGTGCTGACTTCTCTTGTGGAGCACTGGCTGTAGGCACATGAACTCAGCATGTAGGATCTTCTTGAACCAGGGATCAAACCCATGTCCCCTGCATTGCAAGGAAATTCTTGACCACTGGGCCACCAGGGAAGCCCCCAAGCCTTTAATATTCATATTTTACCATCCTCTCTTAAAGGTAACCTAGACTTTTTTTTTAGTTCAACACTTAAGAATTCTTCCAACCTCTACCCATAATCCAATTCCAAATCTTCCATATTTTACATATTTATTACAGTAGTAACCCACTTCTTGGTACCAAAAATCTGTATTAATTTTCTCAGGCTGTCAAAACAAAGTATTACAAACTGGATAGCTAAAAACAGCAGAACTATATTGTCTCACAGCTCTGGAGGTCAGAGGTCTGAAATAGAGATGTCAACATTCTTGGCTCCTTCTGAGTGTTGTAGGGACAATCTGTTTCATACTCTGTTCTAGCTTTCAGTGAAGCTTGCAATCCTGTGTTTGCTCGAATCTCTTTGTCTTTTCCTGGCATTCTCCTTGTGTGTGTGTATGTCTTCACATTGTTTGCTCTCTTTTGTGAGAACCCCAATCATATCAGGTTAAGGCCCACCCTAATGGCTCGATCACATCTGGAAAGATACTTTCTCCAAATAAGGTCACAGTTTCTGGAGGTTAGAATTTCAACATACCTTTTGTGGGACACAAACCCTACAAAGGGAGGAATCTATCAACATTCTGAAATTATAGACAAAGCTATGAGTTTTATGCACATAAGTTCAGTTCAGTTGCTCAGTCATGCCCGACTCTTTGCAACCTCATGTACTGCAGGAATCTTCATGGAGTAGAATGTAATTCTTCTCCCCCTCTTGTCCAGGGCATGAGACAGGTGTGGGCACAAGCAAAAAGCCAAGCTGAGATATACAAAGAGTTGCTTTTTTCTTGACTGATATGAGACAGGCACCACTATCAACCAGGTGCCACTCTCCTCAGGTCAGGGACATGTAATGCTATTCTATGAGCTCAGCCTAATTTCATCTTGTTTACCTTGTAAGTCACACATGCTGCCTGAAAACTGTTCCACAGAATCAGTAAGTTCCAAGAGATTTGTTGAAATAAATGCTTTGGCTTGACAGAGCATGAGACCTTGTAAAAATATATAGCAACCAGACATCTAGATATGTGATTTAGAATAATTAGGCAGATATTTATAAGATTCTGATTTCATATTAATTATGTCACATGATAATTATGTTTTAAGTTGTAAGTAGCAATTGCTTATAGTTTGAAATTCATATTTTCAGTGCAAATATCTATTCCACTAACAACACTTTTAGCCCAAATTGAGTGATTTAACTGACTTAGACATGGTAATGGTTAAACCAGTCATTCATGTAGCTAGTTAAAAGTCTATGCTAATTAGATGACATTAGTGAATCTGCTAGTACATTTAAATTGGGATTTAAACTCAAAGTGACTTGAATACTTAGAGAAATGATCTTTCAGAAACAGAAATTCAATACACGTGACAGAATGACAGGGCATAGTTGCCTCCCTCCAATCCATTCTATCCCTCAAGATCATCGTTCCTCAAGCATGCTCTGATCACGTCAGCACATGCTCACTCGAATCCGTCTTTTCCTGGCATTCTCCTTGTGTGTGTGTATGTCTTCACATTGTTTGCTCGGAGAACCCCAATCATATCAGGTTAAGGCCCACCCTAATGGCTCGATCACATCTGGAAAGATACTTTCTCCAAATAAGGTCACAGTTTCTGGAGGTTAGAATTTCAACATACCTTTTGTGGGACACAAACCCTACAAAGGGAGGAATCTATCAACATTCTGAAATTATAGACAAAGCTATGAGTTTTATGCACATAAGTTCAGTTCAGTTGCTCAGTCATGCCCGACTCTTTGCAACCTCATGTACTGCAGGAATCTTCATGGAGTAGAATGTAATTCTTCTCCCCCTCTTGTCCAGGGCATGAGACAGGTGTGGGCACAAGCAAAAAGCCAAGCTGAGATATACAAAGAGTTGCTTTTTTCTTGACTGATATGAGACAGGCACCACTATCAACCAGGTGCCACTCTCCTCAGGTCAGGGACATGTAATGCTATTCTATGAGCTCAGCCTAATTTCATCTTGTTTACCTTGTAAGTCACACATGCTGCCTGAAAACTGTTCCACAGAATCAGTAAGTTCCAAGAGATTTGTTGAAATAAATGCTTTGGCTTGACAGAGCATGAGACCTTGTAAAAATATATAGCAACCAGACATCTAGATATGTGATTTAGAATAATTAGGCAGATATTTATAAGATTCTGATTTCATATTAATTATGTCACATGATAATTATGTTTTAAGTTGTAAGTAGCAATTGCTTATAGTTTGAAATTCATATTTTCAGTGCAAATATCTATTCCACTAACAACACTTTTAGCCCAAATTGAGTGATTTAACTGACTTAGACATGGTAATGGTTAAACCAGTCATTCATGTAGCTAGTTAAAAGTCTATGCTAATTAGATGACATTAGTGAATCTGCTAGTACATTTAAATTGGGATTTAAACTCAAAGTGACTTGAATACTTAGAGAAATGATCTTTCAGAAACAGAAATTCAATACACGTGACAGAATGACAGGGCATAGTTGCCTCCCTCCAATCCATTCTATCCCTCAAGATCATCGTTCCTCAAGCATGCTCTGATCACGTCAGCACATGTCTTAGAAATCATCAATGCCTCCCCATTGCTCAACACATTAGATTCAAACTCCTCACTCTATTATTTAAAGCCTTGAAACTTATTTTCTTTTATATCATCAAAATCCCCAGGTGCTGGGAAGTTAAATAATACAATTTCCTAATAATAGCATGGATATCATGAATTACTATCCATGCTTTAAAAGAAATTATTGAAGGAAACTGGAAAATCTTTGGAACTGAATGAAAATGTGAATTACACCATACCACAATTTTGAGAACCTAGCTAAAGATGTACTAAGTGGGAAATTTATGTCATTAAGCACTTATATTAGGAAGGAAGAAAAGGTTCAATTTGATAATATCAGCTCCTAACTTGATAAATTATAAAAGTTCATTGAAACCAAGGCAAGGGACTTCCCTGGTGGTCCAGTGGTAAAGAATCAGCCTGCCAATGCAGGGGACACAGGTTTGATCCCTGGTTGGGGAAGATGCCACATGCTGCGGGATAACTAAGCCTGGTGTGCCACAATACTGAAGCCCCCATGCCTAAAGCTCATGCTCTGAGACAAAAGAAGTCACCCCAACATAAGAAACCTGCACACTGGGCTTCCCTGGTGGTCCAGTGGGTAAGAACACCGCCTTGCAGTGCAAGGGGCGCCGGTTGGAGCCCTGGCCTGGGAAGATCCCACGTGCCGCGGAGCAGCTGGACTTATGTGTCCAATCACCGAGCCAGAGCTGTGGAGCGCATGCGCCCAGACCCGGTGCTCCGTGACAACAGATGCCACCGCGATGGGAGGCCGAGGAGCCAAAGAACAAAGACAGATGAAAACAGAGAAATGAAAGACCAATAGAAGTGGCCCGCCTGCCCTCCCTCCCACACCACCCCACCAAAATAAATAAATTTAAAAAAAAAAGAAACTTGCACACTGTAGCTAAAAGTCTATGCTCATTAGATGACATTAGTGAATCTGCTAGTACATGTAAATTGGGATTTAAACTCAAAGTGACTTGAATACTTAGAGAAATGATCTTTCAGAAACAGAAATTCAATACACGTGACAGAATGACAGGGCATAGTTGCCTCCCTCCAATCCATTCTATCCCTCAAGATCATCGTTCCTCAAGCATGCTCTGATCACGTCAGCACATGTCTTAGAAATCATCAATGCCTCCCCATTGCTCAACACATTAGATTCAAACTCCTCACTCTATTATTTAAAGCCTTGAAACTTATTTTCTTTTATATCATCAAAATCCCCAGGTGCTGGGAAGTTAAATAATACAATTTCCTAATAATAGCATGGATATCATGAATTACTATCCATGCTTTAAAAGAAATTATTGAAGGAAACTGGAAAATCTTTGGAACTGAATGAAAATGTGAATTACACCATACCACAATTTTGAGAACCTAGCTAAAGATGTACTAAGTGGGAAATTTATGTCATTAAGCACTTATATTAGGAAGGAAGAAAAGGTTCAATTTGATAATATCAGCTCCTAACTTGATAAATTATAAAAGTTCATTGAAACCAAGGCAAGGGACTTCCCTGGTGGTCCAGTGGTAAAGAATCAGCCTGCCAATGCAGGGGACACAGGTTTGATCCCTGGTTGGGGAAGATGCCACATGCTGCGGGATAACTAAGCCTGGTGTGCCACAATACTGAAGCCCCCATGCCTAAAGCTCATGCTCTGAGACAAAAGAAGTCACCCCAACATAAGAAACCTGCACACTGGGCTTCCCTGGTGGTCCAGTGGGTAAGAACACCGCCTTGCAGTGCAAGGGGCGCCGGTTGGAGCCCTGGCCTGGGAAGATCCCACGTGCCGCGGAGCAGCTGGACTTATGTGTCCAATCACCGAGCCAGAGCTGTGGAGCGCATGCGCCCAGACCCGGTGCTCCGTGACAACAGATGCCACCGCGATGGGAGGCCCGCAGGAGCCAAAGAACAAAGACAGATGAAAACAGAGAAATGAAAGACCAATAGAAGTGGCCCGCCTGCTCCCCTCCCTCCCCACACCACCCCCACCAAAATAAATAAATTTAAAAAAAAAAAAAAAAGAAACTTGCACACTGTAACTGGAGAGTAGCCCCCTGCTGGCCACAACTAGAGAAAGCCCATATGCAGCAATGAAGATCTAGCGCAGCCAAAAATAAAAATACATTAATTAATTAAAAAAAAAAACAGGGCAAGAAACAATGATAGCATCACCAATAATATAGATAAGAGCAGAAATCAAAGAAATTGAAATTAGAAAAACAATAAATAATATCAATGGAATAAAACCTCTCCTTTAAGATCAAGGGGGCTGAAATACTTGAGAATTTTTTAAAAGATTGTTATGAAAGAATAGTTTTAGACACTGTCTTAGTCAGCTTAGGCTCCTAGAATAACATACCATAAATGGAGTGACTTATCAACAACAGCACTTTATGTCTCACAGTTCTGAAGGCTAGAAGGGTGAGATCATGGTGCCAGCATGGTTGGGTTCTGATGAAAGCTCTCTTCCAGACTGCAGACTGTTAAATTTTCAGTATCCTGACATGGCAGAAGCTAGTTCTCCGGCCTTTTATTAAGGCGCCAATCAGGGATTCCCTAGTAGCTCAGTGGTAGAGTTCGCCTGCCAATGCAGGAGACATGGATTCGATCCCTGACCTGGGAAGATCCCACATGCTGTGGAGCAACTAAGCCCGTGAGCCACAACTATGGAGCCTGTGCTCTAGAGCCTCGGAGCCGCAACTATTGAACCCATGTGCCACAACTACTGAAGCCCGTGTGCTCTAGAGCCCGAGTTCCACAACGAGACGAGTCACTACAACAAGAAGCCTGCTCACCTCAACTAGAAAGTAGCCCTCACTCCCTACAACTAGAGAAAAGCCTGTGGCAGCAGTGAAAACCCAGAATAGCCATCAATCAATCAATCAATCAATCAATAAAAATTTAAAAAATGACACCAATTTACATTCATGAGGACTTCACATTCATGACCTAATTACCTCCCAAAGACTTCACCTCCAAACATATAAGGATTGGAGGAAGACACAAATGTTTGATCTATGGCAGGCATTTAAGACATTTAAGTATATGAAACTGTGCATATAGAGGAAATGACATAGGATACAGGAGTCTGCAGAAAGGGCACAAATGACAGGTTACTTATAATCATATAAGTGAATGAATGTCTTACAGTAGTGATTTGTTACTGTTTAAAAGTATAGAATAATGATCAAATGATTTAGATCTGGAGCAAATGGATATAAAGGAAACAAGGTGATAATGTGGGAAAATTAGGAAAAATTTTAATCTTGCAAGAGGAAAATGCTAGGTAATTTACTAAATGGTATTGGTAAAAAATGGTATTGGAAAAGTTGCTGGTGATTATTAATTCAATTACATCTTTATTATTTTTTAAATTGAAGTATAGTTTCACATGCATCCATTTTTGGAGAAGGTGAACCTACATACTAAAAATAGAAAAATGAAAGTATTATAAAATTATTCCATTGTAAATAAATAAATAATGTGTATGTATTTTACAACTGAAAAATCCATAGAAATTTGGATCAATATGGTTCAGTAAAATTCAGGAATTGATTAATTTCAGAAGGTAGGTTATGGTCCAATAAAAAGAAAATGTTCACATGAAGAAAGAGGTTACTTGGTTGTTCTTTAAAAAAGGAAAGAAGAAAAAAACAGGTAAATTTAAAAAAAAAGGAAAGAAGGAAAGGAAGGAAGGAACAAAGGGAATAGAGAGAGGAAAAGAACAAAAAGGAACAAACAACAGTGATTAGAACTTCCTAAGGCACACAAATGATGTTGAATCATATCAGTATTCATTATCGGCTTTGTTAGGGGAGTGTGTGAATGAAACCATGAAAATAGTGGAATTGTTGAGTGCAGCAAATGACTGTGAAATACAGCCAACAACAAAGCACATAACATACAGTAGACAAGATTGTCAGAATTATCAAGGAGAGCAGTTGAAGAAAATGTGTGTTGACTATGGAAGAAAATGATAAGTGTTCTAATGAAAACGTTTCAGTCATAAGAAAATAAAAGTGCATTTTCAGGGACAACTTGGAATTAATGCAGTAATGGCTAAAGAACATATTCTTAAAATAACAGGATTTATTTATTATGAGCTCTGACAAGAGACATATAAACAACATTCATAGTAATGAATGTGATAATTATAATTCCTTCTCCCCAAATTGCCAAGTACTCTCCTTTGTATAAACATGGCATCTGATCGTATCATGAAGAATATGATTTAGATGTAAATATAATTTACCTTTTTAAAATATAAGTTAACACTTTTTCTAGAGAGAAGGCCTTAAAAGGCGATGGATTCTTCTCTGTGCAGCATTGCCTTTGAAAGTGTGAGAGAAATTGGATGGCTACACACAGCTTACTAATTGGATTGCATTTCTTTCTCTTTCTAGTCACACAAGCAGTAGGCACGCCAGAGGCTGGGTAGAATCCAGCAAGAGGTTGATTAATATTTTTGCAAACAAACCATCTAGAGGATATGTACTTATTGGCAGGCAAACTCACATTTTAAAATATTTATAGTTATAAAGGAATATAGGACTTTTTCTTCTGGCAACAGTGGAGTGAAAGAAATGGAACTCCTACCTAATATACCTAAAAATCCAAATATGAAAACGTTTTCAACTGATTGGACATCAGGCCACAAATGACAGTTATCTCTAAGAAATGGAAAGCAAATGAATTAAGTTCTAAAGTACCACAGTTTATGCCTGGCTAGATAATACAGGCCAATCCTCCCAGATGATCTGGTGGCAAGGTAGACCAGCGGTCATAGCTACAGAACACCTGCCCTCTAGCACCCTGACAGCTCAGAAACCGAGGCAGGCAGCCTGAGCCTGGGACAACACCTGGTTCATTTTTCCAATGCGTGTCCAAGCCTAACCCTTTAGCTATAGAGTCTCCGAAGCAATTAATCCCAAGGGCTGCCCCTCCAACTGCCCGCTCCTTGTGGCTGTGCACTGTCTTCCACTCTTCACAGGCCCCCTGGCCTTTCTCAACGGGCAGACATCGGTCTCCAACCCTATGCACTCACATAGCCCTAACTGCTACGGAGGGGCCCATGGTACACAGGAGCAACACCCCAGCCTCCAGCAGGCATCAAGACAGCTCCCAGCCCGGAGACATTGGCAAGGGTGCCCTGGACCACTAGAGGTGTCAAGAAATGTAGCTCATCGGAATGATGCTGTGCTCCTCCTGAAAGGACATAGTGGGTGGTAGGTAAGTTAACAAGTGGTGCCTGGCACATGGCTTGTCCACTACTCCAACTGACCTACCCACTCTGATCACACTGAGACTCCCAGCTGGTCATGAGATACTGATTCCCCAGCCTATTCCTATAAGGCATCCAGCCCCATCAACATGCCTGGGGCTCTCTTGACTTGGTTTTTGATGTGGTCTCCTTTCTGGACTTTGGCAATTGCAGTTGTCAGGATGCTCTCAATGACCCTCACCGACAGAGTGTCCTGTCTGCTCTTCTCCCCCGGCTTCTGGTCATTCTGGCTTGATACTTGCTTCTCAAAATAAAGGGGAAAGGTCCTGCTGACATTTTGGATTTTAAATGATGCCTTGAGGAATCTCTATTCAGGACCTCGCTGCATAAATCTGTCTTTATATGGGTGAAAAATTAAATTAATTTGCTGCTTCACCTAATGAGAAAAAGGGAGACACAAATTAACATTGATATAATATTTGGGGCTGTTCCACTGGGAGCAGGGTACAGTCTTCGAAGAAGAGGAAGTGATAAGCTGATTAAAAGGCCAGGTTCCAGAGCCGGACAAAGGCACACAGGAAGGAAGACCAGTGGAAGGGAGTGTTGTAATGCAGGAAGGTGCCAGGCTGGGGCATAAGTACCAGCACCCGGGCACAGTCAGCTTTCGAGGAGCCCTGGGGCTCAGGCATGAGGGCCAGAGGTAAATAAAGGCCACAGACAATCCATAACTCCCGCACCTTTCTTCTTTAGCTCTGCTTTTAGTACCGTGGACACAGGGCCCTTCTTTTTGTTGCCATGATGCATACTGGGAAGAGAAACGAACTGAGAGACAAAAGGCTTGCCTCAGGCTGGGAGGAGTGGGGACAGCCTGGATCTTGATGAATTCAGACCAGGGATCCCGTCCCATTTCTGTCACTTACTGGATATGTGATACTGGGTCCAAGTGGCCTATATGAGCCTTAGGCTCTTCACCTGTGAAGTGGATTTAATAAGCCCTGACTTGTGGGACAGTTGGAATATATACAATGTAAGTCAAACACATGGCCTGGCATTTAATGGACCTTTAATGATAACACTAATTCTGATATGATTTTGACCCCAAACTCTATCACTCTCCTGGGATTTTGTGTGTGTGTGTGTGTGTGCACACGTGTGCACTCCATGGCATCTCAGAAAATATACAGCACTCTAGGACATAAAACAAGTGAGCCTCAAATGCTGCTTTGTAAATAAAACACTGTAAATTTTCCTTGCTAGTAGGTATAATCTTTAATTTGGATACAGGGTGATCTTCCCTAGCTGAATGCAACTCAAAACTCCCAGAATTTGAGTCAAGGACTAACCCTTTCCTCCCTCCCAGCTACTCTTCCATCTGACTTTTTTTCACCCCTCTTCTCAAAATAAAGGGAAAGGTCCTGCTGACATTTTGATTTTAAATGATGCCTTGAGGAATCTCTATTCAGGACCTCGCTGCATAAATCTGTCTTTATATGGGTGAAAATTAAATTAATTTGCTGCTTCACCTAATGAGAAAAAGGGAGACACAAATTAACATTGATATAATATTTGGGGCTGTTCCACTGGGAGCAGGGTACAGTCTTCGAAGAAGAGGAAGTGATAAGCTGATTAAAAGGCCAGGTTCCAGAGCCGGACAAAGGCACACAGGAAGGAAGACCAGTGGAAGGGAGTGTTGTAATGCAGGAAGGTGCCAGGCTGGGGCATAAGTACCAGCACCCGGGCACAGTCAGCTTTCGAGGAGCCCTGGGGCTCAGGCATGAGGGCCAGAGGTAAATAAAGGCCACAGACAATCCATAACTCCCGCACCTTTCTTCTTTAGCTCTGCTTTTAGTACCGTGGACACAGGGCCCTTCTTTTTGTTGCCATGATGCATACTGGGAAGAGAAACGAACTGAGAGACAAAAGGCTTGCCTCAGGCTGGGAGGAGTGGGGACAGCCTGGATCTTGATGAATTCAGACCAGGGATCCCGTCCCATTTCTGTCACTTACTGGATATGTGATACTGGGTCCAAGTGGCCTATATGAGCCTTAGGCTCTTCACCTGTGAAGTGGATTTAATAAGCCCTGACTTGTGGGACAGTTGGAATATATACAATGTAAGTCAAACACATGGCCTGGCATTTAATGGACCTTTAATGATAACACTAATTCTGATATGATTTTGACCCCAAACTCTATCACTCTCCTGGGATTTTGTGTGTGTGTGTGTGTGTGCACACGTGTGCACTCCATGGCATCTCAGAAAATATACAGCACTCTAGGACATAAAACAAGTGAGCCTCAAATGCTGCTTTGTAAATAAAACACTGTAAATTTTCCTTGCTAGTAGGTATAATCTTTAATTTGGATACAGGGTGATCTTCCCTAGCTGAATGCAACTCAAAACTCCCAGAATTTGAGTCAAGGACTAACCCTTTCCTCCCTCCCAGCTACTCTTCCATCTAAATGACTATTTTCATTTGTTTCACTCCCACCAAAAATCTAGTCCTTGCTTAGAGTTGGCCAAAGTACACTCGAGATAAATTATTAATAATTAAAATGTCCTTTCAGTGTCATGGGCTATGGTTCTCCGAGGCCAGGGAAAAAGTGTCAGCCTCAGGGCACTGCTTCAAAGAAATTTCAGCCTTTTCTCAGGAAATCCTTTCAGACGATACGTACAGAACACCAAGTTTGTACACTGTATTTAGTGGTGTCAGGACAGAAGAGCAGGACATCTTCCACACCTGCCCTAGGTGGAGACAGAGTTCTTTCTCTCCATGATCCCAGAAGAACTGCCAGGAGCAGTTTTCCATTCTTTTGTTTCACCTCTAAGACCCACCTATAAGCATAAATGAGCCGGTGAGCCAGGATTCTCTTTTATTAGAATTTATTTCTCACACACTGTCTAGTTAGCCAAGCAAATCCACATGTATATCTTTAATTTTACAAAGCAACAGACTAAATAGGATACAGGATTCTTAGGATAACTTTTACATTTTTATCCCATCTGTTTTATTGTTAGGCTCTTATAGGTTTCTAAGGAAATTCATATTCCAATGCCATATTTTACAGAATAGCAATTCTTACCCTAAAATCTGACAAACAGCAACAAATATGGAGCCAATGTCATTCGCGAACCTAGACTCTGAAGCTAAAAACGTTTTAGGAGCAAGAACATTTGAAAATTATCAACGAAAGAAAAAAAGATTAAATCTGCAGTTTGGCCTAGTGCGCTTCTATCTACTATTTAAAACCTTCACTGCCCTCTTCAAACACAGAGTGGAGAATCTTCCTCTGGCTTCACTGAGGGAGGAAGAGGCTGCTGGACATGACACTGGAGCTGCCACTGGCCATGGAAGAAGTGGCCTGGGATTTCTCTTGCTCATCTCTCAAAGCTTCCATATACCAGGATGGGAAGGAAATGGGGTCAGTCTCACTGACCTTACAAAGAAACTTCAGGACTTCCATCTTGGTGGTTTCCGCATGGGCCCTTGGACCCCACAGGAATTCATAACATGGAGGATCACTGTTGGGCACCTGCTGGTACTCCAGGTACCTTTCTTTCACCAAATCCTTGGTGAGGAGCTTCTTGGGATCCCCATAGATGAAATCCTTCTGTCCAGCAAACACCCCGATCATATTCAGCACTTTCCAGATCTTCTCCTCAGAAACACGGTTGCCTTCTGTGAAGATCACACCCAGGACTAGTATCAGGAAGCCAGTCTTGGGCATACCCTTCTCATCACTCTGTATCCCATCATAGGTGAGATCTAATATCTTCTGGAGCACATAGGAGTGGATGGTGGGATCAACTTCCTTTGCTTCAATACCAAAGACAATCTCCATGCACTCACAGGCTCTGCTGAAGATCGTGGGGAAGTGATCCTTGTGCTCTTTGATGACATTCCTCAGCATTTCTGCCTTTGTGATTGGCTCCTTTTTTATATACTTGTTACTCATCAGCTGCACCAATTTAGCCACCTTCTTGTTTAGAAGCTCATTGAAAAAGGATATGGAAGCCTGGAAGCTGCTTGGATCCTCTTCTTGGCTGCCGCCCTCATTTGATTTGCTCAATGGAATGGTTTTGATGGTCACGGAGGAGGAGCAGGCTCCCTGAGAACTCTGAGGAACACCGTGTGTTTCAGTGGTAGACACAACCGCTGGGATCAAAGGAGAGAGTGAGGAGGCAGTGATCCCCTGCTCCCCAGCTACAGGAACCTGTGCATGCACCAGGCCCTGAGCCTCTTGAGGGCCTACTTCAAGCATGTTGTGCTGACTCTTCTGATGGAGAGGCATGGTGATGCTGTTGGGGGCAGCAGACCGTGTCAAAGGCAGGAGGTGGTGATAGAGGCTAATTGATCTGAGGGAGAGAGAAAGATTGAGAGAAACTCAGCTCTATCAGCTCTAGCCAAGAAAATTTTCCCTTAGACAGTGCTCTGGTGGGGAAGGGTCTCCTGTCTCCCTGATTGGTCTGTGCCCGACATCATGAGGAAGAGTGGCCTGGGATTTCTCTTGCTCATCTCTCAAAGCTTCCATATACCAGGATGGGAAGGAAATGGGGTCAGTCTCACTGACCTTACAAAGAAACTTCAGGACTTCCATCTTGGTGGTTTCCGCATGGGCCCTTGGACCCCACAGGAATTCATAACATGGAGGATCACTGTTGGGCACCTGCTGGTACTCCAGGTACCTTTCTTTCACCAAATCCTTGGTGAGGAGCTTCTTGGGATCCCCATAGATGAAATCCTTCTGTCCAGCAAACACCCCGATCATATTCAGCACTTTCCAGATCTTCTCCTCAGAAACACGGTTGCCTTCTGTGAAGATCACACCCAGGACTAGTATCAGGAAGCCAGTCTTGGGCATACCCTTCTCATCACTCTGTATCCCATCATAGGTGAGATCTAATATCTTCTGGAGCACATAGGAGTGGATGGTGGGATCAACTTCCTTTGCTTCAATACCAAAGACAATCTCCATGCACTCACAGGCTCTGCTGAAGATCGTGGGGAAGTGATCCTTGTGCTCTTTGATGACATTCCTCAGCATTTCTGCCTTTGTGATTGGCTCCTTTTTTATATACTTGTTACTCATCAGCTGCACCAATTTAGCCACCTTCTTGTTTAGAAGCTCATTGAAAAAGGATATGGAAGCCTGGAAGCTGCTTGGATCCTCTTCTTGGCTGCCGCCCTCATTTGATTTGCTCAATGGAATGGTTTTGATGGTCACGGAGGAGGAGCAGGCTCCCTGAGAACTCTGAGGAACACCGTGTGTTTCAGTGGTAGACACAACCGCTGGGATCAAAGGAGAGAGTGAGGAGGCAGTGATCCCCTGCTCCCCAGCTACAGGAACCTGTGCATGCACCAGGCCCTGAGCCTCTTGAGGGCCTACTTCAAGCATGTTGTGCTGACTCTTCTGATGGAGAGGCATGGTGATGCTGTTGGGGGCAGCAGACCGTGTCAAAGGCAGGAGGTGGTGATAGAGGCTAATTGATCTGAGGGAGAGAGAAAGATTGAGAGAAACTCAGCTCTATCAGCTCTAGCCAAGGCCATCTTAACAGGTTTTCCCTTAGACAGTGCTCTGGTGGGGGAAGGGGTCTCCTGTCTCCCTGATTGGTCTGTGCCCTAAGAATCAGTAGGAGGACCCAAGAAATCTCCCCAGGATGTAACCAGCTTGCTCAGCCTGCAGATTTCAGGCTAAGACAGTAGGGTGTGTAAGGTTGGGTACTGTGGTATCCCCTCTATTATGGTGTGGCAGATATTCACAGACCTCACTTTGACTGACTCCCAGCCCTGTCTGGGCTTCCTCTGCTCAGCTGACCTGAGCACACATGCCTCAGACAAAGGCCCTCACACCCAGGATTACTTGAATCGCTATAAGAACAGCTGAGGGGCACCACAGGCTGTAGCTCCAATCACAATCCTGTCCCTAACCTAGAGTGCTTACAGGAGGGGAAAGGCCAGACTTTGTGATATCCTCACTGTTTTGAGGTGGATGGTCCCATCCATGCCTACTGAAAGTACTCATCTTTCTCTTGGCCAGGCAGGTCTGCACCCTGCCCCTCTGCTGCCTTGAGACAAAACTTTCAGAACAAGAGTTTACATTCTACAAACCAAGAAGAGGAAGTGAGAGGTCACTGCATTTGACCACACCTGCCCAGGGCCTCCCCGGGGTGACAGTTATGGCTGGATGAAGTCTAGGGATCATTGCAGTCCTTATCTTGAGGCCTAGAACTCCTCCCTCTGTTGACCTGAAGTCACCCTCCTTAAACCAAGGTCTCACTTCTCTGAGACAGCAGAGGAGAAAGTGAAGGGGGATCATATTCAATCACCACACCCTTAGAGTTGAGAGAAGACAGCAGGGGCAGGGAGGCCTGTGCCCCATCTGTTCTTCAGTAATGGGTCTAGCCCATCCTCCATCCTCTGGTTAACCTCTGAGAGCCCAGACATGGAAATGGGAGCAACAAGGGAGGATAGGCTCAATGGCCTTCTCCCGAGTCCCTTGCTGCCAGGAGGGAGTGAGGGGAGTCCCTGTGGAGGGGCCACCGGCTCTGCAGTGGCACACCCACCACGCTGCTGTTCCTCCTGAAGGAGCTGCCCTCTCCCCTCCACAGCCTTAGCATGGCCTTCTGGCCTGGCTCCTGGATGGCCTGCCCAGAAGGAAGGAAGCAGCTCTGGGGTTGCCTCTGCCTAACAGAACACAGGCCCCCAAGGCTGGTGGCAAGGGCTGACTGGCATGTCTTCTGTGGCAGGGAGCTCTGTCCCTGCAGAGGGCACTCCCCTCAGCCCACAGGCAAAGGCCTCTCCTCGGAGCCCAGCCCCACTGCGTCCTGCGGGAGCGAGGGCCACCACTCCCGGGCAGAGTAGGCTGGGGGCTCCCGTCTGCAGAAGGTCCCGCCCACTCCTCGGGGATCCACAGCTGCACCCCACCAGCCACCTGCCCTCCTCCTCGCGCCCCGAGGAGGTGCCCTCCTCCCATGGCCGCCATTGCTTGTGGCGCTAGAGACAACTGTCAGGAGATCGAGGGGCCCCGCGCCCTCCCCAGCCCAGCCCTGGTCGGCTCAGGGCTGAAGCAGGCATCGCGGGCGCCATGAGCCCCTGGGTTAGATGGGGACTCCCCAGCCTCTCGGGGTGCGGCAGGGGCCTCCCTCCACGACCTCACCTCCACTTCTCCGTCCCTGAATCCTCCACTGACCAGTCCTCCACTGACTACGCTTCCGTGACTCACTTCTGGGATAGAGGTTGGGACACGTCATATCCGGAACCCTTGCCTGAGGTCTCCCAGGGATGATGTTAGGGCGGAGCATGCCAGAGCCAGGGGATGAGTGGCTCTCTGCAGCCCTCTGAATCTTCACTTTAACCTCCAACTCAGCTTTGGTGGGGCCTGCATGGCTCCCTGTGTGCTTTGGGTTGGGGTCACCCTGATCTTCCATGAAGCCTGCACCCCCTGCCTTCACAATCCCCTTCTCTCCTGAGATGCCCACCACAGAAATGAGGGCATAGGGTGGTAGCACCTGTTCCTGACCCTCTTGCTTGGGGCCTTGGGTGTGTTTCTGTGGGAACCCTCTGTCTGAGGTGGGCTGATAATTCATCCCTCTATAAGGGCCCTCACCTTCATGCCTGGCAGGGCCTTGGAGTCCTTCCTTGGTTGACCTGAGTGCTCCCCTCAGATCAAAGCCCTCTCATCTCTATAAATGTACCTCTTTTCCTGGTGGAAGTCAGCGTCGGCCACATCTGACCATCATACCCTGGAGTCTCCCAAGGCTAACAGCTGGGGTAGGAGTTCTTAGTCCTCTCTCAGATCATCACCTTGACTACTGGCACTCAGTTTCCCTCTCCTTGGTACAGCTTTAATGAATTTGTTTATTATTTCTAACAGTTTTATTGTTGTTGTTGTTGAGGTTTCACAGTTTTCTGTATACATGATTATATTATTTCACCTTAAAGAACTGCCTTTAGTATTTCTTGTAAGGTAGGTCAAGTGGTGATGAACTCCCTCGACTTTTTTGGTCTGAGAAAGTCTATACTGCTTCTTCATTTCTGAAGGACAGCTTTGCCAAGTGTAGTATACATGTTCATGTATTTCATTATTTTCCTTTTAATGTCTATGGAATCAGAAGTGATGCTTCCTGTTTCATTTTGTGTGTGTGTGCTTTTACAGAGTTTTGTTGCTTACAGATATGTATAATCCCAGATTAGTCATATCCTGTTTCATTTTTGATATTTGTAATTCTGTCTTCTTTTCTCTTGGGTAGCCTGACTATAAGTTTATTAAATTTATTGATCTTCTCAAAGAACCAACTTGATGAGTTTCCTTGATGTTTCCTTGATGAGTTTCCTTGATGTTCTCTGTTGTTTCCCTGTTTTCATTTTTTTTTTTTACTCTGTTTTTCTCTCTGCTTTCTTTACAATTTTAAGTTGTACTTACATTTTCATTTAGGTTAAAATATATATTTTAAATCTCTTTGGGCTTTTTTCTTTAACCTATGAATTCTTTAGAAGTATGTTTTTTCCTAAATAATATTTATAAATTCATAATATTTAGAATATTCTAAATATATGACTAATATTTAGAAGATTTTGGAAATACTCTTAACTATCTTCTTGTTACTGATTGTCACTTTAATTCCATTGTGATTTGCGAGGAAACAGTATAATTTCTAGTATTTTAGGTATGTTTAATGGTTCTGAATTTGTTCTATCTTGATAAATGCTTTATGCCACTTCAGAGTAATATGTATTCTGTTGTTGGATGGAGTATTTTATAAATGTCAAGTAGATCAAGTTGACTGATAGTGTTCTTCAGGTCACCTGTTTTTCTACTGATTTTCTGCCTGTTTGATCTATCAATTACTGACAATAGTATTGAAGTCTCCAAATATAATAGTGGATTTGCCTATTTCTCCTTCCATCTCTATCAGATTTTGCTTCACATATTCTGACACATTGTTCTTAGTTGCAAATGCATTTAACATTACTATATCTTCTTGGAGAACTGACTTTGTTTTCATTATGTTATGTCTCTGATATATATGTTACAATCACCCAGTACAGTGTTACTAGGCAGTTATCAGAGCAATTAAGAATAGGAAAAATAAATCATTTTATTTCTTTTCATTTCTTTCCCCTTCTCTAGTGTTCTTCCTTTCTTTATGGAGATCCAAGATTTTGACCTATATATTTTCCCCTCTGTCCAAAGAACTTCTTTTTAACTTTTTTTTTTTTTGGCAAAATGTATGTATGGGCAATGAATTCCCTCAGTTTTTTGTTTCTGTGAGAAAGTTTATCTTCACTTTTGAAGAACAGTTTGCTGAATATAGAATTCTAGGTGGTGGATTTTTTTTTTTCCTTTCAGTGCAGTAACTATTTCGCTTCATATTCTTTTCTGAATAGTTTCTGATGAGATGTCCACTGTAATTCTTATATCTGAGTATTAGTTTCCCAGAACTGCCAAATTACCACAAAGTGGGTGCCTTAAAACAAATTTATTTTGAAGGCCAGGAATCTGATATCAAGGTGTTGGCAGGACTGCTTTGTTTTTCCCCCAAGGTTGTAAGGCAGAATACTTCCTTGCTTTTTTCATATTCTGGTGGTTCCAGTCTTTGTTTTGGGGCTTCATGATTCCAACCTCTGCCTTTATCTTCTTACGACCTTCTCTTTTAGGTCTCTGCTTTGGGTATTCTGTATCTTTTCTTATTCTTACAAGGACATTTGTCATTAGGTTCAGGACCCATCCAGATAACCCAGGATGATCTCATCTTGAGATTCTTCATTTAATTAAATTTGCAAAGAATGTTTTTTCCAAATAAAGCCACATTCACAACTACAGGGGCTTATGCCTGACACATCTTTTGGGGAACCACAATTCGATCTACTAAAAATTTTTCTCTATAGATAAGTTGTTTTATGCCTCATTACTATTTACGTAGGTCTTCATTAGTTTATATCCACAATGATATTTAGCTTTTTGTATATAGTTTTTCTATACCTTTTGTCAAATCTATCCCTATGTATTTATTTCACATTTTCTGATACCATTTTAAAATGCACTATTTTGGGCTTCCCTGGTGGTCCAGTGGGTATTATTTGTTGAATGCATTTAACATTACTATATCTTCTTGGAGAACTGACTTTGTTTTCATTATGTTATGTCTCTGATATATATGTTACAATCACCCAGTACAGTGTTACTAGGCAGTTATCAGAGCAATTAAGAATAGGAAAAATAAATCATTTTATTTCTTTTCATTTCTTTCCCCTTCTCTAGTGTTCTTCCTTTCTTTATGGAGATCCAAGATTTTGACCTATATATTTTCCCCTCTGTCCAAAGAACTTCTTTTTAACTTTTTTTTTTTTTGGCAAAATGTATGTATGGGCAATGAATTCCCTCAGTTTTTTGTTTCTGTGAGAAAGTTTATCTTCACTTTTGAAGAACAGTTTGCTGAATATAGAATTCTAGGTGGTGGATTTTTTTTTTTCCTTTCAGTGCAGTAACTATTTCGCTTCATATTCTTTTCTGAATAGTTTCTGATGAGATGTCCACTGTAATTCTTATATCTGAGTATTAGTTTCCCAGAACTGCCAAATTACCACAAAGTGGGTGCCTTAAAACAAATTTATTTTGAAGGCCAGGAATCTGATATCAAGGTGTTGGCAGGACTGCTTTGTTTTTCCCCCAAGGTTGTAAGGCAGAATACTTCCTTGCTTTTTTCATATTCTGGTGGTTCCAGTCTTTGTTTTGGGGCTTCATGATTCCAACCTCTGCCTTTATCTTCTTACGACCTTCTCTTTTAGGTCTCTGCTTTGGGTATTCTGTATCTTTTCTTATTCTTACAAGGACATTTGTCATTAGGTTCAGGACCCATCCAGATAACCCAGGATGATCTCATCTTGAGATTCTTCATTTAATTAAATTTGCAAAGAATGTTTTTTCCAAATAAAGCCACATTCACAACTACAGGGGCTTATGCCTGACACATCTTTTGGGGAACCACAATTCGATCTACTAAAAATTTTTCTCTATAGATAAGTTGTTTTATGCCTCATTACTATTTACGTAGGTCTTCATTAGTTTATATCCACAATGATATTTAGCTTTTTGTATATAGTTTTTCTATACCTTTTGTCAAATCTATCCCTATGTATTTATTTCACATTTTCTGATACCATTTTAAAATGCACTATTTTGGGCTTCCCTGGTGGTCCAGTGGGTAAGGACATCGCCTTGCAGTGCAAGAGGCGCTGGTTCAATCCCTGGCCTGGGAAGATCCCACGTGCCATGGAGCAGCTGGACTGATGTGTCCAATTACTGAGCCGGAGCTCTGGAGCGCATGCGCCCAGAGCCGGTGCTCTGCAACAACAGAGGCCACTGCAATGGGAGGCCCACACAGGCCAAAGAACAAAGATGGATGAAAAATAGATAAATGAAAGACCAAGAGAAGTGGCCCGCCTGCCCCCCTCCCTCCCCAACCTGCGCCCCCCTCCAAAAAAATAAAAAAGCACTATTTTTAATTTCAGTTTGCAATTGTTCATTGCTAGTATATAAAAATAAAATTTATTTTTATATAGACTGTGTATATGGCAGTGTTGCTAAATTCAAATACTGGTTTTCGAAGTTTTTTTTTTAAAGATTGATAGAGTATTCCACACGCACTATCTTGGAGTCTGAATAAAGACATTTTTACATCTTTCTTTCTGATCTGGAGGCTTTTTTCCCCTTGTGTTGCACAAGATTGCACATTCAGTATGAAGTTGAACAATGCTTCCCTGCTCTAGATGAGCACATCAGTTTTAGATGGTAGTTCCTGAATGCAAACACCCAAGAGCAACCTTCAGCATGTGAGTATTTGCCTCCTCACCACCTACACTGAAAAAACCCAAGCGTTGGTAATATACTTTCTGAGTTGAACATAACCCTCCAGATTTAAAACAAGAGTAGGATACTCAGTAGGGCAAGTTAAATTCACAAAAGCCTTGAGAGAATGAAGTCAGTGATTTCGGGCTAAAAACAAAGAACTGAGAAGAACTACGGGGATTTGTGAAAATGAAGAATTGAAAATTGGTTTATACGGGAAATTTGTAGGAAGGAAGTGAGACACTTCACATATCCATTGGGACTTACATATTAAATGTAGTCACATTACGTTGGGGGGATTTTAGATAAGACATTCAAAATAATAGGTCATGCATGGTGAAGAGTGGAAGAGAAAGAACAGAATGAACCACTGAGTGGAGTGGCTGTGATGGAAGACTTGGAGGAGACATTCTCTCAGGCATGCCGACTGTCAGAACAGATCGTGGGAAGATGAGGAAAAGTGGAAGTTCATTTTGGGAAGGCCCTTGAGAAGTGCTAAAAATAAATGTTCCCTTTCTGCAATTAGAGCATTTTGTCTTACAGGGCCCCTTACAGCCCCACCCTGAGGTATCAAGTGCGGTGCTTTTTTAAAGTGGAAGCCACTCCAGAGTTATCATTGCTGGGGGAAAAGCCTTGGTGACTAAAGAAAGCCTCAGGGTAGGGTTCTTCATTGTCTTGGGGAGGGATATATAGGGAAATGACAAAAAATGTTCAAGTATTCAGAGAACTGAAACCTTTGCCAAAATTTACTCTGATGAAATATATAATCAGTTTTAGCATGCACCTGAAAAGGCAGAACTGAAACATTCATGAATCACCATTCCAAAGTTTTCTTAAGTTTAAAAACTAAACATTCTATCCTACTGAACTGGAGAAGCCTTTAGCACTTCTTCAAATAACTTAAGATAGTTTAACATAGTTATATCAAGCTGAGAAACATACTTAAGAGTGGGAACCACGTTAATTAAATAAAGCTTAGAAGAGTCAAAGCTATCTACTATAAAAATGATGCTCTCACCTTGTGATATTTTTATGAGATTCAAATCTGCCTCAAACAGAAAATAAAACATTCATTCCCTTTCCACTCACACCTAAACTTTCATAAACAATTTGATTTTTCCTTCACCACCTACACTGAAAAACCCAAGCGTTGGTAATATACTTGAGTGAACATAACCCTCCAGATTTAAAACAAGAGTAGGATACTCAGTAGGGCAAGTTAAATTCACAAAAGCCTTGAGAGAATGAAGTCAGTGATTTCGGGCTAAAAACAAAGAACTGAGAAGAACTACGGGGATTTGTGAAAATGAAGAATTGAAAATTGGTTTATAGGGGAAATTTGTAGGAAGGAAGTGAGACACTTCACATATCCATTGGGACTTACATATTAAATGTAGTCACATTACGTTGGGGGGATTTTAGATAAGACATTCAAAATAATAGGTCATGCATGGTGAAGAGTGGAAGAGAAAGAACAGAATGAACCACTGAGTGGAGTGGCTGTGATGGAAGACTTGGAGGAGACATTCTCTCAGGCATGCCGACTGTCAGAACAGATCGTGGGAAGATGAGGAAAAGTGGAAGTTCATTTTGGGAAGGCCCTTGAGAAGTGCTAAAAATAAATGTTCCCTTTCTGCAATTAGAGCATTTTGTCTTACAGGGCCCCTTACAGCCCCACCCTGAGGTATCAAGTGCGGTGCTTTTTAATGTGGAAGCCACTCCAGAGTTATCATTGCTGGGGAAATGCCTTGGTGACTAAAGAAAGCCTCAGGGTAGGGTTCTTCATTGTCTTGGGGAGGGATATATAGGGAAATGACAAAAAATGTTCAAGTATTCAGAGAACTGAAACCTTTGCCAAAATTTACTCTGATGAAATATATAATCAGTTTTAGCATGCACCTGAAAAGGCAGAACTGAAACATTCATGAATCACCATTCCAAAGTTTTCTTAAGTTTAAAAACTAAACATTCTATCCTACTGAACTGGAGAAGCCTTTAGCACTTCTTCAAATAACTTAAGATAGTTTAACATAGTTATATCAAGCTGAGAAACATACTTAAGAGTGGGAACCACGTTAATTAAATAAAGCTTAGAAGAGTCAAAGCTATCTACTATAAAAATGATGCTCTCACCTTGTGATATTTTTATGAGATTCAAATCTGCCTCAAACAGAAAATAAAACATTCATTCCCTTTCCACTCACACCCTCAAACTTTACCACTGTGAACGATTTCAGCATATTCTTCCAGAGAATTTATCTTGAACATTTTTCCTTGTTTTAATTTATACTATCACTTTATTTTCTTCGACTGAATAATATGGATCTTTAGGATTTTTTCCAGTTTCTTATATTACATATACTATGACAAGAAACACCCTTCTTAGAAGCACCCTTCTTAGTGTGCTTACATAATGGTTTTTGTAGGATAAGTTGCCATAAATGGAACTGCTCAATCAAAAACATGTGTACTGACTTCTTTGATGGTCCAGTGGTTAAGAATCTGCCTGCTGGCACAGGGGACATGGGTTTGATCCCTGATTCTGGAAGATTCCACTTGCCGTGGGGCAACTAAGTCCCTGAGCCACAGCTACTGAGCCTGCGCGCCATGGAGCCTGTGCTCTGCAGCAAGCGAAGCCTGCACACCGCAATGAAGTGTAGCCCCCATTCTCTGCGAGTAGAGAAAGGCTGCATGCAGCAATGAAGATTAATTAATTTATTAATTAATTAAAAAAACATAAAAGCATGTACACAGTAAAATTTAAAATGTATATATACTTTACAATTTGTTAGTTACTGTCATATTTTCCTATAAAATGGTGCCAGTTTATATTCTCACAGTGTTCAAAAACACTTGTTTCTCTTACATTCTTGCCAACACATTTTAATCTTTGCCAATATGACTGGAGAAATATCTTAGTGTTTTAATTTGCCTTTTACAATTATTAGTAAAGATTATTTTAAATGCTCATTGGACAGTTTTCTTTCTTAGTCCTTAAAGTATTTTTCAAATGTTTGCCTGTTTTCTATTAGGTTGTTTCCTTCTTTGTGGACTGGTAGTTCTTAATATAGCATCAACAATGATAGGTAACATCTTTAAAGCACCTGATTATGTGCCAGGAATATTTTAAGCACTTTATATATTTATTAATTTATTTATTCTTCACAAAAACTCCAAAGGGAAAGCAGTACATAATCTCTAGTCATCTGACAACATAACTGAAGTACAGAATGGTGAAGTAACCCACCCAAGGTCATATAGTAAGTGGCTGCATTGGAATTTGAGCCCTGGGAGTTTGACCCACAACTTACTCTTGTAATTGGAATTACATTGAATTTATAGTTTAATTTGGCAAGAGTGGATATCCTTACTACTTATTTATGGGTGTGCTGGGTCTTTGTTGTTGCGTGTAGGCTTTCTCTAGTTGTGGTGAGCAGTGGCTGCTCTCTAGTTGCTGTGCTTTTCAATGCGTTAGCTTCTCTTGCTGTGGAGCACAGGCTTTAGGATGCACTGGCTTCAGTCATTGTGGCTCAGGGGCTTAGTGGCCCCATGGCATGTGGAATCTTCCTGGACCAGAAATGGAACCAGTGTCCCCTGCATTGGCAGGCAGATTCTTATCCACTGCACCACCAGGGGACTCTGATACCCTTACTTTTTTAAGCCTTCTCATGAGCACTTATTCATGTTCTCTGTTTGCTTAGATTTTTAAGGTTAACTTTCAATTAAAATTTTTATAATTTTATATAAAATGGTCTTACACAGCTTTCATTGGACTGTTTCTAGGTATCCAGTATTTATGTTGCTAGTATAAATGATACTTAAACATTTTGATTACATTTATAACTCTGTTTCTAGTATGTAGAAATATCAGTAAAATGATTTTTTTAATACCAATACCACTTTCAGCAGTGTAGCTGAACCCTCTCATTAGTTCCAAAATGTTTTGCCTGTTTGTTCTCTTGGTTTTCTGTGTAGATAAAGTTGTCTTGATTAATATTAGTCCTGTTTTCTTTTTTTCCAAATTCAGTAACTTTTGTTTCTTTTTCTTTTCACACTGCTAGGAACTCTAGTGTGATGTTGAATAGATAGGATGCTAGTCCATTTCTTAACAGCTAGATGTCTTTAGGTCCACAAGGAACACAGGCATGTTAAAAGTGTGGTGAAGGCAGACTTGCTGGTGGTCCACTGGTTAAGACAGTGCAGGGGGCAGGGGTTCAACCCCTGCTCAGGGAACTCCTGCATGCTGTGTGGTGTGGCCAATATATATATATATATATATATATATAGGGTGAAGGCTTGCAGTTAATACATCTGCTACAAGTTATATAACATTACTATGTTTAAGTCACTATTCTAAGTGCTTTATAAGTGTTAGTTCATTAAATCCACCTAAATTCTGTGAGGCAGGGACTAGTATTACCTTTATTCTGTTGTTGAGAAATCTAAGGCACATGGAGAATATATGACTTGTTCTATGTCACGTGGCTAGTAAGAGACGGGGTCCACATGGTGTGGTTTTAGAGTCTATCCTTTAACTACTACACCAGACTGAATTAAAATTCTATTCTAATACATTTACTTTAAATAGCAGATGGAACTGTAATGTCACTTGCCTATAATAAAATAACAGTTAGTGTGGGTTACATTTATTTTGAGGTTGTGAGAGAAATGCAAACCATCTTAAATTATACCTATATGGAAATAGAGACATCTCTACTAGCAAGTTAATGTCTCCATCTCCCTTCGCCTTTATAACCACATACAGACATTTGTAGGCTGGCTTCTCCAATAAGGTGAGCAATTCCATACCAAATGGTCATCTAAAGTAGAACAATGAGCAAGGAATGATGAATAGAGAGAATGCTTAGCTGTATGTAACTGCCAATAGTGTGTTTTCCCCTAAAGAGTTTGTAATCAGGACTTTTACAGCATGATTAGTTTAAGACTCACACTGATGTTTCCAAAACTGGTGTGAGATCACTGGCAAGTCTTTTTGTTCGTGTATAATTATATTTGGGTAGTACTTCGAAGGTAGAGAGGAACATTTTCCTAGTCAGAGCCAGTCAGCAGTGAAATGCCTGTGGCCCTGGTATGGAATTGGTCCATTTGATGATACCTTTGTAATGGAATGGTAAATTAACAACTAACAATGTGAACTGGCTCGTAGGAACTCTGAGCCATACTATCTATTTATTTGTAAAGCTGAGTGACAAAGAGTGGGTAAAAGTCGTGCAAGTTTTGTTTTCATGACATTTTCTCTGTAAACAGAGTTACGGTTTCTAAGTACGTAGGTGACATTCGCTATCACAGTGAAGTGTAGGACTTCCCAAACTAATCTGATGCTAGTATCATGAGAGATGGCAATGGATGGTCCGTGAAAAAGGGAATTCAATAATCAAATTAATTTTGCCTATCTAACCTACCCTACAACTTGATCATACTTCTCTCCCATGTGAGATTATTTGGGATGTGGGTACAATCATCCTGTATCAGCCCAATTTCAGATATCCCTGTCCTTTTTCATCAAATCTGCATACAATAAAAATACCTTAATAAAAACGAATGGGTTCTTTGCATTTGTGCTTTATTAATTTTTTTTTTGGCCCTAGCAGAAAAGATAAAGGTAAACCAGCAGTAAGGATACTGTGTGATAAGTGATTGACTAAAGTATATAACAATATAAATAAGAGATAATGGAAACTTAAGTCTTCTGGGGGAATTTGGGAAAGTTTCATAGGGATGGCACCCCTACATTGAGAATAAAAAGATGAACAAGACTCTGTAACAACCTAGAGGGGTGGGAATGGGTAAGAGGTGGGAGGGAGGTTAAAGAGGTAGGGGATTCATGCATACCTATGCCTGACTTATGCTGACATATGGCAGAGGTCAACACAATATTGTTAAGCAGTTTTCCTTCAATTGAAAATAAGCTTGGGCGCAATGGCATGGAGGGGTGGGATGGGGGGGGATATACATATGACTAATCTGGGATCATACATATCTGTAAATAACAAAACTCTGCAAAAGTAAAAAGTAAAATAAAAATTAAAAACAAGTTTGGAAAAAAAGATGAACATGAGTTTTCTTGTCAGTCACAGGTTCTTGCACATATGTGGTATGCTTAAGCATGGTGACTAAAGGCAGAATCAGGTTCAGGAGGAGGGCAGAGAGGGGTCCACACAGAGTGTCCGTCTATTCTGGGTGCTAAAACACTAAAGTATTATAGTATAAGACACCAGTTCATTCATGCTTCTGTCTACAGTTCTTTATATAACTGGCAAAACAGAAATTGGACCCCCTTTGAAATATTCAGTACCTCAAGTAGAAAGAAAAATATCTTAGTAGTGATGACTTCTCATGGCTGAACAGTTTTTGCAACACACATGTGGAAGACGTAGGTGAATCGCTATCACAGTGAAGTGTAGGACTTCCCAAACTAATCTGATGCTAGTATCATGAGAGATGGCAATGGATGGTCCATGAAAAAGGGAATTCAATAATCAAATTAATTTTGCCTATCTAACCTACCCTACAACTTGATCATACTTCTCTCCATGTGAGATTATTTGGGATGTGGGTACAATCATCCTGTATCAGCCCAATTTCAGATATCCCTGTCCTTTTCATCAAATCTGCATACAATAAAATACCTTAATAAAAACGAATGGGTTCTTTGCATTTGTGCTTTATTAATTTTTTTTTTGGCCCTAGCAGAAAAGATAAAGGTAAACCAGCAGTAAGGATACTGTGTGATAAGTGATTGACTAAAGTATATAACAATATAAATAAGAGATAATGGAAACTTAAGTCTTCTGGGGGAATTTGGGAAAGTTTCATAGGGATGGCACCCCTACATTGAGAAAAAAAAGATGAACAAGACTCTGTAACAACCTAGAGGGGTGGGAATGGGTAAGAGGTGGGAGGGAGGTTAAAGAGGTAGGGGATTCATGCATACCTATGCCTGACTTATGCTGACATATGGCAGAGGTCAACACAATATTGTTAAGCAGTTTTCCTTCAATTGAAAATAAGCTTGGGCGCAATGGCATGGAGGGGTGGGAAGGGGGCGATATACATATGACTAATCTGGGATCATACATATCTGTAAATAACAAAACTCTGCAAAAGTAAAAAGTAAAATAAAAATTAAAAACAAGTTTGGAAAAAAAGATGAACATGAGTTTTCTTGTCAGTCACAGGTTCTTGCACATATGTGGTATGCTTAAGCATGGTGACTAAAGGCAGAATCAGGTTCAGGAGGAGGGCAGAGAGGGGTCCACACAGAGTGTCCGTCTATTCTGGGTGCTAAAACACTAAAGTATTATAGTATAAGACACCAGTTCATTCATGCTTCTGTCTACAGTTCTTTATATAACTGGCAAAACAGAAATTGGACCCCCTTTGAAATATTCAGTACCTCAAGTAGAAAGAAAAATATCTTAGTAGTGATGACTTCTCATGGCTGAACAGTTTTTGCAACACACATGTGGAAGTTGGAGGTTCCAACTACAGGCAGATGGCACAGCCAAACCCAAGACCAGTCGGAGAATAGTCACCTAAATTCAGCAGCAAAGTATGGGACTATTTATTTGAAATAAGAAATTTCATCTAGCAGTTACTTTTTTTTTTTTTTTTTAGTAGTTACTTTTTAAATGGTTCACTATGCCTCCCAAGAAGTTGTCAGAATTTGGAAATTGTATGGAATAAATTAATGTCATAAATCCTTTACCTTAAATGTAAAGAAGCATAAAATTTTTATTCTTAGAAAATACATATCTTTCCATCCTCATTTTAAAAAATGGCTGAAGAAGGATGTATTTAAAGAATATCGAGTTGATGGGGTGCCAAATTAGTAGCCATCCAGGGAGTACCACTTTTTATCATTCTGGCTCTGAATATAGGGCAATAATGAGACATGAGGCTTCAGAGATCAGCAGGGGACAAATAACTAGCAGACCATATAAGCAATGTAAAATATAAAATGTATTTTATGTGTCATTGGGATACACAGAAAGGATTTACCTAAGAGACTGATGTAATCCCATTTATGTTTCTGATAAATCACTTGGCTAGTCATGCAGGAGATAGCCTGAACAGGGAGAGAAGGAATATGATTAAAGGCAAGAAAACTATTTAGGAGATTTCTGTCATAGTCTAGGTCTGAAATGAGGCATTGAGCTAGGCACTGCTTGCAGAAATGAAGGGAACATTAGAGATTCAAAATTTTCTTTAAGAGGCAGATGTCGCAAGACTTGGAGGCTGGGGGATAATGGAGTATGATAGGAATGCATGGTTTTCTTGTCAGTCACAGGTTCTTGCACATATGTGGTATGCTTAAGCATGGTGACTAAAGGCAGGTTCAGGAGGAGGGCAGAGAGGGTCCACACAGAGAGTCCGTCTATTCTGGGTGCTAAAACACTAAAGTATTATAGTATAAGACACCAGTTCATTCATGCTTCTGTCTACAGTTCTTTATATAACTGGCAAAACAGAAATTGGACCCCCTTTGAAATATTCAGTACCTCAAGTAGAAAGAAAAATATCTTAGTAGTGATGACTTCTCATGGCTGAACAGTTTTTGCAACACACATGTGGAAGTTGGAGGTTCCAACTACAGGCAGATGGCACAGCCAAACCCAAGACCAGTCGGAGAATAGTCACCTAAATTCAGCAGCAAAGTATGGGACTATTTATTTGAAATAAGAAATTTCATCTAGCAGTTACTTTTTTTTTTTTTTTTTAGTAGTTACTTTTTAAATGGTTCACTATGCCTCCCAAGAAGTTGTCAGAATTTGGAAATTGTATGGAATAAATTAATGTCATAAATCCTTTACCTTAAATGTAAAGAAGCATAAAATTTTTATTCTTAGAAAATACATATCTTTCCATCCTCATTTTAAAAAATGGCTGAAGAAGGATGTATTTAAAGAATATCGAGTTGATGGGGTGCCAAATTAGTAGCCATCCAGGGAGTACCACTTTTTATCATTCTGGCTCTGAATATAGGGCAATAATGAGACATGAGGCTTCAGAGATCAGCAGGGGACAAATAACTAGCAGACCATATAAGCAATGTAAAATATAAAATGTATTTTATGTGTCATTGGGATACACAGAAAGGATTTACCTAAGAGACTGATGTAATCCCATTTATGTTTCTGATAAATCACTTGGCTAGTCATGCAGGAGATAGCCTGAACAGGGAGAGAAGGAATATGATTAAAGGCAAGAAAACTATTTAGGAGATTTCTGTCATAGTCTAGGTCTGAAATGAGGCATTGAGCTAGGCACTGCTTGCAGAAATGAAGGGAACATTAGAGATTCAAAATTTTCTTTAAGAGGCAGATGTCGCAAGACTTGGAGGCTGATTGGGTGTGGGGGATGAAATGGAGGTATGAGTCCAGAAAGACTTAATCATCCATTTGTTCCAAAAATATATTAATGTTCTACTTTGTGCAAGAAATGGCTTAGAACCTAGAAATTTGAAGATAATTAAAACATAATCCCTTTTTTCAGGTGAAAGACATAGAAATGCATACAAATAATTATAAAACAGCATGATAGGACTACTGTAAAATTATGTACAACCTACAGTGGGACAGGAAGAGGAGAAAGCATTTTACTTTACCTGGGATAGTTGAGGAAGGCTTCAGAGAGGCAAAAGCATTTGAACGAGGTCTTCAAGAATATGTATAGGAGTTGGCTGGGTGATCACAAATCATCCTGATAAAATCAAATTCCAGAAGGAGGAGCTGTGTGTGCAAAGGCTCATAAGCGTAACAGAACATGACCTTATTTGACTACTGAAACTTCAAGTTTTTCAACCTGACAGTGTGGGTGAATGAGGGGGTGAGATGAGAAAGGCCATAAGCACAGAATAAGAGATAAGGGTGAAGACCCAGAATGATTAGTCTATAAAGTGCACTACCCCATGCTGAGGGCTGAGTAGTCACTGAAGGCTTTAAAATGAAGAACTGACATTGTTTGCATCACATTTTATTTTTTTAATTTTTAACTGAAGTATAGCTCATTTACAATGTTGTGTTAACTTCAAGTGTTCAGCAGAGTGATTCTGTTTTATATTTATATTTATATTGGGTTGACCAAAAGTAAGTTATAGAAAAACCTGAATGAACTTTTTTGGCCAACTCAATATAAATATATATAAGAAAATATATATGTATATAACATATATATATATATTCTTTCTCATATTCTTTTCCTTTATAGATTATTACAAAATATTGAGTATAGTTCCCTATGCTACTCAGTAGATCCTTGTTGTTTACCTATTTTATATACGGTAATGTATATATGTTAATCCCTACTCCATATCTCTTTAGAAATGATTCTGCTCTTTTAAAATAAATTTATAATTTTATTTAGTGTTGAGTTTTAAATGTTGAGTTTTAAGCCAGCTTTTTCACTCCCCTCTTTACTTTCATTAAGAGGCTCTTTAGTTCCTCTTCACTTTCTGCCATTAGGGTGATATCATCTGCATATCTGAGGTTGTTGATCTTTCTCCCAGAAATTTTGATTCCAGCTTGTGATTCATCTAGCCCAGGATTTCTCATGATATATTCTGCATAAAGTGAAATAAGCAGGGTGACAATATACAGCCTTGACAGACTCCTTTCCCAATTTGGAACCAGTCCGTTGTTCTATGTCTGGTTCTAACTGTTGCTTCTTGCTCTGTATACAAGTTTCTCAGGAGGCAGGTAAGGTGGTCTGGTATTCCCTTCTCTTTAAGAATATTCCACAGTTTGTTGTGATCCACACACTCAAAGGCGTTAGCATAGTCAATGAAGCAGAAATCGATCTTTCTGGAATTCTCTTGCTTTTTCTATGATCCAGTGTATGTTTGCAATTTGATCTCTGGTTCCTCTGACTTTTAGAAATCCAGCTTGTACATCTGGCAGCTCTTGGTTCATATACTGCTGAAGGCTAGCTTGAAGGATTTTGAACATAATCTTGCTGGCATGTGAAATGTGTGCAAGTATATGCTAATTTGATCATTCTTAGGCATTGCTTTTCTTTGGGATTCGAATGAAAACTAAACTTTTCCAGTCCTGTGGCCACTGCTGAGTTTTTCAAATTTGCTGGCCTACTGAGTAAAGCACTGTAACAGCATCTTTTAGGATTTGAAATATCTCAGCTGGCATTCCATCACCTCCACTAGCTTTGTTTGTAGTAATGCTTCCTAAGGCCCAGTTGACTTTACACTCCAGGATGTCTGGCTCTAGGTGAGTGAGCACATCATCATGGTTAACTGAGTCATTCAGAACTTCTTTGTACAGTTCTTCTGTATATCCTTGCCACCTTTGCTTAATCTTTTCTGCTCCTATTAGGTCCTTGCCATTTCTGTCCTTTACTGTGCCTATCTTTATATGAAATGTTCCCTTGGTAACTCCAATTTTTTAAAAAGGGGTCTCTAGTCTTTCCCGTTCTATTGTTTTTCTCTATTTCTTTGCATTGGTCACTTCAGAAGGTTTTCTTATCTCTCCTTGCTATTCTCTGGAACGCTGCATTCAGTTGGGAATATCTTTCCCTTCCTCCTTTTCCTTTTGCTTCTCTTCTTTTCTCAGGTATTTGTAAGGCCTCCTCAGACAACCATTTTGCCTTCTTGCATTTCTTTTTCTTCGGGATGGTTTTGGTCATCTCCTCCTGTACAATGTTATGACCTCCATCCATAGCTCTTCAGGCACTCTATCAGATCTAATCCCTTGAATCTATTTGTCACCTCCACTGTATAATCATAAAGGATTTGGTTTAGGTCATAACTGAATGGCCTAGTGATTTTCCCTACTTTCTTCAATTTAAGTCTGAATTTTGCAATTAAGGAGCTGATGATCAGAACCACAGTCATCTCCAGGTCTTGTTTTTGCTGACTGTATAGAGCTTCTCCATCTTTGGATGCAAAGAATATAATCAATCTGATTTCAAAAAACTAAGATCATGGCATCTGGTCCCATCAATCACTTCATTGCAAATAGATTGGGGAAAATGTAGAAATAGTGGCAGATTTCATTGTCTTGGGCTCCAAAATCAATGCAGATGGTGACTGCAGCCATGAAATTAAAAGATGTTTGCTCCTTGGAAGAACAGCTATGTCAAAACTAGACAGTGTTTTAAAAAGCAGAGACATCACTTTGCTGACAAAGGTCCATACAGTCAAAGCTATGGTTTTTCCAATAGTCATGTATGGATGTGAGTTTTTGACCATAAAGAAGGCTGTGTGTCAAAGGATTTATGCTTTCAAACTGTGGTGTAGGAGAAGACTCTTAAAAGTCCCTTGGACAGCAAGTAGATCACACCAGTCAATTCCAAAGGAAATCAACCCTGAATAGTCATTGGAAGGACTGATGCTGAAGCTGAAGCTTCAATACTTTGGCCACCTGATATGAAGAACCGACTCATTTGAAAAACCCCTGATGCTAGGAAAGACTGAGGACAAGAGGAAAAGGAGGCAACAGTGAATGAGATGGTTGGATGGCATCACTGAGTCAATGGACATGTGTTTGAGCAAACTCAGAGAGATGGTTATTGGACAGAGAGGCCTGGCGTGCTACAGTTCATGGGGTTGCAAAGAGTCAGACATGACTTAGCAACTGAACAACAGCAGCGATAATTTTATTTATTCATTTTTGGCTGTGTTGGATCTTTGTTGCTGGGTGCAGACTTTCTCTAGTTGTGGCAATTTGGGGCTACTCTCTAGTTGTGGTGTGTGGGCTTTTCGTTGTGGAGGCTTCTCTTGTTGTGGAGCATGGGCTCTAGGGTGTGTGGGCTCAGTAGTTGAGGCCTGTGGGCTCTAGAGCTCAGGCTCATTAGTTGTGGTACATGGGCTTGGTTGCTCCGAGGCATGTAGCATTTTCCTAGACCAGGGATCAAACTCATGTCTCCTGCACTGGTAGGCAGGTTCTTAGTTACTGGACCACCAGAGAAGTCCTGATGGTACTCTTTGGAACTGACAGAGCTCTTAGAACAAAGTTGATCCTTTTTGTGTGTGTGTGTTTCTACAGTACCCACTGTTTCCTGACTTATCAGACTTGAGTCAAACTGAAAAACTTTGACCCTGGGTCCATCAACCACTTATCATTAGACATTGAGCAAGGCATTTTACCACTGATTCTTCTCCCTCTGCTGTTAAATGGGAATATTAATAGTACCACCCACATTGGGTTCTGGTGGGGATTAAAAGTGACAATATATATGACATGCTTATAACAATGTCTTAAGTACCATTACCACGAAACAAAACATTACTTTTGTCTGTGTATTCCCAAGACAATCTATCCTACCAGACTTTGACTTTTCCAAGGGTAACAGTTGTGCCTGTTTTGTGTTTCCAAGCCCTGGTATAGTGCATAGCTATGGTGGACAAGATGACGTGCCACCCAGAACCCCTTCAGTGAAAGACTTATTCTCCCCTTTAAGACAAATCGTTAGTCCTCAGGATTTTCCAACAGCAAGTAGATCACACCAGTCAATTCCAAAGGAAATCAACCCTGAATAGTCATTGGAAGGACTGATGCTGAAGCTGAAGCTTCAATACTTTGGCCACCTGATATGAAGAACCGACTCATTTGAAAAACCCCTGATGCTAGGAAAGACTGAGGACAAGAGGAAAAGGAGGCAACAGTGAATGAGATGGTTGGATGGCATCACTGAGTCAATGGACATGTGTTTGAGCAAACTCAGAGAGATGGTTATTGGACAGAGAGGCCTGGCGTGCTACAGTTCATGGGGTTGCAAAGAGTCAGACATGACTTAGCAACTGAACAACAGCAGCGATAATTTTATTTATTCATTTTTGGCTGTGTTGGATCTTTGTTGCTGGGTGCAGACTTTCTCTAGTTGTGGCAATTTGGGGCTACTCTCTAGTTGTGGTGTGTGGGCTTTTCGTTGTGGAGGCTTCTCTTGTTGTGGAGCATGGGCTCTAGGGTGTGTGGGCTCAGTAGTTGAGGCCTGTGGGCTCTAGAGCTCAGGCTCATTAGTTGTGGTACATGGGCTTGGTTGCTCCGAGGCATGTAGCATTTTCCTAGACCAGGGATCAAACTCATGTCTCCTGCACTGGTAGGCAGGTTCTTAGTTACTGGACCACCAGAGAAGTCCTGATGGTACTCTTTGGAACTGACAGAGCTCTTAGAACAAAGTTGATCCTTTTTGTGTGTGTGTGTTTCTACAGTACCCACTGTTTCCTGACTTATC